>JALMGJ010000003.1:133811273-135078773 GCA_023362775.1 Charina bottae
GAGACAGAGAGATATAAAGTTATAAACAAAATTGACATAACATAAATAAATCCCCATTATCTGCTGATCTTTTCACAAAAATATGCATTTTTTCTTTAACACTGTCTTCTGTTCCTCAGGACTGGAAAACACCCAATATGTCCCAATGTAAAAAGTGATCAAGGGATGTTAAATAAATATCCAGGGTAGTTAGCTTAGCATTTGTCCTTAGGAAAATGCTTGAAATATTATTAAAGAGAAAATAAGCACAAATATAGAATAAGAAACCAGCATAGATTCTACAAAGATAAGTCTTGTCTCACTAAGCTTCTAGACTTTTTTGAGGATAATGATAAGCATGAAAAACAAGAATAACCTAATCATATTAATAACCTGGACTTGCAAAAAACCTGTGGCAAATGTTCCCGAGAAAATTCAACAACCATGGGGCAAGAGGACAGATACACTCAGGAATTGGAAAGTAGTTAAAAATTGAGTAGGAAAAAATGGGCAATTCTCACATGGTGAGATGGGCTAAGTGGGGTTTTCCAGAGATTGCTGTCAGGAACAAAGCTTTTTTACCTGTATAATCTATCTATCTATCTATCTATCTATCTATCTATCTATCTATCTATCTATCTATCATCTATCTATCTATCTATCTATCTCCCCGTTGGGGGAGATGGGCGGTCATATAAATTGAATAAATAAATAAATAAATAAAAATCTATCATCTATCTATCTATCTATCTATCTATCTATCTATCTATCTATCTATCTATCATCTTACTTCTATATTCTATCTCTATCTCTATCTCTATCTCCATCCACCCATCTATCTCTTGTATATATCTGGAATGAATGAATGAATGAATGAATGAATGGCTCCAGAAGAAGGCTTCAAACTGGCAGAAACAGTACTTTGAAAATAATGTAAATAATTCACGTTGGCACAAGAAATCCAAATTACTCCTGTACATGAATAGGATCTGTGCTGGCAGTGACAGATCCCAAAAGTGGTCTTGGAGTCACAGTGGACAGCTATAGAAAAATATCAACCCTTTGTGCATCTGCTGTAAAAAAAGGCAAATGCTATGCTAGGTAATTGAAAATAGAGCTGTTGATATAATAAGGCTGTTATAGAAATGTATGGTGAGACTTTGAATACAGTGTAGAGTTCTGAGGGATGTAGAAAGTGTACAAAAGAGGTAGCCAAAATGATTAGTGGAATGGACCATTGTCCTACCAGGAAAAATGACAGCAACTGGGACTTTTCAGCTTGGCAGGAAAGAGTTGAAGAGGAGACATGATAGAGGTCTAGAACAGCATGCATGGCATGCATTCCCGGTCTGTGGAAATCCCAGAAACCCCACCCCCCTGGTCCCCGGTTATAAATATCCAAATGGCCCTTGGCAGAAAAAAGGTTCCCCACCCCTGATCTACATGATCAACAAACAACAAACAATAAACAAAATAGGATCAGTAGTGATGAGTTTGCTTGGGGCCCCATGGAAAGGGTAGAATGCACACTTAATGGCCTTATATTCCACTCAACTATAGGCAATGGACTTGCATGTGAATCATTGCAATGCATTATTTCAGTGGCTTAATTTATTTCTCTATTTTCCTAATAGTTCAAGGTGGCTTACAAGCAAAGGATAATAATAATACATTTTACACACACATACATACTCCCATCCATCCATCCATCTATCCATGCACAGCCCAACCATAAACCAATCATGCTTTATTTACCCATAGCCCCCACCCAAATGAAGGCATTTTGCTAGTTGCAGATAAAGCATACATCTTATAGGTGTTATGGGGAATGTTATTGGTGTGGTTAATAATTTATCTACAACAAGCACTTAACATGTACTTCCCTGGGAGTTCTATCAGGGAGGAGATTATTTCACAAGGGAGTGTTGTTTAGCAAATGACGATAACGGAAATATAACTGGGTGGCAGATTCCTGGGAACATTTTTTAATTTTCTTTCATAAATGGATGTATGATCACATACAGTAAGCTTCCCTGATAATCCCTTTCCACAAAAATGTACTCGGACAGCATCTGTTTGGATTGTTGTAAAAGAATGCCCTTCATTGGGCACTATGTCGATGAAGGTTCTCAGTCATCCAGGTGGAACGGTCTGTAGCTTGAATCATGTCAACTGGATTTCTATTTTCTCAGTGGAAACGTTTCACTCCTTATCCAAGGAGCTTCTTCAGACTGAAGAAGCTCCTTGGATAAGGAGCGAAACGTTTCCACTGAGAAAATAGAAATCCAGTTGACATGATTCAAGCTACTTCACTGGGCACAAAAATCCAAATTCACGCCCCCCCCACCCCCGCTCCAAGTTCTTGTTTGATTTGATGCAAAGTGCTTTTCTTTGAAAATTCATTCAAATGCAAAGTGAAACGGTGAATTGTGAAGACATTCTCAGGGTAGAAGAGGACGTACATATGTAATTATGAAGTGGCTAAGAGTTGGGTACAATTGTCCTTGTTTTTCATTATGCAGCCCTCTCTCTAATAGTCTGCAGCCTCTTGGCTTCCCTTGTTTCAGTTAAATTTCAAGAGAAAACATCAGAGGAGAAATCTTCCTTTTTCCCCCAGAAGCAGTGTAGAAACACTATTTCAAGAGAAGATATCAGAGAAGAAATCTCTTTTTTTCTGAAGCAGTGTGAAAACACTGCTGAGAAGTCTCGGTCTGGAAAAAAAAATTGCTGGAGAATTTCTCCCTCCCACAGAGAAATGATCTAGCCAATTTTCAGCACACAAATTTGGTCAAAATTTCAAAAGGCCATTATGCCCAGCTCTCTAAATTCCTTGCTTCCTCCAACTTATCTTTTGTTACAGCAGAAATTGACCATTAGAATGTGCAGGGTTTCGGCTTTGAAGACAAAAAAAAAAAGACTTTTGTGTTGGCCTGTACATAACATCTCTTGCAACTCCTTAAACCAAATGGGGCTTTTTTTAGGTTGTGGTGCAGTTGTGGCAGACAATTTCATGATCTTGGGAAAAGACGCAGTTGCTTGAAGGACCAGTAGACTAGTTCCATGTATGTGTCCACATGGACTCTGAAGACCCTTTTGCCTTTAAACTCAGTGTTAAACTTTAAAACCCTTCATGGCAAGGGCCCAGGTTACCCGAGGAACCATCTTGTCCCAATTACATCGACCCGTACCACCTGGTCTGGCAGGAAGGGCATGTTGCAGACCCCGTCAGTTAAAGAATTCCGACTGGTGGGCTCCAGGAGGAGAGCCTTTTCTGCCATTTCCCCCACCCTGTGGAACATCTTGCCCCCTGAGGTGAGGTTGGCCCCCACTCTTCTGGCCTTCAGGAAGAGCGTCAAGACGTGGCTCTGCCAACTAGCTTGGGGGTCCAAGAGTGATAGGCAGCCCTGGGAGTGGTTGGTGGCTTAAGGATGCTCTCTCCGCTGCCTTTTACTTTCCCTCTTTTATCTTCTATTTTTTGTATTTTTATAATGGTTTTTATAACTTTTATTTGTAAGCCTCCCAGAGTCACTTTTATAGTGAGATGGGCGGTGTATAAATTTAATAATAAATATGCAACCCTATATAGGGGGTGTGGTGGCTCAGCGGGTAAGACACCAGGCTTGTCGATCGGAAGATCGCAAGTTCGGAGGTTCGAATCCCTAGCCCTGCGTGACGGAGTGAGCTCCCGCACGAGCTCCAGCTCTTGCCAACCTAGCAACTCGAAAGCATGGAAACGCAAGTAGATGAATAGGTACCACTTCAGTGGGTAGGTAACAGCGTTCCACGCACGTCATGCGGCCACATGACCATGGAAGCGTCTTCGGACAACGCTGGCTCTTTGGCTAACAAACGGAGATTAGCACCAGCCCCTAGAGTCAGACAAGACTGCACAAATGTGCGGGGGGAATGTTTACCTTTTATGCAACCCTATTAACTAGTCTCTCCAGCAAAGGAGATCGTTACCTTGTCGTGGTGCTGGAGCTTGAGCACCTCAATGAAACCATGAGCTAAACCGTGAAGGGACACCCAAGACAGGAAGGTCGTGGCAGAGAGGTCAGACTAAATACGATCCCTGGGGAAGGTAATGGCAACCCACCCCAGTATTCTTGCCATGAAAACTAAATGGATCAGTATAACCAGAGATATGTCGGTATATCATCGGAAGATGGGACTCCTAGGTCGGAAGATGGTCAAAATGCTACTGGGGAGGAACAGAGGATACGTTCAACTAGCCCCAGATGTGATGACGCACCTAGCTCAAAGCCGAAAGGACGGCTAGCGGCCGACGGTGCTGGTGGTGAACGACGAATCCAATGTTCTAAAGATCAACACACCGTAGGAACCTGGAATGTAAGATCTATGAGCCAGGGCAAATTGGATGTGGTTATTGGTGATATGTCAAGATTAAATATAGACATTTTAGGTGTCAGTGAACTGAAATGGACTGGAATGGGCCACTTCACATCAGATAACCACCAGATCTACTACTGTGGACAAGAGGATCACAGAAGAAATGGAATAGCCTTCATAATTAATAATAAAGTGGCAAAAGCAGTGCTTGGATACAATCCAAAAAATGATAGAATGATCTCAATTCAAATTCAGGGTAAGCCATTTAACATCACAGTGATCCAAATATACGCCCCAACCACAGATGCTGAAGAAGCAGAAGTAGATCAGTTCTATGAGGATCTGCAGCACCTACTGGATAATACATCAAAAAGAGATGTTATTTTCATTACAGGAGACTGGAATGCTAAGGTGGGTAGTCAGACGACACCTGGAATTACAGGCAAGCACGGTCTGGGAGAACAAAATGAAGCAGGACATAGGCTGATGGAATTTTGCCAAGACAACTCACTGTGCATAACAAACACTCTCTTCCAACAACCTAAAAGATGACTTTATACATGGACTTCACCAGATGGTCGACACTGAAATCAGATTGACTACATCCTTTGCAGCCAAAGGTGGCGGACATCTATACAGTTGGTAAAAACAAGACCTGGAGCTGACTGTAGTTCAGATCATGAACTTCTTATTGCAAAATTTAGAATCAGACTAAAGAGAATAGGGAAGACCCACAGATCAGTTAGATATGAGCTCACTAATATTCCTAAGGAATATGCAGTGGAGGTGAAGAATAGATTTAAGGGACTAGATTTAGTAGATAGGGTCCCGGAAGAACTATGGACAGAAGTTCGCAACATTGTTCAGGAGGCGGCAACAAAAAACGTCCCAAAGAAAAAGAAAACCAAGAAGGCAAGATGGCTGTCTGCTGAGACACTGGAAGTAGCCCAAGAAAGAAGGAAAGCAAAAGGCAACAGTGATAGGGAGAGATATGCCCAATTAAATGCAAAATTCCAGAGGTTAGCCAGAAGAGATAAGGAATTATTTTTAAACAAGCAATGTGCGGACGTGGAAGAAGACAATAGAATAGGAAGGACAAGAGACCTCTTCCAGAAAATTAGAAACATCGGAGGAAAATTCCAGGCAAAAATGGGTATGATCAAAAACAAAGATGGTAAGGACCTAACAGAAGCAGAAGAGATCAAGAAAAGGTGGCAAGAATATATGGAAGATCTGTATAGGAAGGATAATAATATTGGAGATAGCTTTGACGGTGTGGTCAGTGAGTTAGAGCCAGACATCCTGAAGAGTGAGGTTGAATGGGCCTTAAGAAGCATTGCTAATAACAAGGCAGCAGGAGACGACGGTATCCCAGCTGAACTGTTTAAAACCTTGCAAGATGATGCTGTCAAGGTGATGCATGCCATATGCCAGCAAATTTGGAAAACACAAGAATGGCCATCAGATTGGAAAAAATCAACTTATATCCCCATACCAAAAAAGGGAAGCACTAAAGAATGTTCAAACGATCGAACAGTGGCACTTATTTCACATGCCAGTAAGGTAATGCTCAAGATCTTGCAAGGTAGACTCCAGCAATTCATGGAGCGAGAATTGCCAGATGTACAAGCTGGGTTTAGAAAAGGCAGAGGAACTAGAGACCAAATTGCCAATATCCGCTGGATGATGGAGAAAACCAGGGAGTTTCAGAAAAACATCTATTTTTGTTTTATTGACTATTCTAAAGCCTTTGACTGTGTGGATCATAACAAATTGTGGCAAGTTCTTGGTGGTATGGGGATACCAAGTCATCTTGTCTGCCTGCTGAGGAATCTGTATAACGACCAAGTAGCAACGGTAAGAACAGAGCACGGAACAACGGACTGGCTTAAGATTGGGAAAGGAGTATGGCAGGGCTGTATACTCTCACCCTACCTATTCAACTTGTATGCAGAACACATCATGCGACGTGCTGGGCTTGAGGAATCCAAGGCTGGAGTTAAAATTGCTGGAAGAAACATTAACAATCTTAGATATGCAGATGATACCACTTTGATGGCTGAAAGCGAGGAGGAGTTGAGGAGCCTTATGACAAAGGTGAAAGAAGAAAGTGCAAAAGCTGGGTTGCAGTTAAACCTCAAAAAAACCAAGATTATGGCAACCAGCTTGATTGATAACTGGCAAATAGAGGGAGAAAAAGTGGAGGCAGTGACAGACTTTGTATTTCTAGGCGCAAAGATTACTGCAGATGCTGACTGCAGCCAGGAAATCAGAAGACGTCTACTTCTTGGGAGGAGAGCAATGGCAAATCTTGATAAAATAGTTAAGAGCAGAGACATCACACTGACAACAAAGGTCCGCATAGTTAAAGCAATGGTATTCCCTGTAGTAACCTATGGCTGTGAGAGCTGGACCATAAGGAAGGCTGAGTGAAGGAAGATAGATGCTTTTGAACTGTGGTGTTGGAGGAAAATTCTGAGAGTGCCTTGGACTGCAAGAAGATCAAACCAGTCCATACTCCAGGAAATAAAACAAGACTGCTCACTTGAGGGAATGATTTTAAAGGCAAAACTGAAGTACTTTGGCCACATAATGAGAAGACAGGATACCCTGGAGAAGAAGCTGATGCTAGGGAAAGTGGAAGGCCAAAGGAAGAGGGGCCGACCAAGGGCAAGATGGATGGATGATATTCTGGAGGTGACGGACTCAACCATGGGGGAGCTGGGGATGGTGACGGCCGACAGGAAGCTCTGGCGTGGGCTGGTCCATGAAGTCATGAAGAGTCGGAAGCGACTGAACGAATAAACAACAACAAATTAACTAGTCTCTAGTTTACAATGTTCAGGCATCAGCCTTCAACCTTTGCAGTGTAATGACGTAGGAACCAAACTAATCTGTAAAGATTGTAGTTGGAATGTATTTTAGAGAAACATTAAACTTAAAATCCCACGTACAGGCTTCTTTAATGTAAATTTCCCCTAATGAAAGCTTTTTTTTTATAAAAAAAAACCAACTTCCTCTGGGTGTGTGGAAGTATGCCTTTTTTCCAGTCTCTTTGGCAGATAGAGTTGATTAGAAAGAGCAAGAACGTAATTTGATGCCAGATCTGCTCCCTGTGTTTGCATATAGAGTTGACCAAATATATATAAAAAGCTGGGGTAAAAATCTGATGATGATGATAACAACAACTACAACATTGTGTTCAGTTCTCTAATTTTTAATGCATTTTTACAAGACCTGCATAGTGCTGTTTGACTCCTGTTGACTCTGTGCGAAGGAAGAAAGGAGGGAGGGAAGGAAGGAGGAGGGAAAGAAGGAAGACACACAAGATGGATCTGAAGCTCAGGAAGCAAAGTTCTGTATTGAGTAGTGGATTGAGGTAAACATGCATCGGTCACCCTTTTGGTGATGCTTCAGTCCCTCTGTGTATCTCATATCCAGAACAGTTTATCTAAATGAAAATTCATGTGATGAATCTTCGATGGTTTTGTAATCTAGTCCCAGTGTGAGATTCTAAAGGCTTACACCTTAACCACAAAAGGCAATTAAATGACATTTTTCTGCTCTGTCTCAGGGATCTTGCACCAGCCTCATGTGAAAGGCATGTGCCCAGAGGGCTCAGCTATAATGGTTGATTTGAGAAAAAAAAAGGTGAATCAGAGGAGTAAGTTCCTGCCATGTTATCACCCTTTGAAAGCCATTTATCTTCCCTGTCTTTAGAGTGTGGTTTATCTCCAAAGAAACTGTTTCATTAATGAAATTATTCATGAGTCATTTTTTGATCCCATGAAGGCTCTCTACTGTTGATACGCAAATAAAAATATATACATCCATACTATGGCAAGCAAATGAAAAAGAAAATAAACAAAGGGAAGATAAAGGTTTATTTTTAAAAAAATAAAAACATAAGCTAGTATTATATTTAAGATTATCCCTATGTTAGAGAGAATACTGGCTGGCCAGTACAACTGTAAATTAAAGGTAAAGGTTCCCCCGCACAGTCGTGTCTGACTCTAGGAGCCGGTGCTCATCTCCGTTTGTTAGCCGAAGAGCCAGCATTGTCCGAAGATGCTTCCACGGTCATGTGGCCAGCATGACGCGCGCAACACTGTTACCTACCCACCGAAGTGGTACCTATTTATCTACTTGCATTTGCATGCATTCAAATTGCTAGGATGGCAAGAGCTGGGGTGAGTGCGGGAGCTCACTCCGTCACGTGGGCCTAGGGTCTCGAACCTCCGAACTTGTGACCTTCCGATCAACAAGCCTGGCATCTTAACCGCTGAGTCATCGTGCCCTCCAAGTGTAAATTATGCAAGTGCAAATCCATGCACTTGTCATTCTACAGCAGACTTCAGTCTTGAAAGCTCAGCTGAAGTGTGGGCACTTCCATACAATTTTTTTGTATCACTTCAGAATCAGCTCTAGACTTTGTACAGGTAGTCCTCGGCTTATGATCGTTTGTTTAACGATGGTCCAAAGTTACAACAGCCTCAGAATGGGTGCTTTATGGCCTGTAAAGCACTTCCAAGCATTGCAAAACATTGTGCACACACCCCACAGTCACATGATCACATTTTGGGCCCTTGGCAACCAGCTCATATTTACGACCAGTTGCAGCGTTCCGCAGTCACATGATCGCATTTTGTGATGTTTTTTGCCTTTTTCCAGCAAAAAATGCCCATTGGGGAAGCTGGGTTCACTTAATGACTATGGTGATTTGCTTAATGATGCATGATTTGCTTAATGACCACCATAAAAATGGTTGTAAAATCATGTCCGGTCACGTGGTGATCCGACTTATGACCGCAATGACTTATGATGGAAATTCCAGTCCCAACTGTGGTCATAAGTCGAGGACTTCCTGTATTATCATGCTGTGATATATCAGCTGAGCTATTCATTTTGGACTCAGTTGCACTGCATTCAGAACCTTGTTGCTGTTCTTTAAGCATTTCCATTTTCAGGGATGAAGATCTTGTGGATAGTTCCTTTTCCCATCAGCATCAACTCCTAATGTAGGACATCGATTCTGTGCATCGGTCCTTGAAGAGAAAAAAAAAAATCACTTGGCAGCTTCACAGGTCTTCCTTTACAGCAAATTCTTTATTTTAAAAAAATTCTTAGATTCTTTAAATGCCTGAAGATTCAGACAACTTCCTGTGCTAGCCTGCAGTTTCCTTCCTTTTCATCAAAGGATTGCTTTGTGGGGGAGGGCAGTAGCCATTTATTTTTCTTCCTTTTTATGTACAGTATATCAGATTTTTTTCCAGCAGCTGCCTAAACCCTAAAGTCATTTTTTCCAAGCACAACTCTCACATAATTCTCTTCAGGAATATTTCAGAAGAATAGAATTGGAATATAAGAATTCCAGCATCTCAACTACCTCCCATTTAGAAGCAATAAATCCCTGTGTATATCAGGGTGGAGATTTCTGGATTTTCTTTCTAATAGTTTTCCTATATCCAGTGATTATTTTCCTACAGTCCAGTGAGGAAGGAATCTATTTGCTATAGTGGGGAAGCTTACAGCTGGCTATTTATATAATGGTCTTCTGAATGTTTATCAGTCTGGAAGTCACGCATTACATTGTGGAATTGTGAACACATTTTTGTTCCTCTAGCCCGTCTCTCTTTCTCTCTCTCCTCAACATGGGCAGCCTTCAGTATCTTGCTCCTGGTCTCCTTCTGTAGGCATTGTTGAGAACTTACCACATCTCACCTACTTAATTTAGCCTACAATCATGGTTATATGTGTTGGGAAAAGCACCTGATTGTAAATGTGATGACATGATCGTTTGCTCCCTTCACTCTTCTCCATGGGATTTTTAATACAAGAGGAAGCTTTACTTTGCTACCAACACTCACATGTACCCTGTGATCAAACAAATGCACAAAATATGTTCTGGAAATGTGGAGAGGGTGGTAGTGATTCCAGCAATTTATTTATTTCCTTTTAAGAATGAAGAAAATTGTATGTTCATGACCTACTTGAAAATGCTTTTGAGAGACTGGATATTGGAAACAGTCCAATTTGGAAATTCCGTAGGAAAAGAGTATGAGAGATCTGTCATATCCAGAGAACTAAATTTGGTACAATAAATTAATTGAAATGGAAATTATTTTCCTGTAAGACCTGTGCTGTAGCTTCCAGTTAGAACAGCCTTCTCACCATCTCCTGGATGAGTTGAAAATCAATGGACTTTGGAACAGAAATAAAATAAAATAAATGCTCTATGGCGTTATTGAAGTAGACTGTTTAACTATTATATTTTGCTTTAACAATTTCAACATTCATCTATGAGTCTTAAGAATTTGAGGACAATACTGGTCAAAAGTGCATCACAATACTGTACATGAATTCAATGGAATTTACTCCAGTGTAAATAGGTATAGGGTTGCAGCCTTAACACTGTCAAATCCTGTGGATTCTAATGTGAATGGTAAAATACAGCTACAAAAATGAACAGGGCTAAAACACAGCATTGACTGAATAAGGTTTCATGTTTCAAAGTAGCCCTTAAAGACAGATTTTACAAATGGAATTTGAAAACAAAGAGACTTTGTTTTTTTTAAAGTCAATTTTGAAGTACTGTTATTCTTATTAAGACTGCCATTACCTATATACTACTAGAACTCTCATTGTGTTTATCTGTTTGTCTGTTTGAACCCTCAAGTTAGCCCAAATGGTGCATTATACTGCAAAAAAATTTGATTCAAGGGACCTAAAATCTGCTAACTTAAAGAATGCATAAAAAATCCAGGCCCCATTACTCCTGTAGAATTGAAATTTCCATGATGTTCAGACCAGTTTTATTCGCAAAGTTGTGGCTGTTGTAGTGTCCCCGCGATCATGTGATCGTGATTTCTGATGCTTCCTGCCAACTTCCCACAAGCAAAGTCAATGGGAAAGCTGGCAGGAAGTCAGAAGTCACTCCCGCTGCCACTGCCTTTTTTGCCCGCCCGTGGTCATTCTGTTGATCTGTTTAGGTAAGGAAATATTGACTTATTATTGAAGTTCATTTGCCACTACAATTATTTTTCTATTTATGATATACATTCTTCTTAGATGATCACGGGACCGTCCAGCATTGGGGTAAAAAAGATATGGTCAGCCTAAAATTTAATGTTCATTCTGGTCACATCAGACTGCACTACCTTTCTTTCAAAGGATGACCCAATGGGTCACAGGGTTGTCTAGTTATTGTTGTTGTTGTTGTTTGTGTTGTTGATTTTGAGTTTACGCAACATGCAAAATGAAAGCTTAGGTCTACAGTAGGATCTGGCTGGGGAGAATCTATGAATTTGTGCATATGGATTAGGAACTATCATTGATGGCTTTGCATGGCCAATCTTCCTTTCTGTTGTGACTGCTGCTGCTACCTTATGGGAGTCAAAACACTTCTTATCTCCTCCCTTTGCTGCCTAAGAATGCAGAACTGCCCAGAGTCACTGGGAGTCAGGCAGTGTACAAATCTAATCAAATAAATAAATAAAACCAAAACGTTTCTCCAACCCTTACAGCAGGGTTTCTCAACCAGAGCTCCATGGCACCCTAGGGTTCCACGAGAGGTCACTAGGGGTTCCCTGGGAGATCACAATTTATTAAAAAAATTATTTCAAATTCGGGCAACTCCACATTAAAGAGGTAAGTTTCATTCTTTATTTTTAGTTTAAGAACACTGTTAGTGCATATCTACAGGCCTACCCATGAAACGGATATAATAATTTTGTAACTTCTGGCCTGTATTTAAGCCTGAATGTGCAGGGGTTCCCCAAGGCCTGAAAAATATTTCAAGGGTTCCTCCGGAGTCAAAAGGTTGAGAAAGGCTGCCTTACAGTGTTGTTGACCCTCGCTTTAAGAAATCCTTCCCAAGGGATGTTCGACTGTCTCTTTCCCTTTCTCTTTTTAAGAAGCTGTAAAAAATAAAGTATTTCTTTTCTTTTTAAAAATTTCAGTCCCAAGGCTTCTCTCAGGTATGCTTTTTTTTTTTACTGCTGTTGTTTATGTTTAAATATCTCCAACCGCATCCTTCTTAAATCTGCTCCAAGCTGATGGATGTTTTATGAACGTGTTCTATTCGTTTTATGTGCTCTGTTGCAAAGCTACAGCATTGGTGAAATCAGGTAGGAGAGGCATCCAACACTGAAAGGAATGAATCTGACAAATCTGCAAAAGCCTAAGCAAAACTATGGGGTTCTTACATATACCTGCAGCTGGGATGCTGCCAAGTATGTTGCATGAAACATCTTGGTAAACACAGGATGGTGGCAAAGCTTGTTATGGCTGGATATGTTTATCAGAGCAGGTGTTGGACTGGAGTTCGGGGAAGGCAACATTTAATTCCCGCAATTGTCTTGGCATTATTTCCTCTTACACAACCTCTTACCCCACTTCTTTTTTTTTTTTTGAAAGGTGAAGTGAGTGCTAAATCTGGCAGTACAAAGAATACTATGAAGTTAGACCTATGAGATCAGAGCAGCAAAATGCTGGATGACCAGTGGATGGCAGAAAAGAACTATGGAAGATTCTAACTCTCTGCTGCCATCTAATGTCCAGACCTGTTAGATCTAGAGAAGTATTTCTACCACAAATGGGTTTGGCTTATTTATCTTGTTGAATTGCTGTGCAGGTAGTCCTCGACTTATGACCACAATTGGGACTGGAACTTCCATCGCTAAGCAATGCGGTTGTTAAGTGAGTTGTGCACGATTTTAAGACCTTTTTTGCCATGGTTGTTAAGTGAATCCAGCTTCCCCCATTGACTTTGCTTGTTGGAATCCCCCTGGAAAGGTCAGAAATGGCGGTGACCCCGGGACACTGCAACTGTCGTAAGTACATGCCGGTTGCCATGCGCCTGAATTTTGATCATGTGACTGCAGGGATGCTGTGATGGTCGTAAGTGAAAGGAGCGGTCATAAGTCACTTTTTTCAGTGCCGTTGTAATTTCAAACGGTCGTTAAATGAATGGTTGTAAGTCGAGGACTACCTGAACTTGCTAGGACTGCTATACCTGGGCTGCAAAAATCCAGACAATTGTGGGAGCTTTCTTGATCTCTTTCTTGCCATGTAGTGGTCACCTGGCTTTCTAACACCTATAGGTTCTAATGGCCATTCCATACAGGTCTGGCTGGGCTGGGGTAATTTCTCTCTCCTCTTTCAAGTGCTTCAGCGCACAGGTCTTTAGGGTGTGACCCTGTGGACGTCAAGCCAGCTCCTAGAAACCAGCCATAGTGTTGGATCCTCTTCTTTGAGGATGGGCAGAAGGTTTCAGCTTTAATTTCTCTTCCAACCTCTGAGTCTGACTCTTTATAAGGTCAGAAAACCCCTATTCACCAGTCCTACTGTGTGATTATGCAGGGCAATAGGATTATTCAGGTAACAAGGAAGAAGGAGACACAGAAGAAGAACAGGAACTGTAAGGCAAGCACATGTTTTGCTTCAACATTTGGCCTCTGGCAGTAGCTGATTAGGCATGAAGAAGAATGGGAAGGTATCTGTCAGTGAAATGGATGGATGGATGGATGGATGGATGGATGGATGATAGATAGATGATAGATCGATCAAATTAGTGTTGACTCTTAGTGACCACATAGATAGATCTTCTCCAGGATGAACTGTGTACAGTATGTGTATAAACTCATACATATCCTGTTTTATTAATGTAAAAAAGAATACAGTTTGTATAATGTAAAAAAGAATACAGAGGGGCGTGGTGGCTCAGCAGGTAAGACGCCAGGCTTGTCGATCGGAAGATCGCAAGTTCGGAGGTTCGAATCCCTAGCCCTGCATGCGGAGTGAGCTCCCGCACTTGCCCCAGCTCTTGCCAACCTAGCAATTCGAAAGCATGCAAATGCAAGTAGATGAATAGGTACCACTTCGGTGGGTAGGTAACAGCGTTCCATGCCCATCATGCTGGCCACATGACCGTGGAAGCGTCTTTGGACAACGCTGGCTCTTCGGCTAACAAACGGAGATGAGCACTGGCCCCTAGAGTCGGACACAACTGCACAAATGTGCGGGGGGAACCTTTACCTTTACCTATTGCTACAATGCCCACTAAAACCAATAATATAAAGATACAAATGTCAAGACTTGATACATTTCAAATGCTGCTGAATCATATGATTTAAATTATCGGAACCTTTACCAAAAGCCCATATTTAATACTTAAAACCTCAAAAGAAAAAAATGCCTGGAAATGTATAATAACAGAACATCTCAAAGGAATTTGACCAGTTGTTTAAAAATTACTTTCCTTGCCCATCTGTCAAAAGAGAGCTAGTTCTTATTTTGAGAAAGAACATACATCAAGAATTCACTTCTTTGGGCCAGATATAAAGTTATCCTTCCAATTTTGTATCATTATTTTGCTTTTCCCCATGCACAAAATACAGTCCTCAGGCATTGTGTTTTCTGCTTTTGAGTTGAACGTGCTGTGTGAAAAGGCAGGAAGTGTATGTGTGCATATGTGTGTGTATATAGTGCAATTTTATTGAATTACAGGTCAGTGTTCTCTGATATTTTATTGAGTTCCTCTTCTTATTGCTATGCTGCTAGTCCTATAAATTAGGGCTAGTCTTTTGAATTTTTTCAGAGATGTTTTCTTTATGCACACAACGTGCTTATGTTAAAGGAAACATAAAAAACATCAGCTGGACAGATGTAGAGGTTAAGTTTTTGAACTAGTTTGGGAGGGGATCCAAGTTCAAAGCCATGTGAACCCAGGATGACTTCAGCCAATGACTACCCTTCAGCTCAACGTGCCTGACATAGTTATTTTGCAAGGAGAAGAGGACAGAGAAGTAAGTATGCCTCCTTAAACTCTTTAGAGAGTGGGTGGGACACAAATGCAATCATAAATAAATAAAAGTGAAATATTGATGTTGGGTCATGAACCTGGAAGAAGCAGTTTGTGTATGTGTGTGCATATTTCCGCTACTGAAAATGAGTCGAGCAGCTGATTATTCTTTCCCACATGTCATGTTAGCTTGTTCTAAGTTATAATGATGGCTTGTATGATCAGGAGTCATCTGTATTATGTGAGTATTCAACCCTCATGAATTCATATTACGTGGGCAGGGGAGAACAGGGATGTGTTTGCTAGCCAAGCTACGTCTGTCCTGTTCCTGTGGCCCAGTCGTCTGAATGCACTGAAGTTGAATGTGTAAAGTGTGGGTTTTCCTGTTCTAGAAACACAAGCTCCCCATTTCAGACGTTTGGCCTCAACCCAGGAGATATGCTACTGGAAATGCAATGAAACGGTTTGGTGAAGGTTCCCATTCTCCCCTAGTCATCAAATGGGAAGAATGAAATAGGTTCTTCGTGATGCAAGTTTCAACAGGTAAGTGAAGCAATGGAGAACATCAGCCTTCCAAGATCTACAGTATTTCCTAACAATGGAACACACTTGTGGAGTCATACATGGATTGGCTTTAGCCATGCTTCTTCGAATAAGCCAAAGTGACTACATTTATACCACACATCCACAAACATAGTTTGGAAAGCTCAATGGTTGGGATTATAGCCACATTGAACCACAGTTAAACCACATCATGGTGGTAAACCCAGTCTTAGCCTGATCTCTCTTTTCTGGAAGTATTCCAAGAGAGACTGGATGGCATGTTCAGAGGTCACACCATTGTAGCTTGTCTTTCTGAACAGTAACAACAACAATGCAACCTGGAGAACATTGCCACAGGTCTAAGGATCTGCCAGCACAGTGATGGTCACCTTTCAATGATCACTACTTCTGATAGTCTGAGTGAGAACAGCAAAAGACAGGTGAACCTCAATCACTTTGAAATATATAACCTAAAGCGCCAAGATCTGTGCTCTCCAGGACTTGGGTGTGCCCAACTTTTGCTGGATTTTCAGAGAGGATACTCAAATACTTCCTGGATTTGTGGTTTACGTCAACTCACTGTCAGGCTCAGAGCCAGCACAGAAAGATCCCATCTAAACGGAAATGCTTTGTTTGTGGCACAGTTCACTACTGTGTGAGAAAGATAAAGATATTTGCACAAGGACAGGGCACAGATTGGCACAGAGGAAAGCAAGGGTGGGATTTCTGAGCCTCGTTCAGATATTTTACTCCTGGCATGTAAAAGATGCAGCAGGCACTTTTTTGTCTTTCTGGCTTTTCCAAATCTAGGGCACCATATGCTCTCTTCCTTTTTTATGAAAATAGTTGTACATTACTTTTCTTTGGAGCAATGTTGGGACTTGCGTGAAGGCAGTTTTGTCTCCTGGGAGAACATTCATCTCCTTTCAACATGTGTGTGGGTGGGAAGGTTATAAATTACAGGCTCCAAGCATAAGTTCAGGTAATGGGAGGGGCTGTTTTAAATAGTTATGTGATTAGCACATCCTTCTCCCAAATAGTGCATATCTACACAGGAGGCCCATGTTTCAGCTAAGGAAGTGCAGGGTTGTTTCCTTTTTCCTTATGGGGTCCTGGGGACAAAACCCAAGAAACACAAGGAAAATTCGGTTTTGTTTTGTTTTTTGCATTTGAATAATCCAGTTGTTGGGCTATTGCCATGCCAATAAATTCCTCTGAAACCAAAAGAGTTTATTGCTATGGCATGTGTTTAAAATTTTGAATATTCATGGGATCCCCTTCAGCAAAAAGCAGGTATAATTTCCTCTGTTATTTATTTATTTATTTATTTATTTTTGTATTTATACCCCGCCTATCCCCTCCCTAACGGAGGACTCTAGGCAGCTTACATACATCATTACATATACATCGTTATACAATTTTTCTTTAAACCGCGTGTCAAGGAAGGGGGTAAGGGAACCGACTCTTCTCTGGCTTCTGGACTACATGTCCCACGATGCCTTGTGTCGGAGCCGGCTGCTGACGTCCTGTAGATGTTATTACTTCGGGATCCGTCGTGACCGCCGCCATTCAAAGGATCTTCAGTTTCGGTGGAAGCCGACTCCTAGACAGGACGTCAGCAAATTTTCCCACTTAAGGTGGTACCCAATTTATCTACTTGCAAGCTTTTGAACTGTTGGGTTGACAGGAGCTGGGACTAGCAACGAGAGCTCACCTCGTTGCGCGGGGATTCGAACTGCCGACCTTCCGGCCGGCAGTCTACAGCTTCAGCAGTTTAACCCGCTGAGCCACCGCATCCGTTATCCTTGAAGTTTACATGGCTTCTTATTTGGGGATGAACTGAGACAGCTGAAACTCTAGGTCCTGATACAGGCTTCCAGGTCTGCTTCAAAAATTGTTTTAAAAACCTGTGTGTTCTTTCTCCCCACATCCAATGAAGATAGATATGGATGTGTATATGGATAAAGATGCAGATATAGATATATAGTAGCATTCTAGCCAATTACTTGGTACAAGATCTCTTCCAGCGTTCTTCCCAATGAATGGAAAAGCACTGGAAGGTCATACCACATTTTAATTGTTTTTGTTTTACTAAAGCATCATATAAGCTACGTCCCTTTAATTTAAGCCAGGGCTGTAACATTTTAGCCAATTCTACACTACCAAAAAGGTACCTCTGGTTCACAGCCAATTGTAGTTTTTAAGCATACTTCTAAAACTAGACACTTTTGATGCCTATCAGTAGCAAACACTTGCCCTAAATGAAATAAGTAAACTCTAATTTTGTTTCTTTTTCCTCTATTTATTTCTCATCTGCCAAAATGCAAATATGCACACTTATGCAGACTAAGTGCATTCAGTTAATCAGCTTTCTTTAATCGGATGAAAACCATGTTTTTAACTATGTTACAAGAGAATCTTATGCATGTCTATTCAGGATAGTTCTCTGCAGTAATAAATAAACAATCACAGCCATGGATACTTTGAATTTAAAGTGGTGTTCTTTCACATGGGCTGTCATTTTGCCTTCCCATACATCCCTCCCATCTCAACAAATCTGCTGTCAGGCCTCCTGAATACACAATGAATTTAAACAATCAATAAAACAGATTCAACGTCTGACCTAACTTGAATACTGTGGTCTCAAAAGCTGAGCGGTAAAATACACAGATACACAAGCACGCAGTGTGCAGGTATTAATTATGCATACATTTTCCTTCAGAAAGCAAACCCCTAGTTCCCAGGTCAAATGCCACCTTTGAACCTGGTTTGGAAATAAAATTCTGAGAACGGAGCTTTATGATCCACTTTCCCTGATTGGTGAGATAAAATGCACAATTGCCTCTTGGAATAACTGCTTGAAGCATTTCATAATGAGATAGCAAATGGGTGAATTATCTATCTTGCAATATGCATTTCATTTCTACTTTCATTCATAAGAAAAATGAGTGTTAGAACCCACTGGTGTCTTAAAAGAACAAACAATGTGACCTCTTCCTAGCCACACCTAAATGACACCTGGTTGGCAAGGAAAGGAAAGGAAAGGAAAGGAAAGGAAAGGAAAGGAAAGGAAAGGAAAGGAAAGGAAAGGAAAGGAAAGGAAAGGAAAGGAAAGGAAAGGAAAGGAAAGGAAAGGAAAGGAAAGGAAAGGAAAGGGGATAAGGAGAGGGAAGAAGGATGGAGTTTATGTCAGTAACTTCTAAAGATGTAACCACCCAGCCTACTTTACAAAGGACAGTTTTATATCTGAACAGCTATCCAGCTCTAATTCAATTTAAAATTAGGAGAAAAAAAAACCAAGAAGGGAACCAACAGCTGACTAAGCAGGGCATAGCCATACTCTGTATTAGCTTCAACTACATGACTTTCTATCATGGCCACTACATGATCCCTGCCAGGTTGGAATCAGCCAGCAAAAAGAAAATTCAAGGTTTTTTTTTCCTACTGAATGGGGCAGGACATAGTCAAGAACAAAGAAGGACATGGGTAGGTTGGATAGGGAGGAGGAATTCTGATATCATTTTAGATTACTTTTAAATCATCTGTTCATGCCAAAAATGTTTGATGCACAACACCGGGTGCACCCCTTATTAGAAACTCTTAGGAATGTGTGGTGACCTTCCCACTGTACCATATTAGTCTAGTATTAAAGGATGCTGGAAAATTCATTTTACAAATTGCAAAACTCTCATTGCAAAAATTCATTCTGCAAACTGCAAAACGTTTCATCCCATGCCTGGGGCTTAACCCCTTCTGACAACGTGTTCCACATAGCCTGGATGCAAGCTTTTCCAAATTTATTTATTTAAGTAATATCTATAAAATACAGCACGCATTTTGCAAACAGATCCCTGCCCAAAACAGCTTACAGTATAAAGCTAAAAACAAAGAAACAAAAATAACCCAACTTCTCAGCAATTACAAGTAATTGTTCCTTCTGAGTACACTCTGTGCCTTGATCCTTTCCCCCCCAAGTGATTCATTCTTTAAACACTTTGCACTTTGTGACTCTCAGTAGAGCCCTTTCCTTCCTTATGTGTCAGCACTGTTCCTAAGATAGGGAGCTAAACATTGGCTTTATAATACAGGTAAGTTTCAGCTATCCAGTCCATCCAAAAACATCCTGTTTAGTTTTGAATAAACATGGATCCCTGATTGATTGAGATCATATAGACAACAGGAAGAAATGCATTAATTTTTTTAATGGAAAGGTACAAATAGCCTTTACATAGCAACTTTTTTCCACCTCTTCACTTTATACCAATCTTTCCTGCAGTAAACCTGCAAATGTGAAAAGACATAAAAGAAAGTGCATATTCCTGAGGGCCTGAGCTGTTCTAACTGGAAGAATGAATCAAAAAGACAAGGGAAACCAATAAAGCCAAAATTAAAGTAAATGTTTAATGACTGAAGACAACATGTCGTGTCTCCCCACCCCTAGTTTAAAACCAGGAGCGTAAAATGGGGGAAATTTGAATAAGTTGGAATGTATGAAGTATTCCTTTTCAATTCTGCTTTCAGGGATTTCAGGATAAAGAGCCCACTGTTGTGGTTACAATATGCTAAGAGAGCTAGAGTCACGGACAATTCAGTGGGGGCGCAAAGCAGATGAAAATACAGTATTTGAATGCAAGAAGAGAGAGGGGCATGGACGTAATTGTATATCTAACAGAAACAGAAATGTCTGCACTTGTTTGATTGGCATTTGAGGCTGGCAGTCTTAACTGTGGGGGAAACGCTACCCGATGGGACTTACTTCCCAACAGACATGCAGAGGATCACCCTGTTCTTTCTAATGACTTCCTGCGAATTTTAGTTTAAGATAGCTTAGATAAGGAAATAGAAGCATAATACTGATTGCAGAGGTTATAGCTTGTCCGCAGCTGATCGGTCATTAGCTGAATATCAAGGAACAGGTCACTCCTTATGCCAGCTGAAAGGTAGCAATAATTAGCTAACTGCTGGCGAGAGACGGAAGACGTTTTCCCCATCTCAGTAACCGCATCCAGACTTGCTGCTCTTCCACCACCATTGTTAACTGGGTTATCGCTCAAGAAGGATGTCTGAGAAGGTGAGAAGCTTCTCGATGGCAGGTTTTTCATTGCTAGCGGCAATGGGAAGTCCACGATCTTAACCGGAGCAACTGGAACTGGTGGAACTTTGTGGGTTCCTCCTCCCACCCAGTGGTCCTGCTGAGTATCCATGCTTTCCTATTGTCAATAGCAATTTGGGGGGGGGTGATTTGGAGAAAGATCACTGGGAGAGAGGCAGATTCCTTTGCAGCCACCCTGCTTGAATCTCTGCATTCCTGTTGCTAATGGCAGTGGAAAGCAGTGATTCTAAGCAGGGTTGCTGCGAAGAAAGGGGATGTTTGTTCTTGTATGTAACAGAGAAGAAGAATGAGAGAACCGCCTTTGAATCCCAACTAACATGCTCCTCAGGGCTGAAAAGTTTCCTTGCTCTAGGACAGTGTTTCTCAACCTTGGCAACTTTAAGATGTGTGGACTTCAACAAGACTGGCTGGGGAATCCTGGGAGTTGAAGTCCACACATCTTAAAGTTGCCAAGGTTGAGAAACACTGCTCTAGGAGAAGCCTTGTTTGTGGTGAGGCTGACCCTGGAGATGAAAAGACAGGATTGATTTAACTGGCTAAATCCCAGGTTAACAAAATATAATTGTGTTCATCTCATAGGCACCCATGGCGTTGGGGGGTAGGGACAAACAATGTCATGTGTATCCTGGTGTCATTGTGCAAATGGTGCAAATAATTCACTGAATTTGCATCATTTCCCCAATGACATCATAGCACATGTGACAGGTCAATGTGGCATCTACCAAAGAGCTACAGCTTACACAGCATGCTGTGCCCCCAAAACAAGCTCTACTATGGCTTGAAATGATGGCTGGACTCACACAATATGCTGAACCATAAACTTCACCATACTTTAATGTAGTCTAGAGTGATGTGCAAGCCTAACAAAAGGGCTTGGTCATATGTAGGAGAGAAGTTATTCATAAAACAAGACCTGTGATAAAAGAATCCTCTTTATTGTCCCTCATTCATGACATATTGAAGGTCATAAAGAGACTTGTTACAGCACACATCTACACCCAGTGTTCCTTGTTGTTCTTTATCTTGAGATTCAAGAGATATAGGAACAAATGTAGGGTTACAACTTCCACTGTTCATTCTCTGAACAAACAGTCCACTCGTTCACACATAGCCCTTTCTACCTATCCAACACATAATCTAGCTGACCAGCATAGGTTGGAGTTCCAGAAAAACTGAGGGGGGATGTCCATGGTACATGGTGATGGCTCCAAAGGACAACATTCCCAGAGTTAATACTGCCCAGCAAGTCTTGATCAATTCCCATCTTAGCATTTTTTCCCCCAGTCTTCCAGGTACTTTTTTCACCTCATCCCATTCCCCTGGAAATTATCTGCAGTTTTAGGAACCATTTTTTGTTGCATCCTCTTCCCAGACTTCATTCTGGTAGTTCTCCACATGCAGCATCAACTGAAATCCTTTTGAGCAAATCTTTGTTCCTTTTCAGCCTGCTTTGAGTAGTCCTCGTACACTCCATCTTTCATACATGTCCATTCCCCCATGGCACGAAGCTCCACATTACCACTCTTCGATGACATTATATAATGATTGGCATCAATGCTAATGACAATATACTGGCATTAGCATATTGATCCATGGTTCATTAATTACTGCAGTTATACATGGCTAACATATTGTAACAAACCCATATGGTAACATCTTTGCTGTGTTGGTGCTCTCAGGGGGAGGAAAAGAAACAAAGAGGCTGTCATGCATCAGGGAGCATTACAAACAGCTTCCCCAGAAAATGTTGTGTGTTTTCTTTTCTTTCTTTCCTAATTGCTATGCTTCACACACACCTGTTGTCAGCCCTTCTGGGTAGACCCAACCAGGAAACCAACGTCAGTTTGGTCTAGTGGTTAAGGCAATGGGCTAGAAACCAGGAGACTGAGAGTTCTAGTCCCGCCTCAGGCATGAAAGCCGGCTGGGTGACCTTGGGCCAGTCACTCTCTCTCAGCCCTAGGAAGGAGCCAATGGCAAACCAGGAGACTGAGAGTTCTAGTCCCGCCTTAGGCATGAAAGCCGGCTGGGTGAACTTGGGCCAGTCCCCCTCTCTCAGCCCTAGGAAGGAGCCAATGGCAAACCAGGAGACTGAGAGTTCTAGTCCCGCCTTAGGCATGAAAGCCGGCTGGGTGACCTTGGGCCAGTCATTCTCTCTCAGCCCAACTCACCTCACAGGGTTGTTGTTGTGGGGAAAATAGGAGGAGGAAGGAGTATTTGGTATGTTCACCACCTTGAGTTATTTATAAAAATAATAAAGGTGGGATGGAAAAGAAATAAAATAAATAAATGTAAGCCAATACCACTTTTATTGTAAAGATATAGTAACAGAATCTTGTGAGTTTGAATGCCCTTCTCTCCTTTATCTTCATGAGAACCAGGCAGGTCTGTCTGAGATGTTTTCTCAGGTTACATTTCTGCCCCGGATTCAGCCCTCTTTTATCTGAGTGTTGTCTTAGTAGCGGCTCTTCTCCTGTCCCTCAAGGCCATTCCCTCTGCCCTCTACATCTGCTCGTATGTTTCTTCTGACCTTTGCATTGGAAGAACAGATTTCTCCTGGCTGTTTCCATAACATCCAAGGAAGCCTAAAAGTAACAGTTTTTCAAAGAACCCCGGCTGAAATTGTCCCAGTGGTTAAGTAGAGCAGTTTTGCTCTTCTCTGGGGATTGCTTATATCCTCAACAGGCTGTGGTGTGGCTATGCTCAAAAGGGACAAGAATGCTTCTTCCTATGCACTTTCTGTTTTTCTTGGTGGAGGTGTTGGAACAAGCTGCAAGGCTACATAGGAATAGTAAGTACAGTGCACGGTGTCTGCGGGGTATGGTCAAAAAGTCAAGATGGCAGCTGCAACAATGTGATTGAAGCTTCGACTGTTTTTTTATATGTGACACACATAAAAAGCAGGCAAAGCTTTGACTGCTTTCTCATGACCATCATCTTGACTTTTTGACCATACTCCATGGACCCCCCGATATATTAGGAAGGATCTTAATCCCTTGCCAAGGGATCCACACATTTGGAATGCATTTCCTGGGAAACAACAGATATGTACCAAGAACCCTGAAATGAGATCTAATGCTAAGCTACTGGGGTGGGCTGGAAGTGCAATGAATGGTGTGATTTTTATGTTGAAGGAACCCGTCTTGCTTTTTTGAAGGCCCCCAAAGAACCTTCCAAAAGCCCATATGTTTGGTCCAATAACTTTGGGGCTGTAATGGTATGTGGGAATGACCTTGGGAGACAGGTGGAAAAGCCACAGACTAGAAAACAGTCAGACAAATGGCAGCTGAGTCCGCAGAAGGAATGTGGGCATGGCAAACATCTCAGAAGGGACCCTCCCTAGTTTCTTGGACTGTAAAGGACTTGCAAGATTCTGTTAATGTAACCTTACAATAAAGTTAGAGCTAGTACTTCTGGGTGTGCTTCTTGTCTGGACTACCTCACAAGGCCGAAGGGGCATTTACAAGAGATGCTATTGGGTTTAAAATAATCTTAGTTTGTTTTTTATATGATCAAGGATGATTGACACATGTCTTTATTAATTTGTTGATTAAGTTTATAAGAACGTGACAGCCTCAGCAGTGACATGTCCCTCGAAAAGATGCTGGTTGTCTCCCATTATCAAAGCACTTGGTGACATCCATGTAGTATTCCTAAGAGCATTGGGCCTCAACGTTTCTAATGAATGGAACTCAACATTTTTGAGAAGCCACAGAATTCCTTTTCATGCACAGCGAAAACAGGATTGTTTGTGGTAAGAAGAGAATGCTAACATCCCAACCTCAAAAATGTTTTTAGGGAATAAATACAACATTGAACTGAGGAAAACATCTTTCTTTAATGTTTTTTTTTAGGAAGACAGTGTACACTGGATTACCAGCCTTAGTTGTACCTGTGCCAGAAGAAAATTCCCTGCCAAAAATGAGGACATTACTGGTCAATTTTGACACATTTTGGTTGCTTTGCTACAGGAGCAACCAAAACTCAGTTTTACCCCAAGCATGGTGACACTATTCCGTGCAAGTGAGCATCGGTAGCCCAGGGAATGTCTTGTAAGTTAATGTACTGTTGTCAGCATCCCATCAACTAGGAGATATATGTGGCACAATGACACACCCAGAGGAGGTTCTTAATAGGCAATGTGTGAAATGGTGTATGCATGTGTTAGAAGCAGGGAGGGCTTGCAATTGTAGCTTCCATGGGGGGTGGGGGATCAAAATTGGCAAGATGGTAGGCTGAGCGTTGTGATGGAAGCCCTGTTTCCTTTGAACATGCATGGCAACACACAGGCATGCGCACAAAGTACAGGGCTTGCATCGTGATGCTCCATCTGCCCTCTTGCTAACTTTTGAACCCCTTTTTGCAGTTGCCATTGGTTTGCAAGGATAGAACAATATGGAGAGGTATAAGGAACGGCCTTATACCTCTCCATATTGTTAGTTTTGCTTCTTTTTCTTTTGCTTCCTTTTCTTTTTCTTCTTATTTCATGCTGTTAATTTCTTTGGCTTAGTATTCCTCATTCCTTTTCTGTGCTCTGCACAATGTTATTTACCCCAAAAGAGAATAGCATGGTGCGTGTACGTGTATGTATACCTGTATCTTCCTTCCAAATAAGGGTTCAAGATAATACACTCTGCAATAAGAACATTTTATAGTATATGGGGGATCTCAGCTAGCTGGGTTCAGTTAATATGCTAAGCCACCCCCCATCATTTAGTCACCTCAATGACTGCTTCACACTGAATCAGACTCAAATGAATCACATTATAACCTAAAGTGTTGTGTGAACCAGACCAGTGTGTGTGAATTTACCTATAGTGGCCACTGCTTGCAAAGTGTAAGGTTGTCCATGGCAAGGGTGGGGTGGAGGCTGACAAAAACTGAAAATAGCAGCCACAACTGCACAATGGAAGCCCTGCCCTTCTTTTACATGTGTCATGGCCCCCATCTTAACTTATTTTGATGCCTCCTGCAACTGCCCCTGGCAGAGTAGAAGCCGCTCAGAGTTGTTGTGTACGAGATGGGTGGCCGAGAAATTCGATAGACAAATAAATAAATAAAAACATGATTTCTAAAGGCCAAATGCAGAGATATTTATTTGGTTAAGGCTGGGCAGTCTGGTCAAGTTGACGTTTTTCAAATTCTTTCTAGCATCATGGGTTTTTTGAATTAATAAAGCTCTACTTAACCAGGATTGTGCATCCAATTGTCTGTGGCTCAAAGTCAGAGTCTTCACTGGCACAGGTCTTCAATGGCAGGCAAGCTGCAGCCTTAAGCGAGTTCATCTGCTGAAGACAGTAATTACCCATTTTCTGTCTAAACGAGAATGGGCGGCAACCGCTGATCCCAGCTGGAGTATCTGGAAAGATGTTTGCGGTAACCCATAGCAACTGCAGCAGCATGTAGCAAACATATCTCAAGAATGAGTTCCAATGCATTTTTACACCCTGCTCTGATGTGTCACTATCGAAGTATAAAGTCTAACAGTTGAGCAATGACAGCGGTGGACAACAGTGGCATTGACAAGGGGTGTGGCGCTGTTTCATGTTCCCGGCTGCCATTCGGTGCCCACCAGTCGCACAGTGATTGATCTTAGGAGCTGGGATGGCATACCTAAGATGTTAGTAAATCCAACCTGGATGGAAATGAGCAACAAGTATTGACTGGTGGGGAGCCTAGTAATTCACCTGTTCAAATATTCAAGGATGATTAGCAAGGAATGGTGTGTGAATGTTGGGACACGTTTAGATTTATTAAGAGTTCAACTGAAAATCCTTCTACCAAGTCCAGTGGGATTTCATTTTGTATACAATCCAGTATGATTCACTGTCAATTTTAGAAAAGACAGTTTTGGCCAGACAAAGAATATCTTCCTTCTCCTCTATCTGAGATATGCAGATAAAACAAAGTAGAAAAAAGGGATCTGTCTGGAATTTTTGGTACATTTTAAAATAGCATTTACAGTAGCAAAGGAGATTTGGCTAAGGGACACAAATGCATTGGGAAAAGACGTGGTTGTTCTTTCCAAATTTCCATGGCAATCAACCATGTTGGAACTGATGGTCAGCTTCATAGATCATTCTAAACCATGGATTGCTTAATCCTTATAAACCACTACTGGCTCAGTTCATCCAGGTTGGATTCATCATCAACCCAGCTGCTGTATAAAAGGGAACCCTGACATAGATGAAGATGGACAAACTGGGAAATCCAATTTAGGCATCTGCCTTCTATCAAGTCAATCTATTGATCATTCTAGCATAATCATCGCTCTTGGAACGGAAACAAGGAGGGGTCATGTTTCTCAGCTTCCTATATAACATCTTGTTATGTTGCAGTTATAAGGATTGGAGCTGGGTCTCTCAATGGGGATGTTGATTGATTGTGTCCTGTCTTTCAGAAGACACCCATGGCAGCACGATGGGGACAAGACAGCACCAAGGGGAGCTTCAAGTGATCAGCTGGTTCCAACAAACCCTTAGAGTGGAGTTGACATGCGTGTGCCTGAGAGCCCCAGTTGGGTGGTCATGGAGCCAAATGTACCTGCAGAAACCTCCCTTGGGGTCCTCCAGCCCTCTGCCACCTTTGCTTTTGACATTTCATAAACATTGTTTTTAGCAAAGCAATGCCCTCCAGAGTCATCTTTAATTTCAAGGTAGTCCCTGGATTCCACTTAAGCCCCTAAGAGTCCTTAGAAAATAAAAATAAAAGCCCAGTGCTTTGTTTGTAAATACGTTTACTTGTCCTGAAAAAAGAGACAAACTGGGGATTAATAACAATGATCCTGGCTAGAAGCAATTTCACCAAGTCCCTTTTCGTCAATTGGTGTTTTGTGACTAGTCACTTCTAAGGTAAAGGTAAAGGTTTCCCCTGCACAGTCGTGTCTGACTCTAGGGGGCGGTGCTCATCTCCGTTTCTTAGCCGAAGAGCCAGCGCTGTCCAAAGATGCTTCTGCAGTCATGTGGCTGGCATGACAAGCACGGAACGCTGTTACTATCCCACCGAAGTGGTACCTATTTATCTACTTGCATTTGCATGCCTTCCAATTGCTAGGTTGGCAAGAGCTGGGGCGAGTGCGGGAGCTCACTCCGTCACGCGGCACTCAGGTCTCGAACTGCCGACCTTCCGATCGACAAGCCTAGCGTCTTAACCGCTGAGCCACTGCGCCCCTTAGTCACTTCTACTGTGTTGTAAATGAGCAAGCCACCATGGCAACCATTCTTTGAGGGTCCGTGACATGTTTCCAAAATATCAGAGGTTCTCACTTGCTCCAAAGATTGGGGACTTGGATTTATTTTTTCCTGTGAGGGCCAGATTACGTCTTTTACTTCTATTCCTTAAGGGAAGTAAGATCTTAAGGAAGCAATCAGCTGACTTGGAGATTTATCATATTCTTCATTTCGAAGAAGGTGTTGGAGTGATCCAGGATGTTGATCTCTGGTGTGGATCTGAGTTGGGTCATTAGGTATTGTAGGCTTGGGGAGTGGCTAGAAATCCTGATGTTGGGCTTTGAAGCTCAAAAGCTCTGAACTATTTGATTCATGTTGCAAGTCAGGTGTGGACATCATACTGGTTCTTGGATAATTCTTTGATACTTCTGGATTGATAAAATGGACCAAGTGCTCAGAGTAGACATTAGATCCCAGGCCACTGCTTTGAGGAGGGAAAGGTTTAGCAGTGGCCTCTTCCTGATGTCTTAGTTTACTATATGCAAGCAGTTTCAGAAATATGACCATCTCCATGAAGTGATGCAATTCAGAATGCCATCCGCCCTCCATACTTCTTCATTCTCTGAGGGTACAGTAGCTTTATGGCCAACAGCCAAGCTGAATGAGAATTATTGCAGTCACCATATTGGGAGAGTACTAAGTCAGGGAAGGATGCTTTCAAGCAGATAGAGAGGTCAGAACAAAAGATGGGGCCATAGCAAAATGTGCAAACTTACTTGGGCTTTTGTTTCATTTTATTCACATTCTAGCCAAGCTATACCATGAAGCTTGTTTGCGTTATGATTAAAATTATGGAACAGCAGCACCAGAGCAGTCTGTGAAACCTAGCCAGATATTCACTAGCATAGTTTATCATGAATCAATATTGATACTTTCTTGGGACCAATAGAATCATGTCTTTGAGGAGAATAAGCACACGCAATCATAGCTATCCTGGCAGGGAACAAATGGATGAGGAATTAATGATTGTTAAGTCAGGAGCATGAGATTGTGCCCAGAAGAATGGGTTTGTCCTATGCTGCAGCAGAATGAGACAGATGATCTGGGTTCGGTTTCCAATTTAAACAAGCATCAAGAGTGAGCATCACCAGATCCATCATTAGGAGTTGGCAGTGACTTCAGAAGTC
The DNA here is from genome assembly GCA_023362775.1 of Charina bottae. Taxonomy (NCBI): domain Eukaryota; kingdom Metazoa; phylum Chordata; class Lepidosauria; order Squamata; family Charinaidae; genus Charina; species Charina bottae. Next base: position 133,840,413 of record JALMGJ010000003.1, read on the forward strand.
CACAGATATTGAAAGAAGTCATTATGGATCCTTGATTTTCCTCTTCCTCCTCCTCCTGGCTGCAACTGTTTCACTTGCCTTTTCCAAGCAAGCCAAACGAGAGAAAAGTCAAAAGATGGACTGTAGCGTTTCTGGACAGTGATACAAACTGAGACCAGAGGGACGGTGATAGCAATGGCAGAAAGAAGAGAGTGTTCAGGTTGGAGGGATGTTTCCAAAATCCAGAGCCATCACTATGCTCATTCCTGCTATTTTGTTTTTTCAAAAAGCACAAGCAAAATATTTATTAATGAGGGAGAGAAACATTCATTGGCACAGAGAATGTGACCTTATTTCTTTTATTTTCAACGTGGTTGGGTAGACTGTAGTGTGGAGGTGCATTTGGTGCCTAGCCCTAAAGAGCTTTGTATGTTAAAACCCTCACTTCAAATGCTAACAGGAAACCAGCACAACATCCCCAGAATATGTGTAATATGCGCCCACCGGTAAGCATCCGTGAGTATCTGGGCCACTGCATTCTGCACCAACTGAAGCTTCCAGGTGTCTTTAAAGGCCGCCCTTTGTGGAACACATGTTCCACATTCACTATGCATTTCCCCCTACATTTTCAGGCCTCTATCAGCAATCCTGAGGACTGGGAACATGAATTTGAAGCAAACATCTTAAATTTATTTCCACCACTTTCCGTTTCACATAACACATCAGGGAAACCAGGACCTGCAACCTAAAACCCGCCTTCTTGCTCTCTGTACTATACGGTACATAAGGATTGTAGATTTCTAAGGAAGAATGCAGGTGTCGTACTCATTAGAGAGTAGTAGCAGGATATGAGCCTCCATACCATGCAAAAATATGGGTTCTCCTCCAGGGAGAAATGTGCGGTAGATGCTGGTAAGTTTGGAAAAGTATGTGGAGGTCTGAAGTTATCCACAACAAAGCTTCTATCCCCAAACTGACCCCAGACATATTTTTAAACAAAGATGGAGGACCTACTGTATACTGACTCTTTCTATCTGTCCAAATGTCCTTAAGGGAATAAAGAACAGTAATGTTGGGCCAAAAGTTGCCTTGGGATTTCTCAGAAGCATCTGGTCGAAGTGGGTTCCAATTTCTGGTTTTAGGAGGGTCATTTTGTTTTTTTAACCGGTGATATTTGATATTTTTAATGGATCTGGGTGTTTTGAGCAAACTTGATTATTTTCCATCCCTCTGGAGTTTCTCTGGGAAGGAGGAGGAGTAAGAGGAGTAGGAGCCCCTACTTCCAAGTCTGAAAAAGCCCCATGGGTGGAGTTCCCTCTTGATGGTTTCCATTGGAATTTAGCGGAAGAGTAGAAGGCCAGGGAGGCTGCAGACCACTAGAGCAGAGCTTTCCAAACTTTTAATGTTGGTGACACACTTTTTAGACATGCATCATTTTGCGACATACTCTTACAGCAAGGCATCATTTCGCAACACACTGTTACAGCAGGGCACAAGGCAGGCACTAGGACCTGCGCGGAATCACAGCAGGGCATGTTTGGAGGCAGCAAGGCACAAGGCAGGCACTAGGACCTGTGCGGAATCACAGCAGGTTTGGAGGCAGCCAGGCACAAGGCAGGCACTAGGACCTGCGTGGAATCCTGGCAGGGCAGGTTTGGAGGCAGCAAGGCACAAGGCAGGCACTAGGACCTGCGCGGAATCCTGGCAGGGCTCTGAGGCAGCAGCAGCCGCGACACACTCAGACACTTCAGTTGACACACTAACGTGTCCCAACACACAGTTTGGAAAGCTATGCACTAGAGGGAAAAGCATGCAATGGAAGAGATCTTCCCACACACACCCCTTAGTCACCTCATCACTAAACAAGTGCAGGATTTCCACTGTGAGAGTTTCATTGGAATTCTCTTCTTCTTTGAGAGACATTTACAAAGCAACTTCCCTATCACTGGAGGGAATGTAAACAGGTAGAATAATTTTTCTACCCATCGCTAAGAAGAGAAAGAAAAGGTGCTGGTGCTACAAGTTAGTATGGGTGGAGAGAAAAAAAGTGGAAAGAGGTACAATTTTTTTATTTATTTATTTATTTATTTATTTATTTATTTATTTATTTATTTATTTATTTATTTATTGTTCGACTTTTATCACCGCACCATCTCCCCAATAGGGAACTCTGGGCGGTTTACAAGCACAGAAATTAAAATTATACTATAAAAAGATATAAACATACAATATATAATCAATTATTATTATAAGTTAAGTAGAAAATCCAAGAGGGCAAACCATGATCTTTAAAAGGGCTCTATGGCACCAGCCATCCCCATGAGGAACTATTCCTGTTCCCATCCCACGCAAGGTGGCAAAACCAGGTCTTTAAGTTCTTCCAGAAGGACAGGAGTGATGGGGCCTGCCTCACCTCTGGGGGCAGGTTGTTCCAAAGGGCAGACGCCACTGCCGAGAAGGCCCACCTTCTGGACCCCGCCAAACGAAACTCCCTTAACGACGGGGTCCGAAGCATGCCCTCTCTACATGATCAAGTGGGACAGTTTGAAATTATGGGGATGAGACGGTCCCTCAGATACCCTGGTCCCATGCCATGTAGGGCTTTAAAGGTCATAACCAACACCTTGAATTGCACCCGGAAGCATACCGGCACCCAGTGCAGCTGGCGCAGCAGAGGTGTCACATGGGCCGATCTAGGGGCACCAATAACTGCACGCACAGCCGCATTCTGGACCAGTTGGAGCTTCCGGATACTCTTCAAGGGTAGCCCCATGTAAAGCGCATTGCAGTAGTCTATATGGGAGATGACCAGGGCATGAGTGACTGTACGGAGGGACTCCTGATCCAGGAAAGGGCGTAACTGGTGCACAACACAAAGTTGTGCAAAGCCCCTTCTGGCCACGACTGCCACCTGCTCCTCGAGCAGGAGTCGTGAGTCCAGAAGGACCCCCAGGTTCCGCACCGATTCTGAATGGGGAAGTGCAACCCCATTCAGAACCAAAGATGATAATTTCCTATATCCAGAAGAACCATCAATCCACAGCCACCCCGTCTTACCAGGGTTCAGCTGAAGCCTGTTGTTCCCCATCCAGACCCCCACAGCCTCCAGGCACTGAGAAAGGGCGGCCACTGCATCACTTACTTCACCTGGGATGGAGATGTACAACTGTGTATCATCAGCATATTGATGATATTTCATCCCATGGTGACGGATGATCTCACCCAGCGGTTTCATATAGATATTAAATAGGAGAGGTGAGAGAACCGAACCCTGTGGCACCCCACAAACGAGGGGGCGAGAGTTGGATCTCTCATCTCCTATTACTACCGATTGGGACCTGCCCCAGAGGAAGGAGGTGAACCAGCGCAAAACTATGCCAGCCACCCCCAACTCCTCAAGCCGTCCCAAAAGGATACCATGGTCGATGGTATCGAAAGCCGCTGAGAGATCAAGGAGAGCCAGGATGGACGCACTCCCTCCATCCCGCTCTCACCAGAGATCATCCGTAAGCACGACCAATGCAGTTTCCACCCCATATCCCGGCCTGAAACCCGACTGAAAGGGGTCCAGATAATCCGTTTCATCCAGAATCCTCTGGAGTTGTAACGCCACCACCTTCTCAACCACCTTCCCCAAAAAGGGGAGGTGGGAGACAGGACGAAAATTGTCCAATATAGTAGGGTCCAGTGATGGTTTCTTGAGTAGGGGGTGCACCAGCGCCTCCTTAAAGGCACCCGGAAACACCCCTTCCCCCAGAGATATATTAACCATCGCCTGGACCCAACCACATGTCACATACAATGCCAGGGGCAAATTGAATAGGAGAAAATTGAGGTTGAAGATCTGAGAGGAATGTCTTCAACCATAGTTTTGCCACTGAAGGTATACTATTCCCATTGTTTTCTCAGAATAGCATGCTAGGACATCACTGCAGGAGTGCCATTATGCAAAATATTATTTTGGGAGTTCCAGAACCTACATCAGGATCTTGATCTTGCTGATTCCTATGCCATCTGGGCTGATTGTTTTTCCCACAGATAGTAAATAAATATTTGCAAAGAGCAGGAGATGGAAATAGCCCTCCTAAACTGCCTTTCCTTCTACAGGTAGATGCATGTGGAAAGGAGCACAAGACTGAATATTTAACTTTATGGAAAAACGCTGCTTTAAAAATAGGGGGCAAAACATTCTATTGGAAATTCTGGGCAGAATCTGGAATACTTTAAATCAGTTACTTTGCAATGATTAAAGGAGTTCTCTTGACTGCAAACAGAATGTTGCCTTCCTACCTCACAACAGTGGCAATATAATCAACTCAAGCATGTTTTAATGGCACAATATGGACCGGATGTTTTGGCTGCTTTCAAGAAACCTGAGGTGCTTTCATCTTTGGTGGAGCTGATGTTTGAAACTAAACCCACATCATATTTGTATCAAAAACTAAATAAGGTTTTCAAAGTTGATGTTAACGACATTTACAGCTCATGGATTGAAGAACTGGATCATCCAATATTGAAACATCAATGGCTTCAGCTCATAAAAATGTTGAATTTGTTCCAATGGATTTAAGATTAAAATTAAAGAAATATTTTCAGTCTTTTGGACACCTCAAAGAATGCATTTGAAAGGATGGACATCAGAGTTTCTTTGCTGTTGATTGGGAAAAAAAATTAGAGGTAATTGCTTCACATGATTTGGTTTTGTGAGTCATTGAAATAGTTTTGGAATATTATTTTAATCTGCATAAGTAGATTGATGGGGAATTTTTTTTAACCATTAAAGATGTTAATGTTATGTTAAATTATGTCCCCAAACTTTGGAATCTGACTATTTTTGAAGAGTTATGATTATACTGGTCCTGGGATGTAGCTAAGAGAATTGTTTTGAGAAACTGGAAAAGTACTATTATTCTTAATATTAAGGCTTGGATTCAAGAGATGTGTAATTTATGTGTTTTGAAAAGGCATTTTTATCTACTAATAAAAAAAATTGATGCAATATGTTTCCCTTTGGCACAGATTTCCTGACATTTTCATACAATAGAATATTCTAATTTATTCTTTTTAATTAAGGTTTAGAAACTTTTAAATATTGTTTAAAATTTGATGGATATGAGATATGTACAGATAATTTATAATCCCTTTTTGTCATTTCTTTCCCTAGTTTTGCTTAGTTTGAGATTATACACACACCCACACATACACATTTTTTTTGTATGTTCCTTTTGTTTTTGTTTTTTCTACTGTATTTTTATTGGCTTTTTGGGTAAAATTAGCTTAAATAAAACAAATATTGAATGAATGGTTGAACCAGAGCTCCAGGGCAAAGCAGGAGCATGCCTTTAGATACAGGCTCCGCTTCGTAATCTGCATGGTCACCATCTGGCATGTGGCCAGCTTTTAGGAAGCTTTATGAAATGTTACCCATGGGAGCGGTTTCCTTTGAAGGGACAGCACGGCTATTGTGGCTTTACAAGAAATTTCCCACTACTTCCCCAGTTTTCTGAATGAATGTGGTTCCTTGCTTTTTAAAATAGGACGTTTAACTCTTTCGCCTCTTCTGAGTCATTGTTTGGTATCACAATTCTGAAAGAGACACCAGTTCAAAGGTGACCACCAGGGTAAGTAATCGCTCCTCAGGTGCCAACTCAACCAGCCTGCTTGCTGTCTAAGATAGACCCAGCTAACACAGGCGCCCTCGTATTGGGACTACCATTCCATAATCCCCCATCAGAAAGATGAGCTAGAGTGCATGGGATGGGGATAATATCTCTAAGATGTTCATATCTCAGTAAAATAGGGCAGAGTGATGCTCTGAATCCCTTCTTTGGTAGAATAAGTGGATTCCTTGATATGAAAATTCCCATTATTGGACAATAAAGGAAGGCTTAAAAGAATTAGTAGAGTGGTGTAGGTTGCATCATTCTCGGAGTGACTCCCCAGGTCACCATCTAGTATATATTAAGACTGACATGTTCCTGGCATGAATCCACCTGCAAAGCCCTACATATCATTAGACAAAGTGACACAGCTGCCTTAGGTAGGAAATAAGAGAAGAGACGTCAGCAGGACCTCCTTCCCTTTGGGTCTCCTAAGCTAGTCTGTTCTCAGAGGCTGTGGAGAACGTTGTTCCATTGCCAGTGTGTTCCAACAAAATCCAGTGGGCAGTGGGGATGGATTCTGTGGATGGCATGAGGTAGAGCAGCATCATACCTTTTGTCACAGAGAGCAGCAATGTCTTTAAGCAGCCCTGGATCCAGTATCTACCCATCATGTTCTACATGGGCGTCATCTCACCTGGAAGCTACAGCTGGTCCAAAATGGAGAAGGTTGAGTAGTTACAGATGCTTCTCATTTTACCCCTGTGACACTTTTGCGGTGAGACCTGCATTTGTTGGCTTCCAGGTGTAATTCAAGGTGCTAGGTGTCACGCAGGAGGACCCAGGCTAATTCAGAACTACTTCTTCTCATTGATAACTGTCTGTCCAGTGAGATCCCCTCAGGTCCCCCACTCCAAAGGAATATTGTCATCAAGAGCCACAAAGATGGGCCTTCTCTGTTGCTGCCCCCTTTCTTTGGAAGAGTATTCTTCCTAAAAGTAGTCTGGCCCCAACCCTGTTGGGGTTTAGGAAAGTCATCAAGACCTGGATACTCCCTAAGGTTTAGGCGGGCTGGTATGGTTGAAGTCCCAGAAATCAGGATACTGTTCTATTGATTTTTGGTTTGTTATTCCTTGGTGCGATATGATCAGAGAGAATGTTTTCATGTTTGTTGTGTTTATTGTTTTAATCTTTTTTTTTTTACAGTAAACCAGATATGTAAGCCGGCAACAACTGAAGCAGCAGGTAATCAGTTATGTATATAAATTTATGTATATATATGAGTTCACTGAGTCTCCACCTTTGGATTTCACCCAACTTCTATAAAACCGGAGACCTCTGCAGTATATGTCTTTTTTACAGAGTTTGCTGAATTGAAGCATTGTGCTAAAGTACAAACAGCTTATTTAGATTTCCTCTTTCTGAGAATATTGCTTCCTTGTATGTTGCAATCTTTTCTTCCCCATTTGATTCTATTAACCAAAGGGTTGCATACTGTAATTAAGCGTAGTTGTCCCTTCAATCCACTTCAGAGCTTAAAAATCACTTTTGTTTCTCTTTCTCTCTCTCCGTGGGGCATCTTTGGTCCTTAGAAAGATACAGTTTTTATTTCCAGTCTCTCAATATTGATACTTCTTGGTTAGATTTATATCCTGTTTTTCCTTCAGGAGCCCAAGATGGCATACCTAGCACTTCCTCCTCCTATTTCCCCCCACAATAACAACTCTTTGAAATAAGTTGTGCTGAGAACATCAGAGTACTGTAGCTCTTAGTGATTCCATCATGAATGGAGGCAGTTGGCAAAAACTGTTTAGTTGATGCACTCCATTCATGATTACCAGACAGCAAGCAGGCTAGTTGAGTTGGCCCCTGAGGAGGCATCACTTACATGGGTGATAACTGTAAAAAAAAAGATTTAGACAATAAACACAACAAACATGAAAACATCAACTCATACTTCAGTTGGAGCGCACACATGAAAAGAAAGAGCACCAGAGGTTTCCATTGACCAAGTCTGAGTATTGCTTATTTTGGGCATACAAAGCATCTACATACAGTACCACTGACCTATGACTCTTCTACCCTCACTCTGCCTTGCCAAATGGGTCACATCCACAACAACTCTTTAAAGTAGTTTAGGCTGAGTGTGGCTAAGACCATTCAGGAAGTTCCATAGATTTCATTATGGGAGGACCTGGGTTTGCATCTAACGATGGGTTCAGCCATGATGTTCTTTCAGCTCGTCTAGAGGCACCAATAGACCTAGAATCATCCAGGAGTTTGCATTTTGGAAGACCTGCAAATACAAGCAAATGCATTGTCATACCTGAGAATTTTATTCTTTAAACAACACCCTCTAATTTATGAAAGGTCCTAGTGCATATTTCTCCAAACATGCATTTTTATTTGCCTAATGTACAATTTACAAATGATTTTCCCTTAAAATGCATTTTTTTACATTACATTCATGAACACGTCCATTTTTGTAGACTTTTCTCTGATAGACCCTTTTTCAAATGATTGGCAATTTGCATTGTGAAATTCGGAGAATGGTGACTTTTGTATGAGAAGTATTTGTTCAAGTGTTGGTTTGAAAATGCAAAATTAGGAACATTAGTATTCAAATGTGGATGAAATTAATTTTCCCCTTATCACTTCTCCCTACTTCATATGTTTATGCACTAGAAGTGTGGAAGTTCCTCTTGTGTTATTGAAATTTGTATCTTTTCAACCAGCCCTTAGTTTCATCCCTCATCATAGACAATTGCATAATGAAATCTCAGTCTTTACTTTTTTTTTTCCAAGAACCAAATGATCAGCATTTAGCAGCATGTGATGGGGAGAAAAGGCACAGTAGAAATGGATGAAATGCTTGTTTTCAGCCACTTTTTCCTCTTTTTTTTCACAACCATTCTGAATTTTAGCCACATCCGACTTCTCCGAAGATCCAGGTCATAGCATGCTTGCAGAACTTGTGCTGAATGAGAGTTACAAAACAGGAAAAGGAACCCCGATGTATGGGCTTAAAGGATCTATGATTTGAGACAGCCAAATCAGCTGTTTTTTTATACTAGAATGGTACAAAAGTGCAAGAGTGAAGGAGCTAGACTCAGCATTATGGGGCAACATGTCTCTTCCTCTTCTGAGGTAACTATGGAACCAGAACCAAAGTGTAATGACTGAACATGAGAACAAAAAGTCATGGGAACTGACTTGATGGAAATGAGTTGTGGAACCCTCTAGTCTGACATCCTCTTTCTAAATCTAGCTAGCCAGGGTTATCTAGCATAGATTTTCCCCTCCAGTGTTCACTGTATGTGTTGAACTCCAATTCCTACATTTCCTGGAAAGAATGGCTGTGCTGGCTGGGAATTACTAAAGTGGACCTACAACAGATTTGGAAAGCATCTGGTTAGATAAGTCAGCTTTACAAACCCACAAAAAAGGCATGCAATTGACTGCTTAAATATTTAAGAACTCTGTCAGGAGTTACTCAGGATTAGATCTGTACTGCAAGCCTCTTAGTCCAAGTATTTGGATTCCTGGGGAATGGGTAGCATCTGAAAGAGCTATGCTACCCACATGATCACGGTTGGTGTTTTCAAGAAATATGGAACATCAGCTCCATCATCCACAGCAGCACGGCCAATGTCCAGTTGGTTGGAGGTGAAAATGGTTGTAGTCCCACACTGCTGGAGAGAGTTGAAGGGTCTTTGCAGACTCTCCAACACATATGTCTATGAAGGTTCTCAGTCATCCAGGTGGAATTGTCTGTAGCTTGAATCATGTCAACTGGATTTCTATTTTCTCAGTGGAAACGTTTCGCTCCTTATCCAAGGAGAAGAAGCTCCTTGGATAAGGAGCGAAACGTTTCCACTGAGAAAATAGAAATCCAGTTGACATGATTCAAGCTACAGACAGTCTCCAACACATACTATTCATCATGCCTTGCATTTGATTGGACATATCCATTGGTTCAAATATATAGTTTTTCAACTAGTGTTCTCCTGGGGCAATATGGATATACCATATACTGTCTTGTATTTGAATGTCAACAAGTGCCTTGTGGGATGTTCTCTTGCAAAAATGCCACTGACATGAGTGGGGGATGCCTTCCCAGCTGTGGTCCTTTTCAAGAGGCGTCAGCAAGAGATCTTCCAAGTGAATTATTTTATATATTTTCTCATTCTACCATTTTTTTTAAAATTTTACAGAAATGCCTGCTAATTACAAAACAGAATAACAACAACAACAACAACAACAACAACACCTGAAGAGGCAACATTTATTCAAAAGTAACATTACTCCAGAGCCAGTTTGGTGTAGTGGTTTCACCCTGCAGATATTTGATCTACCATATGTGCTAGGGAAATAAGAAACTTGGGTCACCTGCAGGAGGAATGAAAAAGTCAAGATGGCAACTTCCGGGGAAGCAATGGCAGACTGAAGACAGCTCTGCTTTCAGTGGAGCCAATGATCGCGGCAGAACAATGAGCTGGTGAACAGATCAGCACCTTGAAATTCCTCTCTGGATAAAGGGAAGGACCTGGGATTGTTCACAAGCACTCCATACAGAGGCTGTCTGTGAGGAGACCATAAAACAGCAGTCTCTGGCAGGTTTAAGAGCTCTGGGAGCTGAGGGAAAGTCAGATTTTTCCTAAGCCATGGTTCGGAGCCTTCAAACAGACACTGGGTTCGCCCGCTTCCTTTCTTAATCACTTCTGGAAATTGCTTGTTAACTGATTTTTGGATATTAAGAACCTTCAGAACAGCAAGTTTCATCACAGCAAGATTTTTAAAGCGAAAAGAAGGAATATAAAGTTGGCTTATTTGATCAAGGTTAAAATATATATGATGTTCTTTCTAGTAGCTTTTAATGGGTTTATCGACCAGGATAGAATGACAAGGCTTTAAAGATTTGTTTATAGATAAGATATGGGAAGATTTTTTTGTTGTATTCTCAGAGAAAGTGATAAGCTAAGGTGTTAAAAGGAAAGGAAAGGAGTACAAAGTTGGCTTATTTAATTAAGAGTGGGTTTATTTGATCAAGGTTAAAATATATATGTTGTTTCTGGTAGCTCTTAATGGACTTTTTTATTATTAGGATAGAATGACGAGGCTTTAAAGATTTGCTTATAGATAAGAGATAATATATGGGAAGAAGAGATTGTTTTGCTGCATTTTTAGAGAAAGTGATAAGTTACTGTGTTAAAAGGAAAAGAAAGGAATATAAAACTGATTTATTTGATAAGGTTAAAATATATATATTCTTATTTCTGGTCACTCTTAATGGACTTTTGCTGATTAGGACTGAATGACGAGGCTTTATAATTTGTTTATTGATAAGAGGTGAGATATGGGAAAAAGAGATCTTTTGTTGAAATATCAGAGAAGGTGATAAGTTAGTGAAGTTGTTTGTACTTATCTTGATGGAGAGGAAGTCATTCCTTTATCTATCTTTTTTCTTTATTACTTCTTTATTTATTTATTTATTTTAGTTTTTCTTTTTCTCCTCTTTCTCTGCACTTTTTCTTTTTCTTTTTTATCTTTTTCTTAGTGTGTATTAGTTTATTACCTTTTGCATTTGTAAACTTGAATAAAAATTATTATTAAAAAAAGTCAGCATGGCAGCCACAATCATGCAATCAAAGTTCTGCTCTTTCTCCATGTTTCATCCTTCTGTGGGTACCGCTGTAGGAAACAACATGCAGTAGAAGTGAGAGAATTTTTTACTGTTCCAGTTACTTCAAATGAACATCCCCAGTATGTAGAAATCTAGCCTTATAGGGAGTGAGTCTAACACAGCCTTCCAAGGATGCGTACATTGTGTAGCTGTCGTGGCTAGGTGAAGAACAACGCTGAGCCTCGGAATTAAGCTCTAGAACTTTATTGTTCTACCTTACGCAGAATCTTGCCAAACTAAGCGACACAAAGCAGTTCTCTGGGGAAAAACCCCAGGCACCCTAAGGTGGGTCCGGCCTGACCTTCTTGGATGGGCGCCCAAGGTCTTTGAGGCTGTGAACGCGCTCCCTCCTCCTTCGCCCGCGATCTCCATAACATCACTTTCTCCCTCAGAGACACATTCCATCACAGTAGCGTGCCACATGAGGGATCAGCAACACTGAATGGAAGCACTTCGCAATGCAGGACTTTGCTGTCAATTCCATTTCTTCCTTGGGTTTTCAAAGCATGGGCTGTAGCTACCATTCCTTACCTAGCCAAAACATCAGCATCCATGGAGAAGAAAGAAAGCAAACTTAATGGAAACCATTGTAGCATGCGCAAGTACAGACGTTCTGTGTGTGGGGAAGAGGGGAAAAATCTACACAGAGTGCTTGTGACTGAGTCACTACCTTATTTGGGTGGGGAAAATAATGGAGTGGCTTGAATAGTGGAATTCCATGCTACAGTGTTTTCTTTAATGCACAGCTTTCCAAACTGTGTGCCGCGACACAATACTGTGTCGCCTGCGGGGCCCAGGTGTGTTGCGTCAAAACCTGGAAGTGCTGATGGAGCGCAGCCATGTGCACGGCGGCAGGCCATCAGTGCTTCCGGGTTTTCACACGGCACACAAGGACACCGCTGCCGCCACCGCTGTGGCACGCAAAAATCCAAAAGCGCCGCAGTGGCGGTGGCACGCAAAAACCCAAAAGCGCCGTGGTAGCGGCGCTTCCGGGTTTTCTCGCACGCCGCTGTTGGTGTGTCGCCATGGGAAAAGTTTGGAAAGCCCTGCTTTAATGTTTACAATGCTCTATAAATCCTCCTTGTTTTTCACAGAGGTACGGCCTGGAACAACAACTCCAGAGAACGGTACAATCCAGAATTTTTCTTCTTCCCTCTGCCTTATGTGCTGAAAACGGTCTTAGTGAATGCCTGCACAATTACTTCAATCGGATATAGCTGTGGCGAAGGATTGGAGCCAGGAGTTTTGAGTCTTATTTGCCAACTAACTTCCTGTTGGCATGACTTGGACGCTTGTGGGTTATTTACATTTCACAGAACAGATCTGTCACATAAAAGAGGAGCAAACAGAGAGGAGGGGGGTTGTTTTATTTTGTTTTTGTTCTTTAAAGGAAGTCAAATATGGTCTTACAATCAACCAGCTCCACAATCTCAGATCAAGCAAGTTTGCACTGATTTTCCCTGTATAGTCTCGAATTGTGGTTATGTGTGTTTGTCTGTATATGAAAAGGGGCTAGCTCATTTCCCTTTTCCCTTGTTTCTTCTGGAATGGTTTCAGAAACAACCCACTAGACAGATTCCAAAGACAATTGGAATCAAACACAAATGCTGTCAGCACAGCTAGACTTGGATTGGTGGGAGGGAAAAGCCAGAGAGGAACAATAGAAATGAAACAGTGAGAAATTCCCTCTCCTTCTGAAGGCTTAAAAATATTGAGCAAATTAAGCAGGCTGGAAAAGTGATTCCAAATGGCATGGTCGACTAGATGAGACTGTAAATACTGTATGACGCTAAAGATGCAGCTATGTCTCCTTTCAGAATTTCATTCAGCCTGGAACATCACAAACCCCAGTATTTTCCTGTCTCCCTTCTACTAACAAGCAGGCAGGGAACAGAGTGAAGTTTGGGACCTGAGCCATGTTTTGCACACAGAAAGTCTCAAATTTGCTTCCAGCTTCACTAGTTTCTTTTAATATCTATCTATCTATCTATCTATCTATCTATCTATCTATCTATCTATCTATCATCTATCCATCCATCCATCCATCCATCCATCCATCCATCCATCCATCCATCCATCCATCATCTGTCTGTCTGTCTGTCTGTCTGTCTGTCTGTCTGTCTGTCTGTAAATGGGAAGCACCAGGATGGTTCCCATCAGCCTGGATCTCCCTCAACTTTCCAAGTAGATTTGAAAAATCAAATCAATTTGATTTGGTTTTTCAAATCGGTTTGGAAATTCAATTTATTGCAACTTAGACTTGAAACTGATTCACGAAACTTCCTCGCTTCAAACATTCAAACTGATGCAGGAAAATCTTATCAGTTCAGACATCTGGATTAGTCTGGAGAAAGTATGCTTGCCCAGGTGCAGTAATTTTGTCAGTTTTGCAAACTGGATCTCTGTTTTTCAGAATTGATTTGGTCCTCTGAATTGCTTCAGGGATTCAGTCCAGAAATTTAAACTGAATTGTTGAATTGATCAAGTCATCTTCCAACTGACTCTCCAAGCCAAATACCTGCACAGCCCGAGGGAACCCCTTTTCCTAGAAACCTGGAGAATTGCTACCTGACACTAGTGGGCCAATTAAGCTGTACGGTCAGAAGTACAGGGGAATCTTCTCCATCAACCGTGGGCCACCCTTTGATGGTCAGAGGCTTGCTTAACAGTTTGGAACATATATGGGTTACAGCAGAGCTTTCCAAACTGTGTGTCGTGACACAAAAGTGTGTTGCCACACACAGCGTGGTGTGTCGCCACACCACCCGGAAGCGGCGGCGCGCGCGTGCACGGCGGCAGCGGCAGCCGCCGCCACCGCCACCGTGCACACACGCCCCGCCGCACGCCCCCCCGCGCCGCCACCATGCACGCGCGCGCCGCCGCACACCCCCTCCGCACCGCCGCCATGCATGTGCGCCCCCCTGCGCCGCCGCCATGCGCGCGTGTGCCGCCGCCGCGATGCCGCCGCCGCCACCGCCGCCGCCACCGCTGGTGTGTCGCCAGCGGCAGCACTTTGGAAAGCCCTGGGTTACAGTGACAGGATGATACTGCAAAGTGGGGAGATCTGGGATGCTCTATTTCCCCTCCTGATTTTCTTAAAGTGGGTGATTGTTGTTTTCCCTTGCATTCTACTGTATTTGCCCATTTGACTACATTTTTGTGTGTTTCTGTCTTAAAATTGCAAGAAGCTCTGCAACTAATGCAGGGCTACTGGGCCACCAAATTTTGGCAGCACAGTCAGGGAGTACAAAGGCCCCAGTGGACACCAGACCAGTCCCTCTGAGCCAGAGGTGTCCACAGGGAGGATCAGAAAGGTCAAGGTAGCAGCTACTGCTGCATTATTGAAGCCCCACCCCCTTCCATGCTTTAGTTGCTCGATCAGGGCTGCCATCTTGATTTTTTTTTGTCTCCTTGTGTAGCTTACCCTTTCTGTTCTCCTCAAGCAAATAGTATCCACCTAATAGGCATGTCTGAAAGGAGTTCAAGAGATGGTCTAATTTCTGTAGCTATTTCAGGGACAGGGAAATATGGATAGCTGGTATTTTCAGAACAAGCTGCCTGTTGACTTATCACAGTCTGGCTCTGAGAAATACTTGAGCGATACATCCTTTTCTCCAGAGTCAAAAGAAATCCCAGAACAGTTTTCCAACGGTGGAGTTACACGATCTCTGTTTTTCCATTGCTGGTTTATAGATAATAGGCCTGATTGAGTGTAAACCAGCATTGACAAGCATTGCTAATCTTAAGGCAACACCAGGTCCTCCAAAGGTTGTGTTCAAGGGTTCCTACTTCCCCAAACAGTGAAATGTTTGGTACAGGGGGCAGCATCACCCAGGTTTAGCTTTCCAAGTTCTTGAAGGAGAGAAGAGCCAAAACCCATGGTGCTTTTATACACAATGGCTTATTTACAAATATACTCATTAAGCCTAATATGGGCCAGCAGCATTCACTTTTCAGTGGGTATATGTATATGCATGATTTTTTATCCGTTCAATTGTGTTCGATTCTCGGAGACTGCCTGGACAAGTCCCTGCAGTTTTCTTGGCAAGATTTCAGAAGTGGTTTGCCATTGCCCCCTTCCTAGGGCTGAGAGAGAGTGACTGGACCAAGGTAACCCAGCTGGCTTCGAGCCTAAGGTGGGATTAGAACTCATGGTCTCCTGGTTTCTAGCCTGATGCCTTAATCACTGCACCAAACTGGCGTGTATGTGTATGTGTATGTGTATGTGTATGTGTATGTGTATGTGTATGTGTATGTGTATGTGTATGTGTATGTGTATGTGTATGTGTATGTGTATGTGTATGTGTATGTGTATGTGTATGTGTATGTGTATGTGTAAAAAGGTAAAGGTTCACCCCGCACATTTGTGCAGCCGTGTCCGACTCTAGGGGCCGGTGCTCATCTCCGTTTGTTAGCCAAAGAGCCAGCGTTGTCCGAAAACGCTTCCGCGGTCATGTGGCCGGCATGACGTGCGGGGAACACTGTTACCTTCCCACCAAAGTGGTACCTATTCATCTACTTGCATCTGCATGCTTTCGAATTGCTAGTTTGGCAAGAGCTGGGGCGAGTGTGGGAGCTCACTCCGTCACGCGGGGCTAGGGATTCGAACCTCCAAACTTGCGATCTTCGGATCAACAAGCCTGGAATCTTACCCGCTGAGCCACCACACCCCTATGTGTATGTGTATGTGTATGTGTATGTGTATGTGTATGTGTATGTGTATGTGTATGTGTATGTGTATGTGTATGTGTATGTGTATGTGTATGTGTATGTAAACAGCTGAAGAACCCTGGAGATCATCCCTGATGTTTTCAGCTCATTGTATTCTTTCTTTCTTTATATCAGTTCTCTTCCCCTCAGCTTTTTTTTGGAGACGGATAGCTTTTTCCTTATCATTAGGATTCACAGCCTGAATATCTTCTGAAAGTAAATTAAGGATTGTCATTATTCACAGAAACCAAGCGCCAGATGGAGACTGGCATTGGACCAACTGCGGATGAGTGGGACATGAACTATTCTAAGTGTCCAATAGTCCTTAATTCCCTGCTACCTGGGAATTCCCAGAGTTAAATTTTACTCCAGAGAGAACTGGGTTGGAGAAGGCTGAGCTAATGTCATTATCCTCCATCTTAAGCCTTGGGGACAGGCAAGTCTTTTTGGGTTCAAACCAGGAACGCTGCTAGCCAAAGAGGGTGCCTTGCTCTTCCTTTTCCAATTAATCTCTTTCTGCAGCGGGGACCCATTTTCTCTAATGGAAAGAAGAGGGTGCCGTTCTCTTGCTAGTGCAATCACGTGGGCTGCCAAGAAAGCCCTTTCCTTTTCAGACCGTGCAAAATAAAAGTCCTGGCTGCAAACTAACTTGTCAGAAACGTTTGTGGTGTTAGAGCACCTTTCGGCCTTGCTAGAGATCAGCGTGATCTCCTCCAGAAGTGTGTTGCTCAAACTTCTAGAAAGCTTCTCTATTTCCCCCCGAAGTGATTTCACTTCCTTTGCAAACAGGAAACAAGAAGAAGAAGATAATCTCTTGATGCTATTAGCTGTGCATGGTTGCACCGTGAGAGGGAAAGCTGTGAAGCCACTGGGGAAGGGCTGGGGTGGAGGTGGGGGAATCGGCTGTGTTTCACCAATTATGTAAACCTTCCTTTCTACGGTTGGGGTGAGCTGCTCTGAGTGTGTTTTACCAAGGAAAAGATGTGCACAAATAACTTTGATGCTGTTGATGCCACCTGACTCCCACTTCAACCCAGTGTAGATATGAGTCATTGCTAACCAATCTTTAGAATACTCGCTCCCGAGAGATTTCAATGCACTGAAGTCACTTGGTAAGGATTCATACAATTCTTTTTATTAATCTCCTCTCCCTGCCTCCAGGAGCATTGGATTACAACCCCCATCATCCTAATTTAGAGGTCAGGGATATTGAGAATGGCAGTCCAATATCTCTGGCTGGTGCTAGATTGGAGAAAATAGTCTTAAGTCAGGGCTTTCCAAAGTTTTCCCGCGGCGACACACCAACCGCTGTTGGTGTGTCACCACAGGAAAACCCAGAAGTGCCACCGTTGCAGCAGCGCACAAAAACCCGGAAGCACTGCTGCCGCTTTCGGTTTTTGCGCACCGCCGTGGCTGCGGCGCTTTCGGATTTCCGCGCACCGCCGTTGGTGTGTCGCCGCGTGAAAACCCGGAAGCGCTGATGGCGCGCCATCAGCGCTTCCGGGTTTTGACGTGACACATCTGGGCCCCGCAGGCGACACACTTTTGTGTCGCGACACACACTTTGGAAAGCTCTGTCTTAAGTATTGGCGGCTGCCTTTAGTTTCAGTTGGATATCCACATATTGGGGAGTAATGCCATGGAGATAATCACACTGCTCAGATTCTGCTTTTGTGGGTTCAGTCCAACATGTGAGGAGATTTTAGCAGTCTCTCCCCTTTCTTAGTTTCCATTTTTGCAGCCCAGTTGTCTGCAACTAAGAACCTTTGCATACATGGAACATAACCATATCAGGTCCCAGCACAGATGGGAATGATGCGTGGAAGTATAAAAGAAAACCATACTTACAGTATGTAAATTCAGAGTGAAAAGCTTTGGGTGTGGGTTATGGAGTGTGTGTGAGTGTGTCTCTGTGTTTAGCAGCTTAATAGTTGATTGGGGTCCGGAAATCTTCATACTAGTTCTGTATGAACTCTCAGTCTAGTCTACAAATCATGGAAAGGAATTTGTTTAGTTGCACAACATTCTTTTTGAAGCAGAGAATATGAAAGAGGCGTGATATGTTTAAAAAACATTTTACCAGGCCATTCTAGAAGGAAAGCCCTATAGTTATTCCATATTCCCAAGTATATGTTTAGGACTGCAGCCTCAGCAATAGGGCCACCACGAAAGTGGGAGTAAAATGAATCAAACTTAATTCCCACTGATTTCAGGGGGCATGTGCCAAGCGTGTGCTTAAGTCTCCCACTGAAGCCATTGTGACTTAAATAAACTCAGCGATGCTACATCTGTGTCCAGTGCCTTTTGTAATTAGGTACTGACACATTTATTTATTTATTTATTTTCTATCCCGCCTTCATTATTTTTATAAATAACTCAAGGCGGCGAACATACCTAATACTCCTTCCTCCTCCTCTTTTCCCCACAACAACAACCCTGTGAGGTGAGTTGGGCTGAGAGAGAGTGACTGGCCCAAGGTCACCCAGCCGGCTTTCATGCCTCAGCTGGGACTAGAACTCTCAGTCTCCTGGTTTGCCATTGGCTCCTTCCCAGGGCTGAGAGACAGGGACTGGCCCAAGGTCACCCAGCCGGCTTTCATGCCTAAGGCGGGACTAGAACTCACAAACTCCTGGTTTCTAGCCCATTGCCTTAACCACTAGACCAAACTGGCTCACATATCTAAGTTGCAATGTTTTCCTTTGATAAAAGCAATCTAAAATCTATATTTCTGGGCAAAGCATCTTGAGGGCATTGAAACTTCTGAAAATAATGCACACAACTGAGCTGACTGTAACTGAATACAGTGGGCTAATGAGATATTCTACCTTCCCTCCGTAAATGTTAGGTCCCTAGCAAACATCCCTGGAGAATTTTAGAAAACTTAAGGCCACAATTATACTGAAGTAATGCAAACTAGTAATCTCTGAAGTGGATCAAAACCTTGGGGTAGGTCATAGGATTTTACATCCTTTTTTCCCAAACCTTCAGGACCCCTTCTCAAACCAAGTATCAATGGTGAAATGTCCAAATTTTTGTAAAATAAGAGCTAAAATAGGGGCATTCAATTTATTTACCCCATTTCTTTCTTACAAATGGGGAGAAAAAGCATTTGGGGGCAAGGTTAAAAAAGTCAAGGCAGTGATCATGACAGAGTGATCAAAGCCTTAGCTTTTTTTATACAGACGCTGTATAAGAAGATTTAATTAAAAGCAGCTCATGGGTACTGAACGAATGGGTGCTCCTCCATTAAAGCATCACGTAGGGCTCACTGCCATGTTTAACCCATTTGCATTTTCTAGGATCCCACGATACATTGCATGAAAACTGAAATAGGTGAGGTTCATATAACACATGAAGGCGCACTGAAGAATTTATGAAGTTTAATATTAACTAAGTGTTTGCATGCTGTGTGAATCCATCTGTTTTGGCTGAGCCCTGAATACAGCCACGGGTTTTAGCAGGAACAACGTGCAATTAATTTTATCTGCATCCTGCCTATTAGGCTTCCTGGTCATGCTATTTGAGACTGAGGGCTTCGCTTTGGCTGCTTGTGCCCTAAATGTTAATCACCTGATAAAGACAGCATAAAAATTCCTGAGCTAGCTTCACATAACATGGGGCGAAACTCAAAACTCAGCTTTACAAAACAGAATTGCTACCTTCATCCAGAATGCTACGGCCTGACGATATGGTTTAATGCGGTAGCTTAATTCATGCAACATTTTCAATTGCAAACGTGTCGACCCAATTTTAGCCTTATCAACTGACTTCTGTGAACTCAGCCATAAGAATTCCCTCAATCTTCCTCACCCTTAAAAGAGGAAAAGAGTGTGCAAGGTAATCTATATTGGTGCAAGTGTTGAAACTGAGAATCACCTCTGGCCTCTAGAAAGTGCTTCAACTATAAAAAAGAAAGAAAGCTGGAAAGAAAAGTTCAACGTAATGATCTTCAATACATAATTTCCTAGTGGCCTGGCTGAATTTTCCCCGAGCATTCTAATAATAACCCCAATAGCACAATGTGTCAATGAAAACTACAATGTGGCTAAACAGCGGAAAATCAGCTAATCTGACCCAGAAGAGAGCATTTTGGAAAATGAAAGTGTGGGTGAGGCAGGTTGAAACAATGTTAAAGAAAAAAATACAGTTGCTTTTCAACGGAAAGACTTTGAACCTCTTTTTCCTGTGTTGTGTGATTCTTCTAAGCTTTGTACTTTCAGACCACAGAAATGTGCCCACACACTCAATGTTTCCTGCCATTTGGTCTGAAACCAGAGCTGTCAATATCCTTTACTTAGCAGGGCTGGGGATTTTAGAAAGAGGGTAGGACAATTCCCCTTCAACATTTGGGGAGGCTGGGAATGCCCCCATGATGAATTAGGAAGGTGTCTCTTGCCACCTCAATGGGCCCGTTTAACCTGGAATTTTGCCTGCTGAGTCAACATGTACTCTGCAGTATTTTTTAAAGTATTCCTCCCCGTAAAAGAGGCTTCTCTGATTTTATATCTTATTCTCAGCGTGCTTGAGAGTTTTTCTCGGTAGTCATTGGAGCTTTACTGCTGGAGGGGTATTGATCTTTTCTGTTACACTTCCTTCCATTTGAAGTCTACCTGGCTGCTGATGCTTTCTAAGCTGCCAAAATCCAATGGGAGGAATTTTCTGATGCTCTTGGAAGCTCAACAGGGTCAGACCTGGTTAGCACTTGGATGGGCGTATTGTGTGCTGTAGGCTTTGAGAGCCACTGTGGTGTAGGGATTCGACTACCTCACAGCCCAATCTAGCTTGCACAATTGTGATTGTGGGGAAAAATTGGAGAAGGGAATGCTATGGATGTTGTCTTGAGCTCCTGCAGGACAAGTGGAATATAATTCTAACCAAGACCTAACTTGATATATATGCCACCAGTTCATCATTGGCGATCACTCGTCAGGGTCATGTTTAACCTGTTACTATGTTCTATGTACTATGTTACTATGAGGGGGCGTGGTGGCTCAGCGGGTAAGACGCCAGGCTTGTTGATCGGAAGATCGCAAGTTCGGAGGTTCGAATCCCGAGCCCTGCGTGCTCCCGCACTAGCTCCAGCTCTTGCCAACCTAGCAATTCGAAAGCATGCAAATGCAAGTAGATGAATAGGTAGCACTTCGGTGGGAAGGTAACAGCGTTCCGTGTGCGTCATGCCGGCCACATGACTGCGGAAGTGTCTTTGGACAGCGCTGGCTCTTTGGCTAAGAAATGGAGATGAGCACCGGCCACAAATGTGTGGGGGGAACCTTTACCTTTATGTTCTATTTGGACATAGATTTTCCTTAGATATAGTAAGTGGTTTATACACTGATGAAATAAAACAGAAATAAATAAGCAGCTCCTTACACGATCAAACGTTTATGCCTTGCAATTCAGTACTCTTTATTAGGACTGGCAACAGTTCAACAGGATCTCAGGCTCAAGACTTTCTCATCTGCCTGCTACCTAATTCTATAACTCAGTGGTGTTAAGTTTGGGTGGTGGTAGTAGAAGGACTGTTGTTTGGTAGAGGGGACACAACAGGATAGAGATATGAAGGAGGACAGTGTTGGGGGTACCAGGGAAAGAGGGGGTGAACAGACAGGCTCACACACTGGTTTTCCAAGCTTGCTTGATGTGATTTTTCAGTTGGTCTTCTTTGGGGATGCAGTAGACTTGAATGGGGTATACTGATGATATTTTAGTATTAACAGCATCCATAATTAGCAGTTTGGAATTTTGCTTATTGACTCCCAAAATAAGAGACACTCGCTGAGTTATATGCACTGTAATGTTTCACTGGGGAGTGGTACTTCTTCACTGGGTCATCTTTGCAAATGAAACAACAAGACCAGCAGAGTAAAATATGTAGGTCACCCCCATTGGATAATGAATATTACCTGCCTGGTAGAAACACAAGTCAAGTTGTGTGTGTTGAGGTATGTAGATGCATGCAGAGGCTATCAGTTTTTTTCCCCACTCATACGAGCTATAATTTGAATATTTCTCCAAATGAAGACTGATCATATAGCCTTCTAATGTAGTGGTAAGAACTTTGGCTGGTAGGCGCAAAAAGAAGGGCAGTATGTAGCCCCCAGAAGCCCTCCAACATCCATCATGATTGAGGCCGGAGGATTTTATTTATTTTTTATTTTATTTATTATCAAATTTGTACACCACCCATCTCACCATAAAAGTGACTCTGGGCAGCTTACAAATAAAAGTTATAAAACCATTATAAAAATAGCAAAAATACAAAAAAATGGAATAAGATAGAAGAGGGAAACTAAAAGGTGGAGAGTGTGTCTTTAAGCCACCAACCACCCCCAGGGCTGCCCATCACTCTTGGATCCCCAAGCTAGCTGGCAGAGCCAGGTCTTGACGCTCTTCCTGAAGGCCAGAAGAGTGAGGGCCAACCTCAACTCAGGGGGCAAGATGTTCCACAGGGCAGGGGCAACACCAGAAAAGGCTCTCCTCCTCGACCCCACCGGTCGGAATTCTTTAGCCGACAGGGTCCGCAACATGCCCTTCCTGCCGGATTGGGTGGGACGGGTTGGTGTAATTGGGACGAGACGGTTCCTCAGGTAACCTGGGCCCATGCAGGGCTTTAAAGGTCATAACCAACACCTTGAATTGGACCCGGAAGCACACCGGCACCCAATGCAGCTTGTGCAGCAGAGGTATTACATGTGCAACCCTAAAGGTGCCCATAACTACCCGCACCGCCACATTCTGCACCAGCTGCAGCTTCCGGATACTTTTCAAGAGTAGCCCCATGTAGTGCGCATTGCAGTAGTCCATACAGGAGATGACCAGGGCTTGAGTGACTGATCGGAGGGCCTCCTGATCCAGGAAAGGGCGTAACTGGCGCACGACATGACGTTGAGCAAAGGATGTTAGAAGAGACAATCCAGTGTCATTGGGAGAGCCAAGTGTTGACTTCCCCTCTGGGGTAAGGTGGACCTGAAGGATTTCACTCTTCCTCAGCTTTGCTATGTGATCTTTTAAATTGGAGATGCTCCTTAAAATCTTTAGCATGCAAAGCATATGCCTGACCAATGAACATACTGTATGTATCATACTTTCCTACATTCATCAGAAAGGTTGCTTCTAATTTAAACAAGCTGGAAAATAGACCCCACCCCCCAAACCTGTGATGATATCCTGACCTCACAGCTACACACTGCCTTTGTGAAGTGGTTGGAACCAAAATAGCTGCACATTGATGTTTCTGCAGAAATGGTATTATTTTAAACTTTTCTCTGTCACTGAAATTTCCTGCAGGGGTTAGTGTTATTTTACTTCTCAAGCCGTTTCCTCTAACCTGAATTAGCTTTTACACATTTAAAAGTACTTTCTTTCCATTCAATTAGTCTTTCAAGGTACAATTAGTCTTTCAAGGTATCATCACTGGCATTAAAACTATCATTACCATCTGGATGTTATTTTATCTTTTCTATCCTGTATTTATATTTGTCTTTTATATTTATGTATTACCACATTTTAAGGTTTTATTGTTATTGTAAACCGCCCACAGTCCCCCCCTTGGGGGGGGGGAGATGGGCAGTGGCAAAATTTGACAAATAAATAAATAAATTTGACAAATAATTCCCTGATGACATTAAGCGAAAATAATAAACTTTATACCATGAAGCATTACAGTTGCAGGCTATAAATAGCTTATAAAATGAACCAGCCAAATCCAGAATTTAGGATTTTGATGAAAAGTGTTTTAAAAAAAATTAAAGGCATCTTATTTTTAAAGTTTTGCCCAATGCTGATTTCATTTAACCTCTAAGAGAAACCTAGATTACAGAGAGAGAGAGAGGGAGGGAGGGAGGGAGGGAGGGAGGGAGGGAGGGAGGGAGGGAGGGAGGGATCAATATTTTATTTATTTGTTTCTTTGTTTATTTTCAAATTTATATAGCTGCCCATCTCACAAATGTGATTCTTAATCAACATTCTCCTTAAATGAGGATACCTCTAGCCCTGATTTTTAAATGAATTTTATATTAATGCTTACTTTCATTTTCACTCTGGCTTGTCTGCTGATCACTGGCTATAGCAAGTAACAGAGTATACATTAATGGTCTTGCATGATTAAATCTCCTTGCTTCTCATGGTCAGTGGTCGGGCCATTGACCCTGAGGCCACCAATTGATATACCTCTACATAACTTCAGCACACGGTTTAGGTTCTCCTCGCCATTGTACAGGTTAAAAATGTAGTAAATCCTCAATTTTACAGACCTTGATTCCATGGTCTAAGTTGGACTTCATCCTGAACAAAGCCCCTTGTTTGGCAACTCTATCCAGCCAATATTCATAACTTTTAAGTATATAATATACTTTTGACATAAAGGTTACACCTGCGTAAAATCACATTTGCCATTCAATGGAGATTTCACTCTAATGGACACCCCTTCCCACCGTTAGTTCTTTCAGCTGAGGGTTTACTGTTCTTGGGAAGCAAAAGGTTGACATCATCCTCAGATCCTATATTTTTTCCTATCCTCCCAAACATTCCATAGCAAGAAGTACAGTATATAGAGCCAGTTATTAGAACTGGAAAGTACATCTGGATTATTCCTCTCAACTATGCAATCAATTTGTCTGCTTTCCTGAATGTGCACATTGCTAATGTGCTACCTAAGGGCTCTGGGTGCCCCCTAAGGGCCCCTGAGAACACTGAACATGGCTCCCATGGATTTTTCAGAAATGACGACTGAATTTATTTATTTATTTATTTATTTATTTATTTATTTATTTATACTTGTATTTATACCCCACCCATTTCCTCCGTAGCGGAGGACTCTGGGCGGCTTACATACATCGTTTATACATTTCAATTCAATTATACAATGTTTTTCTAATCTGCGCGCAAGGGGAGGGGGTAAGGGAACCGACTCTTCCTGGCTTCCGGACTACAAGTCCCAGAGTGCCTTGCGTCGGAGCCGGCTGCTGACGTCCTGTAGATGTTGTTGCTTCCGGGATCTGTCGTAAACGCCGCCATTCGAAGAGATCTTCCGTCTGGTGGATACCGACCCCCGACAGGATGCCAGCATATTTTCCCACTTTAAGGTGGTACCCAATTTATCTATCAGGTTACCTGAGGGACTGTCTCATCCCCATAACATCGAACCGTCCCACTCGATCATTTAGAGAGGGCATGTTGCGGATCCCGTTGGTAAGGGAATTTCACCTGACGGGATCTAGAAAGCAGGCCTTCTCTATAGTGGCACCCACCCTTTGGAATATCCTACCTCGTAGGTGAGGCAGGCCCCATCGTTCCCGACCTTCAGAAAGAACTTAAAGACCTGGTTCTGCCGCCTTGCATGGGAGGGGGGAGGGAACAGTTCCTCTTGGGGATGGCTGGTGCCATAGTGCCCCTTTAAACATCAACCCATCACATCTTGGATTTTATATTTAGTTAATTGCATTATGGAGTAATATATGTTGTTTTAACTGTTGAATTTTAATTCTCGATTTTCTGTAAACCGGCCAGAGTCCCCTTGTGGGGAGATGGTGCGGTAAATATAAATCGAATCATAAATAAATAAATAAATAAACAAACAAACAAACAAATAAATAAATCTACTCACTAGCTTTCGAACTGTTTGGGTCGACAGGAGCTGGGACTAGCAGCGAGAGCTCACCTCGTTGCGCGGGGATTCGAACTGCCGACCTTCCGACCGGCAGCCCTACAGCTTCAGCGGTTTAACCCGATGAGCCACCGTGTCATTATTATTAAGTTATTGCCATTCTTAATGTGGCCAAAGATGCCATGATTAATACACAACCAGGGAATAATCATACTAATTACATATATTTTGTTTCAATGAAATTAAATGTAATTTCAACCAATGCCAGCCCAACCAAGTTTAATTCTTGTGTGTAGTCTCACCAATTTACTTTGGAGTGTGGCTGCTGACATACCACTTAAAAGCTAGCTGTACCCCTCATCCTGGAAAAAGTGGCACAGAATTGTGATAGTGTAATCCAGCCTTAGGAGCTTTGGCTCTTAGAATACTCAGCATGGACTGTGTTGGCTGAAGGATTCTGAGAATTGATAATCACGCATCTGGATGCCCAGGTCCAGAAAGGCTGCAGTTACCTCGTTCTGCTAGGTGGTATGTATCCCCCATCCACATTATTTGAAGTAATGAAAGGGATTGATCAAACCCATAATCTAATCCTGCAAAATTCTCCAATATCTTAAGTGCCAGCATTCACACTCTCTGCACAGACTGACTCATCCGGTTCACACAACATTCTTAGCCCAGTCAATCAATAACCCAATCAAATGTCCTTTTGGACACTTCTGACAATCACATTAAATTGCCATTTGGAGGACAAGAGTATTGTTGTTTCATGATTTAAAAGAATTTGGATCACAAGATATTCTGCTGGCTAGGAGACAAGAATTTGGATCACAGGAGACTGTGGTGCCAGCAAGTCTGGTTTTGCAAGGCATTCTGTTTGTTCTTTCAAGTATCGGCTGGGTTCAGAGGTCAGTTACCATGGTGACTAATTGTTCGTGGCCTAGATACAAATGTATATATTAGCATGTCTTTTGTTTTGTAAACCTGGCCTTGCCTTGCCTTTTGTTCTCTGCTGTTCTGCCTTTTTGCCTCTGTGAATCATGCTAAGGCTATCTCTCTCTCTGTGTGTGTGTGTGAGGAGAGAAATGTGTAGTTATGTTTTATATTAATATGTATAATGTTTGCTGAAAAAGTTTTTGTGTCTTTATTTGATCTCTCAATTGCAAAGCATTTCTGGAACTCTGTTTTTTCCAGCTCTGGAACAAGCAAAAACTCTAACAAAGAGTCTCTGGCCAATTTATCCAGGACTGTTATGACTCAAGTACTAACAGAACTCTCATCAAAGTTCATTACATCAATCACCCCTTCCTCACTGGCCTGGCAAACGGCAAGAGCCAATCACTTTTTAGGATGTGTGTTCTGTGCTGTCAGACCTTGGCACTGCATTCTATAAATGAGAGTCTTGCTTTTTCAGATGTTCTATACCTCCAACTCTTTTTCTTAAAGGACCAGCTGGGCAAGGCTTGGGAAATGTTATATTTTTGATTGGGTTTTTATCATGTTCCTCATACCACACAGATGATTAATAAAGGGTAGTTTAATCCAGAATCATAGGGTTATGCTAATTTTAACCTTCCCTCCCTGCTACTAACTCAGTTATGATGTTCATACAACACCCTTATCCCACCATTGATCCAGTTAAATCTGTTTTGTTGATAGGGCCTGACTGACCATTCACTATATCTTGCCACTTTGCTCACATCTATTCTTTCTTATAAAAAGACCCAGTAGCCCAAGGGGGAAAAAAAACAGGACTCATCTACCACAGAGGTTGGCAACCTGTGGTCTGCTGCCCACCAGTGGTCCATGGGCCATTAGGAAGTGGGCTGCAGGGTGAGCTGGAGCAGCTGATTGGTGGGGGCCCAGAAGGGGAAACACCTCCACCTATCAGTACGCGGTGGCGGCAGTGTCCGCACGCCCGGCGAGGCCTTTTGCCTCCCTGCCAGAGCCGAGGGCATTTTCGGGGTCCCCGGAGCCTGCCCTTTCAAAGGGGCAGGCTCCAGGGAACCTGAAAATGCCCGCGGTTCCGGCAGGAAGGCAAAAATCACGCGCACACGCTGCCGGACTGCTTCCCTGCTGCACAGCTGATCAGCGCGGGGGGGCGGGGGGGAAAATCTCTGCGCCAATCAGCTGTGCGTCAGGGAAGCGGCCCGGCAGTGTGTGCGCATGCGGCGAGGCTTTTCGCTTCCCTGCCGGAACCAAGGGCACATCTGATCGGCGCAGAGATTTTCCACCCCTGCCCTCCCCACGCCGATCAGCTGAAATGCCCTCAGTTCCCCGAAAAAACGCATGGAGCAGCAGGCCTGCAAACCCCACCCCGTCTGTCCAATTGGCTGCCACCCACAAGCCCTGCCCCCTGGTCCTTGGAAAAAAATTTCTGACGGGGGTGGTCCCTGATGGAAAAAAGGTTGCCAACCCCTGATCTACCAAATACGGTGTAAGGACTGTAACAGCCACTACATAGGACAGATAGGCAGAAGACTAGCAGAGCACATCCATGAACACCAACTAGCAGTCAGAAGACATGATGAAAACTCCTTAATCTCACAACACATGGACAGACTCAACCATAGCTTCAACAGGGAAACTGTGAGCATCCTAGACCAAGCTAAATCCAAAAATGCTGGGGAATACCTGGAAGTTTGGCATTCAGACAAATCAGTCATCAATAAACACATAGAGATAAACCACATTTACACACCATTCAAAAGAGACTATAAAAAAGCTAAGAAGAAAACAAAAAGACCAGAACACATCCTCTCCAGCTGCCAACACCCAGATAAGCAGGGATTAACACCAGACAATCAATCAATCAATCAATCAATCAGAAATCAATACCCTAATTAAGGAACTACCAAGGAGAAAACCACAACCCCACCTACACTGGCAGGGCAAGATACTATATATAGAGAGGGAGAAAACCCCACACTCCCTCACACTGATGATGCTACCTAGTCAGGTAATGAAATGTCTGCAAGCAAATAACCAAGCTCAGAAAGCACCAAGGACTCCACTATTCTTTCCTATATAATGCATGCCTCAAATATTTCTGGATAAACTAGCAAAGGATATAAGCAAGGACATAAAATGCTCTAGAAAGAACAAAAACAAGATGCCTCAGCTAGCCCACTCAAAAATCATCATAAACAAACCCACAGAAAACCACTATATCCTTCCTTTTGCCATTCTGAGCCCAACAAAACAAAACAGCAGAAATGCCAGGAAAAGGAATTTCATATTCCACTGGGATCTTTTTAAACTTGTGTGATATATGCCCTGCAGGGCTGAAGGCCAAGTTATAATTATCTGTTGGTCGAGCTTTCTTACAAGAAATGTAGTTCAGCACTGTACAGCTTGTCTGAAGAGACGAGGGCTGTTCTAGAGTTAAGTTACAAACAAATGGTTTTTCAAAATTTATTTATTTATTTATTTATTTATTTATTTATTTATTTATATTTATTTTCTATCCCACCTTTATTATTTTTATAAATAACTCAAGGCGGAGAACATACCTAATACTCCTTCCTCCTCCTATTTTCCCCACAACAACAACCCTGTGAGGTGAGTTGGGCTGAGAGAGAGTGACTGGCCCAAGGTCACCCAGCCGGCTTTCATGCCTAAGGCGGGACTAGAACTCACACACTCCTGGTTTGCCATTGGCTCCTTCCTAGGGCTGAGAGAGAATGACTGGCCCAAGGTCACCCAGCCGGCTTTCATGCCTAAGGCGGGACTAGAACTCTCAGTCTCCTGGTTTGCCATTGGCTCCTTCCTAGGGCTGAGAGAGAGGGACTGGCCCAAGGTCACCCAGCCGGCTTTCATGCCTAAGGCAGGACTAGAACTCTCAGTCTCCTGGTTTGCCATTGGCTCCTTCCTAGGGCTGAGAGACAGGGACTGGCCCAAGGTCGTCCAGCCAGCTTTCATGCCTAAGGTGGGACTAGAACTCTCAGTCTCCTGGTTTCTAGCCCGTTGCCTTAACCCAGAGCTTTCCAAACTGTGTGTCGGGACACGTTAGTGTGTCTGCTGCAGTGTCTGGGTGTGTTGCGGCTGCTGCTGCCTCCAAACCTGCCCTGCCAGAATTCTGTGCAGGTCCTAGTGCCTGCCTTGTGCCCTGCTGTAAGAGTGTGTCGCGAAATGATGCATGTCTAAAAAGTGTGTCACCAACATGAAAAGTTTGGAAAGCTCTGCCTTAACCACTAGACTAAACTGGCTTACCTATTACCTTGGTAGAGGAACTGAGTGGAGCATTTCTCCAAATGCCTCCAAGGAAAGTTCCCCAGCCATTCCCAAAGAGCAAGACTTCCCTTGACAATAACACTGCTAGTGAAAAATTCCCTAGGGAGCAAATATCCCCAGGAGGAATTCCATCTTGAGCTCTCCCTTTGGAAGAGTGGAAACATAGGAAGTCTGAAAGATTGCAGAACTTTGGAGACAGGATTGTACCATGAAACCTGGGACATTCACTCATACCTTTGGGCCATCTCATAAGTGCAAGAACATCTCACTATTTTTCTGAGAACTGGTAGGAAAAATGCAAAAGACTTCTCCAGTGTGCCCTGTTAGGGGTGGCAAGTCTTCTGGAATGACAAGAACCTGGGCAGACCTTGCTGGCATTTTTCCACCTCGTGGGATTCAATCAACCCAACCTCAGTCTGTGCCTTACCACTTAGGAGACCATGTTAATGTAAGCAAGTGTTGTTGACAACAATACCTGATAGTTTGAGCATTTCATCTCTAATTGGAGTGAGTGCCTTTGGGGATTGCTGCTAAAAATTCAGAGGAAGCAGTCCCAGCAAACTTCATTTTGCATTTGCATAACAATGCTGATGACAGCCCGGAGGCTGTAATTTTGAGTTTCAAAATCTCTTCTTTCCTATGTTCCTCCCTCCTTCCCCTGAGTGGAAAACACTTTCCCTCTTTGTGGCTCTGACATTCCTGTCAAATGATTAAAGCTGCTTGCTAGCTGAATAATAAACCCAAGCAGTCATTAAAAATCGATGGATTTGCTCATTTGCCTGCTGGAATTAAACTAGAGCGATGCAGATGAGAACCTTAATGTTGAGTTGGAAGAGTGATAATATTTCTTTATTACAGACATTCACAGGGGAGGAAAGGAGACAGAATGAGAGACTGGAAAAGGATAAGATTATTTCCCAATATTGAAAATGGCCATTGGATTATTCTATTCTACGGAGTGATTTTACTCAATCCCCTTATTTTATTTTAGCTTGTACTATTCAGCAAAAAGGTACTATTCAGTAAAAAGGGGCGTGATGGCTCAGTGGTTAAGATGCCAGGCTTGTTGATCAGAAGGTCGGCGGTTCGAGACCCGAGCGCTGCATGACGGAGTGAGCTCCCACACTCGCCCCAGCTCTTACCAACCTAGCAATTCTAAAGCATGCAAATGCAAGTAGATAAATAGGTACCACTTCAGTGGGATGGTAACAGCGTTCCGTGTTTGTCATGCTGGCTACATGACCGCAGAAGCGTCTTCGGACAGTGCTGGCTCTTTGGCTAAGAAACGGAGATGAGCACTGCCCCCTAGAGTCAGACACGACTGTGCAGGGGAAAACCTTTACCTTTACCTTAGAAATGACTAGTCACAAAACACCAATTGACCAAAAGGGACTTGGTGAAATTGCTTCTACTATTCAGGAAGACACTTCTTACTTTACCTTTTACCTTCATACTATTTACCAACATGGGGAGCCAGTTTGGTATAGTGGTTAAGGCATCAGGCTAGAAACTGGGAGACCATGAGTTCTAGCCCGTCTTGGGCACGAAGCCAGGTGAGTGACCTTGGGCCAGTCACTTTCTCTCAGCCCTAGGAAGGAGGCAATAGCAAACCACTTCCAAAAAACCTTACCAAGAAAACTACAGAGACTGTCCAGGCAGTCTCTGAGAATTGGACACGATTGAACGGATTTTTTTTTAAATGCCAATATGGTTAACAACTCTAAAAACTATTTTAAAAAAACATGATTTCTCAAAGCAGTTGGCCAAAAGGAAGTGGTGGTAGGTAAGAAGAACAAGAACCATTGTAGTAAATCATGAGAAACAATGTTTCAGGTTTCCAGGTCCTCATGAAGCTGACCAGATTATTTTGAGCTAGTCCATATCTCTCAGTCCAGCCTACATGATAAGGTTGTGGTTAAGATAAAAGCAAAAAAAGGGTCTTGCATTTGGGGTCCACAGCAGTTTCTCATGCCAGTGAACTATACAGAGTTCTTGAAGAACATGATGATGTTGAAAAGAACTTGGGAGTTCTTTTATTTACATTTATGCAGATTTGCAATAGGAAATGTGGATATATTCTCATAGGTAGAGGAACATATAAGGGGCGTGGTGGCTCAGCGGGTAAGATGCCAGGCTTGTCGATCAGAAGGTCGCAAGTTCAGAGGTTCGAATCCCTAGTCCCACGTAACGGAGTGAGCTCCCGCACTAGCCCCAGCTCTTGCCAACCTAGCAATTCGAAAGCATGCAAATGCAAGTAGATAAATAGGTACCACTTTGGTGGGTAAGTAACAGCATTCCGCATGCATCATGCCAGCCACATGACCGCGGAAGCGTCTTCGGACAACGCTGGCTCTTCGGCTAACAAATGGAGATGAGCACCGGCCCCTAGAGTCGGACACGATTGCACAAATGTGCGGGGGGAACCTTTACCTTAGAGGAACATATAACATGTAAGTCAGGGCCTAATTCTAAAATTTCTTTATGGTTTATAAAACAGTTCATATTATGTTGTATATCAGGTTTTAGTTAGGGCTGAATTCCTGCCATCTTTGACATGATCTTGTGAGATTAAACAATTGGGTGCTGCAAGACTCAGCATAAACCGTCTTTAGAAGACCTTGTTGCACTCAGTGATCTATGCATAGTCAAATTAGATTCTGATTTATTACCAACTGACCTGTTCATGGCTTAAATTTTCTACACACATGCTATCTTTTGACAAGTGTGTCTAATTTGTCCATGTTAGTCCTGGTTTGAAATGGAGCAAGGCCCACCTTGGTGGGCTGCAAGCTATTCTTCACCAGGTGGGAGGTCAGAATGTAGTTTATACTCTGCTATTGAACAAGTAAACATATTTCTTTACTCCAACACAGAGTGCCTTGCACCTCATCCATTGCAAGAGCATTATCCTTTTAAAAAATGATTAATAGAGACACCTACTGGCTAAGGGCACCATTAAACTAATTAAGAGACCGAGGTATTGATGCTTTTATTTATTTAATTTATGACATGCTTCACAAAGGAATTTCTCTAAGCAGTGCATGAATTACGCTGTAAAATCCCAGGAAAATAAATTCCTGGTCAAAAACTGACAAAATCTCAGACATTCAATGCATAGATCTTAAATAGGTAGAAAAGTTGATTTATAATTAAATAAAAGAGCTCTTACATACTAAGGATGCTTTCCCAGGACCATAGGATTAGTGGGATTATCTTCTCATACTTTGCCTTTTGTTCTTTAAATGTCTCAACTCCATTCAACCATGACTTGCTCAATCTTCCCTTTCCTCTAAATTCATTCATTCTTCCTTCATGTATTTGTTTTGTGATGCAATCCTTATTCATTCTCTCTATAGGACCAAACCACCTTCATACCAGTCACTCACTCTTACATTCTGTCCACATTCATGCTTGACCCTCTTTCTTCTTGTTTCACCACACCTGCCTCTCAAGTATCTCATTTGCACTGCACTCAATGGACTTGTATACTCCTGACATGCCCGGCTCTCACTTCCATAGAACAAAGGATGCAGAAGCATGATTTTATACTGGGCCATTTTTATCTCTTTTGACAAATCTTTATTCCTTGCCACAGAGCACATACTACCCACCACCTTTCTATCAGCATTTGAATCTCTACCCATCTCCCCTTCTTTAGTAAACATTCCACTGAGACACACAAGAAGCCACCACGCCCCCTCAAGGTATAGAAGAGCCCACTCCATTTTCCTCATCCAACACAACTACTGATACATGTCTATGAAGGTTCTCAGTCATCCAGGTGGAATTGTCTGTAGCTTGAATCATGTCAACTGGATTTCTATTTTCTCAGTGGAAACGTTTCTCTCCTTATCCAAGGAGCTTCTTCAGTCTGAGCAAAGTTGGTAAGGGAATCCTAAATATGTTTCTAGGTAGCTGTGTGACCTTACACCTGGGGCTAGGTCATGGTTATATTGAGATGTTATTTTAAGTCCTTTTATCATCTAAAGGAGGATCGTTAAGATCACCATGCTGCTGTTGAGCTTGTGAAATGGTCTTAATCTTCCTAGGCACAGAAGACAAATCAGGGAGGAAGATGGGGGAAAGATTGTGCCTGAGGCCCCCACCTCTACTGATACCCCCACCTCTACTAATACCTCTACTGATACCCCCACCTCTACTAATACTGATATTACTAATACTAATACTATTATAATTATATATATAAATATATATATATAATTATATATATATAATTATATATATATAAATATATATATATATATATATAATATATAGTATTATATAATAATACTAATACTGATACATGTATTAGCTATCTTCACATAATCAAGCCAACCCTGTAGGAGCCATTAGCAACACCTCCTATCTCCTGGTTGCACTGGTGACGTCAGTGAAGACATGGCTTACCTGTTTAAGACAAGTTTGTCCCACAGTGGGGACCCTAGCTCTAAATGGGATCACTTCTGTGTGAGCTGGAAGGTTCAAGCCAATGTGGAAAATTGTATGTGTGCATGAAGCCCCCATGCTGTAGAAAGTTGCATGACAAGCATGGAAACTGTCTCATCACTGAAGCCACCGCCACAAATAGGAAATATTGATGAATTTTGAACATGTGCACATCTTTCTTTGAACTCCAGAGAATACGGAAGTGCAGAATCTAGAAACATAATATAAAGCAGGTCATGTTGAAATTGCAGGAGGGTTCCTTCTTGACAAATCCTTCTTTAGCACCGCATTATGTCTTTTTCATTTTGAATTTTATACATCCTACTCTTTCACTAATTGGTCCTTAAAATGGCTAACCAACCAATATGAAAAGATTCTACAATGAATGCAAAAAGACATTCAATTGCCCAGCTTTTCATATATGCACTTTTAGATATCCTTTTGTACAATCATTTTGGGGAGGTGCCTGATGACAGTGCTCGCACTTCTTTTCCATACCTGTTGATACCCCTTCACCCAATTCCCTTTCCTTGCCTCCTTGTTTATTTACTTTATACATTTGTATACTGCTTCCCATTAAAAAAATATTGACCTATTGCTTGTTCCAGTCTCTTCGGATGGAGAAGGCTAGAGGTAGATGCCTTTTTGGCTCTTTGGTGGCCGGTCTGTGGCTTCTTGCTGCATGATGATGCATCAGCTGTTGTGTAGTCTATGAATAGGATTCAAAAGTGAAGTTCATGCAAAGGTCTTGCTCTTCCACATTGTGCCATTCCTGGGAACAGGAGCCTGAAAACAGGATGTGTATCCCACATGCAGGCACTCCTATTGAACAAAGGAGATTTCCCATAGAGGAAAACAGCTTTCCCTGAAGCCATAAGGCACTGATTCTTACTCTGCCCAATGGTATTTCCTCCAGCCTTGGCAAGACCTATTGGTTATTATATTTTGGCTCTTGAGGGATCCTTAGTTGCTAGCAAATCCAGATATAAATAAAGCTGTTAGCCCAACATGCTAGTTTATAGAATGGAGTCAGCGCTGGGTCATGGCCAACTGCCTGGATCAAGTCAGTTGGGAACTAGCAATCAAGACCGAACAGCAATCAGCATTAGATGGCACAGACTATGAAAAGGACTTGACAAACGAGGATTGAGAATAAGTGCAATACAGAGGAATTGGAAAACACTAGAAAGAAAGGCAGAGAACTGCCCAGGTCTGAGAAGAAGGGCCAGAAACACCAGGCAGATAGCTCCTGTTGCTTAAGCAAAATGTCACTGAGACAAGGAGACCCCTTATATTACTCTTTGGTCTAGGACAATCTGGGTGGAATTATTCCAGATGTTTCCTCACTTGGCTCAATAGGGCAGTGAGTCAATAGTTCTAAGCAGATTTCAGATTTGCTTTTTATTTTTCTGCAAGAATCATTTGGGCCAAGCTTTCTCAGAGAAAAAAAAACCTTCTTGCAAATGTTCTTTTTTCAGGATCCCATTAATACCTGCTGAATCTTTGGCAAAATGAGCCTTCCCATTTTTTCAACCTCACTAAAACAGAAAAGAGCACCCACCTCTTTATTTTACAATACTCATTGCCTGTTCCGTTCACCTAGTGGATTTGGGATGGGATGCAACACAGTTAAAGCAAGAAAAATAAAATATAATTGTAATAGGACAATGGCACATTCAGATATAGGACTGTGGGTAGGGAGAGGTTGCAGCTCCTGGCACTATTTGAGAGTTAGGAATCATATCATCAGTGATGTTATTGTCCATCACGGGAGCTATATCTCACATGGGGTGTCCTCATAGCTGTTCAGTTGTGCTTGTGTTGTCTCAAGAAGATGTCCTTTTTCTGTTGCATGGTGGAAAGCCATGGTCTCAAATTTAGTTTTGACTGAATGTTTGGTGCTTCCCAGTCTTCTGATCATTAGTGGGACTTTTTCTGCTCTTTTGTCACATAGCAAAGGTTTTCTACATAGTTTTGTAAGAAAGATTATCTATTTTCTTTCCAAGACTCAGCTCTCACATACCTAATTAATGGCAACACCAGTTCTGTCATCCCTTCCAGGTAAACCAGACAAGAAACACGACCAGATGAGCTACTTCTACTTTATTTATTTATATTTCTAACTTATATCACCACCCATCTCCCCCCATTTCCAGAAGGGACTCTGGGCGGTTTACACAAAGCCAGCAATTAAAACATATAAAAACTTATAAAATACAATGCATAATATATCTCTATATAAATTAATTAAATATATAAGACCCAAGAGGCTCTGATGTTAAGTTTAAAAGAACTCTACGGAGCAAGCCAACCCCAAGAGGAGCTATTACTCCCCCCATCCCAAGCGAGGTGGCAGAGCCAGGTCTTCAGTTGTTTCCGGAAGGTCATAAGTGTGGGGACTTGCCTCACCTCCAGGGGCAGAATATTCCAGAGGGCGGGTGCCACTGCCGAGAAGGCCTGCCTCCTGGACCCTGTCAGATGGAATTCTCTTGTAGACGGGGTCTGTAGCAAGCCCTCTCTGCATAACCGGGTGGGGCGGGTCGATGCTCTGGGGATGAGGCGGTCCTTTAGGTAACCTGGTCCCATGCCACGTAGGGCTTTAAAGGTGACAACCAACACCTTGAATTGGACCCGGAAGCAAACTGGTAACTAATGCAGCTCGCGCAGCAGAGGTGTCACATGTGCCGATCTTGGGGCACCCATAACTGCGCGCGCAGCCGCATTCTGCACCAGCTGAAGCTTCCGGATAGTCTTCAAGGGTAGCCCCATGTAGAGCACATTGCAATATTCTACATGGGAGATGACGAGAGCATGAGTGACTGTACGGAGGGCGTCGCGGTCCAGGAATGGGCGTAACTGGCGCACTAACCGAAGTTGTGCAAAAGCCCTCCAAGCCACGACTGCCACCTGCTCTTCGAGCAGGAGTCATGAGTCTAGAAGAACCCCCAGATTACGCACCGGTTCTGAATGGGGTAGTGCTACTCCATCGAGAACCAAAGATGATAATTTCCCAGAAGACGCTAAGCCATCAATCCACAGCCACTCGGTCTTACCAGGGTTCAACTGAAGCCTGTTGTTCCCCATCCAGGTCCTCACAGCCCCCAGGCACTGGGACAGGGTGGACACTGCATCACTTACTTCACCAGGGATGGAGATATACAATTGAGTATCATCCGCATACTGATGATACCTCATCCCATGGTGTTGGATGACCTCGCCCAGCAGTTTCATGTAGATGTTGAATAGGAGAGGAGAGAGAACCAAACCCTGCGGCACCCCACATAGGAGCGGACGCGGGCTGGATCTCTCCTCCCCTATCACCACCGACTGGGAGCGGCCCCGGAGGAAGGAGGTGAACCAGCGTAAAACTACGCTGCCCACCCCCAACTACCTAAGCCGCCCCAAAAGGATACCATGGTCGATGGTATCGAAAGCCACTGAGAGATCCAAGAGAGCCAGGATGGATGCACTACCTCCATCCCGCTCCCACCAGAGGTCATCCGTAAGCGCGACCAATGCAGTCTCTGTCCCATATCCTGGCCTGAAACCTGACTGGAAAGGGTCAAGATAATCTGCTTCATCCAGGGCCCTTTGAAGTTGCAACGCCACCACTTTCTCAACCACTTTTCCCAAAAAGGGAAGGTGGGAGACTGGACGAAAGTTGTCCAGGATGGTAGGGTCCAGGGATGGCTTCTTGAGGAGGGGGTGCACCAACGCCTCCTTAAAGGCAGTTGGAACCATCCCCTCAAATATGGATGTATTAATCATAGCCTGGACCCATCCACCTGTCACCTCCCTGGCCGATTTTACCAGCCAGGAAGGGCAGGGATCTAAATAACATGTGGTGGAATTAACAATTCAAAGGATCCTGTCCACTTCCTTGGGTCCAACAGGATCAAATCGTTCCCAGATAATAGGGCAAGACCACTCTCCCGGCATCTCCCCAGACTGCAATCCAGGCATGGAGTCCAACTTAGACTGAATCCGAGCGATTTTATCCTGCAGATGCTCAGAAAATTCTTCCACACAGCCCTGCAGGTGGGTGGTCGATACCACCCTACCCAAGAGAGATCGAGTAATCTTAAACAGGGCCGTCGGACGGTATTCTGCGGATGGAATAAGAGTGGAGAAATATTCACGTTTCGCCGCTCTTACCGCCACAAGGTAGACCTTAATAGCAGCTCTAGATGGTGTTCGGTCCAATTCCATCTTCGTCTTTCTCCAGCGGCACTCTAGATGTCTCTTCACCCTCTTCAAGACCCTCAACTCCTCCATAAACCACGGGGAGTGACGGGTCGAATGGGGCTTGAGAGGTTGCATCGGCGCGATCCTGTCCAAGGCACTGGCCGCCTCCCTATTCCAGGTTGTGGCCAGTGTCTCCGCTGGACCGTGCAGCAGATCCTCGGGTATTACCCCCAGCTCCCTTTGAAACCTCAATGGGTCCATAAGTCGCCGGGGGCGGACCAATCGAATAGGTCCTGCCTCCCTGCAGAGTGGGGCGGCATAAGAGAATCCTAGAGATATCAGGACATGATCTGACCATGACAACGGGGATAGTTTTAACTTTCCCCTCAGGTCACTTTGCCATTGCCCTGACAAGAAAACCAAATCCAGAGTGAGTCCACTGTCTCGAGTCGGGTCCCGAATAATCTGGGACAGGTCCATGGCTGCCATGGTAGCCATAAACTCCCGAGCCACTTCCGAGGCACGTCCCAGGGACGGCAAGTTAAAATCCCCCAGGACCATAAGCCTGGGGAACTCCACCGCCAACCCCGAGCAGCTCAGGCAGGGAGGTTGCTATGCAGCAGGGATGCTGGTACAATAGCAACATTCCCAACTGTTCACGGGCACCCAACTTGAAAAACAGGGTCTCACATCCGGATACTTGTGGAGCAAGGCCCCTGAAAGCCACCAAAGATTCTCTGATGATAACTGCCACCCCTCCTCCCCTACCCCGGTCTCTCGGCTGGTGCCACACCCAAAATCCAGCTGGGCACATCTCCGAGAGGGCTACTCCTCCCTCTGGGCCCAGCCAGGTTTTGGTAATACACGCCAGGTCAGCCCCTCTCTCCGTGATTAATTCACTTATGAGAGGGGCTTTGTTGTTTACTGACCTGGCGTTGAGTAGCAGCAGTCGAAAGCCAGGGCCCTCAAGGATCCGCTGACCAGGACCTGGGGTTGAACTCGGAGGACCGGAATGCGCCACTGGTACTAAACACCGGGGGCGCCTTCCCCGAAGATGGCCTGTCCTCCGGTTCCCGTCACAATATCTCCTGCCCGTCACCACCTCGATCAGATTGCCCACATTATAGTCCCCAGAGTTTCCTGATCCGGTCGCCTCCACTCCCAAATCCCTCGAAAACCTGGATCTAGGCAGGGGTCTCTTCCATGTACCCATCCTTTCACTCTCCATCCTCCTGGGCAGTCGTAGGCTACCAGCGCAACCAACCAAAGCTCTCGGCGCTGGTAAGCCCCAACCACCCCTTCCATTCACCCTCCAATCACTCATTATGCCCCCTGTTGAATAAATCCAGCACAAACACCAGCTCCCTTTTGAAGGCAATCCTTCAGCTTTGGAATTCAGTGGCTGAGTTCCAATAACTTTCAGAACAAAAAGTTCTGCAACAGCTTTATCGGTAGCTACATTCCCAGTGCAAGAGCATCAGAATCGTTACTAAACCAAATGGCATTTCACTAGAGCAGATGGGGGAGCCCAGAACTTATTTGAGACCTCCTTAACACTCTAAGATTGTACTACTGAAATTTGGCAGCAAAATGGATGAATTTTGGTGACAT
This sequence comes from Charina bottae, assembly GCA_023362775.1. Classification (NCBI taxonomy): domain Eukaryota; kingdom Metazoa; phylum Chordata; class Lepidosauria; order Squamata; family Charinaidae; genus Charina; species Charina bottae. Next base: position 133,880,467 of record JALMGJ010000003.1, read on the forward strand.
GATTTTGAGCATGAAAAAGCCAAAATAGAAGTGGAAAGGGGTTGAACATGTTTAGCCTTCTCTGCACTTGAGACAGCATTGGAAAGGAGTGTAGACTGCTGTCTGGTCCAATAGATGAAGATTAATCTACACTACATTGTACTTACTACTTTACATTACATTATACTGTAGGAACTTATACCTTCATTTCAGCACATGCTGTGCCTATTCTATATTGCTTAAACTGGTAATTAACAAATTGGCCAAACACAATTAAGGAAATGTACATAAATGATAATTCTGTTTGGAGGTAGTTGAGTATGCAGTTCTCAAAAAAATCCACTTTGCTGTTGGGTGTAAGAAACATGAAGTGACAGAACAGGAATTTGAACAAGGAAATGGATTTTTCTAATATGATCACAAATGAATGAATCATTTGTGTGTTCCTTCTATATACTGTAGATAGATAGATGATAGATAGATAGATAGATAGATAGATAGATAGATAGATAGATAGACAGACAGACAGACAGACAGACACACACACACACACACACACACACACACACACGTACACACACACACAATATGGATTTTAAATTGAAAATAATTTCAGTTCAAGGTTCCATGCAATGCTTTATGCCTCTTGCTGCTGGTTACTACACTTTTACATCACAATAAGCATGCTAGAAACTATAAAAACTCATGCCGTATTTTTAAAAAAATACAATTTGGAAAGATGCCGGTGTATTCAAACGTGGAAATCACACTTTCAGTGCTCCAGTTTCTACAATATATGTTTGTTTGAGGTGTTGTATACGCTAGCTGCCAATCTAGGCAGCAGTTATAGGTCAAGTTTCAGAGGTATCAACAAAAGGCCAAAGGGCAAAAGGCAGGAAACAGAAGGCAGGTTCCAAATTGGGGAAGGATCCCAGCCAGGCAAATCCTTCTCTGCTAAGATGGCCACAGTGAAGCCTGTGAGGGTGGGTGGAGGAACAGGGGCAGAAGGGAGAGGGGGAGGAAGAGGGGCAGAATGACAAAAGAAGTGTTGCACTGGAGGCTCAGTGCACATGGTGCAATGCTGCAACACTGCTTTCATCACTTTGACCAAAACAGCAAGATCCTATGGAGAAGTCCTTTCTTTGAAAAGCTGTCCAGTCCAAATCCAGTTTAAGCTAAAGAAACATGTGTAGTGACATCATTCCTAGACAGCAAGGAAATGGAAGTAAGCAGGAGGAATTAGATTTACTCAGAAGGGAATGCTCAAACCATTTTACCCAATCATCATCATCATCATCACCACCACCACCACCACCACCACCACCACCACCACCACCATCATCTCAGAGAGGAACTTCTAATGATATGATTATGTGACAGACTCCTGATCTGGTTGGGCCAATCTTACTCAGCTCAGGATCATCCTTTCATTCAATGGGATATCCAGCTGGCACCAGTTATCATTAAGATATTTTAGAATTCAGGTCACAGTCCAATGCAAAACAATTACAAATGTTTAATACAGGGTAATCCATCCAATGTCATCAAACACTACAGCTGTGCACACATTTTAACAGAGATTGATAATGTTTTTTTGGAGAAGATGAATGTGTTGGCAGAAAGATGAAGCACCAACTGTTGGAGTTTCCGAAATAAACAATATATTACAGTCAACCCAAGCTTTGGGGGCAGGGGCTTGCAAAGGATTGCTTCCAGTGAAGTTATTATTCAGACATGCCTGAGCCTGCCGCCCTACTAATCACCTTCTTTTCTTGATGGAAGACCCCCTTACATCAGAGTAACTCTTTTCAATGGGAAAAGAGGTTGTTGGATGCAACCAACCGAGTTTAAGCCTTAAAGAATATATTGCCACGGGAGTGAACTGTGTGTCTGCAAAGCTTGTGTGAGGGTAAGCCCCTTTTCACAATGGCACAGACTGCTGATCTTTTGGCTGGTTAAAATTCATCTCTGAAACAGGGAGTGTTTTGTTTTGTTTTGTTTTAACCAGCGAAATTGCACAGACGGAGGCTTGGTCCGAGATGGTCTCCTGCTTGGAGCAACCACGAATATTAGCAAAGGAATCTTAAGCTGCACAAGATCCTGATATTGACCTCAGGTTCATCAAGATGTTGACTCTGGTTCATGAACCCTTTGCAGGAATCTGAGCTGATTTATGGTTGCTTGAAAAACCAGATGAGCCTAAACTCTCAAGCATTTCTTTGGAATGTTTCAGTCCTTTGGAATTCAGGTGCATGAAAGTGATGCCAGAGAAGGCCTGGAAAATGTTATCTCCCTACTGAGGAGGTTCCTGAAAATAACTCCCACACATTGTGTCTTTTATCCTACAGTTGTTCAGGCATAAGATTGTGCTGCAATTTGTTCTCCAATTTCCTAAAAGTCCTTTCCCCCCACCCCACCTTATGGAAGAAGCATCAGCTCTATTCCAAGGTGTCGATATATCTTATGAATTTCACTTTTTGTTCTTTTTGAGTTTATTATTGTGAAGCGGTAGTGGACACTGATGTTGCTTTTTGTCCATCATGCTGCAGGCAGAGTTTGCAACTCAATGGTCTGATACTGCTTTCCTCATTTCCCCACTATAACCCCCTCCTGGCGACATCTCTGCTCATACCCATGTCTGAGCCCCATAATTAAAGTAAGAGTGAGAATCCTGCCTTCCGGATTCTGAGAATTTCATGGATATTTTCTCTTCGTTTAACTCTATAAAGTTTTTAGAAAGTTTTCTGTTAGGAAGGTTTTGTCCTTCCCTGAGATCCACTGTGTCTTCTTACTTGGAGCTGGTCTTCATCTCTCCATTAGTAAGGAGGGTACAAAGCATCTCATACTGCACTGAAGGATAACCAACCCCAGATTTTTAACTTGCTTCAAGTGCACCAGTAGTCCATAAAATGCCCAGACCTATTTTTGTATCTGCCACATGATTTACTGAAGAAGATGAAAGAAAACACACGTCATGAAGAGGGGATACATTTACAAACAATTTGGGGAGAGGGGAAAGGATGGCTAATCCTTATGCCAGATGTTTAATGACCCAGTGGCAGATGTCTTTTTATTTGTTCCATCATGCCCTTGAACTGTGAGAGAAAGGACTGATTACTCATGAAGGGATTTCCTAGAGGAATATCTCTGCTCTCCTCTTGCTGCGTCTCTAGGAAAGTCAGTAATCTCCCCGCTTCCTACAGGATAAAAAAAGAAAGAAAGGATGACACTTCTTATATTGTCATTCACCACTGCCCACTGTGAAGATTAAGTGTTCTGAAATACAAAGGCATTTATTAGCTAATGGGGAAAAAGCTCAGAAATGTAATAACGTGTGCCCAAGACTAAATACGTGTGGCTAGATGAATATGCGTATATGTATACAGTAGATGTAGTTGTAGATGTAGATATAGAGTAAAAGATGCTTTGGAATTTCCTTGTATTTCTTCTAGAAGTTTAAAGCATTAACATTTACACCACAGCTTTCCAAACTGTGTGTCGCGACACTTTAGTGTGTCGCAACACACAGTTTGGTGTGTCGCCACACAACCCAGAAGCGGCGGTGGGGGTGTGGACGGTGGCGTCGGCGGTGGCATGCGCGTCGGCAGCGGCGCGCCATCAGAGCTTCTGCGTTTTAGCGGAGGCCGCCACCGCTGCCGCCGCTGCCATTCATGCCGCCACCGCGCGCCCCTCCGTGCTGCCGCCGTGCACAGCCCCGCCCCCGTGCACACCCCCATGCTGCCGCCGCTGCCACCGTTGGTGTGTTGCCAACAGCGGCAGATTGGAAAGCACTGATTTACACAATGAAACACTGAGGATACTACACCCCAAATGTGCTCCTGCAAGCTTATGCTTATTATTTATAAACCCTTTCCCAGTTCTTGATTCTAAAGAGCAGATAGCTAGATCCATCAACATAGCATCTAATCAATGAAAACAACACCTTGCATACTATTTACCCTAGATTGCCTTCCCAAACCATCATCAACCGAAAGCTTAGCTTTAGTGTCAAAACAATGCATGATTTTAAGAACAGAGTTGCTTGGCAGTGCTACTGCAGCACAAAAACCTAGATTCAAAGTATAAACGTTGGTAGGGATTAATGATTTCTTTCACAAAATGTTTAGCATCACCATCTTCAAGGCACTTGTACTACTAGTGGACAGAAGTATTCCTTCACGTTTTTTTTTTTTTTTAGTGGAATGCCTCATAAACCTACAGCAGGTGGTGACACCTCACTAATCTTGCCTGATCTCAAAAAGCTAAGGAGAATCAGGCCTGATTCACAGTGAGATAGCAGACTACCTAGGAATTCCAGGGCTAGGTGTTAAATTCAGAAGAAACATCTTGGAATAAGGTTGTAAGGGCTAGAAGGATCAAGATCAGACTGGTCAGGTCCATTACAATAATAGCACAGTTTACCTTCATCTAAAGGAAAAAGGACACTAATTTGAGGACATTAATGTTCACATTTTAGACAGGGAAGATAAGTGGTTTGAAAGAGGGGTCAAGGAATCCATTTATGCCAACTTGGAAAATCCTTCTTTGAATAGAGGTGGGGACCTCAGGCACAATCTTTCCCCTATTGTCCTTCCTGCTTTGTCTTCTGTGCCTAGGAAGATTAAGACCATTTCGCAATCTCAGCAACAGCAAGGTAATCTTAACGATCCTCCTTTGGATGATAAAGGGACTTAGAAATAAACATCTCAAATAACCATGACCTAGCCCCAGGTGCAAGGTCACACAGCCACCCTAGAAACATATTTAAGGATTCCCTTACAAACTTTGCTCAGACTGAAGAAGCTTCTTGGATAAGGAGCGAAACATTTCCACTGAGAAAATAGAAATCCAGTTGACATGATTCAAGCTACAGAAAAGTATTACCTTACAACTTTGTTTCTTTCACTTGAAATAGTTTGGCCCAACTCCTTCCAAAGATAGCAGTCATGTCTGTATTTACAATTCTTTAACTTGTCCTATCATTTTTCTGGCACATTACACTAAATCTAAAAAAAAAAAATGAGCCACACACATTATTTTCCAGACCATCCTGCCCCAGTCCAGCATAAGTGGACCATCTAAGTGTCAGTTAGATCACTCTCTTAAAGACACATAGAAAATACAGAAAATTGGAAAAGTCTGGTTCAGTCTTCTGTACAAATCTGCAAAAGCAGTCATATTTCCTGTTATTACTAATATATTCACAGATCAAGAAACATAAAAAGGGTGAAGTTCTGCATTTTGGGCACTTTTCTGTTGGAGGAGTGGTTAATACAAAAGTGAAGCATAGCATTCTTATTTTTCTCCTTAATTCCCCCAAAACTTGAAGAGTCATGTCAAAGAAATAAGTGTCCTACTGTTGAATTTCAGCAACGTCATCATCATCATCATCATCATGATCATCATCATCATCATCATCTTACAGGGAGAACTCCATGAAGGTACAAAATTGGAACTGAAGAACCAATATAAAGTCCCATAATTCCCAATTATTTATTTGATTGCTGCCTGAGTCAAGTCCCATGTACTTCCTATGGAGGGGGGACTCTCAGCAGACCTCTCAAGATATGTAGACCTGATGGGCAGAAGTAATTTTGGCAAGGCAGTGCCTGATGTAACTCAGCGCTTTGTATCCAGTGCAATGACTTCAAAATCAGTCACTTTGCAGTGGCAGGGTTATCCTACCAGCATGGAGATTTATTTGTTCATTTGGTTTTGGTTCCTTTGAGTCAGTCTTGGCTCCTGATGACTGACTGGACAAGTCCCTGCAGTTTTCTTGGCATGATTTCAGAAGTGGTTTGCCATTGCCTCCTTCCTAGGGCTGAGAGAGTGACTGGCCCAAGGTCACCCAGCTGGCTTTCATGCCTAAGGCGGGACTAGAACTCTCAGTCTCCTGGTTTGCCATTGGCTCCTTCCTAGGGCTGAGAGAGAATAACTGGCCCAAGGTCACCCAGCCGGCTTTCATGCCTAAGGCAGGACTAGAACTCTCAGTCACCTGGTTTGCCATTGGCTCCTTCCTAGGGCTGAGGGAGAGTGACTGGCCCAAGGCCACCCAGCCAGCTTTCATGCCTAAGGCGGGACTAGAACTCTCAGTCTCCTGGTTTGCCATTGGCTCCTTCCTAGGGCTGAGAGAGAGTGACTGGCCCAAGGTCACCCAGCTGGCTTTCATGCCTAAGGCAGGACTAGAACTCTCAGTCTCCTGGTTTGCCATTGGCTCCTTCCTAGGGCTGAGGGAGAGTGACTGGCCCAAGGTCACCCAGCCGGCTTTCATGCCTAAGGCGGGACTAGAACTCCCAGTCTCCCAGTTTCTAGCCTGATGCCTTCACCACTACACCAAGGAGAAATTTCCTATAATTGAAGTGTGGGAAGTTACGAAAGCTGCAGATCCCAAAGAACAAGACAAGAAACCAAAGAAACCTTTAGGCAGTTTGTAATTAGGATACTTAGGGGGTGTGGTGGCTCAGCGGGTAAGACACTAGGCTTGCCGATCGGAAGGTCGCAAGTTCGGAGGTTCGAATCCCTAGCCCTGCGTGCGGAGTGAGCTCCCGCACTAGCTCCAGCTCTTGCCAACCTAGCAATTCGAAAGCATGCAAATGCAAGTAGATGAATAGGTACCACTTCAGTGGGTAGGTAACAGCGTTCTGCGCGTGTCATGCGGCCACATGACCGTGGAAGCGTCTTCGGACAACGCTGGCTCTTCGGCTAACAAACGGAGATGAGCACCGGCCCCTAGAGTCGGACACGACTGCACAAATGTGCGGGGGGAACCTTTACCTTTTACTTGAATTAGGATACTTATAATTACCTTTATTCTGGAAATAAGTCACCAAAATGGTCTTTGATTTTGGAGGGGGGGAAAAACGAAGCAACCTCTTCTCTGTCAAATTGAAAGAGAATGATTAAAGCATTAATTCCACCATTGTTTTTGGTACTATTCTATCAGAGATATGACATAGTTAGGAGCTACATTACTATTTTTTGCTATCACATGTCCCGCTATTGTTTTCCTAATGGTAGGTCCACGATGATCCTGGAGTGGAATTTCACTGTACCTCCATTCATTTCAATGAGATTTGTGAAATTTAACTTCCTGGGACACTGTGCCTCTTGCTGGCTCTTAGACATGACATTGAATATACTGAGTTTGGCCAGAGATCTCACAGAAGAATTGCTTATTTCCTTCACATCTCTGGGACTAGGCAAGATTTCCAGACCCTCCATGATGTAATCTCTTATTGAAGATGTTCCAACTGGTTCAAAAGTCAGCAGAGCAGTAGAGAATGTAGAGCATTTGCAGGCAACTAGAGACTAAACACTCTTGATTTCTGCATCTGCTTGGCTGAGACATTCAAAGCAGATGTGTCCTCTCTGATCTACTCTGCGTCCATATACAGTATATCTGTGTGCATATAAAGGCTAAGAACATCCCAGGTAAACTGTAATTTTTGCCCTGAAAGTACATCTCTGTTTCTACATTAGATTCTACTGTTTGTCTAACTTAGAAGATGTGGAATTTGGGACAGATCACCCATGATGGATAGTGGAGATATAAAAGAAAGGGAAATAAATAGAAAAGTTCTTGCAAACAAGTATGTAATTAACGATAGTCAGGGATTTTCATATTTAATTTGCATAACATTTTAATTGCCTTGGCAAGAACATGGCTGGGTCAATCTGGATGGGGGCGGGGAGTCATAATCTTTGAAAAATTACAGCTGTACCTAAAATGTTTTTTCCTCTTTCTAAACTGTGGTTGCCTTCTACAAATGAGGTCTAATGTCTTGAAACTTGATACGGTGATGTCTGTAGATGCCTTGGAGGGGATGAGCAGAGACATGCTATTTGTAGAGGAGCAGCATCAATTCATGTTCATTTTAACCTTTCACCTCTGAGTGACTTCAATGCAACTCATAGTTCAATCATAAACTTAATTAGCACCGTCTGCTCCCTCTTACCTATAAAGATCTCCATGTGTGAACACAGAAACACGATCCCCAAGAGCAGAGTTATCCAGCGATTTTTTTTCAACAACATGACAAAGACAGTGACGTTGCAATGCAAGCTCTGTGGGTTTGTGCAACATTGTATAAAAAGGGTGGAGTTTGCTTTGTGATATTGCAATACAGGTTTTGTCAGTTGCCTCCCCTTACCCCTCCTTGCCCATATATAGGAGCGGTATGGGACCCTTGCTTTACTCTGCTGCGAATACCCATTGATTCAGATCCAAAGGTTTTCCATAAATCCCCAAAGCCACATGTGCAGCCTTCGTAGAAGATGAACATGATGGAGACCAATGGCAGACAACCATTTTTTAGAGAGCTGAAGTTAGTCTGACCTAGTTTATCATCTGCAAATTCAGCCCATTATCTTCCCCAGTAAATAAATTCTACAAGTTGTGAATGCTTCAAAAGCTTGCAAAATCAGCTTGACCAAAAGGCCACAAGGACAATAATTGAGAACGTCTCTGTCTCTGTTTGAAGGGAAAATTGCTATTCCTTAACAGGAGGTGCTTGTTGGAAGGTGCTTTGGATACTACCAAAGCCAAAGAGTTGAGGCCAGATAGGACCATTATAAAAACAACAAGAACAACAACAACACACAACAATGGTGAAGGTGCCTCCACATTCAAGGCCAAGAAACAAGAAGCAGAAGTCTATTCCCATGCGAAGCAAAGTGCAAGAGACCCTGGGGCTGATATATATAGTGGCCTGGGAGAGCTAGATCTGCAACAGAGACCTTCTTCATGATTAGGGATCCTTAGGTCTGCAATAAAAGCAACTTATCTATCTAAGTCCTGTCTGAGAACCTTCCACTACTAGTCCCTGAGTGCTAGCTGAGTTTCTAGAGACTTTTTTTTTTGGCCATACCCTTGGTGAAGCTCTCTCACTGATGGACATTGCTAGAATAACCAAGAGTCCCTATTTGTGTAAATGTCACATGTGTTGGCTAAGAAAACCAATCCCACCCACAAAATGTAATGTGTGACCTGTCCTGCATTATCTTCAAAATGACCATAGATGGAGTTTGAAAACCATATTGAATGCCATGCTGAAATTACCTTACTTTCAAGCTTCTCTTGGAGGTGTGCTGTTGGAGGTGACCAAGGGACTTCTTGATGTCGCTTTCTATCCCATGTCTTTTCACCGGTCTGAAGCTTCTCTGAATGCTCACAGTTTTTATTCAGAAAAGGAGTCCCAGGAAGAGTTAAATCCCTGGGATTTAATGAGGTCCTCTTGGGATTTAATGGAAGTCTGGAAAGTCTGGGAGATTGTGTATCACTGGAGAGAAGATTGTACAATGCAAAACAGAACATTCACATATGCACACGGTCATTTTATAACTAGATTAGAATAAGTACACCCATGAGAACTTCACCCAAACTCTCTTTTTGTTTGAAAAAAAAAAATAAGAGCAAATTCTTTTTCATCAAACTGTATGTGAACTGGTAGAAAAATATGCAGGTGGATTTCTTTGTCTAGCACTCAAATTCTTACAATTGTCCATTGATGTATCCCCCCCAATCTACACGATACTATGTGTAGTTCTTTGGTAAATGTTGCCTAGTGTTGAAGAGTTTCTCCTCTGATCAAAACCTGAGCCAATTTTCTGTGGTCCAGAACGTCAGTATTTTCCATCTTATTGTCAATATCTATGTAGATATCTTCTTACTAAACATCAGTCCTGTAATTTCCTAATAGATTCGGGGGGGGGGGGGGATCTCTATTGCCATGTTCACCTAGCTCCCATTGAACCATGGGAAATTAGAAAAAATATAGCAGTTTTTTTTAAAAAAATAGTTCTTTGATAGATTTTTATGAGAGACCCATCCAGTCTTCTTGTTCATGTAACTTCTATGTGTTTTGTTCTATTGGTATGACATTTAGGTACCTAATTACGGTTTCCAAAGATAAGCTCTGTCAGATTTCAGGCTTAAGGATAAAGGGCCTTGAATCCAATGTTTCATTTTCCCAGTGAATCAACATTTGCATACATTCTGCAACTCTATTGCAGTTAATGTCTAGTGATCGACTGTGGAGAAAGGATGGAGTCAATGCACAATTGAAATCAAGGCAGAACCCTCTCATTGAATGGCATTAGAATGCACCCTTTCCAATTTTAATTTCATTCAGTCAGTGCTTGGGTGATACTTTTAGGGTAAGATTTGTCACCTTCGTTAAGTATTGCTGAAAAGTGTCATGCATCAAGCAGCAATTAGAGTTTTTTTTTAATTTTAAAAAATTATAGAAGAAGTAACAGATTGTAAATGTAATTAAAGCAATCAGACTAATTCATTAAGAATACACTTGCTGCTTGAATATTTATATTGTGCTGGTAATGAAGCAAGCCTACCAACAGAATTTAGTGGAGAACACAAACATCTTGTAGAAGAGGAAAGTCTCACAATCTTAATTATATCCTGTGCGTCTCATACAAATGTTGATTCCCCTTTTCAGCCATTCACAGTTTATGTTTCTCCCCTTATGGGGTTGTGTTTGCTTGTTTGCTAGAGATAGTGGAGATTATTCGAAAGCACTCTATCTTGTGTGTGGCACTGTCTGAGTTGTCAATGCACTTTGCACATGTTGTTTATATGGCTCCATAAAGGAGACCGTTGTTAGCATGGGTCCCCCAATGTAAAAAGTGAATAGAGTATAGCTGAGATGGAGGCAACAATCTTTTGGCTTTCCAAAAGAACATGTACCAGGTGTATGGTTAAAAAAAAGTCAAGATGGCAGACACAATGGTGTGATCAAATCTCTGCCCAACACATATAAAACTCAGGCTTTTTTTCCTATTATATATTGCCATATCTTTTTTTCCTATTATATCTTGGGAAGCATGTTGTAGTAGTAAAGGAAAAATCTGTGTAGCTGGGATATTGCTGGGACCACAGAGAATGCCCATGTTCTTCACACCTCTCAGGAGGACAAGACCTTAATCACCCTACCGAAAAGACTGCAAAAATGCATATGTTCATGAAATTTATGTATAATTATTCTGGAGCTCTGAATTGTTGGCTCACATGGAACTAAAGAACTTCAAGACCAGGACTGAGATCTACAGGCTATTCACCAGTAATCTAGGACTCCAGCATATAGCACAATCCAGTCTTCTCCAATGTGTCCCTTCCAGAAGTGCTGGGACCACAGCTCCCAGAATGCCCAAGAAAATTTTTAAAACAGTGAACCAGTTTTCATCTATCTCTCTATCTCTCCATCTCCATCTCCATCTCCATCTCCATCTCCATCTCCATCTCCATCTCCATCTCCATCTCCATCTCCATCTATCTCTATCTATCTCTATCATCCATCCATCTATCTATCTATCCCTACCTACTACCTATCTACCTACCTACCTTCATTCTTGCATCAGCATACAAATTTAGCGCAGATGGGCCTGAAGGAACATAACTAGGTACCTCATACTTCAGGTTAACTCTTGCAAAAATTCTCCAGGTACCACGATTCACTTGCCTCTATTGTTAAAACTGAGTATCTTAAGATAGAGGAGATAGAGTTGCCCATTTTTGATCCAAGTGGGAGGAGGTAGGAGTGCTTTTATAGGTAGACCCAGGAATTGTGCCACACAGTGGAGTTGGATAACTTTGGAAAGAATGGGAGGGAGCCTGCTGTGTTTTGGCAAAATAGGGGCAGAGCCTGGGAAAAAATTGGATACAAACTATATGTACTGTATGTGTGTATTTTCAGGGCTTGTATGCAACTCCAGTCAAACTCTGAATGGCTTTACATGCCCTATTTTCCCCATTAAAGTTAGAAACTAACTGAAGTGTCCAAAGCACAAATAATAATATAATACAGCAGGGGAACTAAAGAAGACTTGACATTCAGTAAACTCCAGAATGCAGGAGGAAACTGCTCACAACATTCCCACCCTTGAGTTAAATTCCCCCCAAGTTCAAAATACCCGATTTGCTTTGAAAAAGAAGGAAAATAAGATGAGGATGTAAAAAAAATGAAATAATAATAATAATGCCATTATGGATGATTGGATATAAGTATTTTAAATAATAAATCATTAAACAGACTCTAGATTCAGTTGATGGAATTATGAAAGGCCCATAGCTCGTATATCCACAGTCTCCAATGACAGTTCAAGCGTCCCCATTTAAAGGATTCACATTACAGCTACTAGGCATAAATCCCAACCATATGCCTAGTATTTATTAACATGAGATTTATACTGAATATCATTATGTTCATAGCGTACTATTCCAATTGGTTTGTACTATATAGATTTAGGCCAAAGTGTTTTCCCCTTCAGTGTACATAAAGAATCCCTGTTCGTTGTAGCCATCCTGAAACTCTTAACTGAAGTGACCCAGATACTGTGTCAAAGGGATTGTGTCATTTATTTTGTATATCCAATATATGTTCTTCCTGTACTAGGGCTACGGGGTGACTGTAATTATATTTGCATTATCGGTGAATAATCTGTTCTATTATTAATAGGTTTTTGATGGATGAAACCCTACAGGTTTCCTCCTTAGAGGAGCATCTCCTTGACCTTCCTGTCTGCATGCATATGGATTCTGTGAGATATTGACTGCCAAGAGATGAGTTACTTTGAGTCTTTGTCTCTACTTTTTGCTGGCTGCTTACAAATGCTCCAACGGTATCTCCCCCATTGTCTCAAATCTGCACATATTCTCGTCTTGTACTTGGCACGACATCTTGATTCTCTGAATGCACACAATGTGGTGACTGATGATCAGTACCTCAGGCAATCTCAGGATCAGTCTATCAACACCTATCACCTAGAAGAGTTAAAAATAATTCCCATGTTCAGATTAAGGCAATATATTGGGAAAACTTTGGATAGAAGAGAGAGATGGGATGAGGGCTTCATAACCTCTTTCCTGGGGACAAGCATCTGGTGGTTGCTGTTGGAAAAAGTGTTATAAATTCACCCATGACGTAGTGATTTAGCACGCTGCACTGTGATGACTCACTCCGTTGATATTAACTTAGGGACTTTTAGCACAAGCCATGATAGGATATGAAAAAGTTCTTTTATTAATACAAGTGAATAGAATGGATGCAAAGAGCAAACTAAAACTTTTTGCGCTCAAACATATTTTAAAACCTGCCAGACTTTCATCCAGATGGATGGCCTTGGAGCCTGGTACCTCTCCTCCCTCCCTTAATGCCTGCATGCCATTCCTATCTCTAATGCATAGCTTTCCAAACTGTGTGTCACGACACAATACTGTGTCGCCTGCGGGGCCCAGGTGTGTCACGTCAAAACCCGGACGCGCTGATGGCGTGCTGCCGCCACCGTGCACAACCGCGCACACAGTGGTTGGCCATCAGTGCTTCCGGGTTTTTGCACGGCACACTAGGACACTGCTGCCGCCACTGCTGCGGCGCACAAAAGTCAGAAAGCGCCGCGGTGGTGCACAAAAACCCGGAAGCGCTGCCGCCACCACGGCGGTGGTGGTGCTTCCAGGTTTTTGCGCACAGCCGCAGTGGCGGCGCTTCCAGGTTTTCTCATGCGCCACCGTTGGTGTGTCGCCACGGGAAAAAGTTTGGAAAGCCCTGCTCTAATGGTTGCTCTACTGTCTGACAAGCACTTTAATTAATTACTACAGCTTCACACTATCTAGTTACTACAAATCCCATCTATCTAACTAATTACTGCAAATCCCATCTATCTAATCTAACTAGGTACTACAAATCCCATCTATCTAAGCAGGATGGCAGGATGGAAGGCAGAGCATACAGGGGATGCATAGAGCACCTGTCCACAACTCCTTAAACCAAATGGCTTAAGTTGCAGAAGACAACTAAACAATCTTGCAAAAATACAGAGCTGCTTTCGAGGAGATACGTTGGGAATTGGGAACAGGGCTACATGAGTGCCCCATCCCTCTCAGATCACCTTTTTGCCATGGGAATGTAATAGGGGATGTTTCCAGAACAAAAGTGATGACCTCATCTGGATAACCAATAGAAGAGCTGTCATTCTAAGAACTTAATAAAACCATCAAGTTTTAACTAGAACCAGCTGGAGAAATTCCCTTGTGTTGTTTTACCAGTTCTCATTCACAACTTCACAAAAGAGAATCGGCTTTAGAAATGTTTCCAAAGAGAAAAGAATGTTGAAGATACTTTAATGGTTCTTGCCCTTATTTAATTACCAGGAGGTCAAAGGATGTATTTATTCATAAAGTTGAGGCCACCTCAATCACCAAAGTAACTCCAAGTAGCTAGGGATGAGTGTGCCTTTCATTGTAAAATCATTTTCTTCAGTGATTTCCAATCGAAAAAATAAATAAATAAATCCTTGGAGACAATTTCATGAGGGAATCCTGCCCTTGAGTCATGGTGAAAAATGATCCCTTTCCTTGGAGAATTCTCTATTCAGGTTCTTTGCCCATAAATTCAGTTCCAAATTTGGAAAGTTGATGAGTATTCAGCATTGTTTGCAAATAATAATCTGAGAGAATAAGGCAAATCATCTGGCAGAGGGGTATACTTCAGTCTTTTTTTTTTAAATAGAAGTTCACATTCATACCCATGAATGCAACTTCACTTTCTGAGATGATTTGTATTTCTAATTAAAAGCTAAACGTTGAATTTCAGTTGCAGGTTGAAGAGCTTCAGTAAAAGCTCAGTGTGTTTTATAAGTGGGATCCCAGAGAATTCTCTGGAGAATCTGAGCCATGTCTGAAGAAATTAATTGAGCTAATTTATTATTTTTTTGCAGATGGAGTTTTTAACCAGAGTAGTAAGTGTGTGCATGTGTATAATATCAACAGAGTAGGGAGTGGACTTGTTCTCTGTTGCCCCATGCAGAACCAGGACCACTGGGTTGAAACTAGAGGACAGTAGATTCAGGATAGAAATGAGGAGCAATGTTCCTGATGGTAAGAACTTTCAAACAATGGACTAGATTTCCTCATGCAGTGGTTTTGTTGTTCAGTCGTTTACTCGTGTCCAACTCTTCGTGACCCCATGGACCATAGCACGCCAGGCCTTTCTGTCCTCCACTCTCTCCTGGAGTTTACTCAAATTCATGTTCATTACATCGGTGATGCTATCTAAAGGTTTCAGACAGATGATATTCAGACTTTGCTTGAAATTAAGAAGAGCTATCATGCAGTGGTAGCTCTTCTTCATTTCAAGCAAAGTCTGAATATCATCTGTCTGAAACCTTTACTAGATCCTATACTGAACAGGAGGTTGGCATAGACAGCCTCTAAGGTACCTTCCTATTCTATGATTTTGTGATTCTATGTCTTTTATGATACCCGTGGTACTCATAGGAGCTAATATTCTAGTTAATAACTCCATAATATAAAACAAACAACCATAGCAGAAAATCAAAGGAAAAAAAACACTAATAAAACCTCTCAATTAAAATTAAAAGGCAGAGCTGATTCCATCATCTGACTGTTCCTTTGATTCAAGAAACTGGTTCTTCTAATTACCCTGGCATTGTAATTAGAGATGCCACAAATTCTTCCCGAAGTAGAATTTATTGCAGATTAGAGAAACCATCTGCTGCCAGATTACAGTGGATCAGAAGCCCAATCACTGGAACCCAGTGGATTCTTCAAAATACATGCTTTTTCCCCAAAACAAAAACTTCTGTAGGAATACTCCAAAATTAAGGACCTACGGGAGAGAAGCCATAACTCTGCTTTGTCCAATCTGCAGTCCCCCACATTGATTGCATTATAAATGACAGCCAGTTTGGTCTAGTGGTTAAGGTGCTGGGCTAGAAACCATGAGACTGAGAGTTCTAGTCCCGCCTCAGGCATGAAAGCCCACTGGGTGACCTTGGGCCAGTCCCTGTCTCTCAGCCCTAGGAAGGAGCCAATAGCAAACCTTACAGGAACTGTAAGCTCCTGTAAACTGTAAACTGAAATAGCAAAACTTACAGGACTGTAAGTTCTAGTCCTGCTTTAGGCATGAGAGCCGGCTGGGTGACCTTGGGCCAGTCATTCTCTCTCAGCCCAACTCACCTCACAGGGTTGTTGTTGTGGGGAAAATAGGAGGAGGAAGAAGTATTAGGTATGTTCACTGCCTTGAGTTATTTATAAAAATAATAAAGGTGGGATAAAAATAAATAAATAATTTTTTAAAATGTTGTCATCTTCAACTAGCACAGCCTAAATTATATAACAAGAGAATCATTGGTGTAGAGAATTTGAGAAAAGACCAAAAAAAAAGAAAAAAAGAAACCCTTGCATATTGCTTCCCCATGTTTAGTTTGTTATCTACAGTATATATCTGTTTTAAAATGTATCTCCCACGTATTTATCTCTATTAACCACACAAAGAAGCATTTGTCTTAACACCATGGTGGTTCACAGCTAAACAGCTGTGAAGGGTTTTCTCTGTTGAATCTTCCAGAAATAAAATAAAATAAAAAAATAACCTAAGGAAAGATATATGAAAACTTGCTTCCTGTAATTGCCTGCAACCTCATGTGTAGTTTTGGAATCAATCAATATAATAAAGGTTTCAGCCCCTATAGCATCATTTTGTCTTCTTCAAGGGTGATAATAAGATCTGTTTCCAGCGTTGCAGAAATGCTCTTAAATTTTATCATAAAGGAGGGGTAAATGCTGTTGTCAAACTTCATAAATATGCACTCAAGTGCTCGCTTCAGCAGCACATATACTAAAATTGGAACGATACAGAGAAGATGAGCAAGAATATGCACTCAAGAATAATCCAGAGATATCTCACTGAGAGTCAATTGGAAATACATATTTACAGCTGTCTCTTTGGATGAAGGCTTGGAACAGTATTTCAGCCTCCAATTGGCTCCACTTGACATGCAAATCATTGCCCAAGGAGACCTCTTGCACCAAAGGGCTAGATATTGATTTTTCAACTTGGCTGAAAAGGGAACAGCCACTACAGATTCCTTGTGATGCTGGGCGTTTTTAGGGAGGGACCCACTCCCTCCTTTGGAGAGTCTTGCAATTAAAATGCTAAACTGGAAGGTGGTGCTGGTGGTTTCTGAGCAAAATAGATATTTCTTGTTGAATGAATGAAGTGACTTAAAAACAATTAGCTGTTCCTTTAATTAGATGTAGATGAATGAAAATATTCCATCGAAACAGATGTTCCCTTGTTTAATTAACTCATAACTAATTGTCTGCCATAAATATCAGATTATTGTTCCTCTCTCACTGACTCCCAAAAAAATATAGGGATGTATAGAAGACTCCTTTTGCAGAATGGGGTCAGAATAAATGTCTCATACGGTGATTCAGGTATTACACAGCTGTAAGTAAAATAAAAGGTTTATTTAAAAGCATTTTCTTTTTAGAACTCCAGTAGGGTTCTTAATACATGTCAGCAATAAAGACATTATTTGGCTTCTCTGTTCTCTCTTTTCTGGCCTCCTTTCGCTGCCTTCTAATTTTAGGAAGGAAGGAAGGAAGGAAGGAAGGAAGGAAGGAAGGAAGGAAGGAAGGAAGGAAGGAAGGGGAAGGGGAAGGGGAAGGGGAAGGGGAAGGGGAAGGGGAAGGGGAAGGGGAAGGGGAAGGGGAAGGGGAAGGGGAAGGGGAAGGGGAAGGGGAAGGGGAAGGAAATTTGCCAGATATGTTTCTCTTATCACACCCAATCAACACCCATCTAGACTAGTATAATGCACTCTACATACAGTAGGACTGCCCTAAAGAATATTTGGAAAACAGAGTTGGTTCAGAATTCAACAGCCTGCATACTTTTAGGCTCCCAGTGTTGGGAGTATATAACACTGGCTTGGCAGACCCTGCATTAGTTGCCCATTGGTTGCCAGGTCAATTGAAGCTGCTGGTTTTGACCAATAAGGCCTTTCACGGCTTGGCCCCTGGATAACCGCCCAGAGTCCCCTCCGGAATGGGGGGAGATGGGCGGTGATATAAGTTAGAAATATAAATAAATAAATAACTGCAGGACCACCTTCTCCAGCCAGCTTTGGGCCAACCAGTTAGATCTAGGAGGGAGAAACTGCTGCAAATCCCACAATTTTGAGAGATTCAGGGGGCCGAGGAGAGGCTGTACTTCTTTTTTTGTTGCAGTGTCAGCATTGTGGAACAGCCTCCCTTTGGAATCAGGCTGGCTCCCTTGTCTTTCAAAAGCTCTTAAAGACCGAGCTGCTTTGAAGAGTCTTCCCTTGATTTGATTTGATGTGGCCATCTTTTTATTTTCTTTCTATTCTTGCAGGGTTGTTGTGTTTTTATTTTTATTTTTTAAAATAGGGCTTGTTTTATATTGTATTTTTTTTTCTATGTGAGCTACTTAAAGTTGTTCTGATTGGGGCAGCACAGAAATATGCTAACAAACAAACTGGAAACATTGTGCAGGGGATCACAGAACATTGGAGGCTGCATGACGAACATTCCAGGAAGAGGAAGCTTAGGGAAATCTCACTGGCAGTGAGCAAAACACAAAACATTCTTCAAGCCAGTCTTGGAAAAGTCAAACTTCTAAACTCTTGCCTCTGAACCTAATAAATACGTAGCAATCTACAGGGACAAAGCAACTCCACTAGCATGATGAAAGAGGAGGACTTTGAGCAGATAGATGCACCATCCTAGATGGGAAAATGAGGAGACACCACTGGGTATTCTGTGTGGAGGCAGCTGGGAAATCTGTGATGAAGTGATTAAAACCTTCTGACCCAGGGGAATGTTTGCCAAACTATGAACCCTGGTTGCTCTTTGTACCTGCCCGAGTTTTTTTTTATCCCCAAGAAACCTGAATATCCCTAGAAATAATCTAAAAGGACAGAACTGTCTTGCTGTTTTTCTTTCAGTTTCACTCAATTTCATGGCAGAAAATCTACCTTAGAAATTTCCTTTAAAGGAAAAGACACTTCACTGAAATTCACATGGGTAGAATAATTTCTTACTTATACTTTGGAATGAGATGAGTGAAAAGTTTCTCTCCATGTTTCATATCAGAGGGAAGAACCTAGTGTCTCTTGAGATCACAAGGACCAATTGGTTGCATCATTTTAATTTAAGGCAACTTAAATTTTCATTTTAAACTAAATCATTTTAACTTAAACTAAATCATTTTATTTTAAGACTACTTAAACTAGTTTAAGATAACTTTGTGCTGTGCCAGCAATTATTGTATAGTGCTTTTATTATCTGAAGTCAGGTCAGAAAGTGATGTTCAAATTGAATCTTGTTTTAGTCTAACTGAGTCCTGCAGAAGCTCCACCAACTTCATACTTACACTACTTCCCTGATCACATGTGGAACCCTCTCTTGTTCATGTATTCCTATAGTCATACAGGAGCTCAGGAAAGCCCTGAAGAAGCAGATGCAGCCTTCCCATGTTGGTATCTCAAGTTTAGAAGATGATGCTCCCATAATCTCTGCATCGTCTCAGCCCCACAGGAGCCTGAAGCTTCAGAAATAGCTTAGATTCAACTAAAGGCCCAGAGTCCCTTGTATGGGAGATGGGCGGGGAATAAATTAAATAAATAAAAATAAAAAAAATAAATAAATTAAAAGCAGGGGTGATGCCAACAGGATCTCTTGGCCCTGCCAACCTTGTTAAACCCTTAGTTAATGACCAACAGATGCTGAAACAACAGCTCTTATGTAGAAGACCTAACCCAGCCTAGAGCTTCCTGCATTGTGCTCTCCAAGGTCCTGAAAGTGTTTTGCTTGGTCAGAGCCCAGGATTCTTCCAGTTCCTTCCACTTACAGTCTAGAATCATGCAACATGACTAAGTTGACTTGAACCAGATATATACTTTTCTTGGCAACAACTCTGAAGAAGTTTGCCACTGCCTTCTTCTGGGATCTTAGACAAGGCTAAAATTAGATTGGTGTCCAGTGTTCTGTGAGAACCAAGCCATCCCTTTAGGACATAATAGCATTTAATGGTTCAGGTACAGCATATGATGTGAACATAGGAATTGTGTTTTTTTAACCCAAGTTTAGAGCCCATCATGTTGTATGAGCTATCGTTCTTCTTTGAGATTATCAACCAGACCAATAGACAAAGAAGAAAGTGCCTTTAAACATATCTGGGAGTTCCAACCATCCATCTCCTGCATCATTTAAACATTTGTTTGTTTGTTTGTTTGTTTGTTTATTTGTTTATTTATTATCAAGTTTCGCCACCACCACCTTACATTGTGTCAGATCACTGATCAATCTAATGTAATATTAACAGTGTGTGGTATCAGATCCTGCAGATCCCTCTCTTCTCACTTGCTTCCTGATCTTTTAACCAAAACCTACTGCTAGCAGAGATAGAGGGCCAGTTTGGTGTAGTGGTTAAGGCATCAGGCTAGAAACCAGGAGACCATGAGTTCTAGTCCCACCTTAGGCAGAAAGCCAGCTGGGTGACCTTGGGCCAGTCACTCTCTCTCAGCCCTAGGAAGGATGCAATGGCAAACCACTTCTAAAATCTTGCCAAGAAAACTGCAGGGACTAGTCCAGGCTGTTGCCAGGAGTCAACACCCACTTGAAAGCACAAAAAAAAAAAGAGTTAAAGATACCTTACTGAAATCTGTTTAGTTCTTGTATCCTTAATTTTACCCAGCTATATGGGGCCTGATACCAAGTTCCCACTTGTAACGTGCCACTGGATTATGGTAACTCAGCTTTTCATCTTTCTAAATAATCCATGGTTAGGCAATTACCTTGTGGCCAGGTGCCACGCTTTTATTTAAAAAATAGGTTTGTGCCTCTTTAACCTCATTCGGACTTTCTTTCCATGTTTAGTCCTTTATGATATGTAACATTATCTCCCCAAGTTGAATACTGAAAAGTATTACTATGAAGTTCAGTTAGGATATTTTTCTCAGAATTCTTGGTATCCCTGGGTGGGTGAATGGGGGAATCAAATTGATTTTGCTGGCAAAAATTTGGTTCAGTTCTACCAGAACCAGTCCAGAAAACAATCATCTTTCAAAGAACAAAATGCAAACTCTGTTCTTTTTTCTGGCAAAATCTCCTACTTAATGCCAAGTGTACCATCATGAAAGTTTGAAACTGGTAATATGTCTGTAATTTTCTGGAAAATGCCTGCATTGAAAACCATTTCAAATAATATTTTTCTTCCTCTAAATTCATGCAAATTAAAAAATGTCTATTGTGCTACAATAGAGATCTTACCTCGGGATGGAGTTTTGCCCCTGTCATTTCTCTGGTCTTCTCCTTTCCTGAGCAAAAACAAGACCCCATTTAGAAGGGGAAGAAATGGAAGCAGTGACAGATTTTATTTTCTTGGGCTCCAAGAGCACCGCAGACGGTGACTGCAGCCATGAAATTAAAAGACGCTTGCTCCTTGGGAGGAAAGCTATGGCAAACCTAGACAGCATATTAAAAAGCAGAGACATCACCTTGCCGACAAAGGTCCGTATAGTTAAAGCTGTGGTTTTCCCAGTAGTAATGTATGGCTGTGAGAGTTGGACCATAAGGAAGGCTGAGCGCTGAAGAATTGATGCTTTCGAACTGTGGTGCTGGAGAAGACTCTTGAGAGTCCCTTGGACTGCAAGGAGGTCAAATCAGTCAATCCTAAAGGAAATCAACCCTGACTGCTCATTGGAAGGACAGATGCTGAAGCTGAAGCTCAAATACTTTGGCCACCTAATGCGAAGAGAGGGCTCACTGGAAAAGACCCTGATGCTGGGAAAGACTGAAGGCAAAAGGAGAAGGGGACGGCAGAGGATGAGATGGTTAGATAGCATCACCGATGTAATGAACATGAATTTGAGTAAACTCCGAGAGACAGTGGAGGACAGGAAGGCCTGGCGTGCTATGGTCCATGAGGTCACGAAGAGTCGGACACGACTAAACAACTGAACAACAACAACAACAAATCTTTACAAACATATAGGATGAATTGGGAAGGAGAAACCCATATGAACATGTATTGTCGAAGGCTTTCACGGCCGGAGTTCAATGGCTGTTGTGGGTCTTCTGGGCTGTGTGGCCGTGTTCTGGAAGTTGTGGTTCCTAACGTTTCGCCAGCATCTGTGGCCAGCATCTTCAGAGGGCAGGAGCACAGATAGAAGCAAAAAGATTTTTGCTTCTATCTGTGCTCCTGCCCTCTGAAGATGCTGGCCACAGATGCTGGCGAAACGTTAGGAACCACAACTTCCAGAACACGGCCACACAGCCCGGAAGACCCACAACAGCCATATGAACATGTTGTTGTAAAATTCCTGCAATTCTATCAGAAGCTGACTGACATCACCAAATAATTGTTCTGAATACAAGTAGTCCTCACTTAACAACCATTTGTTTAGTGATGGTTCAGACTTACGATGGTACTGAAAAAACCAGCTTACAACCAGTCCCCACACTTACATCCATCACAGCATCTCCCACAGTCACGTGATCACAATTTGGGCACTTGGCAACCGGTTCGCATTTATGACTGTCGCAGCATCCCGTGGTCATGTGATTGCCATTTTTGACTTTCCCGGCCAGCTTCTGGCAAGCAAAATCAATGGGGAACTGCGTGATTTGCTTTACGACCACGTGGTTCACTTAATGCCCACAGTGATTCACTTAACAACCACCGCAAAAAAGGTCGTAAAATTGGGTTGGATTTGCTTAATGACTGCTTCACTTAGCAACCAAAGTTCCGGTCCCAACTGTGGTTGTTAAGCAAGGACTACCTGTAGGTCTTTATTGTCTTTGACTTGCAGCATTGCAAGCCCTTGCTAGCCAGGTTCCCATTGCACACTTAACCAAGGACAGGCCAAGACCCAGTGGCTACATTTGCAGAACATGCTAAAGCTTGATTATTGTCAACTGAGGGCTAATCCACACAACCGGGTTACCCCATTTCTTGCCCACAGCAATGCAGGACATTGTCCTCTACCTGGCCCCACCCAACAGGAAGGCTACCCTATTACCCATCAAAAGTAATATTGACTGACTTGTGATTGCTCTTCGGTTCATGCCTCCACGCCAGTTGGCTACTGTGCCCTGTGCCATCTCTCCAGTCACAGGTCTCTATGGCCTCTGGATCATTCCACCTTGGGCTACTGGATCAGCGAAATGATTTTATTTATTTATTTATTTATTTATTCATTCATTCATTCATTCATTCATTCATTCATTTATTTATTTAACACATTTATATGGCTGCCCAGCTCACCCACGGTGACTCCGGGCGGCTTACAGAATTAAAATCCATAAAAACAAGACACCCCCCCCCCCCACGGCGGCCATTTTGTCTTCCATTTTACAGGTTTCCCAATAGACTACCAAAAGGTGGATTTTTCCCCCTTGTCTTTTTCATTGATATTTTTGCATTTTTACAGGATCACTGATGGAATGGTGCAATATATTCCTCTCTTCTTTTTCTGTAAAAAAAGAAATGTGAAATTGACAAGACTTACCACTAGCTTCCACCCACCAGGGGTTTGAGTCCAGTTGAGCAGAGTCCTCTTTTAGTGCTTTTGATTACTGTGTGGGGTCACCATTTTTTATATTTTGTATTTTATATTTATATAATGAGTTTGTTTTATGTTATTTGAGGGTTTTTTTCTGGTTCGTTTTTCTGTTGTATGCCAGACAGAATCACGTTGTGTGAATTGGGCAGCCTTATAAATCTGGTAAATAAATTTAAAGTTAAAGCTTCAACTTCTAGCTCAAGTGACCGGAAGAACAGTAAAATGTTCTGCTTCCTGAAACCAATTCATGGCTTCCTTTACTGGCAGAAGAGACTGCAGAAGGCTGCCCAAGAGGGTTACAGACTGCAATTTAAGCTATAAACACCTTGTGGCAAGTTTCTTACTCACATAGAAAAATTGCTGTATCATGCCGTATAAAAGGCTTTGTATACCATTGATGCTGCATTCAACACAGAAAACTGTGGAGTCTCTGAGCCTTGTTGTTTTCTTGCAGAAGTTTCATTGCCAGACTAGGCAACATCTTCAATGCGAAAAGGGACTGGGACTTGCTCTCTCTTTATATACCTAATAACATTTTTATGACCCAAATCCCAAGTGTGATAAACTCAGTGTCCTTTTCATTCAGTGCAACATCTGTATATCTGGGTGTGCTGTTCAAAAAAACCCAAACAAAACCTTCAGAGTTCATATCTGTTTCTTTTATAGAAAAAGGACAAAATGAACAAGCAAGCAAAACAAACGAGGAGACAAACAAACCAAATATAAGGACAGTTTGGACTGGTGCCAACGTCTGCCCTTTCTTCATTCTTGTCTTTCTCAGAAAGGTGAACTTTAATATTTTGGAATTCTGGTACAGAAACTTCCACTTGAAAATGTCAAAAAACAAAACTGCTTCTGATGTATACTGAGGCAGAAAACAAACACCTGGCCTGCTTGTACATTCCAAAGTGAGTGTTTTTTTCTTGCTGAAGCCCAATAGCTATTTTTAGAAATATAAATGTATGCATCTGGAAAAAAGAGGTACAAAAGAATGAAGCAGACTATCTTAGTCAAACTGCCATCAATGTCTAGTAAAATAATGCCATATATGCCAATCGAAGAGAATATTTGTAGCTCAGGGTTGAACTATGGAGTCCTTGGTGCTCTCTGAGCCTTGTTGTTTTCTTGCAGACATTTCATTGCTAGGCTAGGCAACATCTTCAGTGTGAAAAGGGAGTGGGACTTGCTCTCTGTTTATATACCCTGGCTTGTCCTGCCTGTGTTGGTGGGGGTGTTGTACTCTCCTTGGTAGTACCTTGATTGGGTTGTTGTGTGCTGCAATCAACCAAGCAGCACACAACAACCCAATCAAGGTACTACTAAGGAGAGTACAACACCCCCACCAACACAGGCAGGACAAGCCAGGGTATATAAACAGAGAGCAAGTCCCACTCCCTTTTCGCACTGAAGATGTTGCCTAGCCTGGCAATGAAATGTCTGCAAGAAAACAACAAGGCTCAGAGAGCACCAAGGACTCCACAATGCCATATATGCATAAAAAGGAACCATAACAACAAATAAGAAAATGAATGCCAGCATACAAAGTTTCATTAAATATTTTAAGAAGCATCAAACATTGTAAATCTGGGGCAAAATCCACTGCTTAGCAAGAAAGGTGCACAAATGGGTAAAGATGATTCTATCAACTCTGCTTTTGCTAGATTTCTCCAACAGTCAAACAATTCTGGTCACCTTAAATCCCACATCAGTTTATTTACTCAACTGCGAGGAGGAGGAGGAGGAGGAGGAGGAGGAGGAGGAGGAGGAGGAGGAGGAGGAGGAGGAGGAGGAGATTTATAGTGAGATGGGCAGTGTATAAATTTAATAATAAATAAATAAAGATTTGTTCATGTCTTCATCTGCACTTTTAAGTACAAATTTTTGTAACACACTTTCCTCGCATGCACAGTATTTGGCAATTTTTTCCCTCTAGAACAATGTAAGAACTGTAAAATGTAGAGTGACATTGTTATAACAAAGCTTTCTGCCAAAAATCTGTGCTTAAGGCAGCTAAAAATAACAATAATAAATACAAAATAGAGTTGTTATTATTAAGCATAATTTGAATCTAATTTTGAAAACATCAATAAAAAAGGCACAAAAAACATGCAATAAGTCAATACTCATTAGAAAGATTAAGGGGAAAAAAACGAATGTAATGCCAAATGCCTGTCTGAATAATAATGCCTTTATTTAGAAGCAAAAGGACAATAGAGAAGAAGCTGGCATGACTTCTCCTGGCAGAACTTGTGAAGTCTGAGTTTAACCACCAAGAAGATCCTCTTTTTCCCCCATGTCCACCAAAAATCCAACACAAAATCAGCTTCAACCCCTAGCATTCCCATGACATCCTCCATATTCAAAACAAAGTCTCCCCCCCCCCCCCGCCGCCCCAGTTCTGCACTTGTTGATCTGAAACTGGAGCAAAGCTGGCCTGTCCCCACAAACACTGCAGCTCTCCATAGCTTCTAGGCAGCTCTTCCCAATGCCAGGAATTCTTGCTTCATTTTGCTGCTGTTGCTCTGAGCTTCAGCATCCTGCTCCTGGTGCCACTTCTGTAGGCATCGTTTTGGATTTATCTCCCCTCTCCCTCACTCCAGCTGCTATAGCAGCCTATAAACATGGTTAGAGCTACTAGGAGAAGTGTCTGGTTGTAAAATTGATTTGCTGCCCTTTCACTTTCACAGTTTGCTACAGGTTTCCAAATGAGGGAGAAAAGGCAGCTCTGCAGTCCGAAGGCTTTCCTTCAATATCCACCGCTCAAATGTTTTTTGCGGTCAGTCGTACAATTCAGCACCATGGGAGCTAAAAACTTGGTATTGATGGGGAAGTGCTAACCGTTTATTCCCCCACCCCTTTTGTGGGGACTGGCTCAGATCTATGTTAGTCCAGAGAGTGCAGCTCCACTTGGATGCTTTATTTACTGTTTTTGCATTCTCCTATGGCTCATCTGATGAGCAATATTGGCTCATGATGTTCACAACATGTTCTCAGGGTTCTGAGATCTGCAGAAATTAACAACTCGAAGGTGAGGTTCCAATTTCTCTAAGCAATATTGGAGAGTAGAAATGGGGTTGGTATGGAATGCCCTATAGCTCCTATTGTGTTATGTTTCAGACTAGGCAGTTTTTATGTGTTTTTAAAATTGCACCGAGTTGGCAAGAACCATCTCTCCACTCTTGAAGCTCTTTAAAATCTATCTATGTGGTCACTAGGAGTCGGAAACGACTTGATGGCAATCAATCAATCAATCAATCAATCAGTCAAATATCTCGCCTATATTTTGGAGCGGGTGACATTTTGTTTACCCAGAAAGCCCTGCTCCAAGTTATTTGGCTTTTAATATATTATTTTATATTTTTGGAAATTAAAAGAGGGCTGCCACCTTAAAAAAATAGTTCTCTCTTTTGCTACTCATTGCAGGCTGCCTTTCCAGTGAGCAGCATTTGAACTTCTGGAACATCTGCTCATGTGTACAGATTGTTCCTCGGAACAGTCCTTTTTTTGGTGTGGGGTGCCGTGCCAAGCTCGTTAAAACTCTTTTCACAATGTACTATCCCAAAAAAACTCTGTTTTTAAGCCCGAACTACAAAAGAAAAATAAAACTCTCTCTTTTTGGATTTGACACACAGACAAGCAAACACACCCCTCGCAAAGAGCCCGAAGGCAGGTTCTTCCAAAGGAGGTGAAAGGTTTAAAGGGTTTCCGTATCATTTGGAAGGAAGAGAAGATTAACGGTGCAATCCTCATATCTTATCAGAAATGAGTTCTCTTGAGATGGGAGGGTTAGAAAGAGTGAGTAAGGCAAGTGAGAGAAGAGATTAGAGAGAGAAAGAGAGGGTTAAAAAGGAAGAAGGGAGTGGATGAAAGAGAAAAGGAGTTAAAGGAAGAATCAAAAGGGAAGGAAAAGGAAAGGAAAAGATAGAGAGAGAATAGGTTAGAAGAGATTGGAAGATAAAGGAGGGAAAAGATTAGAGACAAAAAAAAACAAGCAAGAAGGATACATTATATTAAATATAATAAAAATGATTATGTAAAATCAAATGTAAATATATATACATAAATGTAACCATTGTTATGTGTTATATGTGATCAATGTAATGTGTTATATGTTTTGTTTTATGTTTTATGTTGAATGTAAATAAAATGATTTTTTTCAAAAAAAAGAAAAAGAAATGAGTTCTCTTGTGGGCAATGAACTGACTTCCAAGTAAAAATGCTGAATTGTTATTATTTATTTAAATTTATTGGCTGCCCAACTCAGTGGAGTCTGGGTGGCATACAAGACTCGAAAAAACAACAGACAGGCCAGACTAAAATGATCTAATAAACAACAGAAACAACAAACCAGGGGCCTTAGACAAATTATAAATATCAACACCAGGCCTGGGACCAAAGCCAGCTTTTCAAAGCCTTCCAGAACCCCAAGAGAGAGGGCGCCGTCCATAACTCTGGGAGGATGTTGTTCCCGAGGGTGGGGGCCGCAACATAGAAGGCATACATCCTAGGTCCCACAAGATGACAATGTTTAACAGAGGGGACCTGGAGCTCACCCACTCTGCTGGAATGTACTGGGTGGACAGAAACAGTTGGAGACCAGCGGTCCCTCATGTACGCAGGCCTTCTGTCGTACAGGGCTTTCTCGATATTAACCAGCACCTTGAATTGCACTTGGAAGCTGACTGGCAGCCAATGCAGCTAGCATAGCAGTGGTGACACATTGGCACACCGAGAGGCACCCATTACTTCTCACGCCGATGCATTTTGAACAAGCCATAGCTTCCAGGTGGTCTTCAAGGGCAGCCCCATGTAGAGTGCATTGCAATAATCCAATTGTGAGGTGGCCAGGCATGAGTGAAGGGTCTCCCAATCAAGGAAAGGGTGCAACTGGCACACAAGATGAACCTGTGCAAAGGCCCTCCTGGCCACAGCTGCCATCTGCTCTTCAAGCAGTAGCTGCGAGTCCAGAAGGGCCCCCAAGTTGCGCACCAGTCTTGACTGGGGAAGTGCAGCCCCATCCAAGACCAAGGATGGTAACATCCCCAACCCAGGAGGTCAAACAGCCACAGCCACTCAGTCTTGTTAGGATTGAGCTGAAGTCTGTTCTGCCCCATCCAGACCCAAACAGCTTCCTGACACTGGGTCAATACATTGATACCTTCACCTGTGCCACTTGGTGTTGAGATGTAGAGCTGGTATCATCAGCAGACTGATGATACCGCACCCAAACTGGTGGATGGCCTGACCCAGTGGTTTCATGTAGATTCTAAACAGGAGAGGGGAGACCATTGAGCCCTGAGGCACCCCACACATGAGGGGCCACAGACGTGATCTCTCCCCCTTGTCAACACCATCTGGAACTGATCTCTGAGGAAGGAGGTGAACCACTGGAGCACAGGGCCACCCACTCCTAACCCCCGCAACTGGCCCAGAAGGAAACTATGGTTAAATAATTGGCATTGTGACTGTATGCAGTATTTTTTTCTGGGCTCAGGCTTGACAACAAGTGTGATGGAATTCTCTGACCCTGGGAAATGGAAATAGAAATATATGCTTTTGTTGTTGTTGACTTTATTCTCAGAATATAGGCAACAATATCTACAACACTACTTGCATCCCCATTAATCATTTTGAACAAAAGTGAAAAGAACAATCCAAGATCCTGCAAAATATCATCTTTTTCTGTTAACACTGAGTACATATATCCTTAAATAAATAATGTCACCCACCAAGACCCATATACCCTCCAGTGTAAATAGGGCAGTGTAGTTTCTGGTCAATTTAGTGACCTTGATTTGAGACTTGCCTTTTCTTGACATTAAAATGATAGGCTAAATAAGATTGAGCATCTCATTGTACTTGCTTTGTACTATCCTTGGTGGCTATGCTCAGAGAGGACTGATCTGAGAAAGAGATGGATATAGAGAGATAAATTAAAATGTACAAATAGTAGTGATGGTAAGGAAAGAGCTGAAAACATTTGGAGCAAGGAAATAAAGGAATATTTTCAAGGGAAGTCCTATCTCCAACTTGGAGATAGCATTAACATACCAACTTTGTTTACTGCTCTTTTCCAAGGCTGGCAAGTCAAATGAATCTTCTGGAAAGTCTCTGTTCTGAAAGGATGACAAGGCAGAGGTATACAGGAGAGCAGAGTGTTCAGGGGCAACTGGGTTAACCACCTGGGCCATCTCCATAATCCACAGATCAGACAGGGCATTAACAGTATCACATGTGGGAATTTCCCAAAGTGCATTCAGAAAACCAACCAGATTCATCAGGCGCTTGGGTTAGACTATTTCCACTGGTCCCCTACTGTTGCAGAGGTTTATACCAGCTGTATATCTAAAACTAATTCATGAATGATCTGTCTATGACAGTGGAGTCACATCTTCAGATCATCCATTCCACCAGAAGAGAATACCCTGCTGCATACGTAGGGGCAAATACTAATTGGGACAGCTCCATGGTCATCATGGAGAACATGAAACCCTGATCCATTCTTGATTAGGCAACCTTAGCATGGACACCAAAATCCCCCAGGATAAGGAGTTTGGGATAATTTAATGCCAAACTCCAAATCATATTGATTAACTCAGGAAGCAAGGGTGGTGGGTGGTGGGATAACATGATATAGATGATTGATAGATGATAGATGATAGATGATAGATGATAAATGATAGATGATAGATGATAGATGATAGATGATGATATAGATATAGATGATATTGATGATATAGATAGATATAGATATAGATGATATAGATAGATATAGATAGATATAGATATAGATATAGATATAGATATAGATATAGATATAGATATAGATATAGATATAGATATAGATATAGATATAGATGATATAGATGATATAGATGATATAGATATAGATATAGATATAGATAGAAAGTAAGCTTTCCCCTTCCAGTCATGTCCGGCTCTAGGGGGCGGCGCTCATCTCTGATTCTCGGCCGAGGGAGCCAGCATTGTCCATAGACGCTTCCATGGTCATGTGGCCAGCATGACTAAATGCCAAGGTGCATGGAACGCTGTTACCTTCCCACCGGAGTGGTACCTATTTATCTACTTGAATTTTTATGTGCTTTCGAATTGCTAGGTTGGCAGGAGCTGGGCAAGAATGGGAGCTCACCCCGTTACGCGGTGCTTCTGGGTCTCGAACTGCCGACCTGCCGTCCTTTCGTTCGACAGTCGGTAGTCTTAACCGTTATGCCACTGCGCCGCCCTACATTATATTATATTATATTATATTATATTATATTATATTATATTATATTATATTATATTATATTATATATATTATATAATATAATATAATATAATATAATATAATATAATATAATATAATATAATATAATATAATATAATATAATATAATATATGCCTGGTGGTTGCCTTTGCCTTTAGTGATTTGCAAATCATGCAGGTCTCATCCAACAAGTTAGTCTGTCTAATCATGAAAGATGAGTAATTCCGTTTCACAGACTTACCGCTAACAAGGTGATTATCCTTGTTGCATTAGGTCTGTCAATTTAATAATTTCTTTTTAAAAACCATAGATGGCCTAAATGATTTCATCAGCCCTTGCTTACACATGTATCAATTTATTAAAAGGGTATATTGGCCTTGTCACGCCTGGCATTTTTTATTAAAATAAAATTAAATAATTTTAAGTGAATTATTAATACCCTCCATCTAGAAACTGTATTGACATGAAGTCTAGACATTTCAAGAGAGACTCACTGTATGAATATCAATACACAGGTTATGCCAAAGACTGTGGGGAGGGGAGAAAAGATTAACTTGGGGAAAAAGCATCCAGCGATTGGCAGAGATAATGCAATAATTAAACATTCACTTTTTCTTACTGTTCTTTATCTGAAGGTCAGGATTCTTTTGCAATAGTGACTGCCAGATCTTTAGCCAGATTTCCATGAGTCTTTGGAGCTACATGGTTTTATATAAGATACAAATAAAGCATCCACCTGGTATTTCCATAATATTGCAACATTCCCTGTGCCCTGAAGCTAAATCCAGAAATTGATTTGCCTTACCCTTCAGGAAAATTTGGCTTGAGTTTTCACAAACCAGGTCTGCCAAAGAAGAGCCTTTCTAAAATGACAAATCCTCCCATACGCTGTGGCCTGCATTTGGAAAGGAAACGTTGGATAAGTGTTTAAGTGGAAGGTGTGCACAAAAATGAATTGTGTTCTATTATTCGCCCCTCCCTCTGTCAGAGATCACCCTTACACCCTCATCTTGTGTGTTTTGGAAATCAATTTATACGAAACCCTTATTTTCATAAGCTAACAATGGAAAACAGCAGCTACCTTTCAGAAATTTCACTTTCCTAAAACATTCTTCTAGAAAACAGGCCACTTGACTAGGAATACTGGAATACCATCACTTGTAAGAGCAGCCGTCATTTATCCATCTTGGAACTGTCATTGGAACCATCCCAAGGTAAAATCTGAAGGCAAATGTTGGTGTCCATCTTAGGCAAAAAGTGTATTTTGAGAATAGTTATCGAAAAAACGAAACAACCCCACATACTTTGTCAAGAAAAAGGAGAAAAAGCACATTTCCTAGGTCTGACCAGATGATATTGATGCAGAGGAAACCTGAAGCATACCTAGCCGGGAAAAGTGTGTGGGACAGGACAATACAACTAGAGACAGGTGATCCCATGAATAATTTACTCCTGTGCCATATACATATCCAGCATCTTGAATTGCACCCAGAATCCTATTGGGACCCGGGGCAGCTTGTAAAGTTGTGGTGTTACATGGGCATATCATAATACAGCCATAACTACCCAGGCTGCTGAATTCTGGATCAAGTTGCAGATTCTGAATGGTCTTCAAGAGCAACGCCATGTAGGGTATATTGCAATGATCCAACCAGGAGGTATTAGTGACTGTGAGCAGAACCTTGCAGTCCAGGAATAGACACAATTGAAGTTATGCAAAGGCCCTTCTGGCCACAGCCACCTACTCCTGGAGCAGGAGCTGCTAGTCCAGGAGATTCCCCAAATTACACACTGGTTCTCAGTGGGGACGTGCAACCCCCCAGAAGCCCCTGACCCTCTCCCTGAAGATGCAATTGCCACCCACACTTAACTAGAAGGGGACTGAGAGCTCTTTCACAGCCTAATAAAAGTGCTGTCACTCCAAGCTCCACAGCGTGCTGGCCTGCTATCATTAAAGGTCATCTTTTGGAAGAGGTGCAGGAGGTCCAGAGCTCAGACTGCCAAGAACAGGTGGAGAGGTTCAACACAGGACCAATGTGATCCCACTCATGAGGAAGAGCAGAAAAAAACCCCACAATCATTTAACATTTAACAGGGGCGTGGTGGCTCAGCGAGTAAGACGCCAGGCTTGTCGATCGGAAGATCGCAAGTTCAGAGGTTCGAATCCCTAGTCCCGCGTGACGGAGTGATCTCCCGCACTAGCTCCAGCTCTTGCCAACCTAGCAATTCGAAAGCATGCAAATGCAAATAGGTAAATAGGTACCACTTCGGTGGGTAGGTAACAGCGTTCCGCGCGCGTCATGCGGCCACATGACCGTGGAAGCGTCTTCGGACAGCGCTGGCCCTTCAGCTAACAAACAGAGATGAGCACCGGCCCCTAGAGTCGGACACGACTGCACAAATGTGCGGGGGGAACCTTTACCTTTACCTTTCACAACCAGACCAAACAAACTAGATAAGACTCTTGACATGATCCATCACAAAATATGGATTAACCAGGATGCTTACTGGCTCCCTGATTCCCATGATACTCCCTGCTACTGCTGATTGATGATGATGATGATGATGATGATGATGATGGAACATTATGCACCCTTCCAGGCAAAGCACTGAGAAGCCACTGCCTGCTATTTTTATTTTTTGCCCATAAAGTCTGGAAGCCCAGATGCATGATAGACATATAAATTATGCTGGAGGTGGGTGCTTTGCTTTTTTAAAGTAAAAATTAAAATGTTTGTTTCAATAAGTGTAAACATTGAGGCCCATCAACCCGAAGGACCATCTCAGGGCCATGAGCACCATGTTGGAGAACTCCACCATCAATGGGCTTTCGTAGAAAGTCAAAATATCATGGCTGTTGTGGGTCTTCCGGGCTGTGTGGCCGTGTTCTGGAAGTTGTGGTTCCTAACGTTTCGCCAGCATCTGTGGCCAGCATCTTCAGAGGGCAGGAGCACAGATAGAAGCAAAAAAAAGAGATTTTGCTTCTATCTGTGCTCCTGCCCTCTGAAGATGCTGGCCACAGATGCTGGCGAAACGTTAGGAACCACAACTTCCAGAACACGGCCACACAGCCCGGAAGACCCACAACAGCCATCGAACTCCGGCCGTGAAAGCCTTCGACAATACATCAAAATATCATCCTGATACACATTTTTTAAAATAGTGAATAAACATGAAGATAGAAAAATAATACCCCATTTGGAATCTTCTTTACCTTCCATTCATTCTAGTGTGGAGAAACTCATTCTGGTTTTTTACTTATTGGCACTGAAAGGGGTGCGTTTTTTCTGATGGATAATACAGGAGAGGGAAAGCAAAGGAGGTTAGTTAAGACAATGAACAAAACCAAAAGATACTTTACATTAACGTGCTGCATTATTTATTAGCCAGTTGTAGCCACTTCATGTACCACATGAAAAATTCATTACTGTCAATTGTCTTATTGGGTAATTTCCATTGACAGGCATCAAAACCACTGCTAATTTGACCAGAAAATATTTAGACACATGGAAATGCAAGATTTTTTTAAAAAAGTGAAATGGATAGGAGCAGCTCTTTCAAAATCTGAAAACAAGGGGGCAACTTATTTCCAAAGGCATGCATTCAGATGTGAAATATAATTCATAGTTAAGGCTTGTAAGTGCATTGGGGAAGACAGTATAACCTGCTTCTCTAAACTCCTTCCTCCACCTTTAGCCAAACGAAATGTCTTTCAGATTTTTTCTCCTTCCATTTCAGCTTGGATTTTCCTCAGATGAGTAACAATATTTCCAAGCAATTAAATGTGGATGACATTGAACAGTATCTGCTAAATTGAATAATTTACCTTGCCTGTAAAACTCTGGGGGGAAATAAATTAATTAAGGTGTAATGCAGAACTAGGTTAATTATTGTGAATGGTGGTAAGAGGCACCACAATGCTGCCCCGGTTTCTACTTCGCAAACTCTCAGGTCCACTTTTGTAAGAGCCACAAATTGTCTCCACTGCTGCCACGGAGATGTTCTGCAGAGCTGATGCACTGGCCGGTGAGAGAGCCCAGCACCCTCCCTCCAGCTAAGGAGGCAGGAGATTGGCCTCTTGCTAGCCTCTGCCTTCTCTGGTTGGTTGCATCCTCACATGCTTGGGGCCCCAACCCAGACACAGAACTAGATCTTCAGGGCCTTATGAAAGGCCAGGAGGGTCAGGGCCATCCGAATCTCTGGAGGGAGAATGTTCCATAGGGTGGGTGCTATAGAAGAAAAGGCACGCCTCCTGGGCCCTGCCAATCAGTATTCCTTGGCTGACAGGACCCAGAGCATGCCCATCCTACCAGACCGGATCAAATGGGTAGAAGCAACTGGGGAAAGACGGTCCCTCAAGTAACCCAGTGACAACCAGCACCTTGAATTACCAGGAAGCACACCGGCAGCCAATGCAGCTCACAAAGTAGTGCTGCTACATGTACTGAATAATTGGCACCATTTACTATTCATGCAGCTGCATTCTGCACCAGTTGAAGCTTCCGAATGCTCTTCAAGGGCAGCCCCATGTACAGTGCATTGCAGTAGTTCAGATGGGAGGTCGCGAGGACATGAGTGATAGTGACCAGGGCCTCCCGGTCCAGGAAAGGGTGCAACTGGCACACAACCTGAAAGTGTGCAAAGGCCCTCCTAGCCACAGTTGTCACTTGCTCTTTGGACAGGAGCCGTGAGTCCAGAAGGACCCCCAGATTGTGTGCCAGGTCTGTCTGAGGCAGTGCCATCCCATCCAGAACCAAAGATGGAAGATCCCTGGAACCAGAAGGTCCCAAGACCCAAAGCCACTCAGTCTTGCTTAGGTTGAGCCAAACCCTGTGGGCTCCCAGGCACTGGGATAGGACATCCATGGCATCACTCAAGCAGCCTGGGGTAGAGATGTAAAGCTGGGTATCATCAGCATACTGGTGATAGCTCATATAGATGTTAAACGAGAGGGGAGAGAGGATTGAGTAGGGGCTGTGGGCTGGACCTCTGCCCCCCCCCCCCCCAGCAACACTGACATGCCATACTCCTGGAAGCTAGGGTTGAGCATCAGATCTACTGAAAGTCAAATTCTGAGTTGACTGGGGTAATTCAGGACAAGGCAGAGCAAACAGGTGCAAGCTGGACTGATACAGTCAAAGCCCTCTATAGATCTAATCTGTTGTTCTAGAACTCCTGGGGATGAAATGGTCAAGCATATATTTTACCCACTTGTATAAATTAGGGAGGGGAGGGGAGGGGAAGAGCATTGGATTTAATTGTTGACAGGTCTGTCTTCAAAGCCGAATGACTCAGAATCAGACCACCACCAGTCACCCCAATCACAGTGTCTTGGTTCAGCCCTTCCTCTTTATGTCTATCAAATCACTTGGATCATTCATTTTTATCATTTGTCATCATTGCTTAGTGCTTGGCTCCTTCATTTCCTCTCCTTCCCCATTCCTTCCTTTTCCTTCCCAACCTATTTTTCCAATAATTTTTCAACAGCATTGTTTCATCTACCCTCATGCATTTATCTCCCCCACCATTCATTATTTCAACCTTATCAGATTATACTTTTTAATATTGTCACTGTTAATATATCAGTGTCTCATCTTCTTGTTCTTTGCCTTCATCAACAGTGTTTCCCCTTCCATTTGGGCTCTATTGATGGGTTTGTTTGCATGTATCCTTACTTAATATATTAGGCACTGTCAACTTCTCTTTTCTTTTTGGCCATATTATTGCCACAGTCTTGACTTCTCTTCTGTTTGTTTCTATTCCTCACAGCAGTCATGATGAAGTTACACCTTTCTACGTTGTCCATTGGTTCTTAAAACAGAGTCAGATTGGATTGCCCCTGGATTGCTCTAGAGCCCAACAAGCTACTATTGGAGGTCTAGAGCTGGTCATGTCAGCCCTTTGGGGCAGGGCAGGCCAAGAAATAGGCATGGCAGACATTCTAGGAATGTCCTTTATTGTAGTAAGTTACAAGAACATAATCATGAAAGCCTGTCCAAGCTTCTCTTTATCCCATCTTATACTTAACGAAATCAAGGTGGCCTTATTTTGAATTTCTATGTCATGCTTTTCTGTAAGTCTCCTCTTTACGGTTCATGCTTTCTCTCCCTAATAGCTCGTGCCTTCCTTCCCCAAGGTCAGTTCTTCATTCCTTTAAAGGTCTTCAAAATGAATCAAGTAGTTTCTGCACAGCCCTATTCAACATCCCATATATGGCATAACTAAACAACTGCTTACATGCTCAGAATTCTCAATCAAACAGGAGATTATCATGCACATAAGGCTTTATCTCATTCATTCCTAATGTTGACTACCAGTTATAAAGCCAGTAAATACAATTGTGGGTGGGAAAGGGGAAAGAGAGTGACCAACAGGAGCAGCAAATGTACCAAAATTGAGTGGCTCGGTAAAAATCAACTTACTTTCTGTGTCAGTAGGGCCCTGTAACAGTTCAGCAGGGTCTTTTAGAGACTTTATTTTTTATATCCATAATCACTTATATTTGCATGCTTCTGCTCCCAATACTTAGATAGCTGTTAAGATAAAGTGCCCTTTTTTGAAAATGCAAATGATCGTGCTCTCACTTTCATAAATTTATCTCAGGCAGGCTACTTAAATCTACATTTTTTGTATGTTAATTCTCTCTCTCTCTCTCTCACTGTGTTACTTTGTTTGACCATAACTTTCAATAAAATATATTCTTTTTAGATCTTCCTTTTCTGGATTTTGGTTAGGAAACAGGGAAGCTAGTGGCAAATAATGAATTTAGGGTAATTTTCGAAGCTGGCAAGCCTAGAAGAGGTCACCCAGAAATATGTGACACTACTACATTTTTTCTTAATTTATATTTGAAAGAAAGAAGGGCTTTAAAAGATGGTATATTCTTTGCTATGATGGATGTGCCAACAATATTCTATTAACATAAAAATGGATTCTAGTGAAAAAAAAGGAATTTGATTGTGAAACTGCATATAATTTGGGATCCATTCTGCTTGGTATTCTTGTTATGGCACATCTAATTATCTTTGAGATTATATTTTAATTGTCTCCAGCGTTCTTGTTCCCTTTCCACATTACATGGTCCTGAGTCATGGCCAAATTTCTCCTTCTAAAGGAGGCAACCTACTTCAAAGGGAAACTATACACTTTTGTATCCATAAAGAAACATCTCAACAAGAATGGGGAGGCCAAATTTGACTGCTTCATAAGGATTAGCTAGCTGGTAAGTGGTGGAAAAAGAGAAGATCTTGTGTATCTCAGCAAAAATGCTAATTCCTTTGTGGAGTCCTTGGTGCTCTCTGAGCTTGGTTGTTTGCTTGCAGACCTTTCATTACCCGACGAGGTAACATCATCACTGAATGAAGCTCAGAGAGCACCAAGGACTCCACAGTTCAACCCTGAGTTACAGATATTCTCTTCTATTGAAATTCCTTTGTCTTTTCCACTGCTCTAACTTTTAACAAGCGAATCATTTGATGCACGTAACAGATTTGGCTTGTTTCCAGTGTGAATTGGCAACCCTAGCCTTACGGGAAATGCTTCCTTTGAAAGGAGGTGGGGGGGAGAAAGCTTAGCTTCTCTATTGCCTCCAGCAACTGGGTGAGCAGCTTCACTCCAAGGGTGTGGCAACATATTAATCAGAAGCTTGTATGTCTTTGGTGAGAATAAAGCCAGGAGGAACCAGTGAACAGATAGCACCAAAGGAAAGCCACAGTCCAAGTGATACCCTTATCATGCCCTGGCTCTTCAGAGTTGGAGGCCATCCATCCTAATGAAGAATTCTCAATTGTCATCAGGGTATGACTTGAAAAATCAGGTAGGATCAATAGGTCTTTCCTTCTAATCTCTGAAGAAAATTCACAACAGAAACAAAAAGCCACCACTCATGTCCATGGCAAGGTGGCTGAATGGGACAGAGAGAGAAAGAGAGAGAGAGAAAGGGGGTCAGCTAGAGCTTTTTTCCCCACAGGTAGTCAGGAAACAGGTTAGAAGCCTTGTTGAGCTACTTAACTGGGTAGCAGTACAACTTGCAAGCCGTGCTGAAGTGCAGCGTAGTAATTTTGGGTCTGCTTGATTGCATCCAATTTGCCCTCAGTAGACCCATTTAAGGACTTCAATGCCTACCTACAGTGCAAAAGTCTGTAATCTGCCTGTGCAAAATATGACTAAACGACTGAACAACAACAACAACAAAAAGGCCTTTCAGAAAGCTAACTTTATGCATTCCAGCAGGGGACCACCTTCATCATCTTCATCATCTTCCTTGTTATTGCCCTAATGTCCATTTGTATTTGCTGCCTTTTTCCTGGCTTATTATCTGTCCACAGCTACCAAAATAGAGAATATTAGGGGGCAAACACTTGTCTCTTCTGTCACACAGCTCGATTGCTCAGAGATCAATCAAGTATCAATAATAGCAACAACTGGCTTAGGAACTCGACAGCTTGACAATGGATCCTTGCTGGACTGAGGACGTCAACTCATGTCCAAATATGGCACTTTTTAATGCTGGATCTGGCCACTATTTCTAGGAAAGTGTTATTTATTTATTTATTTATTTATTTATTTATTTAAGTTTATATAACCGCCCATCTCCCCCAACGGGGAACTCTAAACTTTTTATAGCTAAAAGGAGAGTTTTCCTAGGAATAACAAATTTCTTTCTTTACCATGTTTACATCATGCATTGATGTCACCATATTTTGTCACCTGCAGAAGGTCTTCTGAGTAGATGTAGGATTAGGCTTGTTGACTTTTCTAAGCAAGAGTTATGAAGATATTTAAACCTATTTAAAGAGAACCCAAAACAACTTGGACTTCTTCCAAAAACAATTCAGAATCCCTGAGTACTCTTCAGAATCAAAGCTGATATTTACATTCAGCAGGATGGAAGACAGATTATTCCCCCTGTAATCCTTTGTGGGAACATCCCAATCTTTCCTTCCCCCTCCCCTCTCTCCTCCCCTTTCCAATTCACGTTTTGTTCCCATAAGTTCATATTATGTAATGACCTGAAGCTGTGCAGACTTGAAATTGGTATCCGAAAGAACAGCATGTTTCCCAGGCTCTGGTAGCCAAAGGGCATTCAGACGCCTACAGAGGTTTTAATCTTTTAACACCTGGGTTGACGTCGCTGAGGCTGGTTTTGCTGCCATGAGCTTTTGACAAAGGTGTTGCCAGGTAGCAAGGACGACAAACTGAAGGTTGGAGGCAGAAGAACTGCTGTGGCCTGTTTGGTGCTGACTCATAAGGGTTGGCACTGAG
This sequence comes from Charina bottae, assembly GCA_023362775.1. Classification (NCBI taxonomy): domain Eukaryota; kingdom Metazoa; phylum Chordata; class Lepidosauria; order Squamata; family Charinaidae; genus Charina; species Charina bottae. Next base: position 133,920,377 of record JALMGJ010000003.1, read on the forward strand.
GAAAAGCAAATTGTTCGGGGTTTGATGTCTACAGAATCCCTGCTTGTGGCTCTGTGTATCACTTCCCCAGGGACTTTAACCCCTTGTAGAAAAGCTCTCTCCTAATCTGAGATCTCAAGACCAGAAATGCCCAAATAAATATATAGTAAAGGTAAAGGTTCCCCCCGCACATTTGTGCAGTCGTGTCCGACTCTAGGGGACGGTGCTCTTCTCCGTTTCTTAGCCGAAGAGCCAGCGTTGTCCGAAGACGCTTCTGTGGTCATGTGGCCGCATGACGCACGCGGAACGCTGTTACCATCCCACCGAAGTGGTACCTATTAATCTACTTGCATTTGCATGCTTTCGAATTGCTAGGTTGGCAAGAGCTGGAGCTAGTGCGGGAGCTCACTCCGCATGCAGGGCTAGGGATTCGAACCTCCGAACTTGCGATCTTCCGATCGGCAAGCCTGGTGTCTTACCCGCTGAGCCACCATGCCCCTTAAATAAATATATACCCCACTTCTATATAGAACAGATATGGGACATCCTTTGATCATTAGGTTTCCAATTGGAGATATCCCTATGGCAGGAAGTTGTTGATACTGCTACAGATCCCCAAGGATACATGTCAGGGATTGAGGCTTAGGGACAATGAAGAGGTTGGCACCGCTTGCTCCCTAATAGGAGAAATAACGTTGCCCCAAGGTAGTAAAGTTGCAAAGATACAGATGTTGATGAGACATGTGCAAAAGGTTTCCTGGTTGAAATCTTCCAATCTATTTGAAATCCGAACACTTTCAATAAGAGTTTGTGTGTGCGTGCATGTATAATTTGCCTTTTTATTGAAACAAACAAAACATTAGCATAACACTGAAAATGAAAAATATGTAATAATAAGAAAAAAAAAGCAAGAAACGAAATGAAAACAACTGGAAAGCACAAACACAATCTGAGACAAAAATACATAAATTAAACTTCCACATTAAATAATTCGAGTCTGAAAGACATTTGTTTAGCTGAAGGTTATGAAATACTTTGTTAATAGAGATAAAAATGGAAACCAAATTTCAATAAAATACTTTCTAATTAAAGAAGTGAATACAGTGCAATTGGAATCTTTTCACTGTTGTTTCAGTTTTGCCACAAATGCTATTTTCCAGATTTCTGAACACCATAGATCCAAATAAAGATGATCTTTATTTCTCAATTATGCTACATAAGAAACTCTGACTGTTATGAACAAGGTTGGTATCCATGGATACTTTTAGCAAACCCACTGTTGATCCCTTGACTTATGGATCTGCTGTCACTATATGGACATCTGCATCGGCCAGGCATGCAACAAGTTGTCCAGTTCTGTGGACTGGGCCAAAAAGGAGAGGACAGAGGAACCATGGAATTTTAGAGTTGGAAGGGGCCACAAGGATCATCTGCAAAACCAATTAAACCATCCATGAGATGTGGCTGTCCGTCCTCTTCTTAAAAGCCTCCAGAGATGGAGAACCCACAACCTCCATAGATAGACTGTTTCACTGTTGTAGTGGAATGAGCTGTGGTGATGGCACTGATTTGGGAGCATGACACTCCTTTTAGTCAAGCTTTATGATAACAGACCACCTTTCCATGACCTAGTATCCTCTGAATTGGTTTGACTATAATTCCCATCAGTCCCAGTTAGCTGGATAACATTGAGAGGACACCAAGAAAGGCTAAAATACACAGAACCAATACTCAGACTTCTAGATACAACTTTGCAGCATATGCAGAAAGGGTAAGGTTCTTGTCTAATTCGCTGAACAGATGTAATGGAGAGTTCCTTTCTTCCTACTGGAGAAGTTGGCCCATTGAGTTGGGACAATTAGACACTCACTGCTTTGTCTGCTGCAGAATCAAATAGCCTTGCTGGCAAATGTGCATGTTACAAATAGCAAGGGAAATATCCCTTCTAGTGGCATGATTTCTGTGGCTTTCTTGTAATTTTTTAAAATTTTTGCTCCATTAGGAATGCGAGGTAGCTTCCTGATGGCTTTCCTGTGAGTACAGTGCAATTAAATCAGAATTAGCAAATAGTTTAGTCACAGAGGTTATAAAGCTGGATTTACAAGGGAGATGTTGGGAACACAAGGGAGGGATTGTCCTGGCAAAATGCTTAGCTCTGTCAGCTGCTAATCATTTAAAATTTACCAGTCATTCTGGCAACACATATTCACACTAATTAAATAAAAAATCACTGCTTGAGGATTATTACCCACTTTCTCCAGGAAGTGTCTAGTATCTCATGAGCCATTGTACCAGGATAGGGATGACAAGGCTTCATGATATATTATATATTTAATTGAATTATGTATTCTATTTTATAAATTTTTATATGTTTTAATTACTGGTTTGGTGTAAACCGCCCAGAGTCCCCTCCGGAATGGGGGGAGATGGGCGGTGATATAAGTTGGAAATATAAATAAATAAAATAAATGATAGCATTAGCTCCTTCTCACGGGCAAAGGGAGGCCCAGGAGATATGGCTTGTCTTGTGCAATCAATGTCTGAGAGATGTATTCTAAGCTCCCACACCTGGCAATGATCTGTAATGGAAAGACTTGATTTTTCAGCTGCTCTTTCTCTCCAACTCTTTTTCCTGGAGGACTAGATAGGCAAAATGGGTTCATTGTCTAGGTGTAACATCATCATATTGTCGAAGGCTTTCACGGCCGGAGTTCAATGGCTGTTGTGGGTCTTCCGGGCTGTGTGGCCGTGTTCTGGAAGTTGTGGTTCCTAACGTTTCGCCAGCATCTGTGGCCAGCATCTTCAGAGGGCAGGAGCACAGATAGAAGCAAAATCTCTGTGAGATTTTGCTTCTATCTGTGCTCCTGCCCTCTGAAGATGCTGGCCACAGATGCTGGCGAAACGTTAGGAACCACAACTTCCAGAACACGGCCACACAGCCTGGAAGACCCACAACAGCCATTGTAACATCATCATTTATTATTATATACACAACAACATAAAATCACAGCTGCCAGTTCTTTAGCTGGTGTTGGCCTTCATTTGCATCAAGTTCTTCCCAAGAACCTTGGATTTGTTTGTTTGTTTGTTTATTATTATTATTAATTTATTAGCTGCCCAACTGCAATGGACTCTGTTTAATCTTGTGCATGACTGACTCTGTATCATGCTAAATTTAACCCTTTGGTTTATTAAACTCATTTTTGGCGTTTCACAGCATACCATTTCTCTCACCCCCACCACTATTAATGCATAGAGGTGTGTTGTGGGAACAGGGTCACAAAGTAAGAAAGAGCTAAGGGTGTATTTCCCCTAAGAAAAGGACTGGTTATCAAAATTTGCAATGGTATTCCCATAGTAACCTATGACTGTGAGAGCTGGACCATAAGGAAGGCTGAGCGAAAGAAGATAGATGCTTTTGAACTGTGGTATTGGAGGAAAATTCTGAGAGTGCCTTGGACTGCAAGAGGATCAAACCAGTCCATACTCCAGGAAATAAAGCCAGACCGCTCACTTGAGGGAATGATATTCAAGGCAAAACTGAAGTACTTTGGCCACAAAATGAGAAGACAGGATACCCTGGAGAAGAAGCTGATGCTGGGGAAAGTGGAAGGCAAAAGGAAGAGGGGCCGACCAAGGGCAAGACGGATGGATGATATTCTGGAGGTGACAGACTCGACCTTTGGGGAGCTGGGTGTGGCAACGGCCAACAGGAAGCTCTGGCGTGGGCTGGTCCATGAGGTCACGAAGAGTCGGAAGCGACTGAACGAATTAACAACAACATCAAAATTTAAACTATAGTAGAATGAAAAATGCTTCTTTCAGGGATACAGTCATTCACACACACTCACACACACACATGCATTTACATGCACTTAACAGCATTTGCACATCAGGCTTAACTTGGCTTAACTCTCAAAGTGCTACCAAAAGTTCAACTTAGCCAAATTTAGCATCTTGTACATTCACAGCCATTGAAACTGCCAAAAAGCTGTCAATCAATTGATGAAGTCGGTTCAACCAAAAATGGTATTCTTAATAGGCCTGTTGAGTAAGAATTTCTCTCTTGCACACTTCGTCAATTCCCAGACTTGGGTCAAACATGCCTTCTTTACAGGCAAATATGGTAACTGGGTTTCGCTTTAGTAACTACAAATACAATGTTCTTCACAATATTCATCTTACATTGCCCAGGTCCCATTTCCAGGATGTATAGCTCTCGTATGTGCTTTGAGAATCTATACCATCACTAGCAAATGATTCTGACTATATATCTCATAAATAACCTAGAGCAATAAATAATGAATGCAAATTATTTGTGTTCAGAGCTCAAATAAAGAACAGGGTTGAAAAAGCATGCCTGTTTAACCCTGTTTAATGCAGTAATCCCCCCACACTAGGATGGATTGTGCTTGTTATATATTTTCCTAAGTAGTTCATGTAGATTACCTGTTGTTGTTTTTTCAAGATATTTAGCTTGGTTGTGACTTGGTGTAGCCTTCTGACTCCTGGGTGCCTGGCATTAAATTCCTTCTTGACAATTCTCAACAATTCAGCCAATTGTGGTTAATTCAATAAATCAGGGCTTTCCAAAGTTTTCACGTGGTGACACACCAACCGCCGTTGGTGTGTCGCCGCGGGAAAACCCGGAAGTGCCGCCATTGCGGCAGTGCGCAAAAACCAGGAAGCGCTGCTGCTGCTTTCAGTTTTTGCACGCCGCCGTTGGTGTGTCGCCGCTGGAAAACCCGGAAGCGCTGATGATGATCAGCGCTTCCGGGTTGTGTGGCGACACACCAGACTGTGTGTGGCGACACACATTTGTGTCACGACACACAGTTTGGAAAGCTCTGCAAGAAATGATCACTCAACAAAACGTACCTCAACTCCAATTACAATTTTCTTAGTAGCATTTTACAGATTGAAAAGGCAATTAAAAATATGGTAATATACTAAAAGTCCCTGAGATTGTATTTGTACAATATGCTGAGTCACAAAGTAGCCTCTGTTTTCATTAGGGTTCAATATGCTGCACAAACCCAGAAAAGTAGATTAACCTAAACTATGGTTAGGTTAACCATGGGTAAGGATGTAGTATACAATGATAACCTGAATATATTTATTCCCCAAGGTGAAATTTGGTTTAGGAGATTATCAAAATGAGCTTATCTCGGGATGGGATGGAGGGATACAGTACATTTTTATTTTTGAAAAAACAAGTTCTACTGCTCTGGGTTTAAACATTGCAGCTAGTTGTCCACAAACATCATCAAGTATCAAGACCATCTCATCCCGATAACATCGGCCCGCCCCACCCGTTCATGCAGAGAGGGCATGCTTTGGACCCCTTCAACAAGAGAATTCCATCTAGCGGGGTCCAGGAGGCGTGCCTTCTCTGCAATAGCGCCCGCTTTATGGAACATCTTGTCCCCGGAGGTGAGGCTGGCTCCCTCACTCCTGACCTTTCGGAAGGCTCTTAAGACCTGGCTCTGCCGCCGGGCCTGGGACGACGGAGGTGGTAGTGCCTCTTGGGGTTGGTTGGCCCCGTAGTATTGTGATCTATACTACGGCTTTTACCATCTTTGGATTTTATTTATTCTTCTATTTGTTGTTGTTTAGAAATTTTGTATAGATTTAAAATTTTTATGTGTTGTAACCCGCCCAGAGTCCCCTATTCGGGGAGATGGGCGGGGATAAATTGAATAAATAAATAAATAATAAATAAATAAATAAAGTACATAAAAAATTAAATAACTGTATAGAGCACTGTATAGAGAGCCAGTATGGTGTCGTGGTTAAGGCATCAGGCTAGAAACCGGGAGAACATGAGTTCTAGTCCCACCTTAGGCATGAAGCCAGCTGGGTGACCTTGGGCCAGTCACTTTCTCTCCACCCTAGGAAGCAGGCAATGGCAAACCACTTCTGAAAAACCTTGCCAAGAAAACTGCAGGGACTTGCCCAGGCAGTCTCTGAGAATCGGACACGATTGAACGGATTAAAAGAGAGAGAGAGAGAACTGTAGATTTCCAAAGTTCAACAACACTTGTGATATGTAACTGAGCTCTAATAAAACTGGATTCACTACCACAACAAACAAACAAACACATGTTGATGAAGTCATTTGTTTACTATAGGCTCAACAAAGCCAGATTCTGCCACGTAATAAACAGAAACACTCTGATTGTGGCTGGTCTGTTATCTTTCGTAGAACAGGAAGAACGTGTGCTATCCAAAATGTCGGGATTTGCATTTTATTTATTTATTTTATGGGAGTGATAGGGGGAAGTGGATGTGCCATTTTGGCTTTTATTTAAAGCACTGCCGATAAGAAGAAAAACCAGTTTGGAAACCAGATAGATTGGTTCCACGCCCTTGTATTTAGGAGAATGTTCAAGGTCACCTAAAACCATTTGTCTGTTGCCTGATAATTTCGGATTTATTTGATAAATTTTAGTGTTTTGGGAGGGGGGTGTAATAGAGATAGCATCTGCAATAGATGGGAGGAAGTATGTGCATAGCCTAGTTCTAAGCCGGTAAGTTCAGCCGCATTTTTAAATTCTTTACTACCAGTTTATCAATGCAGAGGTGCAGAGGAGAACAAAGATAGCTGAAGGGACTTAGCAAAACTGTCAAACCCATTTAATTGGTGTGTTTGCAGGTATTTGGGTGGTGATCTTACTTGTTAGGTAGATCTCGACTTTTAAAATATTTTGATTTTTAAAATATTGAAGGGTGTACCACGTTCATGTGCTCGGGTGTATTAGGGTTGGATCCTAAAAAAGTTCCCTGAGTAGATGTTTTTCATCTTGGCTGTAGCCGGAAACATCTAGGAAACATCTCCAGAACTAGGTGTCTCCTTGAATAACATAAGGGAGAGAAAAGGAGCGTTTATTCTGGGTACATCCATCAATTCAGTGACCTTGAAGCCCAGTTGCTTCCATCAGCTGTCTCTCCTGACCCAGCTCACAATATTCAGGAGGGACTTGGACCTCTAGACACACAAGGGGATGCACAGAAGAGATTGGAAATTTCCTGGAAAAATGCTATGGCATACTGTACCTCTTTTGTATTGTTGGCCCCTCATTTCCTCCTCCCCCAAAAGTATTATTCCTCCCACATATGAATAATGGATGTTTCCATATAGTCACCAGAAGCTCAACTCAAGTGACCCAACTCTCACACACAAACATGAATAGAATAGAATGATTATTCTTGGACCTAATGGTGACATCAGAGGTGAGGGCATGGAAGAAGGGAAGGGAAGGGAAGGGAAGGGAAGGGAAGGGAAGGGAAGGGAAGGGAAGGGAAGGGAAGGGAAGGGAAGGGAAGGGAAGGGAAGGGAAGGGATAATCTAAGTGAGTGTAAAGAAAGAAAAAGGGGATGAAGCAACTGGGAAGAAAATAGGATAAATGAAAGGAGGAAATAGGAATAAGAGACTGTTTTTCAACCTAGGCAGCTTGAAGATGTGTGGATTTCAACTCCCAGAATTCCCCAGCCAGCCTTGCTTGCTGGGGAATTCTGGGAGTTGAAGTCCACACATCTTCAAGTTGCCAAGGTTGAGAAACATTGTTTTAGAGGATCCCAGAATCAGCGGAGCTTTCTCCCATCCAGGCTCCATCTAAGCTCTCAGTTGCAATCTTCCTATCTTGTCCCCTTCAGCTTGCCTACGTGCCTCACCTGTTTTACCCTACTTGATGATTCCGTCCCCCATATATTTATTTTGTTGGGGTATAGGTATATATATATATATATCCCCTGTGCTTGCACAGGGGAACCTTTCCTTTCCTTTCCTTTCCTTTCCTTTCCTTTCCTTTCCTTTCCTTTCCTTTCCTTTCCTTTCCTTTCCTTTCCTTTCCTTTCCTTTCCTTTCCTTTCCTTTCCTTTCCTTTCCTTTCCTTTCCTTTCCAGTCCTCTTGTGGGGGGAGATGGACGGTGATATAAATCAAACAATAAATAAATAAATAAATAAATAAATAAATAAATAAATAAATATGAAATTATGCTATTTCTGTCTAAACTCTTGGGATTCCCATGAAATTGCTTGAAGGTTACATCTGAAAAGAAACTGCCTCCACTATGGTTTGCGTTTCATTTCAAGGCAAATTGGGGATGAGAGAGTTACCAGGACAAACATGTTTCCTTATGCACACTTTTCAGATACTTGATGCAACAGCTATTTAACACCAACAGATCTTTATTTTTTTTCTCTCTGTAATTTTCAAAAACCATAACACTCATTCATGCTTGTAAAGGGACTAGTGAGTAATTAAAAGTCTGAATAGGATACTTCCTGCTCTTAGTCCACAAAAACATTCCTTTACTTTGATTTCTTCCCAAAGTTTGTTCTCTTTTCTCTTTCTCCAAATCACTTGTGGAGTGTGTGTGGGTGAGCGTGTGTGTGCGTGCATGTGCCTAAAGCACATAGTCAAGATCCCCCATCGATATTCGGCTTTTATACACTCGTTAACATTCTGTGTTTGTTATTCCCAGGCTTGACAATAGTTTATACGTTAAAGAGAACACGTCTTGTCTGACGGATTTCTAAACTGGATTTGAAACGTTTCATGTACTGGACAGGTTTGGAAAGCCTTTAATCTGAATTGTGCTCTATGCAAAGATCGAAACAATCTTCGCAATGTTTTGTTTTGAGTGTTGGAGATTTTTATTTTTATTATTTATTTATTCATTCATTCATTTTAAAAAAGAGCACAGTAAAGATATTTTGACAATAAACATGAACACCTATCAAGTGTGTGCAAAATAGCGTACTTTTGAGCCACAGTAGAAGTTCCATCTGTTGTGTTTTGTTTCAGCACTAATTCGCCCTTCTTTTGTTTGGAATTGTAGATAGGAGAATAATAACACACACTTTTCTGACATGTGGAAATTGTGGTACTTCATTGTTATTTTTTTAATCCGTTTAATGCATTCTTATAACCCAGTGATGTATAACATCTTACTAGGCTTCTCAATCAATGTGACGACTATGATCTGAGAAATGTTGCCTATACAATGTCAGCTGTCTTCAGCATATATTAAAAATCAACCTTTGTGCTGATAGAAAGGTTGACACCTATTTATCTACAGCAGTGTTAAATCATCAGTTCTTCCATACTGCCTTGAATATATCTACATAACAATTCACTTGAGCAGGAACAGCCAATTTGAGAATATAAGAACAGTTCCTGCTTGATTAGACCAAGGGCCCAAGTTACCTATCCTATATGCTAGATTTGGTAGTTAAGAATATCCATGAGGGGTCTTCTGGTGGGAATGGCGGACTGAACGGCTGTGCCCGCTGGTTCAGTGGGCGGAGCTGACAACGCGGTAACTCTTTTCGGGCTCAGGCAAGTTTTCTTGAAGCCCAGAAATGTTCTCCAGATCAAGGAGAATACCTGGAATCATCCCATCTGTCCTCCGGACAGCTGCTTGCAGCCAGAGCACAAACAGCGTTTTGCATTCGACTGGTAAGAGTCAGCTGGGAGGTGGGGACTTCATTACTTTCTAAGCTGCACTGTAGCTTTAAAGGGACACTAAGACCGGCCACCCCATTTCTAAATCACCAATTTGCATTTTTTTTAAGTATATGTATCCCAAGAGAGGCTTTCTCCAGGGGTCACATGACTTGGTGCTTGCACAGGGGAACCTTTCCTTTCCTTTCCTTTCCTTTCCTTTCCTTTCCTTTCCTTTCCTTTCCTTTCCTTTCCTTTCCTTTCCTTTCCTTTCCTTTCCTTTCCAGGGTTGAAGAATGTTCATCTGGTTTGCTTCAAGGATTTGATTGATGATATTTGCCTTTAAAGATTTGGATTTACTGTTTTGAATTGTCTTTGTTTTTTGTTGCAGTAGGATCCATTTTCCCTTGATATCCTGTTCCTATATCATAGATGGCAGACATCTTATGTGCTTTTTAATTTGATTTTTACTATAGTAGACAGATATATATAGAATAGCTATGTTTTATCTTTTGGAGGGGAGAAAGATGTTTAGGAGGTTTATATGAACTTTTTTTTTTCTTTATTGAGATTGATGATGGAAATTTCCGTATATCCTTGCTGTTAAAAGTCGGAAGCCACGTCTTTTTGTAACTAAAAAAAATTATCTTGTGTTTCCGCACCTTTTTAGGTTTTTTTTCTTTTTGTAGTTTTTTGTTTTTTTTGTAGTTTTTATTCTTTTCTTGAAACCTAATAAAATTTACTATTAAAAAAAATTAAAAAAAGAATATCCATGAAGTATTCAGTCTGATGAAGTCGGTTTTTTGATTAGGAGACAGTATACGGTGGTTAGCGCTGCAGCTCATTGATAATGCACATGCAGAAGGTCCTAAATTGAATTGTCAGCATTCCTAGGTAAAGTGGGTAAATGCCCCCCACCCATATCTCCAAATATGGCATGCCACTATCAGTGAGCATAGACCAATGCTGTCCAAGGTTCTCTACGTAAGAACATAAGCAGGGCCCTGCTGGATGGGAGCCCTGGCCCATCTAGTCCAGCAGTCTGTTCTCACATTGACCAACCAACTGCACCAGGAAGCCCACAAGTCTCCCGGCAGATGGCCTTCAGAGGCAGTCCCACTGCCATCAAGGTTAATAGCCATTGATCCCCCTGACTTCCATGAATTGGTCCAACCCGTTTTTGAAGCCAGTCAAAAATGGATCTCATTGCCAATTTTTTTTACTATTATTTCAAAAATTAAACTCTGTCCTTAAAAAGACAATAAGTGACTCCTTAATGAGTGGACAGAATCTATAAAACTTGATGCCACGGAGTCGGAGTTTTTGAGGGGGGCTGTTGGGCTGTTTGATTCTTTTAAGAAAAAAACTCTGTGTGCATTGCGGGGATATGTAAATGCTCTGGTTTATTTTGAAGTGGGATAAGAGTTTAAGAATATTTATCTGGATTGCTTTTAGGGTTTGGCTGAATTCATTTATCTTTAATGATTTGGATTAAGATTATTAAGGTATAATAAAAAAATAAATGTCTGGTTTTGGGTTTAATATGATTAAGATTATTAAAATTGTTGTATTATCAAGTATAATGGCAGACAATTTATATGTTTTTTAGTTTGATCTTTATTATAGTAGACAGGAATGTATAGAATAGTAGTAAGAAGGAAATAATTAAATAAACGTTATCTTTGGGGGGAAGTTGATTAGGAAGTTTGTGTGTGTGTGTGTGTGTGTGTGTGTGTCCCTAGCATCAGCATCTTCTCCAGGGTATCCTGTCTTCTCATTATGTGGCCAAAGTACTTCAGTTTATATATATATATATATATATATATATATATATATAAATATAAATATAAATATAAATATAAATATAAATATAATTATATTAAAATAATATATTATATTATATTAATATGTATATTCATATTATTATAATTATATTATTAATATTATATTATATTAATATGTATATTCATATTATTATAATTATATTATTTATATTATATTATTATTAATATATATATATATTTATATATATTATATTATATTATATTAATATATTATATTATATTATATTATATTATATTATATTATATTAATATGTATATTCATATTATTATAATTATATTATTAATATATATATATATATATATATATATATATATATAAAATATTAAAATATATATATTAATATAAGGGGATGGAGCAACTGTATTTAGTGATTTTTAGTGATTTTTATAATGTGCCAATGGAATGATTTATAAAAATAATGTGATTTTGATTTAACATAGAGTAAGGGATTGATTAAATCCCTTACTCTATGTTAAATCAAAATCACATTATTTTTATAAATCATTCCATTGGCACATTATAAAAATCACTAAAAATCACTAAATACAGTTGCTCCATCCCCTTATATTAATATATATATTTTAATATTTTATTTAACATAGAGTAAGGGATTGATTTATCCAAGTCTATGCCCCAACCACTGATGCCAAAGAAGCTGAAGTTGACCGGTTCTATGAAGACCTACAACACCTTCTAGAACTAACACCAAAAAAAGATGTCCTTTTCATCATAGGGGACTGGAATGCTAAGGTAGGAAGTCAAAAAATAACCGGAATAACAGGCAAGTTCGGCCTCGGAGTACAAAATGAAGCAGGGCAAAGGCTAATAGAGTTTTGTCAAGAGAACACGCTGGTCATAGCAAACACTCTTTTCCAACAACACAAGAGACGACTCTACACATGGACATCACCAGATGGTCAATACCGAAATCAGATTGATTATATACTTTGCAGCCAAAGATGGAGAAGCTCTATACAATCAGCAAAAACAAGACCTGGAGCTGACTGTGGCTCAGATCATGAGCTTCTTATTGCAAAATTTAGGCTTAAATTGAAGAACGTAGAGAAAACCACTAGACCAATCAGGTATGACCTAAATCATATCCCTTATGAATATACAGTGGAGGTGAGGAATAGATTTAAAGGATTAGATCTGGTAGACAGAGTGCCTGAAGAACTATGGATGGAGGTTCGTAACATTGTACAGGAGGCAGCAGCTAAAACCATCCCAAAGAAAAAGAAATGCAAGAAAGCAAAGTGGCTGACTGATGAGGCTTTACAAATAGCTGAGGAAAGAAGGGAAGCAAAAGGCAAGGGAGAAAGGGAAAGATATAAACAACTGAATGCAGAATTCCAGAGAATAGCAAGGAGAGATAAGAAGGCCTTCTTAAATGAACAATGCAAAGAAATCGAGAAAAACAATAGAATGGGGAAGACTAGAGATCTCTTCAAGAAAATCGGAGATATCAAGGGAACGTTTTGTGCAAAGATGGGCATGATAAAGGACAAAAAAGGCAGGGACCTAACAGAAGCAGAAGAGATTAAGAAGAGGTGGCAAGAATACACAGAAGAACTATACAAGAAAGATCTTAATATCCCTGATAAATACGATGGTGTGGTCACTGACCTTGAGCCGGACATCCTAGAGAGTGAAGTCAAGTGGGCCTTAGGAAGCATTACTAACAACAAAGCTAGCGGAGAAGACAGTATCCCAGCTGAGCTATTTAAAATCCTAAAAGATGATGCTGTTAAAGTGCTGCACTCAATATGCCAACAAATTTGGAAAACTCAACAGTGGCCACAGGATTGGAAAAGGTCAGTTTACGTTCCAATTCCAAAGAAAGGCAATGCCAAAGAATGTTCAAACTACCGTACAATTGCGCTCATTTCACATGCCAGCAAGGTTATGCTCAAAATCCTACAAGCTAGGCTTCAGCAGCATGTGAACCGAGAACTACCAGAAGTGCAAGCTGGGTTTCGAAGAGGCAGAGGAACTAGAGATCAGATTGCCAACATTCGCTGGATCATGGAAAAAGCAAGAGAGTTCCAGAAAAACATCTACTTCTGCTTCATTGACTACGCTAAAGCCTTTGATTGTGTGGATCACAACAAACTGTGGCAAATTCTTAAAGAGATGGGAGTACCAGACCACCTTACCTGTCTCCTGAGAAACCTGTATGTGGGTCAAGAAGCAACAGTTAGAACCGGACATGGAACAACCGACTGGTTCAAAATTGGGAAAGGAGTACGACAAGGCTGTATATTATCACCCTGCTTATTTAACTTATATGCAGAGTACATCATGAGAAATGCCGGGCTGGATGAATCACAAGCCGGAGTTAAGATTGCCGGGAAAAATATCAACAACCTCAGATATGCAGACGATACCACCCTAATGGCAGAAAGTGAAGAGGAACTAAAGAGCCTCTTGATGAGGGTGAAAGAGGAGAGTGCAAAAGCTGGCTTGAAACTCAACATTAAAAAAACCCAGATCATGGCATCTGGTCCCATCACTTCCTGGCAAATAGAAGGGGAAGAAATGGAAGCAGTGACAGATTTTATTTTCTTGGGCTCCAAGATCACCGCAGACGGTGACTGCAGCCATGAAATTAAAAGACGCTTGCTCCTTGGAAGGAAAGCTATGGCAAACCTAGACAGCATATTAAAAAGCAGAGACATCACCTTGCCGACAAAGGTCCGTATAGTTAAAGCTATGGTTTTTCCAGTAGCAATGTATGGCTGTGAGAGTTGGACCATAAGGAAGGCTGAGCGCCGAAGAATTGATGCTTTCAAGCTGTGGTGCTGGAGAAGACTCTTGAGAGTCCCTTGGACTGCAAGGAGGTCAAACCAGTCAATCCTAAAGGAAATCAACCCTGACTGCTCATTGGAAGGACAGATGCTGAAGCTGAAGCTCAAATACTTTGGCCACCTAATGAGAAGAGAGGACTCACTGGAAAAGACCCTGATGCTGGGAAAGACTGAGGGCAAAAGGAGAAGGGGACGGCAGAGGATGAGATGGTTAGATAGCATCACCGATGTAATGAACATGAATTTGAGTAAACTCCGAGAGACAGTGGAGGACAGGAAGGCCTGGCGTGCTATGGTCCATGAGGTCACGAAGAGTCGGACACGACTGAACGACTGAACAACAACAACAAAAGGGATTGATTATGGAAAATTGTTGTATATCCTTGCTGTTAAAAGTCAGAAGTCACCTCTTTTTGTAATTTTTTTTTAAAAATTCTCTTGTGTTTTTACACTTTTTTAGTTTTTTCTTTTTTTTCTTTGTAGTTTTTTCTTTCTGCCTAAGGAGGGACTAGAACTCACGCTCTCCCGGTCTCTAGCCTGATGCCTTCACCACTACTCCAAACCGGCTCTCCATGCTTTGGCTGGTAAACCCGTTTTTCCCTAAATGTTGAAGGATATTGTTCATTCTACTCTTCCCCACACCCAGGGATGGAACTAGGGTCTGTGTCACCCGGGGCAAACATGGATTCTGCAGCCCACCCCCCATGGGTTATTTTGTCATTTTGGCACCCCCCGGGCATCATTTTGCTACCCCCCCCCAGTGCCCACTTGCCCCCCCCTGAGTTGAGGCCCTGCCCACACTATCAATGTTCCAAATGAAGATGAATGCAAAGACCACAACAAGGGCAACATCACTAAACTAACAAGAGCAATGTTCTTCCAGATACAGCCTTCCCATTTGTCCAACCTCCGAGGCTCTGATAGAATGCACTTTATAGAGATCTCCTGAGCAGTCCCAAATGTTATCAAATTTCATACAGTAAATTGACTAGAGGCTGTTAAAATACCGTAACAGAGGACAAGCTGAAATGATGTAGGGATAATTCCAGGACACAGTTGTTTCTCCGTGTTCCAGTTTGCAATTCAAACAGAGTCCTTTTAGTGACTGTTTTAACTGGGCCAGGCTGCTACTCTTGGCAAGGCCTGTGTTTTGACTCTGGCCAAATTAGGTGAAAACAGAGCTGTTGTTCAAGAAAGCGGCAACTGGGCTGTCTGCATTTGTTGGTGTGTTTTGATATTATCGGTAAGCTTTCAGTCCTTCCTTCACCTGTTCTTAATTCCTCCAAGTCAATGGAGCAGAATAAGGGACTTGATCAAGAGATAACCTTTGGATAAGGAACCCATGTTCTACTCCTCTGCTGGGGCTGCTCTTAATAGTCTACTACTAACTGTCAGCCGAGTAGTTTACCAGTCCTATAAAGGAATGCAAATATAACCATGAGTTTATGAACATACGCCTTTCCAGAAATAAACAGGGCATGGTCTCCTGAAATATTAACCATAACTTGAATGTGTGCATGGATGGCAATCAACCACGAGATGAGAAATGTCCAAATTAGGATGCTGGCCATGGGTATTCATGTGAATGTGTCTATGTATGTGTGCAAGCAGGAGGACAGATCACTATTTTGTCAACCTCTTTCCTGAGGAATTCATTACCAGTTGGGTAAGGTTTACATCTAGCAGGGCTAATAGTCTATTTTGATATAGTCTATTTTAATGTTGCCCTGCTAATACTGTAAGTGGGAGCAACGATACAATTTTCTCTTAGTGGCTTGTGACCTTCATTTCTTTTCTCCATAAAGTGATGGATGCAGGGTTGTGTAGGTAAGTGAATGGGAGGATATGGTGGCATGCAAGCAGATGGTGGAGATGAGGAGGAGAAGGATATAACAGAGATGTCTGTAAGGGGGGCAAAAAAGTCAAGATGGCAGACACAAACGCACAATCGAAGCCTGGTTCCTGCTCATAAAAAAGAGTGGGGCTCCAATTGGTTGGAGCCAATTTGGTTATCACCTTCAAAGCCCTACATGGCATGGGACCAGAATACCTGAGGGACCGTCTTATCCCCATATCATCGACCCGCCCCACCCGATCATTCAGAGAGGGCCTGCTATGAACCCCATCAATAAGAGAGTGTCATCTGGTGGGGTCTAGAAGGCAGGCCTTCTCTGTGGTGGCACCAGCACTCTAGAACACCTTGCCCCCAGAGTTGAGGCAGATCCCCTCCCTCCCGACCTTTAGGAAAGATCTGAAGACCTGGTTCTGCCACCTGGCATGGGAAGGAGGAAATAATAGTTCCTCATGGGGGTGGTTAATTTCATAATGTCCTTTTTATTAAGCTATCTGGCCATTTGGATTTTATAATTTATTTATTGTATTATTTGATTGTGTTTTTATATTCTTTATTCTATTTTAATCAGTTTTATTGTAAACCGCCCAGAGTTCCTCGTTGGGGGAGATGGGCGGTCATATAAGTTAAATAAATAATAAAAATAATAATAATTGTGCAGTCATGACTGCCATCTTGACTTATTTACCTCCCTGAGGACATTCCTGGGATGGCGTCATCATCATCATTATGGTTTAGATGGCACATTTCTATCTACATGATAAGCATTATCTTGTACAACAGCCCTGTAAGTTTGTCTCTGGAGTTGGGAAACAAAACGGCTTGCCTACTGCCATCAAATGGGTTCACAGCTCTGAAATTTGAGCAGAGAACTTCTTAGGTTACTGCTCCCACTTTTAGGGGGACAAAAATACTTCAGGAGAAATAATTTAGGTACTTTTCTCTTTCATGAACCTTCTGCTTAGGATTACAGCCTCTTTGGCTGCTTGGTATATAGAAGGGATATTGCTAATTTTGGAGTAACCTAGAACAGGGTTCCTCAACCTCAGCCATTTTAAGATGTGTGGACTTCAACTCCCAGAATACTCCAGCCAGCATTGCTGGCTGGAGAATTCTGGGAGTTGAAGTCCACACATCTTAAAATGGCTGAGGTTGAGGAACCCTAATCTAGAACATTCAGTGTAAGGACTGTAACAGCCACTATGTAGGACAGACTGGCAGAAGACTAGCAGAGTGCACCCATGAACACCAACTAGCAGTCAGAAGACATGATGAAAACTCTTTAATCTCACAACACATGGACAGACGCAAACACAGTTTCAACTGGGAAACTGTGAGCATCCTAGACCAAGCTAAATCCAAAAATGCTAGGGAATTCTTGGAAGCCTGGCATTCAGACAAATCAGCCATTAATAGACACATAGAAATAAACCATATTTACAAACTGTTCAAAAGAGACAATAAAAAAGCTAAGAAGGAAACAAAAAGATCAGAACACATCTTCTCCAGCAGCCTACACCCAGATAAGCAGGGATTAACACCAGACAAACCACCAAGCAGAAAATAATACCCTAATCAAGGAACTACTAAGGAGAAAAAAACCACACCCCCACCAACACTGGCAGGGCAAGCTACTGTATATAAACAGGCAGCAAACCTCACACTCACTTGCACTGATGATGTTACCTTGTTGGGTAAGGAAATGTTTGCAAGCAAACAACCAAGCTCAGAGAGCACCAAAGACTCCACAGTTTGACCATGAGCTACATATATTCTCTTCTATTAGAATTAATATTTTTTTCCTCCTGTGCATGTTTTCTGATAGAAAGCCACTCTTCATTTATTTCATTTTGGGAATGAAACTGAATGCCTTCAACAGGTAGAAATATGCACAGCTAGAATGTACCAACATTATTAGAAATCCAAAGGAATGTTGGAAACAAATTATGTCAAGGGGTCAATATTTTGTCTGTCTAGAAACTAAACAGAACGGCACAAACTTCGGTTTGGTGGGAGGAGCCAGCAAAAGAAAGGTCAAGGTTGAAAATGGCCTAGCTGTGGCCATGAGTTGCAGAGAAAAACATTCCAGGAAACACGCACAACAACAACAACAACAACAACAACAACAACAATGCATACTGATGGCAAAGCTGATGGGCAATGGCTCAGAATGTTAGTGACTGCTCTATTCTAAGCCTCCCTGTCTCCTGGTCATGTGACCCACAGCTTGCCTTGTGCTTCCCACTGCACATCTGCACACAAATGCATACAGAATCAATGTGAGGGGAGAGCAGAAAGACACACAAAGTTGCTATTTCATTACGTAGAAGACAATTCCGTTACCTCCTATGGCCACTGCTGGTAAAGAGGTTGGAAAGAATTCCAGAAGCCATGTTCTGCATGCTTTGTCTACCTTGTTATTCCTTCCAACCCAAAATAATGTTGGAAACAAATTATCTGAAGGCGATTGGGGCTCTGTCAGTCTGGCCATCAACACAATAACTGCCTGAAAACTGAACAAAATGGTACCCAAGATGATGTGTAGTGGAGAACCCTGTGAAAGAAATATCAAGCTGGAAAATGGGCTGGATCTGGCTGGGGTCTGCAGAGAAAAAACAATCCTATTATAATAGAGTTATTATTAAGTGGCTGCAAAGAATTCCAGAAGCCATGTTCTGCAAGCTTTCTTACCTTCTTTTTTTCTGAGAAAGGTCTCATTCCCTTGGCTACAATGTGGTGGATGAAGCTGAAACAAACAGTAAGAAAGGACGGAGCCAAAAGCGGAGAGAACCGCTTTTTCTTTCCCTTTTTGCCTTCTCTTACTGATGTCTCCTCTTCTCCTCCCGTCCCAGAACCCCAACATACCTTGGAAGACATCACTGTGGCCAGAAGTCTGATTTGCCTTAGCAAAAGACTTTGGGCAGAAGGCTGAGGGCCTCACAAAGCTTTGGCTACTGGTTGCCCATCCAGGTTTATACAAGCTGTGAGAAAATCCTCTGCAGAGAAGAACATCCCCCCTTCCACATTGGTCCCCACAGTGTGCTTTTCTGCTGGAGTACTGGGACTCCGGCAAACACCCTGAATATTTGGAGAGCCAACCTGTGGATTGTCCCAACATCACCAGCCAAATACTGGAGGGCAGATTGCTACCTCCAAGGAAACAAGCAAACTGTTATCGCTCTGTTTCTGAACAGCCGTTCTTTTCCGGAATATGCCTCAGGGCTTGAACCTGGGCAAGTCCCATCCTGCTTATTGTTTAGGAGTCAACTGACAAGTGGATAGGACAACTCTGACTCACATCTACTTGTTTACTATTTACTGCGTGTGGTCCACGCTCAATATGGGAAGCTGAAGTCAGCCACTTGCTTTGCGTTCCTTTCTTTATGGTTATATTAAACCCATCTGCTTTCCCTGAGCTCCAGCTGGTTTCATTTTCTTTCATCATATTTACCTCAGGCCTCTCATGACAAGAGAACAAATTAACACACATCTTCTTTTGGAATCTGTCTCCATTGGTGACCGTTCTTCTGAAAGCCACTGGCTTAGTCAGAGTGACAAAGCATTTTTTCCTCCCTTGCAGTCATCTGCTCAGAAATACTGATGTCCGCTCTGACTCAACTCCTCTTATTGCTCTAGTCCCATTTTTAAGAGCACAATCTCAACACACAGGCTACCAAATAGACCTCTCTGAATGCAACGGTCTTCCATGTGAACATCTGTTAGATCATTCTGCATAGTTTCTGCTCTAAAGAAGCACAAAACAAGACATTCACATTATTCATTTCACCATTTTCATGTTAACATTAGCTCATTCATAGTTCCTACTTCATCTAATTCATTAACTTTCCTTGTTGTAGCACCATGAAAGCTAACAACTTTAAGATTCAATCACTTTGGGGAGATTAGAATTCTCAGATGGCCGAATTGTGCCAAATAATTGACTTGTAGATTTCTACCAGTTCTCATTTGGTTTGATGAAAGAGAATGTGCTTTCAAAATGTCTTCTTTGCATTACCCGTAAGTATAAGCCCTCAGCAGCTTCCAGTTCCAACAACCAAGAGATTTTTGGGGTTGTCTCTCTAGCTTGTGGCTTGAAGGCAAAAGATCTACATGGAAATGGTGGGATTGGAGAACTTTAATTCCATTTCTTAGTCATTGCCTTTGAGATATCTCAAGGCTTCATCTTGTCCTTCTTTAAAAACAAACTTGAAACCAGTGGGCAGAAACATCTTAAAGTTGGGTGGATTGATAACGTTTTCCTAAAATTGATTATGAGTTAATAGAAATTCCAAAGGAGTTGAAGAGATCCATGATGTTTTGAATGGATGAAGATAAACATCCGTGGACATGCAAATTGGGATTAGAAAATCTACTAATCTGTTTGGTAGTGTTCATTTGGTCTTGATTGTATTGCATTCTCTCTAAAAGGGCAGCTACAGTGTTTGGAAGTGCTCCTATTTATGATTTTTCATTGGAGACATAGAAATTATCATAACCAGGGGTGCTTTTAATCCGCTTTGGCTGGTTTGCTCAATGTTGCCATAGATAGAGATAGCAGGTATCATCTCTGGATCACATGCTTTGCTTGGAGCTACAACTGCTTCAAATTTGTGACAGCACGTTCTGGGTAGGCCTCAGAGAACTTCCTGTATGCCATGGATTTCTCATTGTTGAGGCTACACTGGCTGGAAGTAGCTGTCCCATGTTTTCAAACACATTCTATCATTCAAAGAGAATATTTGTAGCTCAGGGTTGAAGTGTGGAGTCCTTGGTGCTCTCTGAGCTTGTTGTTTTCTTGCAGACGTTTCATTGCCAGACTAGGCAACATCCTCAGTGCGAAAAGGGAGTGGGACTTGCTCTCTGTTTATATACCATGGCTTGTCCTGCTTGTGTTGGTGGAGGTGTTGTTCTCTCCTTAGGAGTTCCTTGATTGATCAACCAAGCAGCAAACTTGCCCAATCAAGGAACTCCTAAGGAGAGAACAACACCCCCGCCAACACAAGCAGGACAAGCCATGGTATATAAACAGAGAGCAAGTCCCACTCCCTTTTCGCACTGAGGATGTTGCCTACTCTGGCAATGAAACGTCTGCAAGAAAACAACAAGGCTCAGAGAGCACCCAGGACTCCACATTCTATCATTTTAAACAAAAATCCCATAGTTTCAACCCAAAACCTGCCCAGTGTCTTCTGGAGGTGCTGAGAACTGAATTTAGGATCTTCTGTACATAAAGTAGATGCTGCATCACTGAGCTACAGACCTTCCCCACTCTGGGATATTTCCAACTACTGTATCTACTTTGAATGACTCCTCTAAATAAATGTACTCAATATATCCAGTTAGATATTGAACGATTAGAGATTCAGCAGACTTAATTGATTTAAGAACTAGGCAGAGACATACCCAATCTGATTTTCCATACCTTAGTTTAAGATATCAAATCAGCATGTTTAATTCTGACTCTATTGACCTCATTGACAAGGAACAGGCATCTGCTGCTGAATTCTGTTCTGGTCTGAATTCATGCAGTTCAGTCATATTAATGTCTATGGCCCACTTTGTGTGTAATGCTGGCAATCTAATTGATATCCAGATCGCAAGCTGTGACCAAATTTGAGAATCTGCAGGCATCAAAAGATGGTAATGCCAGGGAACTCCAGATAGATTGGCTGGAAACTTAGTCTTTGTTCTCCAAACAAAATAATTCACTCAGCAGAGGCTAATCCAAAACGTTTTCTTGAAGGAATGAAATGCTGGGAGAAAATAACTATAGGAGTAATATTTGCAGTGGCAGATAGGAAGATGCCAGAGTTTAGTAAGACAGATGGATAATACCAAATGATTCAGTTGCTCAGAAAAGGCCAAAATTGGACCTGGGACCATTTGTGGTAAAGCCAATTAGTGAACATCAATTTGCTGCTAGAACGATAAATGAAGGAATCAAATTATAGCCTGCAGGAGCTAGCAGTACTTTCCCTTTACAACTAATGGTGTGCCAAAGTTGGCTTAAAATTTCTTCTGCCCTACAGGGGGGCCAATACAAGGAAATGTAGAATTGCTAGATAGACATACAGTTTGACCTAGGAAAAGGCATCTTCCTGTCTAGCCCAACCTTCTAACCTAGCGCCCTTCCAGGTGTATTGGATTTTGGCACTGATAGTGTAATCATCATCAATCACGTAATAATCCTGCACACAATAGAGATGCACGCAGTGCATACAAACCCTATGCAGACACGAAACTGAACACGTTTTCGCACTGAAGATGTTGCCTAGCCTGGCAATGAAACGTCTGCAAGAAAACAACAAGGCTCAGAGAGCACCAAGGACTCCACTGAACACATAGCAGTCAACAGCATGGAATATGTGTGCAATTCTGCTTCTCCATCCCAGCCCTAACGTCTTGTAGAATTATTAGGTATATATGACAAAAGTGATGTTGTTATCTGATGATGCTGTCCCATTGGTGAGTCAAGGCTTGAGATAATTGCCTCTTGCTGGGTTCATAAACATTTCTGGAAGTTGGTCTTCATGAATAACATGCTCCAGATCACCAAAAGAGCTAGTTAACTAATCTGGAAATTCCAGGTTTCTCCTTATGCATTTTGAAATTATGCCATGGCCTATTTGGCATCTACTTTAATGCAGGTTTTGTGTCTGCCCCAGCTCCAATTCACTTGTTTATTATAGGGATTTCCCTTATCCTCAAAAGAAGTTTACAATATTAGACTGGGAGTTAATGTTATCAAGAAGAGACTGAAATCTGATGTAACCAACAGCACTTGCTCATATTAGTAGCTGTTTCCATAAGGCATGTGACTCCCCTTCTATAGATCCCATGCTGATTGTAAACCTTCACATCCATAGAATAGAAGAATGGTAAATTATACAGCAGAGCCTAAAAGTGGCAGAAACTAAATCTGGATGTGCTGATTTGCAAGGATTTCTGATTCCCAGCTCTTTAACTGGAGCAGCAACACTCAGCCTAAATTGTTCAGTTGTAATGAAGAAAGCCTGTTGGAACCAGGAGATATTTGTGAAAGGGTGAAAGCATGGGGCGTAGGTGTAGGGGTTCTGAAACGCTAGTAACAGAAAATCCCATTCAGCATTTATCTAGATTTAGCAGAGTGGAAGCATCCGTCAGCTTGCATAAAGGCTTAATTAAGTTCAGTGGAAAATAAACACTCTCCACACATTAGTTGGTGTAAAAGAGAAATAAAGATAGCTTACATTTATTGTAGATCTTGATACAAAGCAGTTTCATTGTAGAAACGGTCCTGTGCATGTGAGCAAGAAGTTCTGACGAAGCTTACATGTTCAAAATGTAGACAACCTGAATGGAAGTAAGAAAAGCCCACGAGGAGGAGAAATGATTCCTTCCTGCCTCGTGCAGGCCCATGGAGAAAAGAGAAAGAGGAAACAGGAAACCGAGATTCAAGCCCCTCCCACACAAAGCAGCAAAGCTAGGTTGCAGCAGAGCCGCCCCTCCCTTGTGTTCATGTGAGACAGGCTTGGTTGAAACCCCATATTTCCAACAGTAGGCTGCTTTTGGCCCTCCATTTTTGGTCTTCCACTACCTCAAATTAAATGGTTGAATTTTCAATTTTGGTTTTGTTTTATTCATTTGTTTGTTTAATTGGCTTATAGAGCTACCTCAATCATGACTGCAACTCTAGGCAACTTATGGAGTACAGATCTTTACAAGCAAACATATTTTTACTTATAATGTGCTCCTCATAGGGTTTGCACATTATATTTCTTTGTGTGTAGGGTTCTTATAACCCCTATATAGTCATATTGCTGCAATCATCAAGGGTTGAAGTCATCTTGAAGAAGACTAGCTAGCCAAATGCCCCTCAGCTTCCACAACTAAATGTAATGATAAACTTATCTTGTTGGATATCTCCAGCTTTTGATGTTCAGAGGTATTTTTCTTTTGCACCGGGCTAATTCATTCATTCATTCATTGGCGATCACTCGTAGCCGAGTAAGATTGTCTTCCAAGGGTAACATTTTAACAGTGGATCCGTAAGTGGCTGTAAAGGCCAATTCTGGATCCGCACAACCTCCCACAATGAGGGCATAGGTTTCCAGGTGGGAGATGGTCATGATGAGGGTTTGCTTGACGTGCCTTCCTTTTAGCTCTTTTCTCCCTTTCTCCCTGTACTCATGCTTCTTCAAAGTCCATAGCGCCTTTAATAAAGGCTGACCTCCAATTGAAACGCTCATGAGTTAGGGCTTCCCAGTTCTCAATGCTGATATTACATTTTTTAAAATTAGCTTTGAGAGTGTCTTTGAATCTCTTTTGCTGTCCACCAATATTCCGTTTTCCATTCTTAAGTTGGGAGTAAAGTAGCTGCTTTGGAAGACGATGGTCAGGCATTCGAACAACATGGCCGGTCCAGCGAAGTTGATGTTGGATGATCATTGTTTCAATGCTGGTGGTTTTCGCTTCTTCTAATACACTAACATTAGTCCGCCTATCTTCCCAAGTAATTTGCAGAATTTTTCGGAGGCAGCGTTGATGGAATCTTTCAAGAAGTTTATTTATTTATTTATTTATTTATTTGTTTATCCAACTTATATCACCGCCCATCTCCCCCCACAGAGGGAGAGTTGGAGGTGGCGTTTGTAGAGGGTCCATGTTTCACAGGCGTACAGAAGGGTTGGTAGTACAATGGCTTTGTAAACAAGCATTTTGGTCTCCCTGTGAATGTCCCGATCCTCAAACACTCTACGCTTCATTCGGGAGAAAGCTACACTCGCAGAGCTCAGGCGATGCTGAATTTCGGCGTCAATGTTGGCTTTTGTAGATAGATGGCTGCCGAGATAAGAAAAGTGGTCAACATTTTCTAGTGACACACCTTTAAGCTGGATTGATGGCGCTGTGGAGGGATTGGTTCGAACTTGCTGGTAAAGCACTTTGGTTTTTTTAATGTTAATCGAGAGGCCGAGCTTTTCATATGCTTCTGCAAAGATGTTTAGGATAGTTTGAAGATCTTCCTTGGAGTGTGCACAGACTGACTGATCAATCCTTGAGCCATGAAACTAACTTCTGTGGCTGTCTTTGAGCAAAGAAATGGCACACATCCATTGCAAAACAGCTGATGTAGAGGTCATTAAGACTTTTGGGTCTCTACCCCATGGGTTAAACAAAGACAAAACATTCCAGTTGTACCTCCTTGACAGCAACCATTTACAAAATAATTGTGAAGTTTTAACACAGACATCCCAGAACTGATGAATGGACTGGCACATGTAGTGACTGTCACTGCCTATAATTTCTGCATTTCATTTATCTTTGATATCACTTGGTTCATCTCCTCCTTGCAAATACGAGTGTATATACATTCTTCCCTGAAGATAACACTTCCATGCATCTTCTATGGACTGCAGTCTGCAAAAGCTTTTGCCATAATATATGTATTAGTTTTTAAGGTACCAAAAGACTCCTTGTCATCTTTCATTCCAATCTCAGAAGCAACTCATAAACCCTCAGAGAAAAGCCTTCCTCATTTAAACAATTGTTGTTTTCTAAGCACAAATTGTTCAGGGCCTAATTAGCAAGGCACCACCAGCTATCACTGGGTGCTTGTCAGCAAAATTAAGTCAGGAAAGGTCACTGTGTTTTTTCTGGCCTGCTTTCTGAGGTTGGTGCTCAGGACCTCTCATGAGGCTTTCCTCCCTTCTTAATTCTTAAAGAAGCAGCATTCTCCTTTCACTATCAGGATTGCTGGCATGCCCTAAATGGAACACTTGCATGATCTCTTTGATGTACAGAACAAAATGAAGAAGGAGACAGCTCACTTACGCTTGGAACAAATCAAGAGAGGGAAGGAGAGATGGTGACAGGACAGGACAGGACAGGACAGGACAGACAGACAGACAGACAGATAGATAGATTGTCTCAAGGAATTGAGATATTAGGCACTGCATAGATATCCTGGGAGAACTTGAGCAACTATGATAAACAGATACAGCCATTTAAACATCAGGATAGTCAAGTTAGAGGGAAAAGAGAGATGCTACAGAGGATAGAACATCCAATTAAAATGATGGTAGCAGTAGGAATAAGGAAAGACTTCTCCATCCTGGTGCATCCTAGTGGATTGATCTTTATTTCCCATAATTCCCCAGGCACATAGCCTTTGGTATTGCTAGTTGAGAGATTATGAATGCTGAAGTCCAACACATCTAGAAGGAAAAAGGCTGGAGAAGATTATGGTAGACAAGAATAAACAAGCCTTGATCAGATGGAAAACTAGTATAAAGAATAGCTTTTTGTATTAGGACATAAGAGCTACAAGATCAAGCAGGGTAAGATATTGAAACCTTTTTTAATTTTTTTTCCAAACAAACATAACATTGTTTGGTAACTTTAAAAGATGGCATCATCATCATCATCATCATCATCATCATCATCAGTAAAGCAACAAAAAAATCAATAGCAAAGCAACCACTAAAATATCTCCAGAGATAATGGTGTAATAGTAAAGTAATTTTTAGAAAATCAGATTGGGTGGTTGACTATTCAAAAAGACAAATCCCCCACCCCAATACACCCACACCCCAGTCACAATACGCTTGTAACTCCCCAGTCCAGATGAATCTGAGCCATGTCCAAATTCAAGCTTCATCCCATCAGCTTTAAAGATTCTTTAAAATTGAAGACCACAAGGTGCTTATGAGAAATTATTAGGCTGACCATACGTCCCGTTTTGAACGGGACAGTCCTGTTATTTTAACATTTTTGAACTGTACCGTCTTTTTGAAAAAAATCTCGGTTTTGTCCCGTTTTCGGAGGCAGCCCGGAAAAGGAAGCCCTCCCGCCTATCAGTGCGTGGCAAAGGAGGTCGCGGAGAGGCGGGCCGAGATGCACAAACGCAGCCCGGCGGGCGGCAAGGGGCGGCGTTGTGCAGCTGAAGCCCTCCAGCACGGCCGGCTCCTGCTTCTCCTGCGTGGTGGTTGTGGTGGTGGCGGCAGTGGCAGTGACTCTCCTCCCTCCCTCATTAATTAATTAAAAATTTAATTAATTAATTAATTAATTAATAATGAGGTCGATGACCTCGCTGCCAAAATCTGGCAGTGCAGTTGCTAAAAACAAGCAGCAACATTGCCTTAACCCAGACCTTTCCAAACTTTTCATGTTTGTGACACACTTTTTAGACATGCATCATTTCGTGACACACTCTTACAGCAGGGCACAAGGCAGGCACTAGGACCTGCGCAGAATCACAGCAGGTTTGGAGGCAGCAAGGCACAAGGCAGTCACTAGGACCTGCATGGAATCCTGGCAGGGCTTGGAGGCAGCAGCAGCCGTGACACACCCAGACACTGCAGCCGCATGTCCCGACACACAGTTTGGAAAACTATGCCTTAACCATTACAGCACCACCCTGTATCAAATACAGCTCCCAGCCATAGCAAAACATTAAAGGTAAAGGTTCCCCCCGCACATTTGTACAGTCGTGTCCAACTCTAGGGGCCAGTGCTCATCTCCGTTTGTTAGCCGAAGCGCCAACGTTGTCTGAAGATGCTTCCACAGTCATGTGGCCGGCATGACGCACGCAGAACACTGTTACCTACCCACCGAAGTGGTACCTATTAATCTACTTGCATTTGCATGCTTTCGAACTGCTAGGTTGGCAAGAGCTGGGGCGAGTGCGGGACCTCACTTCATCATGCGGGGCTAGGGATTTGAACCTCCGAACTTGCAATCTTCCGATCGACAAGCCTGGTGTCTTACCCGCTGAGCCACCACGCCCATTTCCAGTCCTATGAGATTTCTAAAGAATCCTCCTATAATCCCAGCTTTAATTTAGCAATCTTCAAAAATCTCCAGGGTATTCAAACAGAGAGAGTCAGTTTGGTGTAGTGGTTAAAGCACCAGTCTAGAAACCAGGAGACCGTGAGTTCTAGTCCCGCCTTAGGCACAAAGCCAGACGGGTGACTTTGGGGCAGTCCCTCTCTCTCAGCCCTAGGAAGGAGGCAATGGCAAACCACTTCTGAAAATCTTACTAAGTCCAGGCAGACAATGCTGACTTGAAGACACACACACACACACACACACACACACACACACACAAACAAAACCCTCACACATAAGAGGTGGACTTACTTTTCCCCCTAAAAGGCAAGACTGGGACCAGTGGGTTAAAACTACAAAGAAGGAGGCTCAGGTTAGACATCAGGAAGAAATTTCTGATGGTACAAGCTGTCAGGCAGGGGACCAGACTGCCACATGATGTGGCAAGTCCTCCTTTGAGGAAGCATTCAAACTGCGGCTGGATGATCATCTCCCAGGGATGCTCCAATGCAGGGGTTTTCAAGTGTTCTCAGGCTGCAGAACCTTAAAAAAAATTCCCAGACCTTCTGGTCAAGATACAAAGCAATGAGTCATCATGAGCATCATGATGGGGCTTCTGAATATCAGCCGGCAAGCCCTCCACAACCCACACTTTTCACTGTATGGTAGAAAAATTGCCATGGACACTCCTGACTATGTTGAAGTGAACTTTTTTCCTTGTCCTTGTTCTCTCATGGAACCCCATGGAGTTCTTGTTGGACTAGGCTGACCATATTTCAGGATGGCAAAACGGGACGGGGTCTTATGTAATATTCCATATTCATGAAAAAGATGGGTCCCCGCCCCCCGGCACACGCGATTGGCTCCTGCCTGCAAACCCCGCCCCCGGTCCGCGTGATTGGCTCCCGCCTGCAAACCCCGCCCCCGGTCCGCACAATTTGCTCCCGCCTGCAAACCCCACCCCCGGTCCACGCGATTGGCTCCCGTCTGCAAACCCCACCCCCCAGTCCGCGCTCCGGCTCAGATCCTCCTTCCGTGCCATTCCCGTCGGGTTTGAAAAATGGGACAAAATTGAGATTTTTATGAAAACGATGGGACGGTTGAAAAATACTTTAGAAATAGGACTGTGCCATTCAAAACGAGACGTATGGTCAGCCTATGTTGGACCCTAGGGTTCCATAGAACACAGTTGAAATCCTAGATGGCCTCTGTGACACCTTTCAACTCTATGGTTTTATATCGAAAAAATGCACCCTGAATAAAGCTGCTATTTGGTTTGGATACCACCGCATCACCTCTGCTGTAGTTTCTTGGCCAGACAGCGCCTTAACACTCTGTTCTAAAAATAGGCTAAATTTTTCCTGGGGTGGGGGGAGGGCTGCAGTGCAAAGAAACAGGGAAATGACCTAAATGTATAAATGTCAGGAATCGAAAGGAAACAATCGCCAATCACCAGCTCCCCCTGCCCCTCCCCATCCCCGAGAATAAATAAGAGGCAATAACATCCAGTTCTTGCCAGGGACACAAATGATAGACAACATTGTGCACCGTAAATCCACCCTGTTTTATCATGCCATAAATCCTGCCAGTATCCAAGCAGCCTGTGGATATCCGCATTTTGTCCCTATCAGGAAAGAAAGGCCAGATGACAGGATGACAGGAAGTTAGAAAATAGCTGGGTTGTTAATGGAGAAAGGGGGCTATTAAGAGGAAGAATGGACTTTGGCAAGGAAGTGGGCCTTCTGCAAGGACTTGCAGTCATCAGCCCCCAAGCTTGCCCAACTGTGTTTGAAAATCCAGTGAGGAACAAGTAAGTAAATCCAGTTGAATGCTTACTTCTAAGTAAACACGTACAGGATTGCATTGCAGGACTCCAGGGATTCCAGTTCAATTTCAATTAACTCTTTACATTATGCTTCAATTAACTCTTTCCCTCCGTCTTTCTTCTGACCTGCAGGTGTATCCTCTGTTCTGATATTACTCTAACCAGGTTAATGTTATTCTCCAAGCACGGAAGGGGAAATGATACAGCCTAAGGGGCAAGAAGCAACAGCCTTTTTTTTTCAGTGAAGCCACATTTGGCCGGTGAAAAGGTGAAATGAAGCTGTGAGTAGAGGTACTAACTGAAAGAAGCAAACATTGGAGGATATGAACTAGGTCAGGGCTGGGCAGAGGATAAATCCTGACTTATGGCTGGATTCCAGAATGATTTGCAGGAGATAGGAGAGGAATTTGGACTCTCTATTTTTAATTGTGGCAACAGGAACAGATGGTCCCCACTGAATCAGAACCACCCTACTGTCATCCCCACTGCTCTGTTGGTCCCCCAGAGATGACTGATATTGAAGGAGATACACCAAAGGGGACATTCCACTAAAGGACTTGTGGAAACTTGAGCCAATCAAAAATGGTTTGGATATGAGCACAACACCAGGAGACTGTGAATCCTAGTCCCACCTTAGGCACAAAGCCAGCTGGGTGACCTTGGGCCAGTCATTCTCTCTCAATCCTAGGAAGAAGGTGAGGCAAACCACTTCCAAAAATCTTGCCAAGCAAACTGCAGCCACTAGTCCAGGCAGTTGCCAGGGGTCAAAACGGACTTGAAGGCACACACACAACAGGTACATTATAAGAAGTGATTGTTCAGTTGGCAAAATGAACAGTGGAAGTGAGAGGAAGAGATTTCAACCAGACCTGGTGCCATATCCCTTTCCTCTTGGAGGAACTGACATTGAACACTTGAATATCTTGCAAGAGTCTGAACAGATCTCTGGAGCATCATACACCAATATTTACCCAAAAGAAAAGTGACCCCAAATCTAATACAATCCCTCCTATCAAAATAAAGATTAGTCAGGGGGGGGGAAATCGTTTTATTACCATTTGATTTTATTACCATGTTCTCAGTCAATCGAAACCACTCTGATGCTGCTGCTGCTGTTGGTCTCCAAACACTCATAAGCCATTTCAAGGTCATCTGTGATGATCTTCACTTCTGCTGACTTAAAAAGGTTGAGAATGAGGTACAAAAAAAAAAATCCTTTCACCTACTTCTCCCAAAAGGAAAACTAAAAAAAGAAAAAGAAAAACACCCCCCAAACCCAGTAGCATGGCTCTTTCCACCTCCAATTTTCAAAGTAAATTATTTGGGAGAAAAACTCTAACCATCTTCCATTCTGATAGGGTTGTGCAATGCTTCAGATCGGATTCAGAAGCAGCCTGAAGACACAGCTGCTTTAATGAGTCACAGACAGGTGCTTTGTTCACCCACCTGAGTATTCAGAAGCATCTCCTCCAAACCAAATCCAAAGCATTGCACAGTCCTAAAATACATTATGGGCCTGGGAGTACAGAATTGCCTTTGAGTGTTCAGCAAGACCGCTTGATTAATTATCATGCATTTCATTGCCTCCGTTCAAGACTGCAGTCTCCCAAGTCAGCTCACGATACAAAACAGGTAGTCAATATCAATATGATGACTGCATAAATCATAAACTAACGTTAAGCAAATTTAAGCCTAATCAAAAACTTAAGCCATAAGTGCAGCACATGTGATAAAACCAATAACCTTACAGTTAAAAGTCAAAGAAACGGAATAGATTGAAAGGAATAATAGATCTTAGTAAAAGCAGAGGGAGCCAGCTGCAATTCTTTGGGGTGGGAATTCCATGTGGCAGAGTCTGCCACCAGGGCCACATTATCTCTGGTACTAGATGCCTGGGCAACGATGAAAGGCGGCTGTAGAAGGCTCAGGCAAGGATTTCTCAACTGGGGTTCCATGAGAGGTCACTAGGGGTTCCACAAGAGATTGTGATTGATTCATCATTCTTTGAACTTTGCACACTACGCAATGCTAGTGCTTATAATGGTGGGAATTTTTACACACCGTGACTCAGCTGCCAGCCTGCCATTCTGCTGTTGTTCCAAATGTTGTAAAACGTAGATTGTGTAGGTTAGAAGTGAATTGTATTGCAACCTTTTTGTATTGTTTTGCCATTTTTACACTGGGGTTCCCTGAGAGCTGAAAACTATTTCAAGGTTTCCTCCAGAGTATAAAGGTTGAGAAAGGCTGTCTTAGGATGTCCTTCAAATGCTCCAACCATTTAAGGCAGGATGGCTCAGCGGTATCAATCGGAAGGTCGCAAGTTCAGAGATTCGAATCCCTAGTCCCGCATGACGGAGTGAGCTCCCGCACTCGCCCCAGCTCTTGCCAACCTAGCAATTCGAAAGCATGCAAATGCAAGTAGATTAATAGGTACCACTTCGGTGGGTAGGTAACAGCATTTTGCGTGCATCATGCGGGCCACATGACCGTGGAAGCGTCTTCGGACAACGCTGGCTCTTCGGCTAACAAACGGAGATGAGCACCGGCCCCTAGAGTTGGACACGACTGCACAAATGTGCGGGGGGAACCTTTACCTATTTTTTTTAATCTGCACTTGAATACAGTTCCTGAATTGCACAAAAAGTCTGAGTACATCCCTTGGAACAAAAAAGGCTGCTCATTCCTGCACAGTGGATTAGTCCCAGATTTATTGATGCTGTGAAGAAACCCATTTAAATATATGGGACAGCTTAGTCAGGACTAATTTAAATTCCCTACCTTCACTCAGTTCCTCCAAGTGTTAGCAACCCTTGATCTAACCCATAATTTCTACCACCAAAAAGTCTATAAATTTCCAGTAAGAGGGTACTACACCACAATGATGATGATGATGATGATGATGATGATGATGATGATAGAAACATAAATAAGAGTGTTCCTATAACTATTCTAGACATTGGCAAATAAATCTCACCTAATTAGGTATTTGTTTTATATACTGATCACAGTTTTACTAGGTCAGACTTTTAGACTGTTCAGAGTTGCTTGTTTCTTTCTTGCTTTCTTGCTTTCTTTGTATTTTTAAAAAATAAAGCTCCCAAGGTACTCATACCTTAGCATTTGTCTGATCTTGGATTGTAACAAACTGTATTACTGTTATCATTCGATTAAGCGCTTGCATTAGAATATAGGTTTGAAAAAAATGCAACAGTGGCCAAACCAGAGATATGGTCAGGAATAGTGTTGCTGCCAAAATTCAAAATTAATCAGCTCATACATCAAATCTAGTAGTTTCATAATTCTCTTGGGAACAGTAAAACCTCTCTCTGGTCCAAGAAGCGTATATATTTTCATAATTCAAACCAAGATTGATTAAGAGTTAATTTACATGTTCTACAGCTCTGTAGTCTGCAGTGTTGGCACAGCTAAGCAACTTTCCGTTGCCATCCCGTCTTTCACAGGACTCGCAGTATGTCAAGTCCTGCAATAAACAAGGTTTTGTTATTGCTGTTGTCTCTTCTGCTTGTTCTGCTCCTTCCCATCAACTACTTTGGTAAAACAAATGCATTTAATAGTCAAGAAAGAAATGCACTACGGTATACGGAGTGGAAAGAACCAATGTGTGACTCTTATAACATTCGTATGCTGCAATGCCATGATATGCATGCGGCTGATTTTGAGAATATGCATATAGTTAAGGAGTGCTTTAGTGATGTGCATGGACTGAAATCTCATAAATGATTCAGTCTGCCCATATCTGGCAACACGGGAGAAACGCAGAATGGTTGGTAGCTCTGGGTAAGTATCTTGCATTAAGAGAGACGCAGTTCAACTCAGTCTTTTCAAGTTTATGTTTCTACCAGTCCTCTTAACTCCCATTCTCTGCTTCCTTTGTTGGAGAAAGGCAGAGTGTCAACCCCGTATTCTGAAAATCGGTGTTTCTCCTTCAGCCTGATGTGTGCTGGACACTTGTTGGACTATGGAAGCATCACAGGAAGTTCTTGATTTCTCAGGATGAGAGGAAGGTGATTATGAAGGTACAACTAGTACAGGTTCAGTTTTGTAGATCTGGACATGCCTTATAGCCATCACAACTTGAAAGTAATCCAGCTCATTCTTATCTCCCAGCTGGCAGCTTGAAGATGAAGGAGCAACAGTTATAACAGAGAGCTTTAAGGGTTTTTTTCCCCCCACTATGGGCTCCTGACTCAGCGAGCAAATTAAAAATTGTAATAGAATCTATTTATTCAAGTTTGTCCAGGAGGGCTCAGAAGAAGTTTTCGTGACAGCAAAAGAAGGGGCCAGATGAGTCTTCAAAAGTTAGACACGGCACATCACAAATGCTCCAGGTGAGGGGGCATTATCTCATTCCACCAAATGTGTTTGAGACAATGGCAGAAGAGGCACAAGGACTGTGGCCTTAAGTGATGAGGGATGTAAAGGACATCCACCCTAAATTGCAATGTAAACAAAATGGTGAAATCTACCAAAATAGACATTGTCATGGCATAGGCAGTTATCAGTGGGACTTGCTAACATCCACAGTTCTATTTTCCAAAATGTATGCAAAGAAATATATACCCAGTGCATATTTTCAGGACAGCTGGATACTAAGAAACACACCGAAGTTGGGGATAGGTTTATTCAAAAGCACATACTATATTATAGAAGTTGCATACAAAATTCTGTATGTTATGGAAAGTAGGCAAGACAAGGAATGCAGATTTTCTATCAGTCCTTTAAAAGGAATGACTAAAAATGATGGGACAGAATGCTATTACCTTGTATATCTTTGAATAATGCAGGAACAGAAAGTTCTTTAAGCCTCCTGGTTCCAAGCCAATTTAGAGTAAGGAATGCATCTTTCTTACTTTCTGGACAAGTTTTGATCAGAGGAACACAACCCAATGCTCCAAATTTGCAGGCAACCCCCAAAAGCCTTGATTCTTGAAAGTATTTAATCTGATAGAACAGTGTTTCTCAACCTTGGGAATTTGAAGATATGTGGACTTCAACTCCCAGAATTCTCCAGCCAGCCAGCTGTCTTGGGAATTCTGGGAGTTGAAGTCCACACATCTTCAAGCTGCCAAGGTTGAGAAACACTGTGATAGGAAGAGGAAACTATTAATTGCATGAGTAGTTATCATAAACTGCATTTGATTTGGTGACTTTTTAATTAATTTCAACATTAACTTAAATCAGGATTTCATTTTTGTCCTGGCTCCACCCGCTTCTTTGTCCTGCTCCTGCCTACTTTCCATAATGCACCACAGGCATGCCACCCCAAACCCAAGGGAGACTCTCAGCCCTCCCTCAATTCCCCAAAACAGCACAATTGTGCTTTTGATGAAATTCTGTGTTCTGAAAGCAGTCCAGCATGTGCTGGCTGAAGCCATGTGACAAGAAGATTGTTTGATAAAGACATTCAAGACCAATTCTTCTGGGCCTCCACAACCAATTGTTCAGTGACAATAATATGAGATCCAACTCTTTGTTAAATTGAAACATCTTATCCCTTTAATGATGACTGGACAACTGGCAGCTTGGAAGCAGAAATCAAGCAGGAGTGAAGGAATGTTTCTCTGAAAAAGGACAGTAATTGGAAGACATAAATAGTAAGATGGTGAAATAAGGCATATACACATACCAGGGCATTTATGAGTAAAAGCAGCAAAAGGAAGCTTAATGAAATGGTGCATTGAGTCAATCAAACAGAAATGATTAAAATCAAAACATGGAAAGGGCCTCCAATGACAACAGAAGAAAGAGCTGGTCATCAAAACCAGTGCTATGCTGGAAACCACATTAAGTCTAACGTAAGCAATGAATACAGAAAAGAGATCTAATCCTGATCTGTAGGCTTCATCTCAAAAGCATGTTGGATGGCATTTGAGGTATTCAGAGTTTGGGAAGCAGGGATCTTCACCTTTCATTTTATCCTATGCTACTTGGTCTAGCTCTTTGGAATAAAGAAAACCAACCATCTCTCCTGAATGTTGGCATAGCTTTTAAGCAAGGTTTTTGACTAGAAAAGAAAAGAAATAAATGAAAGACACCCTTTAGATCTGGATGGGTGGTACAACCCTACCTTATTGAAATGTTTTCATATTCACTGGTTGGCCACATTTTGCAATGATTCTAGGCCACACTGAGTGAAGTGGTGTTTCATTGATGAGAAACATTAAGAATTTTAGGAAGTTCATATTAAAAAATGCATGGAGTGAAATTGCCACCTATCTGCATTAGTCACATTCAAAAGATATAGCTTTTCCAAATATAGTGGAGGACCCTGTGGTACTTGTTGCCCTCACACCGTTAAAAATGCAGAGCCTGTCTTTAAAAAAAATGCTGACAAGACTAATTCAGCAGACCACAAATGCCTGCAGAATACACAGGGATTCAAAAACCATATTTCAAGAGCCAAACACTCTGTGCATTCTGGATGGATAGTTGAAGGTGCAAGTTCTATTCTTTCCTGCATTCAAAACCTTTTCATCTCAAAGTCCAAACAATTCAAACATAACTCTTATCAACCCCTACAGATGAATATCCAAGGGACCATAGGATTCCTTAGAACAAATTATTTGAACTTCCCAGCCTTATAATACAGAGTAAAGTCTTAATTTTAATACATGTTAATATGTGAAAATCTCAGTCTGATGTATCGCTTGGGGGGAGAGAGTGTCCATTAAATCTGAATGTCCATTAAATCCAAATTTACATATTTTGAGTCAATTTGTAACATTTGTGTCACTACATAATTGACATCAATGGTGTCATTTGCTGTAGAACCTTGTTTTAATGGGCAAACCCTCTATTTAATGGACAACCCCTGATTTAACAAACATTACTTCATTAAATTGAATTAAATTGAAGAATTGATGCTTTCGAACTGTGGTGCTGGAGAAGACTCTTGAGAGTCGCTGGGAAAGACTGAAGGCAAAAGGAGAAGGGGACGGCAGAGGATGAGATGGTTAGATAGCATCACCGATGTAATGAACATGAATTTGAGTAAACTCCGAGAGACAGTGGAGGACAGGAAGGCCTGGCGTGCTATGGTCCATGAGGTCACGAAGAGTCGGACACGACTAAACGACTGAACAACAACAAAAACTTCATTAAATAGGAGTGGTATCCAAATGTAAAATGTGTTTGTTATATTTGAAGTCCATTAAACTTGGGTCTGATAAACTGTACATTTACTGTATATTAATTGCAAATTGGGAGAAATAGGAATTCATTCTTCCTCTGAAAATATATCTTATTTCTTCACCTCTAGGTTCATCACAACCTTTCTTTCTAGGTTCTCCCCCCTGCCCACCCCCAATCTATCACCTTAGCAGCTGATTTATCTTTTTCACTATTGTTATTCCTTTGCAAAAAATCTATTGAAATTAATTTAGTGGCATAACATTTACCAGGCATATGTACTCTCAAGAAGAACTTATAGCTCAAAATCCTCCACAAAGCTCAAAACCTTCAATCTAACCCTCACCAGATACATTTGCCAACTACAAGAATAAATTATTAGCACACAATCCATATTTCCCAGAGCACATTGTCTTTACAAAGTCTGGGCAAATTATTTAATTCACTAAGTAGGAATTCATATCTGAATATAAACCTGTTGTTGTCTGTTAATCCTGAAATTACTTCTTTTTAAATCAAGAATCGTATAAATTCTGAGATGTTGGAGGAAAATTCTGAGAGTGCCTTGGACTGCAAGAAGATCAAACCAGTCCATACTCCAGGAAATAAAGCCAGACTGCTCACTTGAGGGAATGATATTAAAGGCAAAACTGAAGTACTTTGGCCACAAAATGAGAAGACAGGATACCCTGGAGAAGATGCTGATGCTGGGGAAAGTGGAAGGCAAAAGGAAGAGGGGCCAACCAAGGGCAAGATGGATGGATGATATTCTGGAGGTGACGGGGACTCGACCTTGGGGGAGCTGGGGGTGGCGACGGCCGACAGGAAGCTCTGGCGTGGGCTGGTCCATGAAGTCACGAAGAGTCGGAAGCGACTGAACGAATAAACAACAACAATATTCCACCATTCAAATGAGAGGTACGAAAGTCCCTTAGGCAATTTCCACATAAAATGCTACACAACATGCTACACTGAGGAAATAAAAGAGTAGATAAGGGAAACAGAAAGGTAATTCAGAGCTTAAAAAATGTATTGCTAGAGGTGAGAGGAATTGGAGTTCAACCAGAGGTCCTGAAAGGTAAGTGTTCCATAGGCAACTGGGAAGATCAGAAGGTAAGCAAGGAACCAGGAGTCATGGGGAAAAGCCAGCAACCATGATCAAACAACAGGGCAAGCTAGGAAACAGATCAGAAAAGAAGCCATAAATCAGGCCCAAAGAGCAACCAAGGTTGTACCCAAGACCAGAATGACCTTTCTTTGCTCAAACAAGGCTCATTTGAAGAAGATGTCTTGTATATTTTTTCCAGTTCAGCTCGCTGGTGCTCTTCTGGGGTGAATAAAATCAATTCAGGTTGAGGACATTCCATAGGCAACATGCTATTTGCATTTGGGTCATTGACTACATGGGACAACCATCCACAACTTTCAACAGCTCCTAACAATCAAGTACCACCCCTGAGGCTTTTTCCTTAGTTGTCCTCTGCTTCGCCTTCAAAGGAATCCAGAGAAGGACATCTTATAATGGACAAGACAACTACAACAATCTCTAGAGGAAGCTGCACTCAGAAACTTCAGCTATG
Organism: Charina bottae; assembly: GCA_023362775.1. Classification (NCBI taxonomy): domain Eukaryota; kingdom Metazoa; phylum Chordata; class Lepidosauria; order Squamata; family Charinaidae; genus Charina; species Charina bottae. Next base: position 133,958,668 of record JALMGJ010000003.1, read on the forward strand.
CAGAATTTGGTTACTTGGGTTTATATCGGTATGGATGCTTGTGTACTAGTTGTCAGGAAAAACAGACAGCACTTTCAGAAAAAGAAATAAATAACACACATTCTCCATCAGCTATACTTTTTGTTGTTGTTGTTCAGTCATTTAGTCGTGTCCGACTCTTCGTGACCTCATGGACCATAGCACGCCAGGCCTTCCTGTCCTCCACTGTCTCCCGGAGTTTACTCAAATTCATATTTGTTACATCGGTGATGCTATCTAACCATCTCATCCTCTGCCGTCCCCTTCTCCTTTTGCCTTCAGTCTTTCCCAGCATCAGGGTCTTTTCTAGCTATACTAGTGGCCAGTATATTCCTATGCTAGTTTTGACTTTGAATACCTTAAATCAATCTTTCTCAACCTTTTGACCCTGGAGGAACCCTGGAAATATTTTTCAGGCCTCGGGGAACCCCTGCACATTCAGGCTCAAAGATAGACCAGACGTTACAAAATTATTATCTTTGTTTCATGGGTAGGCCTGTATAGATGCATGAACAGTGTTCTTAAACTGAAAATAAAGAATGAAGCTTACCTCTTTAATGTGAAGTTGCCCAACTTTGAAATAATTTTTTAAATAAATCGGGATCTCCCAGGGAACCCCTAGTGACCTCTCGCAGAACCCTAGGTTGAGAAGGTAAAAGGTAAAGGTTCCCCCCGCACATTTGTGCAGTCGTGTCCGACTCTAGGGGCTGGTGCTCATCTCTGTTTGTTAGCCGAAGAGCCAGCGTTGTCTGAAGATGCTTCCACGGTCATGTGGCCAGCATGACACACGCGGAACGCTGTTACCTTCCCACCGAAGTGATAGCTATTAGTCTACTTGCATTTGCATGCTTTCGAATTGCTAGGTTGGCAAGAGTTGGGGCGAGTGCGGGAGCTTACTCCGTCACGCGGGACTAGGGATTCGAACCTCCAAACCTGCGATCTTCCGATCGACAAGCCTGCCATCTTACCCACTGAGCCACCACGCCCCCAAGTGCAGAAGACTATTACAAAAGTGGGCAGATTCCATTAAATAGGCAAGGCAATGCAAAGCTAGTCAGGGTTCCGAAAGACTTCCAGTCCATGTATGTTAAACTGCAATGCTTCCAAAGTATTTATGGTTTTATAAAGGCCAACTGCCACCTTAAATTGCAGCACTTGTTAATATGCCAATATTTCAGTAAGAAATTGTATTATATATTTTTTGCAGTGCAATGAGAAGGACCACTGTGCCCATGCATGCGGGAGGGGCATTTGTATCTTATGACCTTGGAATTCTGTAATATGAACAGTCACTATGTAAGGTACATTTCAAGAGGAGGAGGAGGAGGAGGAGGAACAGGAGGGTGCAATGTTTGTATTTAGATGGCACCGAAGAAAAGCAGAAATGGCCATCAACGGCATACAACTCAGAAGATAAAGAAAGAGAATAGCATGATTAGTGTGTCAAATATGATTTTGGGAGGTGGTGGTCAGGAATCATTTAATCCCTGAAGTATCTTATTGGAAGAAATAAAAATGTGAAGAATACTAAATTATCAGCATAGTAAAAGAAAAAGAGGAAGAAGTTATGTATTATTTACTAGTATAGTATGAGCTGTCAGGTCAGTTAAATCAATTATTCACCATTTGTTCAATTTAGCTTTGTATAAATCTTCATTTTCCCACTCAGCAAATTCCAGATTTACTACAGAGCTCTATGCCATGACCTTAATGACAAAAGGAGAGAGAGAGGGAGGGAAGGAAGGAAGGAAGGAAGGAAGGAAGGAAGGAAGGAAGGAAGGAAGGAAGGAAGGAAAGAGAGAAAGAGAAAGAGAAAGAGAAAGAGGAAGAGGAAGAGGAAGAGGAAGAGGAAGAGGAAGAGGAAGAGGAAGGAAGGAAGGAAGGAAGGAAGGAAGGAAGGAAGGAAGGAAGGAAGGAAGGAAGGAAGGAGTTTACTTACCAAATATATAAGCAACATTTGAACAATTATCAGTATCAAAACACTATTTTATTCACAGTGTGATTTTTTTTACATAAAACTTGGAGGTGATGCCTATTTTACTTTGCATGATCTTGAAGTACATAGCTCTATTTCAATTTTGTTTTCAATATCTGGAGCCCAAGAACAAGCCTTTCTCAAAAGTTTTTATCATCATCATCATCATCATCATCATCATCATCATCATCATCATCTTTTTTTTGTAGTTCTGGCAATTTCTTTCTGGTATCCCATGTTTAGAATTCTTCTTCTTGGAGATGTAAGTCTGTTCTGATAGCAAGACTGTGACTTGGTTAATGCACAGTTCACCCCATCTTGCAACTGAAGTCACAAAAAGTTTTCCACTCAGCAAAGAGTAGTTAAAGCTGTTCATATAGATACTCCTGTAGGTGCACCCAGATCATTGATGGAGGAACCCAGAAAATCAACTGCATTTATATGATTCTCACGGTTCATTCAAATCAGCATGGGAAGACCCACTTTCACCCTTCACATTTACCCACCATAGGCACGAGATCTGTTTAATGATGATAAAATTACATATCAGCCCAAGAACATGATCTGTATGTCCACTTGCACCAAAACACAGCATAATTTTTTTCTCACTCATTTCCCTATGATATGACCTTCATTCCATCCCTAGACCATGAATGAGACAGATTTAATCTGTCCTTAGCTGTACTTGTGTTAAAGTAGTATTTCCCCCCTTATTCCGACACCATCAAAGGGTAGTCTCAAGGTGTACCATATCTGTTGGGCTTTGTCCTCATTACCATCAAAAGTCACCGGCAGAGACTAGAAACAGAGATAATAGAGCCAGCTGTAGGGATCAGCAGCTAATATAATATAATATAATATAATATAATATAATATAATATAATATAATATATAATTATATATTATATAATTATAATATAATATAAGAAACAAGTGAGTGGGATGTTATGGATCTCAATGGCCTCTCTGTGTAGTTGCACATGGTAATTTGATGTAGTTGCTAGTACTTTTCTGCCTTCAAATTGGACGTTGTATTCCAATAACGTCAACAGAAAGGAGGAGAGTTTGAATATCAATGAAGAATGTATCCCAGCTTTATGCCACACCCAGATTAAACAATCCTTAACTAATCAAATAGAATCTGAAGCAGTCTCACCAGAAAGAACACCTAGCAGTATCCTGGCTCAAAGACAGGACAATCAGGAACCAGCTCTCTTGAAATTATCCAAAATAGACCAATCAGAAGTTCACCTACACAAAGAACCAATCAGAAGCTTGGCTCAAAGTCAGGCCAATCAGGAACTGGTTCTCTTGGAATTTTTTTTCGAAATGGTCCCATTGGAGGTCTAACTAGAAAAGGAACCAATCAGGAGCCAGCTTTCTTTGACTCCCATGACATAGATCAATCAGAAATCAGCTTGCCAGTTTCAAATACAAGAGCCCAGTCAGTCCCTGTTGAGTTGCCTGTGAGCTGCCAAGAAGTACATCACAAAGCACCTCACTCTACCTCTGAAGATGCCAGCCACCTCTGATGGTGAAAGATCAGGACAACAGAAAACTAGACCACGGCCATCTGGCCCAAAAGTTCTTCACTGTTCTTCATTAAAAAAAAGAGTATTATTTATAAAAAAACAGGAAGGAAGGAAGGAAGGGAGGGAGGGAGGGAGGGAGGGAGGGAGGGAGGGAGGCCTCCAATGCCCACAACTAATGAAATTCTGTGGAGAAGTTTCCAAGAGACAGACTCTTGTTAATCTGAAAAGCTACATTTGGGATTTCTACAAATTCTTCAGCATGATGTACTCAGTACTCAGTAAATTAGATTTCACTGAAACACATAAGGCTGTGCTAAATAAATAATAAGAATTGTAACAGTTGGGGCTACTTGTTTTCCTGGAAGATGACAACTACTATCAAATCCAACGGGGACTCTACACTGCTATAATTAACTGAATGGTAAATAGTAGTAGTTAACATATGGTGTGACAATCATATTTGGGTCTTCCTTGGCCCTCCAATCTTCCAAAAGTGTGCTTATTTAAAAGAGAAGCAACATTCCTTATCTTCTTCCTTCACCCAACATTTGAAAATTCAAGATTTGGTATAAAATCTGTGCTTCTACAGCACGTGATCATTTGCAAAGCTTTCTTTTTAAAAATAATTATTTTTATTGACAGATGTCAGAAGTTAAAGGAAAGCAGAAGAAAACAAAGGATTCACATTTATTTATTAATTTCACTTCTATGCTACTTTTTCATTCACAGAATGCTCATAGAGGCGAATAATATTTAAAAAAATACTGAAAACAAACAAACAAAAAATTTAAACCAAAACATTACAAGCACGATAATAAAAACCAATGTAAAATATACATGAGAGCCAGTTTGGTGTAGTGGTTAAGGCATCAGGCTAGAAACTGGGAGACCATGAGCTTTAGGCCCGCCTTGGGCACAAAGCCAGCTGGGTGGTCTTGGGCCAGTCACATTCTCTCAGCCCTAGGAAGGAGGCAATGGCAAACCACTTCTGAAAAACCTGTCAAGAAAACTGCAGGGACTTGTCCAGGCAGTCTTTGAGAATCGGAAACGATTGAACAGATTGTGTCTGTGTGTGTGTGTGTATACATACACACAAAAATACTGTACATACACACACACAACACATACATACATGCACTGAAATGATTAACCCTTAAAAGTCTTGGCTGAAGAGATATGCTTTAACTCTCCTTCCAAATATGGAGAGAGAGAAGTCAAAGTAATTCCCAAGGGAGTATGTACCATCCCTTGGGAGTAATACAGGAGTAGCTAATAAACAGGCTTCTGAAAGCAAACTTTAACCACCAACACTTTAAACTGGAAACCAACTGACATGTCCTGACAAACAGATTATATCTTGCATGAAATGTATATGTCAAGCAAAGCAAAAGGAGGCTCTTGATTTGTTTAACAAAATAACATTTTGAGGAATAAGCTTAGGGGAGGGAGAGAGAGACAAAAAGAATGATTAATCCTTATTAATCAATGTTATGAAAGTAATCAACCTGCTATGGTAAATTCAATTCTTCTGCTTTGTTCTTCAAAACATTTCTAAAACACAGTCCATTCCTCCTTTGTGACTTAACAAGGTGGAGACAGTGTGGTTAAGTAGCTGCCTAGCTGCTATAGGTAGCTGATGGGCAGTGAATCATTTGGTTGGTTACAAATTGTCTGTGTGTATATATTATATACATTTTACTTGGCCTTTCATTTGCTACTCATCGTAAATGATGAGTAAACCTACATTCCTCCTATTATTTATACTGCTGTGTGACAAACATGTCACAGCATGTAGGAGTAGCAGATTTACCTACTCTGGTGATTGACATCCTTTCTTTTCAAAACTTGCACTCAAGATACTCTATATTGCAGGACTTAGGTGGGAACCCTTTCAAGTTTTCTTTTCAAACCACAATTGTTGGTTTTGTTTTATTTTGTTTTTGAGAAAGTTGTAGCAGGTTTTAAAATTTATTATCCCTCAGGGGCCATTTCCTGCACTATTAAAAAATGTAGAAAAAAATGGAATAGTTGAGGCTTTCACATCAGGTTCAAAAGAGCCCGCTCTCAGTTTACTCCTTGGCGAATCTTGCTGCTTCTATTAATAGCAGTTGATGCCAACAATATTTCTTAGATGACATACAAGTACAAAAGTACTATGATCTCCAGAGGGCTTACAATTAGATGAAAAATCAAAATTGTGTAACTCTGTCAAGGCTACATAACAAATCAGCCTAGATTGTTTCTTTCATCTGGCAGAGAGAACTGGACTATATATGGAGGTCAAAGGGTAATGCACATCTGCAAAGTAGGGACATCTGGATTCAGATCTAATACAAAAGCAAATTGTGTGTGAGAGAGAGAAAGAAAGAGAGATGATATATACTATATATTATATCTATTATTATATTATATTATATTAAATATTATTATTGTCAGAGCGGGAGCGGATGGAGCGGCCTGCTTCTTTCCTTAGACACCAGTGATCCTTAGGCTGTATAGTAAATAGACACTCACACAGAGATTATATAAAATAGCCTATTTACTTTATATACATACGTATTTACAGATCACTTCCACACGGGTAACAAATGATACACCAACGATACAGCATACGAGAGGTAGAATGAGAAGAAAGAATTACAGGATTTCTCTGTATATATACATAAACTGACCAATCACAGTATAGGTCACTCTCATTATCCACCACACCCAACTTAACTCTTAGCACCTGTTGTATGAGTCACACACTGACACATCATCACTACAACAATGGCTGCTAATTGGATGACTTGCAGAATATTTCCCCTCTCACCTAGATATCAAGCCTCTCTGGTATAATTTATATCTAACTGTAAATTCCTGGGTATATCAAAACCCCAACACCCCTCCAATTTACAATAGATATTACATTTCACTTGTACAGAATAGAAGACATACACATTTTAGATATATACATCCTATGTCTATCTATGCTTAGAGGCTTTGTCATCACATCTGCTACATTACATTCAGATGGACAATATTGCAAATCAATCAGAGACTCTTTGATAGCATTCCTAACATTGTGATACTTGATATCAACATGTTTGCTCCTTGCTCTGATCTTATCAGTCTTTGCAGTCTGTATACATGCTTCACTATCATCGTATACACATATAGGACCCTCAATTGTTATATTAACATCCATTAACAATTGCCTATACCATATCAACTCTGAACATAGGTCAGATAATGCAGCGTATTCCGCCTCTGCAGTTGACACTGCGACAGAACTCTGTTTCCGAGACCTCCACCCAACTAAGGTGTTACCAAACATAATTATCAATCCTGTCATTGATTTTCTATCATGTACATCATTACCCCAATCACTATCTACATAGCATTTCAATTCCAATGGCTTACAAGGTTTTATCAATAAACATTTATCAATAGTCCCCTTAAGATACCTAAATACACGTTTAATACCTTGCCAATGCCTCTGGGTAGGTTTTGTAACATATCTACTCAGTACATTTACTGCATTCCCGATATCAGGACGCGACCATTGTGCTAAATACAATAAACTTCCAATTATTGATTGATAGTGTTCTTGATTACATGTAGTTTGGTCATCATCTCCAGTCTCTGTCTTAACAAAATCTGTTGTCATTGGGGTAGGAACCTCCTTGCAATGTTCCATATTGTTCTCCCTTAGCAGTTGTTCAATTTTCTTTCACTGCTCTAGAACATAACCCCCATCAACCTTCTGAATACCTACGCCTAGGTAATTCCTAATTTCTCCTAGATCTTTGAAATCAAATTGTTGTTTCAGGTTTTTCAGTAAATTCAATTACCCTGCTTTGATCTTTCGCTATAAGACACAAATTGTCTACAAAAATCAAAAGCAATACCTGTTCATCATTTTCACATTGCTTTACATACAGACATGGGTCAGCTATACTACACTTGAACCCCATTCTTTGTAATGCCTCATCAGATTTATATCATGGAGCTTCAGCCATCTTTTCAAACACTTTGAAACTCGGATGCCCCAGCCTTCTATGCCATAGATGTTCACATGAATCATGTGTTGGTTTATTAATTATGGCTACATCATGGTCTCTGCGTGTCATGGGCTGTACCATTTCATATAGACTGTTCTGTAAAACACCTTTACCACAGACATGATTATCCTTCATGACAATACATTCACCTTTACCAAACTGTACATCATATCCCTGTGTATCCAATTGAGAAACACTTATGATATTGTACTCCAGTTCTGGTACACATAACATTGATAATTCAACATTTAACCCTGGTACATACACAAACCCCTTACCAGTCACAGATGCAATGCTTCCATTTGCCAGGCTAACATGGTCACGGTCAGCCTGCATAAAACTCTTAAACAACTGCCTGTTGTTGGCTATATGCTGACTGGCCCCGCTGTCAAAAAGCCATGGCCCCTTTAAATCTTGTACAATGGAAGTAATTACTGACAGCTGTGCAGCGTTTCCCGGCTTGGCAATCCCCGGCTTGGCTTTAGGCTTCTGTTTCTTATCACAAGCTTTCAACAAATGCCTATCAGATCCACAGCGAAAACTTTTACGCTTTACAAATAAAACATTGTTAGAGTTAGAATAACATTCCTTCACAGACTGCTTTGTGTTATAACTAATTACGTTAGAACCGTTCCTCCTCTGCTCTTCTTCCAAGAGCCTGCCAGATAAATAATTTACAGTCAAATCACTCTCAGATAAAGACCCGAAGCTAGTGACTAAATTATCCCATGTTTCATTCAGAGAACTGAGAATTACATACACCTTATGTGCTTCTGAAAACTGCATATCTCTCTGGGACAATTCTTGAAATAATCCATTCATATAATGCAAGTGTTCATGAATATTATCATTTACACCTAATCTAGCATGATAAAGTTTCTGTGTCAACATAACCTTGCATAACGGCGTGCTTCTAAGATAAACATTCTTTAAAGCTTCCCAACATGTATTGGCTAACTGACAATCTCTAACATAACATAATTGGCTATCCTCCAGACATAAAATTATGCTTGCCAATGCTTTCTCGTCCTGTAGAACAACGTCTTCATCATCCAAGTCTGGTTGCATGCAAAGTACAATCTTCCAAAGCTCTTCACAGCGAAGATACATTTCCATTTTGTATGACCATGACAAATAATTAGATGCATTCAGTCTTTCCAGAGGAAATCCTCCCCCGACTGCAGGCAACATCTTGACGCCGCTCATCTGTCCTCAGCCCCTCCTGGGCAGACACTGATGATTAAAGGCACAGACGTATCAGAATGTCCTCCAGCTGCAAAACAAGCCTAGGAAAAAACAACACACAGGCACGGAACCTGCAAAGCTCCAAATCACTCCAAATAGCCACACGACTCCTGGATAGGCTTACAAAGCTTCCAGGTCACAGACTGCACACGATCCCACGATCCACAGCCAGTCCTAAGCCTGTCGTCTCTGGGCCCGTAACCTGTCAGAGCGGGAGCGGATGGAGCGGCCTGCTTCTTTCCTTAGACACCAGTGATCCTTAGGCTGTATAGTAAATAGACACTCACACAGAGATTATATAAAATAGCCTATTTACTTTATATACATACGTATTTACAGATCACTTCCACACGGGTAACAAATGATACACCAATGATACAGCATACGAGAGGTAGAATGAGAAGAAAGAATTACAGGATTTCTCTGTATATATACATAAACTGACCAATCACAGTATAGGTCACTCTCATTATCCACCACACCCAACTTAACTCTTAGCACCTGCTGTATGAGTCACACACTGACACATCATCACTACAACAATGGCTGCTAATTGGATGACTTGCAGAATATTTCCCCTCTCACCTAGATATCAAGCCTCTCTGGTATAATTTATATCTAACTGTAAATTCCTGGGTATATCAAAACCCCAACAATTTATATTATACATATTATACATATTATATTATTATATTATATTATATTATTATATTATATTATATTATATTATATTATATTATATTATATTATATTATATTATATTATATTATTATTATATTATATTATATTATATTATATTATATTATATTATATTATATTATTATATCCCTCCGTGGGACTTTCAGATCCAGACGGACAGGCAGGTACTGGCCAATCAACCAGACATCGTGGTAGTAGACAAGGACCAGAAGACAGTGGTGGTGATAGATGTAGCGGTGCCAAGTGACAGCAACATCAGGAAGAAGGAGTATGAGAAGCTGGAGAAGTACCAGGGCCTGAAGGAGGAACTAGAGAGGATGTGGAAAGTGAAGGCCAAAGTGGTCCCAGTGGTGGTAGAACAGCTAAGATACTGCGAACCTGAAACTCCCAGGCCTCTGGTAGAGGACCTAAGGTTGAGGAAGACACATACCACCCATAGGAGTGAGAAGGGAATGTATATACAGTATAGTAAAGGTAAAGGTTTCCCCTGCACAGTCGTGTCCAACTCTAGGGGGCGGTGCTCATCTCTGTTTCTTAGCCGAAGAGCCAGCGCTGTCCGAAGACGCTTCCGCGGTCATGTGGCCGGCATGATGCACGTGGAATGCTGTTACCATCCCACCAAAGTGGTACCTATTTATCTACTTGCATTTGCATGCTTTTGAATTGCTAGGTTGGCAAGAGCTGGGGCGAGTGCAGGAGCTCACTCCGTCACTCGGGGCTAGGGTCTCGAACCACCGAACTTGCGACCTTCCAATCGACAAGCCTGGCATCTCAACCACTGAGCCATCATGCCCCCTATATACAGTGTGTGTGTGTGTGTGTGCGCGTGTGTATTTCATGTCAACAAACACTTCAGTAAGTCCATCAGGTTGGGACAAAGACTGGATCTGATTTTACTGAAATGCAAGTTTAATTAAAACTTGCTTAATACAGTTAATATTAATTACTCCCCATATATTTTAATTTTTCTGTTTCTGGTACATTTACTGTTAGGATTCTGCAAATGCTTTTGGAGAGGATCTGAGGAAAGATCTCATAACACTGAAACTGAACATTTTCAAGGTGGCAAACTTTATCTTCTAAACCAAATCAAGGTTCCATCTTTTCCATTATATTCTCTCTTACTGTGGTCAACCAGAATCTCACATCAAAAGCACTTGGAAGGTCAATCTCTCCAGTGCTGGCTCAAGGGTATATGGTGCCCTAGGCCACATTGAGTGATGGTGCCACCTCCTGCCTCTGCAGAGATTTGCATTTTTAGAATGATTAATTTAACATCTGCTAATGCTGGGAAAGTGGAAGAAAAGAGAAGAGGAAGAAGACCAGCAGCAAGATGGATGGACTTAGATACAGGAGTGCAGGACTTAGATACAGTGGCGATGAGTGCATAATTGGGAGACTTGAAAGAACAGGTTAGGGATAGATCATCATGGAGAAAATCTATCTATGTGGTCGCTAGGAGTTGAACATGACATAATCAATCAGTCAATCAATCAAGGAGAAGGAATATGAGATAGGAATTATTCAGATCTTTCTTGAAGATGGAACTTCACTGGAGAAGTACTCTCAGATTAACTTCCTGTGCTTGATTACTACAATTTCTTTTTCTAAGGGCCAGCTTCATGTTCTGCCCTTGTGTTAACACACAAATGTGTTAAATAAAAAATGAGCGAGGCAGTGGACACATACATAGGCTGACCATATGTCCTGTTTTGAACGGGACAGTTCTGTTTTTTTAGCATTTTTCAACCGTCCCGTCGTTTTGATAAAAATCTCAATTTTGTCCCGTTTTTTAAACCTGGCGGGAATGGCGCGGAAGGAGGATCCGAACCGGGGCTGCCAATTGGAGGCAGCCTGGAAGAGGAAGCCCTCCCGCCTATCAGCGCGCGGCAAAGGAGGGCGGGGTTTGCAGGCGGGATCCAACTGCGCAGACCGGGGGGCGGGGTTTGCAGGCAGGATCCAATCGCACGGACTGGGGGGCAGGGACCCCTGTCTTTTTCATGAATACGGAATATTACATAAGACCCCGTCCCATTTTGCCATCCCAATGTCCCATTTTTGTCTCAAGGAAATATGGTCAGCCTACACATACAGCAATATGTTTGTTTTGGAATTTGAACTGAACGCTTTGGAATGTGTGCAGCTGCATTCTATATGCATGATATTTATTTTAGTGCTGTTCTTTGTGGCATGAGTAAAAAAAAAAGTCTGCTTCTTTCTGTCTTCCCTGCAAAGGACTTTCCCTGCTCTATAGAAAAAAAAATGCATGGATAGGAGTCATGGGGCAATATGAAATCTGTCAGGCCAACTTTTTTCCAGGGAATTTAAAGCACCTTCCTTGGCAATACGAGGAAAGAAAGAACCGGCATCAGAGTGGAAAAAAATAGCAGAAGAAATATTATCATAATTGCTGGGTGGATCTCACAGTTGCAACAGCTATTCTATACATATGAAATCTGATCTGTGAGTGTATTTTATAACATTTTGCATTCATGATTCCAGAAGAAGAGGGGAGAGAGAAATTTAAGAGCAATTATCTTTTCATTTCATGATGATATTCAAGCTGCAGTGTGACAAATCACTTTTCCCTCCTTGGGGCATGTCTGTGCAGAGCTGATGAATGCGTTTCACATATTTTTCACCAGCTGACGACTCTTAAGGATGGACCCATTAGCAACAAAGGACTGCAGAGGCTTTCACTGTTCTAGGTTTAGGGACTCAGTTCCACAAGCATCATGTGTGAACTTCTGCTGCTGGATTCCTGTGCACTACTGAATATTCCGTGCCTTGGAGACAATTAAGAAGTCTACTCTTTTTACCCAGTGGCAGACAAAGCATGTTGTGCCTCACATTTGCACATTATGAACTCTGATTGCGTATCTGTCAACACAGGCAATCTGGATTTCAGGAAAATATATCTATCATTGCTAACTTATTCTTGAGAAATCCATGCCCTTCAAAGAATATCAAGATTCCACTCAAGCTTGAGTTTTCCCAGAACTCAGTATGAGTACTGTAGAAATAGAAGATGATTTGGCTCCAGATTTCTCAAGCATGAAAGTTCGGAAGAGGAGAAACTTGCGCTGTCTACTACAGGAGCAGCTTGCAGGTTGTGGGGATATAGATGGAGATTTTCTCCTTGAGTTCTGCAGAGCCTCTAAGTTACACAATACAATGATACTTCTCTTAACCTCCTTTTCCATTTTCCTCGGTGCCAGTTGGCATTTGCACACTTAATTAAAGGGTTGGATGTAGGCTCCATGCTAGACTACACCCACTGAAATTAATGGAAGATAAGTCTGAATCATTTCAGTGAATCCGTTGTGAGCATGACTAATTCTGAATTCAACTCTTAAATTGACTTCTCACCACCTGCTATGCTAGGATCATGTAGATCGAGGATCAGCATGTTGTGAGAAAGCCAGACATCTTCTTAGTGTATTGTGTGAACCAGGCCATCATGTTAAGGCTTTATTTGTTTTGGCTTAACTAGTTCTGTGCACCCCAGAACTTCGTTTTCTAAATCTGCATTTCAGTTTAAATATGTTGTGTGAACTCAGACTTTGGCTGGTTGCAAAAACAAGTGCAGCAATGGTAAAAGTGTGTTGATTTCTCAAACGTTTCCTGGAGACTTTGCTGCAATCGTCAAAAGTAGCAAAACATGTATTTGGGGGGTAGAAATGGGAATAAGAACTCAATAATTAGTCAAGAAGTATTTTCTTCTTGGCCACTGCTAGAATATCTCAATAACTAAATCAATCTTGGAAGTCAAGAAATTTAAATATTTCATTAAATCTTCAGAGTTTGGCTTTGGATCCAGGTTCAGTGGCCACACAAATGTTTGTGCTGTTGTGCGACAAAGATGGCTCTCGTATCACAGGCAACATGCTTTAAATACTAGCTGCTACAATACAATGGGGGGAGAGAGAGCCAGTTTGGTCCAGTGGTTAAGGTGCTGGGCTAGAAACCAGGAGAACGTGAGTTCCAGGAGACTGAGAGTTCTAGTCCTGCCTTAGGCATGAAAGCCGGCTGGGTGACCTTGGGCCAGTCCCTGTCTCTCAGCCCTAGGAAGGAGCTAATAGCAAACCAGGAGACTGAGAGTTCTAGTCCCGCCTTAGGCATGAAAGCCGGCTGGGTGACCTTGGGCCAGTCCCTGTCTCTCAGCCCTAGGAAGGAGCCAATAGCAAACCAGGAGACTGAGAGTTCTAGTCCCGCCTTAGGCATGAAAGCCGGCTGGGTGACCTTGGGCCAGTCCCTGTCTCTCAGCCCTAGGAAGGAGCCAATAGCAAACCAGGAGACACAGAGTTCTAGTCCCGCCAGGCATGAAAGCCAGCTGGGTGACCTTGGGCCAGTCCCTGTCTCTCAGCCCTAGGAAGGAGCCAATAGCAAACCAGGAGACTGAGAGTTCTAGTCCTGCCTTAGGCATGAAAGCTGGCTGGGTGACCTTGGGCCAGTCACTCTCTCTCAGCCCAACTCACCTCACAGGGTTGTTGTTGTGGGGAAAATAGGAGTAGGAAGGAGTATTAGGTATGTTCGCCACCTTGAGTTATTTATTAAAAAAATAATTAAGGTGGGATAAAAATAAATAAATAAATAAATAAATAAATAAATAAATAAATAAATAAAGATGGAAGAGGGATTTCCTATCCATGTTTGAGAGCTTCCTAATGTCTTTGATTAGTCATGAGAGGGACAAAATACTGGACAATATAGATCAGTGCTTTCCAAACTGCCGCCGTTGGCGACACACCAAACGGCGGCAGTGGCACGGGGGGCGGCAGCAGCGTGCATGGCGGCGGCGGCGGCGGTGGCGGCCTCGTGTTTTCCGCTAAAACGCAGAAGCGCTGATGGCGCGCCGCTGCCGTCGTCGCTGCCCCCACCGCCGTGCACGCCACCGCCGTTTCCAGGTTGTGTCGCGACACACTAAACTGTGTGTTGCGACACACTAAAGTGTCGCGACACACAGTTTGGAAAGTTATGATATAGATCCTTGCCCCAATTTAGTTCTTCTAATATTCTTACATTGATTAGATTTCTGTTTGTTGAGGAGACCACCTGGGAATGGAACAGTAGCTTCACCAGCAGGCAATTGACCTAAATCTCTCTCAGACTTGGAGTCCACCCTGGCATCTCTACATTTTTGCTTCTCACAGTGCAGAAAACGATCCTCCGTGTCAACCAGCTCCTGATGTGGCCTCTTTCCCCCCTTCTCCCCAAAAAACACCCAACCTAAGGAGAGGTAAATTGGTCTTTTACATAATTGAGAGGAAAGCTGCAGTATATCTCAAGCGGCTGTAGGAAAGTGTCCACCCATTCCCCCCCCCCCCCGGGCCTGATGGGAATGCTAATACTGCCATCGCATGGCTGCAAGGCGCAAGAGCACCATGGAGGGAGGAACAGCTTCAGTGGGGGAAAGTTCAAACAGGAATAGCTCAGGGGCAAATGAATCCAACCTGATGGAAAAATCACAGGAGGGGAAAATTACTCTAAAACCATCAGGTTAATTGAAGTGTATCTTACTTTTCTTTAGTGGAAATGAAGTTGGGAGTCGCGTGGGAAAGGCCAAAAAAGATGGACAAACTCGGGGGAACCTAACCAACCTATGCCAAAATCACACTCAAGCCTACTATCAGGAAAGAGCAAATCCACCGGAGGCAGCTATGGATCTACAGTAAGTGAATGCTGTGTGCGTTCAGTGCCGACGGGAACTCCAGGAGAAGGAAACAGAGAAACAAAATAGAAAGAAAGAATTCTGTTTGTAAATATTTGACGCTTGGCTAGTTTGCCATCAGTCCGTTTTTCCAGTTACGCCCACGTGATATGACTGGAGCTTATGGCTTATGTCCTTTCCAGCCTCAGAGAATTGCTGGCCACGGAGTTGTAGGAACTTAGATTGTGCTGAGGTTTGCCAGTTTCAATTTCCGAGGCATAAATGAGAAATGGAACTCGCACAACTTTTCCCCCGTTCTTGATATGGTGAGGCACAAGCACCCTTTGGGGTGGTTTCTTGATCCTTTTTAAAATTACTTCCTGAGTGGTTTTAAATATGTAAGGATTTGGTGGAATTTTCAAGAGTTAGAGAGGATTGTACCATTTGGACTTCTGCTGGAAGACACCATTCCTTGCTCTCTCTTTTACAAAGGCTGTGTACAAAAAGAAAAAAGAACTGTAGCTCAGGGGGAAAAGTTATCTCCTCCTTTGTCTGTCACTCAGACAAAGCAGCCATCAACAGACACACAGAGGTAAACAACATTTACATACCATTCATAAGAGACAATAAAAAATCCAGAAGACCAGAACACCTCCTTGCCAGCAATCAACAACCAGATAGGCAAAGATTAACACCAGGATTAGCACCAGAGGAACAATCAAACAGCACAATATACCCTAATCAAGGAACTATTAACTCAGTCAATCAACAAAGTAGCAAACAACAGCCAAATCAAGGAACTCCTAAGGAGAGAACAACACCTCCACCAACACAAGCAGGACAAGCCATGGTATATAAACAGAGAGCAAGTCCCACTCCCTTTTCGCACTGAAGATGTTGCCTAGCCTGGCAATGAAACGTCTGCAAGAAAACAACAAGGCTCAGAGAGCACCAAGGACTCCACAGTTATCTCCTAGTCCATTTCCTGATGTTTCAGTTTTTTCATAAAACATTCTTGTGTACAGATGCATTAGAAGTATGCTTTCTCAGCTATAACCTACAAATTATACAAGCTGCTTGGGAATTCTTCCACTTTATTGCAATTTCATGCTGATTCTTGCAGCCAATGAGCAATCAAGTAGTAATGATGTCACAGTCCTGCATAAAGCTGGTATGGTTTGATAATATTTTGAGTACTGATGAACTTTTGCTATTGAATGCTACCCTTTGGGGTAGAAGATGCAGTGCCCTTCTGCACACTGTCAACAATAATAACCCAGCATCATGCAGGACCCTGCTAACAATCCATGTCTCCATATTTGCCTTGTGATGCCCTTTGGGAAGTACCAGGTTTCCTTTGGAGACCCAACAATGTTCAGCAATAGATGGCAGTAATCCTCTAGTACAGAGCTTTCCAGACTTTTCATGTTGGTGACACACTTTTTAGACATGCATCATTTCACGACACACTCTTACAGCAGGGCACAAGGCAGGCACTAGGACCTGCACGGAATCCTGGCAGGACTCGGAGGCAGCAGCAGCCGCGACACACTCAGACACTGCAGCCGACACACTAACGTGTCGTGACACACAGTTTGGAAAGCTCTGCTCTAGTACAGTTTTTCTTGAGAACTTTAAGCTGTGTGGACGTCAACTCCCAGAATTCCCACAGTGGCTGGCTGGGGAATTTTGGGAGTTGAAGTCCACACATCTTAAAGTTGCCAGGGTTGAATAACCCTGCCCTAGAGCATTATGCCTCCAGCAAAGGAGATCGTTACCTTGTCGTGGTGCTGGAGCTTGAGCACCTCAATGAAACCATGAGCTAAACCGTGAAGGGACACCCAAGACGGGAAGGTCGTGGCAGAGAGGTCAGACTAAATACGATCCCTGGGGAAGGTAATGGCAACCCACCCCAGTATTCTTGCCATGAAAACTAAATGGATCAGTACAACCAAAGATATGTCGGTATACCATCGGAAGATGGGACTCCCAGGTCGGAAGATGGTCAAAATGCTACTGGGGAGGAACAGAGGATACGTTCAACTAGCCCCAGATGTGATGACGCAGCTAGCTCAAAGCCGAAAGGACGGCTAGCGGCCGACGGTGCTGGTGGTGAACGACGAATCCGATGTTCTAAAGATCAACACACCATAGGAACCTGGAATGTAAGATCTATGAGCCAGGGCAAATTGGATGTGGTTATTGGTGAGATGTCAAGATTAAATATAGACATTTTAGGTGTCAGTGAACTGAAATGGACTGGGATGGGCCACTTCACATCAGATGACCACCAGATCTACTACTGTGGACAAGAGGACCACAGAAGAAATGGAGTAGCCTTCATAATTAATAATAAAGTGGCTAAAGCAGTGCTTGGATACAATCCAAAAAACGATAGAATGATCTCAATTCGAATTCAGGGTAAGCCATTTAACATCACAGTGATCCAAATATACGCCCCAACCACAGATGCTGAAGAAGCAGAAGTAGATCAGTTCTATGAGGATCTGCAGCACCTACTAGATAATACACCAAAAAGAGATGTTATTTTCATTACAGGAGACTGGAATGCTAAGGTGGGTAGTCAGACGACACCTGGAATTACAGGCAAGCATGGTCTGGGAGAACAAAATGAAGCAGGACATAGGCTGATAGAATTTTGCCAAGACAACTCACTGTGCATAACAAACACTCTCTTCCAACAACCTAAAAGACGACTTTATACATGGACTTCACCAGATGGTCGACACCGAAATCAGATTGACTACATCCTTTGCAGCCAAAGGTGGCGGACATCTATACAGTCGGTAAAAACAAGACCTGGAGCTGACTGTAGTTCAGATCACGAACTTCTTATTGCAAAATTTAGAATCAGACTAAAGAGAATAGGGAAGACCCACAGATCAGTTAGATATGAGCTCACTAATATTCCTAAGGAATATGCAGTGGAGGTGAAGAATAGATTTAAGGGACTAGATTTAGTAGATAGGGTCCCAGAAGAACTATGGACAGAAGTTCGCAACATTGTTCAGGAGGCGGCAACAAAAAATGTCCCAAAGAAAAAGAAAACCAAGAAGGCAAGATGGCTGTCTGCTGAAACACTGGAAGTAGCCCAAGAAAGAAGGAAAGCAAAAGGCAACAGTGATAGGGGGAGATATGCTCAATTAAATGCAAAATTCCAGAGGTTAGCCAGAAGAGATAAGGAATTATTTTTAAACAAGCAATGTGCGGAAGTGGAAGAAGACAATAGAATAGGAAGGACAAGAGACCTCTTCCAGAAAATTAGAAACATTGGAGGTAAATTCCAGGCAAAAATGGGTATGATCAAAAACAAAGATGGTAAGGACCTAACAGAAGCAGAAGAGATCAAGAAAAGGTGGCAAGAATATACGGAAGATCTGTATAGGAAGGATAATAATACTGGAGATAGCTTTCACGGTGTGGTCAGTGAGTTAGAGCCAGACATCCTGAAGAGTGAGGTTGAATGGGCCTTAAGAAGCATTGCTAATAACAAGGCAGCAGGAGACGACGGTATCCCAGCTGAACTGTTTAAAATCTTGCAAGATGATGCTGTCAAGGTGATGCATGCCATATGCCAGCAAATTTGGAAAACACAAGAATGGCCATCAGATTGGAAAAAATCAACTTATATCCCCATACCAAAAAAGGGAAGCACTAAAGAATGTTCAAATTATCGAACAGTGGCACTTATTTCACATGCCAGTAAGGTAATGCTCAAGATCTTGCAAGGTAGACTCCAGCAATTCATGGAGCGAGAATTGCCAGATGTACAAGATGGGTTTAGAAAAGGCAGAGGAACTAGAGACCAAATTGCCAATATCCGCTGGATAATGGAGAAAGCCAGGGAATTTCAGAAAAACATCTATTTCTGTTTTATTGACTATTCTAAAGCCTTTGACTGTGTGGATCATAACAAATTGTGGCAAGTTCTTGGTGGTATGGGGATACCAAGTCATTTTGTCTGCCTCCTGAGGAATCTGTATAACGACCAAGTAGCAACGGTAAGAACAGAGCACGGAACAACGGACTGGTTTAAAATTGGGAAAGGAGTACGGCAGGGTTGTATACTCTCACCCTACCTATTCAACCTGTACGCAGAACACATCATGCGACATGCTGGGCTTGAGGAATCCAAGGCTGGAGTTAAAATCGCTGGAAGAAACATTAACAATCTCAGATACGCAGATGATACCACTTTGATGGCTGAAAGCGAGGAGGAGTTGAGGAGCCTTATGACGAAGGTGAAAGAAGAAAGTGCAAAAGCTGGGTTGCAGCTAAACCTCAAAAAAACCAAGATTATGGCAACGAGCTTGATTGATGACTGGCAAATAGAGGGAGAAAAAGTGGAGGCAGTGACAGACTTTGTATTTCTAGGCGCAAAGATTACTGCAGACGCTGACTGCAGCCAGGAAATCAGAAGACGTCTACTTCTTGGGAGGAGAGCAATGGCAAATCTTGATAAAATAGTTAAGAGCAGAGACATCACACTGACAACAAAGGTCCGCATAGTTAAAGCAATGGTATTCCCCGTAGTAACCTATGGCTGCGAGAGCTGGACCATAAGGAAGGCTGAGCGAAGGAAGATAGATGCTTTTGAACTGTGGTGTTGGAGGAAAATTCTGAGAGTGCCTTGGACTGCAAGAAGATCAAACCAGTCCATACTCCAGGAAATCAAGCCAGACTGCTCACTTGAGGGAATGATATTAAAGGCAAAACTGAAGTACTTTGGCCACATAATGAGAAGACAGGATACCCTGGAGAAGAAGCTGATGCTAGGGAAAGTGGAAGGCAAAAGGAAGAGGGGCCGACCAAGGGCAAGATGGATGGATGGTATTCTGGAGGTGACGGACTCTACCATTGGGGAGCTGGGGATGGTGACGGCCGACAGAGAGCTCTGGCGTGGACTGGTCCATGAAGTCACGAAGAGTCGGAAACGACTGAACGAATAAACAACAAAAGAGCATTATGCTCACTTTTGTTTAATGTGTGCATATCTGGGTCAGTTTGTGTCTGCGCACGTGCATTTGTGTGAACCACATTAAAAATATTAAAAGCATAGATTTTGATGCACAACACTCTTACGGTCTGCATATAAAGTCAGGAGGTGTGAATTGGCCAAGTGTGCATAAAAACTCATACCAAACATCTTTCTCCTGCAATGGTTCCCTGCCAGCCAGCCAAAACAATTCTGCAGTTCTCATATGGAGACATATGAGGATGGTGAGGAAGAACAGGCATTCGGGACTGAGCCAAATATGCACTGAACTTTTGAAGACCTTCTCTCTGCCCTAGTGTGAATGATTCATGAGCAGTCTGAATGAAGGTGAGGACAGGTGTTAAATATTTGACTTCCTTTCCTTTTGTCTTCCTGTTCCTCTGCCCCAAGGGAGGCCAAGTTTATTCATTTGTTCCTTGCCACTGACAGGTTCTCAGGAGGCCTTAAATGTTTAAGTAATAGCAGGGTCCAAGAATGCTCACGTGTTTATTGATCAGCAAGGCAACAAAAGCTGGAAGGCAAAATTTTGGCAGTTAAACATGATGGGAATTTTTCCCCTGTCAGATACATTGACGTATGTCCCCAGAAATGACTTGCAAGGTCAATACGCCAATGGATTGCGGCTACTGATCAGATTCAGAGAGGCGATGCATAAATTACAGCCAAAATATATGGAAGTGGGGCATTTAGAAGAACCAGCACACGGTTTTTAAAGGCAGTGTTATTAAGGGATTGGTTATAAGTCAACTCAAATATGTCATTTAGCCTCATGGGTGTCTGATGATGTTGACAAGAGGGCAAGTTCATGTTTTGGAGTGGGGACAAAAAGTGTGTTGAACTTTTAAAGATCCCTTCTGGGGTGGACTCAACTGAAAGGCAGGATTTTAAAATAAGTTGCATTTCAGGGTCTTAAAGACAAACCCTCCTCCTCCATCTCATTTTTTAAAGCCATAGGTTTGGTGCCTTTGCCTGAAGACTTTCAACAAAGCCCCATTTAATTCTATATCGGACCTTCCAACTGCAGTCCAATGGACACTTCCTTGGGGGTAAGTCCCATTCAATTTAATGAAGCTTATTCAGCATGGACTTCTATAGGATGGCAAGGATCCAGTGAGATATGGACAATATCATCATTTTGCATTTTTTGTCCAAGCAGACTTAGGAGGCAGGTGAGTTACTGTGAGCTAGGTTTCTTTTCTTAACAAAATGCTGTTATTTTCTGTTGTGTTTTTAATTTGTCAGCTTTGAATTCCCTTATCCTAGCTAGCTGCCTTGAATGAATGAAGGTGGCAGGCAGGAAGCAAAGAGCTTGTGAGCTTCACAATGGGAAGGCCAACAAAGCTCCCACTTTCATGAATGACATTGCAGAATAGATTTCTACTGATATAAATGGGACCTCCACAGGAGACTTCAAACTCCAGGTATAGTGGATGAGATCCTGTTCTATCCTGATCTATAGAGCCAATTTGGTCTAGGGGTTAAGGTGCCGGGCTAGAAACCAGGAGTCTGAGAGTTCTAGTCCCGCCTTAGGCATGAAAGCCAGTTGGGTGACCTTGGGCCAGTCATTGGCTCTCAGCCCAACTCACCTCACAGGGTTGTTGTTGTGGAGAAAATAGGAGGAGGAAGGAGTATTAGGCATGTTCACCGCCTTGAGTTATTTATAAAAATAATAAAGGTGGGATAAAAATTAAATAAATAAATTAAATAAATAAATATTTGTACTTAAAGTAGACCCATGGATATGTACTTAAAGGCCAACCAAGTCAACCTTCTCTTGTTATCCCTGACACCACCATGCTATCGTTTTATTTATTGTTTCTCTTGAATTCCGAGTCCCTCACAGTCACAAGTTACACAGTTCACATAAGCATTCCCTATCGTCCGAACAAGTCAAAATATTTGCCTTTCTCAGTTTCATCTAAATGTCAAACACAATTTGATTATATTTGCATAGAATTTTCCTACTTGCTATTTCAGTGACATCAAGCAACGATCCACCGTTCTCTAGAGCCTTAAAGAGCAGGCATAGTTTAAGGCAAGATGTACCAAAAGATTAAGGCCAGCCTATTTATTTAGTTATCTGTCCTTAAAAAATGGAAAGAAATCCATCACAGCCCTTGCTTGACAACAGACAGAAGGAAGAAAGGATCTGAAATGGGTATATGAATCACAGCTGACGTGAAGGATGTTTTTCAAATTTGAAAATCTTGAGTTGCAAACCAGATGCCGCAGGTGACCAGGAAGACCGGCTCATCCCATGCAATCTGACCACCCTTCTTGTGCAGTCCCTCCAGGTGATTTCCCACCCCACCCGGTCCTTGAAGGTACCCAGTATCAAGGTAAAGTCAGCCTGTAGGGAAGGAAAGCGATGGAGAAATTGGCAGCAAAAAAAAAAAAAAGATAGTGGAGCAGAGGAACAGTTAAACCCAGCTCTAGTCAATGCGGTGGTTGCATCTCCTGGCCTGTCAAGGGTGTCTTCAGGGTGTGATCAAAAAAGTCAAGATGGATGTGTGATCAAACCTCCACCTGTTTTTCATATCATGCAGGCAGAACGTTGATTGCAACATTGTGGCAGCCATCTTGACTTTTTTACCTGTGGATACCCCTATTGCCTATAGACACTCTAACTCTTTTTGTAACCACCAGAGCCTCCCCAAAACACTGCTGAAATCTGGTGGCCAGCTGCCCAATGACAGAGGCATGACTTTTTGCTTTTCAAAGAATAATAAAAAATGAAATATATATTCTGAGCCTCAGATAGGCTTAACAGACACAGTTTACTATACACAAAAATAAGACCCTCCAAATCTAAAAAGAGTGCAGGTAGTGCTCGCTTAATAACCATTCATTTAGGGACGGTTTGGACTTACAGGGGTGCTGGAAAAACCCACTTACGACCAGTCCTCACACTTACAACCATCACAACATCCCCGCAGTCACATGATCATGATTCAGGCGCTTGGCAACCAGTTCGCATTTACGACCGTTGCAGCGTCCCACGGTCATGTGATCACCATTTTCGACCTTCCCAGCCAGCTTTCGGCAAGCAAAATCAATGGGGAACCACGTGATTTGCTTAACTACCATGTGGTTTGCTTAACGACTGCGGTGATTCGCTTAACGACTGCTGCAAAAAAGGTCATAAAATCGGATTGGAAATTGGATTTGCTTAATGACCGCTTTGCTTAGCAACTGAAATCCCAGTCCCAGTTGTGATCGTTAAGTGAGGACTATCTGTGTATATGTTCCAGTCCTGCCATCTCCAGTAATGCCACTGCATCACCCCAACCCCAGGCATCTTATGGATCTTGGATTTTGCTATGAAATTTTGTTCACCCTTGCCTCAGGAGACCTCTGTGGGGAAAAAAAGGGTTTTTTCCCCTCAGAAAATATTATTGTCAGGGCTTAAACATCCCCTTTTGTGCATATTATGTACTTAAGCATTTATTGGAGAATTGGGAAACACACTGTTTCCACATTTAGCCATACAGTCTCAATCTGCACTCCAATTTAATAGGTACATATGGCATCATGTGCCTCCAGGGGAATTAAACATACCTAATTCTATGTGTTCTACCCTGATGCTGGGAAAGACTGAGGGCAAAAGGAGAAGGGGACGGCAGAGGATGAGATGGTTAGATAGCATCACCGATATAATGAACATGAATTTGAGTAAACTCCGGGAGACAGTGGAGGACAGGAAGGCCTGGCGTGCTATGGTCCATGAGGTCACGAAGAGTCGGACACGACTGAACGACTGAACAACAACAACAACAATTCTATGTGTAGATTCTGGATACCTTCCTTTCCAATCATGAATGTAACTTGGCCACTTGGTTTTATATATGGCAACTGCAGCGAGGCTTTTATATGCTGGAAGACGGAAGAATACAGAAACACCCATAATAGAGGAACGGATTGTGAAGATGGCTGAGTTTGCAGAAATGGCTAAATTGACTTGTTTGATTAAGGAGGGAACAAGAATTACTTTTACAAAAGACTGGAAACCCTTTATGGGCTTTTTGCTGAAAATGAATAAAAATGAATTAGTGATTTTGGGATTTATTGATTTAAAAGGTTGTTTATGGGAAGAAGGGAAGCATGATATGTAATTTGGGAGGGGGGAGATGATAATTACTGTGTTTGTAACTGCTGCAAAAAAATTAGAAGTCACTTCTTTAGATATCTTACCTTTTTTCTTTCTTTTTTGTTATCTTTCACTTTTTCTTTTATTCTTTTACATTTCCTTCTTTTTTCTATTTTTCCTTTTATGTTTCTGTAGTTTTTTAAACTTATGTAAAAATCTTCTTTTAATAAAAATTATATTAAAAAAAAACTTAACTTGGCCACTTCATTCACTGTTGAATTAAAGGGTTTTTTTAAAGTCTTTAAAAGGAAGTGATGTTTGACAAGTTGTAATGCTTCGTGGAATCCTTATTCAGTTAAAAGCTAACTGTGGCTTCATCTGTGCCCTTGACTTCCCCCCTTCTTTTACATATCTAACCCACATCTTAATATAGCATTTGCTGTATATAGTAATCTTTGCAAACCTACAAACCTCTTTTCGTTTTGAAACCAAAAGGACAGAATTCGTTGCACCAAAAACTAAATTCAAGAAAGTATATCAGATACTTCTTAGAAATCTGCTAGGGGAGCAGATCTGTTTTTCTTCCTTTCCATCCCGTTCTCATAACAAATGTTCAAGCAAACCATATGGGAGGGGAAACCAAGCCAACAGCAAAAACAAAAACAAAAAATGCAGGCTGTATTGCAACAATTTTGCATTGCATGCTCTATAGAGGTGAAAAGTTATGATCTGGGAAAGAAAATTCTATATCCCTGTTTCTGCAGAGCCTTACTGCTGAAAGTATCTTCTTCGCTCCTTGCTGGAAAAAAAATATTCTGTTAGCATTCTAGGGTAGGAAGATGCAGAACAGAAATCGGTTTGGAGTGCATTTTAATGCCTTCTTTCACCATCAGCATTTCCTGAACCTGTACAAAAACAATTACAAGATTTAGTATGTATATTCAGCATATGCCTGTGCACCTTGTGCTTTTTACTGGTCAGACAAAAGGCACTCAGTCAGGAAGATCTTTTCCTCTTCCTGCTGCTGCTTTAGTAAAACTTCTAGAAGAACTGTGTTGTTGAAGGAAAATTCTGAGAGTGCCTTGGACTGCAAGAAGATCAAACCAGTCCATACTCCAGGAAATCAAGCCAGACTGCTCACTTGAGGGAATGATATTCAAGGCAAAACTGAAGTACTTTGGCCACACAATGAGAAGACAGGATACCCTGGAGAGGATGCTGATGCTGGGGAAAGTGGAAGGCAAAAGGAAGAGGGGCCGACCAAGGGCAAGATGGATGGATGATATTCTGGAGGTGACGGACGTGGGGGAGCTGGGGATAGCGATGGCCAACAGGAAGCTCTGGCGTGGGCTGGTCCATGAAGTCACGAAGAGTCGGAAGCAACTGAACGAATAAACAGCAACAACTAGAAGAACTAACTCCAGTGAATGTGTAAGAATGGCAATACTTTATTTATTTATTTATTCAATTTATATAGCCGCCCATCTCACACCAGTGACTCTGGGTGGCGAACCATAATAAAAAACAATAAAACAACAAAAACAGTACCAAAAATTAAATATAAATACAAATACAGCCAAGAGATCTTATATATTATTTATTTATAGGCAGCCCAAGGCGGTTGCTATTCTTCATAGCTTTGATACTCGGCTCCCCTTGTTTTTGAACTATGCTTCACCTGGTTCTTACAGCAAAGTTATCAATGCATGAGGCCACGAGCCTTCTTGTTTATCGGCCAGCTTGTTGCAAAGCCTGATGCTGATCAGGGCTGAGGAGGAGCGACTGGCCCAAGGTCACCCAACTGGTTCCTGTGCCTAAGGGAAGACTAGAATCTGTGTTTCCCCACTCCAGTCCAGCACTTTAACCGCTAACCCACATCAGCCCTCATCGGCAGGCCAAGATAGTTGAGTCTGATAGAATTACTGCTTAATCAACCGACAATAAGGATAACCCAACGCACTGCAGTGCAAAGCTTCAACGGGATATTTTTCTTTGAATCTCCTCTTTGAAGCTGTTTCATGAAGCAGCAGGAATCCGTCCTTCTCAAAAGCAACGTGGAGCTTTCATATTGCTTTGTATCCCTGTTGTGATTTCCAGCTACTGGAGGGGCCAGAGGCGGCCACCAGAGTGATGCAAGAAATGGGAGACAAGTAATGTAACCTCTGCATTGCATCAAAGAGAATTGGGAGCATCTCACACAAGCCTAGAAACTAATGTCTCCTTTGAATCCAGCTCAGCTCCCAGGGACGACACGCACATGCCCATGCTGGTTGACTGGCAGCAGTATGGATGCGATTTGACACTGACTTCTTCTGGGATTTCTGAAAATAACAATGGTTGGCAGCTTCACTCCTCCTCAGTTATGTGGGAGAACAGAAGACACCAAGCACCTTGAGCAGATCTCTGCCATACCTGGCAATGCCCCAGATTAGAATCAGCTTTTGACTTAGTTCTAAACTCTGTTTGGATGTTCACATGAACACGTGGAGACTCCAACTGGGGGAACAATGGGGTGTTCTGGCCCCAATTGATTTTATTTCCCAACCTTCTCACATTCATCTGGAGATCTAAAAGGAGCTGTTCAGGAGCTAGCAGAGTGGGAATGCGGTTCTCTGTGCTGTGTGGAACCATGTTGAATGAAGCTACTGAGCGACATAGGGAGGAATTGTCCATATCCAAACCAACACAAATAACAGGTTTTCAAACTTCTAGCTCAGAGCTTTCCAAACTTTTCATGTTGGTGACACACTTTTTAGACATGCATCATTTCGCGACACACTCTTACAGCAGGGCATCATTTCGCGACACCTCTTACAGCAGGGCACAAGGCAGGCACTAGGACCTGCGTGGAATCACAGCAGGTTTGGAGGCAGCAAGGCACAAGGCAGGCACTAGGACCTGTGTGGAATCTTGGCAGGGCTCGGAGGCAGCAGCAGCCACGACACATCCAGACACTGCAGCCGACACACTAACGCATAGCTATCCAAACTGTGTGTCACGAGACATTAGTGTGTCACGACAAAACCCAGAAGTGCTGATGGCGCATTGCCGTTGTGTATGTGGCGGCGGCAGCGGCGACGGCAGTGGTGTGCCATCAGCGCTTCCGGGTTTTAGCACGAAACATGAAGCCGCCGTCATGCACGCCACCGTGCTGCCACCGTGTACACCGCCCCCACCGTGCGCAGCACCCTGCTGCCACCGCTGTTGTGTCGCCAACAGCGGGACTTTGGAAAGCACTGCACTAACGTGTCCCGACACACAGTTTGGAAAGCTCTGTTCTAGCTGAACATATAGAAGTAAGGGGGTAAAGGTGTTGGAACTTCGAGTATCTCCTGGTTTTTTCCAGAGCCTAGTTGTACGCCTGAAAAGGACTCTTGAATGCTGTCTTAGTTCTTGAGGGGGGGGGGGCGATAATGAAATAATGAGACTGTACCTGCTGAACTTTTTCTACACCCTACAACAGTGTTCCCCAGTCTGGGCAACTTCCAAATGTGTGGATGTCAACTCCCAGAATTCCATGGGCTGCTTGACCATTGTTGAGAATTCTGGGAGTTGAGGTTGACTTGTCTCTAACATCAGAACCATCTGCAGGGGGGTCAGAAAAACCAAGATGGTGGTCACAACTGCACAATCATTGGAAAGGAGAGGCCTCACCTACAATATCAGGATAGGAGTCTGAACTTGGAGAATATGCCGTAATTGCATAATTGATATATCCGTGATAATAATTTAAATAAATCCAAGCAGGAATGGTCCCTTGATATGAAATACAGTATATCACATAGCAAGGCAGATTTAGACATCCGGAATATGGTTTCTTGGACTCAAATAGAAACTAAGAACAATTCCTAATGTTTGATGCAAAGTTCAAATATCTAAACCAGAGCTTTCCAAACTTTTCATGTTGGTGAGACAGTTTTTAGACATGCATCATTTCACGACACACTCTTACAGCAGGGCATCATTTTGCAACACACTCTTACAGCAGGGAACAAGGCAGGCACTAGGACCTGCGCGGAATCACAGCAGGTTTGGAGGCAGCAAGGCACAAGGCAGGCACTAGGACCTGCGTGGAATCACAGCTGGTTTGGAGGCAGCAAGGCACAAGGCAGGCACTAGGACCTGCGCAGAATCACAGCAGGTTTGGAGGCAGCCAGGCACAAGGCAGGCACTAGGACCTGCACGGAATCCTGGCAGGGCTCGGAGGCAGCAGCCGTGACACACCCAGACACTGCAGCCGACTCACTAACGTGTCCCGACACAGAGTTTGGAAAGCTCTGATCTAAACTGTGGCTAATGGTTGGGGATATAAATGGAAGGGAGGATGTATCATTAAAAAGTAATCTACTTCTTTTTTCACTGTTTAGTTCAAATGCAGCAGTCTTTTTTTTTGTATCATCTTGGATATATTTTTTAACTTTCTTTGTATTTCAATATTTGCTTTTTTCTTCTTTCTTTGTATTTCAATGTTTGCTTTTTTGATGTATTGTCGAAGGCTTTCACGGCCGGAGTTCAATGGCTGTTGTGGGTCTTCCGGGCTGTGTGGCCGTGTTCTGGAAGTTGTGGTTCCTAACATTTCACCAGCATCTGTGGCCGGCATCTTCAGAGGGCAGGAGCACAGACAGAAGTGATCTCTCTGTGCCCAGGTAGAGTGGCAATGTTCTATTTATAGAGCTAAATTATAGGAGATTAGGTGGGTTTTTTTGTTGTGTTGAAATGTTAACGAGTGGCTGATGAGCGTGATTAGCATGTTCATTGTGAGAAGTATTCCCATGTCCTGGTGGTTGGACTGAGTTCGTTGACCTTTTGCAGGCTGTGTTTTTCAGGACTGGTAGACAGGTTTTGCTAATTTTTAGACTTTCTTCTTTTTTATTGTAACTGTGCTGGTGTTTGTGAATTTCAATGGCTTCTCTGTATAATCTGGTGTAGTGGCTTTTGGTGTTGTCCAGTATTTCTGTGTTTTCAAATAGGATTTTGTGTCCCGTTTGCTTAACAGCATGTTCAGATACTGAAGATTTTTCCGGTTGCTGTGATGTGCAGTGTCTTTCGTGTTCTTTTATCCTGGTGTGAATGCTTCGTTTTGTGGTTCCGATGTATACTTGTCCGCAGCTGCATGGTATACAGTATACTCCTGCAGCGGTGTGGGGGTCCCTTCTGTCTTTTGCTGATTTTAGCATTTGTTGTCTTTTTTTGGTGGGTCTGAAGACTGTTTGAAAGTTGTTTTCAAACAGTCTTTTCACCAGCATCCCCACCACTCATGCTCTATCCGCTGTCAGGAAGAGACTAGAAGAGGACAGCACCCTTGAAAGGAGAAACCATCTCAACCCAAGCCAGATCTGCCATCTTCTGGACCTGTGTCTTAACACCACTTATTTCACATACAGAGGTGACTTTTACAGACAAAAACACGGCTGTGCCATGGGTTCTCCTGTGTCACCCATTGTGGCCAATTTATACATGGAAGAAGTGGAGAAGAAAGCACTCAACACATTCCAGGGAACGGTGCCCACCCACTGGTTTAGGTATGTGGATGACACATGGGTCAAAATCAAGGCCCAGGAAGTACAGGCCTTCACGGACCATATAAACACTATAGATGCCAACATTAGCTTCACCAGAGAAGACACCAAGGACAACAGACTGGCATTCCTAGACTGTGAAGTCCTCATTGGGACCGGTGCAAGCTAGAAATAGGGATCTACAGGAAACCCACACACACAGATCAATATCTGATGTTTGACTCCCACCATCCACTGCAGCACAAACTAGGAGTCATCAGGACATTGTCACACAGAGCAGAAACCATCCCCACCTCCATGGATTCCAAAAAGAATGAAAATCAGCACCTGAGAACAGCTCTGAAGGCCTGTGGATATCCAAATTGGGCCTTCACCAAATCTAAATCTACCAGACCTAAAACAGCGACAGATAGGGCTGAGACTCAGAGTAAACGAAAGAACCTGGTCATTCCCTACATGGCTGGCGTGTCTGAAAAGATAAAACGGATATTTGGCAAACACCACATACCTGTATATTTCAAACCCACCAACACACTGAGACAGAGGCTTGTACACCCCAAAGGTCAAACTCCAAAACACAAGAAAAGCAATGTAGTTTATGCAATCCAGTGCAGTGAGGAGTGCTCTGAACTCTACATTGGAGAAACCAAACAACTTTTGTACAGGAGGATGGCCCAACACAGGAGAAATAACACCACAGGAACAGAGTCAGCAGTTTATCTTCATCTAAAGGAAAAAGGACACTCATTTGAGGACATTAATGTTCACATTTTAGACAGAGAAGATAGGTGGTTTGAGAGAGGGGTCAAGGAATCCATTTATGCCAACTTGGAAAATCCTTCCTTGAATAGAGGTGGGGGCCTCAGGCACAATCTTTCCCCCATCTTCCTCCCTGCTTTGTCTTCTGTGCCTAGGAAGATTAAGACCATTTCACAAGCTCAACAGCAGCATGGTGATCTTAACGATCCTCCTTTAGATGATAAAAGGACTTAAAATAACATCTCAATATAACCATGACCTAGCCCCAGGTGTAAGGTCACACAGCTACCTAGAAACATATTTAGGATTCCCTTACTAACTTTGCTCAGACTGAAGAAGCTCCTTGGATAAGGAGCGAAACGTTTCCACTGAGAAAATAGAAATCCAGTTGACATGATTCAAGCTACAGTTTGAATGTTGTGTTTCTCCATCAGTTTTCCCATGTGGTCAGTGAATCCTTTGATGTAGGGCAGGAATACTTTGTTTGTGGGGGGCTGTTTTTCTTCAGTTGGATGTTGTTTTCTTGGTTTGTTGGCTCTTTTTATTTCATTCTTGGAATAGCCATTCGCCTGTAGGACCCAATTCAGATGGTTAAGTTCATTGTTAAGAAATTTGGTTTCAACAGTTTCTATTAGCATGATCCACCAAGGTTTTGATCATGCCTCTCTTTTGTTGTGGGTGGTGATTGGAATTTTTGTGCAGATACTGGTCTGTATGGGTGGGCTTTCTGTATACTTTGTGTCCTAGTTTGAGGTCCGGTATGTGTATGACCAGCATATCTAAAAATGGAAGTTTGCCGTCAGTTTCTTTTTCCATTGTGAATTGTATATTGGGGTGGATGCTGTTTAGGTGGTCCAGAAATTTCTCCAGTTCTTCTTCAGTATGACTCCAAATTGCGAAGGTGTCATGCACGAACCAGAACCAGACTGTTGGTGTAATGGGAGCCGATTCCAAAGCCTGTTTTTCAAAATGTTCCATGTAAAAGTTTGCTATGACTGGGCTCAGGGGGCTTCCCATGGCAACACCATCCATCTTGTAAGGGTTAGCTTAGCTTACCTAATGCCATCTTGCTTTTGGAAACTGCTTGCTGTTAGGAACTAGGTGAGAGGAGACTGCAGAGACCTTGCTGCTGTCTCTAGGGAGATAACGCTCTCCAAGGATTGTTTGGAATACCAGGAGACATGCAAATGCTTACTGCTAGCAATGCAGATTTAGGAACCTTGCCCTGTGACTAGGAGGAGAGTTCACTATGCTTTCTTACTGAGCTTTGTAAACCCTATATAAGTACTGTACTTGTGATGTGTGTGTGTGGATCTTCCCAGGCATTTCACTGTCATGATGCCTGTGGAGACCTCCACCCAGCTTTGTCTTGGTAAAAATAAATGCTGTTATTTTATATCTCGAAGCCTTGACTGAAGACTGTTATTGGTAACTTCAGGAACTTGGGTGAAACAGTGTAAGCAGGGGCCTTACAATCTGTTCGTAGAACTCATTCTCCCATTGAAAGTAACTAGTTGTTAGGCAGTGTTGAAATAAAGCTGTAATGTCTTCTGGGAAGATTTGCTTGATGAGTGCCAGGGTGTCCCTTACTGGCACATTGGTAAACAGGGAGACCACGTCAAAGCTGACCAGTTTGTCTGTGTGGTTTTGTTTTAGGGTGCTGATTTTGTTGATGAAGTGTCCTGAGTCTTTGATGTGGGACGGAGTCTGTCTGATGTGGGTCTGTAAAAGGGTTGCCAAATGTTTGGATAATTCATATGTCGGGGAGCCAATGGCACTTACAATGGGTCTGAGTGGGATCGAGTCTTTGTGGATTTTGGGGAGTCCGTATAGTCTTGGTGAGAGAGCTTCTGTCTTGCAGATACGTTGTTTGCTTTTTTCTTCTTTGTATTTCAGTATTTTAACCATAAACCTATAGGTTAAAAAAACCACCACAACTGCACAATTGAAGCTCTGCCTCATCTTTATGTGCATCTGAATGTATATAAAATAGGGATGGGGCTTCAATTGTGTAGTCACTGCCACCATCTTGACTTTTTTGACCAAGGTACCTTTTGGGTACCTTGAAATTGGAAGCTATGGGAATCCTTGGTGTAAAAACAAGGTGGAATTTTAACGAAGCAGCAATTGCAGTACCTTTTTTAAACTGTGTATATTTTTTCAGGATGGTGAAAGAGAAGCCTTGCAAAAGTTAGCCAAGCATGTTGAAAGCACAATTCTTGTTCTTGGCTAAAAATACAGATATGCAAGAAGCAGCTGTTAATGAAGTTTGGGTTACCCTGGACTATTAAATCTCTTAGTTGCTCGCAAGGAAATAACTTTTAAAAGCCCAGCTAGAAAGCTTGCTTTAAAAAAAAAAAAAAAAAAAAGCAGCTGTTGTTATTACAGCTAGCCAAGAACAACCAGGGAAAAAAAGAGGAAAAGGATAGGAAGGAGGGGGGGGAAAGAGAGATGCTATGAAAATCTAGATTGTTATCTTCAATCAGGGTGGCTGAGCTGCATCGCTTCCTTTGAGACACACACTTTTTCTGTGTGGAATAAAAGCCCAGTGAAAACATCGCTACCTCTGATCAGATTTAGAGGGGGCCTGATGAAAAATGTATGAAGACATGAGCAAGCTGGAATCAGCAGCTTCCCAGATGGGTTCATTACGAAGTGAGACGGGCCATGCAAAGCACAAAACAGCCCACTGGAATCGGATACCCAAACCAAATAATATGGTAAAATATTATTGCAGGAAAGATGGAGGTCAGGGGCAGTGGAAAAAGCTGTTGGAGGAGCAGCTGTTGCAGATGTCAAGTATAATTTCAGAGTTTTCTCCAGAAACTTCCCCAGAGGCACATTTCAGATTTTGCGGGGGGGGGGGGGGGTAGAATCAAAGCAATTTCAGTCAACAGGAGGCCAAGATACACGGCAAGGGTTTGAAGGGGCGCTTGGAGACTTAGCGCTCTTCCTTTTTTAATCACTCTGTGCTACTTGGGGAAACAACAGTGGCCTGGAAAGCAGAATTAAAAATGAAGCAGAGAAATGACGAATAGTACATAGGTATTCCTCGACTTACGACTACAATTGGGACAGGAACTTCTGTTGTTAAGCAAGGTAGCTGTTAAGTGAGTCACGCCCAGTTTTATGACCTGTTTTGCCATGGTTGTTAAGCGAATTACTGCAGTCATTAAGTGAATCACATGTTCATTAAGCAAATCCGGGTTCCCCCATTGACTTTGGTTGTTGGAAGCCGGCTGGGAAGGTTGCAAATGGAGATCACATGACCCCAGGATGCTGCAACCATCATGAAAACATGCCAGTTGCCAAGCACCTGAATTTTGATTGTGTGACCGCAGGGACACTGCGACAGTCATAAGTGTGAGGACCAGTCATAAGTCACTTTCTTCAGCACCATCATAACTTCGAACAGTCACTAAATGAATGGTTGTAAGTCAAGGACTACCTGCATTAAGAATGGCAAAGCTTGAGAGTATTTATAACCTACCCTGCAAACATATTAATAAGCAAAATAGCGGCTGTGTGAGCACAAAACTCTTGCCGTGGTTTACCCAATCCATCCAGTTTTCTGTACTCCCGAAATATGCTAGCAAAACCAGGGGGTCTGCAAAGAGGGGAGGGTCAGAAACTTCAGGATGGCAGCCATACCCGTGAGATTGGAGCCCCACCCCTTTTTTATTTATTTTATTTATTTATTATTCAAATTTATTCCCCGCCCATCTCCCATGCAAGGGACTTTTTACATGCATCTCATAAGGGACTGGGCTCTGATTGCATGGTGTGGCTACCATCTTGACTTTTTTGACCCCCCTTCCCTGCAGTCACCCCTGGTCCAGGTAATTCTTGACTTTTTTACCCCCTCTGCAGATAGTCCTGCATTGTGGGAACTTGGTTGATGCATCTTCCTACGGAAGAATCGTGTGCACAGCCATCAACACGTTTTCCCCAGCGCTGCCAACGCAGTCCCATTCTTTTCTCCTCTCTTTCTCAAAAGTCTAACGAGCAGTGATTACAAAGGAAAAGCACAAGAGCTGGATTAGAAGTTCAGGTGGGTCACAGATGAATGGAGAGAGGGAGTCTGCTACTCAGCACCCTTCTAGCTTCGGTTCCAAATTCTGCATATAGCGGAGTGGATTTCTGATGCCTTCTTCTGCCCTGTGAATTAGACCCCTGTGCATGGGAATTAATTAGAAAACAATGACAACTAGATTATTTAAGGGTAGAAATGGCCCTTTTCACGATAATCCAATGGAAACCCGGGACGGCTTCCCTAATCTTTCACACAAAGTGAACAAAATGGGACATCTCTTCTCCCCTGCAGTTGGCCCGCTTGAATTGGTGACTGAATGAACCTTGTTCCGGGCTCCGACCATGCACTGATTCAGTAACTAATCCAGGGCTTTCCAAAGTTTTCCCGCGGCGCCACACCAACCGCCGTTGGTGTGTCGCCACGGGAAAACCCGGAAGTGCCGCCGTTGCGGCAGCGCGCAAAAACCAGGAAGCGCTGCTGCCGCTTTCAATTTTTGCGCGCCGCCGTTGGTGTGTCGCTGCGGGAATACCCGGAAGCGCTGATGATGATCAGCACTTCCAGGTTGTGTGGCGACACACCAGACTGTGTGTGGCGACACACTTTTGTGTCGCGACACACACTTTGGAAAGCTCTGAACTAATCAAACAAACCAGATTTGCACTTTCGCAAATCCTCCAAAAATAGTTAATCAGTTTTTGTGAATGCAGTTTACTGGCACTTTTAGTCATGTTGCATCCATTCCCAACCTGCTGTGAAATCTATGCACTCATCTCTTTATGGTAGGAAGAAACCATGACCATTCTGTGCTATACCCACTTACGTTTTGAACAGTGTTCTGGGCCCTCTTTAGAATTAAGCCTGAGGTGATTTTCCAGCTAGTTAGGACCTTAATCAATGTGTGTATCCTGTGTGGTGTATCTCTACAGCAGGGTTTCTCCATCAGGGTTCCGTGGCACCCTAGGGTTCCGTGAGAGGTCACTAGCGGTTCCCTGGGAGAACACAATTTATTTAAAAAATTATTTCAAAGTTGGGCAACTTCACATTAAAGAGGTAAGTTTCATTCTTTATTTTCAGTTTAAGAACACTGCTAATGCATATATACAGGCCTACCCATGAAACAAAATAATTTTGTAACTTCTGGCCTATCTTTGAGCCTGAACATGCAGGGTTCCCCGAGGCCTGAAAAATATTTCAAGGGTTCTTCCAGGGTCAAAAGGTGGAGAAAGGCTGCTCTATGGTTGCCATATTTTTTTGGAAAAAATAAAGGATAAACCTGAAAAAGGGGGCAAATCTGAAAGAGGTTCATAAGGATGAAATGTGTAATTGTTTATGTTTATAACTTTGATTTACAAAGGACAATTCAAGAGCAAAACCAAGAAAAACTTTACAAAAACACATACGTATTCTAACAAAAATATCTAAAATCCAACAGTATAGGTAAATTTACTTTAAAAAGACAATTCAATTTCCATAGCTTTCACATGAATATGAAAGGCATGGTGGCTCAGCGGTTAAGACGCCAGGCTTGTCGATTGGAAGATCGCAAGTTCGGAGGTTCGAATCCCTAGCCCTGCATGCAGAGTGAGCTCCTGCACTAGCTCCAGCTCTTGCCAACCTAGCAATTTGAAAGCATGCAAATGCAAGTAGATGAATAGGTACCTCTTTGGTGGGTAGGTAACAGCGTTCCGCACGCGTCATGCGGCCACATGACCGTGGAAGCGTCTTCGGACAACGCTGGCTCTTCGGCTAACAAACAGAGATGAGCACCGGCCCCTAGAGTCAGACACGACTGCACAAATGTGCGGGGGGAACCTTTACCTTTTTTTTATGAAAGACTCTGCATTCAGTGGTACCATTTGTACGGTAAAAGTTAAATGACCAAAGGAAAGGACAAAAGAGAGTTTTTGAAAAATAAATAAATCTAAAGGACAGCTTTCTGAAATAAAGTACCGTCCTTTATAATAAAGGATGTGTGGTCACCTATGTATCTCCCCATTTTACTCACATTGACCACCAGGAGGCAGTACCTGACTAGTTTAGTTCTTGTTGGAATTTCCCATAGATCTTCCCTAAGCAGTTTGAATGAAAAACACCACATGGCCTATAAACTGTATAAAAATAGACAGATTACCCCCCCACACACAAGATGGGGGTGGAAGTAATGTAAATCCTTGTAAAATGAGGACATGACATAATATAACATCTGTACCTTTCTGAGAGCTTAAGAAAAGGAGTAATAATAATGATTTATTAAGGAAGGTGGACAGTATAGGCCATTCTAAAGACAGATAGAATCAAAAGCAGAGATGGCAAACTTTGGGGGGGCAGGGCCCCAATTTTATTTGTACTCCATTTTTTTCAGCTTCAGAAGCTGCAAGGACCCTGCCCAGTGATGTAGAAGGAGAAAAAAAGTCCTTTCTGTTGTTTTGGAGAGGGACAGGAGAGATTTAAGGGTGGAAATTAATATATTTATTTGCAAGACTTACATGCTGCTCCCATCGAAACTGACTTCAAGTGGCATAGGATTCCCAGCTCTGTAATTTAGGATAAAAACAAAACAGGTTAACATAAAACATAATAACAATTCCAAACCCAGCAATAATGAAGATGATTAATGAAACCCAGCACAATAACAGCATGTACATGTACAACGTTCTTTGCAATCGAAACATGGCAGCCCCAGAGATGTGCTGGAAGAGCCGTGTTGTGATGGAGCAAGGAGGCCTTTTCTGTGTCTGGGAGAATGAGATTGTGAAGGAAGGAGCAGTGACTGAAAAAGTAGGCATCCTGAACAAGGGAATGTAACCATTTGGCTTTCAGGAGGCTCCATGTGTTCCTTCCAGTCCTTAAAATCAAGAAATGGCCATTTGGCCCTCAATTTCTCTAGTGAAATCTGGGCACCTTCTAGGAATCCTTTGTGGCTGGTGGGTCAAGTGTTGCTTACTTTACATTTAGGATATCTAGAGTTTTCTTTTTAACACTATAGAACACTTTCCAAAACAAATAGGATGTAAGTACTGCAGATGCATTGGAGTAAGACTGCCATAGACAGTTTGGTCTTATACAGGGTTCCCCAAAGTGGTCAATATCGACCCCCAAGGGTCGATGGGACTATCCAAGGGTTCAATAAATGGCTGGGTGTCAAAAGAGGGTCAGTAAGTTCCTGGGGATCAATAAATGTGCCTGGCTGCCTCCAAACCTGCCCTGCCAGGATTCCGCACAGGTCTACTGCCTGCCTTGTGCCTGGCTGCCTCCAAACCTGCCCTGCCAGGATTCCGCACAGGTCTACTGCCTGCCTTGTGCCTGGCTGCCTCCAAACCTGCCCTGCCAGGATTCCACGCAGGTCCTAGTGCCTGCCTTGTGCCTGGCTGCCTCCAAACCTGCCCTGCCAGGATTCCGCACAGGTCCTAGTACCTGCCTTGTGCCTTGCTGCCTCCAAACATGCCCTGCCAGGATTCCACGCAGGTCCTAGTGCCTGCCTTGTGCCTGGCTGCCTCCAAACCTGCTGTGGTTCCGTGTAGGTCCTAGTGCCTGCCTTGTGCCTTGTTGCCTCCAAACCTGCTGTGATTCCGTGCAGGTCCTAGTGCCTGCCTTGTGCCTTGCTGCCTCCAAACCTGCTGTGATTCCGTGCAGGTCCTAGTGCCTGCCTTGTGCCTTGCTGCCTCCAAACCTGCTGTGATTCCATGTAGGTCCTAGTGCCTGCCTTGTGCCTTGCAGCCTCCAAACCTGCTGTGATTCCATGTAGGTCCTAGTGCCTGCCTTGTGCTTTGCGGCCTCCAAAGCTGCAGTGATTCCGTGTAGGTCCTAGTGCCTGCCTTGTGCCTTGCTGCCTCCAAACCTGCTGTGATTCCGTGTAGGTCCTAGTGTCTGCCTTTTGACTTGTGGCCTCCAAACCTGCTGTGATTCCGTGTAGGTCCTAGTGCCTGCCTTGTGCCTTGCTGCCTCCAAACCTGCTGTGATTCCGTGTAGGTCCTAGTGCCTGCCTTGTGCCTTGTTGCCTCCAAACCTGCTGTAATTCTGTGTAGGTCCTAGTGTCTGCTTTGTGCCTTGCGGCCTCCAAACCTGCTGTGATTCCGTGTAGGTCCTAGTTCCTGCCTTGTGCCTTGCGGCCTCCAAACCTGCTGTGATTCCGCACAGGTCATAGTGCCTGCCTTGTGCCCTGCTGTAAGAGTGTGTTGCGAAATGATGTATGTTTAAAAAATGTGTCACCAACATGAAAAGTTTGGAAAGCTCTGACATGGACATATCCATCTGGAGCTCAGCTTAGACACTTATATCATCCTACTTTGTAGTTCTTAGGGCTGGGCACAGTCAAGAAAACCACACAGCCAATGAAAACAACACAAACGTAACTGGTTAATTAAAATATATAAAGGTTACACATAAGAAAGACGAAGGAGGAAATTAAACCAAAGTCAGGGCTAGTTGAATCTCTGAAGGGTGAGAATTCCACAAATCAGGCTGCCAAAGAAGAATGTCTCCCCATACAAAGGTCTTCAAGCCCCATTCACTTGGCAGCTTTTGAACCTGGGATTTCAATATGCATAGATCATACCTGACCTCTGGGGGTGCTCTAGGTCTGAAAGTCCCCTTGAAAGACTAGATGGATGAGGTTCTGTAGCCCAAGAGGGCTCCTAGGCTCTACCTCTAACTTGAATACAGTCAAGGACCTGTATAGACACTAGGGAAAGTTCCAGTCTTAGACGACCTCCAACATCCTACTCATTTCTCGGTGTGAGGAATTTATGGCATCAAGAAGCCAGTCTGACTTCAGAAATCAGAGTGACCCTGGAGATAAGCCACAGCATCAGTAAGCTAACACTGATTCTGAGAAAGGAAGGATTTTGGCTTCTTTTCCAGCCACTAGGAATTTGTCCATTTTTGGATAAAGCTGAATTTTCAAAAGTTGCCCCAGTTTCGTTTACTGCTTTTGCATCATCCTAAATGTTTATGTGTCTCAACATCTGAATCCACATTCTCTTTTCTACTGAGAGGCCACTTGCCCAAAGCTAAACTGAACAGGGATGTTTTTCTGTAAGGAGTGAATGTTTCTGGGTAAAGAATGATTAAAATATCTTACATTTCATGTTAGTTAAATGCCTTGGGTTGTGATACCAGAAGGAAAGAGAAACAAACTGTATACATTTCAAAGTGATCTGGTGCCCTCTAATGGTAAGAGTGTTCTTGATTGCTGGATTGCTTTGTTATGGGGTTGTAAAAGTACAACAGATGTAATTAATAGGGGGAAAAACATGAAGGAATATGCTAAGAAACTGATGCTCATTGACTGACATTAAAGCGAATCAGCCTTCAGCATCATCAAGGGTAAATCAGTATAAAGTTGAATATTTCTGAGTCATAGAAATTGTGATGAGTTCTAAAAGTGAACAATGCTCATAATCCTTCCACATCAAAAGTGATTCCTAATCCCCCACCTTCCAGCTCGTTTATTTATTCGTTTTGCACATTAGATATGAGCAACTCTGTTAATGTTAACTCTGCTCAGCTTCTCATTTTATCAATCACAAGCTCTGATCAGCTGAAAAATGTTAGCACCTAAATTTGTAAACATCTTCATTTTTCCAAACCTATACATTTGTGCTCGTCATGGAGAAAACCTATGTGGTCACTAGGAGTTGAAAATGACTTGATCGCACATATTTTTTTTTTTTTAACAAATTTTATTAGATTTTAATTTTACATAGATAAAAGTTTGAAACAGAAAAGAAAATGGAAATACAAATCAAGAAAAAAGAAAAGATAAAAAAGTGTAGTAAAGGAAAAAAGAAAAAAAGATAAAGCTGAAACAGAATTTGGTCAACTTCCGATTTGTATCTGGTCATGGTATTTTAAAAATTTTGTCTTACATGCTAGGTCTATATATAATATTAAAGAATATTTCTTGTCTATTACATCAATATATATATATTTTAATCTTCAAATCCCCATATAAGCTTTGCCCCTCCCGCATCTTGTAAATAGTCAGTTAATGGTTTCCACTCTTTAAGGAAATAATTATTTGGATTTTCTTTTAATAAACATGTCAGTTTATCATTCTCTGCCATATCCATCAATTTTAACATCCAATCTTGTATTGTAGGCGATATCTGGTTTTTCCAATTTTGTGCAAAAATAAGTCTTGCTGCTGTAATCATGTATTGCATAATCCTTGTAAATTGCTTCCCAGGTTGTCCATCAATTATTCCCAGTAAAAAAAATTCCGGTTTAAATGGAACTCGAATTTGTAATATATTTTGCATCAATGCATGTATTTGAGTCCAAAATTTCTTTGCAGTCTCACATGTCCACCACATATGGTAAAAAGACCCCTCTTTTTTTTTACATTTCCAACATAAGTTGGAGACATTTCCATACATTTTAGAAAGTTTTTGTGGGGTCATATACCATCTGTACATCATCTTATAAAAGTTTTCTTTTAAATTATAACACAAAGTAAATTTTAACCCTTTGGTCCACATATCTTCCCATTGTTGCATTTGAATATTATGGCCAATATTTTTAGCCCATTTAATCATACAGTCTTTAACTTGTTCCTCTACCATTTCACCTTTTAACAATAATTTATACATTTTTGCAATTAGATGATCATCTGTCTCACATAGTTGTATCTCAAATTCCGATTTGGTTTGTTCAAATTCAAGGTCTTTCTTATCTAATTTAAATTTCTCTACGAGCTGCATATATGAAAGCCATTGAAAACTGTATCCCTCTGATACCAATTCTTCTATTGATTTAATTATATATTGTCCTTGTTCTTTCTTTAAAAAGTCTTTGTAGGTTAACCATTTATCTTTATTTCTTACTTCTGTTCTGTAGAATGCTTCTTGTGTAGAAATCCATAAGGGTCTTTTATAACATAAGATTAATTTATATTTATTCCAGATTCTTAACAAGGATCTTCTAATATAATGGTTTTTAAAGTCCACATTAACTTTAACTTTATCGTACCACAAATATCCATGCCATCCATATCTTAATTCATGTCCTTCCAAATTCAATAATTTTTCATTTTTCAAAACTATCCATTCTTTAATCCAAACCAAGCAACAAGCAGCATAATATAATTTCAAATCCGGTAGACCTAGTCCTCCTCTTTCTTTAGAGTCTTGCAGTACTTTATATTTTACTCTTGGTTTTTTCCCTTGCCAAATAAACTTAGAAATATCTCGCTGCCATTGTTTAAAAGGTTCTTCTGATGCCAATATAGGTAGTGTTTGAAAAAGATATAAAATTCTTGGCAAAACATTCATTTTAATTGCTGAAATTCTACCTAATAATGATAATTGCAGTTTTTCCCAATGTTCCAAATCTTTTTTAATATCCATCCAAAGTGGAATATAATTATTCTTAAACAACTTAACATTTTTAGTTGTTAAATATACTCCCAAATATTTTACTTTTTCTTCCATTGAATATCCTGTTATTTCTTTCAATTTCTCTTGTTGGTGGTAATCCATATTTTTGGTCAAAACTTTTGTCTTCTGTAAATTCACTTTGAACCCTGCTAGCGACCCAAAGTCTTTTAGTTTCTGTATTAATATTTCAATTCCTTCTAGTGGATTCTCCAAAGTAATGACTAGGTCGTCAGCAAATGCTCTTAGTTTATAAACTTCTTTTTTAACTTTAATACCATGGATACCATCATCTTGTCTAATATCTCTAAGTAAAACCTCTAATACCAATATAAACAAAAGTGGAGATAATGGACAACCTTGTCTAGTACCTTTTTGTATTTCACATGGCTTACTAAATTCTCCATTAACAATTATTTTGGCAAATTGTGGAGTATATATTGATTTAATCCATTTTATAAAATTTCCTCCAAAATTCATATTTTCCAAAACTTTGAACATAAAAGGCCAATTTAAGTTGTCAAAGGCTTTTTCAGCATCAATAAATATCAAGGCAGCTTGTTTATCATAGTGTTGATCCAAATATTCAATTACGTCTACTATGTTTCGGACATTGTCATGAATTTGTCTTTTGGGTAGAAAACCAGTTTGGTCTTGATGAATAAAATCCTTAAGTATATTCTTCATTCTTTCTGCTAATATCGTTGTAAATATCTTATAGTCATTATTCAATAAAGATATTGGTCTGTAATTTTTAGTTAATGTTAAATCCTGTTGTTCTTTGGGTATCAATGTTATATGTGCTTCTTTCCAAGTTTCAGGCATAATTCCTGTTTCCAAAATAGAATTCATAGTCTTCTGCAAAGGTAGACATAAATCCTCTTCAAAACATTTATAGTAGGCTGCTGACAATCCATCCGGTCCAGGAGCTTTTCCACTACTAATTTTCTTAAAAGCTTTTATCAATTCTTCTTTTGTTATAACATTATTTAATATCAATCTTTGTTGGTCATTAAGAACAGTTAGTTTTTGTTTATTCAAATATTCTTCAATCTCATCCAAGTTGACATCTTGTTTTTTATATAATTTAGAATAATAGTCATGAAAGGTTTTTTGAATGTCCATATTATTCAC
Source organism: Charina bottae (assembly GCA_023362775.1). Lineage (NCBI taxonomy): Eukaryota > Metazoa > Chordata > Lepidosauria > Squamata > Charinaidae > Charina > Charina bottae. The sequence continues at coordinate 134,001,752 of JALMGJ010000003.1, forward strand.
CAGAGTTTTTCCTTCATGTTGAATATTAGTAATCAAATTCTTTTGTCTTTGTTTCCTCAATTTATAAGCCAGCCATCTACCTGGTTTATTTGCATATTCAAAATATTTTTGTTTTGTAAATTTCATTTGAGTCTCTATCTCTTGAGTTAATATCATTGATATTTGCTTTTGTAGAAATTTAATTTGAGTGAGCAAAGTGTCATCCATTGGTTTATCTCTCAAATCTAACTCTTTACTTTTAATTTCGTCTAAAATCAATTGAATTCTTTTTTGTTTTTTCTTCCTCATTTGAGCATTGTATTGAATAAAATAACCCCTCATATATGCTTTACTGGCTTCCCATACAGTTTGAATATTAGTCCCTTTGTTCAAATTAAATTGAAAATATTCTCTTAATTTTTTTTTGCATACATCAACTACATCATTATTCCGTAGTAGTGACTCATTCAATCTCCATCTAAATACATTCCGTTTCCCTTTAAGAGTCAACATTACTGGATTATGATCTGATAAAGTCTTAGGTAATATATCAACTTTGTTAATATCCATCATCAAATTTTTAGATATCAAAATCATATCTATTCTAGAATGTGATTTAAATCTCTCTGAATAATATGTAAATTCTCTGGAAGTCCCATTCATACATCTCCAAATGTCTTGTAAATCCAACATCTCTTTCAAGTCGAAAAATGTTTGTGGCAATTTTCCCTGTGTTTGCTTCACTTCTTTTTGTGACTGTCTATCCAATCTGGGGTAAATTACCCCATTCCAATCCCCCATGAAACACCAATTGTCATAAGTTAAGTCCAAAAGTTTATCCATCAGGTTTTTATAAAATACTCCTTTATCCATATTCGGTGCATAAAGTCCAACTATCAGTGTTTTAGTTCCTTGTATGTTAATTTCTACTACAATGTATCGACCCTCTTCATCAGCTAATATCAATTTTGGGTTTAACTTTGGTTGTACATATAAGACTACCCCTTTAGTATTTTATATCCAGCCGAAATAAATTCTTCTCCAAGCTGTTTTTGAATCAAATATTTAGTATCTTTTTTACAAATATGAGTCTCTTGTAAACAACTTATGTCCAATTTCTGTTTTTTCAAAAAATGAAATATCTTTCTTCTTTTTTGTGGAGCATTGGCTCCATTAATATTCCATGTCAGATATTTAAGTTCCATTGGTGTTTTATTCTTTAAAATCCCTTTGTTAAGTCCACACCTGTAGCTCCTTTCTCAGATAGATCTTCAGTCTTCTCTTTGTCTTTCGATGTTTCTCCTCCTTTTGTCAATTCTCCTTCTGGTAAACCCATTTCTTTCTTGTATTTCTCTAAAAAAGCTTTTGCTTTTAAAATGGAAGTTATTTTGAATCTCTGTCCTTTAAACTCAAACGATACGCCTTCCAATTTTTCCCATCTAAATGAAATACTATGTTGCCTTAATTTGTCTGTAAGGAAAGAATAGTCTTTTCTTTTCCTAATTATTCTCAAGGGAATTTCTTTTAATACAATTATTTCCTTCCCTTCTATATTTAATCTAGTATTATAATGCTTCCTTAAGATTTGCTCTTTTGTCACTTTTCTTACAAAATATATCAATATGTCTCTAGGGACTTTTCTTTCCTTAGCATAACGTGAGTTTACTCTGAATATCTTGTCTATCTCCAAATCTAAATCTTGTTCTCTTGTCTCCAAAAATTTAGCTAATTCAAAAGTCATCCTTTCTCTCACATTTTCATCTACTTGTTCTGGAATTGCTCTAAATCTCAAGATGTGCTCCTTCTCTCTCATTTCTGCTAAAGCTGTGATATCTAGATTATGTTCAATCTCTTTAATAGCATATTCTGATTTATCTTCTAATTTTTGCATCTGGCTTTGCGTATCTTTAAGTTCTCCTGACAGAGAATTGACCACTTCCTTAACTGTTTGAATTTCTTTTTTAAAATCTTGCTTAATCTCTCGGGTTATTTCTTTCTTCATATCGTCCATTTTTTTGTCTAATGCTGTAATCTGATCTTCCATCTGCTTCGTGGAGTCATCCATTTTCTTATTTATTGCTGTATTCTGGTCATCCATTTTCTTATTTATTGCTGTATTCTGATCATCCATTTTCTTATTTATTGCTGTATTCTGATCATCCATTTTCTTATTTAGTGTTGCAACAGCTTCTAATATCTTTTTCATTTCTGGTAATAAAGCTTCTGAGGCAGATGTAGCAGGTGTAGCAGAATCAATAGGTGGTCCTCCAGTCTCCTTCTTCTTCTCCTTCTCCGCCCGTCTCGTTCCCAAAGACGCCATAGCCCTGCAAAAAAGAAGAAAAAAGGGAGAAAAGGGGAAAAAGCACCATATAACAATATAACAAAAATTATTTAAAAAAGGGGAAAAAATTAAAAAAAAAATTAAAAATTCTTTTACAAATAATAAAAAGAAAAAAGAAAAGGTGAAAAAACAAATATCCAAAAGGTTAAGGAAAAAGAAAGAGAGAACTAGGCTCCTTTAAAATTTTTCCTCTTAGGTCATTTATAATCCCTTATATATAAAAGTCCACAGTGTTTCAAAGGATAAAAGCCTAGGACTTTTTGTTCTCCTGTAGTCAAAATCAAAGATAAGAATAGTAAATATTCCCAGGGTTTCACCTTCCCACTTGTAATTCTTCAATCCAACCACAAGTCAAAAAGAAAAAATGTTGCTAGAGACATGTAAAAAAGCCTCTACTTTCCATATAATAATCCAATAATCCAAATTAAACGTTAAATAACTTGACTTTTTCAGAAAAATAAATCCAAACAGAGTTCAAAGTTCAAAAAGAAAAAGAGGAACTTGTATATATAAAAGAGTTTTTAATAGGGTTCAGTAATCCCAACATCAAAATCTTAAAAAATAAAGTATTAATCACTCCATTTAAATCCAAGCTTTAATATAGTATTCCAGAGAGCAAAAATAGAAATACCAATAGTTGTCCATAAGTAAAAAACTCAAACCAAACTGAAATAATAGTAAAAGTCACTTTCACTTCTAGCAAAGCCACTTAGCTTCTCTTCCCACCGTTTATTCTTCCATTAACAAGAAAAAAATATAGCACCAGCAAATATAAATCAAGTCCAGATACAAATCTTAGCACTTAATAAAAAATAATAATGTTTAAAAGTAAAAAAAAGTGACTAAAAGCCTGGTCGGGCCAGCTACTTATCTGTTAGAATCACGGCTGCTGCAGAGCCCCGTTTTTTTTCCCAGTCTCCTTTCATTGCTCCATCTCCCTCCTCCCGCAGTGGAAATTACAGGAGTCGGGGGAGGGCATTTACTTCAGAGACCCTTTGTGGTTAATCTTCCGATCACACTCTCTTCGACTTGATCGCACATAATTGATCAATCAAATATGTTTGTGCAAGTATATTTCCTGGTATGCATACTTTCGGCTATTTCCCCCCATTTATATATTTTGCATTTTTGTATGTATTTTGCATTTTTGTATATTTAGGGACGTGGTGGCTCAGCTGGTAAGATGCCAGGCTTGTCGATCGGAAGATCGCATGTTCGGAGGTTCGAATCCCTAGCCCCGCGTGACGGAGTGAGCTCCCGCACTAGCCCCAGCTCTTGCCAACCTAGCAATTCGAAAGCATGCAAATGCAAGTAGATGAATAGGTACCACTTCGGTGGGATGGTAACAGCGTTCCACGTGCGTCATGCCAACCACATGACCGTGGAAGCGTCTTCGGACAGCGCTGGCTCTTCGGCTAACAAACGGAGATGAGCACCGGCCCCTAGAGTCAGACACGACTGCACAAATGTGTGGGGGGAACCTTTACCCTTTTTAAATGTGTACTTTGTCTTAATGTTTATCTTTTTTTTACACACTGTTCCATAATAGGCATATTGTTTTGTGCATTTTCTGAGTTGAGAACTATGTTGCAAAAATTTGGAAAAGGCAGATTTTGGTGTGTATATGTATTCCAGTTCTTCTTTAGGATTGGGAGTTCTGGATTCAATAATTTCATACAAATCAAAGTAATTTCTTACCCCTCAGAAATCAGCAGTGTAACATCACACCTTAATGGACAGTTTATCACTCAGAAATACTACTGATCTATTGCAGATCCGTCTCCCAGCAGATCTTGAGGTATCTGAACAGTTGAGTACTATCAGTCTATTTATGGTAAAAGATATTTTTTTTAAAAAAAATCCCATTGCTTTCTGTTTATTTAGTCTACATTTTGGTACTCAGAGAAAGCTAATAGGCTTGAAATGAATCCAAAACAATATCATTTGTGTTTGTCGATAAATTCATTTTGCACACAGTTCAGCTAAGGTAAAAGGGCAAAGATTAGAAAACTTAAAGATAAACAGCCATTAAAGAATTAAGATAATTCTTGGTAGATTAGTAGGTGTATTGAGTGAACCAGTTCTTTGCAGCTGCAGTGCAACACATTGCAAGCTTGTTTAGTATTAACCTTGGTTAGTTTGGGGAGAATGACTGAATTTTTTTTTTCAAGAAAGCTTTTAGCTAGCAATGGAAAGCCAGCTGGCTAGCTGAAGGAAAGTCAATGGTAATAACAGGAATAAAACACACATTTCTGCTGGGGTTTGAACTAGAATTTACAAGGCAAAGCTTTTAGCTGTTGGTTTATTTTAATACTGATAGTAAAAAATCTCTTAGAAACACTTCAGGTGCAAAAAGGCTAGTAAGAAAGGATTTTTTTTTCATTTTGAAGGTGGTGGTCGTGCCTGTCTATATGTGCATTTTGATGCTTTAACTTTTTATATATAAATTTAACTTTGTACCTGTGTAGATAGAGAGATACACACCAATATATGTGCCCAGAAAGACTCACCCACAGGAAGGAAAGCAATTGGCCATGGCTTTCTGGAAGAGAAATGTGAGAGGTCACTGCACCAGGGGAACATGTGTTTGTACCAAGTAATAAGTTTTTGTAGACAAGGAGAGGAGATAAATGTGTGGAGTCCCTTTGCTAACTTCCTCTCCATTAATATCAATTGCCCTGGTGGTCAACAGCTTTATAGTGCAGAAAGCCAGCAGATGCAAAGTTGAATTCCCTCTGTTTGTTCTATTCAGCATCTTTTTTCCACTGCTGTGATGAAATGTCTAATGAGAGGAAGAAGTGAACTTAAAAGGAGAAACTGGAGCTCTAGAAATATGGGAAACTTATCAATAAGGAGAGTTACATTCTGAAGCTATGGTTGAAACCACCCCTCCCCACCTCTTGGGTCATCTGGCTTATGAGTGTCTTGTAGGACATGCTAAGTCAGTGTTTCTCAACCTTGGCAACTTTAAGTTGTGTGGACTTCAACTCCCAGAATTCTGGGAGTTGAAGTCCACACAACTTAAAGTTGCCAAGGTTGAGAAACACTGCACTAAGTGAAGCAACTGAATTGATCTTCCTCAGCTTGAAGAGCAAGAGCTGGGAGGTTTTCCAAAACTGGCCTATCTATTTGAAGGGTTGTGTGAAATGACAATGGCTTCTTCAGGAACAGGAACACAATGTAGACAGCCATGGCCCACCAGCTGCAGGTTTCCTTCAGTGTTCCTGCCATGTTTCCATTCCCATGATGCTGGAGCAGGAGGCGAGAAAGCACTGAATGCCATTTGAATGGATTCACAGGGATGCTGGATAACTCAGCAAGGACCCCAGCCACCACAGCTCTATGCTTGTTGTGGCTTCATTCTTTTCCGTTCTCCCATACCCTCCCCCCAAACTCAACCCCTTCCAACTTCATAGCTTCAGGGGAAATGAACATAAGAATGTCAGAACCCATGAAAAGGTACAAAAGGTTGGCCCCACCCAAGATGAGAATTTTGGGAGCCACCAACAGGAACACTGAAGGAAACCTGCAGCTGGTGGGCCATGGCTGTCTACATTGTTATACAGCCAGTGTAACCAAGTGGTTCACAGGGAAGCTGGAAATGTTTAAAGGTGTAAGCTGGAGAGCTAGGTTGCAGGACACAGACACTTCTAAGATGGGCTGGTAGGTAAATAGCAGTACAGATTTTGGGAAGAGATAAGAGGCTTTTCTTCCTAAACATGCAGGCTTCAGGTTATAGTTTATATCGTTCGGTTCTCTCTCCTCTCCTATTTAACATCTACATGAAACCACTGGGTGAGATCATCCGTCACCATGGGATGAGGTATCATCAATATGCTGATGATACTCAATTGTATATCACCATCCCGGGTGAGGTAAGTGATGTGGTGGCTGCCCTGTCTCAGTGCCTGGGGGCTGTGGGGGTCTGGATGGGGAACAACAGGCTTCAGCTGAACCCTGGTAAGATGGAGTGGCTGTGGATTGATGGCCCCTCGGTATCCAGGAAGTTGTCATCTTTAGTTCTGGATGGGGTGGCGCTGCCCCATTCAGACCCAGTGCGGAATCCTCCTGGACTCACAACTCCTGCTCAAAGAGCAGGTGGCAGTCGTGGCCCGAAGGGCCTTCACGCAACTTCGGGTTGTGCGCCAGCTACGCCTGTTCCTGGATCGAGATCCCCTCTGAACAGTCACTCATGCCCTCGTCATCTCCCACATAGACTATTGCAATGTGCTCTACATGGGGTTACCCTTGAAGAGTATCCAGAAGCTTTAGCTGGTACAGAATGTGGCCACGCGGGCAATCATCGGTGCCTCAAGATCGGCACATGTGACACCACTGCTGCGTGAGCTGCACTGGGTGCCGGTATGCTTCTGGGTCCAATTCAAGGTGTTGGTTATCACCTTTAAAGCCCTACATGGTATGGGTCCAGGTTATCTGAGGGACCGCCTCGTCCCCAATATATCCACCCGTCCCACCCAGTCAGGCAGAGAGGGCATGCTACGGACCCTGTCCATGAGAGATTGTTGATTGGCAGGGTCCAGGAGGAGGGCCTTCTCTGCCGTGGCCCCTGCCCCGTGGAACACATTACCCCCAGAGGTGAGGCGGGCCCCCACTCTCCCGGCCTTCCGAAAGGGAGTGAAAACCTGGCTTTTCCACCTCGCTTGGGGTGGGAGGGGGGATAGCCAATCATGGGGGTGGTTGGCGCCATGATGTGGCTCCAAGGAATTTATATTTTATATAAATTTTAAATATTTTTCTATATTTTATATTTCATATTTATATTTCTATGATGTATTTGTTTTTATGTTTTTAATCTCTTGTTATTTTAACTGCCCAGAGTCGCTTGCAAGATGGGCGGTGCAGAAATATGAGAAACAAACAAACAAACAAACAAACAGTGTTGTTTAAAATGATGTGGCTCACTTCATAACACCATTGCATTTCCTCCACGGAGAAAACACCTGTTTGTTCTTCTCAGCCTACCTTGGCTTTTCCTATGTCAGAGTTTGCTTCAGTTGGCCACTTGGTGGCTCTGTCTGACCACCCTGAGCTGCTCCCTCAACAATGTGTAAAAGCTACATCTTCTCTTCTTGAAGCCATTCAGGGGTCCCTCTGCTTTCAAAGGTGCAGGAGAATTGCAGGGCAGATCATGCTTTGAAGACATTTCCCACATTCAAGGCTTTGCCGTGAGGAGTAACTGCTCCTATGATGTTCATTCATTGCTAAATTCTTTTTCCGAGAATTGTGCTCTGTGCAAGAGTAGAACTTTGACATGGTCTCCATGTGGGGAGCAGCACCCAGCTGATCTTCTCTGGGATTCAAAGTCAGTTCAGCAGGGGGTGGCCAAAAATGGCGAAGGTTTTTTTCGGACGGAGCTTTGATTGCACGATCGCAGCCACCATCTTTTTTTTTTTTTAACCATATGCTGCAAACATCTCTGGAATTAAAGATGAGAAATCTCCAAGAAATACCAGGGGTGGAGGCTAGAGTGGGAAATCCAAAAATAAACATCTGAGAAGGAGACAAAGACAAATCACTTCCCTATTGTTGCCAAGAAAACTACATGAAATCAACTGGAGATGAATTAAGTTTAAAGATGACTACTTTGAAATGAGACAAAAACACATGCCATCATCATCATCATCATCATCATCATCATCATCATCATTATTATTATTATTATTATTATTTTCACGTTCAAACCATTATAAATACACTGGACTTCACAGAGCCTTCAAAGGCTCAGAACTTTTGAAGCCTCTAAAAATGTGATCCTGGATTTGAACCAAAGAGAGATGAAGGTCCCTCAACCTGTATTAGAGGCAGAGATCAAACTCTCACCAAGCCCTAAGGAGTTGGGCAATTTAGGCTCAGGCCCAAAGGCATAGGCCTCCTCATGAGTAAAAGCTAACCAGAAGTGGGTTTCCTTCTGTATGATCTAACAGCGTCACTTGGAGTCTATGAGGGATCACCACTAAAGCAATAATTCTATGGAGTCCTTGGTGCCCTCTGAGCTTGGTTGTTTCCTTGCAGATGTTTCATGACCCAACTAGGTAACATCATCAGTGCCAGATGATGTTACCTAGTTGCCAGATCAGTGCCAGGACTGGCGCTGATGATGTTTCCTAGTCAGGTAATGAAACGTCTGCAAGCAAACAACCAAGCTCAGAGAGCACCAAGGACTCCACAGTTCAAACCTGAGCTACAGAGCTCAGAGTTGAACTTCTATTGGTACAATAATTCTATCCTTAAAGCAATCTAAGAATGAATGAATGACCTTTCTAAGCAGAGATCTCAAGGCAGATACTAAGAGTACCATGAAATGTAGGAAGAACCTGTCAGTTACTCCTGGTCCAAAGGAAGAGAATTTTGTTCCGAGTTCCGAATGAGGAATGTGACATGCACATTCATCTCCTACCTACAAAGCTAAAGGTAACCTATGAAAAGTAGAAGCCGCTCAGCATGCTTTTCATCTTGGTTTAAGTGTTTCTTTGGCCACCAGCATCTTGCTTTTCTTTCATTTGTTGAATTAACATCAGAAGAGCTCTGCAGGATCAGGCTGAGAGTTTCTCTGACCCAGTATCCTATTTCCTGTAAGTGACTTCCATGCAGTTTAGAAACCTCCAGTCAGGATATATAGACAAAAGGTGGCCAGGCTGTTGTCCCCTTAGCAACTAGAGAAATGCTCCTTTTGAATATGGAAGATCCATTTAGGGAACGACATTAGCATGCAGCAAAAGAAGCATGGTGTGAGAATTAGTGGGGAGGCTGAGAAAGGAATGGAAAGAGAAGGGACATAAACAATCAAGACATAGAAAGCAAATCAGTGGGCAGCTTATCTCATAAATGGCAACTCAGCCAGGTGGCAAGAAACTTGGGAAGAAGTGTTTAAAATAATTCAAAGTGTTGTTGTTCAGTCGTTTAGTCGTGTCCGACTCTTTGTAACCTCATGGACCATAGCACACCAGGCCTTCCTATCCTCCACTGCTTCCCGGAGTTTACTCAAATTCATGTTCATCACATTGGTGATGCTATCTAACCATCTCATCCTCTGCCGTCCCCTTCTCCTTTTGCCTTCAGTCTTTCCCAGCATCAGGGTCTTTTCCAGCGAGTCCTCTCAAAGTTCAAAATATTTGAACTTCAACTTCAGTATCTGTCCTTCCAATGAACAGTCAGGGTTGATTTCCTTTAGGATCGACTGATTTGACCTCATTGCAGTGCAAGGGACTCTTAAGAGTCTTCTCCAGCACCACAGTTTGAAAGCATCAATTCTTCGGCGCTCAGCCTTCCTTATGGTCCAACTCTCACAGCCATACATTACTACTGGGAAAACCATAGCTTTGATTATATGGACCTTTGTCGGCAAGGTGATGTCTCTGCTTCTTAATATGCTTTCTAGGTTTGCCATAGCTTTCCTCCCAAGGAGCAAGCGTCTTTTAATTTCATGGCTACAGTCACCATCTGCGGTGATCTTGGAGCCCAAGAAAATAAAATTTGTCACTGCTTCCATTTCTTCCCCTTCTATGTACCAGGAAGTGATGGGGCCAGATGCCATGATCTGAGTTTTTTTTAATGTTGAGTTTCAAGCCAGCTTTTGCACTCTCCTCTTTCACCCTCATCAAGAGGCTCTTTAGTTCCTCTTCACTTTCTGCCATTAGGGTGGTATCATCTGCATATCTGAGGTTGTTGATATTTCTCCTGGCAATCTTAATTCTGGCTTGTGATTCATCCAGCCCGGCATTTATCATGATGTACTCTGCATATAAGTTAAATAAGCAGGGCGACAATATACAGCCTTGTCATACTCCTTTCCCAATTTTGAACCAATCAGTTGTTCCATGTCCGGTTCTTACTGTTGCTTCTTGACCCACGTACAGGTTTCTCAGGAAACAGGTAAGATGGTCTGGTACTCCCATCTCTTTAAGAATTTGCCACAGTTTGTTGTGATCCACACAATCAAAGGCTTTAGCATAGTCAATGAAGCAGAAGTAGATGTTTTTCTGGAACCCTCTTGCTTTCTCCATGATCCAGCGAATGTTGGCAATTTGATCTCTAGTTCCTCTGCCTCTTCGAAACCCAGCTTGTACTTCTGGTAGTTCTCAGTTCACATACTGCTGAAGCCTAGCTTGTAGGATTTTGAGCATAACCTTGCTAGAATGTGAAATGAGCGCAATTGTACGGTAGTTTGAACATTCTTTGGCATTGCCCTTCTTTGGAATTGGGATGTAAACTGTCCTTTTCCAACCCTGTGGCCACTGTTGAGTTGTTGGCATATTGAGTGCAACACTTTAATAGCATCATCTTTTAGTATTTTAAATAGCTCAGCTGGGATACTGTCTTCTCCGCTAGCTTTGTTGTTAGTAATGCTTCCTAAGGCCCACTTGACTTCAATCTCTAGGATGTCCGGCCAAAGGTCAGTGACCACACCATCCTGGTTATCAGGGACATTAAGATCTTTCTTGTATAGTTCTTCTGTGTATTCTGTCCACCTCTTCTTAATCAGTTCTGCTTCTGTTAGGTCCCTACCTTCTTTGTCCTTTATCATGCCCATCTTTGCACAAAATGTTCCCTTGATATCTCCAATTCAAAGTGACTTCACTATAATTGTGGCTAGGAAATTCCTCTTGCAGTTTCCAAGATTCTGTATTTACCCCAGACTAGCATTACTGAACTCGGTATAATTCTTTTGCTCAGCTCCATGGGGTTTGACGTAGAGCTGCATTGCCCACTGCCTCTCCCATTATAAAAAAGTTGGCAATTAAAAGCTATTCAGTAAATGAATAAACCAAGAATGGAAAGGAGGGTCCATTCTCCTCTGCAGCTGTAATGGGATGTAGGAATAACCTTGAGGAACAGGAGGAAGAGCTGCAACCAAGACAATGTTCAGATAAAAGAAATGTATTTGGGAGGGAGACTCAAGGCAGGAATGATTTGCCTCCATCTGCAGCTCTGCCTTATGGGCAGCAGCTTCTGCTGTGGAAATGCTGGCAACCGAGCAGACCAAAGGAACCGATCGGTTAAATAGCAGCCGTGCACGGCTTTGCCTAATGGAGGCCCTTCAGAAAGGTGCGTTGGTTGGATATCCAACCAAGTGAATTGCCCCTTTGAAGATCTGCACAGATAGAGTAATTTGGCTCTTGACTGTCCTCAAAGAACAAAATAGGCTTTTTCCTTTAACACCAAGCTGCTTGTACTTCTAAGCCTTGGTCCATTAGACCTTCCAATGACAGTAATAAAACTCATTCTTGGAACATTTATTTCCAAAGCCCAATAATACTTCTGTATTAAGAGTGCAAAACGCCAGCTGGATTTTCAGTGGCATGTGCTAAGCTTTGCATTTTACAGTAGCTAGTAAAGCATAAACATGTCACGGGAACTGCACAAGAGGCAGAAATATTCTTCACCGAGTGGCCTAGCAGGAGGTAGGTGAAGATCTCCAAAACAGAGCATGCACGATTAAGAGGAAAAATATTGCCAATAAAAAAGCAGCAGGAACGTGACCCAAGAGATTTTTTAGATGGGCGAGATTACTCTAGAGAGTCGGGGGAGGAACAGGAAAAAGAATTAGTCTGGTGTGCAGCAAACGTTGCACTGGGGAATAGGACCATGAATGACCTCGCCAAAAGTCCTATAGATAGCACTTTAGGGATGAGAGCACTTTCATCATGCTGAAAAGGACCCATTTCTTTGTATTGCAAATTGTTCTAGACCAATGTTTCTCGACCTTGGCAACTTCAAGATGTGTGGACTTCAACTCCCAGAATTCCCCACCCAGCCCCAGTGAGCTTTCTGACTCACAGTTTTAACCCACTGGCTCTGCTTGTGCCCTCAGGGGCAACAGAGAAGAGGTCCACTCCTTCTTCTGGGTGACAGCCCTTCAGATATTTGAAGGTGGCCATTGTACCTCCACTCAGTCATTTTTTTTCTCTAGGTTATTTATTTATCCAACTTCTATCACCGCCCATCTCCCCCCAAAAGTTAACCATAGTCAGATCCTTTCATTGTTTCTCATCGGGCTTGGTTTCCAGATCCTTTCCCATATTGGTAACCCTCTGATCTTGCGCCAATTTGTCACTGTCTTTTTGAGCTATGATGCCCAGAAGTGGACACAGGACTCCAAATGAGACCTCACCAGGGCAGAACAGAGTAGAGCAGTGGCTTCCTGTGATTTGAACTCTGTGCTCTCATTCATGCACCCGAAGATAGTGTTTGCCTTTTTAGCAGCTTTGAGTTCTTCTAAGCAATTGTTTGCATCATCTGACTCCTTAATCCAGTGTTTTTCAACCTTGGCAACTTTAAGATGTGTGGACTTCAACTCCCAGAATTCCCCAGACAGCATGATTGGCTGGGGAATTCTGGGAGTTGAAGTCCACACATCTTGAAGTTGCCAAGGTTGAGAAACACTGCTCTGGACAATCCCACAACTCTAAACACAGAGGGATTCTCTTCCTGGGTGACAATTTAAAGTCATTTATGAGATAAACATGGTTCTGGTTATCTGCTGCCTCCTTGTGCTGGGATGGAGTGTTGATCACCTACGTAGCAATAGGAACATAGGAAGGGAATCTGCCTAGGAATAGCCCAGGACTTCATGAAACCCATTTTTGCAGTGCCCAGAGCAACTCATTTGCGGAAGATCGTGTTGGAGTCTGGAAGGTTAGGAAAACACTCCAAGCAGCTAACGACAATCTTGCAGAGTAGAAGTGCCCATAAAAGACTTGCACATGCCGCTTAATTAACGTTCAGAAATAAAACAGTCTTCACACCTTAGTTAGTTGAAGAAAAATAAAGATAGCTTACGTTTTTATTCAGTAGATCTTGGTTACAAGCAGTTTCATGGTAGAAAGGCTTAATCATCTCTGGTCTGCATGCAAGCGAGATGTTTTGGACAAGACCCACATAGCCATGTGGCCCTCCTGCATGGCACGTGTGGTTAGGAAGAAGGGAAGATGGAGAATGGCCTCAAGAGACCCAAGAAGGAGCAGGAAACAGGAAGTCAGGTGATCCAGGCACCTCCCACAAGCACAGTAGAGATATGCTTCAGTAGAAAAGTCCTCCCCTATGTTTGTGAGACAATGCTGAGTTGACTTCCGATAATCCTAACAGATCTGTGGCAGTTGCTTCCCATTCTGAGGCAAGAAAGAGGTGAAATAGATAGTGCAAGTTCACTCAGTTTTTTTAAAAAAATGAACTTCTCACCCCATCCATTCCAGGAAAATTGCAAAATTCTGTTTCCACCCTGTGCACAAAGGGGCCCTATACTTTTGACATGGTTGCTCGTTCATTGCCATCTCCTCCCACCTAAAATAATATTTAGCACCATTTCTACCCACCTAAAGCTTGACCATCGAGGAAGCTTCTCAAATGCGTTCAGATACGCTCAGGGCATGGAAACTAGAGGTGCGGGAAAAATTCCATTACCCAATGATCAGGCCACAAAATGGGACTTTCCAATAGCTGACATGAGTCATTCAGTTTGGGGTCAGATTCCTCAGAATGACCAGTTGTGGGGTTTTTTTTATCCGTTCAATTGTGTCTGATTCTCGGAGACTGCCTGGACAAGTCCCTGCAGTTTTCTTGGCAAGGATTTTTCGGAAGTGGTTTGCCATTGCCTCCTTCCTAGGGCTGAGAGAAAATGACTGGCCCAAGGTCACCCAGCTGGCTTTGTGTCTAAGGCAGGACTAGAACTTATGGTCTCCCGGTTCCTAGCATATTGCCTTAACCTCTACACCAAACTGGCTTTCAGTTGTGAGGTTAGAAAAACCCATTCTGCCCCAGAATGCTTTGCACAGCCCACAGTGGAGTGTTTCCCTATCCCCAAGTCTTGGGAGTTTTCCTGAGTTATGTTGTATGAAGAGCTGCCATGTTTCATGGATCCCTCCATAAATCTACCTGTGAAGAACTCCTGCCTAGCTTTGCCTGGAAGACAAGAATCCTTGGCTCCAGGAAGGAATCCAAATCAAATCAATCTTGACAACGCTCCCTGTGAAGGTGACCCAGCCAACACCTGAAGGATGAAGATTGTCTGACTTTGAAGATTCCATTGAAGTAGACTTCCGGTGAGCGACGGGAATGTTGCATCCAATTACACATGCCAGTGTCTCTGAGCATTTCAAGAGAGAGAAATTAGAATTCCCTCCCTGCTCTGTCAGTCTTAACAGCTCATGAGTTATGCTACTGAAAGCCTGGTTGAACCCCAGTGATTTCTCTCTATGTGTTCCCTCTTGCTCCTCTGAAACGAGCCTAGGCCCTCTTCAGCCCACAAGTGCTGCATTGCATCTGCCGCCAGCAGTGTGCCTCGGGGTCCCCACCAGGCCGTGGAGCTTTCAGAGGTCTCTGCAAGCTGAACTGATTAACTTTCAGCTCAGCGGCTGCTCCAGAGGAAACACCATGGAAACATTTTGGCAGCATTTGCTTTGCAGTTGAGGGGGGCAGCTGCTCACCAGAAAGAATTTCCAGCTTTGGGGATTTCCATTCTCTATCCTGAAATCGAAACCCCCAAATCACTAGTTCTTTAGTAGAGTTTGAAGGTGTAGTGTCATGTCACCAAGACCAGATGGCATTCAGGTGTCAGGTTCTCCATATCGTCATTGTGGGGGAGGAGAAGGGGGACCCTTGTTTGGATTGATTTTCTATTCCCCACCTGGTCAGGCCAGATGGCCCTTCCTCATTCTTCCCAGAACTCAAAGAGGACTATTATTTAGTTATTATTATTATTTATTATTTATTATTATTATTTATTAGTTATTATTATTATTTATTATTTCACAGAGATTTTGCTTCTATCTGTGCTCCTGCCCTCTGAAGATGCCGGCCACAGATGCTGGCGAAACGTTAGGAACCACAACTTCCAGAACACGGCCACACAGCCCGGAAGACCCACAACAGCCATCGAACTCCGGCCGTGAAAGCCTTCGACAATACATTTATTTATTTATTTATTTATTTATTTATTTATTTATTTATTTATTTAATTTATTTTTCAATTTTTGCCACCGCCCATCTCCCCCAGAAAAACTTTATGGTCCCCCATGGGGCAGCTCAACTGTGTGGAAGTGCCCTATTTGCTCATGTAAGTAGGGGGTGGTAAAAGGTGGGGGCTACTTTGATGTTTTACCTAGCAGCTTTTGGTTCACCCTAACAGGAGAAGTCAATTCTTCTTTGAGTTCTGGAACCTTCAATTTTCACACAATGAGAGGAAAAAATGTTTAGAAGACTTGCAGAAAGGGGACTGTGATACAGACCTTATGGAGGAGAAGGAGGAGGAGAGGGTGTGGAAGGAACAAGGAGAGGAAATGGGATGCTGTAAGAATACTTATCAGGTGCCATAGCATAATCGAGACAGGTGTAGTACACTTTTGATCCACATCATTAAAAGGGTATTCCATGATAGGATACTGTATCAGGTAACTAAGCTACTGAAGTGAGAAGATCGCCTGAGAATATTGAAGATAAGAGCCTTTTTTCTGTGGACCATCTGCCTTCCATCACCACCACAAATATTTTTGGACAACCACTCCTGGAAATCAATGGAGGGATATCCATACTGGTGTGGCTTGCCAAGAAAAAAAAATCATTGCTAAATTCAGTTTGGTGTCTGCTATCAGAAACCCAAGCTGATTAAGATGTTCTGAAGTTCGAATACAACAAGAATCCTAGAAAGAATGCTCTCGTCTGAGGCCAAAATGGCAAGGATTATAGCAGAAAGGTTGTCGGAAATAGCAAAAGGGACATCTTGAGGAATAAGCACTGTACGGAGTCGAAATAAATCACCAAGACCAGATGGCATTCATTTGATATTCCTGAAGGAACTACAGCTTTAAGTGTCTAAACTACAAAAAGTCCAATATATAATGGATCATTAACTATTGCAGCACCTGTTCTGGGGGACGAGAGCATTCTGTGTTCCAAAAGTGGGGGGGAAATAACCTCTTCAGCTATTTCCAGGGAAGGAGGCATGGCAAAAGATTACTGCTTTTTCGTTGAGTGTTAGAACGTGATTTGTGTTTAGAAAGGAATTGGAGCTATAAAGGTGTTTGTGGGGGGAGGGTGTACAGTATGTGTGTGAAGGAGAAAGAGTGAATGTAAGTGAATTATACCTCTTTCACATGCTTGGACAATAAAATTTGAAAGCGCTATTAAGGAAAGGAAGAACCAGGGATGAAATAAAACATTCCCATTGGAAGATGTGTTACTGTAGCAGCGAAAATACAAAACGTCACCACCAGCCAGTGCTAGTGGCCAGAAATTGATCGTGAAGTCTGATGTTTAGTAGATTATCTGATGGGGGATTGGGCTGGGACAAAATATCCATCTCTTCCTAGTTCTTAGGCCCTTTCCCCACTTGACCCTAACCTGCCTTGCCACAAACATGCCCTGGCAATACTTTTTTTCTATCATGTCCCCATATTGTTGCCCCCTCGCTGGATCGTCACCTTGTTGTGGTGAGTGGGCTTGTGTGTTCCCAATGAACCCTGTGAGCGAAGCCGTCGGGAGTCATGTACTCCTGGTAGGGTCACCCATGGCGGTAAGGTCCAGGGGGAGGAACCAGACAAAGAACGATCCAAGATAGTCCTCAACAGCAGAACAGGCGGAAGATAACAAGGTGTATTGTTACAACGGCTGCAAAGGCGGATGAAGGCTGCAGCAGCCAAAAGGTCACCAATCGTCATGGTACCCATGCCATTGGATTAGAGCCTTTTTCTGTGAAGGTTGTGTGCTGATCGTTGTGCACCGATCTCCACACATAAAACAAATTCACGCACAGGAGTCTTCCAACCACACCAAACCCAAAACAACCAAAAGTCCCATGGCGATTGATGAATGGCAACGGGGGCAGGACTGTGAAATCCGGAAGCTCCTAGTCATGGACCAGCACATGGGTGGTGGATACGGATTCAGTCGCCCTGACTCAAGGATCGAGGCAGTTGAGTAGTTCGGCAGCTGTATCCACGACTGAGCAGCCCTATTTAGGATCCACTCTGCTCACCCCATATGGGGAGGGGGCTAGAAAAGGTGCCCTAAACATAGTTTGCCTCATTTTCTCCCTGACTGGATTACCGCGACCAGTGGGGTCACCATCTAGCGGTCGTAAAAAACACATGAATTTTGGAACATGGAATATACGGACACTGCAAGACAATATGGATAGTGAACGACCTGAACGTAGGACTGCCATTATTGCAAGGGAGCTGAGACGTTTTAATATTGATATAGCAGCACTCCAAGAAACTCGAAGAGCAGGAGAAGGACAGTTGAAGGAAGAAAAAGGAGGTTATACCTTCTTTTGGAAAGGACTGCCTGAACAAGAACGACGAATACATGGGGTAGGCTTTGCTATCAAAAACGACCTTGTGAAGCTCTTGTCAGAAGTTCCCACTGGGATTAACGAACGACTCTCAACTCTCCAAATAAAACTCGCCAAAAACCAACAGGCAACTATCCTAAGTGCTTACACACCAACACTAGATGCAGATGAGGATATCAAGGAAAAAAATTATACCCAGCTGGACACCATCTTATCAGAGATACCAAAGGAGGATAAAATTATCCTCCTGGACGATTTCAATGGAAGAGTTGGGCGTGACTTTGATTTGTGGCCGGGGATCATTGGGAAAGGAGTTGACAATAGCAACATGAATGGAGTCTTACTTCTGACTAAATGTGCAGAGCATAACCTTGTCATTACTAACACACTCTTTCGCCAGAAAAATAAATTTAAAACATCATGGAAGCACCCACGGTCGAAGCACTGGCATCTTTTAGATTATGTAATTGTCCGTGCTAGAGATCGCCGTGATGTACTTCTCACCAGAGCCATGACGAGCGCCAATGACTGCTGGACAGACCATCTATTAATTCGATCCACGATGGCCATAAAGATTGTCCCTCATCGTAGGCTCCAAGGAAGAAAACCAAGGCGCAAAATGAATACACTGGCCCTTCAAGATTCTACTAAACGAGCTTGCTTTCAATCAACTCTCAAGGAACATCTGCCTATGGAACTCCCTGAAAATGTTGAGGAACACTGGATTAAATTGAAGACTTCTATTATTTCAGCCTGTGAACAAACTATCGGATACCAAACTAAGAGACATCACGACTGGTTTGATGAGAACGATAGTGAGATTGAACATATTATTGACAAGAAAAGGAAAGCCTTCCGGATATGGCAAAAAGATATTAACTGTGCCGTTAAGAAAAAAATCTACGCCAGTGCAAAGGCAGAAGTCCAAAGAAGAACTAGAGAACTTAAGAACACATGGTGGATAAAAAAAGGCCAAGAAACCCAACATTTTGCAGATGCTCATGATGCACAGGGCTTTTTTAATGCCATAAAGGTCATCTATGGACCAACAAACTATGGTACAAATCCCTTATGCTCAATAGATGGTGCTAAACGTCTAAAGGACAAAGAGTCTATTGAACTGCGCTGGAAAGAGCATTACTACAATCTCCTTAATCGTCACTCTACTGTGGCTGATGAAGTCTTCTTGCAAATCCCACAAAAACAAATAAGAGATGAGCTTGCAGTACCCCCTAGTTTGGAGGAAGTCAGTAAAGCCACTAAACAAATGAAAAATAACAAAGCTAGTGGACCTGATGGGATTCCTGCTGAAGTCTTTAAAGAAGGCGGGCCTGAACTTACACAACAACTTCATAAGCTCATTAAAAAAATCTGGATGAGGGAGGAGATTCCAGCAGACTTTAGGGATGCCATAATTATCACTCTCTTTAAAAAGGGTGATAGAACAGACTGTGGAAACTATTGAGGCATCTCCCTTCTAGCTACAGCAGGCAAAATCCTGGCAAAGATCATCGCAAACCGTCTCCTATCTATATCAGAAGACATCCTCCCTGAAACGCAAAATGGCTTCCACCCTTCCAGTGGAACAGTGGATATGATCTTCACTGCATGACAGCTTCAAGAAAAATGAAAGGAGCAAAACTGCCCTCTGTACATGGCGTTTATTGATCTGACTAAAGCTTTTGATACTGTAAATCGTACTGCTCTCTGGACCATCCTTCTGAAAATCGGATGCCCTGATAAATTTGTGAACATCTTGCGGCTACTCCATGACGACATGATGGCAACAATCCTGGATAACAATGGCTCTCAAAGCGATCCATTTAAAGTGGAATCCGGCGTTAAACAGGGATGTGTTATTGCTCCAACCTTATTCGCTATCTTCATCGCTATGATTATACACCTTGTTGAAGAGAAACTTCCTACTGGTGTAGAAATTATATATTGAACAGATGGAAAGCTTTTTAATCTTAGTAGGCTGAAAGCAAAAAATAAGGTAATTACAACTTCTGTTATAGAACTTCAATATGCTGATGATAACGTAGTCTGTGCACACTCCGAGGAAGATCTTCAAACTATCCTAAACATCTTTGCAGAAGCATATGAAAAGCTCGGCCTCTCTATTTAGATTAAAAAAACCAAAGTGCTTTACCAGCAAGTTCGAACCAATCCCTCCGCAGCGCCATCAATCCAGCTTAAAGGTGTGTCACTAGAAAATGTCGACCAGTTTTCTTACCTTTCTTATATCTACAAAAGCCGACATCGACGCTGAAATTCAGCATCGTCTGAGCTCTGCGAGTGTAGCTTTCTCCCGAATGAAGCGTAGAGTGTTTGAGGATCGGGACATTCGCAGGGAGACCAAAATGCTTGTTTACAAAGCCATTGTACTACCAACCCTTCTGTATGCCTGTGAAACATGGACCCTCTACAAACGCCACCTCCAACTTCTTGAAAGATTCCATCAACGCTGCCTCCAAAAAATTCTGCAAATTACTTGGGAAGATAGGCGGACTAATGTTAGCGTATTAGAAGAAGCGAAAACCACCAGCATTGAAACAATGATCATCCAACATCAACTTCGCTGGACCAGCCATGTTGTTCGAATGCCTGACCATCGTCTTCCAAAGCAGCTACTTTACTCCCAACTTAAGAATGGAAAACGGAATATTGGTGGACAGCAAAAGAAATTCAAAGACACTCTCAAAGCTAATTTTAAAAAATGTAATATCAGCATTGAGAACTGGGAAGCCCTAACTCATGAGTATTTCAATTGGAGGTCAGCCTTTATTAAAGGCGCTATGGACTTTGAAGAAGCACGAGTACAGGGCGAACGGGAAAAAAGAGCTAAAAGGAAGGCACGTCAAGCAAACCCTCATCATGACCGTCTCCCACCTGGAAACCTATGCCCTCATTGTGGGAGGTTGTGCGGATCCAGAATTGGCCTTTACAGCCACTTACGGATCCACTGTTAAAATTTTACCCTTGGAAGACAATCTTACTCGGCTACGATTGATCGCCAATAAATGAATTGTTGCCTTCATCTTAGTCCCAGCCCATGGGGAAGATGGATTTAAGTCATGGTTAGCTGTAGCAGTGTTAAAATAATCTTTTATTCCAATGCTGCCTAAGGCATGGGATTCAGAGGTGGGGGGAGGGCAAAATGAGTGTCACATTGCAAGCTCTGCCCCTTTTGTGCAAGCACTGTGACTCAGCACGCAGGCACTTCAGGGGCATTGCTTGCATCACAACATTTTGATGCTGATGTCATCATTATGATGTCATAATTGGATTCTGCAGACACCTCTGGTCCAAGGGCACTCCAGGGGCACAAAATTTAATTGGGGTTGGTACTCACTGCTCTAAAGAGGAGTCTGAGGACCACAATAACTAGAAATAAAGGCCGCAGGTAATAAATAATAAATATATCATTCTCTCTCTCTCTCTCTCTCTCTCTCTCTCTCTCTCTCTCTCTCTCTCTCTCTTAGCACAAGGCCCTAAGACAGTGTTTTACACACCACATGTGTCTAAGTATAAGTAGTTAAAAATATCGTTTTGCCCTAAGAGAAAAAGATTTTCTTCCGCTTGAGATCTTGTCCTGGTGACTTCATGGACCAGCCCATGTTATTTTCTCAGCAACATAAGAAATTATTTCTCACTGTCTTCTTCTGAGATTTTTCTCCAACTTCCCAGTCTTTCCTGTCCAGCTAACCAAAGGCCCCGTCCAGCCTTTTGAGATCAGCCATTTTCTATCCATGTGGTTTTCTTACTAAAATGCAGGAGTGGTTTTCCATTGTCTTCTCCAAGGCAGTATGAATTGACGCCTTTGACACTGTCACTTGAAGAGATCGTCTGCCTGCAGCATCTTCCTACATCGCTGCTGCCCAATAGAGGTGCCTGCTTGCTTCAGCTGAACAGCTGGGATGACCTTCACGCCTTGAGTGACCCTGCTGGGAATATATTCTCTTGGCACATACTCCAGACGTTCTTTGCTCATCCCTCCCAGGAACACGCACACTCCCCGCCACGATGAGGCAGCACAGAGGGACTTGGGGGGTGGGGTGGGGAATATGCAAAGTGGAATCCCCTTCAAATTCTTGGGATTTCATGGACACACTCACATAGTTTTTTTGGTAACCATATGGAAGCAGATTGTCATTGCCTTCTTTTCGGATCCTCCTATTTGTTCTGTATACCACTTGACAATATAACCCTGGGATTTCCAAGTGGTCTCCCATCCAAGGGCTAAGCACTTTCTGAAATCAGCCAGTTGAGCCCTGCCTCATTTTGTCATGCTTGTACTTCTAATCTACCTCTTAATCTAAGTGGCATGTGTGAGGCATAATCCCAAATCATGATGCTCCAGGGCTGCCGATGTTACCCATTGCCCCCCTTTTTTGGAACCCACAGCCAAATCAGCTACACAGCTTCTCAGCATTTGAGTGCAAGAAAATCACTCCAAGTGTTGTATCTGCCTCTCTCTCCTGGTAGGTGCAATGCTTAAAAGACCAAGGAAGATCGAGAATGGTCCTTTCCTTCAAATAACTCAGGAACCCATCAGAAAATCCCAGGGAGAGTGATTTGCATGTCAGCCATCTCATAAATAAGTGCCAGAATCCTGCTTTGGGGTTGTGGTTAAGAAGAAAAGAGGATTGCGGGAGGGGAGAAAGAAGCAGAGCAAACCACTGGCCAAGGGGAGATTCTCATCGACATTATATTGCCTTGAAATCTGATTGCTTTTCTTTTTCTCTTGGTGAATCTACCATTTGCCTCCAATCTTATTTTTTTACTGTTTTTATTTTGTATTTATGCTAGCTACCCTCTTTCCCATGCATCAATTTAGCATTTAAGTAGAAGCATTGAACTCAGATGAGCAAGTGATCTTTCCGTTGCCCAGTCAAAATGCATTATGCTATATTTTAATAGACGGGCTTTCTTGGCAGTTTATTTTTAATTCCCTGTAATATTTGGCTAAAATTGATTCACTGCACATTTTTCAGGGAAAGAACAAGAAAAGCAAATCATAAACCACCAGCCTCACCTTTTGAGCCCTGGA
This sequence comes from Charina bottae, assembly GCA_023362775.1. Lineage (NCBI taxonomy): Eukaryota > Metazoa > Chordata > Lepidosauria > Squamata > Charinaidae > Charina > Charina bottae. The sequence continues at coordinate 134,024,432 of JALMGJ010000003.1, forward strand.
AATTGGGCTATGACAATAATTTGGAGATATTGAATTTTCTCACTCGTTTTCCCCCCCCCGCTCCCCCCCCCTTTTTCTTTTTTTGCAGCTTGGCAAATTGAAGCAATTTAAAACCCCTCTCCTAGGTTTAAAAGAAAGATTTACCAACATCTGCTGTAGAGAAAGCATCATCTTTGGGGGAAAGTGGGATCTGTTATATCTCCTTTTATTCTATATAAAAAAAGTTCCCACCCATCTATTGATATATTACCAAATGATCAATAACCAGTTCCATTATATTGCATTGGAATTTTTTTTTTCTCTGCCTAAAAACCCATTCCCGGCCCTTGGCTGATGGCTAGGCAAATCCATCATGAGTGAAAGTCTTTTTCAGTCTGTGTGTGATACTCAAATTCACCCTAAAACCTAGAAAATAAAAAGATTCAAAAGCTAATAACAGAAAACAGCCTGCAGCGATGAAAAGGCAAAGAAATAGTATAGATTTCAGCTGATATGGCTTCCATTTCTTTCCAGCCATGAACACTGAATGTTGTGCTGGTATGGAAGATCCAGGACACCCTTCATCAAATGGCAGGGGGTGATGGGAATTATAGTTTGACCTATTTGGAGGGCGCCAGCTTGGGGAAGGTTGAACTAACCAACGTTTTGGCATCCTCACTAACCAACAAGCCCTGGAAACTCTTGGGCGAGAACGAGGATAGTCCAATCAGTAAGAGACTAACGATTCTTCCCAGCAGTAAATGCAAACAATTCTTTTGCTCTGGATTTTAATATGTATGAGATGAAGTGACTTTTCCACATGGCAGGGTGATAAAGGAGAAAAAAACTGTTTTGAATACTCTTTGGTTATTGGTGGTTGGTTGCATCCTGAAACGTTGGTACCACTGAATATTAATTTTCTGTAGCTAGTTGGAATAAGAATGTCTTCTATCAGCAGGGAGCCAAATTTAAAAAGAAAATTTCACAGGCCGGGGTTTTGCCACCTGTTTAGAAAAGTGATAATAGCCAAAAGGATGTAAGGTAAAGGTAAAGGTACCCCCCGCACATTTGTGCAGTCGTGTCCGACTCTAGGGGCCGGTGCTCATCTCCGTTTGTTAGCCGAAGAGCCAGCGTTGTCCGAAGACACTTCCACGGTCATGTGGCCGCATGACGCCGCAGAACGCTGTTACCTTCCCACCGAAGTGGTACCTATTAATCTACTTGCATTTGCATGCTTTCGAATTGCTAGGTTGGCAAGAGCTGGAGCTAGTGCGGGAGCTCACTCCGCACGCAGGGCCAGGGATTCGAACCTCCGAACTTGCGATCTTCCAATCGACAAGCCTGGCGTCTTACCCGCTGAGCCACCACGCCCCAGTGCAAAAGGATGTAGATAGGGACAAACAAGGAGGACTCAGCTCAGAGGAACTTCAAGGCTTTCAGGATAAAGCTTTAAATCTCCTCGTGGGAACAAGTTAATACCTGATAAGTAGTTTTCCATATCTGTCAACTAACAAAGGTGAGTAGAAAAGTCACACAGTGACTAGATGGCACTGAGACCTTGTTTAAGATGACTGACACAAATTATGGCTCATTTATTTATTCACAGCATTTTTATTCTGTTCTGCAGCCAAAAAGGCTTTCCAGCTGACTGACATACAATCAGTAAAATTCTCTACCAATCCCCGTGCATAGGCTTACAATCTAAAGAATCTAAACAAAAGGAAATAGAAAGGGGGAGGGAAGAGAAAAAGAAAAGCAAGTTCAGAAACAATTCTTTGGGTGAGGTATGAGTTCTTAAATAACAATCAGCTGGATATAATTCAGAAAAAGAAAGAGCTTGGTGGATTGGTCTTTCAACCAGGCTCATAGATTGGACCTGCATTACTGGATATCATGCTGCTGTGGCTTGACAACATCTGAAACAGTTACTGAAATGACTGCTTTCCTACATTCTCTCTGAGTGCATGAATTAAGCTAGCCATCATGATTGAAACAGGAAGAATGGAAGGGAGGACAACAAATAAAATATTTAAAATAAAATAAAAATGCCTTGTAGACTGCCATTAATTAGAGAAATACGCAGTGAAGTTGAACGGTATTTATTTTCAATCCACGGGGCAATGTGAATATTCATTTATTTGGGTGACTACCCAAATTAAAATTCTTACTTTATGGGTCTGTGAAATATATGTGATTCATGCTGCTAATATACATTTTGAATCTATAACACAGGACATACATGATCAATCCTGTAAATTTCAGGGGGAAAACCCTTTGTTACAATGTCTGTAGCTTGAATCATGTCAACTGGATTTCTATTTTCTCAGTGGAAACGTTTCGCTCCTTATCCAAGGAGCTTCTTCAGTCTGAGCAAAGTTAGTAAGGGAATAACTTTGCTCAGACTGAAGAAGCTCCTTGGATAAGGAGCGAAACGTTTCCACTGAGAAAATAGAAATCCAGTTGACATGTTTCAAGCTACAGACAATTCCACCTGGATGACTGAGAACCTTCATAGACCTTTGTTACAATATTTTCAAATGTATTAACATTTAAGTTGGATCCTCTGCTCTAAAATGTAAGGAATGTGCAGATCCTAAAAAGATACAGTTTGTTCTACTGCCCCAGAAGTGATGTTTTTGACTGGACATTTTAATTAAAAAATTATTAAAGTGAAAAAAAACTTTTTTAAAAATGGGAGAGGCAATCGCTTCCAATTTATTTGAACTGTTTTCACAACAGTAGTCATTCAAACTTTCATGTATTGTGACCTTGTAAATTGTCTGCTTATTTCTTTCCCTCGTCCATCGACAGACTCAACAGCCTAGATTTATGTTATTTAATTTATTCTCTGATTGCATCAAGCAGCTTCAATCCAGCCCCTTCTATGGTCTATGATTGTTGTAGTCTGGAGCTGACATGACTTGTCATATGTTTCTATGGTGAAATTTGGAAAGTGCGTCATTGTCGATTCTATATTATCACTAACATATGTTCTTGAAAATCAAGATTTATGGAAAAAATATTGCAATTGAAAAACCAGTATTTCGGATGCTGGAAAAAGGTAATTTCATATAAAGTAGGCTTAAGTACATTTTTTGAAGCTTTTCAATGTAATTTTTGTTGCGGATGCCAAGAAAATTAAACAGTGTGTCCTCCTTTTCCCCCCATTTGTCCTTCTTTCCAATTGTCCATGTCCTCCTTTGCCTGTTCAGATATCTGGTAACTGTAGCCAGGAGAGACTTGGATATAATTCATAGGTAGCTCCATTTATAGCCTGAAAACCCTGTCTACTTCCTCAGGACCAACAGGCTTAAAGTCTTCCCAAGTAATCATGTAGATTATGTTGTTGTTGTTGTTCAGTCGTTTAGTCATGTCCGACTCTTCGTGACCTCATGGACCATAGCACGCCAGGCCTTCCTGTCCTCCACTGTCTCCCGGAGTTTACTCAAATTCATGTTCATTACATCGGTGATGCTATCTAACCATCTCATCCTCTGCCGTCCCCTTCTCCTTTTGCCTTCAGTCTTTCCCAGCATCAGGGTCTTTTCCAGTGAGTCCTCTCTTTGCATTAGGTGGCCAAAGTATTTGAGCTTCAGCTTCAGTATCTGTCCTTCCAATGAGCAGTCAGGGTTGATTTCCTTTAGGATTGACTGATTTGACCTCCATGTAGATCTACATCTACAGTATGTAGACTATACCTCAGCCAATTCAAAAGGATCTGCACAACCAGAATCCAACTCAGAGCACATCCAAGCAACTTTATCTGAGAAATGTTTTGAATGGTCTTCACAGTTGCCCTGTAGATGTTCCTCAGGCCCATCCCTATCTAGTAGAGATTGGATCACCTTGAATGGGGCTGCCAGAAGACTATCTGTGGGTGTGACAAGAGTGGGGAAATAATCATTTTTGAGGGACTTATCAAAAGGTAGGTAATCTTTTAGGTAATCCTTAATAAAGTCTCTCACCTGTGCTCCATCAGATTCATTCTTCATTTTCTTCCAGTGGTCCTCTAGGTGTCTCTTCTGCTACTTCATGTTTCAGAGTTCCTCTGAAAACCTGGGAGTACAAGGTGCAGAATCCCAAAAATGAACAGTCTGATTTTTGGAGTGCTGGTTGAGTTTATACTTAAATACGATTTTTGTGATTATTCCCCATATATTTAATGTTGTTTTCTTTTCTTTCATATTAAAAATTATAATGTGACAGCAACTTTTGGACATTTTGATGGAGACCCCTCAGCCTTAGATACTATATTTTGAATGTTAGGTCAGAAAATGATTGGAATAGTTGAAGCACTTTGGAAGTCATAATTTATTAGGATTCCAAAAACAACATTATGAGTTTTCTTTTGTCATTGCACTTTGGTTTATTGAAAGCTTCCCCCCAATATTTCAGAGTTGCATTGTGTTCAGAATTGCTTCTTGTGAAGTGGTATCAACAAGGGGATGCACCTGAAAAGTCATAAGAGTGTAATGGTTCTAACATCACAGGATGTGAGAGAGTGTGGGCAAAACATAAGAAGAACATTGGCATGGAAGGGAACTGCATGGAAACATTGGCAACTGAAAACAGAGATAACCTTCAACACCGATGTGTTGTGTTTGGCTCAGTTCTAATTAAATGCCTTCCCCATAATTCTTCTAATGGGCTGAACTTTGGAACTTTGGTGGATGCTTCTGAGAACAATTGTGAAGGATGTTCTTGCTGAAAGCTGAACCCTGTGGCTAGCTTTGCAGCAACCTTAACTCCACTGGAAAAAAATTCTGATTAGTCCCACTATTAATTACAGTGACCTAACTATATTTAGCTGTTAGGTCAACATCTGTCCTGCTTCTCATTCCCTTGATAAATGAAAGAGAATGTCTTACTGGGTAAACTACTGATGAAGATTCATTGTTTATTGTCCAATACTGGCTACACTACTTGTGTTGCTTGGATTTCTTTAAAGTAGACAAGATCAGTAAATCTATGTCATGAACTGTTTATAAAATAGAACCAACAGAATTAAATATATACACTTAGGCCCATTTGGGAGCTGGTGGTAGACCATGACTTCTTACATGCGTATATGAGAAGGCATCATGCCGGCCACATGACCGTGGAAGCGTCTTCGGACAACGTTGGCTCTTCAGCTAACAAACGGAGATGAGCACCGGCCCCTAGAGTCGGACACGACTGCACAAATGTGCGGGGGGAACCTTTACCTTTTTATGAGAAGGTTGAGCTTCCTTTCAATGCTTTCCTTCAAGACAGCCTTCAAACCTGGCTAGCAATGTTAATTTGGGTGGAAGCTGATAACATATTAGCTTTATCAAAATTATTTTAGCTATTAGGCCTATTAGGTGGATCCATAGTTGGCTTGCAAACTATACTCAGGAAGTGCTTACCTGTGGTTTCTCGAGCAACTGGCAGGATGTTTCAAGCAAGATGCCACAGGCTTCACTCGTGAGCCCTCCACTTGACAACAATTACATGAAGAGATGGAAGGAATCCATATCAGATTTGCAGGTGCCAAAAAACTGGGTAAGTTAGCTCGTCTCGTTGCGTGTCAGAAATGCAGGAAATAAAAAAGGGAAAAAATAATTAAAAGTTAAAAAGTTAAAACATTTAATAAAAATATAAAATTTATATAACTCTAGCCCAATGCCGGGCCACATTGATGGCAGAGGTGTTTCCGGCCAATAAGTCACTCTGTGTGCATGTCGGTCCCAAAGGGCACTGTAAAAGATGGGTAGTTTTATTTCTCCAACTTATATCACTGCCCATCTCCCCCCACAGAGGGGACTCTAGGCGGTTTACAACAAGTTAGCAATTAAAAGATATAAAAACATATAAAATACAATAAACAATATATATAACCAACCATAAGTTAAGTTAATTAAAAATATATAGAACCCAAGAGGCTCTGATGTCATATTTAAAAGAACTCTATGGCGCAAGCCATCCCCATGAGGAGCTGTCACTCTTCCCATCCCAAGTGAGGTGGCAGAGCCAGGTCTTCAGTTGCTTTCGGAAGGTCATAAGTGTGGGGGCTTGCCTCACCTCTAGGGGCAGAATATTCCAGAGGGCGGGTGCCACTGCCGAGAAGGCCCGCCTCCTGGACCCCGTCAGATGGAATTCTCTTGTAGACGGGGTCCGTAGCAAGCCCTCTCTGCATAACCGGGTGGGGCGGGTCGATACTCTGGGGATGAGGCGGTCCCTTAGGTAACCTGGTCCCATTCCATGTAGGGCTTTAAAGGTAACAACCAACACCTTGAATTGGACCCAGAAGCAAACTGGTAACCAATGCAGCTCGCGCAGCAGAGGTATCACATGTGCCGATCTTGGGGTACCCATAACTGCGCGCGCAGCCGCATTCTGGACCAGTTGAAGCTTCCGGATAGTCTTCAAGGGTAGCCCCATGTAGAGTGCATTGCAATAGTCTATATGGGAGATTACCAGGGCATGAGTGACTGTACGGACTGTATGGACAGGGCATGAGTGACTGTAGTTGTTTGAATATTGCCGCATTCGCAGCAAGTATCCTTAGGGAGAAACCCCCATTTTTAAGTTAGCTAATACTCCTGGAAGACAGGCAAAAAAAAAAGCCCCACTCAAAATTATATTGAAAGGTTAGGGACCTGGCATGAAAATAACAGAGTGATCATTTTTCACTTAGCAAAAAGAAATAAAATTCATGGATGGGGGATCCCTTTTTTAGTAGATTTACTAGGTACAGGTAGTCCTCACATAATGACTACAATTGGGACCAGAATTTCAGTTGCTAAGCGAAGCAGTCATTAAGCAAATCCAACCCAATTTTACAACCTTTCTTGCAGCGGTCGTTAAGCGAATCACCATGGGTGTTAAGTAAACAACGTGGTTGTTAAGCGAATCACATGGTTCCCCATTGATTTTGCTTGTCAGAAGCCGACTGGAAAGGTCGAAAATGGTGATCACGTGATCACGTGACCACGTGACGCTGCGACGGTCATAAGTGCGAACTGGTTGCCAAGTGCCCAAATCATGATCATGTGACCGTGGGAACACTGTGACGGTCATAAGTGTGAGAACCGGTCATAAGTTGTTTTTTTCAACACCGTTGTAAGTCCGAACTGTCACTGAACAAATGGTTGTTAAGTGAGGACTACCTGTACTACTAAACTGTAAATGGTAGAGCTTCTAAAAAGGCAAAATCAGCTTTAGGCAACAGGAGTATCATTTCTGAATCACAAGAAGTCACGGTCCACTTTATTTTGGGTAGTTATCCAGTTCTGTGTATCATATTTTAAGAAGGATTTACAAGCATTGGAACAGGTTCAGAGAAAGATCATCAAGGATGATCAGAAGACTAGAAACTAAGTGCTATGAAGAGAGGATGAAGGAACTGAGCATGTTCAGCCTTGAGAAGAAAAGTCTGAGGGGAGGTTAAGATAACACTCTTCAAATACCTGAAGAATGCTGTGCAGAAGAAAAGCATCTGCAGAATCCAATTATTTCACTGAAATAATGAAAGGAGCACCATGCCAATGCAATGCAAACTCTGCCCCTTTTGTACATGTGTATGACCTCACCTTGTCGACAAAGGTTCGTATAATTAAAGCTATGGTCTTCCCAGTAGTAATGTATGGCTGTGAGAGTTGGACCATAAGGAAGGCTGAGCGCCGAAGAATTGATGCTTTCAAGCTGTGGTGCTGGAGAAGACTCTTAAGAGTCCCTTGGACTGCAAGGAGGTCAAATCAGTCAGTCCTAAAGGAAATCAACCCTGACTGCTCATTGGAAGGACAGATACTGAAGCTAAAGCTCAAATACTTTGGCCACCTAATGCGAAGAGAGGACTCAGTGGAACAGACCCTGATGCTGGGAAAGACTGAAGGCAAAAGGAGAAGGGGACGGCACAGGATGAGATGGTTAGATAGCATCACCGATGCGATGAACATGAACTTGAGCAAACTCCGGGAGACAGTGGAGGACAGGAAGGCCTGGCGTGCTATGGTCCATGGGGTCACGAAGAGTCGGACACGGCTTAACGACTGAACAACAACAACATGACCTCACAAAGGGATGCATCACGCCATCATGATGCTCATTTCATCATTTGTACCCTCTTCCCATAGACACCTCCGATGCAGAAGAAAAAATGTAGGACCCAGTATAATGGCTTGAAGTGACGCAAGAAGGCAGAATCTGATTTAATATTAACAAAAAATATCCAAACATGAAGCATGGCTAACAAAGGGAGGTGATGGGCTCCATTTACGTGGATGTGATCAAGTAGCAGCTGCTTTAATTGGGATTCCTGGCACAGATATTTGGATTTGATGGTCTAAATCGTGTTGTGGGATTGTATGTTTCCAAGGGAGAAGGGAGTATGTTCAAACTCCTTTTCCCTGTATCAGAGGTGCATAATGTTTTTTGGACCCCTTGTTGGGGCTGCATTCCAATAACATCAACATTGTAAATTAAGCAAAATAAAATAAATAAAAATAAATAAAAAAATCCCAACCCAAATCCAAACTCCATAAGAAAACAAACAGACCAACAGAAGATCAGGCCAGTCCATAGAAATAACATAGACCAGACTTTCTCAGACCTCAAGATAAACTCAAGGTAACTGATTCAGAAAACAGTATTTTGAATGCAGCCGTCTTCCAAAAACATACCAATATTTGAATTGTACTTTAAAGCTGTTCCACTTTTGCATTGAAATTCTACTTCTATAAATGCCTTGTTGTGAAAGAACTCTTCAGAGTGACTACAAAATGTATGTGTATTGACTGTGTGTAATTTACCTGAATTGCCAGATGTACATTCTGGGTTTAGAAAAGGCAGAGGAACTAGAGACCAGATTGCCAATATCTGCTGGATAATGGAGAAAGCCAGGGAGTTTCAGAAAAATATCTATTTCTGTTTTATTGACTATTCTAAAGCCTTTGACTGTGTGGATCATAACAAATTGTGGCAAGTTCTTGGTGGTATGGGGATACCAAGTCATCTTGTCTGCCTCCTGAGGAATCTGTATAACGACCAAGTAGCAACGGTAAGAACAGAGCACGGAACAACGGACTGGTTTAAGATTGGGAAAGGAGTACGGCAGGGCTGTATACTCTCACCCTACCTATTCAACCTGTATGCAGAACACATCATGCGACCTGCTGGGCTTCATGAATCCAAGGGTGGAGTTAAAATCGTTGGAAGAAACATTAACAATCTCAGATATGCAGATGATACCACTTTGGTGGCTGAAAGCGAGGAGGAGCCTTCTGACGAAGGTGAAAGAAGAAAGTGCAAAAACTGGGTTGCAGTTAAACCTCAAAAAAAACCAAGATTATGGCAACCAGCTTGATTGATAACTGGCAAATAGAGGGAGAAAATGTGGAGGCAGTGACAGACTTTGTATTTCTAGGTGCAAAGATTACTGCAGACGCTGACTGCAGCCAGGAAATCAGAAAACGTTTACTTCGTGGGAGGAGAGCAATGACAAATCTTGATAAAATAGTTAAGAGCAGAGACATCACACTGACAACAAAGGTCCACATAGTTAAAGCAATGGTATTCCCCGTAGTAACCTATGGCTGCGAAAGCTGGACCATAAGGAAGGCTGAGCGAAGGAAGATAGATGCTTTTGAACTGTGGTGTTGGAGGAAAATTCTGAGAGTGCCTTGGACTGCAAGAAGATCAAACCAGTCCATACTCCAGGAAATAAAGCCAGACTGCTCACTTGAGGGAATGATATTAAAGGCAAAACTGAAGTACTTTGGCCACATAATGAGAAGACAGGATACCCTGGAGAGGATGCTGATGCTGGGGAAAGTGGAAGGCAAAAGGAAGAGGGGCCGACCAAGGGCAAGATGGATGGATGATATTCTGGAGGTGACGGACTCGACGTGGGGGAGCTGGGGATGGCGACGGCCAACAGGAAGCTGTGGCGTGGGCTGGTCCATGAAGTCACGAAGAGTCGGAAGCGACTGAACAAATAAAATTTACCTGAAGGGTGGATTTTGATTCATAGATCTTTTTTTGCAATTGTCTTCAATTGAAGGTTTTAGTTCTGCCCTGCTCTGACGGGCCTGAAGCTCCTCACCTCCTAAAACAGAGTCAAAAGCAATTCTTTGTCTGCTTGTCTTTTTAGGATATGCTTCAAGAGAGAAATAAACAAACTGCATCAGGGTTTATTAACTGCTTCCTACTTCCAGCCTGCTGGACGAGTTTCCACCTTCATGACCTCTTGAAATAAAATGGAGAGGCTAAAGGAGATGATTCTCTTGGTCTCAGCTGGATTATTTCAAGGGAAGAGGTGCAGAACCAAAGGTCAGAAAAACAGATGTTCGCACATATGCAGACACACACACTCACATGGATTCCACAATTTCCTGAATAAATGATCTGGTAAGTATTTATACTGCATTGCTTACCTACCTGACAAGGGCCATATTTACCTATAGGCTGGATTTTGTTCTCCATGAGTAACTTGCTTCTTGTGAATAAGGGGAGCATAAATCAGATCCCACAGAATATTTTTAGCTTGTCTGCATGTAAACAATTTAAGGGAACCAAATCAGTCTTCAATTTGCTACAGATCGCAGCTATGAATTACCCTGGGGCTTTTGTGCCAGCATATTGATTACTCTACAGTCAAGTGCAAAAAGAGGCATAGTTTGAAAGAGCAGTAATAACCCCTCCCCCCTTGCCAAGAATTTATTTCTTTGGAGTTTTAATCAAGCCCACTCCTAAAGACTCAGTGAGCAAGAACATTTTTTTAAAAATAGCTTTGGAAGTATAACTCTATTCCCCCCAGATGTTAAATGTTTGCATGGGAGGGGAAGTTGTATATTTTATTTCTGAACGACACAAGGGCTTAGTGTTTAACAAAAGAGCAGAAGAAGAGTTTTATTCAGTGTCATACTGTGGCTGACCAGGTACAGTGGGAAAGTTCTCAAGCGTAGATAAGATAGCAATTTTTCCCTGTGGCTCCTCATCAGCTGTTATTTACGGATTGCTGCCTTGGCATTGGGAGGTAGTAAACAGCCACAAGTCATCTTACAGGTAGTCCTCGACTTACAACCACAATTTGTTGTTGTTCAGTTGTTTAGTCGTGTCCGACTCTTCGTGACCTCATGGACCATAGCATGCCAGACCTTCCTGTCCTCCACTGAGCTTCAGCTTCAGCATCTGTCCTTCCAATGAGCAGTCAGGGTTGATTTCCTTTAGGATTGACTGATTTGACCTCCTTGCAGTCCAAGGGACTCTCAAGAGTCTTCTCCAGCACCACAGCTCGAAAGCATCAATTCTTCGGCGCTCAGCCTTCCTTATGGTCCAACTCTCACAGCCATACATTACTACTGAAAAAACAATAGCTTTAACTATACAGACCTTTGTCGGCAAGGTGATGTCTCTGCTTTTTAATATGCTGTCTAGGTTTGCCATAGCTTTCCTCCCAAGGAGCAAGCGTCTTTTAATTTCACGGCTGCAGTCACCGTCTGCGGTGATCTTGGAGCCCAAGAAAATAAAATCTGTCACTGCTTCCATTTCTTCCCCTTCTATTTGCCAGGAAGTGATGGGACCAGATGCCATGATCTGAGTTTTTTTAATGTTGAGTTTCAAGCCAGCTTTTGCACTCTCCTCTTTCACCCTCATCAAGAGGCTCTTTAGTTCCTCTTCGCTTCCTGCCATTAGGGTGGTATCGTCTGCATATCTGAGGTTGTTGATATTTTTCCCGGCAATCTAAACTCCGGCTTGTGATTCATCCAGCCCGGGATTTCTCATGATGTACTCTGCATATAAGTTAAATAAGCAGGCCTTGTCGTACTCCTTTCCCAACCACAAAAAAACAACCACAATAGGGACCAGAAAATTCATCGTTAAGCAAAACATCATGTGACTGCACTCGATTTTATGACATTTTTTGCTGCAGTCATTTATTATTATTTATTAAACAGATTTATAAGGCCGCCCAACTCACACACGGTGACTCTGAGCAGCTTACAGAATTAAAAAACATAAAAACACAATAAAAACACACACGGTGGCAGCAAACACATTCATACCAGCCACGTGATTGGCTCCGAAGCTTGGGGTCCCCAGGCCCGTTGACAGAACCATGACTTCAGGGCCTTCTGGAACAGGAGCAAGGAGGGGGCCAATCTTATATCTGGGGGGATGATGTTCCAAAGGGAGGGAGCCACTACAGAGAAGGCCCTTTTCCTTGGTCCTACATTCTTTGGTGTACCTCCCTAACTGAAGGGACCCGCAACATGCCCTGCCTCCCTGCTCTGGTGGGCTGGGCGGATGTAACTGGGGAAAGGCAGTCCTGCAAATAACCTGGCCCCAAGCCATGTAGGACTTTAAAGGTGATAACCAGCACCTTGAATTGGACCCAGAAGCAAACTGGCACCCAATGCAGCTTGCACACTGTCTCCCATCCAGTGAGGACAATGGCAGGTCAGCTTGAAACTTTCTGAAGGTTGGAAGGGCAAAAATGGGAGCTGCATCTCATATCAGCCAATTCCATAGTTTCACCAGGAAGAAGGAGGAGGAGGAGGAGGAGGAGGAGGAGGAGGAGGAGGAGGAGGAGGAGGAGGAGGAGGAGGTGACCATCATCTATTACAACATTGGTCATCTGTTCATCTTGTAGTAGGCAGTTCCACAGTGTAACTGTGCACGGTTCGTCCCATTATGTGTTCTCACTGCTACACCATGTCATGGTCTCTGTATTCTGTGGTGCAAGGCAATATCTATGCCTAACTAAGGAGATAGCTAGGCAAATGCTCAATGGGTCCATCTGGCACCTCAGAAACTGAACAGATCATGTTCAACTGAGTGGAGAGGAACAATGTTTTTTAAGTAGCATATTAAAATAGTGTGTGTGTGGTCATTTCATTTCATCAACATTTAAATAGATGTAATAGAATTACTTTCCAGTCATACGTTTACATTTCCCTCTTCGATCATGTTAAGTTGCAATTTGGTAATGCCTTTTGGAGATGTTGTGCATCTCTGCAAAGGATGCTCAGCTCAGTGACCAACCTTGACCAGCGAGAAGTAGGATTTAAGCATCACAAAGCCACTGATCTGCCAAGCTCCCCACTCTCAGATGTTTCTGTCAGCCCTGTGTTAAAGAAGACATTCTCTTTCACCACTCCTTTGTTCTGCAAGGCTGAAGATCTCACCCAGTTCACAAACAACCATGAAAATGAATAATGCAGTACTTCCTCTCAAGTGTCTTGAGACCTTTACAGTGACAAGATCACACATTCATATCTATACCAGTTCAATTAGCAGTTCCAACAAATGTAGCCAGCAGAGGCCTGCAGACTTAAACCCACTTCTTCCACAGCTGCTGTGTGGCAAGACTCCGATAACACTTTTCTCAGCCAACACTGCAAGGACTGTGAGCGATGAGGCTTCTGAAAGACTTTGTGGTTTCAATTATCACGAATGATTATACTGTATGCATATCTATTTTTTGTCCAAAGCCTTCAAGTGAGTCAGGGAAGTGATGGGGCTGATGAAAAGGATTTCAAGAAAGTAAAATTCTCCTCCTTTGCACTTTTTAGCCCCTTGCACACTAGAATGTGGCTGAGGTGGTCAGATCGGCAGGTAGGCTCAGCTGACCAGTTACACATAGCCAAAAAGGAAGAAATGTCCTTAGAAAAGAAAATACAGATTTGCTCATGCTAATGTACGTGTATTTTTATAGTAATTTTATTAAAGATTATAATTACCACAGTAAAAACTAATACAACCTGGAAAAAAGATAGAAGAATAAAAAGAAAGAGTAAAAGGTACAGAAAAGAAAGGAAAAAAGGAAAAATAAATAGACATAGACATAGACATAGACATAGACATAGACATAGACATAGACATAGACATAGACATAGACATAGACATAGACATAGACATAGACATAGACAGACATAGAAATAAGAATACAGTAAAGAAAAAGAAAAGAAATATATAAAGAAGTGACTTCCCATCTTCATCACAGGTATAAACAATTTTAGTAACTTATCTTCTCTTAAAATACAACAATTATCCCTTCTTCCCATATCCCATCTCTTATTTATAAACTTTTATTATTTATTATTTTATTTTATTATTTTATTTTATTTTATTTTATTATTTTATTATTTTATTATTTTATTTTATTTTATTTTATTTTATTTTATTTTATTTTATTTTATTTTATTTTATTTTATTTTATTTTATTTTATTTTATTATTTTTTTCCTATCCCGCCTTTATTATTTTTATAAATAACTCAAGGCGGCGAACATACCTAATACTCCTTCCTCCTCCTATTTTCCCCACAACAACAAACCTGTGAGGTGAGTTGGGCTGAGAGAGACTGGCCCAAGGTCACCCAGCTGGCTTTCATGCCTGAGGTGGGACTAGAACTCTCAGTCTCCTGGTTTCTAGCCCGTTGCCTTAACCACTAGACCAAACTGGCACATACCCATTAAACATCGTCATTTCAGTCCTGGTGTCAGCAAAAGTCCATTAAGGGTTACCAGAGATAACACATGTCTATTTTAACCTTGATCAAATAAACCAACTTTATATTCCTTCCTTTTACTTCTAACAATCTTAATCTTTAGTCCATTCAAATAATGTCATAGAACTTGATTTCTTTTCATTTTTTCTTTGTCCCTTCTCACAAGATTCTTCAAAATTTTAACAAGCCTCTTTTGTAAATCCAATATAGGAAAGTTATCCAGGTCACTCTCTTGGTTTATTGTTTGTATATCCCCTTTAATTATTGAGACATCGGCTGGTTTTTTTTTTTTTTTGTATGTCCAGTGTAACATCTTGTTCCATGTCATTCTTATAGCCTGTCATTTGTAAATCCACTTTCTACTCAGTCTTGATCTTGTCAGGTAGAATCTTTTCCTCTTCCATAACATTTTTTAGACACAGTCTATCCATAGAGGCAGATGTCTCTGTTGACACTATTCAAATTAACTTTTGGGTCCATTGTTCAAAAATATCCTTCAATATGTCCAATGTTAGAATATTTTGCTTCATTCTGTAATTGTAAATTGAGTTTAAGAGTTCTTCTCCTTTAATTGTAATCTTTAGCTCCCTCTAGTTCCCTCTAGTGATCAATTTTTAAAATCTTATCTTATTACTTTTTTAAAAAAAAAATCCAAACAAAAACATTTTCCCATGGGAAGGATTCTTTATAATTAATTCCAAAATCTTATCTCAAATTTATCTGGACCCTTAGTCCATTTGTAACTTTCTAAAATCAAAGTTTTAATCACCCTTTTGCTGTTTATTCCGGGGAAAAAAAAGTTCTTAAACTTGTATTTAAAACTTCTTTCGGTAAGAATTGAAGGAAACTTACCCGGTGCTGTAAAACTTGTCAATCCAAAGATTCCTAATGGTGGAAAAGCAGTTAACAAGCAATTTCTGAAAGTAATTAGAAAAGGAAGTATGCGAACTTAGTGTCCTTTCAAAGACCCCAACTGTGGTTTTAGCAAGATGGCTATTCCCTCATCTCCCAGAGTTCTAAACCCACCTGAGACCACTATCTTGTGGTCTTCTCGCAGGGAGCAGCTGTCTGGAGCACTTGTGGGCAATCTCAAGTCCTCTCCTTCTCCAGAGAGGAATTATCAAACAGCCAGTCTACTCAACAGCTCTTCATTCCACCACAGTTATCAGCTCTGCTTTTCAGAGCCATCTTCAGTCCACCATTTCTTCCTCTGAAAGTCCATGCTATTGTACATGTAAAGGTGCAAATTTATAATTTAAACAGAAATATAATGCCATGCACTTTATCATGGGGTGGGCAAGAGGGTGTACAGCTGAAATGGAGGCTGGTTAAGTCTCCTGCCCAAATGTGGATAGAGAAAGCCTCTCCTGCTTACCTTCTTAAGTAGAGTCTCTTCTGAGCTGACCTTGACTCATGGGGACATCATGGACATGTCCATGTAGGTTTCTTGGAAAAAATATGGAAATGATTTGCTATTGCCTTCTTCTAGGATTTATGCATTTCATTTCTTCTGGTCAGGTGCTGCTTTTTTTTTTCCAAACAGGGAAGAGGTCCAAATGCTCCAGAGGACATGAAGGTAATATGATGATATCACCAGAGAGTGAGAAGTCAAATTGTTCAACTGCCCTTTTGTAAAACATGTTAAGCATAGCAGAAAAACCCACAGAGAAAGTCAACAGAAATATTGGATTGGACCTAGACTTAATCACATCCATGATTAAACTGGGCTCACATCCATGTTGTTTGCTTAACCATGGTTTATTGCATTAACCAGAACTGTCTTATGCTAACAGGTTTACACACAAATGTGGTCCACACAGCTCCTAAGTCAAAGCTGAGTAAACCACAGCAAGGTTAGTATGAGATGTGAAGACAGACTTAGACCTTCTTGAGTTACTGTCAAAGTAGACTCCATGGTGGTGTTTTGGGGTTTTGGTCCCCCGGGGTCTGGTGAGTTTATTTATTTATTTATTACATTTATATCCCGCCCATCTCTCCCACAAGGAGGGACCCTGGGTTGTCTTGACAAGGTAGCCCTCCGCTGGAGAGAGTTGTTGTGCAATTTGAGGGTCTTCCTGGACTTTTAGCTTCTGCATGAGGAGCAGGTAGCAGCCGTGGCTAGGGGGCCTCTGCACATGTGCACCACTAGCACACTTTCCTGGACTGGGAGGCTTTGCTTACCATCACTCATGCCTTAGTCATTTCTCAGCTGGATTACTGTAACACACTCTTCATGGGGTTGTCCTTGAAGACCACCTGGAAATTACAACTGGTCCAGCATGCAGTGGCACGCACAGTTTGGGGCACTTCACATTTTGCCCATGTTACACTACTGCTTCGCAAACTGCACCGGCTTCAAGCTGCTTTCCATGTACAATTCAGAATTCAGACTCCTTTCCATGCTTAATATTTAGATAGATGATAGTGCGAAAGGTGGAGCACAATTCTGAGGAGGAGGTTCACGCTTTATTGAAATGACAATTGTTGGGTTCCAGCTTACAAAGGAAGAGGAACAGAGAACTATAGAAAGGAAGATCTTTTATGTGGATTTTGAATAGCAGGGCAGGAAATGCTAGGGCTTTGATCTGTGGTCAGGACCTTGGGATCACATAGGGAAAACTGGATAAGTTTGATTGTGTAAGGAGAGTTGTTCTATTGTTAAGAAACACTGTGCTTTTTAGGGGTGGCTGGGCACTGCAAATAGCCCTGGTCTCTCCTTAGCAAGTGGAAGAATGTTGAATGGGTTGAGGCACCCATTGCCCAGTTACATTTTTGCAATTTCCTAATTAGGTCTGCCTTAGGCAACTGCATTGTGCCTCTAGTCAATTTCATTCTGCCTTTGTTAGCGGCGAGCAATACTATTTTCTCTTTAGCAAGGGAAGGATTGGGGGGCAGGAATCATTCCTTTGGGTCTGGCAGAGTTTATTTAAGTGGGGAACTGAGCCTAAACCCTGTCATGTTTGCAAGGTCAGGGACAAGTGTTCTGGAAATAAACTTTCATTTCATCCATAAAAATGGTTTCAAGGCAGGCTGTCTGATCATCTGTCAATGTACATTCCCAAAGATGCCATTGCTTTAAAGAGCTGCAAAGAGGGGCTACATTCTCATCCATGCTCACTGTGTTGCATCTTTTTGGAATCAAATCTGAAGCGCTGTACTGCTGTAATGTACATTTCACAATTGCTCTCTACATGTATTTAACTCTACATGTGAATGGGATGTACAGTATATCAACTGCCCAGAGTCACCTCCGGAATGGGGGGAGATGGGCGGTGATATAAGTTAGAAATATAAATAAATAAATAAATAAACTGGATCAATGGGAAAATATTACAGTAGTGCAGTGCTTTCCAAACTGCCGCCGTTGGCGACACACCAACGGCGGCAGCGGCGGCGGCGCGGGGGCATGCACGGTGTCAGGGGCGTGCACGGCGGCAGCGCGTGAGGGCGTGTGGTGGTGGTAGCGGCGGCGGCAGTGCCAGCAGCCTCGTGTTTTCTGCTAAAACGCGGAAGCGCTGATGGCGCGCCGCTGCCATCGTTGCTGCCACCGCTGCTGTGCACGCCGCCGCCATGCACACCCCCATGCCGCCGCCGTGCACATCCACTTCCGGGTTGTGTCGCGACACACTAAACTGTGTGTTGCGAAACACTAAAGTGTCGCGACACACAGTTTGGAAAGCTATGCAGTAGTGTATTCAAGCAAGTCTGTCCCTCCAGCTGAAGACCCAAACCTTTAGAATTGGATGGAATCCTTCCAACAATAAGATGCTTTCATAAGATAGCCCATAATTGCTATTTCTGGCTGGGCCATAAATCCAACAGAACAGCTTTACTTTTATGATATTTAAGGCAGAGGTTCCTAGTCCAGGAATAATGCTGGAGGTGCAAAGCTGTGCAATAATGCAACTAATGTATTTCATCTACAAGCTCTCATGTCCATAATATGTGTGTGTGTGTGTGTGTGTGTGTGTGTCAAACTGCTGCACCAAATGTTCTTCTATATATATTTTTGTCAATCAATCTTATCTTGTAGGATAGAAAAGAAAGTGCTTTGCATTAGATTATGTTCAAAAGAAAGGGAAGAACATCAATAACATGCTCATGTCTGGGATCAGAGTTCTTGCGGTCTTCTAATTTATGAAGTGGCCACATGTATTTGCATGTGTGCAGGGCTATCTTTCATGGTGCAGCCAGCTCTGGCCTGCAGCCCCCATGACTTCCTCCTCTTCCATTAACTTCTAAGGGAAAACATCAGGATTGGGAAGGAGAAGCAACTAAAGAGCCTTCAGCACGATTGGAACATGTGCAATAGATGTGTAATAGATGACAGCAACCCCAGCAGCGTTCTCTGTTCCCAATAATAAAGTCAAATGACAAAAACAACCAAGATATTTGGAAGACATTCACAAGCACCCAGAGAATAGAAGAAGACCAAAGCTTTGTTTTTGTAGGTGAAGAAAACTTCTAAGGCAGAGCTTTCCAAACTTTTCATGTTGGTGACACACTTTTTAGACATGCATCATTTCGTGACACACTCTTACAGAAGGGCACAAGGCAGGCACTAGGACCTGCGCGGAATCACAGCAGGGTTGGAGGCAGCAAGGCACAAGGCAGGCACTAGGACCTGCACGGAATCCTGGCAGGGCAGGTTTGGAGGCAGCCAGGCAGAAGGCAGACACTAGGACCTGCGCGGAATCCTGGCAGGGCAGGTTTGGAGGCAGCCAGGCACAAGGCAGACACTAGGACCTGCGCGGAATCCTGGCAGGGCAGGTTTGGAGGCAGCCAGGCACAAGGCAGGCAGTAGGACCTGTGCGGAATCCTGGCAGGGCAGGTTTGGAGGCAGCCAGGCACAAGGCAGACACTAGGACCTGCGCGGAATCACAGCAGGGTTGGAGGCAGCAAGGCACAAGGCAGGCACTAGGACCTGTGCGGAATCACAGCAGTTTGCAGGCAGCAAGGCACAGGGCAGGCACTAGGACATGCGCAAAATCCTGGCAGGGCAGGTTTGGAGGCAGCAAGGCACAAGGCAGGCACTAGGACCTGTGTGGAATCACAGCAGGGTTGGAGGCAGTAAGGCACAAGGCAGGCACTAGGACCTGCACGGAGTCCTGGCAGGGCAGGTTTGGAGGCAGCCAGGCAGAAGGCAGACACTAGGACCTGCGCGGAATCCTGGCAGGGCAGGTTTGGAGGCAGCCAGGCACAAGGCAGACACTAGGACCTGCGCGGAATCCTGGCAGGGCAGGTTTGGAGGCAGCAAGGCACAAGGCAGGCAGTAGGACCTGCATGGAATCCTGGCAGGGCAGGTTTGGAGGCAGCCAGGCACAAGGCAGGCACTAGGACCTGTGCGGAATCCTGGCAGGGCAGGTTTGGAGGCAGCCAGGCACAAGGCAGACACTAGGACCTGCGCGGAATCACAGCAGGGTTGGAGGCAGCAAGGCACAAGGCAGGCACTAGGACCTGCACGGAATCACAGATGGTTTGGAGGCAGCAAGGCACAAGGCAGACAGTAGGACCTGCGTGGAATCCTGGCAGGGCTCGGAGGCAGCAGCGGCCACTACACACCCAGACACTGCAGCCGACACACTAACGTGTCGCGACACACAGTTTGGAAAGCTCTGGTTTAAACTAATCTATGATATTTATCTTCATGTGAACTAGGGAGGGGATTGTCTGAAACATTTTCTCATTTTCTTGGCCCAGACTCAAGCCCTTATTATTTGAACATTGTTTTGGTGAAGATTCTTCCTCCTGTCCTTCAAAGCTATTCCGTATGCCAGAGCTTTCCAAACTTTTCATGTTGGTGACACACTTTTTAGACTTGCATCACTTCGTGACACACTCTTGCAGCAGGGCACAAGGCAGGCACTAGGACCTGCATGGAATCGCATCAGGTTTGGAGGCAGCAAGGCACAAGGCAGACACTAGGACCTGCGCGGAATCACAGCAGGGTTGGAGGCAGCAAGGCACAAGGCAGGCACTAGGACCTGCACGGAATCCTGGCAGGGCAGGTTTGGAGGCAGCCAGGCAGAAGGCAGACACTAGGACCTGCACGGAATGCTGGCAGGGCAGGTTTGGAGGCAGCCAGGCACAAGGCAGACACTAGGACCTGCGCGGAATCCTGGCAGGGCAGGTTTGGAGGCAGCAAGGCACAAGGCAGGCAGTAGGACCTGCGTGGAATCCTGGCAGGGCAGGTTTGGAGGCAGCCAGGCACAAGGCAGGCACTAGGACATGTGCAGAATCCTGGCAGGGCAGGTTTGGAGGCAGCAAGGCACAAGGCAGGCACTAGGACCTGCGTGGAATCACAGCAGGGTTGGAGGCAGCCAGGCACAAGGCAGACACTAGGACCTGCGCGGAATCCTGGCAGGGCAGGTTTGGAGGCAGCCAGGCACAAGGCAGACACTAGGACCTGCGCGGAATCCTGGCAGGGCAGGTTTGGAGGCAGCCAGGCACAAGTTTTGTATTTTTATAAAATTTGTGATCAGAGTTATGGAAAAACCAAGAGATAAGTTTGTAGCAAAAACGTTGTTTTATTTAAAAAACAAAAACATAGGAACAAACCTTGAATCTTCTTCAGCCAAAGCATGGCATGGTTGATTAACATAGCCATTTAGATAGCAGAGCAGAATGCAGAGAGAGAACAAAAGGACAAAAGGCATTTACATTTTAAACCTTTACCTGACCAGCCTCTGAGTGGACAGGATCCACCATGTGACTAAAACACCTAGGCAACAGATTCCCAATATGGGCAAAGCTCAAACAACTAATTCTGATTGGTCAGACACTCAGACTGGCCGGCACCTGGGGGCAATAACATTCCTGAGTGGGGGTGAACATGTGCTCTCTGAGCCCAAACAGGAAAAAAGTTTTGAGGCCTGGCTTTTTAAAAACTCAGCCACATATTCTACAGACATAAAAAATATATACAACACTCCCCTTTTTTTATGACTAGAAAGAATATGGAAACAAACCCAGCTTGGTAATTAACTCACAGTGCCTACTGGCAACTAAAGGCTTGGTTAAGATATCAGCCAACATTAATTTAGTATCACAGTATTTCAAAATAACCTTTTTCTTGGCTAGAAAATCTTTAACAAGATGAAAACGCACATCAATGTGCTTTGTGCGGTTTCTGGAACTCTCAGATAAAGCCAAATGGATACAGGCTTGATTGTCTTCATGAATTGTGACAGGCTGACTTAAAATGACTCCAATGTCTTCCAACAATTGAGTAAACCAAATTACCTCATTGCACAGTTGTGCTAAAGCATAAAATTCAGCTTCAGCTGTGCTGATGGCTACTACAGTCTGCTTTCTGGAAAACCAAGCAATAGTGGACTTTGCAAATTGAATTACACTTCCAGAAGTAGACTTCCTATCACTGAGATCTCCAGCCCAATCTGAATCACACCAGCATTCTAACTTTTCTTCTGTGTCTGCAGCAGACAACCTTAAGCAAAAATCTTTGGTGCCTTGCAAATAACGAAATAGCCTTTTTAACCCAGACTTTGCAGCAGATGTGGGATTTTCCACAAACCTGCTCAAAATGGACACACTGTTAGCAATGTCCGGACGGCTATTGTTTGCAATGTAAAGAAGACTGCCAATGGCTGATCTGAAACTATCTCCTTCAGATGACTCACCATCCCCCTTCACCCCCTCCTCTTTTAGAAACTCGGGAAGCATGGGGGAGGAGACAGACTTGCAGTCCTGCATTTTAAAATCCTCCAGCAGCTTCTTAATTTTACTGCTCTGGCTTATGAGAAAACTGCCATCTTTTTCCCTCTGAATTTCTAATCCTAGGTAATTGTTGACTGCTCCAAGACATTTCAATGTGAAATTGTTTTTCATACAAACCTCAAAGGAATGCTTCTGTTCATCAGATGAAGTGAGCAACAACAAATCATCCACATACAAGCACAAGTACATTACACCTTGCTTATCATTTTTTACATACACACAAGGATCAGCAATTCCCTTCTGAAATCCAAATTTTTGCAAAATATTATCCATTTTAATATTCCAACAACGCGCGGCTTGTTTCAAACCATAGATGGATTTCTGCAATTCACACACAAGATGATTTTCTTTTCCATAACCAGGAGGTTGTTGCATAAACAATTTTTCCTCCAAGTCACCATACAGAAAAGCAGTTTGAATATCATAGTGATAAACAGACAGTTTCTTCATGGCAGCAACCTTTAAAAGCAACCTGATAGATTCAGCTTTTGTCACTGGAGCAAGTTTTGTCATAATCCACATTTTTTCTTTGAGCAAAACCTTTTGCTACCAACCTTGCTTTGTACTTCTGAATTTTGCCATCAGAATCTTTTTTCAGTTTGAACACCCACCTACAACCTAGAACCTTCTGATTAGGAGGCAAACTTACTAGTTTCCAAGTTTTATTTTCCTTTAAGGAATCCAACTCTTGCTGCATGGCTTCATGCCAACACTTAGCTATTTCAGCTGGCATTTCTTTAATTTCTTCCAGAGACTCAGGCTCTGTGTGAATGTGAAAAGCCTTCACAACATCTACTTGATAACGATCAGGAGGAACTCCCTTATTAATCCTTTCAGACCTGCGAGGTAGGACAGGACTTACACTCTGTTTCCCACCATTGTCCTCAGAAACCTGACTTTCCAGACAAGTCAGCTTCCTGATCATTGACTTCACTAGGTGATTCCTGCAAATCACCATCAGCAAGACTTTGCTGCTCCCCCATGGATAAATCAACTGAAGAACTAGAGTTTATTTTATCCCAATTCTGCTCAGCAAAAGAAGCACTCTTACTAATTATCAGTTGATTATCCAGTATGAACCTGTAGCTTCTCTGACTCTGTTCATACCCTACAAAGATTGCTTTCTTTGTTCTGGAAGCCCCCTTGCGCCTCAGCTGTTTGGGAATGTGGACCCAAGCTGTGCTTCCAAACACCCTGAGGTGGCTTACTTTAGGCTTCACACCATAGAACAAATGAAAAGGGACATCCTGAATTGCACTGCTAAACAGCCTGTTCTGCACATAACACGCTGTAGTAACAGCTTCTCCCCAATACCTAAAAGGCAAACCAGCATCCTTCAGCAAACACATCATTGCTTCCTGCAGTGTTCTGCCTTTTCTCTCTGCAACAGAATTCTGTTCAGGAGTGTAAGGGTTAGCCAAAATGTGTTCTATCCCTTTTTCTAACAAAAAGCTTTTAAATTTTGAGGATAGATACTCTCCACCTCGATCTGATTGCAAAGCAGACACTGGCCTTGGGAATTTTCCATTCGCCCAAGCCACAAAAGCCTTAAATTTATCAAAGACCTCATCTTTGTGTTTCAGCAAATAAATGAATGTGTACCTGGAAAAATCATCTATGAAGGTCAAAATGTACCTTGCTCCCCCAAGACTAGGAGAAAAGGGACCTATTACATCAGAATGAATGATCTCTAGAGGCCTAGAGGTGGACCTATCAGAAAACTTCTTCACAGGAGCCCTAGTAGTCTTATTCTCCTTGCAAACTGCACAGTCTAGATACTTATCACAAGGCTTCAATTTTAAATCAGCAGAATAACTAGGCATTTGAGAAATGTACTTAAAATTAGCATGAGCAAATCTCCTATGTAATAAATGGATGCACTGGTCGTGCAAGGGCTTATTTTCAAAAACAGCCTTAGCTTTAGCAATTTGCTGCTTTTCAGCATTTTGTACAATGTACAGAGAATCTTTCTGCAAACACTTTGCAACCATTTTAGCATTCTTTCTAATATCACAACCCTCTTTCTTAAAAGTTACTACATAACCTGAGGCTACTAGCTGCCCCACAGACAAGAGATTGCTTTGAAAATTAGGCACAAACAAAACATTTTTAACAGTTTCCCCCAAACATGGAAGATTGATCTCACCTTCACCCACGATCTTGGATACAGATCCATCTGCTAAGGAAACTTTTTGTTTGTTAGTTTTAGACAAAGACAGAAAGGAATCTTTATTGTGACATATATGAGAATTGGCCCCACTGTCAAGAACCCACAAATCTTTATTATCAGAGTTCTCAACAACTGTTGCATGAAGAATCTTCTTTCTAGAAGTCTCTTTCTTTTGAACACAGTCCTTTTGGAGATGAGCAGTGGATCCACAGGTAAAGCATCGCCTGCTGGATAATGCAGAAGCTTGAAATTCAGAGCTCTTCCGCTCCCTCTGCTGGCCACGAGAAGACTTTATTGTAGAAATGGAGGCAGCTTTTTCTTGTCGCTTCTCCCACTCAGCAAGCAAACGGGTAGACACAAACGATGGATTTAAATCAGCTTCTGGGATTCCCTCCATGGAGCAAATTAAAGTGTCCCAGGACTCATTCAACGAAGAAAGCATAATGTAGGCTTTCATCAGGGGGGTAAATTCCATCCCACGTTCCTGAAGTTCCACAAAATAATTCTGAAGCTTGTGGAGATGATCTGGCAAATTTCCATTCTCAGGCAAGTGAGCCTTATACAGTTTTTTTGTTAAAATAACCTTGCTGCCTGGTCTAGTTTTCACATATAAATCACGCAAATAGTCCCATAAGTCTTTGGAAGTTTCTTTGCCTCTCACGTGAATAAGCTGATCATCCTGAACAGCCAAAATAATGGAGGCTTTGCATTTTTCATCTTTCCTCAACCAGGCTTGATCTGGATTCTGAGGAATTTGTTCAGAAATTGCAGACCATAAATTTTCTCTCCTCAAGAAACTTTCCATTTTCAAAGACCAGTTCAAATAATTAGAATTAGAAAGTCTTTCCAGGAGCATACCTTGAAAATTTGAAGCTCCAGCAGCAGCAGCCATGGCTCCTTCTCTCCCCTGTTGTAGTAATCCAAAAAAAACACCACGAGGCTTGCAAACACGAGGCAAAACTCCGCCTCCAATGGAAACTTCCTGTAACTGCCGGCAAGTTTCAAAAAACAAAAGCCTCTTCTCTTTTTATTTCCATAAGTTTTGTCTCTGATCCAGAAGGAATTGCTGGGCACAGAACCTTTTGTATTTTTATAAAATTTGTGATCAGAGTTATGGAAAAACCAAGAGATAAGTTTGTAGCAAAAACGTTGTTTTATTTAAAAAACAAAAACATAGGAACAAACCTTGAATCTTCTTCAGCCAAAGCATGGCATGGTTGATTAACATAGCCATTTAGATAGCAGAGCAGAATGCAGAGAGAGAACAAAAGGACAAAAGGCATTTACATTTTAAACCTTTACCTGACCAGCCTCTGAGTGGACAGGATCCACCATGTGACTAAAACACCTAGGCAACAGATTCCCAATATGGGCAAAGCTCAAACAACTAATTCTGATTGGTCAGACACTCAGACTGGCCGGCACCTGGGGGCAATAACATTCCTGAGTGGGGGTGAACATGTGCTCTCTGAGCCCAAACAGGAAAAAAGTTTTGAGGCCTGGCTTTTTAAAAACTCAGCCACATATTCTACAGACATAAAAAATATATACAACAACAAGGCAGACACTAGGACCTGCGCGGAATCCTGGCAGGGCAGGTTTGGAGGCAGCAAGGCACAAGGCAGGCACTAGGACCTGCGTGGAATCACAGCAGGGTTGGAGGCAGTAAGGCACAAGGCAGGCACTAGGACCTGCACGGAATCCTGGCAGGGCAGGTTTGGAGGCAGCCAGGCACAAGGCAGACACTAGGACCTGCGCGGAATCCTGGCAGGGCAGGTTTGGAGGCAGCCAGGCACAAGGCAGACACTAGGACCTGCGCGGAATCCTGGCAGGGCAGGTTTGGAGGCAGCCAGGCACAAGGCAGACACTAGGACCTGCGCGGAATCACAGCAGGGTTGGAGGCAGCAAGGCACAAGGCAGGCACTAGGACCTGCATGGAATCACAGATGGTTTGGAAGCAGCAAGGCACAAGGCAGACAGTAGGACCTGCGTGGTATCCTGGCAGGGCTCGGAGGCAGAAGCAGCCACTACACACCCAGACACTGCAGCCGACACACTAACGTGTCACGACACACAGTTTGGAAAGCTCTGGTTTAAACTAATCTATGATATTTATCTTCATGTGAACTAGGGAGGGGATTGTCTGAAACATTTTCTCATTTTCTTGGCCCAGACTCAAGCCCTTATTATTTGACCATTGTTTTGGTGAAGATTCTTCCTCCTGTCCTTCAAAGCTATTCCCTATGCCAGAGCTTTCCAAACTTTTCATGTTGGTGACACACTTTTTAGACTTGCATCATTTCGTGACTCACTCTTGCAGCAGGGCACAAGGCAGGCACTAGGACCTGCATGGAATCGCATCAGGTTTGGAGGCAGCAAGGCACAAGGCAGGCAGTAGGACCTGCGTGGAATCCTGGCAGGGCAGGTTTGGAGGCAGCCAGACACAGGGCAGGCACTAAGACCTGCATGGAATCGCATTAGGTTTGGAGGCAGCAAGGCACAAGGCAGGCACTAGGACCTGCGCAGAATCCTGGCAGGGCTCGGAGGTAGCAGCAGACGCGACACACCCAGACACTGCAGCCGACACACTAACGTGTCCCGACACACAGTTTGGAAAGCTCTGTTCTAAGGTATTGTAGAGCAGAGTTTACTACATCACTCATTTGTAGCATTACCACCTCACAAAATGAAATGAAATGAAGTATCTTGTGGTTCCAGACTATACTTTAAAGACCCAGTATTGATAATCTGGCAACAATGAACACCATGAACTAGGCAGAGGCAAATGCTGAAGTGACGTCTCCATCAGTGTCAGTCTTCCCAGGTAGACCAGACAGGAAACACGACCGGACAAGCTAATTCTACTTTATTGTAAGGCTACATTGACAGAATCTTGCAAGCCTGAAAGTACAAATCTCTTGCTGTGTCTTTTACAGCCTGATCAGTTAGGGAGGTTCCTTTCTAAGTTTCTTTCTCTGCCTGTTATGCAGCTGTGGGCTAGGCCCTCTATTATCTGATCATTCCCTAGGCAGCATCTCTTCCCCCTGTCTCCCAAGGTCATTCCCACATACCATTTCCATCAGTCACCAACCCTCATTCTTAGGGTTGATAGGGTCATGGATGTTCCAGAATTGCTTTGTACTTGGCCTGACATGAACATAGCATCTCTCTCCTTTTCATTAAAGCAGCCTACTTTTTTCCAGATTTCCATGTGAGCCTGGAAAAAAGACATGGCTGCTTTAAGAGTTAACTCCTTAAAGCAGCCACATCTTTTCTTTTTCAAACTCTTGGGGGGAAACCTAAAAAATGTCAGTCTGCTTTAATGAATAGCAAAGAGGTGTAATGCTTTTGTAAGGTCCAAATCACTTCTTCTACAGCATGGTCAGCCCTAAAGAATGAGCGTGATCTCTTTTGATGATTAAATGGTTTGACTTTAGAGAAAATAATGTTGCTAAAAGTTTAATTAATAGTAAGAGATTAACTTTTATATGCCTTTATATCTGTGTTGGAGAAGGCTGGAAGTCACCTGTCTTTTATGTTTTTCTATCTATTCTTGCACTGTTTTAGTTTGTCTTGTTTCTTTTTAGACTTGCATTCTATCTGTTCTATATTCTGTATTTTGTATTTTAATTAAACTTTGAAAAATTAATAAAGCAATAGTAATAATAATAATAATAATAATAATAATAATAATAATAAAATGAGTGTGATCTCCTAACAGGTTCGTAAAGTGTGGTGGGGGAGTGTTCCCACCATCTCTACTGCTTAGTAACCCCAACAATTTGTTAATACATATTAGGGGAATATTGAATCCTCTCAGTATATGTAAATGGTTGGTTTCATTTTGTGTTATCTTGAATGCTGTTGTGTTAGGAAGGTGAGATATTAAATTAAGTATATTGATATACCCTTTAATAAAACAAATATATAAATGTACGCATTCTATCCACATACAATGTTGATAGTGCAGGGATAGTAATCTGTCCTATCCAGTTCTTGCTAAACACTAGCATTCAGCTTCCCTTACTACAGGCCATGCTGGTTGGGGTTACTGGAAGGTGTAGTTCAGCCACATCTGGAAGGTCCTACAATCACTTCCCACCATTGCATTTTCATGTAGAAAGGAGATTTTGCTGGAAGAACAAAGAGTTAATGGCTGGTGATAGTTGAAGCTGTAGGAATAACCTCTACTGCAGCTTTTGCATCCTGCCCCCTCCAGATGTGCTGTATTACAACTCTCATTATTCCCAAACAAGTCCGCAAATCATAGAGAGTGTAGTCCAACACACCTTGAGGGCACAGGGCTGGCAAGTGCTACTCAGTATAAACACACGCGCAGTGTACAAAATACAGAAAGAAATCAGTTTCGTGTTTCGTGAAAGGACAAGGGCTTCCCTGTGTGTTCATAAAGCAGATAAGCATGCTTTTCTACCCTGCCAATAGCAGATAAAGAAACCAGTTGTGCAACAGCCAGCAACAACTGGGAGAAAGAGAGGAAAGCTAAACAACCAAGTCATAAAAACAGTCAGAGGGAAATGGATTCACTGGGATGGCTTTGCTGAAATGCATCTGGTTGGATTCAGAATCAAATACGTGCAAGTGAGTTCACTGGGATTCTGCTTCCAAAGACAGTTGTTTAATATATGCTTTCGAATACATGGTCCAATATCAATAAAACAATTAGAAACTACCAGGAGCTCATAAATATGATTCATACAGGTCTGAATGGCTCTTAATTGGCAGTTTCAGTGTTGAACAATAGAATGCTGCCCTGTGTGAGTCAGATTTGACAAATATTCCTGCCTAGTTCTTTACTTTGGAATGGAAACAAGTAGTGTTGGATAAGTGGAAATAAGAACAATAAGGAGAGCATGCAAAAGATTCATGAAGCACCTGCCGATTATTGATAGGCCTATAATGAGACATAACATTTGTCCAGCACTTTCGTGAATTGTTCAATTGAACTCTTTACAAGAGCCCTGCAAAATAACTCTGAATTATTATCTTCCACACTGCAGGTGGAGAGACTAAGGTAGAGAGAAAGCCACCTGTTGAGACCAACACAGAAGTAAGGTTCAACCTGGAGGCTGTCCAATTCACAGCTCAGTCTTTAGCTACTATGCTTTATTAACAGTAATCCAGGCACAGTTATCGTCCTTCCGCATGATGGAGGCTTTCAAATTTTGATTTGGAGAACTCTACAGTTCCCTGGAAAGTTTCCAGAGTTTCCAGAATGAGGAGTAGAGTTGTTTATCTGAAGTAAAGACAACTGAAGTACAGTTGTTTATTTGAACACTTTGTTCAGCATTGTCCCTGCAGTGTGCAACCCTGGTGAAATGTGTGAAGGGAGCAGCACACCAATTTGCATGCAGGAAGTCCCAGGTCAGTCCCTAACAGGGCTAAAGCAGGGGAGTCTACTTTAGACCAAGGTCATATGTAACCACCAAATCTTCTGGCACCCTGTCTTTTGTCATTTCGAGGTGAGAAATACATGATAACTTCAGAATACGCTTAATATAATTTTTAAAGAAAATAGTTAAACTCCAAAGTTCCTCTTTGTGACAATCTGCTCACTTTACTTTACTGCCCTCCCCACTATATACTTCACCCTTCATCTTCAACCACTACAGAGTTGCCCTTCTTTGACCTAAAATGATCAGGTAGCAGGTATGGGACAGACCACTGAGAACCTTTAAAGCTGCTCTCAATCAAGTGTGGTAATACTGGACCAATGGAAGAACTTGGTTTTAAATATCTAGGGTTTACAGTGATATTCTTAATTATAGTGGGGATAAGGATAATGCTGATGATGATGACGATGATGATGAGTAGAAAGTCCTTGAAGTCAAGGGCAGTTCCCGGTAATTTCATCAATACACCTCTGTACTTTTCTTGGCAACAAAGTGAAAGTGGTTTGCCTCTTCCTTCTTCTGGGATGTTTTTCCAACTTCTCAGTTTAGCCTGTGGTTCTGAGATCCCTTGGAAGTTTCCCATCCAAGAATTAGCCAGACCCAACCTTGCTTAGCTTCAAAACCTAGACAAGGAGACCTGGACATTGCTAAGCTGTAGAATGCCACAATAAGAAGAGATTCTGTGATAGACAAGTTGGATGTCAAGGACACAACACCCCTCTTAGTCAGACATCTTCCTGCTGAATAATTTCAGTATCTGCACCAGTATCATCCAACTTGGCTAGCTGGACTTCTCCCCACCACATCTGAGTAGAACATGGAAGCTGTTGTGATTGTTTTTTTATACCTCTTCAATGATGGAAAAATAACCCAAAATCTTGGCAGAATGTGAGGATCTAAACAGGTGGGTATATAAGTATATATACGGCGACTAATGGACCCAATGAGGTTCCAGAAGGAGCTGGGGGTTATACCTGAGGATCTATTGCATGGTCCAGCGGAGGTCCTGGCCGCAGCTTGGAATAGGGAGGCGGCCAGGGCCTTGGACAGGATCACGCCTGTGCGGCCTCTCTTGCCACATTTGACCCGATACTCCCCGTGGTTTACGGAGGAGTTAAGGGTCTTGAAGAGGGCTAAGAGACGCCTAGAGCATCGCTGGAGGAAAAGAAAGACTGAATCTGACCGAACACAATCTAGAGTCGCTGTTAAGACCTACCTTGTGGCGGTAAGAGCGGCAAAACGTCAATATTATTATTGCCTCTTATTGCGTCTGCAGAATGCCGCCCGATGGCCCTGTTTAAGATAACACGATCTCTTCTAGGGAAGGTGGAGTCTGTGACTCACCTACAGGGCCGTGCGGAAGAATTTTCTGTGCATCTGCAGGACAAAATCGCTCAGATTCGTTCTAAGTTGGACTCCAAGCGTGAAGCAGAGTCTGGGGAGATGCCGAGGGAGCATCATTACCTGGTTATCTGGGAACAGTTTGATCCTGTTGGGCCTAGGGAAGTGGACAGGATCCTCCGGATTGTAAAGGCCACCACATGTCATCTAGACCCTTGCCCTTCCTGGCTGGTGCAAGCAGCCAGGGAGGTGACATGTGGTTGGGTCCAGGCGATGGTTAATATATCTCTGGAGGAGGGGGTGTTTCCAGCTGCCTTTAAGGAGGCCCTGGTGCACCCCCTACTCAAGAAACCATCGCTGGACCCTACTTTATTGGACAATTTTCATCCTGTCTCCCACCTCCCCTTTTTGGGGAAGGTAGTTGAGAAAGTGGTGGCGTTGCAACTCCAGAGGATTCTGGATGAAACGGATTATCTGGACCCCTTTCAGTCAGGTTTCAGGCCGGGATATGGGGTGGAAACTGCATTGGTCGCGCTTACAGATGATCTCTGGCGAGAGCGGGATGGAGGGAGTGCGTCCATCCTGGCTCTCCTCAATCTCTCAGCGGCTTTCGATACCATTGACCATGGTATCCTTTTGGGACAGCTCGAGGAGTTGGGGGTGGCCGGTGTAGTTTTGCGCTGGTTTGCCTCCTTCCTCTGGGGCAGGTCCCAATCGGTAGTAATAGGAGATGAGAGATCCAGCTCTCGGCCCCTCGTCTGTGGTGTGCCACAGGGTTCAGTTCTCTCACCTCTCCTATTTAATATCTATATGAAACCGCTGGGTGAGATCATCCATCACCATGGGATGAAATATCATCAATATGCTGATGATACACAGTTGTACATCTCCATCCCAGGTGAAGTAAGTGATGCAGTGGCCACCCTTTCTCAGTGCCTGGAGGCTGTGGGGGTCTGGATGGGGAACAACAAGCTTCAGCTGAACCCTGGTAAGACGGAGTGGCTGTGGATTGATGGTTCTTCCGGATCTGGGAAATTATCATCTTTGGTTCTGAATAGGGTTGCACTTCCCCATTCGGAACCAGTGCGGAATCTGGGGGTCCTTCTGGACTCACGACCCCTGCTCAAAGAGCAGGTGGCAGTCGTGGCCAGGAGGGGCTTTGCGCAACTTTGTGTTGTGCGCCAGTTATGCCCTTTCCTGGACCGGGAATCCCTCCGTACAGTCACTCATGCCCTGGTCATCTCCCATATAGACTACTGCAATGCGCTTTACATGGGGCTACCCTTGAGGAGTATCCAGAAGCTTCAACTGGTCCAAAATGCAGCTGCGCATGCAGTTATTGGTGCCCCTAGATCAGCCCATGTGACACCTCTGCTACGCTAGCTGCATTGGGTGCCACTATGGTTCCGGGTACAATTCAAGGTGTTGGTTATGACCTTTAAAGCCCTACATGGCATGGGACCAGGGTATCTGAGGGACCGTCTCATCCCCATAATTTCAAACCGTCCCACTCGATCATGTAGAGAGGGCATGCTTTGGACTGCGTCGTTAAGGGAGTTTCGTTTGACGGGGTCCAGAAGACGAACCTTCTCGGCTGTGGCACCTGCCCTTTGGAACACTCTGCCCCCAGAGGTGAGGCAGGCTCCGTCACTCCTGTCCTTCTGGAAGAACTTAAAGACCTGGTTTTGCCGCCTCGCCTGGGATGGGAATAGGAGTAGTTCTTCATGGGGATGGCTGGTGCCATAGAGCCCTTTTAGAAGATCGTGGTATCGCCTCTTGGATTTTACATATTTAATTAATGATTATATATTGTATTTTTATCATTATTTATAGATAAAAAAAATTATGTGTGTAAACCGCCCAGAGTCCCCTTTGGGGGAGATGGTGCGGTAATAGAAATTAAAGTATAAATAAATAAATAAATAAATAAAGTATGCTGGGAAATGCAAAGGCAGGAGTCTCAGAATGGCTCTAGGACCTGACAATGGAGCCATGAACGCCAATCACACTGTGTGTTTAGATCAATTGAAGGATGCTTTGTGAGTTAGAAGGCACCGTTTTTGTGCTGGAAACTGCACAGCAGAATCCTGAAGGGTGCACGCGTCAGCCAAGAAATACATTCCAGTTTACATGTTGGTTTGAGACTATGTGAATTGGATGAGTTTGCATAAAACATTGAACAGAAACATTGTCTCTTCTGTACTGGGTGGATGGTACATGTCCTCTTCTTTGGCAATGCAGAAACGGCCTTTCTCGTGCAGATTTTTCAAAACAGTCCCAAGGGAAGGCTTGAGAAAATAGCCTGCTCCACCTTTGCAACCTGATACTACTTTGTTCAGTGGTTGAGGCCTACCGAGTTCAGTAAGCCGGACTCCCAGGCAAGAGTACACATAGTCGTACCCTTAGTGGATTTGACATTAGCACAGGTTGACCTTTAAAGATACCTCCTGGCTTTTGAATGCTATGATTCTGGAAGGCAGAATATGCACCTTTGAATGATTTGAATGAGAAAGTGATGTGCAGTTGCTTTCAACCCGCCACCCCCATCAAGTAGGTTTAAACCCTGTGAGTTTCTAAAGTTGGAAATAAAGGCAGGAGAAGAAAGCCTAAGGAGCTGTAATAATAAGAAGAAAGAAGGAAGGAAGGAATGGTGTAATGGGCTTCAGAGGTATACGAATTAATCTGTTTTATGGGGGAATACTGTTTGATAACTCTGAATATTTTAGCAGAGGATTGTATTTCACACACCTACCTGGGATTTGCTATTATGCATATCATGAATGGCACTGAAATCCCCTGCCGGATCTCTACCCTTTAATGCCTGTATAATAAAAAAGCAATGTGTATTCTTAGCCCGCAGGTAATAAATAGGGAAGCATTCAAACAAGGCCTGTCTTTAAGAAGAAGTCTGAGATCTTATGGGATATGCGTTAGTCCCTGCGATAAAAGAACACAAATCAAACAGAGGGGCCTGGATGGGAGAGGAGCAGCAGAGCATTCTGGGGTTGCTGATGAAACCCACATCACAGGTAGCATTTGAAAGAGGGACCGGAGTTTTGTTAAGTGCCCCCAATGCTTGTCACTGCAGAGGATCAGCCTGGAAATGCTTCGCTCCCCTCTCGCACCTGGGCACGTTCTGCTGCATGTTAAGCCTCGTGGGCTCATTTGCAGTCTATGAACACAGAAGGTTTTACTGCTTTTTGAAATCCCAGCAACTTAGGGCTCTTCCTCTCGGCCTCTTTGAGTCAGGAGGGAAGTATATTGACATAAATGGTGTGGCCCCAACAGCAACAACGTCTGGCAGTGTTTGTTGTTCTCACACAATTTAATATGGGGTAGTTTCAGTTTGATGTAGTAGTTAAAGGCACTGAACCGGGAGACTGTGAGTTCTAGTCCAGCCTTAGGCACAAAGCCAGCTGGGTGACCTTGGACCAGTCCCTCTCTCTCAGCCCTAGGAAGAAGAAGGCAAGGGCAGACCACTTCCAAAAATGCTGCCAAGAACACTGCTGAGACTTGTGCAGGCAGTCGCCAGGCGCAAGACTGATTTGAAGGCTAAGTTTAAGGGTAATCCACAATTGGTGGATTCCTTGGTGTCCTTTCACCTCCCACCCAATATCACCACATTGGCAGGTAAACCAACCATCAACTGATCCCCAGAACACATGGCTCAACGGAGTTCAAGATTCAACTCTTAATTTCTATTATTTATTTATATATTTATTTAGCCCCACTTTTATTATTTCTTGTGTGCTCCTCCTGACAGGGCTATCGATCTTCCAGGAGCTCGATAGTCCTCAGAAGTGATTCTATAGGTCATCAAAAGTCATCCCAATGTCAGAGAAATAATAGAAGATCAATATACCTATTGACAGCCTCCCCACCCCACAAGAAAGTCTGAGTGATTGGAAGAGTTGATTTGAAATACAAAGCACAGAAGACCAAAACAGAGAGAGCTGGTGGTGGTCCAGATATCTCCTTCCTTCCTCCCCCCTCCCTCCCCATAAAAATGGTATTTGACCAGGCAAACAGCCTCATCTCTCTCACAGCCCCATTCCACATTTGTGTTTGTGTAATGTGTTTTCCCTACTTTATGATCATCCCAGCTCACAATACACACATCAAATAGCAGGATTCCTGGCTGACAAATGTATTGATCTGCTGGAAGCTTGACATTCCAGCATAAAGGGGAAAAGACCAGGTGTCCAATCTCACAGCTCAAACCAAAAAGGCCACAGAGATGCAGGGCCCAGTGCTTGGATAGGAAGGGGTTGTTTCTACAGCAGGGACAACTGGAGCTAAGAGGGTTGCTGTCACTGACCATGTCATCCCCAAGTCACTGTAGATTGGCTGCATGGGAAGCTTTGTGTTGGGAGAAGCAGGAAAACACCACATCCAAATTGGAACAGCTAAGAGTAGCTCTAGGTTACCTCAGTGATGAGATGAAAATGACGTCTTGAGGACATGTTCCTCAAAAATGGTTAGTAAATCTTCATCTTCAGAGAGCTGGATGTAAGGATGAGCTCTTGGTCAATCGACTCCCAAACACACTTGCATTAACTATTATGTAAGTCAACCAAGGGGGCGTGGTACCTCAGCAGGTAAGATGCCAGGCTTGTCGATCAGAAGATCGCAAGTTCGGAGGTTCAAATCCCTAGTCCCGCGTGACGGAGTGAGCTCCCGCACTAGCCCCAGCTCTTGCCAAACCTAGCAATTCGAAAGCATGCAAATGCAAGTAGATGAATAGGTACCACTTCGGTGGGAAGGTAACAGTGTTCCGCATGCATCATGCCGGCCACATGACCGTGGAAGCGTCTTCGGACAACGCTGGCTCTTTGGCTAACAAACGGAGATGAGCACTGGTCCCTAGAGTCGGACACGACTGCACAAATGTGCGGGGGGAACCTTTACATTTTTAAGTCAACCAAAGCACAGAGACCCTCAAAGGGTGATGTGGGGGTTGCCAAGGGAGGAAAACCACTGAAGGAGGTATGTGGTTAGGAACATACAGAGATACCTTTATACTCCAGATCAGCCTTTCCCAACTTTTTGACTCTGGAGGAACCCTTGAAATGGTTTTCAGGCCTTGGGGAACCCCTGCACATTCCGGCTCAAATATAGGCCAGAAGTTACAAAATTCTTATATTCGTTTCATGGGTAGGCCTGTATACTGTATATGCATTAGCAGTGTTCTTAAACTAAAAATAAAAATGAAACTTACCTCTTTAATGTGAAGTTGCCTGAATTTGAAATAATTTATTTAAATAAATCATGATATCCCAGGGAACCCCTAGTGACCTTGCATGGAACCCTAGGGTTCCACAGAACCCTGGCTGAGAAACCCTGCAACAGATGGTAAACTACTGTCTACACAAACTAAGGGTGGGCTGCATTGTCTAGAAGTTTTCTTCCCCTGCAAAATAAGATTCTGTTACCCTTCCTTATTCTCAGAGGACTTGAACATTTGTTTCAAATTTCTCTCTCTTTTGGTGATGAGGAAGGCTGATCTTCTATATCTTCCTATCACTCTAAAGATGCCCTGGCTGCCCACCATTCCTAATTTGAAAAAGCCCATGAGAGAATTCCCTCATGAGGTTTTCCTCTGGAATTTAATTGAAATCCAGGAAGTTTGGGAGGCCTCAAGCTGCTCAAGAGAGAAGTCCCTCATGCACATCCTGTGGTCACCTCATAACTAAATAAGTTACAAGAACACCATATTCCCTTAGCAGTGAAGAAATGGTGATTGGTTCCCCATTTTCAAAGTGCAGGCTGATTGAGCTGGGCAGCAGAAGGGTTACAAGAAGTACAACAAAGGCTAGACCCAACCTGTTGGATGTCCACTCATGCATTCAACCATGGCTTCAAATGGTGCCAAACTTTGTAGTTGTTCAATCATGCAATCACGCCTGACTCTTTGTGACCTGACGGACATCATTCTGCCAGGACTCTCTGGCTACCGGATACAGATTATACTGGACACTCTGGATAAGGATACTTAGAAACATGGGGTTGTAAGTTATGTTAGAGATGTAATAGGAAGAAGGAATAACAGGAGTATGAGCCTCAACCAAGACAACGGTCAGATAAAAGAAAGTTGAGTCCAGGCCAGATCTGTAACCCAAGTAAGCATCTCAGGCAAGACCCTCCCTAGGTAAAGGTAAAGGTTCCCCCCGCACATTTGTGCAGTCATGTCCAACTCTAGGGGCCAGTGCTCATCTCTGTTTGTTAACCGAAGAGCCAGTGTTGTCCGAAGACGCTTCCACGGTCATGTGGCCGGCATGACGAACGCAGAATGCTGTTACCTACCCACCGAAGTGGTACCTATTAATCTACTTGCATTTGCATGCTTTCGAATTGCTAGGTTTGGCAAGAGCTGGGGCTAGTGCGGGAGCTCACTCTGTCAAGTGGGACTAGGGATTCGAACCTCCGAACTTGCGATCTTCCGATCGACAAGCCTGACGTCTTACCCGCTGAGCCACCACACCCCTTTTTAGACCTTCCGTAGTTCTCAAAGGAGGGAAGCATATTCAGATGTGCACGATTCTGCTACTATAACATTATAATAAAAGTAGTATTAGCTTGCGTGACTTTAGTTTCCTAGTCTGGTCTACCTTGCAGGGCTAACAAGAGGTCACCTAGTCCAACCCTCTGCTCAGTGCAGGATCTTCTAGAGTATCTCTGGCAGATAACCATCCAGCCTCTCTTTGAAGCCCCCTAGAGAAGAACTCATGACTTTGTGTGGCAGCCTATTCCACTGGCTGACAGTTTGTACAGCCAGGAAATCCTTCCTGATGTCTAGCCTGAGCTTTCTGACTCACAGTTTTAACCCACTGGCTCTGGTCCTGCCCTCAGGGGCAACAGAGAAGAGGTCCACTCCTTCTTCTGGGTGACAGCCCTTCAGATATTTGAAGGTGGCCATTGTACCTCCATTCAGTCATTTTTTCTCTAGGTTAACCATAGTCAGATCCTTTCATTGTTTCTCATCGGGCTTGGTTTCCAGATCCTTTCCCATATTGGTAACCCTCTGATCTTGCTCCAATTTGTCACTGTCGTTTTTGAGTTATGGTGCCCAGAAGTGGACACAAGACTCCAAATGAGACCTTACCAGGGCAGAACAGAGTAGAGCAGTGGCTTCCTGTGATCTGAACTCTGTGCTCTCATTCATGCACCCGAAGATAGCGTTTGCCTTTTTAGCAGCTTTGAGTTCTTCTAAGCTCTTGTTTTCCATCATCTGACTCCTTAATCCAGTGTTTCTCAACCTTGGCGACTTCAAGATGTGTGGACCTCAACTCCCAGAATTCCCCAGCCAGAATGTTCCTGAACTAAGAGAACTCCTTACCATCTAATGAAATATCCAGACTGGCTAAGGCCTGCTCTTTTGGGGAATGAGCAGCTTTGTTTATTAGCTAACTGCAAGTCCCTATTTCTTTTATTTCAACTTTAAGCTAAAAAGGAGGGAGGAGAGTGACATTTTATCTAGTAGTTTAGGATAAATGCTGCTCACATAATGGCCTCAGGTCCCCATCCGAAGACTAAAGCAATGCCAAATACAAAGATGGGGTTTTATTTTTGTTTTTCTTTGGAATATGAAATGATTCACCCATGTTTGTCTTCCTAGAGCACCAAAAGGATTAATCCAATTACTCTGTACAGATTCAGCATGGGTTAAATTGTTCTATCCCTCTAGATTTTACCTAATGAGTGATCAAAGCATTAATATATATATATATATATATATATATATATATATATATGCGCCAGCTGCAGTCCTAATTGAAATTTGTTTGGAATTCATAATAGCATTGGGTCATGTTCTGCTTACAGCATTAAGTAGTGATTACATCTAATGCTTTTGTCTTTTAATTAGCTCTTTCAATTTTCCATGAGAAAGAATTTTTCTAGACCATAATTCACTTTGTATATAATGGAAACAGCCGAGCAGCCAGTCATCTTGGGGGTCATCAAGTGTGAATGTGTATAATTTACTTTACCAGATTGCAGGCCTGCTATATTTTGAGTAGTTGTTACTTAGCACTTGCATTAATTGTCCTCTAATGACGCTGAAGACCTGGCATGGATACGTTTGGGGATGTCACATGAAGTTTAGTTCCTTGTGATAAAAAGTAAGTCCTTAACTGTGGCTAGTGATAAAAGGAATTCCAAACAGAATTTGGGGCTTCTGACCACCTTTATTGTGGAATGAATGTTGGTATCAAAATCCAGCTAGTTATAATCTTTCCCCAATGAAAGATCTGCAAGAAACGTTATCCAAAAAGAAGGTATGGTATAATGACAATGTTTAGAAAGAAATGAGACCTGAAAATCCAAAAGTTAAATAATAGGTGCCAGAAAAAAAATTAAGTTTGGGCGGGGGGGAAGCAGGGGGATTTGTATTTGAAATTTGATTGATTATGTGTCATCAAGTCATTGTTGACTCTTAGCCACCACATAGATAGATTTTCTCCATGACAATCTGTCCCTAATTTGGTTCTGCAGATCTTCTAACAGTATTCCCATCACCACTAACTGAGTCCATCCACATTTCTGCTGGTTGTCCTCTTCTTCTCTTTCCTTCCACCTTTCCCAGCATCAGAGCCTTCTCCAGAGAGCTGGGTCTTCACATAATGTGTCTGAAGTAGGATCATTTGAGCCTGGTCATTTGTGCCTTGAGTGAGAACTCTGGGTTGATTTGTTTGATGATCCATTTGTCCGTTTCCTTGGCTGTCCATGGTATTCTCAGGAGTGTTCTCCAACACCAAAGTTCAAAAACATCAATACTATTCCTTTCCTGCTTCTTCAAAGTCCAACTCTTGCTTCCTTAGAGAGTCACAGGGAATACCTGTGGACAATTTAAATGTGTGAAATTAGGGTACAATGCGTACAAAGACTCTGCATATTGCAAGTAGAAATGCTTACAAAACTTTCAATGATTTTTTTCCCCTGTAGGAAAAACATCAGAGTAGAATTTTGCTTTTGCACAGACGGTAAAACAGACAGGATTTTTACTGCTTTGCAGATCCCTACTTGTACTCTGCAGGCTTTCCACGGAGAAACGTTGCCAAAAATACAACAACAACAACAACAACAACTGGACACATGGCTGGGACAATAACATTCCAAGCTGGGTACCTGCCAAAACTCATAGATAATTGAAGATTACCCATATCATCCCCAAAGTTCTAATTGCAGCACAATATCTACTCGGATATTGCCTTTCTGAATAAC
The DNA here is from genome assembly GCA_023362775.1 of Charina bottae. Classification (NCBI taxonomy): domain Eukaryota; kingdom Metazoa; phylum Chordata; class Lepidosauria; order Squamata; family Charinaidae; genus Charina; species Charina bottae. Next base: position 134,064,764 of record JALMGJ010000003.1, read on the forward strand.
AGTCACCAGGGAAGAAGCACAAAGCAATGAGCTCCTTTTTTAAAAAAAAAAATCAAGTTATATTTTTAAATCCTACTTTTCTAGTTCAAAGAATGATTCTGTGCTGGTGAACAATTAGAATATTTCAACTTAACGCACATCCTTAAAACAGCAGCAATCAAAACAGAAAATGGATACAAGCCATTTCAGCATATTGGTATTCAACATCCTGTTGGAAAAGAAGTTTTCTTATTATATATACCATATATGAGAAAATGTATTTATATATTATTATACAGAAGAGAGAGAGAGAGAGAGGGAAAGTTGGGGGTGAGGGTTTTCTAAAATGTTGGTGCTGCAATACAGAAGTCTCTCTTTGCTTTGAATAAAGGTAAAGGTTCCCCCCGCACATTTGTGCAGTTGTGTCCAACTCTAAGGGCCGGTGCTCATCTCCGTTTGTTAGCTGAAGAGCCAGCGCTGTCCGAAGACGCTTCCACGGTCATGTGGCCACATGACGTGCGCGGAATGCTGTTACCTACCCACCGAAGTGGTACCTATTCATCTACTTGCATTTGCATGCTTTCAAATTGCTAGGTTTGGCAAGAGCTGGGGCTAGTGCAGGAGCTCACTCCGTCACGCGGGACTAGGGATTCGAACCTCCGAACTTGCGATCTTCCAATCGACAAGCCTGGCGTTTTACCCGATGAGCCACCACGCTTCTCTTGCTTGCTTTGAATACCTTGCAATTAAACTAAGATTGGGTTGCCCCCTTCTTAGGTCAACATGCTACTCCTATTCCACCTTGGTTCCCAAGTGAAGGACCACCTTATCAGAAAGCCATGTCCATTCCTACTCCATTGCTACTCGGTAGCAGTTGTTTGTGGGGAGAGCTACTATTGCAACACACCTAAGCCAAAGGAATCTTCCACCAACATGCATTTAGCAATGGTAACCACCAATTGCAAAGAAAGTTTTACATTGTGATGGGTGAAGCATGTCCAGGAGAGAGCAACCAAGATGGAAGAAAAACCTAGAAGGAATTATTGGAGGCATTGGGTATGGCTAGCCCAGAGGAGTCTGGAAAGACCTGATAGCTGTCTTGAGGTATCTGAAGGGCTTTAATGTAGAAGATGGGGCAGGATTGTTCAGGGCTGCTCCAGAAGACACTAGAAGACAACGTCACTTTTACTAACATGGAAGTAGATTTTGGTTGGGCATCTTATCCCAATGAGAACAGTTGTTGTTCAGCAAAGGAAGATATTGTTTTAGCAGGTGGTGGATTCTCCTTTGTTAGAATCCAGAGACTGGATGGGCACCTGTTAGGGATGTTATAGTGAATTCTAGCACTGGGCAGGGGGTTAGACTCTAAGGTCCCATTTTTGTTGTTTATTCATTCAGTTGCTTCCGACTCTTCATGACTTCATGGACCAGCCCACGCCAGAGCTTCCTGTTGGCCGTCACCATCCCCAGCTCCCCCACGGTCAAGTCTGTCATCTCCAGAATATCATCCATGCATCTTGCCCTTGGTCAGCCCCTCTTCCTTTTGCCTTTACTTTCTCTAGCATCAGCTTCTTCTCCAGGATATCCTGTTTTCTCATTATGTGGCCAAAGTACTTCAGTTTTGCCTTTAATCTCCTCCTTGAGGGGGAGATGGGTGGTCATAGAAATTTAATAATAATAATAATAATAATAATAATAATAATAATAATAATATCATTCCCTCAAGTGAGCAGTCTAGCTTTATTTCCTGGAGTATGGACTGGTTTGAGTCCAATGCACTCTCAGAATTTTCCTCCAACACCACAGTTCAAAAGCATCTATCTTCCTTCGCTCAGCCTTCCTTATGGTCCAGCTCTCGCAGCCATAGGTTACTATGGGGAATACCGTTGCTTTAACTATGCGGACCTTTGTTGTCAGTGTGATGTCTCTGCTCTTAACTATTTTATCAAGATTTGCCATTGCTCTCCTCCCAAGAAGTAAACGTCTTCTGATTTCCTGGCTGCAGTCAGCATCTGCAGTATTCTCTGTGCCTAGAAATACAAAGTCTGTCACTGCCTCCATGTTTTCTCCATCTATTTGCCAATTATCAATCAAGCTGGTTGCCATAATCTTGGTTTTTTTTGAGGTTTAACTGCAACCCAGCTTTTGCACTTTCTTCTTTCATCTTCGTCATAAGGCTCCTCAGCTCCTCCTCGCTTTCAGCCACCAAAGTGGTATCATCTGCATATCTGAGATTGTTAATGTTTCTTCCAGCGATTTTAACTCCAGCCTTGGATTCCTCAAGCCCAGCACATCGCATGATGTGTTCTGCGTACAGTTTGAATAGGTAGGGTGAGAGTATACAACCCTGCCGTACTCCTTTCCCAATCTTAAACCAGTCCGTTGTTCCGTGGTCTGTTCTTACCGTTGCTACTTGGTCGTTATACAGATTCCTCAGGAGGCAGACAAGATGACTTGGTATCCCCATACCACCAAGAACTTGCCACAATTTGTTATGATCCACACAGTCAAGGGCTTTAGAATAGTCAATAAAACAGAAATAAATGTTTTTCTGAAACTCCCTGGCTTTCTCCATTATCCAGCAGATATTGGCAATTTGGTCTCTAGTTCCTCTGCCTTTTCTAAACCCAGCTTGTACATCTGGCGATTCTCACTCCATGAATTGATGGAGTCTACCTTGCAAGATCTCACATTACCTTACTGGCATGTGAAATAAGTGCCACTGTTCGATAGTTTGAACATTCTTTAGTGTTTCCCTTTTTTTTTGTATGGGGATATAAGTTGATTTTTTCCAATCTGATGGCCATTCTTGTGATTTCCAAATTTGCTGGCATATGGCATGCATCACCTTGACAGCATCATCTTGCAAGATTTTAAACAGTTCAGCTGGGATACCGTCGTCTCCTGCTGCCTTGTTACTAGCAATGCTTCTTAAGGCCCATTCAACCTCACTCTTCAGGATGTCTGGCTCTAACTCACTGACCACACCGTCAAAGCTATCTCCAATATTATTATCCTTCCTATACAGATCTTCCGTATATTTTTGCCACCTTTTCTTGATCTCTTCTGCTTCTGTTAGGTCCTTACCATCTTTGTTTTTTGATCATACCCATTTTTGCCTGGAATTTACCTCCAATGTTTCTAATTATCTGGAAGAGGTCTCTTGTCCTTCCTATTCTATTATCTTCTTCCACTTCCATGCATTGCTTGTTTAAAAATAATTCCTTATCTCTTCTGGCTAACCTCTGGAATTTTGCATTTAATTGGGCATATCACCCTCTATCACTGTTGCCTTTTGCTTTCCTTCTTTCTTGGGCTACTTTCAGTGTCTCAGCAGATAGCCATCTTGCCTTCTTGGTTTTCTTTTTCTTTGGGATGTTTTTTGTTGCTGCCTCCTGAACAATGTTGGGAACTTCTGTCCATAGTTCTTCCGGGACCCTATCTACTAAAACTAGTCCCTTAAATCTATTCTTCACCTCCTCTGCATATTCATTAGGAATGTTAGTGAGCTCATATCTAACTGATCTGTGGGTCTTCCCTATTCTCTTTAGTCTGATTCTAAATTTTGCAATAAGAAGTTCGTGATCTGAACTACAGTCAGCTCCAGGCCTTGTTTTTACCGACTGTATAGATGTCCACCACCTTTGGCTACAAATGATGTAGTCAATCTGATTTTGGTGTCGACCATCTGGTGAAGTCCATGTATAAACTTGTCTTTTAGGTTGCTGGAGTGTTTGTTATGCACAGTGAATTGTCTTGGCAAAATTCTATCAGCCTATGTCCCACTTCATTTTGTTCTCCCAGACCATGTTTACCTATAATTCCAGGTGTCATTTGACTACCCACCTTAGCATTCCAGTCTCCTGTAATGAAAATAACATCTCTTTTTAGCGTATTATCCAGTTATACTCATTACTGATAATGGATAATGATAATGGATAATGATAATGATGAGCAAACCCTCATCATGACCATCTTCCACCTGGAAATCTATGCCCTCATTGTGGGAGGTTGTGCGGTTCCAGAACTGGCCTTTACAGCCACTTATGGATCCACTGTTAAGATTTTACCCCTGGAAGACTATCTTACTCGGCTACGAGTGATCGTCAAGATTATCCAATAGGTGCTGCAGATTCTCATAGAACTGATCTACTTCTGCTTCTTCAGCATCTGTGGTTGGGGCATATATTTTGATCACTGTGATGTTAAATGGCTTGCCCTGAATTCAAATTGAGATCATTCTATCGTTTTTTGGATTGTGTCCAAGCACTGCTTTAGCCACTTTATTATTATGAAGGCTACTCCATTTCTTCCATTGTCCTCTAGTCCACAGTAGTAGATCTGGTGGTCATCTGATGTGAAGTGACCCATTCCAGTCCATTTCAGTTCACTGACACCCAAAATGTCTATATTTAATCTTGACATCTCACCAATAACCACATCCAAATTGCCCTGGCTCATAGATCTTAGATTCCAGGTTCCTATGGTGTGTTGATCTTTAGAACATCAGATTCATCGTTCACCACCAGCACCGTCGGCCGCTAGCCGTCCTTTCAGCTTTGAGCTAGCTGCGTCATCACATCTGGGGCTAGTTGAACTTATCCTCTGTTCCTCCCCAGTAGCATTTTGACCATCTTCCGACCTGGGAGTCCCATCTTCTGATGGTATACTGACATGTCTCTGGTTGTACTGATCCATTTAGTTTTCACGGCAAGAATACTGGGGTGAGTTGCCATTACCTTCCCAGGGAACGTATTTAGTCTGACCTCTCTGCCATGACCTTCCCGTCTTGGGTGTCCCTTCACGGTTTAGCTCATGGCATCATTGAGGTGCTCAAGCTCCAGCACCACGACAAGGTAACAATCTCCTTTGCTGGAGTAAGGTCCCATACCATCTGTGATTCTGTGACTTCCACTGGAAACAAAAGAAACAGGAAATAAATGATAGAGAGAAACTTGTACAGTTCTATGAGACAAACTACAAGCTCTACTAAGAGTGTATCTAAACATCGCCAGCCTACAGTAACTGTAAACCAGTTTAAGAAAAACTGAGATGGGCAAAGATGCTTTGACAGCAGGTTGCCAAGGTTTCAGTCTGGAATGCAGATGTGCTAGACCAGTCCCCTGCTGCTGTTTCTTCTCAACTTTCCTTTCCAGGAAATCCATTGCCAATCATTTCCTTTCTGTGCAAGGATCTTACTGGATGTCTGTACTTGTGTGCATGTGTTTGTGTTTTATCTGCTCATTTAAAAAGGCAAAGAGAAGCTGGTGGTTGATAGTATCTGAGGGCTAAAGAAAGTGGGGGGGGGCATCCTCACCAACTTGCTTTCCGGTAGACCAATTATTTTGTTTGGTCATGCTAATGATGGCTCCTGTTTTCATCGCACAATTGCAGCATGTTTCAATTATGTCCAGCATGTCCCCAGTCCCAGAAGACTTAGGTTGCAAAGCATTAAGCTAATCATACTCACCTCAGAGGCATGTATACTATTCCAGAATGTCTATTTTGCTAGATCCCATCATGGTTCCTGGGTTGCAACTAAGGAAGAGTTTCTTTAACCTTTTCCTGAGATGGACAATTGTGTCCCTCAATAATTCCTTGTTCCTGAATGTCTCCTTGGAGACAAGACTTAGGTTCTAGATGAATCAAGTGTGTGACAACATTATCCAGCTTCTGTCACCCTCAAAAATGCATATTGATTCCAATCTGTCTAGTATTAAATAGGCAAATCAAGATGGGTGCTTAAAATACTTGTGCGGTTGCTACATTTTCTGCTTCTGTGGATAAAAATGCAATAGGCATTCCATTTCTGAGTGACTCAGTTAATTCCTTCACCATTTTTGAACAGATATTCACTGGTCGATTTAATTATTGCTGGCAATTTTAGGGAGCACAATTCCTTTCATGGTATCCCAAGCATTTTGACTGGATACTGCAATGTTCTTACAGAACTTTTCTACAGCTACAGTTATATGCAGTATGATTATAGTAGCTACTTATAAAAGTTTTCCAGCTAGCTTTCAATCCTAATTAACAATGAGCCAAGAGTTAGGGCACCATCGTCTTTCAAGTAGCATGCGAGAGGTTCCACTAAGTGTCAATTTATTCTAGGTTGTTTTGCTTCTCTGTTTTTTTTAATTAAGGAGGTCGCTTCTATGGTTCTCTCTTTTTAAGTGGATTTTGGCATTGTGCATGATGATTCATGGGTCTTTCACTTCAGACTTTTGATTCAATTTGTGTACTATCCATGACTTTCTCTCTTTTTTCAAAACTAATTATTCCATCAGTCTAAATCAAGAAAAATGTCCACCTGTTGCAATACAAACATGGATTGGCTGCACTGGAGATTAATGAGTTCTTGGTGAAAAATAAATTTCATTTATTTTTCTGATGCTACAGACCAAGTAGCCTGTTGAAATCTACAGCATAGGGCTATCAGGTATGGGCTGCAAAATGCCACATAACCACTAGAGGGCAGCAAAGAATTAGAGTTCTATGTATCTTTTGGCTGCCATGTAGTGGTCTTCAGGATTTTTGCAGACCAGGTTTGGTAGACCTACCTTAGATATTCCTTGGAAGATCAGAAATCAGCTGCCTACAGCCTGTGGAATACATAAAGAAACCAAAATCTGCCTACATAAAGGCACTAAGTTTTCTCTAAGGATGCTTTGATAATGGAGACTTTGAGACACCTATGCTTTACTAGCAAGAGACAGGCAGGAGAAAACGGAGATGGAAACCTGTAGAAGTCTCCACTGCCCCACCTGCATCCTGCACTCTACAGCTTTAAGGGAAAGAATAACCTTCCACCACCAGCATAAATATTTAGCAATCCATGCTGTGAAAGCTCAGCAGAAGAGGGCAATCTTAACCTCTTTCTTAGATCATGAAAATAAACCATTTGACCCTCTCTGTTCCATAGGGATGGGGCAGACACAGAAAAGGTCGGCCAGAAAGAACTTTCAAAAATGTCACGGTATTGTGAGGATTTTTCTGTTTGCCAGAAAGAACTTCACCTTGCCCTGAGTCAGGTCCTGTGAAAGATTCCTGACTGCTTCTTATGCATCTCTAAGATGAGACTGGTTTATGTGTCTCCAGTTACTTGTTCCAATATAATACAGCAGTGTTTCTCAACCTCAGCAGCTTTAAGATGCGCAGAGTTGGCTGGCTGGGGAATTCTGGGAGTTGAAGTCCGCACATCTTAAAGCTGCTGAGGTTGAGAAACACTGCTCTACAGGTTACATAAAGGTACCATTCATTACATCAGGGCTTTCCAAAGTTTTCCTGCGGCGACACACCAACCGCCGTTGCTGTGTCGCCGCGGGAAAACCCGGAAGTGCCGCCATTGCGGCAGCGCGCAAAAACCCGGATGCGCTGCTGCCGCTTTCGTGTTTTTGCGCGCCGCCGTTGGCATGTTGCCGCGGGAAAACCCGGAAGCGCTGATGATGATCAGCGCTTCCGGGTTCTGTGGCAACACACCAGACTGTGTGTGGCGACACACTTTTCTGTCGCAACACACAGTTTGGAAAGCTCTGCATTACATTATTCAGCTCTCAGTCCTTGCAGATTACTGTACATATAGATGGGCAAACTAATCATCTTCCACCAGAAATATCATGATTGCTTTTTCTTGCTTTTTGTTTTTTAGTGTGTCATGCCGGCCACATGACCGTGGAAGCGTCTTCGGACAGCACTGGCTCTTCGGCTAACAAACGGAGATGAGCACCAGCCCCTAGAGTCAGACACGACTGCACAAATGTGCGGGGGGAACCTTTACCTTTTAACCTTTTTTTAGGATTGTCAAACTGGTCAGTCTCTTCTTTAATACCCATAGATGAAGATGAAGGAAAGTCTTTCCCTTGACTTTCCAAAGCTAATCATTCTTATTCCCATCTTTAACATCTGCAGGTTTTGCCACCCATTTACATATGTTGCCGGAGTGGGACTCTCTTTTGTACTGCTTTGATGGACAAGTATGGATTTCTTTGTACTGTACATATTTATTAATATGTCATATTTGTATACCAGCCTGTGGTGGTTTTGGGTTCGTAACTTGTTAGCAAATGCAGCTAGTGTTTGTCATGCCTAAATATGAGAATTGCAGCCTGAGGTTCATAATGCAAAGAGCATTTAGAGTTATTGGCAAGAGGTCAAAAGTCAAGAAATATTAATAATGTGTGGGGTGATTGGAATGACCAACAAGGAGTCAGAAGCTAAGAAACCGTCTCTACTGCAAGGCAAGGTCTGAAGCTTGGAGGAGAAAGATCAAAGAGATAGTTTCTAAAATATTTATGGGTGTCCACCAGGGTGGGAGGGCAAATGACATCACACATGCCATGACATCATCATACAAATTGTGTGATGTCACAGTGGTTTTAACAGAGGCACTATTTTTCCACCGAAACACTATTGCTTTCACACTCAACTCTTAAATAGAGCATTTGGCAATGAAGCAACACCTGATTTGGAGTTATTGGGCTTAAGGTTATTTATGCTGTAAGTCAGTGTTTCTCAACCTGGGCAACTTGAAGATGTGTGGACTTCAGCTCCCAAAATTCCCTGGCCAGCGTTGAAGTCCACACATTTTCAAGTTGCCCAGGTTGAGAAACACTGCCATAATTGCATGCCCACTGTCTATGAACAACGCATGCCCCAAGGACTCCTTTTATGCCCCTAGAGTAGGTAAGGCCAAAATATGTAGATCCTTGTATGCTTTCTTTTTGGGGGAACTGGGGTTGTTTAAAAGATACCCTTTCAGAAGCTTGAGGCACCACCCCAAAATTGGGCCTCTTAACCCCCCTCCTCAAATCCCCTTGAACAAGAGAAGAACTCAACATTTGGCCTCTCCCACTTCAGTGTCATGATGAGGTCACCAGCCATACCTCTGGCAGCCCTTAGAAACTGGGGGGGGGGGGGTTAGAACTTTTTTCTTTACAAAGATGAAGGAAAGTGGCCTAGCAATGCTCTCTTCCTGGTTATCTATAGATGGTCCATTGGGCGAGGGGATAAAAATGTCGAGATGGCATTGGCAACTCTGTAAATGACGCCCCACTCCTTGTTCATATGTGTTGTTCCTGGTGTTAGAGGGACCTCAAGCAGGACTCTGGGCCATCTGTACTGTCAACCCCAGAAGTTACGTGGTCAACGTGAGAGATAATGACAAATTACTAGGAAAAATTACTTTTCTTCAAGTACAGCAGAACTGCATGTTGATAATGTCTACAACCATCAGCTGCCCATATTGTACAGGATGGTATTTATTGCAGACTCTAAGATCAGGCTGAGAAAGAGAAGCTGCGCAGCGCATGATCTCCTCCTGTGGCAGCCGGCTAAGAGCACTTGTTGATGTGATAACCCTCAGTGTCAGAATTCCCAATCAAGAAATCCTTCAGGCAATTACCCTAAGAGATTCATTTATTCAGGATCAGTACACTTCAGGCGCGGAGAAGCCCCGAAGAAAGGTTTTCGCGCGTAAAGCTGCATTATCAAAACGTCCCTCTGACATCAGCCACAGTTAAGACATAACAATTCAGTCCCCACTCCAGGCAGCCCTCCTCCTGACAGAATGTCAGTTGAAAGAGCAGGTGCTTATCAGAGTCGCTGGCAAGCGATGCCGGAATGCCGAGAGGGAGGCTAGCATCTTGAAGTTATGAAATGCACGGCCAGCAATCTACACGTGTACAGCATTCAGAGAAGCATGTCAGACGAACATGCGAGGCTGACAGTTGAGCTCTGTATTTTCCAAGGTCATTGGTTCTCCAATACACACCAAAACAACCTGGCCTGTCTGGCCACTGGCTCTCCACCCACTGGGTGAGGGAGCATTGTGCCCTGTCTCTTGCTATGTGGTCAGGGGTACAATCTGAGATGGGAAGGGCACAGATTGCAGAAGGGGCTGTAGGACAAGTTTCCTTCCAAGTATTTATGGGTAGGCCTATCACCCATGGGCTGCAAAACTCCAGATGACTGCAATGTGGTGTTAACGCTTTTTGTATCTCTTTGCTCTCATATAAGCAGAAAGCACTTTATTGCAAATGTGCATTTCTACAAGGAAATAAGTTCAACATGAAGAGTGGTACAGAGTAAGCCTGCAAAGGAAGAGATACTCCTAGCCAGAGGAAGAAAAAATGGCCCTCTCATCTCCAGGATATGGACTGAAATTTTAAGACAACCAAGTCTTTGCTGTCAGCATCCCTGCAGGAATGAGGAGGGTCGGAAAGGAAGGTCACTTCCTTAAAGGCGTAAGAGTGAACAACCTTGTACCTACAAGCAAGGGGAGCCCAAGCTCACAATGCTGGTATCTAATGGGGAAAAAAATTATACAAAGGATGCTGGGCCAAGCTGCTTCCCTCTTATTTTCCAGTGACAGCCAGCTTCTCTTGGCGAGTGATGGGAATGCTCCATTCCAATGCGGGGGCTTTATTGGGGGCAGTGATGGACAGCACCCAGGTGGAGGTGAGAACTGCCAGATGGACCCCTTTGGGGATCATGTAGTGATGGTGGAATTCACGGGAGATGTAGCCGTGTTCGTCTGGATGCTCCTCATGTTTGGCATGTACTTCAATGCAGTCGTCCTACCACCTTCACATTTAACTCCTCCGGCGAAATACGCTTGACATCCAGCAAGACAGAGAACGTATCCTTGTCCAGCTTCATCTCCGACAGCCCCGAGTCCAGAACACTCGGCATCTGCACGCTTGGAAAGCTCATGTAATAAGGGCAGAGGGTGGCCGCCATCAGGTCAGTCTCCATCAGGCCCTCTCCAAACCTTTGGTCAAAAAGGCGAGGCAGGAAAAGCGAAGGGAAGGCCAAGGTCTGGTGGAACCAGGGGTGGTGGATGGCGATGTCCATGATGCAGGAAGGAGCAGTGGCCAAGCTCTACCAACCTAGCAAGCTTTGACTGCACCACAAGACGCAGACCTGTTCTCATATAATGGTCACCCAGATTTTGGCAGCCCATCTATAATAACTCTATTACGGATTCCTAAAGATACAGGTAAAATTAAGAGAGCAATTATACACCAGGCTTCCTACCCCTTGTCTTAAATTATTAAGCAGTTACTGGCTTCTCTCTGTCTTTCTCTCTCCAATACACACACCAGGTTTTCTCTTTACTATTCTGTTCATGTTGTGTTCCAGTCCTCTGATCCATATTTGCTTGCAGAGACATTTCTATCTGTCTAGTATAAACTCTATATTTTCCCCCCGGCCTTCAAGAAATGATAGATGCAATAGCTAGTCTAACAAGACCTTCATTTCGTAGAGTAAGAAGATAAGAATTGCCTTGCTGGACCAGGCCAAAGATCCATGCGGTTTCAAGCATATAAATAAAGAACTTCACATGAGGTATTTTGCGAGGTTCTGATGTCTCTTCCGTATTCTAAAAGAGGAGCAGAAACTGGGCAGAGGAGAATTTCATCAAGTTGGTGTTGACTCTTAGTGACCATTTCTCCGGTGGGGTTGCCAAGAGTTATGCATTCCTAAACCCAGTCTCTGAGAAGTTGATGATCACATTCTATTTGGGAGAGGACAATCTTCTCTGTGAAGGCCTGTTCAAGGACAGCCTCTTCCTGGAAGGCTTGTGCTGTCTGCAGAGGCCATCCAAATCCAGGCGAGGGAACCAGAAGAAGACCCAGAGCAAAGGCCATGAACATGTCCACAAGCTGCCTTTGGAGAGGAGGCTGAGTAGACACACAAGTCCTTTTCACTAAGGTGAGACGTATTTTTGTTCTGTTAAAATTGCAGGTCCTCTTATGTGGTGGATTGTTTGGCCGACGACTTTTCTGTCTTTCAGTACTACGCACAATACTTGAAGCCCTTCATAAGCCTAGTCATATAGGAAGCCATACTATTTGTCCATTCATCCAGCCTTCCCCAGCCAGATGCCCTCCAGATGTGTTGGGACAGCGTTACCCAGTCAATAATGTGTTGGCCAATAGCTCTTTCTCATCACCTGACACCTGCCCCTCTTAATTGCAGATTGCAAATTTTTAACAGGGTCTTTTCACATGAGAAGCACATGTTCGATCATGGTCTGTCTCCTAATTCATGCAACTCCTGCAGAAGTTCTATGCTGGCTATCACCTTTTTTATTTATCAAAGGTAAGTAATTGTAACCATGGCCATCAACACATATCATGTGATCCCATCTAATCATTCTATCCCCTTTTTATGCCAGTTTATTAGTTCAGAACATATTGCCAACATTCTGCGAATGGAATCACCATGATGCTCATAAGAACAAATCTCAGTAGTCCAAGTAGAACAATTATTTTGTACATGGTGCTCCCATCAGTGAGAAGGCTCCCAAGAGCTTATTAACTATGCGTGTTAAGAACAGTTCAGGGAAATATAACCTCAGAAGATGTCAAGAGGGCAAAACATTTCAGACAGCTTCAGAGGGCTATTTCAAGAATGCTTCAAGTAAAACACTCCCTCGAAGCTGCTTTGTGAAACTGTGTTTGCCCCCCCCCACTTCTGAAAGCAACCAAGCTGTGCTATTTCACATCTCTCTGAGACCTTGTCCAGATGTTCCAGTAGCCAAATATTGCAGAAGTGCAACGGTCTTTTTGGATGTTCCCAGTCAGCAACTGAAATCCTGAAAGAGGCCACTGTGCTGGTGGGACTGCCAGATGAGGTCTTGGAGTGATGGGACCACCTAGCGCATCCATAAAAAATTAGGTTACTTTTAGATTTTCTAATAAAAAGTGTTGTTGTTGTTGGACAACTTTATTTACATGCAGAACTTGCTGAGGAATCACAGTCTGTACTTCTCCAATTTTGCCTCTTTGAGAAGGGCAATGTGAAAATCACATACTCCAGTTTACACTATCTATCTGCCTCTCTCTCTCTCTCTCTCTCTCTCTCTCTCTCTCTATCTCTATCTCTATCTCTATCTCTATCTCTATCTCTATCTCTATCTATCTCTATCTATCTCTATCTCTATCTCTATCTCTATCTATCTCTATCTCTATCTCTATCTCTCTCTATCTCTATCTCTATCTCTATCTATCTCTATCTCTCTATCTCTATCTCTATCTCTATCTCTATCTCTATCTCTATCTCTATCTCTATCTCTATCTCTATCTCTATCTCTATCTCTATCTCTATCTCTATCTCTATCTCTATCTCTATCTCTATCTCTATCTCTCTATCTCTATCTCTATCTCTCTCTCTATCATCTCTATCTCTATCTCTATCTCTATCTCTATCTCTATCTCTCTATCTCTCTCTATCTCTATCTCTCTCTCTCTCTCTCTCTCTCTCTCTATCTCTATCTCTATCTCTATCTCTATCTCTATCTCTATCTCTATCTCTATCTCTATCTCTATCTCTATCTATCTCTCTCTCTCTCTCTCTCTCTCTCTCTCTATCTCTATCTCTATCTCTATCTCTATCTCTATCTCTATCTCTCTATCTCTCTATCTCTATCTCTATCTCTATCTCTATCTCTATCTCTATCTCTATCTCTATCTCTATCTCTATCTCTATCTCTCTCTCTCTCGCTCTAGCTCTAGCTCTAGCTCTAGCTCTAGCTCTAGCTCTAGCTCTAGCTCTAGCTCTAGCTCTAGCTCTAGCTCTAGCTCTAGCTCTATCTATCATCTATTTTTAGGGTGCCCAAAAGAAGTCTGAGTGGCTTCACAGATTTCCAAAAAAGAAGGAAAACAACATTATATAAAAAGAACAACAGTTGCTCCAAGAGAATGAACAAAATACTCTCCCAACTAATCCCAGCTTAAAGGGGCCCATCAAGGGCCCTAATCCAAGGTTTGGGGAAAGAGCCAAGTTTTTAAAGCTTGCTTGAAGGCGGAGAGAGTAGGAGAAAAGTCTGTATTCTAATGCATATATATGAGAAAATAATGTCCTCAAATCCATTAAAAGAGAGCCAGTTTGGTGTAGTGGTGAAGGTACCAGGCTAGAAACTGGAGGACCGTGACTGTAGCTTGAATCATGTCAACTGGATTTCTATTTTCTCAGTGGAAACGTTTCGCTCCTTATCCAAGAAGCTTCTTCAGTCTGAGCAAAGTTTGTAAGGGAATCCTTAAATATGTTTCTAGGGTGGCTGTGTGACCTTGCACCTGGGGCTAGGTCATGGTTATTTGAGATGTTTATTTCTAAGTCCCTTTATCATCCAAAGGAGGATCGTTAAGATTACCTTGCTGTTGTTGAGATTGCGAAATGTTCTTAATCTTCCTAGGCACAGAAGACAAAGCAGGAAGGAAAATAGGGGAGAGATTGTGCCTGAGGCCCCCACCTCTATTCAAAGAAGGATTTTCCAAGTTGGCATAAATGGATTCCTTGACCCCTCTTTCAAACCACTTATCTTCCCTGTCTAAAATGTGAACATTAATGTCCTCAAATGAGTGTCCTTTTTCCTTTAGATGAAGATAAACTGCTGACTCTGGTCCTGTGGTGTTGCTCCTCCTGTGTTGGGCCATCCTCCTGTACAAAGGTTGTTTGGTTTCTCCAATGTAGAGCTCAGAGCACTCCTCACTGCACTGAATTGCATACACTACATTGCTTTTCTTGTGTTTTGGAGTTTGATCTTTGGGGTGTACAAGCCTCTGTCTCAGTGTGTTGGTGGGTTTGAAATATACAGGTATGTGGTGTTTGCCAAATATCCTTTTTATCTTTTCAGACATGCCAGCCATGTATGGAATGACCAGGTTCTTCCGTTTACTCTGAGTCTCAGCCCTGTCTGTCGCTGTTTTAGGTCTGGTAGACTTAGATTTAGTGAAGGCCCAATTTGGATATCCACAGGCCTTCAGAGCTGTTCTCAGGTGCTGATTTTCATTCTTTTTGGAATCCATGGAGGTGGGGATGGTTTCTGCTCTGTGTGACAATGTCCTGATGACTCCTAGTTTGTGCTGCAGTGGATGGTGGGAGTCAAACATCAGATATTGATCTGTGTGTGTGGGTTTCCTGTAGATCCCTATTTCTAGCTTGCCACCGGTCCCAATGAGGACTTCACAGTCTAGGAATGCCAGTCTGTTGTCCTTGGTGTCTTCTCTGGTGAACCTAATGTTGGCATCTATGGTGTTTATGTGGTCCGTGAAGGCCTGTACTTCCTGGGTCTTGATTTTAACCCAGGTGTCATCCACATACCTGAACCAGTGGGTGGGCGCTGTTCCCTGGAATGTGTTGAGTGCTTTCTTCTCCACTTCTTCCATGTATAAATTGGCCACAATGGGTGACACAGGAGAACCCATGGCACAGCCGTGTTTTTGTCTGTACTGTACCAGCTGACTGACCTTAGGCCTGTCACTCTCTCTCAGCCCCAGGAAGAAGAAGGCAATGGCAAACTACTTCTGAAATCTTGCCAAGAAAACTGCAGGGATTCATCCAGGCAGTCGCCACGAGTCAATATTGACTCGAAGGCACCAAAGAAGAAAAAATCCATTGAAACAGGGAAAACTGTCTGAAAAAAAGATATACATAGGCAAAAATTGAAACAAAAAAGGCATGTTTTGAGAAAGGTGCAACATACATATTTTAGTACAAATGTAATAAAACATTCTCAACAAATGGAAGCTGACCTATTTGTGCCCTTGAAAAAAGAAAGGACCAGATTCCATTTGGAAGACTGGAATGAGCACAACAAAACTAGAAAGGGGATTATGGGCTGCTTTGAAATGTCTCTACCCCAGGAAACCCATTTGAAATGGCCACAGCAATGAAAGATAACATGACCCTTGTATGATTGGTAAAACCGCTTGAAGACAGCATCTAAAAATTCTGAGAGAGCAATGCAGGAAGCAAAATTAGGATGTTCTTGCTTCTAAACCTTCCCTCACCTCTTCAGGCTGAAAACTGACTTGACAGTCTATGAGGGAGTTAAAGATGCTATAACAAAGTCACTGTCACCTATGGTGCTCACATGCTGCCTTTTTGTGTGAGAAAACAAACTCGCATGACCTATTTGACAGTGTGAGTGGGAATTTCTTTGAAGCATGAGTTTAGACACCACAGGCCATAATTGTTCTATCACACTATCTTCAACTCTCTGGAAAAAAATAATCTGATTCACACTCTCTCCAGCCATTGGATCAGCAATTCTCTTTTCACTTTTTCAATGAAGCAGAAAGAAAACCACAAAGAATCTCTATAGTTACTGACACTTTCTTTCCCTGGACACTACAGGCTCTGGGTTTACATCAGTTAGATGAGACAAGCATAACTAGATGGCCAACATTTGTGTCCAAGACTTTCCTCTGCCACCCCACCCAACTGCCCCTGTCATTTTCCATTGCCCTATACTCTAATTAGGCAACACCTTTTTGCAGACCAACCAATAGGCCAGAAAAGGAGACAAACTGATGAGTCCTCCAGAAATCTTCATCATGGGAAGCATTATAAAAGGCAGGGGAAGCCTTGCTGACAGTCACTCATGTCCTGGTTGTTGGAGGTTCCAGCAAATCAGCATGCCTCATTAGCATATGGGTGATTGCTCTAGGAGGCAAACTCTCTATGTGCTTCTTCCTGAGGAAGCTGTTTGTTGCCCCTCCCACTTCCTCTCTCTCTCTTGCCTCCATCCACCAGAGGAGGGAGCAGCATGCTGCTGCTCGCTCCATCTTGAGGCCATGTGGCCTAGAATCAGGAGGTTTTCCCCTTTCTCCACACAGCCCTGGCAGCAACATAGGGCCAGGGGTCCACAAAGTTTAGGGAACAAGAAAAGAAGAACTGAAACCAATTTTATACTGAAATGTATGTAACTGGACCAAATAAATGTAAGTACTCTTTTTGTACTTACTTTTGAAACTACGTTGTCTAAGCATGTAATTCTTTACACTTGGGTGGGCTATGTGCTTAAGATCAATAACCTATATCTCTCTAGTGTGCTCATTAATGCTATTAAGATAAAAACTCCTTTCTGTGTGTGCGTGTTTCTTTGCTGTTATACGCTCTGCTCCATTCAGTGGTACTAGCTGCCCACTTATGGTCTTCACTGGTTACTTCCTGGTTGGATTACTTTACTTCAATGCACTCTACATGGGGCTGCCCTTGAAGACCATCCAGAAATTACAACTGGTTCAGAATGCAGCGGCACATGGAATTTTGGGTGCCCCATGGTTTGCCCATGTTACACCACTGCTGAGGGATCTGCATTGGCTTCCAGTTTTTTCCGGATGCGATTCAACGTGCTGGTTATCACCTCTAAATCCCTAAATAGCACAGGGCCAGGTTATTTGTGGGACCACCGCTCCCTGAGTGTCCCACAAGTCTACCAACTCCACTAGGACTGACAAGGTGGGCATATCCAGGACCCTTCCCTTAAATGTTGCTTCCTGCGAGGACCAAGGCAGCGCGCCTTCTCAGTAGTGGCCCCTGCCCTTTGGAACACCCTCCCAAGTCTAGCAGGCCTTACCTGCCTAACCTTCCAAAAAGCTGTAAACACCTGGCTTTCCCCATAAGCCTTGGGGTTGTGTGAGGCTGAAGCCCAGGAAGACTCTACAGTTTATTTGGATATGTGGGGATGTATTGCGTTTGGGGCACCAGGAAGCGGGTTTTTTTGGTGGTCGTTACGTTTTTTACTGTTTTTATTGCTTTATCACTGTGAGTTGCCCAGTGCTTTGCTACATAAGATGGGTGGCTATACAAGTCTTTTAAATAAATAAATGGGGGGGAAAGCAAGAAAAATAACAGTTGGGCCATTAGCTCTGCATTTCAAAGTCAGTCCCCACATAGAATGTATCAGTGGTGGGAAACATTACAGGGATCAGAGCAGCTGAGTTCCCAATAGTATCAAATGTAAAAATGCAGTCGTTTATATACTAATAAGATTTGAACAATGATCTGCAGTTTTTAAAATGGCATTAGATATTTGGCTTTTTAAAAAACCAACTGATGAAATATTGAAAATTCTTATCTTACACATTTAGTCTTATTCAATTCTATGATGCTTCTAAACTCCCTGTTTATTCTTTTTGTGTTTTCTTTTTTGCCTCTTTTTTTCTCTTTCTTGTCTCCCCCCCCCTTTCTCAGATATTTAATAAAACATGGAAGGGTACCCATGCAGATGATTTTGGGGGCTATTTATTTGTTATTTATATAGCCACCTATCAATTTATACAGCCACCTTTCTCACAATTGTGCCCATATTATTCCACCCCAAAGCAATTCAAAATGAGCCTGATTGAATGTCATGGAAAACACTATGGGTTTAAAGCTGGCATAATCATAGCCCCTAGGCCAGGGATTTCCTAAGTTTTCCTGCGGCGACACACCAACCGCCGTTGGTGTGTCGCCGCGGGAAAACCCGGAAGTGCCACCATTGCGGCAGCACGCAAAAACCCGGAAGCGCTGCTGCCGCTTTCGGATTTTGCGCGCCGCCGTTGGTGTGTCGCCGCGGGAAAACCCGGAAGCGCTGATGATGTTCAGCGCTTCCGGGTTGTGTGGCGACACACCAGACTGTGTGTGGCGACACACTTTTGTGTGGCGACACACAGTTTGGAAAACTCTGCGTTAGAGGAATGGTTGCTCGGACAGAGATGGGCATTCTTTTTCTGGTTAGGCCCATGCTCCTTCGGGAATCATCTAGAGAGGGAAGGGTCCAACTCTTCATGACCCCATGGACCATAGCACACCAGGCCTTCCTGTCCTCCACTGTCTCCCGGAGTTTGCTCAAGTTCATGTTCATTGCATCGGTGATGCTATCTAACCATCTCATCCTCTGCCGTCCCCTTCTCCTTTTGCCTTCAGTCTTTCCCAGCATCAGGGTCTTTTCCAGTGAGTCCTCTCTTCGCATTAGGTGGCCAAAGTATTTGAGCTTCAGCTTCAGCATCTGTCCTTCCAATGAGCAGTCAGGGTTGATTTCCTTTAGGATTGACTGATTTGACCTCCTTGCAGTCCAAGGGACTCTTAAGAGTCTTCTCCAGCACCACAGTTCGAAAGCATCAACCCCTTACAGGACCATATTATAGTTTGAATGCCTTTCTCTGGACGTACCTTGTTCTTTCCTTGTTTTATTGCTCTTCCTGTTTTTAATGTATAAATATGAGCTGGCCCTCAATGCTTTGGCATTCATTTTCTAGAAGAGGTGGCACTTGGGATGAATGGGCACAGAGGACCATGGGAAACCTGATAGACGTGTCTCTTCTGATTCTGGACTAGAGGCTAAAGTCAACTGCACTGGTAGTGGTTCTCTTCCCCCACTTTCCGCAGAATAACAGTTTATCATTAACCGTTCTTTGCTGGTGGGAGGGCGCCTGAAGCACTAAAGACCTGTTTTTAAAAGGAAGTACCTGCCAAGAGCTTATAACCATCACATGGCAAGAGGGTTTTTCAGTGGAATTGGAACACAGTTTTATAGAGCATTTTTATGATTCTTTGTTTGGGCTGCACAGTATATGCTCAGTGGTTGAAAATAAATGGCATTTTCCCAATATCCATAAAATGCTTTGCCAGAAAGAATATGTGATTTCCCAGCTAATCCACCACCACTAATGAGAAAACAATTAACAATAGTTTATATACAGCTTGGACTGTATTGAGACTAGTATCATGAAGTGGCTGTAGGCAGAAATCACAGTTGTCATTTCTAATGAGAAAGCAGAGTTCCTTCTTTTTATGACAGTGTTTAAGAACATTTTGTTTTAATCTTTTAGCATAAGAGTGGGGAATCAGTAGCCCACAGATGCTAATAAAATATTCTATTTATTTAAGATTATTTATTATTTGCATTATCCTGTCTTTCTATCCCTAGGACCGTCAAGGCAGCTTACCATCTAAAATAAAAAGTAAACAATTAAAGTATAATATATTCCAATACAGCAGTTAGTAAAACAGCCTCACTCAAGTCGATCTCAACTCTCGTAAAAATTTCCATGTGGTTTTCTGGGCAGGAATAAAGGAATGGGGTTAGTTTTCAACTTCCCCATCAAAATGTTAACCAGATCTGAACTGTATAAATGTGCGTGCATGAAAAAGTATATATAAATTCACCCTTCTCATCCCTATGGGTGGTATGTGTCTTCCTCAACCTCAGGTCCTCTACCAGAGGCCTGGGAGTTGGAGGGTTCTGCGCAGGATCTTAGCTGTTCCTAGCACTGCACTCTTCTGGACAGAGAGCTCTGATGTTGCTCCTGGGATCTGTTGGAGCCACTCTCCCAGCCTGGGAGTCACAATCCCGAGGGTTCCTACCACCACAGGGACCACTTTGGCCTTTACTTTCCACATCCTCTCCAGTTCCTCCTTCAGGCCCTGGTACTTCTCCAGCTTCTCATATGCCTTCTTCCTGAAGTTGCTGTTAGGAAGGATGTAGATGTCTATACATGTACATACAAGTATATACATATGTATATGTATACTGCATGTATGAACGTGTGTGTGTATACATATATATATATATGTAGTATCTGTGAAATGAAAGCAGGCTGTACAATATTTGGTGGATGGCTTCCTCTTTGGCTTCATCAATATTCTAAGAAACCTGGGCTGTCAAAGACTCTATACTTGAGAACTCAGCCAATTTTCCAAGGAGCTAATAATCTGCATCATTCTTAACTATTCCATATCTTCCATCTGAGAAATCATCTTTGCATAAAGTATTCTTTCTCATACCAAGGCAGGTAACTAAAAGATTCGGAGATTAATGCTCTTTCAGTGTGTATCCAACCGGGAAAAAAAGCAAATGTTCTTATTTTTAAAAAAATAGCTAAAGCATTAAAATTAAAGAATAGTTAGAGGCAAATGAGGAGCTTTAATGGTAATGATGTGTATTTGTTGTGTTGTTGTTTCCACATCCAAGATATCTCTTGCCTCATGGATGAGACAAGATAGATAGATAGATAGATAGATAGATAGATAGATAGATAGATAGATAGATAGATAGATAGATATAGATAGATGATAGATACTGTAGATGATAGATAGATAGATAGATAGATAGATAGATAGATAGATAGATAGATAGATAGATAGATAGATAGATAGATAGATTGTTGTTTATTCGTTCAGTCGCTTCCGACTCTTCGTGACTTCATGGACCAGCCCACGCCAGAGCTTCCAATCGCCACCCCCAGCTCCCCCACGGTCGAGTCCGTCATCTCCAGAATATCATCCATGCATCTTGCCCTTGGTCAGCCCCTCTTCCTTTTGCCTTCCACTTTCCCCAGCATCAGCATCTTCTCCAGGGTATCCTGTCTTCTCATTATGTGGCCAAAGTACTTCAGTTTTGCCTTTAATATCATTCCCTCAAGTGAGCAGTCTGGCTTGATTTCCTGGAGTATGGACTGGTTTGATCTTCTTGCAGTCCAAGGCACTCTCCTTATATATATATATATATATATATATATAGATAGATAGATAGAGTTACATTTCATTTGACAATGGCTACTAGTGAGGCTACAGAACTGATTGGGAAGTTAAATAAATATCCTGGGAAATGGCAATGGCAAAACACTTCCATATTGCTTCCAAAATAAAGATGGGTACAGTATGTCCTGCAGGAGTTGAGTTTGACCCAAGAACTTTGATTTATGAAAGTACAGATGAAAAGGGCAGACTTCCTCCCATCCCAGGACAGAAGAAAAATTAGGTCTTTATAAAAGACTTAATTGGAAATCAAAACAATAACAGGCTTTTTGGATTTAATGCTAAGAATTTCCAAATGAAAGCCTGGTGCACTTTTGCAAAATGCAGAGCACAAGCAGTTGCTGTTTCGTTTCATTTTGTTTCGTTTGTTTGTTTAATGTTGGTAATGAATGTTATAGGAAAATCCAAATCAGGCTTGTATGTTTCTGGAGATTGTTCCCCAAAGGTCTCTCAGCCCTCTGAGGTCTTAAAATTAATCTCTCTGTCTTACCTAAACTACAGAACAGAGTTTTACTTCATTCCTTTCGGCAGCTTCTCTGAAATTTCTCCTGCAAACCAATCCAGCAACAAACAAGCAGGTTGTCTGTCGATTCATCAAGCCAAGAGATAAGCACAACAAGACCACTGGTGTCTTCCCAACCCAAGAAGAGAAGCCCCATGTGCATTCATGTCCTAGATCCCACATACTAATATAACAACTTTATGTTCCAGAGGTTCATGAACAATTTTATGTTCCAGAGGTGCATGTTCCTTCAAAACCTTAGAGCAGAGCTTTCCAAACTGTGTGTCGCGACACGTTAGTGTGTCGGCTGCAGTGTCTGCATGTGTTGTGACTGCTGCTGCCTCCCCTGCCAGGATTCCACGCAGGTCCTAGTGCCTGCCTTGTGCCTTGCTGCCTCCAAACCTGCTGTGATTCCATGCAGGTCCTAGTGCCTGCCTTGTGCCTTGCTGCCTCCAAACCTGCTGTGATTCCGTATAGGTCCCAGTGTCTGCCTTGTGCCTTGCGGCCTCCAAACCTGCTGTGATTCTGTGTAGGTCCCAGTGCCTGCCTTGTGCCTTTCTGCCTCCAAACCTGCTGTGATTCCGTGCAGGTCCTAGTGCCTGCCTTGTGCCTTGCTGCCTCCAAACCTGCTGTGATTCCATGCAGGTCCTAGTGCCTGCCTTGTGCCTTGCTGCCTCCAAACCTGCTGTGATTCCATGCAGGTCCTAGTGCCTGCCTTGTGCTTTGCGGCCTCCAAAGCTGCAGTGATTCCGTGTAGGTCCTAGTGCCTGCCTTGTGCCTTGCTGCCTCCAAACCTGCTGTGATTCCGTGTAGGTCCTAGTGTCTGCCTTTTGACTTGCGGCCTCCAAACCTGCTGTGATTCCGTGTAGGTCCTAGTGCCTGCCTTGTGCCTTGCTGCCTCCAAACCTGCTGTGATTCCGTGTAGGTCCTAGTGCCTGCCTTGTGCCTTGTTGCCTCCAAACCTGCTGTGATTCCGTGCAGGTCCTAGTGCCTGCCTTGTGCCTTGCTGCCTCCAAACCTGCTGTGATTCCGTGCAGGTCCTAGTGCCTGCCTTGTGCCTTGCTGCCTCCAAACCTGCTGTGATTCCATGTAGGTCCTAGTGCCTGCCTTGTGCCTTGCAGCCTCCAAACCTGCTGTGATTCCATGTAGGTCCTAGTGCCTGCCTTGTGCTTTGCGGCCTCCAAAGCTGCAGTGATTCCGTGTAGGTCCTAGTGCCTGCCTTGTGCCTTGCTGCCTCCAAACCTGCTGTGATTCCGTGTAGGTCCTAGTGTCTGCCTTTTGACTTGTGGCCTCCAAACCTGCTGTGATTCCGTGTAGGTCCTAGTGCCTGCCTTGTGCCTTGCTGCCTCCAAACCTGCTGTGATTCCGTGTAGGTCCTAGTGCCTGCCTTGTGCCTTGTTGCCTCCAAACCTGCTGTAATTCTGTGTAGGTCCTAGTGTCTGCTTTGTGCCTTGCGGCCTCCAAACCTGCTGTGATTCCGTGTAGGTCCTAGTTCCTGCCTTGTGCCTTGCGGCCTCCAAACCTGCTGTGATTCCGCACAGGTCATAGTGCCTGCCTTGTGCCCTGCTGTAAGAGTGTGTCGCAAAATGATGCATGTCTAAAAAGTGTGTCACCAACATGAAAAGTTTGGAAAGCTCTGCCTTAGAGACAGCTGTGTCCTCACGAAACCTTAGTGATGCCAAAAGACAACACACACACAGTGTGTTGCATATATATATTATGATCTTAAAAGAATATGAAAAACTGGATTTTAAAAGCCAAGCCTAAAAGTTTTTTCTGTGGTCTCCAGGAGAGCACATGTTAGCTCCCCCTCAGGAATGTTAATTGCTGGTGCCTCAAAGTCTATTTGTTTAGCCATTCAGAGATTTACCTGATGGTTCTTCCCAAATAAACTGATAAGTTCCCTAGGTGAATGGTCACATGTCAAGCCCTGTCCAATCAGGTACTGCCAAGTAGTGGTAAAAGCTTTAAAATTGTAAATCTGCCTTTTGTCTTTGTTACCTTGCTGTTATCTCTCTGTTTTGTCTTCTCTGCAATGTGAGTACGGGGCTATGTTAATTAAGCCATGTGCTTTTCTTCGGCTGAAGAAAGCAAGCTAAGTTACTGTTCTTTGTTTTTAAAATAAAATGCAATGTTTTTTACTGCAAGCTTTCAGTTCGCTTGTCTCTTAATATTTCTATAACTCTGATCTCACAAATTTTTATAAACTACAAAACAGTGATGTCATCATGCAAACACCACTGTTAAATACTGGCCTCCCAGCATCTGACACAAGTTGTGGCATTTGCATGATGATGTTGCCCTGCACATGTCATCATATGTCTCCCTTTCAGCAAAGTTCCACGGAGGTCTAACCGTGCTCAGCTTCCAAAACCCTAGGCGAGCTGGTTCCGTCATCTGCTCTGACATCTTTCTAAGTTATAGTTTGGTATCAGTCTTGGGGAAGGCTTTGGGAGGGTGCAGTTAAGGATTTCAGGGGCTTCCTGCTGTGTCCCATTGCTTTGGAATGAATAAAGTATGAGGATGCAAAATGCCATCGCCTCCCCTCTTCGTCTGCATTGTTTATTCTGCCATCAGATCAATGTTGTATTTCTTGCTTTACATTTTGCTTCCTTTTCCAGTGCTGCGATCTCCAACAGCTCAAGAACAAAACGATGGCTGAACTGTAATGTTATACTGTATTGCAATATTCAGTTGACTGCACTGTCAAAAGATATTTGTACCAAACTGGATGACAGCACACAGAAGAAGAGTGTCCTTGTGTCCTACTTTACAAACGGCAATGCTCTCTTTAAAGGAGTAGGTCTAGTGCAAAGCTGGATTAAAGTAAAATAAGAAGGAAGAATATGAACCTTGAAATTCCTCTGCAATTAGGCATTAGTAGCTAGACTCTTACTAGGGAAAGTGGAAGGCAAAAGGGAGAGGGGCCGACCAAGGGCAAGATGGATGGATGATATTCTGGAGGTGACGGACTCGACCGTGGGGGAGCTGGGGGTGGCGACGGCTGATAGGAAGCTCTGGCGTGGGCTGGTCCATGAAGTCACGAAGAGTCGGAAGCGACTGAACGAATAAACAACAACAACAAGTAGACTCTTACTTATTTGTGGCTGTGCATACTTGTATCAAAGATAAAAACTTACTTTTTTCATATTCAGAAATGAAACCAATGCAATCTCTACTGCATCTGCAATTCACACCAGGATAGCAAACTGGGAAAGTGCTGAGACATATTTTTTCTTCATTTCAATCAGGGCGATTCTAAGCTGGTATCCATACCTATAAATTAGTGGGGGCACGGTGGCTCAGCGGTTAAGACGTCAGGCTTGTCGATTGGAAGATCGCAAGTTCGGAGGTTCGAATCCCTAGCCCCGTGTGACAGAGTGAACTCCCACACTCACCCCAGCTCTTGCCAACCTAGCAATTCGAAAGCATGCAAATGCAAGTAGATGAATAGGTACCACTTCGATGGGTAGGTAACAGTGTTCCGCGTGCGTCATGCTGGCCACATGACCGCGGAAGCGTCTTTGGACAACGCTGGCTCTTCGGCTAACAAACAGAGATGAGCACCAGCCCCTAGAGTCAGACACGACTGTGTGGGGGAACCTTTACCTTTTTATACCTATAAATTAGCAGGTGGCAATTAAAGGCTGATCTGTACTTTCTTCAGACTTTTTTGGACAATGTGTAGATGTATAATGGGCTATTCTAATGTAGAGCAAGAGATGATATTGCATTGCATTGCATAATTTAGATCCCACATTTCCTCCAGAGGACAATGGCTTACATGGGGATCATCCTTTGTTTATGCCCATAACAGCAATTCTGTGAGGTAGGTTGGATTGAGACGATCACCCTGTGAGTTTCCATCATTGGTTTACACAGTAATGTATGAGGTTTTATGCATTCATGTAAAACCTCTTACATGAGGGCATGACATAATGTAACAGCCATATCCCTCTGGCCTGAGAGCTTAAGAAAAGGAAGATCAAAGCTAGTTTCTATATATCCCTTCCTACAATGCCACCGAGCACCAAGGCCAGATAGCTCCTGAAGTTAATGCATTGTTTATAGTCACCAGAAGTGCAGTGGCCCAGGAATTCAATTCCTGCTAGAGGGTTAGAACCTCATAGAAAGATTGGTGGTTATGTGCTTCTTGTCTCTTCTAACAGCTCTCTTTGGTAAGTTCCTTTCTGAGATTTTTGTCTTCCTTGGCTTTGGCTTCTCTTCTTGGCAATTTCCATGGTTTGTTCTGATACCCAGTCTGCTTTCTTCTGATTCTTCATTTTTGGCAGTCTCTTTTCACATTCATCCTTAACAACTTCTCTAAGTTCATTCCATAATTCTTCTGGTTCTCTATCAATGAGGTTCAGGACTTCAAAGCGAGTCCTGATGTTCTCCATGAAAATGGTGGGTATATGTTCATATCATGGAAACTGACTGACTTTCTTCTTTTCTCCTCCTCCTCCTCCTCCTCCTCCTCCTCCTCCTCCTCCTCCTCCTCCTCCTCCTCCTCCTCCTCCTTGGATGATTAAGTCATCTAGTTGTTAGAGACAGAGATCGCAATATCTGTGGCCTCTCATAAACTTCCAAAGTGTTCCCAACTTTTAATTTTTCATTTTAAATTTTGGTAGTACCAATCAAGGTACTACCAAGGAGAGTACAACACCCCCACCAACACAGACAGGACAAGCCAGGGTATATAAACAGAGAGCAAGTCCCACTCCCTTTTCGCACTGAAGATGTTGCTTAGCCTGGCAATGAAACGTCTGCAAGAAAACAACAAGGCTCAGAGAGCACCAAGGACTCCACAATTTTTCATGTGACAGAAAAGGATGTTCTTCGTGACTAGGGAATGGTCATCATTAACTATATCAATTTTAATTCAATGTAAATATAAATGAAATCAGGTTTAGTTTCTATCCTGGCTGCCCACAGCTTTTTGGACTGCATGATATTCAGCCCTTGGCCAGGAAAAAGTTAGTCTTCTTTTGGTTAAATCCTTGGAAATCTCAGGGAAGACAGGTGTTTAGATGGACAGTTTGAGCAGATTTATATTCTCACTTACTAAGTATAGCAGCAAGAAAGTCTTCTAAAAATGGCATAGAGATTATGAGCCGTTCCCTGTAGCTGCAGCAGTGAAGGAGATGCATAGCAGAACCCATGCTACCAATTCTGTGGAAAAAAAGATTGTGAACTGTTGTCATTCCTGCTAATATTTATTTATTTATTTATTATTTATTATTGTATTTATACCCCGCCTATCCCCTCCCTAACGGAGGACTCTAGGCGGCTTACATACATCGTTATACATATTTTATACATTTTTCCATTATACAATCGCGTGCAAGGGGAGGGGGTAAGGGAACCAACTCTTCCTGGCTTTCTGGACTACATGTCCCAAGATGCCTTGCGTTGGAACTGGCTGCTGATGTCCTGTGGATGTTGTTGCTTCCGGGATCTGCAGTCATTTGAAAGATCTTCCGTCCGATGGAACCTGACCCCAGACAGGACAGGACGCCAGCATATTTTCCCACTTTAAGGTGGTACCCAATTTATCTACTTCCTAGCTTTCGAACTGTTGGGTCGACAGGAGCTGGGACTAGCAACGAGAGTTCACCTCATTGTGCGGGGATTCGAACTGCCGACCTTCCGACCGGCAGTCCTACACCTTCAGTGGTTTAACCCGCTGAGCCACCGTTATACAACTTGACAATTCGGTGCCTGGTTTTTAATTGTCTCCTTTCCAATTTCCTAATCCTGAATTTGAATGTTTTGATATATATTTTTTTTAAAAAATTAGTTTTGCATTGGAGACAGCACCATGACAAATGTTAATTACTTTACATCAGTGTTTTTCAACCTTGGCAATTTAAGATGTGTGGATTTCAACTCCCAGAATTCCCCAGCCAGCACTTAAAGTTGCCAAGGTTGAGAAACACTGCTTTACATAGTGAGGAATATTAATAATATTAATAATAATGATATTAATAGTAATAATGCATAGGACAATAATATGTAACATGTAAATAGTATACATTTTGTTGTCTGCATCCCCTATCCCCTAGAAATCTGATGCAGAAATAGTTTTTAAAAAATCATACACATAGTCTGTGTATTTTTCAACCAAATGAAATACAGGATATACTGAAACACCAGCTAGGAAATAAATTACATTTCAGCTTTGGTTTCCCGGTGCAAGACTAATATAACTGAACACGCAGCATGCTCCAGCCAGTGATCAGCTTCCAGCTGAGATGAATATGCTGCAAAAGCCCTTTTTTGCTTCTCTCCCCATCCGTACCTTTCATGGATGCCATGAAAGACGGCTAATATATTTTTCTCTTCCATTACCAGTTTGCCTTTTTCACCTCTTTGATGCAGAATCTTTGATTTCAATATTGTTGGAGAGAAGCTGACTGGCCAAAATTTGCTTGCCTGGGTACATCTGGAGATGCGAGAGCAGAGATCTCAGTCTGAATCCTTCCAATCTCCTATGTCTCCAGTTGTGGAGTAATAGTGTTTATACTCATATTATCTAAACCAGGGTTTCTCAACCGTGGCAGCTTGAAAATGCTGCTGGGGAATTCTGGGAGTTGAAGTCCACACATCTTCAAGTTGCCACGGTTGAGAAACCCTGATCTAAACCATCACTGCATGCTATTGTGGAATAGCTACAGAGCAAAAGGCAAACTGGAGGTCTACAGTATTTTATCACCAAACGTTTTCCTTCTGTCCTGAATTGCCACAGTCAAAAGAAAATGCAGTGGAAAATAATAACTTTTAAAATAGTTACTTCCATGTATACCAGGGATGGACAAGCCCCACACCCAGGATCACATAGAGTCCCAAAGTCCTGGTTTGTGGTTCTTGGAGTCTAAAGTAGAGAAAGGTGGAAAATTATAATGCTCTTCATTTTGCCTGATGTATTCTGCATCAGCACTTTTACTTCAATCCACAGTTGGTTTTGACCCCTCAAAAATTTAGTAGTGTATCCCCTTGCCACCAAAGGTCACCTGCATTTAATGTCCTCTAATGGTGCTAGGTATCCCTCTGCAACGCCATCAATCCAGCTTAAAGGTGTGTCACTAGAAAATGTCGACCACTTTTCTTATCTCGGCAGCCATCTATCTACAAAAGCCGACATCGACGCTGAAATTCAGTATCGCCTGAGCTCTGCAAGTGTAGCTTTCTCCCGAATGAAGCGTAGAGTGTTTGAGGATCGGGACATTCGCAGGGAGACCAAAATGCTTGTTTACAAAGCCATTGTACTACCAACCCTTCTGTACGCCTGTGAAACATGGACCCTCTACAAACGCCACCTCCAACTTCTTGAAAGATTCCATCAACGCTGCCTCCGAAAAATTCTGCAAATTACTTGGGAAGATAGGCAGACTAATGTTAGCGTATTAGAAGAAGCGAAAACCACCAGCACTGAAACAATGATCATCCAACATCAACTTCGCTGGATCGGCCATGTTGTTCGAATGCCTGACCATCGTCTTCCAAAGCAGCTACTTTACTCCCAACTTAAGAATGGAAAACGGAATATTGGTGGACAGCAAAAGAGATTCAAAGATACTCTCAAAGCTAATTTAAAAAAATGTAATATCAGCATTGAGAACTGGGAAGCCCTAACTAATGAGCGTTTCAATTGGAGGTCAGCCTTTATTAAAGGCGCTACTGACTTTGAAGAAGCATGAGTACAGGTCGAAAGGGAGAAACGAGCTAAGAGGAAGGCACATCAAGCAAACCCTCATCATGACCGTCTTCCACCTGGAAACCTATGCCCTCATTGTGGGAGGTTGTGCGGATCCAGAATTGGCCTTTACAGCCACTTACGGATCCACTGTTAAGATTTTACCCTTGGAAGACAATCTTACTCGGCTACGAGTGATCGCCAAGAAGAAGAAGAATGGTGCTAGCTCATAGCAGCCTCCTTGATACATGTTGCCCAGGCAGCTAGTCCTTACAAACAAATAAATACAGGTAGTCCTTGCTTAACAACCACAATTGGGACTGAAATTTCAGTTGCTAAGCGAATCTGACCCAATTCTACAACCTTTTTTTGCAGTGGCCAATAAATGAATCACCACAGGCATTAAAATCAGGATCACACCCTAAGGAGTTTAGTGTATTATGTGAACTTAGAGATTGAGGATTGTAAGCCATTATTTATGGCTTAGCTGTGTATCTTAAACTCTTGACTGTGGCTTGTTCAACTATCATGGTGGAAACACATCTGGCTGTGTGTGGAAACTGACAGAGTCATGCTATATTGTATTGTTGAAGGCTTTCACGGCCGGAGTTCAATGGCTGTTGTGGGTCTTCCGGGCTGTGTGGCCGTGTTCTGGAAGTTGTGGTTCCTAACGTTTTGCCAGCATGGACATCACTCTGCACATTTTTTTTGGGAGGGGGAGGGTAAAAATACAGAAATGGTTTGCCATTTCCTTCTTCCAAGATATTCTTATAGCCTATAACTTCCCTGTAAGGGGCGTGGTGGCTCAGCGGGTAAGACGCCAGGCTTGTTGATCGGAAGATCGTGAGTTCGGAGGTTCGAATCCCTAGCCCCGTGTGATGGAGTGAGCTCCCCCACTAGCCCCAGCTCTTGCCAACCTAGCAATTTGAAAGCATGCAAATGCAAGTAGATGAATAGGTACCACTTCAGTGGGTAGGTAACAGCGTTCCGTGTGCGTCATGCCGGCCACATGACCGCGGAAGCGTCTTTGGACAACGCTGGCTCTTCGGCTAACAAACGGAGATGAGCACCGGCCCCTAGAGTCAGACACGACTGCACAAATGTGCGGGGGGAACCTTTACCTTTACCTATAACTTCCCTGGTTGCAAATGATCCCCTAAAGGGTCTTATAGAAGTTTCCAAGAAGAGAAATTCAAATTAGCTAGTCAATATTTGGATCATGGGTATCTGCAGGGGAGGTCAAAAGCTGCTGCAATGCAACCATGCCCCTTTTGTATATGTGTGTGATATTGGTGCTTGTACAAGAGGAGTGAGTCTCGGGTCACAAAATCAGCCATCTTGCAGATTTTAACCCACCCCTGCAGATGCAACTGATTTTGGGGACCTAATCAGATGCTTTCCTAATGGAAGACTATCAAGTCTTATTAGCCTAGAAGACTCAGTGTTATCTCTGGATCTGGGACAGCAGCCCTGAAAACGTCAGTTGCAAGGGAGCAATAGCAGGAGAAGGGTAGGTCTACAGCAACTTTTTGCAGGCATGTCAGATATATCCACCTGCACAATGCTGGATTAAAATGGGTGTTGGCAAGATCCAGCAGGGCTATTTCTAGGTTCTGACGTTCCATAATATGTATGTAGCCTTAGAACTGATACTTAAAGAAGAACTTATGGGGGAATGTGGATTCACATAGGTTTTGAGTTGATTTATCTGGGCATGGTCTTTGTTTAGAGAAGAAATATTAAAAAATGGGGAACGGTGGGCGTGGATCCATCACAGGACTGAAGGGTTTAACTATAAATCCAAGATGTTCAGGGACTGGGGTAAAAATGGTGTGCAATCACAATGGGCGTCTGCAGGGGCAGCAAGTGGCATCACAAGCATTGTCAAGTCATCGTGGCTTGTATTAGAAGATGCAGGCCCTGCAATTTTTCTGTCAGAAGATATCAAGTAATAGCTGTTATTTTTTGCAAAGTCTCTGAAGCAATACTGTTGCGATAATATAGCATGATGGCTGTTGTGGGTCTTCCGGGCTGTGTGGCCGTGTTCTGGAAGTTGTGGTTCCTAACGTTTCGCCAGCATCTTCAGAGGGCAGGAGCACAGATAGAAGCAAAATCTCTGTGAATTATCCATGAATACCCAAACTACCCAAATGAATACCCAAACGAGAGGTTGACTTGCATGCATTTTGCCTTCTGCAGAGGTGGCCGACGGCCTGTGCTGTGGTCTCACAACTCCTTGCCTCACCCAACACACCAGCATCCAAGAAGGGAGGAGTCAGGAGACCAAGGTGCCAGTAAGGGACACCCTGGCACTCATCAAGCAAATCTTCCCAGAAGACATTACAGCTTTATTTCAACACTGCCTAACAACTAGTTACTTTCAATGGGAGAATGAGTTCTACGAACAGATGGATGGCGTTGCCATGGGAAGCCCCCTGAGCCCAGTCATAGCAAACTTTTACATGGAACATTTTGAAAAACAGGCTTTGGAATCGGCACCCATTACACCAACAGTCTGGTTCCGGTTCGTGGATGACACCTTCGCAATTTGGAGTCATACTGAAGAAGAACTGGAGAAATTTCTGGACCACCTAAACGGCATCCACCCCAATATACAATTCACTATGGAAAAAGAAACTGATGGCAAACTTCCATTTTTAGATACGCTGGTCATACGCAATCCGGACCTCAAACTAGGACACAAAGTATACAGAAAACCCACCAATACGGACCGATATCTACACAAAAATTCCAATCACCACCCACGACAAAAGAGAGGCATGATCAAAACCTTGGTGGATTGTGCTAATCGAAACTGTGAAACCCAATTTCTCAACAATGAACTTAACCATCTGAATTGGGTCCTACAGGCAAATGGCTATTCCAAGAATGAAATAAAAAGAGCCATCAAACCAAGAAAACAACATCCAACTGAAGAAAAACAGCCCCCCACAAACAAAGTATTCCTGCCCTACATCAAAGGAGTCACTGACCGCATGGGAAAACTGATGGAAAAACACAACTTTCAAACAGTCTTCAGACCCACCAGAAAAATACAACAAATGCTAAAATCAGCAAAAGACAAAAGGGACCCCCGCACCGCTGCAGGAGTATACCGCATACCATGCAGCTGTGGACAAGTATACATCGGAACCACAAAACGAAGCATTCACACCAGGATAAAAGAACATGAAAGACACTGCAGACTACAGCAACCGGAAAAATCTTCAGTAGCTGAACATGCTCTCAAGCAAACGGGACACAAAATCCTATTTGAAAACACAGAAATACTGGACAACACCAAAAGCCACTACACCAGATTATACAGAGAAGCCATTGAAATTCACAAACACCAGCACAGTTACAATAAAAAAGAAGAAAGTTTAAAAATTAGCAAAACCTGGCTACCAGTCCTGAAAAACACAGCCTGCGAAAGGTCAACGAACTCAGTCCAACCACCAGGACATGGGAATACTTCTCACAATGAACATGCTAATCATGCTCATCAGACACTCGTTAACATTTCAACACAACAAAAAACCCCACCTAATCTCCTATAATTTAGCTCTATAAATAGAACATTGCCACTCTACATGGGCACAGAGATTTCGCTTCTGTCTGTGCTCCTGCCCTCTGAAGATGCTGGCCACAGATGCTGGCGAAACGTTAGGAACCACAACTTCCAGAACACGGCCACACAGCCCGGAAGACTCACAACAGCCATCATGCTATATTATCGCAACAGTATTGCTTCAGAGACTTTGCAAAAAATAACAGCTATTACTTGATATCTTCTGACAGAAAAATTGCAGGGCCTGCATCTTCTAATACAAGCCACGATGACTTGACAATGCTTGTGATGCCACTTGCTGCCCCTGCAGACGCCCATTGTGATTGCACACCATTTTTACCCCAGTCCCTGAACATCTTGGATTTATAGTTAAACCCTTCAGTCCTGTGATGGATCCACGCCCACCGTTCCCCATTTTTTAATATTTCTTCTCTAAACAAAGACCATGCCCAGATAAATCAACTCAAAACCTATGTGAATCCACATTCCCCCATAAGTTCATCTTTAAGTATCAGTTCTAAGGCTACATACATATTATGGAACGTCAGAACCTAGAAATAGCCCTGCTGGATCTTGCCAACACCCATTTTAATCCAGCATTGTGCAGGTGTCGTGTGTAGATGCAGAAATAACACGCCGAGGCCAGGAATCTAGTCTCTAGTGTTTATTGCATACCTACAAGCAGAAATCCTGCTAAACTAACAGTGCCTGAAGATTCCCAAGTATATCAGCTCAACCTAGGGCGGAGCTTTCTTCTGACGTTTGGGGAAATAGGCTAGGCTCTCTGAGCTGCGTGCTCGCTTCTTATCCAGTGCTCCGCCCTCCTCTCTGCTTCCCCTGACACCACCCCCCTCCCCATCCAAAAACTCCATAGCAACTCCCTCCCCCCGTTCGTCCTTGGTGCCGGGCAGGATCCCGTGTGAAAAAGTGTCTATCTGCTTTTCTTCCTGGGAGCTGGGCAGTGAAGGGAGGCCATCCAGGAAAGGAATGTCGGGGGAAGGCTCGCGTCTCTCTGTTTGATCTGATAGTCCGGGTGCAGCTGGCGTCTCCTGAAAAACAGCTAAATCGTTAGAAAGGTTCTCCCTCCCCCCTCCTGGGAGCTGGCAACCAGAGGTGGAGGGATGCGAATCCTCCTCCTCCCCCCTCGCTGGGTCTGACGGGGTGAGCAGGAATGGTTGCTGGCAACTCACGAAATCCTCCGGCTGGTCGGCTTCCTCGTCTTCAGCCGGGGGCTGTAGCTCTGGGAGTCGCGCTGGCCGTGGCTTGTGAGGGAAAATCTGATGAAACCTATGCACTAGGAAGGGTGCATGGACATCTTTGGCATTTTCCCAGGAGCGCTCTGTCTGAGAATACCCCTTCCAGTGTATTAAATACTGAATCCCCCTGCCCCTCCTTCTGGAGTCCAAAATCTCTTGCACTTCGTACTCCGGTTCCCCTTGGACCAGTACTGGAGGTGGTGGGGGGGGGTATGCGACCGCAAGGCACTTGGAGGGGAATCTTTGACTAACAAGGACTTGTGAAACACCGGGTGAATCCTCATGGAATGTGGAAGCTGTAAACGATAAGCCACAGGGTTTATTTGCTGTATCACTTGAAAGGGGCCAATAAACTTAGAGTCCAGCTTCTTGCAAGGTCTGTTAGTGGGCAGAAACTTTGTAGAGAGCCAGACCTTGTCTCCTGGTGATATGGGGGGTCCTTCCTGTCTGCGTTCATCTGCGTTCCGTTTATAGGCTGCCTTTGCCAGCTCTAGCTGCTCTGCTAACAGGTGATGGGCTGCCTGTCTTTCTGCCAGGAAATCTGTGGCTGCAGGCACAGCTGTTTGTTGTGAGGAAAGGGGCAACACTCTCGGGTTTGTGCCATAGAGAGCCTGGAAAGGGGACATCTTGGTTGAGGAATGTACTGCATTGTTGTAAGCGAACTCTGCCATGGGGAGAAGTTCTGGCCAATTGTCCTGCTGGTAGTTAATGTAACATCTGAGATATTGCTGCAATAACTGGTTAGTTTTCTCTGCTTCGCCATTACTGCAAGGATGATTCGCAGAGTACAAGTGTATTTTGACCCCCAACGTCTGGAAAAGTGCCCCCCAGAACCTGGAAGTAAATTGCGAACCGCGATCTGAGATCAAGTGGTTAACCATACCTCTATATCGGAAGACATTGTCCAAAAAGAGCTGTGCTGTAACTTGTGCTGTTGGTAGGCCCTTGCAGGGAATGAAGTGCGCTATTTTCGTAAAGCAGTCTACCACCACCAGGATGGAAGTGAAACCCTGTGCCTGTGGCAAGTCAGTGATAAAATCCATGGAGACAGTGTCCCAAGGTTGGGGGTGTGTGGGCAGGGGCTGCAAAAGGCCTGCTGGTTTCCCTGCAACCGTTTTAGCGCGTCTACACACGTGGCAAGAGGCCACGTAAGTCTTGATGTGTGTTGCCATCTTGGGCCACCAGTAGTCTCTGAGTGTTCTGTGCAGCGTTTTGAACACCCCCCCATGTCCTGCCGTAGGGCTATCATGACAGAGCTGTAATACTTCTTCCCTCAGGGTCTTGGGAACATAAAGCCACCCACTATGCCAAAGTGTCCCTGCCTCCGCTGTGAAAGGGGACGGTGTACCATGCTGGGCCCCCTGGAGGTCATCCAGCCTAGCCCGTGCGTAGGGGTCTTGTTGCTGCTGCGCCTTGATCCTTACAAGGAGATCGTCTACTAGTCTGACTGCTGCCAAGTTCTCTACTTGGGACCCTTCGGGAGGCTCCTCAAAATTTTGAGGGTGCAAGATCGTGGCTTGGGCGGCTTGGTCAGGTTGTGCAATGTCCTGCGGCTGCCTAGACAACGCGTCAGCCAGCTTGTTTTGTTTGCCTGGCAAATACGAGATGACGAAATCGAAGCGTGAAAAAAATTGACTCCATCTGACCTGACGGGGGTTGAGGGATCCTGAGCTCTGCAACAGTGCTAAGTTTTTATGGTCTGTGTAAACCTTGATTGGCAAAGCTGCTCCCTCTAACCAATGCCTCCATTCTTGAAAGGCTGATTTTATGGCAAGCAGTTCCTTGTTAAAAACATCGTAATTCCTCTCTGCTGGTGACAGAGTGCGAGAGAAATAGGCACAGGGTAATAAATCTTCCCCCCTTTCGTCCGCCGCTTGGAGTAAAATGGCGGCGACGGCAAAGTTAGAGGCGTCGCACTGGACGTGGAACTGTTTTGAAGGGTTCGGGTGCCTCAGGAGTGGTGGGGAGGTAAACAGCTGTTTAAATTCTTGAAAGGCCGCTTGCTGCTGTTCCCCCCAGCAAAAACGTCTGTTTTTCTTTAACAGCTGAGTAAGGGGACGCACTTTCTCCGCATATGAGGCAATAAACTTGTGAAGAAAATTCGCATACCCCAGAAATTGTTGGAGCTCCTTGACGTTACGGGGAGGCTTCCATGACAGAATTGCTTGGACCTTTGCAGGATCCACGGCTACGCCTTCTGTGGAAATCCTGTATCCCAGATAGTCTAATTGCGTTAAGTCGAAAGCGCACTCTTCTAATTTCGCAAACAGCTTGTTATCTCTTAATCTCTGCAGAACATTACGCACATGGGTAATGTGGGAGGTGGGGTCCTCAGAATAAATCAGAATGTCATCCAGATACACAATGACATATTTATCTAACAAGTCTGAGAAAATGTGGTTCATGAACCTGGAAAATACTGCCCCACAATTACTTAGTCCAAAAGGCATGACTAAATACTCAAACTTACCATATCTGGTGTTAAAAGCCGTTAAGTATTCATGGCCTGGCTTTATTCTGATCAAATTGTAGGCATTCCTGAGGTCTAGCTTGGTAAAAATGCGAGCCTTTTGCAGGCGATCTAGCAACTCCGATATCACTGGAAGAGGGTAGTGGTCTCTAACGGTGACTGCGTTGAGTGCACTGTAGTCATGCACCGTGCGCATGGGGGGTCCCTTATTGCCAGCCTGTGCCGCCGGGGCGAAAGGATCGGGCTTTTTAGGCACGAAGAAGGTAGGGGCAGATGCCGGTGATGTCGATGGCCGAATGAAACCCCTTTTTAGGTTGGTATCCAAATATTCCTTCAGTATAGCTAGCTCCTTTGGGGACATTGTGTAATGCCGTGCTGCTGGGATCTTGGCCCCAGGCTTCAAATCTATGGTACAGTCGAAAGATCTATTGGGGGGCAACACTGTGGCCTCTTGCTCTCCGAAGATGTCTGCAAAATCTCCATACTTTGTTGGTAGTGGAGCCTTCCCTGCTTCCCGGCTTGCAGCTGCCGGCTGGGCTTGGGTAATGCCCTGCAATTTGTGGTGCTGACAGTCTTGAGAGGGAAAGGAAACTGCTCCGGTCATCCAGTCCAAATTGGGGTTGTGAAGTCTCAACCACGGTGCCCCGAGAATGACTGGGACTTGCAAGGAGGCAGTAACGTACAGTTGGATCCACTCCGAGTGATCTGCGATGTTTAGCTGAATCGGCAGGGTGCAACGTTCGATCGCGCCGGCCTTGAGAGGTTGCCCGTCGATGGTTTCAACCTGCATGGGGCTTGGTAGTGCAATAGTTGAAATGTGAAACTTTTCCACCGCTTTCCCATCTATAAAATTGGTTGTCGCCCCGGAATCAATCATAACATTTACCGGTAATAGTTGCTTGGAATCTGTAGTCAGCGTGGCTGGAACAATATAAAAATCTTGGTTGTGATCTGCCGTCTGAGCACTTCTTAATTGCTGGATGGCCGCCCTGTGGGGCTCTGACAAGGGGGGCCGTTGGAGTTTAACTGCTGAGAAGAAGCGGCTGGAATGTGGGCCTGCTCCGTGCCTTGGGTTGTAAATCTTACCGGGGCTGCCTGGCGTCTGGTCGGGCACACCCTTGCAATGTGCCCCGGCCCCCCACAATAAAAACAAAGTGCACTGTCCCTTCTCCTTTGCCTCTCGGCTTCAGAGAGCCCCTTTCTTGTGGCCCCTATCTGCATGGGTTCTTCCGCGCTCAGGGGAACAAACGTGTTAGAGGGGGTAGCAAAACCTGGAAAAGCCGGTCGGGTTCCTGCCCTGTTTCTCCCTGGCCGAAGCTGCTTTAACTCCTCCAATCGAGCATCTATGACGACTGTTAACTGGTATAGGTCTTCCAATGTCGCTGGAGTGCCCTGCTGCACTAACTCCGTCGTAATCTCTTCGTCCAGTCCTTGTTTAAACTGATCCTTCAATGCCACCTCATTCCAGCCCAAATCTCCTGCCAGCAGTTTGAAATCTGCGATGTACGCTCCTACTCTCCTGTTCCCCTGTCGGAGCCGCCGGATCTCTCTGCTGGCAGTGACCTCTCTGATTGGATCATCAAAATGGGCTCTGAAACGGGCCATAAAGTTCTGGTAGTTGTCCAGAATTGGGTCGTTAGCTTCCACCATGGGGATGGACCATCTTGCGGCTGAGCCTTTCAGCAAACTTAAAATGAACGTGACTCTGGACCTATCCGTCGGGAACTCGGCTGGTCTGCTGTCGAAAAACATGGTGCACTGGGCGACGAAGGTCCTGAGCTGTGCCGTCTCTCCCCCAAATTTCTCTGGTAAACACCCTGGGGATCGCAGAACGACTGGTGGGGGTGGTGCCACTGGTCCTGGCTGCTGTGCCCCTGGCGCTGGTTGTTGCATTTGCTGAAGCATCGCCGCCTGTAAGTTATTAATCTGGTCGTCGACTTGTTGCTGGTGTTGTGTCAAGGCCGCTGCTAGCTGGATTATGGCCTGCTGCAATTCCTGCGTCTGAGAAGCCATTCTTCTGGTTTATGTGTTCCTCCCTCTTTCGATGGGAGTTTTGGTTTAGCAGGATTGATGTCGTGTGTAGATGCAGAAATAACACGCCGAGGCCAGGAATCTAGTCTCTAGTGTTTATTGCATACCTACAAGCAGAAATCCTGCTAAACTAACAGTGCCTGAAGATTCCCAAGTATATCAGCTCAACCTAGGGCGGAGCTTTCTTCTGACGTTTGGGGAAATAGGCTAGGCTCTCTGAGCTGCGTGCTCGCTTCTTATCCAGTGCTCCGCCCTCCTCTCTGCTTCCCCTGACAGCAGGTGGATATATCTGACATGCCTGCAAAAAGTTGCTGTAGACCTACCCTTCTCCTGTTATTGCTCCCTTGCAACTGACGTTTTCAGGGCTGCTGTCCCAGATCCAGAGATAACACTGAGTCTTCTAGGCTAATAAGACTTGATAGTCTTCCATTAGGAAAGCATCTGATTAGGTCCCCAAAATCAGTTGCATCTGCAGGGGTGGGTTAAAATCTGCAAGATGGCTGATTTTGTGACCCGAGACTCACTCCTCTTGTACAAGCACCAATATCACACACATATACAAAAGGGGCATGGTTGCATTGCAGCAGCTTTTGACCTCCCCTGCAGATACCCATGATCCAAATATTGACTAGCTAATTTGAATTTCTCTTCTTGGAAACTTCTATAAGACCCTTTAGGGGATCATTTGCAACCAGGGAAGTTATAGGTAAAGGTAAAGGTTCCCCCCGCACATTTGTGCAGTCGTGTCTGACTCTAGGGGCCGGTGCTCATCTCCGTTTGTTAGCCGAAGAGCCAGCGTTGTCCAAAGACGCTTCCGCGGTCATGTGGCCGGCATGACGCACACGGAACGCTGTTACCTACCCACTGAAGTGGTACCTATTCATCTACTTGCATTTGCATGCTTTCAAATTGCTAGGTTGGCAAGAGCTGGGGCTAGTGGGGGAGCTCACTCCATCACACGGGGCTAGGGATTCGAACCTCCGAACTCACGATCTTCCGATCAACAAGCCTGGCGTCTTACCCGCTGAGCCACCACGCCCCTTACAGGGAAGTTATAGGCTATAAGAATATCTTGGAAGAAGGAAATGGCAAACCATTTCTGTATTTTTACCCTCCCCCTCCCCCAAAAAAATGTGCAGAGTGATGTCCATGCAGTCACCAGGAGTCAAACTTAACACGAGGGAGACTTTTTTTAAAACAACCTGTTTTCTCCAAGTGCGTGGAGAAACCAACTGGCCAATTCAGGCTTTGAAATCCAGGGTTTAAGATTCCTGATAAGTTTAAGTTTGCTAAGTCTACATTCTATTTTCTTTTTAAAATGAGTGGATATGCATGACATCTCTCTGCCTGATGCTTTGAAAAGTGTGCAAAATTGGGAACTCGTGGTGATGAGTACCTAGGGATGCTTACCAATTATTTATGGAGATATCAGGAAAGGCCTGAAAAAAGGGTTTCTCCTTTGCTCTAGATCAGCCTTTCTCAACCTTTGACCCGGGAGGAACCCTTGAAATATTTTTCAGGCCTCGGGGAACCCCTGCACATTCAGGCTCAAATATAGGCCAGAAAGTACAAAATTATTATATTCGTTTCATGCC
Organism: Charina bottae; assembly: GCA_023362775.1. Classification (NCBI taxonomy): domain Eukaryota; kingdom Metazoa; phylum Chordata; class Lepidosauria; order Squamata; family Charinaidae; genus Charina; species Charina bottae. Next base: position 134,105,176 of record JALMGJ010000003.1, read on the forward strand.
TGTATATATGCATTCACAGTGTTCTTAAACTAAAAAGAAAAAATGAAACGTACCTCTTTAATGTGAAGTCGCCCAAATTTGAAATATTTTTAAAAATAAATCGTGATCTCCCAGGGAACCCCTAGTGATTTCTCGCAGAACCCTAGGGCTCCACAGAACCCTAGCTGAGAAACCCTGATCTAGGTGCAGAACCCTTGGGCCTGGGTACTTTTGTATTCAGCCTGAGATTTATTGACTCCTACGATTCACACAACATCTACCTCTGTGAAGTTATGACAAAGGGATTCTGGCAACTGTGACAAGTGTTGGAGGATTGCATAGGAGAGATCCCAGGCTTCCTGAAACTCATACCAAATTTTTTTGATGAAGAACTTTTAATCAGCAATAAACTTAAAGAAATGGTCATAAAGATGTACCCATCTGTCTTTTCCAGCTAAATCATTCAGTCTTCCAAATGGGCAGCACCTAGCACTTCCAACCCAAAGGCCCCCCACATTAAACATTTGCTGTGATAAAAAAAAAGATGGAAGACGGTGGGAAGACACAGCAGAGTTACTTTCAGAAAGTCATATTCCCATTTTAACTATTCCCTCCTTAGCAATTTCAGATGTCTTGCCTCCCATCATCTTTTAAATCAAAGCAAACATCACCAGAGATAAAAATGACCTAAATTGGATTACGTTAACTCTCTTCAGAAAATAGGACATTGCCTGTAACTGCATACTCCTGAATATTATCCCTGCATGAGCCAAGACTCCAGACTGACAATTATTTTTCTTTATTATTAATTTGCTTGCCCGGGAATACCGAGATTCCAGGCTACAGTAGCAGCCTGTCAGCCTTACCAGGTAGACCAGACAGGAAACATGACCAGATGAGCTAATTCTACTTCATTGTAAAGCTACATTAACAGAATCTTGTGAGTCTGAAAGTGCAATTATCCCCCTGTCTCCTCTACAGCCCAAGAAACTAGGGAGGGTCCTTTCTGAGCCTCTTGCCCCGCCCATTATGCAGCTGCAGGCTATGCTGTCTCTTATCTGACTGTTCCCTAGGCAGCATCTCTTCTCCCTGTCTCCCAAGGTCATTCCCACATACAATTACATAGGGATTTTGGTCCAAAGATTACAATGGACCTGGAACTCCCAAAATGCAGTGTGCTTTACTTCTCTCCTCTGGCTTTCCAATACTGCACTTCCTCCCAAAGTCAGCAAAGCAGTCCAAGAGAAAAAGGCAGACAATAAGATTGATAGATACATGAGGCATATTTATTGCCATTGGGATGTACATTTATTTCTGAGTCCAATTTGGAGGGCTCATTTCATCCAATAAAGCTCATTATGGCTTTAGCAAGTAGGACCTGATAAATATCACTGGCGCATGCCCAAAGTCAGGCAGGGAACAGCCTTCTGGGGAGGTTGTGGTTTCAACAGGTAGGGTGTGGGGGCAACCTGACAACCCCTGCCAGGCCAGTGGGAAGGTTGTGATTTGCTTCCCTAGATTTGAGAACAGGATTTTCCAGATCTTCCTTCCTTCCTTCCTTCCTTCCTTCCTTCCTTCCTTCCTTCCTTCCTTCCTTCCTTCCTTCCTTCCTTCCTTCCCCCCCCTCTTAAAATTATGCTAATTATGCAGCAATGGTTGGATGGAGCTCAAGGACTGCATGTAGTCATGTCTAGCTTGACTATTTTTGTCCGCGGAGGAGCGCAAAACTTCCATCGGTGCAAAGGTCATATCAGCCTTTGTGTAGCATCTCAAGAGCTGTATTCCAAAACTGAGCAGGATTAGACCTTTAAGTGTGGCAGTAGGGAGATTTTAGGAGGTTTAAAGGGTAAACAGAGTGTGTTAAGCTTCCTGCAAGGCTTCAGGCTGAAAACTTTGGCCCTGCCCACTTGACTGTGGATAGTCTTGACTCAAGACTAAACAAGATACTGCATACTGAGGGATACAGTCTGGTGGGTTTGTTTGTTTTTTTTGGAGGGGGTGCCTTACAGTCAGTGTCAGTCCTGGAAACTGCCTAGATTAGTCCCTGCAGTTTTCTTGGCAATTTTTTTTCAGGAAGTTGCCTCCTTCCTAGGGCTGAGAAAAAGGGATTGGCCCAAGGTCACCCAGCTGGCTTTGTGCCTAAGGCAGGACTAGAACTCATGGTCTCCCAGGTTCTAGCTTGGTGCCTTAACCACTACACCAAACTGGCTCTCAGGTGGTACTCTCCTGATATGTGGTCTTCTGTTGAGTCCATCCTATTCGTTATTTATTTATTTATTTATTTATTATCCTGCCTTTATTATTTTTATAAATAACTCAAGGCGGCAAACATACCTAATGCTCCTTCCTCCTCCTATTTTCCCCACAACAACAACAACAACCCTGTGAGGTGAGTTTGAGTCCACCCTATTTGAGTCCTGTTGAGTCCATCCTGTTGCAACCATCCTATTTGTTTTTTAAAAAACTAAACAAGAACTTATTAGAAAGGAGATCTCCTTGGTGCTGCTGTCCTTTTGGGGAATAGACACCTAGTCTCAACACCAGTTTCATTTTGCACACCTTTTATACCTTGGCTATTCTGTTTCTGCAACCTTGGACTCATCTCACGAAGCTGAGCTGGATCTGACCTGGTTAGTATCTGGATGGGAGACCAACCAGGAAATCCCAGGGCTGTAGCCTAGATAAGGTAAATGTAAAGGTTCCCCCCCCCCCACAGTTGTGCAGTCGTGTCCGATTCTAGGGGCCAGTACTCATCTCCTTTTTTTAGCCAAAGAGTCAGCGTTCTCCGAAGACGCTTCCGCGGTCATGTGGCGGAACAGTGCGGAACGCTGTTACCTTCCCACCGAAGTGGTACCTATTCATCTACTTGCATTTGCATGCTTTCGGATTGCTAGGTTGGCAAGAGCTGGGGCCAGTGCGGGAGCTCACTCCGTCACGCAGCGCTCAGGTCTCAAACTGCCAACCTTCCGATCAACAAGCCTGGCGTCTTACCCGCTGAGCCACCATGCCCTAGATAGGGAAGTTGAAAAAATGTGCCCGGAGAAAGCAACAACAAACACCTTCCATAATGTTGCCAAGAAAACTATGGGGACAGATTTGTTAAATCACCAGCAGTTGAGTTTGATTCAAGTGAGACTTTTTGTTTGTTTGTTTATTTAATTTATTTATATAAGAGTATGCAATACCCTTTATTATAATTATGGGGGGGGCAGGATATTGGAGTGGCAAGAGCAGAACATGCAACACCAGGCGGGTTTCTGCTTCCAGTATATTGTACAGGTAGTCCTCGCTTATTGACCACAATTGAGACTAGAATTTCAGTTGCTAAGCGGTCATTAAGGAAATCTGACCTGATTTTACAACCTTTTTTCTGGCAGTCATTAAGCAAATCACCACAGGCATTAAGTGAACCATGTGGTCGTTAAGCGAATTAAATAGTTCCCCATTGGTTTTGCTTGCCAGAAGCTCGCCAGGAAGGTCGAAAATGGCGATCCCGTGACTACGGGATGCTGCAATGGTATGTGAACCGGTTGCCAAGCACTCAAATTGTGATCATGTGACCATGGAGATGCTGCGATGGTCATAAGTGTGAGAACCAGTTGTAAGTTGTTGTTTTCAACACCGTTGTAAGTCACTAAACGAATGGTTGTTAAGTAAGGACTACCTGTACCAAATTTTGCTCTCAGAACAGAGATGACCAGCCCCCAGCAGAAGAATGCTGGTGATGTATTCACCATTAACTATATTTCCCCTATATTTATACCTAAATGCATCATGTATTTTCATATTAATGCTTAATGGCTGTGGATTACAGCTATTGAAATGAAATGCTGGTAATAACCCAAGGAGATACAACCAGCTGATGAAGAAGGAAACAGCATGCATTACAGTTGAGTTGGTTTTAACAATAGTCCTTGCCTTCCACCTGACACAAACAGTTTTGGCTCGGTGGCTACATATTCATAAAACCAGCATCTGCAATTATACACAACCCATGGTCTGTAATTTGTTAGGACCAGACAGTGAAAACAGTGAATATTTCCTTCCATTGATTCACATGCCCTTGAGAAAATTGTTTTTATTTTGCAAGTCAAGGTTGAACTTGCTGTCTTGCAGTCTTCTTTCTTTCTTTTTTTATTTTTTACCCTTTTTCTTGAAATAATATCCTCCCCTATTAGCAAAATGTCTATTGGGGGCATGAACCTTCCGAGAAAAAAATGTTTAATAGCAAACAGAAATTATACTAGGAATAGAGGCAGAAGAATATGAAACCTAGGTGGGAATTAGTTGCATTGCAGAGGTAGGTCGTTTCTCTAAGTATTAGCTGAGAAAGCAGAAGGACTACTGTATGGCTCTAATTGGTCATTGTCCTTTAAATCTGAAAATGGGGGTCCCCAATCCAGAGAGGGAGGGCTTCGCTGATCTCTACTGGGGACTTCTTCTTCATACATTCTGACCACATGCTATATTCTGAGCTATTAATTCTCCTGCTTCTAAATATCCTATTTCATATGTTTCAAGGCCTTTTCCAACCTTCTACAACAGGGGTCCCCAACCTGTGGGCCGTGGCCCACGGCCTGTTAGGAAGTGGGTCACACAGCAGGTGAATGGTGGTGGTCCATGCGATTGTCTCCCGCCTGCAAACCCCGCCCCCCGGTCCGCGCGATTGTCTCCCGCCTGCAAACCCCGCCCCCCAGTCCACGTGATTGGTTCCCACTTGCAAACACCACCACCCCGGTCCGTGGAAAAATTGTCTTCCACAACCGGTCACAACTGGTGCCAAAAAGGATGGGTACCCCTGTTCTACAACATATTCAGGCTGTCCCAGTTTGGCATCACCACGGCAGCTGGTCTGTGGCTTCCTTCCTGCTGCACACCTTTGGGCAGGGCAGTCATTTCTACACTGCACACCATCTTGCTCAGCTACAGTTTTCCTGCCCCACTACTCCGCAGCCAGCTCAGTTGGCAGCAGTCCTTGGGATAAACAGCTGATCTGGTAAACCAACAGCAGATGATTGACTCAGTCCAAAGATGCCCCAGTCACATCTGGAGCAACCGACTTTGTCAGGATCCTGGCCTCTTTTGCAGAAGCTGGCTAGGTACCATTTGTCATTTCTTGTTATTCTTTCGAACCCAACAGAGCATTAGAATGAGGGAAAGGAAGTCAGGTCTCTGTCCCTCTATCCCACCTCAGAATAACTCTCCAGAAACTGGACAGAATGGGACCAAATCTGATGTGCACGGTCAAAGAAAGATTGAGTTCAAAAGTGGGCTGGATCTAGCTTACAGATGCAGAGGAAAAGATCCCAGGAGAAAATCCCCCAATGGATCCTGATGGAAGAAATCATTCGCCAGTGGCTTGGAATGTTGACAGTGGATCCCTTCGAAATCCCCTTCTGCTTCGTCCTGATCACATGACCCAGAGCATAGTGTACACAGCTCACCTGTGCTTCCCAGTGCATTCACACAAACATATTGCCGCTGCTGGTAAAGGAGTTGGAAAGAATTCCAGCAGCTATGCTCAGCAGGGTTCCCTACTTTTTTTTTTTAGTGATATTGGCAAAATAAGGTCAAATCAATCCGATCCGATCCATAAAGTCAAACTGAGGTCAATGCTATTGTGGACAGGCTGGGGGAGACTTACCCTCTTCATCACCACGTGTCCACATGGGAGAAAAGAAACAGCAGAGAACAAGAGAGAATGTTTTAGAGAAATTGGGGGGCGTTTTAGACTTCTGTCCAAAAGCATCTGCAGGGAAGATAAATGACAAAAGCAGCATTGAAATGACGACATGATGCAAGCTCCATCCTTTTGATATATGCATCTTAATGTTGCATGCATATGCAAAGGAGCAGAGTGAGCGCTGGGACAGGTGATTGGATCCTGCAGACGCTTCTGCTCTATGTCTCTGACCCAGAAGAGTGGGCTAACTTTATGTGAATCCCTTTTTCCATGTTTGTAGGAGACATGGCTGATCCTGCAGCTGTTTGGGATCCCAAGTGATCCTGTCTTGCCCTGGTGCTGACTGGCTTTTGACGTCCACACAGCACACTGACTCCACCTTTGACCCACTTAAGCATCTTGCATTAACCGGCTGCCAGGCCTAGAAGGATTGTCTTGTGGTTCCTCCATTCCTGTGTCCCCACTCAGATGCTTGCTTTCAAAGAAAGGAGCGTCCATTAGCCAGATGCTCAGCCTTTTGAGTACAGGTAGTCCTCGCTTAATGACCACAATTGGGCCCGGCATTTCGATTGCTAAGTGAAGCAGTCATTACGCAAATCTGACCCAATTTTACGACCTTTTATGCAGCATCCATTAAGCGAATCATTGTAGGTGTTAAGTGAACCATGTGGTCATTAAGTGAATCACATGGTTCCCCATTGATTGTGCTTGCCGGAAGCCGGCTGCAAAGGTCGAAAATAATGATCACGTGACCATGGGATGCTGCAACAGTCATAAATGCAAACCGGTTGCCAAGAGCCCAAATTGTGATTATGTGACCGTGGGGATGCTACAACGGTCATAAGTGTGAGGACCAGCCGTAGGTCATTTTTTCCAACACCATTGTAAGTCCGAACTATCACTAAATTAATGGTTGTTAAGTGAGGACTACCTGTACTGCCGTTTTTGCCAAATTATTCCCAAGAAATGGTCCACCATGGTTGGAAGTTGCCATCTTGGAAGATGAAAACAGTTTGATTACTCTTTAGAAGTGTGACCAGCTCCGAGCATGATCAGTCACACTGTTTCCATTTTTCAGTAAAACCTTTAGGCTTCATATACTTCCCCAGGTCATGGAAGCCTTCAGGGAGAGAGGAATGTGACCAATTTCTTGTCAACCCTGAGCAGCAAGGTCATTTTGAACTCAGGGTCTTCTTGCATAATTTGATATTCTTTCCTTCTCACTTGCCGTTGGGTCATCCTCCCTTTTTGTTATCTCAGGCTAAAACTTTGCCTTTCAGTCATTTAAAAGACGAGTTTTACAGTGGCCAATTATTTCTAATTAATGCCAGTGTTATCTTGGGTGTCTGCTGGTGGAAAAGCTATTTAGAAGTCTTTAAAATAAGGTGGTTCGCTTCTGAAGCAACGAGTGGGAGGGAGGGAGGGAGGTGAGCTCTGAAAGGGCCTGCTATTGCAGAGAAGTCAACTGACACCCTCACACTCTGGAAATGGAAATAAAGTTATTGTTTCTCTTGGAGGACTATTCTCTTGGAGAATATTCTCTTGTTTCTCTTGGAGGAAAATTCTCTTGTTTCTCTTGGAGGAAAACAACTAGAATTCTAAATGCCTCTCTTTATACACCAAGGGCATTTGCATCTGGACACCATCTCTAGAATGTTTCGTAAAGGATGGAATAATGATTATTTATGTTGGTGTTGCAAGAAATTTGAGGGCACGTTAACTCATATGTTATGGTCATGTCAGCCCTTTGAGATAGTCCAGACAAGAAGCACCAACCATGAGTACTAACTCTATCTTTATTGTAAGGTTACAGTAACAGAATCTTGCAAGTCTGAAAGCCCTTCTCCCCTCCTTTACTTTTACTTTCCAGAAAACTTGGGAGGGTCCCTTCTGAGATGCTTCCCATGCCCCTTTTCCTTCTGTGGGCTGGGATACCTCTTGCATGATGGTTGTCTAGGCTGCGTCTTTTCCTCCTATCTCCCAAGGTCATTCCCACAGACCATTACAGATCACGCTCTTCTCTACACCCTTTTTGGAGTACGGTTATACAATACATTGACAGAATTACTGAGAAAACTCTGGTTTTTAAAGATGTGTATTGTACTGAATTATACAGTATACTGACTACTTGGAATTTAACATGTTCAGAACAAAGATGGGCTTTTCGAGCTCTAGTAATAACAAAAAGAATAATCCTTAGGAGATGGAAAAACACCGTAATTCCAGATATAAAGGACAGGATTTCAGGGATGTGTGAGTTAGCAATTTTTGAAAAAAATATATGTATGATAAATCAGAAAATGACACATTATCTTTCCCCTTGGAAAAAATTCTTGGACAGGCTTGGTCAACACTGAAAACTTAGGTTATTTTTTTAAAGATTTACAAGATCAGGTAAACTCAGGCTATACATAGTTATAATTGGATTTTTTTTGGTGTGTTTATTTGTTCTTTTTATGTATTGTGTAATGTTTTTTAGTTAGATAAATAGATTTTAAGACAAGGTAAAAACTAACAAGAACTAATATTTAGAATAAAGAGAGAAGACAAAAGAAAGAAATAAGAAAAGAACAAAAACAAAAGTGCAGAAAAAAGAGGAAAAAAAAGAATATAAAGAAATGACTTCCAATTTTCTTTTACAGCAGTTGTAAGTATAAATGTAAATTAACCTCTTACTCTATGGTTGCAACATTGCTTACATTTTTTCTATACTCCATACATCAGAATTTCATTTTTTTCTGTTTCACGCAAAAAGTCAATAAGGGGTTTCCAATCAGCATTAAACTTAGATAATGTCTTTTCTCTGATCAAAGATGTCAATTTGGCCATCTCAGCAAGTTCCATCCTCTTTACCATCCATTCCTCCATTGTGGGTAAAGTTGAATCTTTCCACCTTTGTGCATAAAATAGACTCCTAATATTTTTCCTTCCTTTTCTTGTTGTGTATGGTAAATTGTTCATTTTTTTTAATTTTATATTATGTTTGATTGAAAAGTATTAAAAGCTACCTGCTTAAAAAAAAACCAAGGGCATTTGTGGGGGAGAGTGGGTTAAAAAAACTCAAGATGGCAGCCATGCCCACATGACTGAAGTCCCACCCCTTTTTGACATGTATCAACAGATATAAAGGAGGTGGGGCTTCTGTCATCAGGTCATGGCCATGTTCTTCTTTGTTTCTTTAAATTCCTCTTCTCCCAGTTGCTCCTGCTAACATCCATTTGTGGAAAACTGGTTCCTATTTTGCAATTCTAAGTATAATTACATCTCTCTTGCCCAACACTTTGTTCTCATGGAAAAAGAAGGGGGGAGATATTAATACACACTTTAAAAATTAGAACATGGACCGAAGCTTTATTTAGGAGTACATGTGCAGTGGATGAGACATTGGGATCAAGGGACTGGATTTGGAAGTTGTCAGGCTGGTTCTTCTAGAAGACAACCTCGAGCCTTGATCCTGGATACCTACATACAGGCAGGAAGAATAGCTGGGTTCAGATACCTTGGAGTTTCGAATCAAACAAAGAAGGGTGTGCCGAAAATCAGGTCAGTATGTAGAAACACAGTAGCCACGTGCACTAACCATTGCTTGGAAGAGTTGGATCAAATCAGAGGTTGCCTGATTTCATTTGTATCCAAAACAAGGCGCAGAAAGCAAAGCCACCTTGCCCTCACAGAGACTGCATTTGCTCATCGAACTAAGCCCGTGTTTCTTAAACTTTTCAAGACCACAGAATACCAGTGTTGTTGTTGCTGCATTGCTTAGGAACACTAATTACAGTTTCTTTTCTTTTAAGGAACACTGAAATAAAATATTTTAAGAATAATTTTATTTCCTCTTGCATTTGCAGATATACCTCTCTTAATGGGATGTATGAAGTTGCGTTGATAGCATATTTCATCAATGTCTGGAGTGGGATTTGTTCCAAAGAGTTTTAAGAGTCAGCCTACTTTAATATTTGAACTTGCTGCAAATGCTGAAGATCCCCTTTCACAAAGGTAAATTGTAGGAAAAAGTAATAGAACTTTCAATACCTGTTTACTTCAAAACTTACATGTTTTGTGAACCTCCATCTACGTACATTTTTTCTAGTGATTCTGATTTTCAGAAGTTTCAATGTGACATCTGAAGAAGGATTTGCCAAGGTCTCCTTTTCATTCATGGGCAAAGTATCTGTTTGACCTATGGAACTAAATAGATCCCTCAATTATTCATATATTGAATCTCAGAAAACCTTGAAATTGTTTGGGGAATATTGGCATTCGGCTTAACGCTTTTTAAGAAACACTGCAGTAAACCATGGTTCCTTTAACTGTCTTTCACTGAATACAGCAGAATGGGTTGGCTCATTCAATACTTTAAGCCATAAACCATGACTTACAAACTGCAATGGTAGGTTTCATACATGTTAAACCCAAACCACATAAATTACATTGTGGTCTTGCATGTTGCATGAATCCTGCTACTGCTTTTCTGAAGCTCTTCAACATGTTCTTCCCAGTGTTGTGGTGAAGCCTGCCATTTGGTTCTGAGATTCAAATTTTGTCCAAATCCAAGCTGCATTCTTAGACTGCAACCAATGGATAGAATGTTGAATGGCAAGATCTTGGCATGGTGGTGGAACACGTGCCTTGCATACAAGAGGCCCCAGATTCAATCTTTACAACTAAAGGCAGCAGCTGCAGCAGATAGTGGAGAATTTTTCCTTCCTGTGAACCTGGGTTAGATTTCACCTTGAATGCGCCAGTTTCCTACATTCCTGAAGATATATGATCCTCAGCCGAGCTAATGAGAGCTGGTAACTTTATACTGAACAGTAGAGGGTGTGCAAACATTTTTAATTTGAACTGTTTCAGGCTTAAAACATTTTATGCACCACCATTGGGACAGGTTGCTTTTGTTAGGAAAATTTTGAGGCAATCATGGTTAGAACCCTCCACTTCATCCACTGGGGTCTGCATTTAGCAGAACAGATGTGCATGGTAGAGCCAAGCTCTAGAGACGGAAGCTCTACCAAGCTCTAGAAGGAAGGAAGGAAGGAAGGAAGGAAGGAAGGAAGGAAGGAAGGAAGGAAGGAAGGAAGGAAGGAAGGAAGGAAGGAAGGAAGGAAGGAAGGAAGGAAGGAAGGACCTTCCTTCATGGCTTAGAATCTGGATGTCTATGGGACCATCTTCTCCTGGTGGCTTCTGCCCACCCAATGAGATCTGTTAGAGAGTGCCTTATCCAGGTCCCTTTTCTCACAGATCATCATCTACTCAACTGCAGCCCCCTTTTATGGAATATCACATCCCACCATCCAAAATTAGATTGTCCCCTCACCTTGGTGGTCTTTAGGAAGGCCATTAAATGTGGCTTTTCCAAGGAGCCTTGAGGATGGAACAGTTCTGAGAAGTTTTGAAGGTTTCCTGAGTGCCAGGGGATTGCAAATTTTTTCTATCATGTTATTTCAATTGCTTTTAACCTTTTTTACTCTAAGAGGACCTAGAAGCCACTTAGAGTCCTTAGAGTGGCATGTAAACCCTTTCTGTTGTTGTCTATTCGTTCAGTCGCTTCCGACTCTTCGTGACTTCATGGACCAGCCCACGCCAGAGCTTCCTGTCGGCCGTCACCATCCCCAGCTCCCCAATGGTTGAGTCCGTCACCTCCAGAATATCATCCATCCATCTTGCCCTTGGTTGGCCCCTCTTCCTTTTGCCTTCCACTTTCCCTAGCATCAGCTTCTTCTCCAGGGTATCCTGTCTTCTCATTATGTGGCCAAAGTACTTCAGTTTTGCCTTTAATATCATTCCCTCAAGTGAGCAGTCTGGCTTTATTTCCTAGAGTATGGACTGGTTTGATCTTCTTGCAGTCCAAGGCACTCTCAGGATTTTCCTCCAACACCACAGTTCAAAAGCATCTATCTTCCTTCGCTCAGCCTTCCTTATGGTCCAGCTCTCGCAGCCATAGGTTACTACAGGGAATACCATTGCTTTAACTATGCGGACCTTTGTTGTCAGTGTGATGTCTCTGCTCTTAACTATTTTATCAAGATTTGCCATTGCTCTCCTCCCAAGAAGTAGACGTCTTCTGATTTCCTGGCTGCAGTCCGCATCTGCAGTAATCTTTGCGCCTAGAAATACAAAGTCTGTCACTGCCTCCACTTTTTCTCCATCTATTTGCCAGTGATCAATCAAGCTGGTTGCCATAATCTTGGTTTTTTTGAGGTTTAACTGCAACCCAGCTTTTGCACTTTCTTCTTTCACCTTCGTCAGAAGGCTCCTCAGCTCCTCCTCGCTTTCAGCCATCAAAGTGGTATCATCTGCATATCTGAGATTGTTAATGTTTCTTCCAGCGATTTTAACTCCAGCCTTGGATTCCTCAAGCCCAGCACATCGCATGATGTGTTCTGCGTACAGGTTGAATAGGTAGGGTGAGAGTATACAACCCTGCCGTACTCCTATGTAAACCCTAGTAAATAATAAATAAATAAATTTATTTTTTTTCCGCACTGAAGATGTAGCCTAGCCTGGCAATGAAACATCTGCAAGAAAAGAACAAGGCTCAGAGAGCACCAAGGACGGACTGACGGACTGACGGACTGACGGACTGACGGACTGACGGACTGAATAAGCAAACAAGCAAGCATGCATGCATCAGGGGGATACTATAAAGGAGTCACTTTTATAGTGAGATGGGCGGTGTATACATTTAATAATAAAATAAAATACATATACTGTGATTTGCAGGAAGCTGGATTTGATTGCATATTGCAGCAGTCATCTTGACTTTTTTGACACACACATACATATATCCACACAGAGTCACTGCAGTTGAGAGGAGTTGATTCTAATCTTTAGATTTCCTGATCGCGGACAGCTCTCTTTCTTGGAAATCTGTTGTAACACTGTTGATAGTGCTAATCTGTATAATCTCTAGTTCTGAGCCTTTCAAGCAAAAAATAGTGACTCCTAGGAACAGAAATATTTCTCCCCAAACTGTCCAATTGTGTTTAGCCATGTTCCACTATGTGTTTCATTGCAGCTCTATCTGATGACCAGCTGTGGTCTATTTTGCCCAACCAGAACAGCTCAGATAGCTCAACTGTTTCTGGATTGCAGGTAGCAGACATTCAATGGATTTGTACGTTACATTTATCCCTTAGTTTATATAGCAGCTATAAGTCAAGAAGAAAGTTTATTGTCTCAAAGCATTAAAATTGGCTGCAATCAACGGTGGTGGGCAGAGTTAGCTTCACAGCAACAGCACCGGAAATAATGCTATGCTGCAAAATTATCCTGCATTTTTTTTTCCTTTCATTCAACTTGACAAAATGAAATTTGGAGAGAGTGTTCTTGTACTTTATGGCAGGGTTTGCTAAAAAGATAAAGTCTCCTTCAAGTCAAGGCCAACTTCTGATGACCACTTGGACAAATCCATATACAGTAGTTTCCTTGGCAAAAATGTGGAAGTGGTTTGCCAATGCCTACTTCCGGAATGTTTTCTTTCGACTTCCTAGTTTAACCTATAGCCCTAGACAGCCTCCCATCCAGGTACTAACCAAGTTGGATCATCATTAGCTTTTTTATTAGATCGGCCAACTGGGTTAGTCATTGCCAGATGAATAGGGCAACAATATACTACAATAAGCTAAAATATGATTGGGTAGTTTATGGATCCACATGCCTTGGGAACTCAGCCTGTGACTGAATCAGAGTTTGGATCTGATATGCTACATGAACCAGGTGATTTAGCTACAAGATGGCCAAGGGATGTGTGCCTGTGCCCTTTCATTGCTCAATCATCTCTTCAGCAGTTGACATCCTTCCTGACTTCCAAGACTCCTGAGGGCACTCCACAGCTTCCATATCACAGGGATGTGATATTCCATAAAAGGGGGCTGCAGTTGAGAAGATGATGATCTGTGAGAAAAGGGACCTGGATAAGGCACTCTCTAACAGATCTCATTGGATGGGCAGAAGCCACCAGGAGAAGATGGTCCCATAGACATCCAGATTCTAAGCCATGAAGGAAGGATCTTCCTTCCTTCCTTCCTTCCTTCCTTCCTTCCTTCCTTCCTTCCTTCCTTCCTTCCTCCTTCCTCCTTCCTCCTTCCTCCTTCCTCCTTCCTCCTTCCTCCCTTCCTGGGACAGAGAACTCAGAGATGCAGGCATTCTGTGAGAATATGCAATTTCCTTAATAAACCCTTTGAAGCGAAAGCATCTTTTCCTTTTGAAGCTAAATATCTGTCTCTAGAGCTTGGCTCCACCATGCACATCTGTTCTGCTAAATGCACTCCACAGCGTCTTCAAACTGGGAACGGTGGCAGCCAGGGAGACATCCAAGCAGCAGAGAGCAGCACCTCCCCTTGCCTTCAGCAGTGAACCTCAGACATCTCAAACACCAGCCCAAGAGATCTGAAAGCAATTCTCAACTCCCTTTAGAGTCCTGTAGAAGCACAGAAGCTTCTTTGGCAGAGAAAGAAAAGTTTTGAGAAACTGCAGGGCCAAATGCCACACAGCATTAGTAAGGGTGGACTTCCTTTACTCAGGATTATGTACCCGCAGGAGGGGGGGGGAAATCTCTATTTCCTCTTTTAAAAAAGGATTTGCCTTTATAGATTTTTCTCCCCTTTTTGTTAGCTTATTTCTATGGAAAAAGATTACTTCAGGTTATTCTGGGAAAGGGAATGGGGGAGAGTACCCTTAGCAAATTAAATATGTAGCCACAAACCATTTACAGCAGAGCAGAAAACCTCACCCACCTGCCCATTTTGAGGAATATTTCCTTTTCAATATGCACAGTTGTGTAAAAGAAAAAGAGACCCCACCAGTCAGCAATACTGAAAAGCCCACATTTCCACAGCTCTCTATAACCCTGCAGTCTATTTATCCTGTGATCATATCCTTCTGGCAAAGCTTCCTTGTTCTTTACCTTGCTTTTGATCTATTTTTGTACCTGCTTCTATAACTGGAAGGTTTTTAGGCTTATTCCTTCCTGTCTCTAAGATGGAGCAAGGTAGCTACATCCCCAGCCGATGAGCTGCAAAGTGGGCAAGCCAATAATATATATACGGGAGGAGCCAAGAGTTTTATTTTTCCCTGCAACGTTGTGGGGAGTTTCAATTATTATTATTATTTTTTAATGTATTAAACTTCTCTTAGGACTTAAAAGAACTTTTCTTTTTTGGTCTGCCTTCTGCTTCTCAAAAGCAGGAAACTGCACCGCTGATTTTCAACCACCGTGGCTGGAAGGATTCCAAAATCTCATTTCAGGGCTGCAGCCTGAAATACGGCCGCTCATCAGAATAGTGTCTATGCACACACGCAAGACCGACTACCATAATAACAATTTATTAAAATGAATCTGACAGCAATCAAGATATAATTATCTGAGAGTAACACCCACTGAAGTCAATGGCACTTATTTCTGACTGTGTAGGTTCAGACAGTAAAAAACGTTGGCTGTGTTCCCACTTCACCCAACCATGGCTCGCTTGAATGAAGGAAGGTTCAGCTAAATCAGTAATGTTCATAGAGATGCAACAGGAAACTTCAGAGAATGGATTGCTGCAGGAAAGAAGGAAGGGGAAGGGAGGAGGGAAGGGGGAGAGATGCTAGCATGTCTGGACCAGAATCTGGAAATAACCGGTAAAGAAATCTACTGGAAATTCATCCAATCAATGAGATTTTCCTTACCACAGACTGTCCTGCTCCAGAAGTCTTCATTTTTAATATATCTCTGTCAGCCCATGCCTTTTAAAATTCATTTTATTTGAAATGTGTATATCCTGCTCACTATCTGGAGGATCTCATGGCAGGTTTCACTCCCTCAAAACAAGATTAAAATCAAGATTTAAGGAATGAGTTTAAAGTATACAACTGTGGGGAAAATAGGAGGAGGAAGGAGTATTAGGTACGTTCGCCGCCTTGAGTTATTTATAAAAAATAATAAAAGGTGGGATAGAAAATAAATAAATAAATAAATAAATAAATAAATAAATAAAATAATTTAAGTTGTATACAATACACAATAATTAGCAAGTAAGCCTGAGAGAGTGGCTGTTAAGGAACAAAAGGCACCGCCAGCCAAGGGTCACTAAGTCCCAAATGCAGAGTGAAAATTTGAGTCTTCACCTATGCCAGCGGTGGGGAATGTCCAGCCCGCGGGCCGTATAAGGCCTGCGAAATCATTTGGTCTGGCTCTAGGAGCTCCCGCCCGCAAACCCTGCCCCCTTCCACGAGATTGGCTCCCGTCCGCAAACCCCGCCCCCGGTGCTTGTGATTGGCTCCCACCCGCAAACCCTGCCCCCCGGTCCGCAAATGAGGTTATAAATATCCAAATGGCCCTTGGCAGAAAAAAGGTTCCCCACCCCTGACCTAAGCCAAAAATATCTGGAGCTGATCTCTCCTGCTCTTAGATACAGTTCATGACCACAAGGAACGCACTCCAATGCAGGTTCATTTAGAAGTAAGTGACATTGAATTCAATAGGGTTGATATCCAGAGTAGTGAGCAACAGGATGTAGGATGTTTGGGGTGGTCAGAAAAGCTAACATGGCAGCCACAACCATCCAATCAAAGCCCTGCCCCCTTTTTAATGTGCCCCGTGATGTCCATTAAAAAGGGGCGGGGCTTCCATTGCATGGCTACAGCTGTCATCTTGAGGTTTTGACACACACACACCCCGACGGGACGCCACTTAAATCTCTCCTTCAAAGACTTGTAGGAACCACCCTACAAGGCAAGCTTCAGTACGGCTCAGCTAAGGAACACACTTAAATAACTAGACTCAAAAGACAGGCTGAACTTGGTTAGAGAATTAACCCATTTTCTAGGTTCATGGAGCAGTTGAACCATAAAGTAGCCAAACAGCCTGAGCTTATGGAAGACACAGTAAAAAAAAAACCCTAATCAAGTTCCACATATTGTCCAAATGCAGCCACACGGTCTTTAACTGATCTAGTCAAGCATGCTATGGGCAAATGCAGCCCACAATCATTTGTTATTACTCCTGTTCCTACTATTATTATACTACATTGAGCTGACAATTAGCCTGTATTGGATACAAATCAAGGAAGCCAATGTTTAAGAGGTGCAACTCTACAACAAGAGAAACTGCACCTTCGGAAGCTTTATCCGTGTCTTTGCACATGGCAGGGGTTAGGGGGTTTCCAGAGGCTCATGAGACCTAAAGCTCGGGGAAGCCTGAAAGCTTATTATAAATTGATTTTAAATTTGCATTAAGGCAGGGGAGGTTAAAACAAATTCCCAACTAAAGCTCAGGGCTGATTGTCAAAGGCAAAAACTTTTCAATTCAACTCAAAATAAATACGCACGTTTTTGGAGAAAGCAGGACACACATGAGCAAAGTTGGATGGAAATCAGTCCAGAAGTTCCCATGAAGTCCACCCAGCTTAAAGTTGCCAAGGTTGAGAAACACTGCACAAGTAATGCAAGGCCTAGCATCCTTAGCCTTGCAGGCAGGGGCTCTTGGGAGTTGTAATTCAGCACTCCAAAGCAAAGAGGACTTCAGGTTTTTTCAGCCTTACTTACAGTTTGGTCTAGTGGTTAAGGTGCTGGGCTAGAAACCAGGAGTCTGTGAGTTCTAGTCCCGCCTTAGGCATGAAAGCTGGCTGGGTGACCTTGGGCCAGTCCCTCTCTCTCAGCCCTAGGAAGGAGCCAATAGGAACCAGGAGACTGAGAGTTCTAGTCCCGCCTTAGGCATGAAAGCCGGCTGGGTGACCTTGGGCCAGTCACTCACTCTCAGCCCTAGGAAGGAGCCAATGGCAAACCAGGAGACAGAGTTCTAGTCCCGCCTCAGGCATGAAAGCCGGCTGGGTGACCTTGGGCCAGTCCCTGTCTCTCAGCCCTAGGAAGGAGCCAATAGGAACCAGGAGTCTGTGAGTTCTAGTCCCGCCTTAGGCATGAAAGCCGGCTGGGTGACCTTGAGCCAGTCACTCTCAGCCCAACCTACCTCACAGGGTTGTTGTGGGGAAAATAGGAGGAGGAAGGAGGGTTAGGTATGTTCGCCGCCTTGAATTATTTATAAAAATAATAAAGGCGGGATAGAAAATAAATAAATAAAGTTGAATTTCTAGCTTTGCTGGGCAGGGGGTAGCAAGAAGGATGGATAAGGCGGCTAATGGAAAAGATGAGGACCTGTTGGCCATATTCACATAACCAAGTCAAGTTAAAGATTGAGTAGCTGCCTTCATTAGGATGTTTTTCCTGGTTTAGCAAATCCAGATTCTTTGCTTAGTTGTATAATTCAATTAATTCTACAACTAAGCAAAGAATCTGGATTTGCTAAACCAGGAAAAAATCCTAATGAAGGCAGCTACTCAACTATTCAACGAATTCTACAAACCCAGAAAGCAGGTCATTTTACTAAGGTCTCATCCACACACCCTCCCTGGTGCTGAGATGGACTGCTTTCCATTTGTTGAGGACGTGTTCTCACAACCGGACCTTCCCCTTGGGGCCAACTTGCCACTGAGGAGGCAGAAGTCAGATCCAGGTGATCTGGCATGAAAATCCACTGAAGAATGCATCAAAGCCTCTTAGGGAAACACTCTATGTGGCCTGGAGGAGGAGCCTGTCTGCCCTCTGCCAGGAATTACATGTGCAGGAAGTCAGACCGAGTCTTTATCGCAGCTCTACATCTCACCCCAGTGCAGGAACCCTGTGAGAATTCAGGAAAACGAACAAGCTTACTTCAAAAGCCACTTTTCTGTGCAGACAGAGCCAGGAATCTGAGCTGAGTGTCGCCTTTTCTAGTCCAGAGGTCAGTCTGTGATCAGGAGTAGCACGTGTTTAAGTCCAAGGCTGGAAAGTTGTTTGTCAATGGATCTGATCATGCCTCTTCCTTTTGAGAAGCCTCATTGAAAGACTCTGGTCTACTCAATTGATCTATTTGATCTGACTCAGCTTCCTGCTGTTCTTCTGCAACAAGTAGCTGATTACAGGTAGTCCTCGACTTACAACCACAACTGGGACCGGAACTTCTGTCGCTAAGCGAGGTGGTCATTAAGTGAATCACACCTGATTTTATGACCTTTATTGCCACGGTTGTTAAGCGAATCACCACAGTCATTAAGTGAATCGCATGGTCGTTAAGCGAATCCAGCTTCCCCCACTGACTTTGCTTGCTGGAAGCCGGCTGGGAAGGTTGCAAATTGCGATCACGTGACCCTGGGATGCTGCAACCTTCGTAAATACATGCTGGTTGCCAAGTGCCTGAAATTTGATCATGTGACTGCAGGGACACTGTGATGGTTATGTGTGTGTCATCAGCGCCATTGTAACTTTGAATGGTCACTAAATGGATGGTCGTAAGTCGAGGACTACCTGTACCTGACTGCTCCAGACCTGCAGGCTTATCATCCAACAGGTGTTGCTTTTTCTGAGCCTCATCTGCAGATATCTAGGAGCCCACTGGCTCCTGAACTGTAGGAGCAGAACCTGACAAGCCTTGCTCCTCCAATTCAGAGTCTGACTCATCAGGGAAGCCCATGACACCCAAAGAGGTCAGCAACCTGCAGGACTGCTCCCTCCCATCTGGTCACAGGGCTTTGCCCCAGCCACCATTTTTTTCCTAGTCACAGGAATGCTGATCTTTTGAAACCTTACATGAGGTCAATATTCCTAGTGATGAACACTAACCAAGGAAAGAACTCCAGTGCTAACAATAACACCAGTTACTGATATTGCAAGTTTTTTCCAACAGAAAAGAGGGGATAAAGCCTTCAACTAAAAATAAAAGCTGCCGGGTCTTTATTTCTCTCCCTTATGGGGGTGCCTTCCCAAGGAATATAACTGGAGGGAGTACCAGGATCTTCCTAGATGTATCTCACACTAATGATTCTCTGGTTCTATGGATTCCAAAGCAGAGAGTTGCCAAATTGATCAGGTGTTGCTTTGGACTGATGTAAAAGTTGCACCTTGTAGGAGGAACAGGTCCTGAGAGCAGCCAGCCTGAGCCCAGCTCCTCCCTTCTTGCTCAAGTTGCTAAGGTATCATCTCTGTCCCAATCGTTGCCCTAGGTAATGCCATGCGAGGGCAGCAACTTTGCTATACAGGTAGTCCTTGCTTAACGACCGTTCATTTCGCGACCATCCAGACTTATGACAGTGCTGAAAAACCTTGCAACCATTCCTCGCACTTATGACTGTCATAGCATCTCCCGCGGTCATGTGATCACGATTCGGGCGCTTGGCAACCATCGCACATTTATGATGGTTGCCATGTCCCACGGTCACGTGATCGCCATTTTTGACCTTCCCAGCTGGCTTCCGATAAGCAAAAATCAATAGGGGACCATATAATTCACTTAACAACCATGTGGTTCACTTAACAACCACGTTCGCTTAATGGCTACCACAAAAATGGTTGTAAAATCAGGTATGGATTCGCTTAACTACCACATTGCTTAGTGACCTAAATTCCGGTCCCAATTGTAGTCGCTAAGCGAGGACTACCTGTACTCATTTCAGCAGTGCAATGAGAAGTAAACCATGGGGAACTGTTTTCCAAGATGCATATTCTCCTCCTATCTCCAAGAAAAGCACATTGCTGTGGATGTGGGGAAGAACCTTAAGTGATGTGTTGTGTGAACACAGTCAACTGGTAGCCTCTTTGGTGCTTGTAGGACAGGCACAATATCTTGACTGACAGCTAGTGACCCTCCTGGATGCGATGTACATATCTCTGGGTGGCAAGGTGTGCATCCCAGTGTGATCCAACACTCATATGGCTGTTTTCATAAGGTAACACCTGGCAAGGGCATTATCACCAAGGTTGATATCCTGAATAAGCTGCGTACTCTTGCAAACACTTTGGGGTCATGGATACATTTGAGAGGATGTCAGCCATGTTCTCAGTACAGGTAGTCCTCAATTTACAACCGTTCGTTTAACGACAGTCCAAAGTTACAACAGCCTCAGAATGGGTGCTTTACGGCCTGTAAATCACTTCCAAGTGTTGCAAAATGTTGCAGCATTCCCCCCCTCTCAGTCACACAATCCCATGTCAGGTGCTTGACAACCAGCTTGCATTTACAACCAGTTGCCGCATCCCGCAGTCACGTGATCGTGTTTTGTGATTGTTTTGCCATTTTCTGCCAAAAAACGCCCATTGGGGAAGCTGGATTCGCTTAACAACTGTGGTGATTCACTTAACAACCCATGATTCGCTTAACGACCACCGTAAAAACTATCATAAAATCAGGTCTGGTTATGTGGTGACTCAACTTACAACCACAATGACTTACGATGGAAATTCCAGTCCCAATTGTGGTCATAAGTCAAGGCATATTATACTGATTGTTCACAAGGCAAACTGGTAACGATGGTTTCTACCACGCCGAACTTCAGTAAGTCAGTATAGTATAGTGGTGAAGGTGCTGAACTGGCATTAGGGAGACCCGGGTTCTAGTCCATCTCCAGCCATGGGTGACTTTGGTTCCGTCCCTCTCTCATTCCTCTCGACTTCCATCACACGGTTGTTGCTATGGGGTACAACAGGAGGTGTGGTGGCTCAGCAGGTAAGACGCCAGGCTTGTCGATCGGAAGATCGCAAGTTCGGAGGTTCGAATCCCTAGCCCTGCGTGCGGAGTGAGCTCCCGCACTCGCCCCAGCTCTTGCCAACCTAGCAAATCGAAAGCATGCAAATGCAAGTAGATGAATAGGTACCACTTCGGTGGGTAGGTAACAGCGTTCTGCGCACGTCATGCGGCCACATGACCGTGGAAGCGTCTTCGGACAACGCTGGCTCTTCGGCTAACAAACGGAGATGAGCACCGGCCCCTAGAGTTGGACACGACTGCACAAATATGCAGGGGGAACCTTTACCTTTTTACCACAGGAGGAGGTGGCGTTATGTAGACCTGAGTTCCTGTACAAAAGACATGATATGAAGCTGCCATACATACATACATGGCACACATTTATATTTCCTAAGAATGCCTGTGAGAGATGCACGCCGTCTGAGAAATAAAGATGTCAGGATTTGCAGCATGCCAGCTTCCTAATTCCTTTTCTGAAAAAGTATTATTTTTAAAAGATCTTTTTAAAGAAAATCTAAAGGGACAGAATTCTGGCAGGCAGCAAGGGAGATGCCAGAAGCAGCAGTCGGGGTCTCCAATTTTTAACACAAGCCAAATTCTGGGAGTCTCTAGAAATGTGCGTTAAAAGACTGACGTATTTTTTCCTTCTTCCTCCTCGATAGCAGCCTCGTGCATCTTTAAGAACCAAGCAAATCTGTGGATGCTTAAAGGTGCCCCTGAGCGTGCAAACATCACCTTTCTTTATTTTCCACACTAGCCAGATTTCCATATGCCACACATTTAGAATCACAGAGCGAATCTTCTAAAACAGATGGCATAGCCCCTATATAGGCCTAGAGCGCTGGCATAACTTTTTAAACCGCCCAGAGTCCCCAGGTGTGGAGGAGATGGGCGGTGATACAAATTTAAATAATAAATAAATAAATAACTTTTTAAAAAATTAAAAGATAAGAGCAACCAACACACCAGTCAGTGGCATTCCAGACAGGTCTAGCTTAAAGAATGACTCCCAAACCTTAGTAAGTCAATCACCCCGATAAAGTTGCCAAGGTTGAGAAACACTGCTACTAGCTTGTAGGAGTTGCTTTTAGGTGATGAGAAACAGCGCCTATCCCCTGCCTGGATATGATAGACTAACCTGGGAAGTGGAGTCCTTGGTGCTCTCTGAGCCTTGTTGTTTTCTTGCAGGTGTTTCATTGCCAGGCTAGGCAACATCTTCAGTGCGAAAAGGGAGTCCCACTCCCTTTTCGCACTGAAGATGTTGCCTAGCCTGGCAATGAAACGTCTGCAAGAAAACAACAAGGCTCAGAGAGCACCAAGGACTCCACAGTTCAACCCTGAGCTACAAATATTCTCTTTGATTGGTAACCTGGGAAGGTTAGTCTATCATACCCAGGCAGGGGATAGGCACTGTTTCTCATCACCTAAAAGCAACTCCTACAACAGGGCTTTCCAAAGTTTTCCCGCGGCAACACACCAACCGCCGTTGGTTTGTTGCCGCTGGAAAACCTGGAAGCACCGCCGTTGCGGCAGCGCGCAAAAACCCAGAAGCGCTGCTGCCGCTTTCGGTTTTCGCGCGCCGCCATTGGTGTGTCGCTGTGGGAAAACCCGGAAGCGCTGATGGCGCCATCAGCGCTTCCGGGTTTTGACGCAACACATCTGGGCCCCGCAGGCGACACACCTTTGTGTCGCAACACACAGTTTGGAAAGCTCTGTCCTACAAGCTAGTAGCACTGTTTCTCAACCTTGGCAACTTTCAGATGTGTGGACTTCAACTCCCAGAATTCTAGCTGGCTGGGGAATTCTGGGAGTTGAAGTCCACACATCTGAAAGTTCCTGAGGTTGAGAAACGCTGAGCTAGGTAATAGAACTGGTTTCTGCAGACAACGCGTGAGCTCTCCCACTGAACTCCAGCCTGCCCAGGCAGACTAGGTTTGCCAATCGGCTCGGAAGAAAGCAAACCGCCTGGTCTGATCTCCAACTTGCAATCGGCAGAACATCGCCGCTGCCTACGGCGCGCAGCAAGGAACGTGAGAACCTGCTCTATTTGCTCCCCAAACCGACAGCCCAGCTTCCGTCGTTAATAGAGTTACGATTTCCATCTGAGGGAGGGAGAGGGAAAGAGAGCACTGGCGGGGGAGGGGGGACCGATCCGCAGCCAGAAGCGGTTGCTGGGGCTCTCATAAAGGCCCGGCGAGAAGCCGTCTGCCCCCCACCCCCAAAGCACAGGAGCATAAACCTAGTAGAAAAGTTGGCTGCTCCCGTGCTCACTCCCTCGCCGGTTGGACAGCAGCCGGCTCGGCCTGAACGCACCTCCCCTAAAGCGGGCGAGGGCGGGGCGGGGGGGGACGGTGTTAACTCCTCCTCTCCCGCCCCCGAAGGAAAGCTCCCTCCGCTGGCTGCGAGCGGTGCTGCGTCGGGAGCGGGGCACGCGGCGGAGGAAGCGCCTGGCGCCGCCGGGCACTGCCGCTGGAGCGCGTGGCGCGCGGCGGGCGGGGAAGAAAGCGAGAGCGCCCTGCTCTTCCGCCGAGGGGCGAGCGGCGCCTTTAAACGCGGGGGGCGCTCCCAGCCGCAGGGGAAGCCGCGGCACGGTTCGAGCCGAGCCGAGCCGGCGTCCCCCAGCCCGGGTTCTCGCTTGTTGCTCAGGCCGGCAGGAGAGGCGGACGCGCGGCCGGGAGCCCAGACGCAGGACCATGAAGAAGGCGAGCGGCAACTCTGGGCTGCCCGCTGTAGTAATCAGCTGAAGAAGCGCCCGCCGGGGACAGGGCCAGCCTCTCCTCCCGGCCGCAGCACCGCCAGAAACCGCCGCCTGGTAAGTTTCCAGCGCCGTCGCCTCCATCATCACTCAGCCGCTCAGGACAGAGGAGGAGAGGCGGGGGCAGGTATGGGGAGAGGATCAGGTGACGGCAGCAACCCGGCGCACCTGGGCTGGTCGACGGTTTGTTTGTTCTGAGGCGGCGGCTGGCCAGGTGAGTGGGGCTCTGGCTGGCAGCCCTGGGCTGGACGATCCCTTCTCTGCCCGCATACTTTGATCCCTGCTGCTCAGGGAAGAGCCTGATGGAGAAAGAGGGACGGGAGTGCCGCCGTTATAGAAAGTTTCCGAGCGGCAATGAATAAATGAAAGGCAGGGGAATCAGGCAAGCGTTATAGGGCTCCTGAAATAACCCCCCCACCCCCGGCTTTCAAAAATGGGGTAGGCAAAGCTGGCTTAGGTTTGGGGTAAGGCTTCCGTTCTTTCAAACTCTCCGTTGTTCAAAAGCAGCTTCAGATACGCCTCTTCCTCAGTGTTTGCTTTTTACTCAAAAGATGTGGTGGTTTAGGGTGATAAAGCTTATGCTGAGGCTTTCCTAGGACATTTGGCTGAAACGAAGTTCTGCAACGTTTCTTTGGCCCTTAGCAAGAGTTCCTGGGACCTTAGACTTTATTCTCAGCCTCTACCCCAGACCAGCGGTGACTGACTTTTAATAAGGGCCTACTGCACAGGGTTGTTGTAAGGTGGGGCAAGCTAGAGGTGGAATGATTAGCAGGAAGTGCTGTGGAAAGGCAAAATAGAAATGTCATTTTTATTATGGCTTTCTCATCTCCCTGTTTGTCTATGAAGGTTCTCAGTCATCCAGGTGGAATTGTCTGTAGCTTGAATCATGTCAACTGGATTTCTATTTTCTCAGTGGAAACGTTTCGCTCCTTATCCAAGGAGCTTCTTCAGTCTGAGCAAAGTTGGTAAGGGAATCCTAAATATGTTTCTAGGTAGCTGTGTGACCTTACACCTGGGGCTAGGTCATGGTTATATTGAGATGTTATTAATGATCCTCCTTTAGATGATAAAAGGACTTAAAAATAACATCTCAATATAACCATGACCTAGCCCCAGGTGTAAGGTCACACAGCTACCTAGAAACATATTTAGGATTCCCTTACTAAGTTTGCTCAGACTGAAGAAGCTCCTTGGATAAGGAGCGAAACGTTTCCACTGAGAAAATAGAAATCCAGTTGACATGATTCAAGCTGCAGTCATCTCCCTGTTGTTTTTACTGTCATGTCCTGCTGCTGCACCTTCTAAAAACAACTGGCTGGCAGTTGGGAGAAACAGGATGTTAGAATGGGCAGGTACCTTGTCTAGCCCAGTATGGCTCCAGGTAATGCTCTTGCTAAAGAAGAGGATGGCTTTTGCTGTTGATTCTGATTATACACACTTGAACTACATGGGAACATGGTTAATAGGCTTCTAACCGTGTTTCCTGAAAAGTAAGGCCCTACTGCCCCGTGGGACATACTCCCCAAAAGGCATGCAGCTGTAAACGTACCCTGCCTTGACTCTCAACTCTAGCTTTCAGCCAGATGGAGATCTAAAGCTTCACTATTCTCCCATTTCCTGGATGTCCAAGTCCTTCAGGAATTACTATCACTTCTCTACTCAGCTAAAGGACCTGCTACAGAAGCACCACTGTCTCCCTTTGTAGAATATATATCTACATACATGTGGAGGCAGCATTCTGATGCCTGCTGCATGTGACTTTATGACCCATCCAAACATTTGCTTAACCTTTTCTGGGGCCCTTTTGTGCTGGCTGGTCTCAGAGGAAGTCGGAGCAGATGTAACTCGGTGATCTCCGGTAAAGTTTAGGCTGCCTTCACCAATAACTAGAAAGACTTTAAAATACACCTCCACCCCAGTGCAAAGCGAAACCGCCGAGAAAGGTGCAGAAATAGCCCTCCTACTTCCTGCTAGATTTCAGCAAGCTTCAGGGCTTTCTTGCCAGTTCAGCCTGCGGATGGAAAGTTACTCTCTCTGGCTTTGTCCTATAGCCTAGTCCTTTCTACCCCAGCTTCCTCCTTTGTGCCTGTTGCAGCTTCATTATCTTCAACAGGTGGGGAAAGTCTCTTGTTATTTCAGCCTCTGTCCCTCCCTTTCCCAGCGTGCAACTTACCCTAAAGTCTTTTCTGCTATTTGCCCATCAAATACTCCTCCCACTGGCTGGCTGTGTCTCCCAAGGTGATGTCTGTGTTCTCTCCCTTTGCTCGTCTCTGTGGCAATCTCGCTTGCTGAGCCACTGTATACCTTTTACGCTGGTGACACCGAAGGCCAGAGAATAGTGACTTGATGACATTTAGCCTTTTCTGTTTTCTAAAAGGAAAGCAGAGAATGTCAGCTGCTGGAGGTGATCTATGCCAGGGTTGCCACTGGTTGAAAGAGAAGGGTTGAGTCTGTCTGTCCCTTGCTGGGGTCCTGAGAAAAGTTCATCCTATAAAGATAGCATTCCTGTTGAGAAGAAATTCCCCACCGGCTGCCTGGAAATACCAGTTGTACAAGGAGGTTCTTGACTGAAACATCAGCAAGATGAAACTCTTTCCTCGATAATGTTCAGATTGAATATATGGAAGTAGGAGACCAGGCATCTAACCACCTACAGACTGTAGCTTTGGATAGATAGGTTCCTGTTTTAATCATGGTCGTGTTTACTGAATCCTGAGTAGCAGAATTAGAAAAGGTTCCAGCCAAGGTGTTCTATTCAGAAGGAAGCACACCTCTTTAAGATGGCCCAAGATGTTCCAACTTAAAATAAGGCAGCTCCTTAAATCCTAATGTTGCATATGAAAATAGTGGCCACCTAATGAATTTGTAGCTAAGGAGAGTTCTTGGGGAACTCTTCGGTCATAATTTGTTATCCAGCATGAAGGAGACAGAGCTATGATCCAAAAATACCTTGGCCCCACTCTTTACCTTGGCTGTGAATCCTCTAGGTGGCTTTAAACCAATGTTTGTTGGCCTCATTTCCAACATAAATATATTACTGCTCTCCCTTATAGAGAGGTTGCAAAAATGACACAGAAGAGAGTTACCCACCCTTGTTGGTTTACAAGCACATCTGGAATTTTGAGAGCATGTTGTGCGCTGCATGGGTGCCGCGTAGGGGTAGGGAGTCCCCATTCACTACATGCATGTTATAGTTGCATGGCCAGTTAAAAAAGGTCAGATGAGGCATAGACGTCTGGAGGGTGCTACCGTAAACCTCTGTGGGTGTATTGGATACTGTGAGCACCACATATGAGAACTTAAGTAGATATGAAATGAGACTGCTTCACATTCAAGGGGGCTTACTCCTAAGCAAGTGTAGGATTTCAGTCTATCTTTTTTTCTCCAACTATGAACTGCACCATGTGGGAAAACAACACCAGAGCCCTATGTTATGTCGGCGTTGTAAAAATCCAAGCATTCCCAACCCAATGTCTTTCACAAAGGCAGGATTGCAATTATATGAATTCCTAGCTCCCTATGCAGGGTGGTAGAGCTAGCATTCCCGTCCCTATTCCCATCAGAAAGTGTGCATGTAAGAAATGCTTCTTTTTGCATTGTTAAGGCAGCCCTGTCTTTTCCCAGGTTTATGCAGTTGCTTCAGAAGCTGCTCCTAGCTACCGCTACCTGCCTGTCCGTGCACTTCACTTCCCTTCCACATGTGGAGACAGCCAGGAACAGATTCTAAAGCAGCTATGCAAATTTGGAGGGAGAAGATCCAGATGCTATAATTATTATTTTTTTGGGGGGAAGGCATTTTGTACAGCTTCTGCATATTCTAAATCATCTCTTTCAAGGGATTTGGACAGCCTAATAATTTAGATTAATAGCAGTGGTAGCAGGAGCTCTCATACTTTTTTTTTCTGGAGTATTGCCTGCGTAATGTTGCCCTGTGCTTACGGAAAAGAGGTTGTAAGAGTGAAGGAAGGGGCTGTTTAACCTTTTTGCTCGCAGTTGCTTCCCCATTTTAAAGTTTCTCCCTTCCTCAGTTGGCAACTTTGAATGAGGAGGAGGAGGAGCCATTTAAGAAAATGAGATTTGGAACCTCTCTCTTTCTCCAAAGCTTCATCTATTCAATACTGCCCCCTCCAGCTGCTTTTTATTAAGAAAAAAAGGCAAGTTACATGTTATGTGACGTGATCCTTACTGATCCCCTTTCAAGACACTTCAGTGTTGCACCGCTGGGACCTATATGTGCAGTGGGGCTAAAGCAAGTCTTAACAGTGGCTTTAAGGAGAAGGATGGTAGAACATTTGTTCCATGCTGTCAATGAGAAGGTGGCTTAAATATATGATTTTGCCCTTATCTTAAAAAAAGAGGGAAGGAAGGCCACCCCCAAGGTGTACCTTCAGGCCACTCCACATTGTACCTTCAGCAGGCAGAAGTGTCTTGCAGACACTAGATTATCCCAAAAATCTAAGAGTTGAGAGACCACCAGGACTGTAGGCTAGACAGGAAGGTCAAAAAAACAAAACAAAAAACCCATCCTGCAGGAAGACAATCACAAGCCACTGATGGAACCCTGCCAAGAAGATTGCATGGTTAGGGTTAGTCACTAGGAGATTGATTTAGGGAGATCTACTTGATTTATTCCTCATTGGTTTATACCTGTACTAATGCCTATTTGATTCTCCTTCAGCAGGCATGGGGAATCAAGTGGAGAAACTGACCCACTTAAACTACAAAGAGGTTCCCACGACTGACCCAGCTGGCATGGACAGAGATGAGGGTCCCAGGATTGGAGTTTCTTATATATTTTCCAATGATGATGATGATGTAGAGCCTCAGCAGGACTCAACGGTGCCAGATCTCGGTGGGGAGCACCCTGTGTCACAACCGTATGACCCTCAGCTTCACGAAGTGGAATGCTCCATCTATTACCGTGATGAGTGCATTTATCAGAAAAGTTTTTCTGGGGACCACACGTTGTCTGGTGAGGTGGATGGCGGCGGAGGGGGCCACTTAACCACCTACACACCAGAAAACCTATTGAACAGGTGCAAACCTGGTGATCTGATAGAATTTGTGTGCCAGGCCCAGTATCCTCACTGGGTAGTATACGTAGGGGACTTCCAAGTGGTGCATCTGCATAGACTGGAAGTGGTGAACGGTTTTCTCACGGATGCCAGCCAGGGCAGACGGGGGCGCATTGCGAACCAGTTGTACCGCTACAAACCACTAAATCCAGCCACGGTGGTGCGAAATGCCCTGGATCAAGTGGGTCGCAAAGACCGGGATCTCAGTTGGAGGAACTCTGAATGTTTTGCAGCCTGGTGCCGCTACGGCAAGCGTGAGTTCAAAATTGGGGGCGAGCTGCGTATAGGCAAACAGCCCTACCGTTTGCAGATCCAGCTGGGAGATAAACGCAGCCACACTCTTGAGTTCCAGAGCCTGGAGGATCTCATTATGGAGAAAAGAAGGAATGATCAAATAGGGAAGGTGGCTGTCCTCCAAGAACTGTCCAGCCATCTTCAGGCAGCCGAGGCAGACAATGAAGAGGATGCGAACAGCAAACCAGGGGCCTGGACTGCCGCTGAGTAGCAGCCCTTGCACAGTCAGGCTGCTTAACCTTGGTGACGGATTAAAACTGAATCCTGCGAAATTGAGCTGTTATAAGCCCTTTGGGCTGTTTCGGTGCAGCTTCACTCCAATCCCATGTGAAGGAAAGGGGGAAAGCTGATTAAGCATCAGTGCTTCGGCACTTAACTCCTTCAGTGCTTGGTTGAACCAGCAAGTTTATTTGTTGAGGGTTAAATCTCAGGAAGATCTTCCTAACTCGCTGTTTATGCATACGTCTCTCTCCCCAAATTGCATCCCTCTTCCTCCTGCTTAGCTTCTGCTGCTTTAAATTGGATGGGGCCCAGCATCAGTGAACTACATGATTCAGTGTTGTAGCAAGGACGTCTCCTCCTCCTCCTCCTTTTTGATTTACCTTCTACTCTGTTTTGGCATTTCTGGAATCTCTCCCTTTCATTTTACTAGTTATGGCCTTCCATTCTTCCTGTCCCCGATATCTGTGAGGATTTAATGGCTAAATTATTGTTCATTTTGGGTCACAGTGTTGGCCTGCTTGTGCTGAAGGATTTGGCAAAGTTGTAAAGCAGAAATAGCCTTTCCTGTCTGGGGCTGAAGCGCCTTTTCTGGGTTGCGTGGAGGGATGTAAAATGTTTTCACAGAAGTGGGATTACCAAGTGCACACTGGAATAAGGGCTGCAGCTTTTCATTCAGAAACGCTACCAAGAAACTCCTTCCTTTAATTACAGTGAAGTTGGGTTAAGCCATGGCCATCAAGTCTCTGTGTAAGTTATTGAAGTTTAGTGGGAGGGTGGCTAAACCCTCTTAGCACCAGTGGTTACAGCAGAATTAATTTGCTACAAATCCAAGTACTGTTTGGGCACATTACGTATTGTTGGAAAAGGTGACACAAGAGACAGGCAACTTTTTTAAAAAAGGCATTTTATTCCTAGGCAGTGAAGCTGGTTGTCTTGCCCTTACTGTTAAATGTCTGAGGACTAGGCTGTTAGCGCATTTGGAAGAAACTTTTCCTTTCAATCTGTTTTTTTTTAAATTTATGTATAAAATCATTGATTTCAGAAGCCCAGCGTCTTCTGTACATTTTTTTCAGTACATTTCTTGTTTTATTCAGTGGGTAAGGGCACCAAAGCACATCCTCTCCATAAAGAATAGGAAGAGAGGAACAGGACAGTGTGTATTGTCCATTTTCAAGTTAGGAATGTTCTGCCTTCAGCCCCTCCAAGCTGATTTCTGTTGATGTCTTTTTCCCTGGTGCACTTCTGCTTCTCTAGGGATATTGTTACAGCAAGAAAGAGAGAGCAGTCATTCCCCTTGTAGAAAAAGAGGAGATTCAAAGGCATGCCTTGTTGACAGGTCCCAGTTATGAAGTGAACTGCCAGAAGTTCTGCTTGGGCATTATTGCTGCTAACAAAAGTGTAGCTGTATAGATCCCAATCCTATAAAAACTGTTCAGCATGCATTAACTAGGAGCTGTGCTTGAGGAATTGCTTTGTAGCTAGGAATTGATTCTCTTTATTCTTACCAGCAGACAGAAGAAGTAAGAGTTGTGTGTTCTTGTCAACAGACTGCTAACTTCTTTGCGAATGGCTGATTTCTCATAAAAGCCTCTGATTTGATTTAAGTAGTAAAGATGCATATTTGAAAGCAAAGGTGTTTAGTGTAACTAAGCAGCATTTAAAAACATGCTTGCAGTTATTAACCACTACTTAACAGACAACATTCTCTGCTACCTCTGCATTGCAAAACCATAAGGGATGCTTTTCAGCCACAAGCATCCAAAATGAACTCATCTATTACGTCTTTGCAGAATATTGAGTTGATGTTCCAGTGGTTGGTTATTCTTCTAGAGCATAGCTTTCCAAACTGTGTGTCGCGACAGTTTAGTGTGTCGCAACACACAGTTTAGTGTGTCGCAACACACAGTTTAGTGTGTTGTGAAGTGGTGTGGGGGAGGCGGCAGTGACGACGGCAGCGGTGCGCCATCAGCGCTTCCACGTTTTAGCGAGGCCGCTGCCACCGCCACCATGCACCCCCCGCCACTGCCGTGCACCCCCACGCCGCCGCCGCCACCACTGTTAGTAAGTGTGGCAGTTTGGAAAGCACTGCTCTAGAGTAAGAAACATGGATTATGGGTTGAGAAGCAAGGGAGAAACAGTGATAATGTCTTGTTCCTTTTCACTTCATGTTTACAGTACCTTGTTTGTCACAGTGGTGGCTAGACAGACCCACAAATCAGTTTAGACAAATCACTGATCATCTGAAATGAGCTTAGACTGTGATCCTTGATCTTTAGAGGCTTTTAAAGAAGCATTCTCAGATGTCCTTTTTTGTAGCATTCAACCAGAAGTTAGTAGTCACACAACTAAAAGCTGTTTTGCTATCAAAAAGTCCCACCCTTCAAAAAAAAAAATCCTTCCTGTGTTTTGAAAAATGCATACCAGGGAAAAGCGTAATGCGATTCCTTCTGCCTATGCTGCTTAGTTTATCTTCACAGTTTCCTATATATTGGGACACCCAAACCAGGTGGATTTCCCCCATTTCTCACCTATAGATTGAAGTGGTACAATCCAGGGAAACCTTTGCTACAGTACTTTATTCTGCTGAACGTATAACCCACCCACCGTTGTCGGTCCATAAATTTCTTGCATACCAAACAAGGACAGGCCTAGCTTCAAGAACTTTGGGTTACTGTGCTAATGCACTGCATGATTCTTTGCGTTAAGGAAGAGGGAAGCTAGTCATGCAGAAAGTGAGATAATCCGGCTCTAATTTGGTTTCCCCCATTTGCTTCTGAGAGTTCCATTTTGTGATAACCGAAGTTGATAAAAGATCTCAAGGAGCTCCATGTTGAAAACAGTGTCTTTTTAAGAACATGATGTATTGTGAGGTATGTGCTCTGCATACCATGATTGTTAAGCTCATATGCAATATTGTATGTTTTTAAGCACAAAATCTGAACATACCTAACTTGGCCATTAAGGAGCAGGACATGTCCTTAAGCGATGCTGGTGAGGACATTCAGTGGTACTGCTGACAGATGTTCGTGAAAGTTCTGCAGTTGTAACTGTAAGAGGAAAATTTCCAATGGAAAAATTCTGCATATATTTCACAGGAATACCAGTAACCAGGACTTTACTAGCTTATTAGGACTGATTAGCATGGAGAACTTATAAAAAATAGTAAATGTTTGCTGCTATTAAAAAGGCCAAGAAGTTGTTCTTCCTGTTAAATCCAGCAACTGTATCCTAGCTTCAGAGTTGATATTTAGTTATTAATGATTCTGAATTTTGTAGAAAACAAAACTTATTTCGCTATGTAATAGGTGGTTGTAAAATGATATTTTCTTACAAGTATTTTTGAAGGAAATTCCATCATAAAAATATTTACATTTTTTGAAAGTTGTATTATTTTCACAGAGAAATATATCCTCTAAATCAATTTTTTTTATTTTTGTCATTGGTGATCTAAAAGTATTTTCTAGGTCATAAATAAAGTGTAAAAGAAATGATAGATGTCAAACATTGTAAATCTATGTATCTGCTTGGTACTAAATTGTAAATTAACTGAAAAATATTTTTCTTTGTCTAGAACATTAGAGATAGTTAAAGGTAAAAAAAATTACCATTCTTTCTCCAAAAGGCATGATCTGCTTTATTTCTAAAAGAATACTTGTTCCCTGCTGGACAGCTGGTTAAATTCAAATCAAATTAATTTCTTGAAGTATAGTTACACAAATAATTCAAACATTCTGAATTTTTTTAACAGCATAGTTCCCATTATGTTGATACTGTCAGACACCGTTGAAGAACATTACAACATTATCTTATCTTTGTAAGCTTTCTGTTTACATTCTTGGTCACAAAATGATGTGAAGGTCAAAGAAGATGTAATCCCATCTTCAGCTTGTGGAATGAAGAGCTCTAGAAGCACTTCATTCCTTTTGCATTATTCCATGCAGGTGATCGCTAAAGCATTCTTCCTACCATCAAACTGTGATTAGAGTTTCTATGGGTAAAGCCTTGTTTAAAAACGAAATTAGTTCTGCTCAAATTGTGACACTCCTCCTCCAGGTTAGACACAAGTCAATAGCTCAACAAGCATCCCAGGTATGGGTTAGCTCTCGTTCCTCCTTTCCTCAACCTTCAAGATAGGAATCCTGGGTTAGTGCAGCAGCTTGCCAAACAGCATCACTGCACGCAACAAGATCTCAGTAACAGTCATTGGAACTCCCTGTTGGAGGTTTATGGTTTTTAGCTGGATATTCTGCTAATTGGATGGGTGGAATATTACACACACACACCATCTGTTTTCCTTCTGCTGAGCCCTGTTTTCAGTGCAATAGAAAGATGGATAATATCTCATGATTTCACAGCATGGGTCAGACCTTCCTTAGCTACAAGCTGCTGCTCTCATGGAAGAATGGATATCTACTCCCTACATACCAGTCGAGTTGGCAGTGTTGAGACAGCACGATAGCCATGCTTTGATGCGCCCTTTACAATTCCTCTTTGCCCCCTCTCATTTGATCTCTTCATCCCCAAATTGGAATGGTCGAGCTGATAATTGTATACCTTGAATGTAAGAACATCTTATACTTGGATAATTCTCATGGCTTCCTGCAAAGAATCCCACAAAGAAGATGATCCTTTGGCAAAGATGATAACTCTAGGTCGGAAAGCCATCACTGCTTTCACAGAACCACAGTATCCAAACATGCATGTGAAAATTCTGTTCATTTTCTTGACGTGCAGATAATTTTTCTGTGCTTTTGACTTGGAGTTAATTAAATGTGCAGTCATGTCACCATCTGACTGCATGTGGGAAACTTGAACATATGTGACTGCAATCATCTCCCCCAATTTGATCCTTTTCAGACACTTTGGGCTACAAATCTCCCATCAATCTTAGCATTACCAAGGGTAGGGATGATGGAGAAGTAACCCCAAACATATGTTGGTTGAGGAAGAATGGTCTAGGATCTGCTGAAGCATAATTGCTAAGCGCCTGAGTGGTTTATCTCAACTAAACTAGGTGTAATGGATGGGCTAGACCTGGAAACGCTTCAAATCCCCAATCATGGACGTCTTACTCATGGTTATGTGAGAATGGATGTGAGGTTAAATGATGGTGTGTCTCCTAATAATTTTTAAACTGGGTTTAAGCAAGCCACTTCCCATTCAGCCTCACCTTGACCTGAAACACAGGAATTACTATAGTGCCCTATCTTGTACGGATGTAAAATATATGAAGTAAATGTACATTGAACATGTTACGCATTCTAAGACCTGTTACGAAAACAAGGAATTTTGTACATAAGTGTTCTACTAATTGAGGCTTTAATATGACAACTGTTAAATACTATCAATCAAATATTTATTACATTCATAGACCAGCATAATTACTATGTTTATTGTACCCCAATTTTACATGGTTTGTCTGCCCCATTGTTCCTGAGGGATTGGTCAGGGCTGCAGCATTAACCTATTTAAAATTCTCAATACTTAGATTTTTGTTGTTTATTCGTTCAGTCGCCTCCGACTCTTCGGAGCCCACGCCAGAGCTTCCTGTCGGCCGTCACCATCCCCAGCTCCCCCACGGTTGAGTCCATCACCTCCAGAATATCATCCATCCATCTTGCCCTTGGTCGGCCCCTCTTCCTTTTGCCTTCCACTTTCCCTAGCATCAGCTTCTTCTCCAGGATATCCTGTCTTCTCATTATGTGGCCAAAGTACTTCAGTTTTGCCTTTAATATCATTCCCTCAAGTGAGCAGTCTGGCTTTATTTCCTGGAGTATGGATTGGTTTGATCTTCTTGCAGTCCAAGGCACTCTCAGAATTTTCCTCCAACACCACAGTTCAAAAGCATCTATCTTCCTTCGCTCAGCCTTCCTTATGGTCCAGCTCTCACAGCCATAGGTTACTACAGGGAATTTGTTGTTTATTCGTTAACTATGCGGATCTTCTCCTCCCAAGAAGTAGACGTCTTCTGATTTCCTGGCTGCAGTCAGCGTCTGCAGTAATCTTTGCGCCTAGAAATACAAAGTCTGTCACTGCCTCCACGTTTTCTCCCTCTATTTGTCAGTTATCAATCAAGCTGGTTGCCATAATCTTGGTTTTTTTGAGGTTTAACTGCAACCCAGCTTTTGCACTTACTTCTTTCACCTTCGTCATAAGGCTCCTCAACTCCTCCTCGCTTTCAGCCATCAAAGTGGTATCATCTGCATATCTGAGATTGTTAATGTTTCTTCCAGCGATTTTAACTCCAGCCTTGGATTCCTCAAGCCCAGCACATCGCATGATGTGTTCTGCGTACAGGTTGAATAGGTAGGGTGAGAGTATACAACCCTGCCGTACTCCTTTCCCAATCTTAAACCAGTCTGTTGTTCCGTGCTCTGTTCTTACCGTTGCTACTTGGTCGTTATACAGATTCCTCAGGAGGCAGACAAGATAACTTGGTATCCCCATACCACCAAGAACTTGCCACAATTTGTTATGATCCACACAGTCAAAGGCTTTAGAATAGTCAATAAAACAGAAATAGGTGTTTTTCTGAAACTCCCTGGCTTTCTCCATTATCCAGCAGATATTGGCAATCTGGTCTCTAGTTCCTCTGCCTTTTCTAAACCCAGCTTGTACATCTGGCAATTCTCACTCCATGAATTGCTGGAGTCTACCTTGCAAGATCTTGAGCATTACCTTACTGGCATGTGAAATATGTGAAACTTAGATTAAGAGTAAGGAAATAGGGTTTTCAGATATTGCTGATCTACAGTTCCTTGAAATCCTAGCCAACAGAGCTAATACTGAAAGTTCTTCAGCAACAGTTGAAAAGCCACATAATCGCTATCTATATCTAGGAGTTGCTCAAATAAGATGTGGCTTTTTTTCTTTTAAAACAGCCATTACTTTTATAGTTCCTTTAATTTAAAAAAAGGACGTATTTCTGATAATCTCAAAAAGCAATGTGGCCAAAGTTCACAGAAACTGAAGTCTAACAAAACTGGAGCATATTGGTTGGAAAAGATGGCAATAAATGGCTTTCTTTGGGCTTTTGACTTTAAATTATCGAGCTGACATTGGCCCTTCTTTTCACTTGGCTTTGAGTAGCATTTAAAAGGATGTCTCATAAATGGTTTTAAAATTTACATTTTCATGTAAGCCAAAGGTAAACTCAACTTTTCAGATTAGTTTCAAAAGGGTCATGTTTTAGCAATCGAGTCCCTTTCTTTAAAAAAAATAGCTGGCTTAAAGGAATGAGTGAGTAAAGCCATTGGTGAAGAGAAAGTCTCTCTCAATGCTACTTTTAAGCATCCTCATTTCAAACTGGTCTTGCTTTCCATTTCACTCCAAGATTATTTATTTTATCAAGTTGCAAAGTTAGATTTTTTGAGCAGATGGGCAACTAGGAAAGTATGTATACTATTCACAAGATCACCAGATGAGTGTTCTTATATATAAGGAATGTCTTCATGGAGAAAGCAAGTGGGTGGGGCGGGGAGATGAGTTTAGAACTTTTCAATATTGAATCTATTTTTCCATGCTCTTTGTACTTAATCATAAAATCTTCCTCCTATGCTCTACTTATACTCTACTCATATGGTAAGGCTGGGTCCAGACATCACACTAAGCCAAAATTTGGGTTTGTTTGATATCTAGTGTATTGTCTAAACCCAGCCATTGTGGTCAATAAACCACATTCTTTGATGCAGCCATGCTGACTATGACTAAGTCAACAAACCACGATTTACCGTGATGTGTAATCCATCCTAATTCTTTGCAGGAATACATTTACCCCTTGATCTGCTCTTAGTATAGATTATCCCCCGAATAACATAGAGTATGTCTTCTGCATAAACATTTCAATATATTAATTACCTGAATCCAGAAGGATTTACACTGGTAACCTGACCTCAAACAGGTGAACTATCTTTCAGTTATGCATATTACTTTGTTTTATTGTGATGTTTTTGTGTTTTTTTCCAACCTATGTGAACAGAGGAATAAAGCACATGTGAGGAGCACTTTGCTGTTGAAATAGCTGCTAACTCTGCCCTGTATCAGCTGTAGGAGCAAATTGGATCTTCTTTGCAGAGAGTTGTAAATACACATTTACCCACATCATTCAGATGGTCGCTCAACCCAGAAGCAACATTACCAGGGTCAGCTGGTGCAGTGCCTCTTTCCAGCATATGTGCATATGTCTATGTATAAAAAGGTAAAGGTTCCCCCTGCACATTTGTGCAGTTGTGCACACTCTAGGGGCCGGTGCTCATCTCCGTTTGTTAGCCGAAGAGCCAGGGTTGTCTGAAGATGCTTCCACGGTCATGTGGCTGCATGATATGCGTGGAACGCTGTTACCTACCCACCGAAGTGGTACCTATTCATCTACTTGCATTTGCATGCTTTCAAATTGCTAGGTTGGCAAGAGCTGGAGCTAGTGCGGGAGCTCACTCCGTCACGTGGCGCTAGGGTCTCGAACCTCTGAACTTGCGATCTTCCGATCGACAAGCCTGGCGTCTTACCTGCTGAGCCACCGTGCCCCCATGTTTATGTATAAAAAGATGTATATCAGAAGTCTCCTGACTCTGAACTTGATCAAGGCAGGTGGTAGTACTACCAACCTTAGCTTATCTTGGGAAAGTGAAGTAGAGTCATTGACTTGGATGGAAGACCATCAGAAATTCTTCAGCTGCTGTCTATACTGGGAAGTTGAAAAAGCATCTTGGAAGAAGACAAACACATATTGCTGCCCCCAAACAACCAGTGAGCATATCCATGTTGTCACCAGGAGTTAAATTCAAGATTTTGCCTTTACATTAGCTGTAAAATAATTATAATCATGCTAGAATTAAAATAAAATATTGTGCTTTGTCTGTTAAATGTTAAAACAAGGGCATCATACCCATTTTCGTACAAGAGTTTTCCCAAGAGTGATGGAAAATTGTTTGTCGGCTGCTTTGTCACCTGTGCTCTTAGACAATTAACTCTAACGATTTCTAATAGCAAGAGGCTGGTAGGAAGAAATATTCCTGAAAGCAGAATTGCATAAATTCAGGCAGAGCAAATTAATGTGTACTATATAACCAGCTGTCCCATTTTTCCATCGTTCTTACAATTTATTGTTTTAGTGTGAGGTCTGCCAGTTTCCACAGTCAGACTGGGATGTGTCAGTGAAGTACATTTTTAATCCGTGGCTGTCATCTTGAAAATTAAAACGGGGGTGTAACAACTGCAAACCTGTTTATAATATTGAGAAATCACTATTAATCAAAGAGAATATTTGTAGCTCAGGGTTGAACTGTGGAGTCCTTGGTGCTCTCTGAGCCTTGTTGTTTTCTTGCAGACGTTCCACTGCCAGACTAGGCAACATCTTCAGTGAGAAAAGGAAGGGAGTGGGACTTGCTCTCTGTTTATATGCCATGACTTATCCTGCTTGTGTTGGTGGAGGTGGTGTTCACTCCTTGGGAGCTCCTTGATTGGGCTGTTGTTTGCTGCTTGGTTGATTGACTGAGTTGATAGTTCCTTGATTAAGGTAACAGCGAACAACAGCCCAATCAAGGAACTCGCAAAGAGAGAACAACAACACCACCAACACAAGCAGGACAGGCCATGGTATATAAACAGAGAGCAAGTCCCAGTCCCTTTTCGCACTGAAGATGTTGCCTAGTCTGGCAATGAAATGTCTGCAAGAAAACAACAAGGCTCAGAGAGCACCAAGGACTCCACAAATCATTATTATATTGCCTACAGTCTGTACTAGCAACAACTTAATCTTTTTGT
This sequence comes from Charina bottae, assembly GCA_023362775.1. Lineage (NCBI taxonomy): Eukaryota > Metazoa > Chordata > Lepidosauria > Squamata > Charinaidae > Charina > Charina bottae. The sequence continues at coordinate 134,144,484 of JALMGJ010000003.1, forward strand.
GATGGTGGTGGTTCCCTTCCCTCCACTAGTCAAACTTCCCTCTGTAATCAATGTTTCCAAAATCTTTGATGCCCAAAGAAGTTTATTGGTTCTGGTTGAAACCGCTACCAGAAGTTCTCAAAGGCCTTTCGGCTTCTTCTGTTACTTCAAGTGTCTTATGGCTCAGGGATCCGACTTGTGCGTTCTGAGTGATAGGCTTCCCTTTCTTCTTGACTACAATGTGGGGCTTATTGGGAAATCCTGTTTATCCATTCTTCCTTGGGATAACTTGCTGCCTAAATATCCATCCAGGACTAGTGAAGACTGAATAGGGATATTCTGAACGTAAGGGTTCTAGAGGGGTCTGTTTTTATTTTTTTATTTTATTATTTATAATAATATTTATAGAAGTCATGAAGAGTCGGAAGCGACTGAACGAATAAACAACAAAAAGAGGGGTCTGTACATCCAAACGTACTGTATAAAGAATCCACCTTTGGCATTTATGGAACAAACCATATCCCATTCCATACAGTTTGGGAATCACTGCTTTAAATTGACTTTCCACTGTAGATGATAAAGCATCAGTTCTTTCCATGGGGGGAAACATTAAGATTCCTGATTGTATCACTTCCTTCAAAATGAAGGGTATGGCTTAGTTATTAAAAATAAAAGATTTATGATGTCTTCTATGTGTGTGCTCTCTAAGGCTTTCTTCTTATGGAAACGGCAGTAATGTATGTCTGGTGTCAGTGTGGTTGTATTGTTATCACAACATCTTAACAGCTGCAGTCTGTAATACCGAAAGGTGGGAGGGTCAACGTATTTTTAAAAATAGTCCCAGACACGTTTTATGGGATAATCCAACCCGGTTCAAAGTTTATAGCTGAATAACTTTACTTCATATAATAAAAGGAGCCAATGATGAAAGTAAATGGGAAATGTTGAATACAAAGTAAGGCTTTTTATTATTTCAAGTTAGAACAACAGCTATGGAAGAAGACTCCTTGGCATTTTTTTTTCAGAGCATACAGTATTATCGAGAAGATGTTCATATCAGGGCCTTTTGTAAGAGTACAAAACAGAAATAATGCAATTTAAAAAAAAATATGGAAATAATGTTTTTTCTCTTTAAATCACAAAACTTCCGGTCATGCTGTTTTGGTGGAGTGGTGCAGAGAGTGCTCCTGAGGTGATCGCATTTCTTGACTCTGCAGCGAAAACAGAAGATAGTTAATAGAAAGCAAACGAAACTTGCAGTAGTTTTTAAAATCCAGCACCCAAGATCTCAACAGATGTGGGGGGGGGGGAAATACTATCAGTGCTACCTCTTTATCCTTTAGAAATGTTTTCTTACCTAAAGTCACGACTTTAACATTCCATCCTTCCCAGCCAAGCCTTATCTCCATGGCAACTGCTTTGTAGTGATGGTGACTTTCAGAAGTCCTGTAAACAAAGTGTCTCCCCCACCCCACCCCGCTGAACATGTGCGGCTTAAACCACGAAGGAGCTATATTGGAGGCTTACAGCAGCAAACGCTGCCTTGTAAATAACAGTAGCCTGCAAATCACTTTTTTAGCTTATTGTATGTTTGCCTGCTGACTTCGGCAAAGCAGCTATTTCGCCAATATGGCTTGCCTGTTGCTTAAGGGAATGAAGAATTCTTAGCCAGAAGCTCTATCTTTATTGTAAGGTTACATTAACAGACTCTTGCAAGACTGAATGTATTTCTCCCCGCCCCCCTTTTTCTTTTACTCTCTGGAAAACTAGGGAGGGTCCCTTCTGAAACATTTCCCACACCCTCCCTCCTTCGGTGGGCTGATGTATCTTTTACACACTGGCTGTCTAGTCTGCGGCTCTTCCTCCTGTCTCCCAAGGTCATTCCCGCAGACCATGACACTTCCCTTCCCTTGAATCAGTTCCCTTGACTGGTGCTGTCCTGTCACTTATCGAAAAGTTGAGTTTGGTAGTTCGTATTTTGCTCCCAGCAAAATGGCAACATCCTAAAGAAGCTAATGTCATTCATTTGCCTGTGGTTTGAACAAGGCAAAACCCATGATCTCCTCTGAGCTGTGGTTTGAACAAAAAACATTTGCAAAAATGAGTAGCGTAATGCTAGACAAAACCAGAAAGTATCTATGCATGTGAGGGGATAATTTAGAAATGTTTATATTTTTGCCAGTTATCCCTTGGTTTGAGGGTGCATTGGCAGATGATGAAAATGAAAGTTCAGGTATCTGTGTACGTGTGTATATACTGTATGTATGTATGCCTTCTTCCTCTTCCACCTTTCATTCAGAGTGAAAACAGGGACAAGTATGTCATTCACCCATTATGAGATCTCTTGTGGACAGAACCCAAAGCACTTACTTGACAGATGGGCATCTGTGTGTGGATTCCTAGTATAGTTATTTGATTTATATTCCACCTTTATTTTGTGCATCTCAAGATAGCATACCTGAAGCTCTTGCATCTTATTTTCCCCACAACCACCACCCTGTCTGGTGGGCTGGGACGAGAAAGAGTGACTGGTCCAAAGGCCCCCAGCTGGCTTTCCTGCCTAATGCAGGATTAGAACTCATGGTCTTCTGGTTTCTAGTCCAACATCTTAATCACTACACTAAGTTGGCTTTCAATAATGGCCGCTGGGAAGCAGGGCAGGTTCTACCATTAGGTAGAATGACTTGATCACCAAATGGGATACAGCTGTGGGCCCCACGCTATCTCTGCTAAAACTTCTGCCCTTGGGTGTTGAAATAGATACTGTCTTGTTGCCAGTTGCCAATTTACAATTGCTTTTTTCTTCATTGAAAGGGGAAGCCCCATCTTGGCTTTTGCCCCCAGCAGAAAAATATCTCGGACCATTTCAGCTGGCAAGACAGTTGCTATCTGTGCAACTCAAGCTTTGTACTTTCTCAGTTTTTGTCTTGCCCTAGGAAATTGCCTGTAAATGTCGCCATCTGCTCGTCCTTCAAGATCAAGCCTTTAAACTCACCATTATAATTGAGGAGGATGGGATGGGCTCCTAACCAAATAAAGGATTTTATTAAAGGCAACCTTTACATGATAGCTTTAAACTAATGATCTTGTCAAGGGAAATGTATAATATTTGGAAAATCAGAATGCTTTGATGGGAGAGGAAAAATTAACCTTGCTCTGTTTTCCCTCTGGTGATCATATTTTTTACAAAATGGAAGTACTGTAGATAAACCTTTCTAGTTTGCCTCCCTTCCACCACCACCCATATTAACCTTACTTTCTGGTGCTAATTAAAAAAGGAACAGCATGAAGACTGGTGAACCAAATACATTTAGCATGTCTTGTAACTGAGCCTCATTCCTCATTGTCTTCTAGATAGATTGTAGAATAGGAAAAGAGAACACCCATCTATGTCCTGCACAGTCTCCTTGAAATTAATGGAAACTCTACTCAGACTTTTTCAAAACTCTAGTTTGTTTTTATGGGAGATGACCAGGAAAAGGATTCCAGTGCTCTTGGGATGAGCTAAGAGAGCAACAATAATGTGTTGGATCTGGTTTTCTGAGTCCTCAAACAACCAGTTTTCAATTTGTTCTGTTTTGTTTTGATTGAGCCTTTAGCTCTCAAGCTTCTCAGAAGTGGTATGTGGGTAATGCCTGCTGAAATCTCAGCTGGATTTAAAATGATAGCACAATCCAACTAAATAGTGCAGTGTTCAAAATAATGACAGCAGCAGCAAAAACAGCAACAATAATGATATAAATAATTTTCAGGAAATGTGTACTGGTTCCAGAATGTGACATTTCCCAATGTAGAATCTGGAATGCCCAAGTCAAGGTTTCATTTCTTTGAAATATAGGATGTACACAACTTTTGCATTAATGAAATCATTCCTTTTGTAGAAGCAGTTGGAGTCTGAAGACCCAGTTCTTCCATAAAATATTAGATTATTTTGTAATGTCTTCACCCATCATCCCAGCATCCTATTCAAAACTCATCACTGGAATTATTATATTTTTCCCACACAGGAAGGAAGGCTGGCCATACTGGAGAGGAAAGGCAGATCATGAATCATATCTCTGATGGACTCCATTGTACTGTGAGAGGCTGCAAAGACAGATAAGTCAGAAGCTGGTATGTGGTTATGTGCTAAAAGCATGCTACTGGAGGGAGATAATGCTGACCGGGCAACCTTATCTCCCTCTGTTATTGCTGGGAGAATGAAGAAGATCAAAGCTGCTTATAAGTCTGGCTTTCTTAGTTTCAGGTAAACAAGTGACTAAGTCTTTGTTTGCAACTGCAATCACCTACTTCTCTTGAACTTTGTAGATATCAGAGTTTGCATAACTTAAGTCCAAAGAACTTGAGACACTTCTGACATAACTGAGACATCAGATCGTATCCTACTACTGGATTAGTTGAGGACATCAGGAAGATGATGGGTAATGCTTTTTAATAGCTTCTGCAAAAGTCCCAATCTGTATTACTTCTCTACTTTTCATCTTTAAAGAGTCATTCATGTAATTGCCTTTTATCTGAATGGCATCTCTTCTACTTAGAATTACTGCTGAAATGAATTCAAACCATTCTAAATAAAGCTTTTAGATCAATAGCAACCAAAGAATGTCAGCCTTCTTGTTAAGATAAGCAAAATCTTAGTTGCACACCTCTTTAAGGCTGGCCCCAAATTCCATCAAAAACAGAATCTGTTTCTTAGGAGTTTCATAGACAAAAGGTAGCTCAGGTTAGACCTAGGACCATCCAGCTCAGTAATGCCTACATGCATTCTGCTTAGGAATTATGTATTTTGTAGTCCAACCTCTATAGAGGGCATCACATTTGGAAAGGTTGATCTGTGTATGTTAGGGTCAAGGAATTTTCTGAAACATGTAACTATCCTATATAATAAAATATTTCCTATTGGTACTTGAGATATGTAGTGCTGAGCCCAGACAATCTACCAGACTGGTCTAGTTAAAAGCACAAAAGAAACTAGGGGAATATCATCAGTTTGCATACTTTTAATTATGTTTTAGCACTAAAGTAGAGGAGGCATGCCATTCTGTTCTAGAATAGTTCTTGAAATCCATCCACTGCAATGCTCTTATTCTGAATTAGTATTAGACTCACTGACTGGCTTTTCAACTAACACAAACTCCTGGGGTCCTCTTAATTCTAGTTTAATCTTGATGTTTCTCTTGGAATTCAGAAGATGGTTTGACAGTTGTCGGGCCTTCAGGCAACTTCCTGAATTGAAAATGATTTTTTCCCAAGTGCAAACCTCACGGCATTCTCTTTCACAGGATTATTAAGATGAAAAGGAGGACTGAAAAGAAGTCCAGGAAGTGAAGTTAATTTTCAATTGAGAACCAATATATTTAGTCAGGAGAATCTACAGGGTGGCGTATAAAAGGCAAGATGGCGACTGCATCCATATGAATGAAGCCCCCATCTCTTTTTTACAGGCATCGTAACAATTATGTGCCCGTAGCCTCCATCTTGACATTTTGACTCCTCCTATGGATGCCCCTGTGTAGTATACATTACAACTGAGACTTTCCGAGCTTTCTTCTCACCATCTTCTAATGTACCAGATGTGGTGGAAAAGTGGCTCTCTTCACTGATAAGAAACACAGCTGTTGCTTACCTAACAGTTGTCTGAATCTTTATCAGTGTGAGAACAAACCATATAATGACAGAGTTATTGTGCCTCAAATTGAGCTAATATTTGCACATTTTGTTATGTAGAACCTATATAATGACTGGCCCATAAAACAAATCTGAATACCTCGCTCTGATTTTTTTTTCCCCTTGAGGAAGGGGTATTTGAAGTTTGGGATTGGACTTTGCCAGAGTGCTGCAAATTTAGTGGCCCTAGACCATTTTACTCACATTTCACTTTTATTGGAGTTGTTTTTGTAATGCAGGTGTAAGCATTTTTTCGTTACCCTCAGACTTTCTTTAGATGTACACTTACACAATATTTTAGGGCGATTAGGTCGTCATAAAAAGACTTAACAGCAAAGAGGATTAGCTTCAGTTTAATTAATGTTTTTCTCCCTCTCTGTAAATGCTCAACTTCTATAGTTAAATCACCTTTAACCTCATATGGATTAAAATGAACAAATATATTATGTAAACAGTTAGATTTTTAACTGTTTTGTATGCATACATGAATATTGGAAACTTAAATAGCATCACAGCTTAGGGATTAATTAATCCTGTCATTGTTGTTCAGTCATTAAGTCATGTCCGACTCTTCGTGACCCCATGGACCATAGCACGCCAGGCCTTCCTGTCCTCCACTGTCTCCCGGAGTTTGCTCAAGTTCATGTTCATCACATCGGTGATGCTATCTAACCATCTCATCCTCTGCCGTCCCCTTCTCCTTTTGCCTTCAGTCTTTCCCAGCATCAGGGTCTTTTCCAGTGAGTCCTCTCTTCGCATTAGGTGGCCAAAGTATTTGACCTTCAGCTTCAGTATCTGTCCTTCCAATGAGCAGTCAGGGTTGATTTCCTTTAGGACTGACTGATTAATTAATTAATTATTTAATTAATCCTATTTTTATCCTATTTCTAGAAGGCAGAGCAGTTTACACACAAATACCCCAAGCAATTCCCATTAGTTATTTCTAGGACTTGATGGATTTAAGTTCACTAGGCATACTCAATACAGGTAGTCCTTGACTTAGGACCATTCATTTAGTGACCGTTCGAAGTTACAGCGGCGCTGAAAAAAGTGACTTATGACCGGTCCTTGCACTTGCGGCCGTCACAGTGTCCCCATGGTCACATGATCAACATTCGGGCTCTTGGGAACCAGCATGTATTTATGACAGTTGCAGCATCCCTGCGGTCACATGATCACCATTTGTGATCTTCCCAGCCGGCTCCTGACAAGCAAAATCAATGGGGAACTGCATGATTCGCTTAACGAGCGTGGCAAGAAAGGTTGAAAGAAATTGGGCATGACACATAATGACCACATAATGAGAGTAAGGAAGATGACCTTGACAGAAATATGCAAGAACTGATAACTAGGCAAAGGGGGCTGAAACATTTTTTTAACTGTGGAGTCCTTGGTGCTCTCTGAGCTTGGTTGTTTGCTTGCAGACGTTTCATTGACCGACTAGGCAGCATCTTCAGTACTATGAAGATGTTGCCTTGTTGGGCAATGAAACGTCTGCAAGCAAACAGCCAAGCTCAGAGAGCACCAGGGACTCCACAGTTCAACCCTGAGCTACATATATCTCTTTTATTGGTACATTTTTTAAAGTCCTGAGAAACAAGATAATATTTGGAAGAGGCTCAGACAAACACCTTCCTGGTTCACTGAGATATAAGAAGTGGAAGGAAGTACAACACAATCAGACTTGCAAGATTCTGTTACCATAGCCAGTCTCTATAAAGGTAGTTCTAGTCTTCCTGTGGCAGTGATTTCCTGGTCTGGCCTACCTAGTGGGGCTGACAATTACATACACAGCTCTCCTCCTCTGGGGCAAATGTTTTCTCTTCTATCCTATGTAGACATCCTTCTACCATGTCCAGAAACTCCTCATCTTCCCTGATGAGTCTCAGTATAGCTAGATGTACCTCCATTTGCACTTGGTGAAAGTGTAGTTGGAATCCTGCTCAGACAGGAACACAAACATGGCACATTTCTGGCAGATCACTACAGTACTTGCCTCCTTGTCCAGGGAGTAAAGCACAGCTTCTGGAATTATTTCCAAACTCTTTACCAGCAGTGGCCACATGTTTCTGGGTGGTGTGCACTAAGAAGCATGAGGTGTGCTGCATATGATCTGCTCTACATGACCAGGAGGGAGGAGGAGCTAGAACAGATTCTAAGGCACCACCCAACTTTCTCTCCCATAGAGATGCATTGGGAGAATTAAAAAATATATGTTTTATTCCCCAGCCCTCAGCTAGATCTGGCCCATTATTTGAACAAAAAATGTATTTTGTTGGTTTCTCCCCACACACCAAATTTGGTCCCATTCTGTTCCATTTTTAGAGTTATTGTGCTGATGGACAGATGGACAGAATCACAGTGCCCTTTGCATAATTTCTTTTCAACCTTCTGCTGGGTTGAAAAGAATGAAAAAAGCCTATTTGGGGAGGGAGGAATATTTGGGTTCTACTGGGATTGGAGAAGGCATAAAACTGAATTATTACCACAATCCTATTGCATTATTGAACACCCCAGCTCAGGCTGAGAGACTAAGGTGGCATATTTGTGGCATGACCTTTCTAAAGTATGCACTGACCTTCCAGTTAGCTACACAGTGAATACTAAACAAGACTTTAAAGTTTTAAGACTCTTGCTGGAATTGGTGACTCAGACATTGCTGCTGCTTGGAGCTATACTGAGCCACCTCTTTAAAATAAATAAATAAATAAATATATTTTTAAAAAATTGTGTCTGCCCCAACTTACCAGCCAGCCAACTTTCTATATTACAAATTCATTTAAAAGCTGCAGATGGCAACCTTTTATGCTGCTGTTCTTCTAAAGGATTTATCATCTAGTGATTTAACAACCTTTTTCATCCCTCTCCTTAAAATGTGTGATGCATCCATTGATTAACTGCTCAAGGAAAATTCATTTGTAGTATAGCCTCTTTTTGAGAGGTATCACATTGAGGGACCAAGACAAAGTAGACCTTCATGTCAGAAGGCTACCACTTAAGATGATATCCTTGCATTGGATTTCTTCTCAACTTCTCTAGCATACTTTCCTTTGCTACATTCCTCATAACCAAGCTAAAGTACTATCCACTAGTCCTTGAGCTGGCAGAAATCTATAAAAGCATATAATTTGCTGCTCCCATTGGTGATCCCTATCCTGCCTCAGGTACAATGCTAGTAAATGCTGTTGTCCTTAATACAACGTACAAGGCAAATTAAGGAGAGTGATTTGTACATTTCCTCAGCTTTCTTCCCCTTCCCCATCCAACCAAAAGTAACTAAGTGGGGGGAAAAATGTCCACCGTTCACTTTCCTTAAAGTGAGATGGGTCAGGGAAGGTGATGAGTTTTGACAGATGGCTAGACTGGTGGGTTTAATCACCTGCCTAAACTTGTACAGGTAGTCCTTGTTTAGTGACTACCTTGTTTAGCAACCGTTCATAGTTACAACAGTGATGAAAAAGTAACTTCAGGACCAATCCTCACAATTACAACCTTTGCAGTTCTGTAAAGCAAAGGAAAGCTGAAGTAAGATCATAAGCACAGTCACGGTTTCACTTAGCGACCACTTTGCTTAATGACCAAGTTGCCGGTCCCAATTGTAGTCACTAAATGAGGACTACCTGTAGGTGTTTTGTATGGGTGTATTCAAAGGGAGCCTGACTATCAGCAGACATCAGCTGATAATTAGCCTCCTTTTGGGGATGGCTTTAGCACTCTTCCAGAAGAGCACTAAACCCATGTTCACAAGCAGTTAAAACAACAGCTGTCAGATATCAGCAGAGAGAGCCAGCTTCTCTCTCCCACTTAAATGTACAACCATTCCACTGCCATTGCTGGTCAGTTGATGCCTGAGTTGATCCAGGTCTCCAACCAAAGGATAAGTTTGGAAATTTTCCAACAATCTAAAACACCGAGAATGTCCTACTGCTAGAGAACAGTACAAAGTGACCAGAGAGGAAGGAGTGTGCAAACATCTGAGACAATTCAAAGTCCTAAGAGTCACCTGACAACATCAGCTAACAATGAAATGTGTCAGTTTGTACCCATGGCAAATGGACATGAAGGAATATATTACTTTAAAACTTCAACAGTTAAAGAAAGATTGTCTCTGGTATGGGTAAGGGAATAGATGAAGGTTATTTCATGAGGACATAGCACAACAAAATTGCTAGAGTATCTTTTTGCCTTGACTGGGTACAAATAAAGAAAAACTCCTTGTTTTACAATATTGTACACATCCTTCGGCATGGCAGCCAATGATGTAGAGTGGGAAAATGTTCCATATTTATGGCATCATAACACTGCATTTATTTATTTATTTATTTATTTGTCACCTTGTATTCTACCTCCATCACAGACTGACCCTTGGCCGCTTACTCCATAGGGTTAAAATGTTAAATAAATAACAGCTAAAAACAGACAGGCAAGACAGATAAGTACATGGCCCACATTGGGGAGGGGAACAACGCACACATATTCACTACCAAAAGCTGCCATTAGGGAAAAGACTCTGAGATCGTACCCCAAGAGTCTATCAGCCCTTTGAGGTACACAGGAAACCAAAACCATGAGTACTAATACCACCTTTATTGTAAGGTTACAGTAACAGAACCTTGCAAGTCTGAAAGCACTTCCCCCCTCCCCTGCCTTTACTTTCCAGAGAACTAGGGAGGGTCCTTTCTGAGATGCTTTCTTTACCCCCATCCCTTCTTTGGACTCAGATTTCTCTTATCAGACCATTGTCTAGGCTGCAGCTCTTCCTCCTGTCTCCCAAGGTTATTCACACAGCCCATTACAGAGCCAGGATTTTATGGCTTAGAAGAACCCTAACAGGGTCAGGGACATACAAATCTCAGGGGACATGCTGTCATTTTAGTAGAAGAGGTATCAACTCAAGATGAGAGCTGTCATTTTTATAGCCTTCTATAATGTGTTATTCTACCCACAATAACTACAACATCAAGTATTTCTGTACACCCTCCACTCTCCATTCTTCCTATGCCTGAAGGGTTCCTCTGACATTGGGCTAGATTTTCAATATAAATCTAGTATTCCCTGTGGATATCTCTGCCCCCAGTTGTGTGTTGTTATATGTGAACCTTCCCCAATCTGGTGCTCTTTGAGATGTGTGGTCTTCAACTGGCAGGATTTCCCCCTCTAGGTTGGCCATTGATAAGAACTGTAGATACTCTAGGAACTGAAATCCACATATCTGGGAGGTTTCCAAGTTAAGGAAGGCTTTCATACAGTACATCCTCAGGGTTTCCTATGACTGACATTTTATTATTGTTCATATTTCTTCTTTACTAAGAGATGCTACTTTCTTCCAGCCAGCAATATGATGATGTGCTTGATGAGATGTATATGATAAAGTAACATCCTCAGGAAAGAAATATCCCTGGAAATACAAGGAACACCTAGTTCTGTCCTATAGAACATAAAAATACAGATTATATTTTTATAACCTATATTAAATAGGGATAATGTGGAAGGTCTTAAAAAACAGGTTGTGAGCAAATATGTTCTGCTTGCAAAGCATACTGGTAAGTTATATGTTGTAGCTTTAAGGCAGACCCGAAACCTTACTGTAATCTGTATTATTCTACCTGCGATAACTACAACATCCATTCTTGGCTTTCTGGATTTTTATTTAATGTACAGATCCTTTCCACATTTTCAGTGCCTGTAGAAGACTTTGAGGAACTAGTGTATCTGTAGACCAATGTTTCTCAACCTTGGCAACTTTCAGATGTGTGGACTTCAACTCCCAGAATTCCCCAAGCCAGCAAGGCTGGCTGGGGAATTCTGGGAGTTGAAGTCCACACATCTGAAAGTTGCCAAGGTTGAGAAATACTGCTGTAGGCTTTAGATCAGGCAAACAACCAGGTTTATCATTGTGTTTAGTGCATACCCTGAAGATGTGTATGTGCATGTCTGCAAATTGGAGGAATATCTGATGCTGCACATTTGGAGTTTTAGGCTGGTGTCATGATTATAGAACCATTTGAAAGAGTTTTAAGCAGTTGATGCCATCTTTTCCTGGTTCTCTTCTATTGTGTTGGGACTACAACGACCAGCCAATTCTAGGAACTGTATAATCAAGACTCCTGGAAGGCACCAAGGTTGGAAAGAATAGATTGAAGAATAATGAGATAGCAATAGTGAGGTTGCACATATATTTAAAAACAATGTAATACCCATCTCCCAAAATAATTTTAAAAAGGAAATAAAAATTGATAGGCAATTTCCAACTATTGGGATTAGACTCACTACTAGGATTTATATATTCTCTTTTCTTTTTGGCATGTTGAACTGTTTCGTAAGTGAGGAAAACAGATTCTAAAGATATTTCAGAATAAGTACAACATGTTCCTCAGATGTATTTTGACAGCTGCCAGGTTCATGAGCATGACATCCAAGTCGTATTAATTAGGTGAAATTTAAACATGCAAATTAGCAGAAGTATTTCACTCTATTTCCTTCCTCTTTTGATGCAGAATAAACTCCTTTATGGATTTTCCAGTCTGCTTGCCTAAGCTCAAATTGACGTTGCCAACAAAACAGTCCTATCTAGACACAACAGAGAGATATCCGTAAGCTCAGGGAACCTCAAGAACTGGATCTACAAAACTAGCGTAATCAGAAAGAATTGAAACCGCAAAAATAGTTCAGTGTGGATGGATGTGCTCACTTGTTACAGAATTTTGATTGACAGGTGTAGGAAGGAAACCATGTGGGCAGGAGAATGAAATAAAATTTGAATTTAAATAGCAAAATTTCACATTGCAGGCCCCTTTTACCAGAGACAGGAATTAACACTCCCCCACTTTTAATTTTTTTTTTCATTTTTAAATGTGTTTCTTTTAAGGGCTATTAATTACCAAGCTATTGCCATTTGCAAAAGGAAGACTAGGTCATCTGCACACAAATGAACTAGAAGTTATTTTTGATACTGTTCTTATTATTCCTATTAAAAGCATAATAAAATTAAGCCATAATGCAATCATATGGTGTCCAATAACTTAATTAACTTATGTTTATTGCATTCCATCATTTCTTTAAAAACTACTTAATGGCATATACGAATGGCATGCTCCATTGTCAATGCATTGGAATCTTTCTCTACTCAGCAAATGTATTTGCCATCTGCTTACTGAAGGACTTAATTGTCTGGCTGATGCTCAAGAAGCCAACTTGATAATGCTCTTCTGACCATCTAGTATCATATATCCAAACTACTCTTTGGAGGAAGATTGTGAATAGATTATTGTTTCTCTTTTTCTGGCACTCTTTGATACCTGCAAAGCCCGGGAATGATTATGAGTTTGATCCTATGGGTATGAATCATTTGCGTTTCTGCATTCCCTAGCACTATAGTGATAAGTATTTGAAAGGGATTTATTTATTTTATTTTATTTATTTATTTATATTTGTATTTATACCCCGCCCATCCCCTCCCTAACGGAGGACTCTGGGCGGCTTACTTACATAATTATACATCAAATTATACAGTGTTCTTTCATTATACAATTCGCACGTAAGGGGAGGGGGTAAGGGAACCGGCTCTTCCTGGCTTTCCAGACTACATGTCCCAAGGTGACTTGCATTGGAGCCGGCTGCTGACTTCCTGTAGATGTTTGTTGCTTCTGGGATCTGCAGCCATTTGAAAGATCTTCCGTCCGATGGAACCTGACCCCAGACAGGACAGGACGCCAGCATATTTTCCCACTTTAAGGTGGTACCCAATTTATCTACTTGCTAAGCTTTCGAACTGTTGGGTCGACAGGAGCTGGGACTAGCAACGAGAGCTCACCTCGCGCGGGGATTCGAACTGCCGACCTTCCGACCGGCAGTCCTACAGCTTCAGCGGTTTAACCCGCTGAGCCACCGCGTCCCTATTTGCAAGTAAGTTTCCGTTAAATCTATTTTTGCAGGTTCTTAGATATTGTTCCGTCAATTTTGCATTTCTTAAAAGAAAAATAAATCAGGATAATCCACAAGTTTCGTGGGGAGATTTTTTTTTCCTCTAACACAGAGGTATTTGTGCATAACTCCCTTATGTATGGGATGTTAATGCATGCTTCTCAGAAAGGCATAATAAAGTAACAATGCCTCCATTGAGTTGAGCTCAACCATTGGTGATTTCAAAGACACCCACTTCCTTCTTCTGGTTTATCTTATCTGGACTTCCCAGCATTGTGTACAGTCCTGAAATTTTTCCATCCAACTAACCAGGACCTATCCCCTTTCATTTTCAATCTAGACAAGATTAGCCAGCTGCTGCCACCTGCTGTTTTTTCATGCAATTTCCCCTAACATGTTTTTTTAAAAAACAATAAACCTTAATAGACACTTTTTAAAAATCCCGGTGTCCTTAATATTTGTACATAAAAGATCAAACCTGTTCTCGGTGTCCAAGGTATGAAATAACAGTCTTAACACACAGGAAGGTAGATTCCTGATGAATGTTAGGAAAAACTCCATAACAGTAAGAGTCGTTCAACAGTGGGACCAATGGCCCACAGAGGTGGTGGGTTCCTTTTCATGGGGTGTATTCATGTGAAGTGGGGCGTGGTGGCTCAGCGGGTAAGACACCAGGCTTGTTGATCGGAAGATCGCAAGTTCAGAGGTTCGAATCCCTAGCCCCGCGTGACAGAGTGAGCTCCCGCACTCGCCCCAGCTCTTGCCAACCTAGCAATTCAAAAGCATGCAAGTGCAAGGAGATCAATAGGTACCACTTTGGTGGGTAGGTAACAGCGTTCCGCGTGCGTCATACCAGCCACATGACCGTGGAAGTGTCTTCAGACAACGCTGGCTCTTCGGCTAACAAACGGAGATGAGCACCAGCCCCTAGAGTCGGATACGACTGCACAAATGCGTGGGGGGAACCTTTACCTTTTATTCATGTGAAGGCTAGAAATCCATCAGTCAGGTATGCTTTAATTTGGATTCCAGCAGTGAGCAGAGAGAGTTGGACTTGATGGTCTAAGTGGCATCTTCCAGCCCTGTGATTATATGCCATTTTTGGAACCTACTTTCCTTCCTTCCTTCCTTCCTTCCTTCCTTCCTTCCATCCATCCATCCATCCAAGCAATCAAGCAAACCTCATTCACTACTACCTTTCTGAGCTGATGCCATGCCCATGCATTAAGTTTGATGAACATATGTCAGAAACCCGAGGATCTACTTGCATTATGCATTTTTAAAAATACATCTATGCTTTTTTCTCTTCTCCATCTAGACAGCCATCTTTTAGAAGTCTTGGAAATTATGTTGAGGTTTGACTACTTCTGAAATGACATTTGAAAAAAAATAATAATATGGTTGGAAGGTTGCTAACTTCATCTAAATAGGTGCAAATGCACCTGAGTTTTCGACAATAATATACAGCAGCTATGGCCCAGAATGTTGAATACATCATCAAACTGCCCACCAAACTGTTTCCTTCATGGTTCAGAATAGAACTATTCTGTGGTTGCTACGTACATAAAAGTGTTAAAGCTGGAATAACCAAAGACTACTGCCATTTGGGAGTGTCCATGCTAATTAACCATAGTATTGTTTCCAATCATGCTGGAATATCCTGTGCCTTTTGATAATGTATATTCTTGTCTGTTGTTCACGTCTCTCTCTTATGATGCATTTACCTGTCTTTTACCCCATTTTTGCCAGTTAACTCTTTTGACGTTTGCTGATGTTTGATTAAAAAAAAGAATCAAGCTATATTTTTTATAGCTGAACCAAGTGGTATGTGTGTGTTTGCTCTGCTCTGATCTGCATGGAGGGATTGACTAGGAGTGTGCTGAGTGCAAACTAAACTGGAAATTAGAGACAGTGGAGGACAGGAAGGTCACAAAGAGTCGGACACGACTAAACGACTGAACAACAACAACAACAAAAATTTTCCAACACAGAATTACTGGCTAATGCTCTGTTAGGGGACTCACTTTTGAGGGGTTGTTTGGAGGGGGATCAGGGATGCCCAGAGGGTATGGTCAAAAAAGTCAACTTTTCACACGTGACACAAACAAAATACAGGCAGTATGTCTATGAAGGTTCTCAGTCATCCAGGTGGAATTGTCTGCAGCTTGAATCATGTCAACTGGATTTCTATTTTCTCAGTGGAAACGTTTCACTCCTTATCCAAGGAGCTTCTTCAGTCTGAGCAAAGTTAGTAAGGGAATCCTAAATATGTTTCTAGGTAGCTGTGTGACCTTACACCTGGGTCTAGGTCATGGTTATATTGAGATGTTATTTTAAGTCCTTTTATCATCTAAAGGAGGATCGTTAAGATCACCATGCTGCTGTTGAGCTTGTGAAATGGTCTTAATTCTTTGCCTAGGAAGATTAAGACCATTTCACAAGCTCAACAGCAGCATGGTGATCTTAACGATCCTCCTTTAGATGATAAAAGGACTTAAAATAACATCTCAATATAACCATGACCTAGACCCAGGTGTAAGGTCACACAGCTACCTAGAAACATATTTAGGATTCCCTTACTAACTTTGCTCAGACTGAAGAAGCTCCTTGGATAAGGAGCGAAACGTTTCCACTGAGAAAATAGAAATCCAGTTGACATGATTCAAGCTACAGAAAAATACAGGCAGGGTTTCGATCGCACTGTTGCAGCCGCCATCTTGACATTTTTTTTTACAATATCCTGAGGACACCGTTGGAGGGTTTGATTTCTTGATTTCTGGAATGTAAAAGCCACCAATTTGGGAAGATGGCTTATTCTCCCCTCTACATTCCCAGCTAAGTATGGGGTTTATCTGACTACTGTGCTTGAAGGACCATAATGTCTTGGGTATAGGAGTACTGGGCTACAAGGATGCCTTTCTTGAATGATCTATATAATTTGGGATAGCAGATATCTTGCCCATGTTCAGACCATTGGTTGCTTGCCCCCATCTTAGTTCAGCTTATATATTTATATGGAAACCAAATAGTGTACAGCTAAGGTGAGTTTTCAGTTTCCTCCCCTTGAAGAAGAAACCGAACACTAATTAGAATCACTCTTCTCATGACATGGGGAATAATGTAATGATACTATGATGGCTGACTTTCCAAAGTTATATTGCTTGATACCCATCAGCTGCAGCTGCTGCAGTAGTAGCATCCATAAAGGGTTTGGAAACCCTCCAACAGAATTTATAGATATGCATGGTCAAGTAATGGTAGTAAATCAGAACCAAAAATAGGGGACAGTTTCATCAGACTAAAGGCCTTGCTTGACTTTGGATAGCATCCTGGAGTGGGTGATCCGTGCGGATGGGGTGTCAGAAAAGTCAAAATGACATCTGCAATAAAAAAGAGGTGTCACAGAGTCCTGGTTTCCACCTTAGCTTTTTTCATCACCCCTGCCCATATCCCTGTTCTAGAGAGTGCACTCCCCCAAAATGGACAGGGCTAAGACAAAGAAGTTGGGAAGCCAGGATGAAAACAAATTTTGATTTAATTAACATGTTTAATATGGTTGTTTCCTCGTTATATAACATTTTCTGCTTTTGTTAATTAAAAAGTACAATTCAGCAGCAACCCTTGGAGGCACTTCAGGGGCTTCAGATAAGGCCTTTGGGAAAAACAGCCTGGGATGTTTATTTTGATCTGGGTAAGCTAACTGACTTACCAGAAATAGTTGGCATCATCAATCAATTAAAGATAGAATCACAACTGTCACATTTCCTCTTTACTTTCCATCCATCTTGGTTTGCTGTGCTGCAAAGAACTCTGGGAATGGAAAAGGGGTGCCTAATAAGAAATCTGCTCAGTATCAAAGGTGACCTCTAGCTGTTAGGTGAACATACAAACACACCAAATTGAAACAGGCTGATCTTTCTTTAAAAAAGAAAGAAAGGGTTTAATAAGGTATCCCAAACAAGATTGTATTGATGGTCAACCTCTATGCAGCCAGGGTTTACTGAGCAAATCTAAGCTGATATGACTTGAAGAATAAATCTGGAGTGGCCGGTGGCTTATCTCTCCTTCAGTTTCACTGTTAACTCTTTCGCTTCACAGAACTGAACAACTCTCTACTGCAAGTGGGGGCTCACAGAAAACCATTTTTTAAAAAGTGGTTCCCCATTTCCAGAGAGTTTCTTAAGTGGGAAAATTCTGCAGGACTAAAGATATATCTTCAGAAGATTTCAAAAAGGCTTCTTCCAACCTGAGGCCTTCCAGACGTGTTAGCACTGCAACTCATGAAGTCCCCATCCATCTGGCTGGAGAACTCTGAAAGTTGTAATCCCACATGTTTGGAGGGCACTGGGTTAAGGGAAGTCTGGATTAGAAGGAACCAGTGGCAAGTGGTAGGAAAGACCACTGCTTGAGCAACTTGAATACTGCTGATAGAGTGAACTATACTGGGTTAATTTGGCAAACTTAGTTTGGCCTGATGTGGTTGGAACTGGTTATGTTTCAATCTAAGTTGAAGGGCTAGAAAGACTTCCAGGTTACGTTGTCTTCACATTTTATTTATTTATTTATTTATTTGTTCATATTTATCACCGCCCATCCCTACAACAGTAGACTCTGGGCGGTTTACAACAATAATATTAAAATTAAAAACCTACACACTTTAAAATACAATATAATAATAAAGAAAGAAAATCCAGAGGATGGTAGGATCTTAAAAAGGATATCACGGGGCTAACCACCCCCAGGAGGAACTATTACCTCCTTCACCCCAAGCAAGGTGGCAGAAGCAGGTCTTTAAAGACTTCCGGAAGGCTTGGAGCGAGGGCGCCCACCTCACCTCCGGAGGCAAGATATTCCACAAGGCGGGCGCTATCGCAGAGAAGGCACGCCTCCTGGACCCCGCTAGATGAAAATCTTTTATTGATGGGGTCCGAAGCATGCCCTCTCTGCATGACCGGGTGGGGCGGGTCGATGTTATCGGGATGAGACGGTCCCTCAGGTACCCTGGCCCCATGCCATGTAGGGCTTTAAAGGTGATGACCAACACCTTGAATTGGGCCCGGAAGCAAACTGGTACCCAATGCAGCTCGAGGAGCAGTGGTGTTACATGTGCTGATCTTATAGCACCCGTGACTGCCCACACAGCCGCATTCTGGACCAGCTGAAGCTTCCGGATACTCTTCAAGGGTAGCCCCATGTAGAGCGTTTCCTACAGAAATAGGGAGACAACCCAGAATTGCAGTGATATTCACACATCTAGGTGGCGGCAACAATCTTCCCCAATTGTGGCTGCTTAAAGTCCAACATAAACTACTTTAGTTCTCAAAAGAGGATATCATACTAAGAAGGGAAAGGTGCTCTAAGATGAAGTTCCAAATCAAGGGATCCCTAGGTTATTTGAATCTATGTTTCTTCCTCTTGGGTGGTTCTTGCAGCACTTCAGAATACTTTCCTGATGTTGGAGGTTAAGGTGGCAAAGTTACTTAGAAAGCTGGAGTGGGGGTGGAGAACCAGTGGGCCCCATCCATCCATCAGTGCTAAAGGTCATGCTTCTGAAATTCAGCACTACATGAGCAAGTTTTATAGCACAGTTATGCTCGTCTTCAAAATTAAGGATGAGAATGGGAACGTGAGGCTGCCTACTCCCATGCCTGTTCTTAAACCTTCCCTTAAACAGGTCAATGTTAGTTATGTCCCAGTCAATTTTGACCCGTTTCTTGGAGCTGGCCTAAAAATGGCAATTTGGAAGTTTGCTTCCCAAAACCTCCCACGTCTACAGGGCTACCTGTCTCCAATCACTTCTGCCAAGGTAGACATGCTCCAGGTTCCCTCTACTAAGCAATGCCATCTAATGGGATCCTGGAGACACACCTTCTCTGCCACCACACCTGCCCTATGAAACAACATACTCTCCAGATTTGGATGATGCTGACACTGTTGGCCTTCTGTGAGGTGCTAAAGACCTAATTCTTCCCTCAGGCAGTGGGCCAGGGTATTGGGTAAGAGCCCATCTTGATGTTTCCGGTTGCATAATTTTGAGACACTTTGAGTGCATTGTGTTGTTTCTAAAGTGTCTTTTAAATTGCTTTCCTTTATTGTTGGTTTTTTTAAACTGACTGTTGGCCCTCCAAAGTTGTACATCAAATGGGTGGCTATATACACTGAAATAATAAATAAATAATCTATTCACTTCCTTAACACACGTGCATGCGCGCGCACACTCAAAAAAAGCTGAAAATTGTGAGTCCGGTCCCTTCTGTTGATGTCACCATACCACCAGAAGGCTTCCTGTAGCCCCTGCCCTGAAATTTCCAAATTGCAACTGTTGACCCTTCAAACATCTCCTTTCTTGAGCTGGATTGCCTCGCCTGAGCTCTGCGAGTGTAGCTTTCTCCCGAATGAAGTGTAGAGTGTTTGAGGATCGGGACATTCGCAGGGAGACCAAAATGCTTGTTTACAAAGCCATTGTACTACCAACCCTTCTGTACGCCTGTGAAACATGGACCCTCTACAAACGCCACCTCCAACTTCTTGAAAGATTCCATCAACGCTGCCTCCGAAAAATTCTGCAAATTACTTGGGAAGATAGGCGGACTAATGTTAGCGTATTAGAAGAAGCGAAAACCACCAGCATTGAAACAATGATCATCCAACATCAACTTCGCTGGACCGGTCATGTTGTTCGAATGCCTGACCATCGTCTTCCAAAGCAGCTACTTTACTCCCAACATAAGAATGGAAAACGGAATATTGGTGGACAGCAAAAGAGATTCAAATATACTCTCAAAGCTAATTTAAAAAAATGTAATATCAGCATTGAGAACTGGGAAGCCCTAACCCATGAGCGTTTCAATTGGAGGTCAGCCTTTATTAATGGCGCTATGGACTTTGAAGAAGCACGAGTACAGGGCGAAAGGGAGAAAAGAGCTAAAAGGAAGGCACGTCAAGCAAACCCTCATCATGACCGTCTCCCACCCGGAAACCTATGCCCTCATTGTGGGAGGTTGTGCGGATCCAGAATTGGCCTTTATAGCCACTTACGGATCCACTGTTAAAATGTTACCTTTGGAAGACAATCTTACTCGGCTACGATTGATCGCCAATAAATGAATTGTTGCCTTCATCTTAGTCCCAGCCCATGGGGAAGATCTTACTCGGCTACGAGGGATCGCCAATGATCTTGAGCTAAACTCTAGCTGTGGAGCACTTTAGAGGTGGCTGTATGGAGCTCCCATCCTAAGAGCTGGGACGTACCAAGTCCAAGGCCTATCTAAAAACATTTTTGAAAAAAAATAATGATATACAATTGATTCCCCCATGCCTGGTGGTGAATTTAGACAAGGTTGTCAGGACAACCTACCCCTTTTCCTTCATCTGGGCAAAGCTGCAACTTTCTCAGGCTGAAAGTTCCTTTGCCTGAAAAGGTTATGCTGGTGACCCCCCCCTCCAAAAAAAAAAATAAGCAGAACCAGGATAAAAGAAATTAGTTGAATATTAAAGTTTATATTTATTTATTATAAACTTTATTATTCAACTAATTTCTTTTATCCTGGTTCTGCTTATTTATTTATTTTTGGAGGGGGGGGTCACCAGCATAACCTTTTCAGGCAAAGGAATATGTTTATATTTATTTATTCTCCAGCAAAGGAGATCGTTACCTTGTCGTGGTGCTGGAGCTTGAGCACCTCAATGAAACCATGAGCTAAACTGTGAAGGGACACCCAAGACGGGAAGGTCATGGCAGAGACTAAATACGATCCCTGGGGAAGGTAATGGCAACCCACCCCAGTATTCTTGCCATGAAAACTAAATGGATCAGTACAACCAAAGATATGTCGGTATACCATCGGAAGATGGGACTCCCAGGTCGGAAGATGGTCAAAATGCTACTGGGGAGGAACAGAGGATACGTTCAACTAGCCCCAGATGTGATGACGCAGCTAGCTCAAAGCCGAAAGGACGGCTAGCGGCTGACGGTGCTGGTGGTGAACGACGAATCCGATGTTCTAAAGATCAACACACCATAGGAACCTGGAATATAAGATCTATGAGCCAGGGCAAATTGGATGTGGTTATTGGTGAGATGTCAAGATTAAATGTAGACATTTTAGGTGTCAGTGAACTGAAATGGACTGGGATGGGCCACTTCACATCAGATGACCACCAGATCTACTACTGTGGACAAGAGGACCACAGAAGAAATGGAGTAGCCTTCATAATTAATAATAAAGTGGCTAAAGCAGTGCTTGGATACAATCCAAAAAACGATAGAATGATCTCAATTTGAATTCAGGGTAAGCCAATTAACATCACAGTGATCCAAATATACGCCCCAACCACAGATGCTGAAGAAGCAGAAGTAGATCAGTTCTGTGAGGATCTGCAGCACCTACTAGATAATACACCAAAAAGAGATGTTATTTTCATTACAGGAGACTGGAATGCTAAGGTGGGTAGTCAGACGACACCTGGAATTACAGGCAAGCATGGTCTGGGAGAACAAAATGAAGCAGGACATAGGCTGATAGAATTTTGCCAAGACAACTCACTGTGCATAACAAACACTCTCTTCCAACAACCTAAAAGACGACTTTATACATGGACTTCACCAGATGGTCGACACCGAAATCAGATTGACTACATCCTTTGCAGCCAAAGGTGGCGGACATCTATACAGTCGGTAAAAACAAGACCTGGAGCTGACTGTAGTTCAGATCACGAACTTCTTATTGCAAAATTTAGAATCAGACTAAAGAGAATAGGGAAGACCCACAGATCAGTTAGATATGAGCTCACTAATATTCCTAAGGAATATGCAGTGGAGGTGAAGAATAGATTTAAGGGACTAGATTTAGTAGATAGGGTCCCAGAAGAACTATGGACAGAAGTTCGCAACATTGTTCAAGAGGCGGCAACAAAAAACGTCCCAAAGAAAAAGAAAACCAAGAAGGCAAGATGGCTGTCTGCTGAAACACTGGAAGTAGCCCAAGAAAGAAGGAAAGCAAAAGGCAACAGTGATAGGGGGAGATATGCCCAATTAAATGCAAAATTCCAGAGGTTAGCCAGAAGAGATAAGGAATTATTTTTAAACAAGCAATGTGCGTAAGTGGAAGATGACAATAGAATAGGAAGGACAAGAGACCTCTTCCAGAAAATTAGAAACATCGGAGGTAAATTCCAGGCAAAAATGGGTATGAGCAAAAACAAAGATGGTAAGGACCTAACAGAAGCAGAAGAGATCAAGAAAAGGTGGCAAGAATATACGGAAGATCTGTATAGGAAGGATAATAATATTGGAGATAGCTTTGACGGTGTGGTCAGTGAGTTAGAGCCAGACATCCTGAAGAGTGAGGTTGAATGGGCCTTAAGAAGCATTGCTAGTAACAAGGCAGCAGGAGACGATGGTATCCCAGCTGAACTGTTTAAAATCTTGCAAGATGATGCTGTCAAGGTGATGCATGCCATATGCCAGCAAATTTGGAAAACACAACAATGGCCATCAGATTGGAAAAAATCAACTTATATCCCCATACCAAAAAAGGGAAGCACTAAAGAATGTTCAAACTATCGAACAGTGGCACTTATTTCACATGCCAGTAAGGTAATGCTCAAGATCTTGCAGGGTAGACTCCAGCAATTCATGGAGCGAGAATTGCCAGATGTACAAGCTGGGTTTAGAAAAGGCAGAGGAACTAGAGACCAAATTGCCAATATCCGCTGGATAATGGAGAAAGCCAGGGAATTTCAGAAAAACATCTATTTCTGTTTTATTGACTATTCTAAAGCCTTTGACTGTGTGGATCATAACAAATTGTGGCAAGTTCTTGGTGGTATGGGGATACCAAGTCATCTTGTCTGCCTCCTGAGGAATCTGTATAACGACCAAGTAGCAACGGTAAGAACAGAGCACGGAACAACGGACTGGTTTAAGATTGGGAAAGGAGTACGGCAGGGTTGTATACTCTCACCCTACCTATTCAACCTGTACGCAGAGCACATCATGCGACATGCTGGGCTTGAGGAATCCAAGGCTGGAGTTAAAATCGCTGGAAGAAACATTAACAATCTCAGATATGCAGATGATACCACTTTGATGGCTGAAAGCGAGGAGGAGTTGAGGAGCCTTATGACGAAGGTGAAAGAAGAAACTGCAAAAGCTGGGTTGCAGTTAAACCTCAAAAAAACCAAGATTATGGCAACGAGCTTGATTGATGACTGGCAAATAGAGGGAGAAAAAGTGGAGGCAGTGACAGACTTTGTATTTCTAGGCGCAAAGATTACTGCAGACGCTGACTGCAGCCAGGAAATCAGAAGACGGCTACTTCTTGGGAGGAGAGCAATGGCAAATCTTGATAAAATAGTTAAGAGCAGAGACATCACACTGACAACAAAGGTCCGCATAGTCAAAGCAATGGTATTCCCTGTAGTAACCTATGGCTGTGAGAGCTGGACCATAAGGAAGGCTGAGCGAAGGAAGATCGATGCTTTTGAACTGTGGTGTTGGAGGAAAATTCTGAGAGTGCCTTGGACTGCAAGAAGATCAAACCAGTCCATACTCCAGGAAATCAAGCCAGACTGCTCACTTGAGGGAATGATATTAAAGGCAAAACTGAAGTACTTTGGCCACATAAGGAGAAGACAGAATACCCTGGAGAAGAAGCTGATGCTAGGGAAAGTGGAAGGCAAAAGGAAGAGGGGCCGACCAAGGGCAAGATGGATGGATGGTATTCTGGAGGTGACGAACTCAACCATTGGGGAGCTGGGGATGGTGACGGCTGACAGAGGGCTCTGGCGTGGACTGGTCCATGAAGTCACGAAGAGTCGGAAACGACTGAACGAATAAAGAACAAATATTTATTTATTATTTATTTATTCAATTTCTATAGCCGCCCATCTCAGCAAATGACTCTGAGCGGCTTACAACAATAAAAACTATAAAACAATTAAAACAATTACAATTAAAACAATTAAAATACAAAATAAATATACATGGCTGCCAAGTAAGCAGTGCATGGATGTTAATATAACCAAGAAACGGGACCATTCACACGCTTGGGGCCCCAGGCCCGGGCATATAACCAGGTCTTCACAGCCTTAGGAAAGGCCAACAGGGTCGGGGACATCCTGATCTCTGCAGGGAGAATATTCCAGAGGGCAGGTTTATATATTTATTATATTATATTGCCTTTTCTCTTCCCAAGCTTTTTCATGATGCTCCATACTATTACGTAGAAAGCACACAATCGCTTTCTTTCTTAACTCTCTAACCCACATTTCATTGCTAAAAACCATGTCAAAGCAGGGAAATAAAAATTAAAACAAACTATCATAGTATCACTTCACCCACAGATTTCATGGGGCGGGGGGAAAGGAGGAAAGCATCATAGTCCTATTGCAACACAAGCCCCACCCCATGTGTATGTACGTCATGATGTCACACGCATTAATACAAGGGGCAGCGCCTGTGCCATGGCAATGCTGCTTTTGTCATTTTGATCATAGCTTTCCTGCAAGCACCTCTGGTTTTAGCAAAACCAGAATGAAAACAACACCAGTCAACTACTTTCTCCAAAAGAAAAACCAGGGTGTTTTGTGCTATTGGCTCAATATTCTGAGAACTGCAATCTCTTCACATCTGGGGAATGGAAATGGGGAGGAGGATGAAAGAGACCAGTAGCCACTCTGGACAACTGTTCCCTCACCATTCTTGCAGAAATAATTTAAAGCAAATTTCGCAGTGACCAGATGTGAACAGATAAATAAGCCAGTGCAACTACAACCTCATTTAAAACCATCAGGACTCCTCTTCTGCTACTGATTAATGAAAAGAAGATGAAGTCTTGGTAAATAATGGAATCGAAGAGTCACTTCTAGAAGTTAATAAAATCTATCATCTTGTGTATGTCTTGATCTTGAGAAAAAGAGCATGAAGTTCACCTTGGAAACCTATCAAGTCATTTGGGGAGCAAGGGGGGTGGGTGGGTACTGATGTCTCTTTAAAGTTTCTCTTTACAGTCAATTCTCCTGTTTCCCCCCCCCCCCCAATAGGGCCAATTTTAAATGGCATCATTTATATGGTATTTAAATGGCATCATCCAACAAGATACATACAGGCCCCCGTCAACTAAGAATGGCAAAAAACATTGCGTTGACTGGCTTTTGCTCATAATAATACAGAATGTCAGTTGAGGAAGATTTTATTATTTATTTCAGGAGAAACCCAGCCAATTAAATGTGCGTATCCTTGGTTTCCATCCCAGTTTGTGCCAGTCTTAATGAGGGATTTCTTAACATTGCACATTCATAACATAACAAAATAATGTGATTTATATTTGTCCCTGCAATTAAGATCTGGCTAAAAGAAATTGTGGGAAATCACTGGTCTGAATAATGCTGGAGGATGCACTTCACTGGAATAAAGACGTAATGCTGACGATATCTGATGGGGAACTTAAACTTGAAGAATATGCAGCAATGGTGAAACTAACAGTATATATACATTACAGAAGTTTAAAAGAAGATGGCGATCGGGAGCGGTCACGAACGCCATGAGCTGTCCTGAGAAGTTTGTGGGGAGCTCGGATTTGGAGTGAATATCCCCTCAAATTAACCAACTATACCAACTATACCAACTAATTTTCAATAACTGACTGAAACGGGACAGGAGAGGACGGCAGAGGAGCTTTGAACACCCGCACCCCTGGCTTTAAGATTCATGCCGGAGTAGGGTGAGCTCTTCAGAATTGTAACCTCCGCAGCGCCCGAACGAAGAACTGAGGAGAGACGGAGAGACGGAGCTAACACCTCTTTAACCCAACTACCCACCAACTATTTCCAACTTACGAACGGTTAGGAGGACGCTGGAGTAAGGTGGACGGAGCTCCTCCGGTTCGTAGCCTCCATAGCCACGAATGGAGGACTGGGCAGGGCTACGGAGTGTATGATTTTCGGTGTCGGCAGATTTTTGTGGACCCTGGCTGACTCCTTGGGGGTTTTGTTGGCGGGGGAGTCTGGCACGGAGGTTTGGTGGAGGAGAGTTGTGCTAGCCCGGGTGTGCTGGGCCAACTCCTGTGGATCCCGACTGTGTACTGGATGGTGGGGAGAGGAAGCCAAACAAATAATCTCCGAGACCTCCTCAACAAATGGAAAAATCTCCAGAGCAGCAAAACGGCAACAGAACGCGGAGCGCAGAATAGCGAAGCGCGGGCGTTACTCCCATGGACTCTGGCATGCTGAGGGTGAGCCCAGCAGACTGGCAGCCCCCCCTGGCAGACTTCCTGGTGAGCCTCGGTTATCCTGGGCTGAGACGTATGAAGGGCTGTATGTTAACTGTGGAGCCCTATAGACTTTTAACATCTATTGACCACCAGAGAGACTTTGAATGCTGGATGTAGGGGAATTCCCATGGTTTTTCAACAATTTTTAACAACTGGAAATTTTATTAAATTTATCCCCATCCACGTAGAGGCGGCAGAAACTTAGTAGGGTCCCCAGGTGTTTGACTGTGGGTTCCCCTGAGTGTGAGAGACTCGGGGGGACCCAAGATTGTATGTATGTATGTATGAGTGCCCACCCCTGAGTGAGAGACGGGTGGTGGGCAGGAGTGGATGATGCCCCCTTGCTATCAGTGAGAGGGGGTGAGGGAGCAGAGTGAATGTGTGGGGGTGGTTGGCCCTCCTGGCGCCGAGAGCGGAAGCTGGTGCGCTGGGGGACCTATCATCTCCTTGGGACGATTGAGTGTGGAAGATGTGTGCATGGAGGGGGCCCGGAGGACAACTCAGGGTTTCCGGAGGGCCAGGAATGGAGGCATACGGGCCTGGAAACTCTGGGGGCAGTAGGGTGGGGTGCCTGATCGAAGTGGTGATGGGTCGGGGATGTTACAACGGGAACCGGGGGGCAGGCCATCTTTGGGGAAGATGGCCCCGGTGTTTGTTACCGGTGGCGTGTTCCAGCCCCTCAGGTTCAGACCCAGGCCCTGGTCAGAGGATCCTCGGGCACCCTGGCTTTCGGCTGCTGCTACTTAACGCCAGGTCTGTTAACAACAAGGCCCCCCTCATATGCGACCTGATCACGGAGGAGGGGGCAGACCTGGCGTGTATTACAGAGACCTGGCTGAGTGCAGAGGGAGGAGTAGCTCTCTCTGAGATGTGCCCAGCCGGGTTTCAGGTGTGGCATCAGCCGAGACCCCGGGGCAGGGGAGGAGGGGTGGCGGTTGTCATCCGGGAATCTCTGGTGGGCTTCAGGGGCGCTGCTCCACAAGTGACCGGGTGTGAGGCCCTGTTTTTCAAGTTGGGTTCTCGAGAGCAGTTGGGGGTGTTGTTGCTGTACCAGCCTCCCTGCTGCGTAGCAACCTCCCTGCCTGAGCTGCCAGAGGCTGTCTCGGGGTTGGCGGTGGAGTTCCCCGGGCTTATGGTTCTGGGGGACTTCAACCTGCCTTCCCTGGGACATGCCTCAGAGGCGGCTCGGGAGTTCATGGCTACCATGGCAGCCATGGGCCTGTCTCAGATTATTCGATACCCGACTCGAGACAGTGGCCTCACTCCAGACTTAGTTTTCTTGTCGGAGCAGTGGCAAGGTGATCTGAGGGGAGAGTTAGATCTGTCCCCACTGTCATGGTCAGATCACGCCCTGGTGGCCTTGAGATTCTCATATGCTGCCCCACTCCGCAGGGAGGCAGGACCCATTCGAATGGTCCGCCCCCGGTGACTAATGGACCCTATGAGGTTCCAGAAGGAGCTGGGGGGTATACCCGAGGATCTATTGCACGGTCCAGCGGAGGTCCTGGCCGCAGCCTGGAATAGGGAGGCGGCCGGGGCCTTGGACAGGATCGCGCCTGTGCGGCCTCTCTTGCCACATCTGACCTGATACTCCCCATGGTTCACGGAGGAGTTGAGGGTCTTGAAAAGGGCTAAGAGACGCCTAGAGCGCCGCTGGAGAAAGACAAAGACTGAATCTGACCGAACACAAGCTAGAGTCGCGGTTAAGACCTACCTTGTGGTGGTAAGAGTGGCGAAACGCCAATATTTCTCCGCTCTTATTGCATCCGCAGATTGCCGTCCGACGGCCCTGTTTAAGATAACACGATCACTTTTAGGGAAGGTGGAGTCTGTGACCCACCTACAGGGCCGTGCGGAAGAATTTTCTAGGCATCTGCAGGATAAAATCGCTCAGATCCGGTCTAAGTTAGACTCCAAGCGTGAGGCAGAGTCTGGAGAGATGCCCAGGGAACGTCATTACCCAGTTATCTGGGAATGGTTTGATCCTGTTGGACCTAAGGAAGTGGACAGGATCCTCCGGAGTGTGAAGGCCACCACATGCCATCTAGACCCTTGCCCTTCCTGGCTAGTTCAAGCAGCCAGGGAGGTGACCTGTGGTTGGGTCCAGGCGATGGTTAATATATCTCTGGAGCAGGGGGTGTTTCCAGATGCTTTTAAAGAGACGCTGGTATACCCCCTGCTCAAGAAGCCATCGCTGGACCCTACTGTATTGGGCAACTTTCGTCCTGTCTCCCACCTCCCCTTTTTGGGGAAGGTGGTTGAGAAAGTGGCGGCCTTGCAACTCCAGAGGATTCTGGATGAAACGGATTATCTGGACCCCTTCCAGTCAGGTTTCAGGCCGGGATATGGGGTGGAAACTGCATTGGTCGTGCTTATAGATGATCTCTGGTGGGAGCGGGATGGAGGAAGTGCATCCATCCTGGCTCTCCTTGACCTCTCAGCGGCTTTCGATACCATCGACCATGGTATCCTTTTGGAACGGCTCGAGGAGTTGGGGGTGGCCGGCGTAGTTCTGCGCTGGTTCGCCTCCTTCCTCTGGGGCCAGTCCCAATCAGTGGTAATAGGAGATGAAAGATCCAACTCTCGCCCCCTCATTTGTGGGGTGCCACAGGGTTCGGTTCTTTGACCTCTCCTATTTAATATCTACATGAAACCGCTAGGTGAGATCATCCGTCACCATGGGATGAGATATCATCAGTATGCTGATGATACTCAATTGTACATCTCCATCCCAGGTGAGGTAAGTGATGCAGTGACCGCCCTCTCTCAGTGCCTGGAGGCTGTGGAGGTCTGGATGGGGAACAACAGGCTTCAGCTGAACCCTGGTAAGACGGAGTGGCTGTGGATTGATGGTTCTTCTAGATCTGGGAAATTACCATCTTTGGTTCTGGATGGGGTTGCACTACCCCGTTCGGAATCAGTGCGGAATCTGGGGGTCCTCCTGGACTCACGACTCCTGCTTGAAGAGCAGGTGGCAGTCGTGGCCAGAAGGGCCTTTGCACAACTTCGTGTTGTGCGCCAGTTACGCCCTTTCCTAGATCAGGAGTCCCTCCGTACAGTCACTCATACCCTGGTCATCTCTCACATAGATTACTGCAATGCGCTCTACATGGGACTACCCTTGAAGAGTATCCGGAAGCTTGAACTGATCCAAAACGCGGCTGCACTGGGTGCCAGTGTGCTTCCGGGTGCAATTCGCTGGTCATAACCGCCCTGGTCATAACCGC
Organism: Charina bottae; assembly: GCA_023362775.1. Taxonomy (NCBI): domain Eukaryota; kingdom Metazoa; phylum Chordata; class Lepidosauria; order Squamata; family Charinaidae; genus Charina; species Charina bottae. The sequence goes on from JALMGJ010000003.1 coordinate 134,174,554, forward strand.
CCAGAGTCTACTGTGGTAGAGATGGGTGGTGATAAATTTGATTAATAAATAAATAAATAAATAAAATAAATTCAAGGTGTTGGTTATGACCTTTAAAGCCCTACATGGCATGGGACCAGGCTACCTGAAGGACCGTCTCATCCCCATGACTTCAAACCGTCCCACTCGATCATGTAGAGAGGGCATGCTTCGGACCCCGTCATCAAGGGAGTGTCGCTTGGCGGGGTCCAGAAGGTGAGCCTTTTCCGTGGTGGCACCCACTCTTTGGAACATTCTGCCCCTGGAGGTGAGACAGGCCCCATCGCTCCTATCCTTCCGGAAGAATTTAAAGACCTGGCTGTGCTGCCTCGCGTGGGATGGGAATGGGAATAGTTCCTCTTGGGGATGGCTAGTGCCACAGAGCCCTTTTAAAGAGAACCATCTATCGCCTATTGGATTTTTATACTTAATGTATTAGTTTTGTAATGTATTTTAAATTGTAGTTACTTTTAAAGATTTTAAATTGTTGTACTGTAAACCGCCCAGAGTCCCCCTCGGGGGAGATGGAGCGGTAATACAAGTTAACATATAAATAAATAAATATAAATAAATAATTAAATTTAAGCAAGAATGGCTTTCATATACATTATATTATATATCATGCAGCAAGGTAAATAAAAAGATTTAGAGTATGGTTTCTAAAGCTTATGACAACAGGTATTGCAAATCGGTTGGACTACAAAGAAGGGGGAAGTCAGAAATTAAATATTTCCCTATATTATTTTTAGGGATTTTTTAAACAAAATTCTTCTTTTTTTAACATTTGTAAATAATAATACAGTGGAGATTTTGGCATTAAACTCAAAAATTTATACTACTTTTTTATATCATGAAAACAACTCAATCTACTCTTTCGCTAATGTTAGATTGAGCATTAATTGTACAACTGCAGTAATCTGTCCATTCATGATATCTTTTTTTAAAATATACTTCTGTTTTAAATAATAATAACAACAACAACAACCCTGGAGGGCATGGGTGAAGCAATTTTTAAGAAAAACTAGATTTTCTTTCCTAGTCACATGCATTTCAATGTTTATTTATTTATTTATTGTTTAAATTTGTATTACCGCCCTTCTCCTCCAACCAGAGGACTCTGGGCAGTTCACAATAAAACAAGTTAAAAATATAAAATTACAATATCAAAAAAATGCATATAAAATCCAAGTGGAGATGTTAATAATAAGGCGGGCTTCATGGCACCAGCCACTTCCAAGAGGAACTGTTAGCATTCCCATCCCAAGCAAGGCGGCAGAACCAGGTCTTCAAGTTTTTCTGGAAGGTCGGGAGCAAAGAAACCCACCTCAGCTCCGGGGGCAAGATATTCCAAAGGGCGGGTGCTACTGCAGAGAAGGCACACCTCCTGGACCCCGCTAGATGAAATTCTTTTGTCGATGGGGTCCATAGCATGCCCTCTCTGCATGACCGAGTGGGGGGGGTTGATGTTCTGGGGATGAGACGGTCCCTCAAGTAACCTGGTCGCATGCCATGTAGGGCTTTAAAGGTGATAACCAACACCTTGAATTGGACCCGGAAGCAAACTGGTACCCAATGCAGCTCACACAGCAGAGGTGTCACATGGGCCGATTTTACGGCACCAATAACTGTCCGCGCAGCCTCATTCTGGACCAGCTGAAGCTTCCGGATACTCTTCAAGGGTAGCCCCATGTAAAGCACATTGCAATAGTCTATATGGGAGATGACAAGGGCATTAGTGACTGTTTGGAGGGCATCCTGGTCCAGGGATGGGCGTAACTGGTGCACAACCCGAAGTTGCGCAAAGGCCCTCCTGGCCATAACTGCCACCTGCTCTTTGAGCAGGGGTTGTGAATCCGGGAGGACCCCCAAATTCCACACTGGCTCCGAATGGGGCAGTGCCACCCCATCCAGGACCAAAGATGACAAGTTCCTGGAACCCAAGAGGCCATCAGTCCACAGCCACTCCATCTTACCAGGGTTCAGCTCAAGTCTGTTGTTCCCCATCCAGACCCCCACAGACCCCAGGCACTGAGACAGGGCGTCAACCGCATCACTTACTTCAACCGGGATGGTGATATACAATTGAGTATCATCCGCATATTGATGATACCTCATCCCGTGGTGACGGATGATCTCTCCCAGTGGCTTCATATAGATGTTAAACAGGAGAGGAGAGAGTACCAAACCCTGCGGCACCCCACACAGGAGGGGTCGCGGGTCAGAACTCTCCTCTCCTATCACCACTGATTGGGACCGGCCCTGGAGGAAGGAGGTGAACCAGTGCAAAACTACGCCGCCCACCCCCAACTCCCTGAGCTGCCCCAGAAGGATACCATGGTCAATGGTATCAAAAGCCGCTGAGAGATCTAAGAGAGCAAGGATGGATGCACTCCCTCCATCCCGCCCTGGCCAGAGATCATCCATAAGTGCGACGAATGCAGTCTCCGGCCCATATCCCAGCCTGAAACCTGACTGAAAGGGGTCTAGATAATCCGTTTCCTCCAAGATCCTCTGGAGTTGCAGCGCCACCACTTTCTCAACCACCTTTCCCAAAAAGGGAAGGTGGGAGACAGGATGAAAATTGTCCAGAATTGTAGGGTCCAGGGATGATTTCTTGAGGAGGGGGTGCACCAGCACCTCCTTAAAAGCCACCGGGAACACCCCCTCCCCCAGAGATGTATTAATCATCACCTGGACCCAGCCACACGTCACCTCCCGGGCCGATTTTACTAGCCAGGAAGGGCACGGATCTAAATGGCATGTGGTGGCAATGTTCAAGGAAGTTGGCTGAGACCTCTGCTTGACTGAAAAGAAAGAATGAACTTTCCAAAAGATTATCTCCTGCTCAGGAAATAATAAAATAATAAAATAAAATAAAAAAATAATAAAATAAAATAAAATAAAATAATAAAATAAAATAAAATAAAATAAAATAAAATAAAATAAAATAAAATAAAATAATAAAATAATAAAATAAAATAAAATAATAAAATAATAAAATAAAATAAAATAAAATAAAATAAAATAATAAATAAAATAATAAATAAAATAAAATAAAATAAAATAATAAAATAAAATAAAATAATAAAATAAAATAAAATAAAATAAAATAAAATAAAATAAAAATAAATAAAATAAAAATAAATAAAATAATAAAATAATAAAATAAAATAAAATAATAAAATAATAAAATAAAATAAAAATAAAAAATAAAATAAAATAAAATAAAAAATAATAAAATAATAATAATAATAAAATAAAATAATAAAATAATAAAATAAAATAAAATAAAATAAATCTGGACATTTATTGTCTCCTTTCAGTGAAGCTATGAGCAAAGGTTTCTTCACACTTTGAATAAAACGTAGTTCCCTGCCCACCCACTTCCCTAGCAGAAAGCAGACAAAGAAGTTGCTTTGATGACTCGGTCCACTAATTAATTTCTGTGCCTTAATTTCTGTTTGAAATGCATTCTCAGGTTGACTTGCAATTTAGAAGAACCCAGACACACCACTTTGGCACAAATGTAGAAGACAGCGATCAAAGGAGGCCAATTAAAACGTGAATAATAAATGCAACCCTAACTGGTAAGGCCTAGGAAAAGAGCGACATCTTTATAGACAAAAAATGGAGGCCAAAGGCAGCTCTCAAACAGAATACATCCCGATAATATTTCCTTGGGTGAAATATTGTTGCTCTCAAGGAACATTGTAGGTACGCATGGGGCTATGCAAACCAATTTCCTCAAATAATCACAGGGCTTTTTAGCCGTTAGATGTAAGAAAAGATCCACAAATGTTATCAACCTTTAGAGTAAACTAATTCCCTCTCACTCCAAGCATCCTTCTTTTTTAAAATTAAGTAGTAGCCACCCCAGCAATTTAATTATTTACTAAATTATTCACTGGGTCTAGCTTTGCTGAACTATAATCAAAGAAGCTTACAAGCACCCAAGCAACAGCCTAGAAATCATTAATGGAGATCTAAAAACAAAACCCCACAGCAACAGCAGATCCAGGCACAGCTGACCCCATCCTTAAAAGGCACCTGTTTAAGAAACCAGTGGACATAACAACTGCTTTTCAGGACAGTGTAGTCATTAAAGCAGAGCTTTCCAAACTTTTCATGTTGGTGACACACTTTTTACACATGCATCATTTTGTGACACACAGCAAGGCATCATTTCGCGACACACTCTTACAGCAGGGCACAAAGCAGGCACTAGGACCTGTGTGGAATCACAGCAGGTTTGGAGGCAGCCAGGCACAAGGCAGGCACTAGGACCTGCGTGGAATCCTGGCAGGGCAGGTTTGGAGGCAGCCAGGCACAAGCCAGGCACTAGGACCTACGTGGAATCCTGGCAGGGCAGGTTTGGAGGCAGCCAGGCACAAGGCAGGCACTAGGACCTGCGTGGAATCCTGGCAGGGCAGGTTTGGAGGCAGCCAGGCACAAGGCAGGCACTAGGACCTGCGTGGAATCCTGGCAGGGCAGGTTTGGAGGCAGCCAGGCACAAGGCAGGCACTAGGACCTGCGTGGAATCCTGGCAGGGCAGGTTTGGAGGCAGCCAGGCACAAGGCAGGCACTAGGACCTGCGCGGAATCCTGGCAGGGCTCGGAGGCAGCAGCAGCCGCGACACACCCAGACACTGCAGCCGACACACTAACGTGTCCCGACACACAGTTTGGAAAGCTATGCATTAAAGTGTTGTACTGGAATCCAGAGGCTGAGCTTGAAGTCCACCCTCAGCTCCACTGAAGCTCCCTGGATGATTTTGGACCAGTCACTCTGCTCAATCTACCTCACAGAGTGTTTATTGGGGGGGGGGGGAATCAGGGGAGAGAGGTAACATATTAATTCACAGAGGAAAGGCAGGTTTATTTTTTAATTTCTTTCCGCCTTTCCCCCAAGCACTTATAGGAACACATATTAAAAAGGTAAAGGTTCCCCCAGCACATTCGTGCAGTCATGTCCGACTCTAGGGGCCGGTGCTCATCTCCGTTTGTTAGCCGAAGAGCCAGCGTTGTCCGAAGATGCTTCCGCGGTCATGTGGCCGGCATGACGTGCGCAGAACGTTGTTACCTACCCACCGAAGTGGTACCTATTAATCTACTTGCATCTGCATGCTTTCGAATTGCTCGGTTGGCAAGAGCTGGGGCAAGTGCAGGAGATCACTCCTCACGCAGGGCTAGGGATTCGAACCTCCGAACTTGCGATCTTCAGATCGGCAAGCCTGGCGTCTTACCTGCTGAGCCACCACGCTCAGCCAGGAACACATATTAGGTCTTCCTTAATTTTAGCCACATAAGAGCCCTGGGCTGAGAAAGAATGACTGACACAAAGTCACCAAGGAGAATGTGAGCCTGAATCTCCTTGGTCCAAGACCAACACCTTAATCACTGGTCTACACCAATAAAATTAACAAATACCTCCGTTTCAACTGAATGTGAGCAATTACAGTCACAGAACCAGATGTACATTGCTGGATGTATTCCAAACTGTGGACATCACAGCCCCAAAGGACCTGTCTCTGGTGCCCATTTGCCATGCAATATATATTAAAGCTACTCCTGAGCTTCAGCACAGAACATCTACATTTCATGCCTCTGGGTGTCACTTTTGCCCATTGGACCTCTTCCTTTGTTTGATTCTCCTCCTAAGAAAAGTTGTCGGCTCTTAATTTGATAAATCTGTGTCCTCTTGTATCAGCTGAAGTGTGACTACTTGCAGCTTCAATCTTCCTACTTTTTCTTCAAGCTATAAATTTGCAGCTCTGGTAAATATATGCCTAGTCTTCCTCCCCCCCACCAAACTTCCTCTTCCCCTTCCCCTTCTCCTTCTTTATCCCCCCTTCCTCCTCCTCTTGGGTTGTCCAAGTACGCAAACACTACATATTTATGGTGGGAAAAAATTCAGTATTAATTACTTCACACCTGGATCAAACTACTGTATGTCTGAATTGTGCAGGATGTTCATTGTTTCTGCTGCCCTGAACTATGAGATAAATAAAACTTTCTCCAGAGAGTCATAGGGCTCGTTTTGGATCACACATGATTAAATGGAAAAAGTGATGTTTCTCAGAGGGTTTAGATGCCTAGGACTAATTAGTACAAGCCAATTGAATTGAATTCACTCTGGTCCAGTAACTTAACTCCACCAGCTGGAAAGAACCAAAACTTTTTTTACATGGAAAATTCAGTTTAATCAAAACTTGATATTGCAGGACATTATAAACTACATATACAGTATAGAATGGGTAATATCACATTATGCGACGTTACATTATTACATTCTCACCTCACTCATAGATACTTGACATAGTTTATAAGTTCTAAAAGAGGTTTTAAAAAGAAGAAAGCAAAGAAGTTGCTTCTTCTCTCCTTTCAAGCAAGTTAGCAATCTGCAGCCTTAGATCATATTTGAGACCCCAGATCCATTTGGGGGGGCCTCAAGAGCACCCCCAGATTGCATTGCTGGAATTTTATGTCAAATTGCCAGTTTTCTGCAGCACAGTGTTTCCATTTGGTGGATGGAATAAGAAGTGTTTTACCTCTTAAAAGCCCTTAATTTACCCCATACCCTCCAAATGGGTCTGAAAATCTCAGCTACTCTGAGATGACATCATGTCATCAACCAGCCTCTCTATGGATCTTGGAGGTCCTGAAAGAAGTTAAATACTAAAAGAGTGTCTTCCCACACTCCTCCCACTGTGTGTATGTGTGTGTGTGTGTTTGTGTGTGTGTTCCTTAAAAAAAAAGTAATTTCAGCACCCTAGTGCCACCACTAAGAAACACTGATTTCCACACAGTGGGTGCTCTGCTGGAGTATTGTTATCTGATTGGTTCCAGACAATCCCACAATCCCACAATCCTTTCCTGTACTACAAAGATCCCATTGTTCATTTGTGCACGGAGTGCTTCAGAATCCATTGTAATATAAATCCCCTTGATATCTTACCCTGCCTAAGCTCCTCTCTCTTTAACTTTTAAATTGTTTTGTCCAGGAAATACAAAACTCAAAAGAAGAAGAAAAATTACCCAAGAGAGTGTATCTGAAGAAGGTGTATGCAATGCATTTTAGGCTTTGAATAATAATCAGCCTCTAATATATAGCAATAATTTCCCAGAGTGTTTACCCAAAGCTAAGGGTGTTTAATTTCACTTTGATTTTATGAGCCATTGGCTTTGATATTAAGCCGATGAACTCCAATCAGATAACTGTCAATCATGGTTTGAAAAAGGAAGCCAAAAAGAAAAGGAAACGCATAACTCATATTGTAAGGTTTGGAGGCTTTTATTTTTTAATCTACTCTTCCATACACACAAAAATAGTTGTTGTATGTGTTCTTCCCTTTCAGGGAACCCGCTATGTAAAATCATTCAGGCTGTAAAAGGAAAGTGATATGAAAGCAAGAGAACAATGGCTGATATTCAGCCAATTTCCATAGCTCAGACAGTTGTAAGTAGAGGTCACACTGGGAGAAAGGGTTGGGGAAGAGAAACACATGCTTTCATCTGACAAACCTGGAAAGATAACAGAAAGTTCTTCCAGAAATGCTTAAAGAATGCAGGATCTTTATAACCTCAGGTATCTCTGTAGACCTTCATTGTAAAGATGTTTAAAGTAGAACCATAGAAGATGCTTATTAGAAGATCACAACATGATTCAGACCAACTGGTGGTCCTTGTTATCCATAGTCTCTGTATCTAAGGCTCTGTGATAAGTAGAAACCAGATCTTTAGATAGACAGACAGACAGACAGACAGACAGACAGACAAAAAAATTTGCATATTCATGGTTCTGGCTTTGTTTTTTGTTACTTCACATAGCAGCACAGTGGTGGATAGCACTGCTCCTCCAAGCAGGAAGAGGACAATAATCATCAGTGCTGTGGTTGGGAAGCTTCAGAGCAAAGAGGACTACCCCAGCCACCCACATGGTCATTGTAGAGACCATCCATCAGCATGATTAAGAGGCTCTAGATCAGAGCTTTCCAAAGTGCTGCCGCTGGCGACACACCAGTGGCAGTGGCGGCGGTGCGCTCGCGCACGGTGGTGGCGCGGGGGGGCGTGCGGTGGCGCGCGCGCACGGTGGCGGCGCGGGGGGCGTGCGGCGGCGCGCACGCACGGTGGCGGCACGGGGGGCGTGCGGCGGCGCGCGCGCACGGTGGCGGCGCGGGGGCGTGCGGCGGCGCGCGCGCACGGTGGCGGCGCGGGGGCCGTGCGGCGGCGCGCGCGCACGGTGGCAGCGCGGGGGGCATGCGGCGGCACGCGCGCACGGTGGCAGCGCAGGGGGCGTGCGGCGTCGCGCGCGCACGGTGGCGGCGCGGGGGGCGCGCGCTGCCGCTTCCACGTGGTGTGGCGACACACCACGCTGTGTGTGGCGACACACTTTTGTGTCACGACACACAGTTTGGAAAGCTCTGCTCTAGATCATAAAAGAACCACATGGAGTAGGGAAGCCAGCATGAGCCATGTGATATGAGCAAAGTGATTCCTTCCATCACCAGCTGAGCATGTTGCTCCAAAAATGAAGAACAGCTTCTGCAAGGAAGTGATATGGAGCCTCACAACTAGACTGATCCAGCATGATCTGCTGCAACTCAGCAAGAGGAACAAATATAGATAAATTGTGTAGATGCCCTATGAAAGACAAAGAGGGAAAAACTGCTTGGGGGAGGCAAAGGACAATCATAACTTCTGGAAGCTAACCCTCAAGTTCCCATAGACAAAAGGATTGTTATTCACAGATTCATTATTTGTCAGGCAAAGGACAATCATAACTTTATTTTTATTTATTTATTTTTATTTCAAATTTAGTCACCACCCATCTCACTCAAAATACAATAATATTCTTAAATAAAAAATATACTCCAAGACATAGATGTTAAAAAGTTCTTAATTTATGGGAGCATCTTCAGGGTGCTAACCACCCCCAAGGTTGGTAACACCTCCTCACGCCCCATGCAAGATGGCAGAGCCAGGTATTCATGCCTTTCCAGAAGGCTGGGAGAGTGGGGGCCCGCCTCACCTCTGGGGGAAGAGTGTTCCATAGCGTGGGGGCAATGGCAGAGAAGGCTCTCTTCCTGGGCCCTGCCAATTGACATTCTTTCATGGACGGGGTCCACAACATGCCTTCTCTGCCTGACCGGGTGGGATGGATCGATGTAATGGGGGTGAAACGGTCCCTCAGGTAACCTGGACCCATGCCATGTAGGGCTTTAAAGGTGATCACCAACACCTTGAATTGGACCCAGAAGCAAACTGGCACCCAATGTAGCTCCTGCAGCAAAGGTGTTACATGTGCCTTCCAACTTCTGGAAGCTAACCCTCAAGTTCCCATAGACTCAAGGATCATTATTCACAGATTCATTATTTGTCATTTCATACAAAAATAGAACCCTTGGGAGTAAAATGTAGAGCCAGTCACCAGTGTTTAGGTCTGATCTGCTACCTCAGTCTCAGGGTGCTTATGAATTCCTTTACAACTTCTTTTGATGGTGTTTATAAGCTTACTTTATGGTGGCAAGGTGGTCACAAATGCCATTGTTGTTTTCTGCAGTATCTCTTTGTATCACTTCCTAGCTTGCTGTGCATGCTTTTCCAGCTCCCTCTTCATCCTGATCTGAAAAAAGCTCAGTGGGAGGCACTCCCTCATTTATGTCTTCTTTGGGGATTTAGTAAGGCATGGGAAGCCCAGGAAGCTACAGACTACTAGAGATATACAATGAAAGGTAGAACATTCACACATACCCCTTGCAACCTCATTACCAAGGTAAACACAAGAAATATGCATTCCAGCCATGAGCGTTCACTGAAATGTTCTGTTCCTTGGAGGGGGAAAAAATGAACGTTGAGTTCTTCCCTATCAAATCAAATGAGAATGACTTGAGGTGGGAATAAATGCTGAATAAATGTTCAGCATTAAATTGAAGACCAAGCAAACAGGTGTGTTATGCTGCAACTATATTAATCTATGGATGTTTAATGAATTGTTTTGCTTGGGCAGGCAAACATTTCATTTTGGGCCAACATGATTCCTGTCTCCAACAATGGATGGGCAGGTGCCTAAGACAAGATCAGAACCTGATGGTACTGAGTCCCTGACTTATCAGTTTCAAAGGGCAGTAGGAAAGGCCCAGTTAGTGGGCCAACCTCTATGGCTCCATATTCATAGACTGCAAAGGTCATTGCAAGAGAAATGTGGCCCTGTACAACAGGCTGTGGCCCTTCCTCCTGTCTCCCAAGGTCATTCCCACTTACCATTATACCCCAAAACATTGGATCTCAAACTCTGTTCTATAATTCCTACATCCTGCACTTCCCTTTTCTTCTCAATTGCTGCCAGCCTGAAAGTTAAGCATACCAAATCTGCCCTGCAAAATCCAGAGGATCATTAGATGGGAGCAAAGAGAAATGGCTGTTTAGTGATTGTCCAGTTTTTGCAATCCAGATACAGAACATCTACTGCGTATGGTATCAGATAAATCATTGGAGTTATGCATAGCAAGGCAGCCAATATTTATTCTGTGATGTTTTGCAAGAATTCAGCAATGACTCAAAGAAAGCAATGATTTGCAGTGGCACTCTGAAGTTAAAGATGAACTGTAGCAGTTTTGACAGTATAGTTATAAGCATCTACTTTCTGATACAACTCTCTCTTCTGGGATATTCAGAAAGCAGAAATGCTTCTTTCAGTGCTAGCCATGGCAAGCAAATATAGCCCACACCATAATTACCTAGTTTAATTAAGTTGAGCCATGCATATAGGCAAATACTGTATATACATGCAGACTATAATCTAGATAAGTATACACATATATACACTCATACATATCCAGAATACATACATACCCAGAATACATACCCAGATAGGGGCATGGTGGCTCAGCGGGTAAGACACCAGGCTTGTTGATCGGAAGATTGCAAGTTCGGAGGTTCGAGACCCTAGCCCCGCATGACGGAGTGAGCTCCCGCACTCGCCCCAGCTCTTGCCAACCTAGAAATCCGAAAGCATGCAAATGCAAGTAAATAAATAGGTACCACTTCCGTGGGAAGGTAACAGCGTTCCGCGCACGTCATGCTGGCCACATGACCGTGGAAGTGTCCTCGGACAGCGCTGGCTCTTCGGCTTACAAACTGAGATGAGCACTGGCCCCTAGAGTCAGACACGACTGCACAAATGTGCGGGGGGAACCTTTACCTTATACCCAGAATAGCATATAGATAGATAAAGACACATACATATATTCAAATCACAATTTTTATAAGAAGCATCTTCCCCCTCCCCAACCAGGGTAAATATGTGTCAATCATTACTTGAATCAGGAAGTGTGGAATAAATCAGATGTATATTCAGATGCCCAGCTGAATGTGTATCTAGGTGTACTACAGTTCCCATAGTATTGCTTGGTTCCTATGCACATTATCTTCCTATGCACTACTTTATTTCAGTTTAGCCCACAAGGCCACCTAGTATTCAAAGCATATTGAGTGAACACAAATAAGCCAGATGGTATTGGCTGGTCTTGCTAGGGTTTATGGGGTTGTTCCAACATGATCTAGAGGACACCAAGTTGGGCATGGCTTTTCTAGTGATGTATCTGATCTTGCTGCTCCCTTGAGTTATCTTCAGGTGTACTCCTGAAAATTATAGCATTGAGCAAGTGGACAAGGAAGTTTCCATGGACCAGGCCTCCACTCTGGCCTTCAATGTGTTCAGCAGAAGGTCTTCCCCAACCTAATGTCCTAGACGTCCCAATACTTATATCAACTTTTTTTGTGGGCAGAGATTTCTGGGTGAAAACCCTATATATGTTCATCTGGGGCTGAAGTCTCTGGATAAGCTTCCACGGAGAATGACTAGGTAACCCAACAAGAGAGGACAGAACCCATGTCACCAAACAGAGTACAAGATCCTACAGGAGAGCCTCTGATAATGATATTCATAGTAGGACAGATTTATGTAGAAAGAGGAGGTTCTTGAGATATAATAAATTGAATAAATAAATAAATAAATAAATAAATAAATAAATAAATAAATAAATATATTCTAGTCTTCAGATTTTGGGGATGTTAAAACCCACACCTTAAAGTATAGTCTTTTTCCTCTCATTTTTAAATAAGGTCCCTTCTTTCTTAATCTCAGGCACCATCAACATAGTAGCAAATTTTCATCATCAATTATTACTTATTTTTTGCATTTATTCTATTTCAAATATACTCTATTGTTGGAAGGGTACTTTGGACATTCTGAAACCAAAGGCTAGCTGAACCAGAGAGAATCCATGTTTGAAAGGATTGCAACCTCTTTGCAGGCTGTCCTGCACTTACCTTTTCTAATGAGCATGATGGATAACGAGCTCAATGAATTACATGATGATGTCTGAGTCTAATGAAGTACATGCGGTCCATCTGAGCACTCAAGTGTATGGAAATGCAACAGCAGGCTAGGCTGGGCTAGAATGATGATATGCCAAAGACCAGGAGAAAATCAAAGCAGTATCAAAAGTCAGGACGTGACCCTCCATGATCAAGAACCCCCTGAGATCAGCTAGACCCCTTCCCAAATTGTTTTCTAAATTTATAATAATATTCCATGACAAAATTGATGAAACCCAACTGGTCAGAGTCCAATACATTTAGGTTATAAATAAAAGACAAAAAGGAATTCTGTGGGTAAGCCATGTACTGTATGTGTGTATGTGTAAGTTGTGGGAAGAGTGTGTAAGCTGTGCATGTGTGTGAAGTGTGTAAGATGTCAGAGTTTCTCCATTCTATAGCTTGCTAATTTGTTTGCTGCTCTTTGCCTGCTTCTTCTCTATCTTTTTCACCCTGGGAAATCTTTCTGAAATCAAGGAGCTGCAAAATAATTTTAAGTAACTATCTGATTACTAATTTAGATAAAGTCTCTGCTTACATTAGTTAGGAAAATTGTGTTGATCAGCTATGTGAACATCTAATTTATTGTGCCGGAATTGAGAAATGTACTAAAGGGAAAGTGGAAGGCAAAAGGAAGAGGGGCCGACCAAGGGCAAGATGGATGGATGATATTCTGGAGGTGACAGACTTAACTGTGGGGGAGTTGGGGGTGGCGACGGCTGACAGGAAGCTCTGGCGTGGGCTGGTCCATGAAGTCACGAAGAGTTGGAAGTGACTGAACAAATAAACAACAAAACTAAAGGGACATCTGTATTTGAGCTTTGATTTAATGAATCAATGCAATTCTTGCACTGTGTTCTGTTGCCTTCCATGTTGGTTGTGCCCATTTGGGTCAAAAATCCTGACAGGGAAGAAGAAAGGATTCTCCAGGATCAATAATTTAAATCCTAGGGGGAAATTATACTGTACAATATCTTAAATCATTTATTTAAAATACATTTATTTTGTCCATGTTTTAAATTGTTTTAATTTAGCATTATATTTTGTAAGCTGCCCAGAGTCCGCTGGAGTAGGCAGCTAGAATAAATTTAATGAAATAAATAAATAATGAAATAATAAGTAACACCGGAAGGATGCAGTCAAAATGTATACAAGCCACTATCTCAATATTCCCACTTGCACTTAACTATGGCACAATTATTCCTTGACAATGGCCATTTTCCTCCATCCCCATGATGTGACTTCTTGTCCCCAGCCTACAAATGAGAAAGGTTTAAAGCATCCAGCATTCAAATAGTATTCCCCACCACCAGTTATCCTGACTGAGTTGGGCAGCAGCTGCCAGATGTGTCAAATCAGGAGATCAGTAGTGAGCCTGACCAGAGATGCCCTATTGGGTGTTTCTGGCTGATACAGGCATGCCTCCTCCTCCCCCTTCCCCCCTCCTCCTCCTCTCTGGACCCAGGTCACATTCTCCCACCCCCATTCTGCTATTCTCTTCCTAAAGAGCTGGACACAGCAGGCAAAAAACCTTTAGAAAAATCCTTGTCATGTAATGTTGAGAGCCAGTTTGGTCTAGTGGTTAAGGCACCAGGCTAGAAACCAGGAGACTGAGAGTTCTAATCCCGCCTTAGGCATGAAAGCCAGCTGGGTGACCTTGGGCCAATCAACATGGCCAGTACCTCAACTTTGTGGTGATGGTGTTGTTGATGATGATGATTTTACATGTTATTTGAGTTTGATAGAATGAGGATGAGAGCAAAGAAAGCAATGTAGTATGGTCTGACATAGTCCTAATGTCAGGCCCACAGCCTGCCATGAGAGGCAGATCATTTTCTTGTTGGCTGGTGACACTATTGAAGAGGAAAGGGAGAAAATCAGGAGGATTCATCCAATCACTTGGCTTATTCCACTCTGGACATGCATAATCTCCCCTTGTGGGGGAGATGGGCGGGATATAAATGTAATAAATAAATAAATAAATAAATAAATAAATAAATAAATAAATAAATAATCAGGACAACACCATTCGACAGAGACTACAAACAGTAACAACTGAGGCAGGATAAGAATTGGCGGTGGGGACAATGTCCTGTGAGTAAAGTGTTTTGTTGACTGAAGGGTAGGTACAGAGCACTTTAACTCAGCAGTAAGAAAGGTTATTACTCAGACAGGTAAAATCAGAAACATACCATAAAAATGCTGTGGGGAAAAGGAATAATTTTGGCCTGGTGGTTAAGGCAACGGGCTAGAAACCAGGAGTCTGTGAGTTCTAGCCCCGCCTTAGGCATGAAAGCCGGCTGGGTGACCTTGGGCCAGTCCCTTTTTCTCAGCCCTAAGAAGGAGCCAATAGCAAACCAGGAGTCTGTGAGTTCTAGTCCCGCCTCAGGCATGAAAGCTGGCTGGGTGACCTTGGGCCAGTCACTCTCTCTCAGCCCTAGGAAGAAGCCAATAGCAAACCAGGAGACTGAGAGTTCTAGTCCTGCCTTAGGCATGAAAGCCGGCTGGGTGACCTTGGTCCAGTCACTCTCTGTCAGCCCTAGGAAGGAGCCAATAGCAAACCAGGAGACTGAGAGTTCTAGTCCCGCCTCAGGCATGAAAGCCGGCTGGGTGACCTTGGTCAAGTCACTCTCTCTCAGCCCAACTCACCTCACAGGTTTGTTGTTGTGGGGAAAATAGGAGGAGGAAGGAGTATTAGGTATGTTCGCCGCCTTGAGTTATTTATAAAAAAAATAAAAATAATAAAGACGGGATAAAAAATCTAAAAAAAACCCCAGAAGGCTATGTAAGAGAGAAACTGGCTTACCCATTCAGAATGTGAGCAGAAAACATTGCTTTAGTTGCCATGATATATTAAATCTAATTTAGTAATATTAAATATTTGTTTGGGATAATCTTGGAGAAGGAGTTCTAGGCCTTCCTTAGGCATGAAAGCTGACTGGGTGACTTTGTGCAGTCCCTCTCTCTCCCAGCCCAAGCCACCTCACAAGGTTGTTGCTGTGGAGAAAATTGGGGGGGGGGGAGCATTATATATTGAGGCTGCCTTGAGCTGGCCAAAACAAAGGTAGGATAAAAATCAAATAAACAAATAAAATAGTATTTATTTATTTTAATATGTTTCATTATTTTATTCATTCATTCATTCATTCGTTTATTTATGTCCCATAACTCAGAAGGAAATCTTCACTGTAGCTCTCCATTTGGAGGAGCACACCTAATGGCTAGAATGCCTGGTAGGAAATGTTCCTTGAGATAATCTGGCCCTAGGCTATAAAAATCAGCACCAATACAGTACCTTTAAATGGCCCAGAAAATAACTGGAAATCAGTGCAGTTGAAAAAGCAAAGGCATCCAATGATTGTATCAGCCAGTCCCAGTTAGTAAACCTGCATCTCCCTATTGTACTAACTGTAGCTTTTAAAATGGCTTCAAAGGTAACTGTCTATGCCACCCATTGCAGTCCCACTAAGGCAGGGCTTTCCAAACTTCTGCTGTTGGCGACACACCAACGGCTGGCCCACAAAAACCCGGAAGTGCCAGCGGCGCAAAAACTGGAAGTGCCGGCGGCGGTGCTTCCGGGTTGCCGTGGCAGTGGCAGCGGCTGCTCCTTCGAAAGGGCAGGCTCCGGGAGCCCCGAAAATGTCCTCGGTTCCGGCAGGGAGGCTTTTTGCCTCCCTGCGCGTCCGCGCACATTGCCGAGCTTTCCGGCGCTCAGCTGTTCCGCGGAGAGAGTTTCCACCCCGGCCCCAGAACAGCTGTGCCGGGAATCCCGGCAGCGTGCGCATGCGGCAAGGATTATTGCCTCCCTGCCGGAACCGAGGGCATTTTCAAGGTCCCCGGAGCCTGCCCTTTCGAAGGGGCAGTGCCGCTGCTGCCGCTGCCACTTCAAAAGGGCAGGCTCCGGGGACCCCAAAAATGCCCTCGGTGCCGCACACGCACACTGCCCAGCACAGCTGATCTGGGGCTGGGGTGGAAATTCTCCCCGCGGAACAGCTGAGCGCCGGAAAGTTCAGCAACCTGCGCGTGCGCGTGTGGGGAGGCTTTTCACCTCCCTGCCGGAACTGAGGGCATTTTTGGGGTCCCTGGAGCCTGCCCTTTCAAAGGGGCAGCCGCTGCCGCCGCGCAGCAACCTGGAAGCACCACCGCTGGCACTTCTGGGTTTTCACGCGACACACTTGGCGCCCCCAGGCGACACAGTATTGTGTCGCGACACACAGTTTGGAAAGCCCTGTTTTATGCACTTGGACATCCACATAAATCAGGCTAAACTGATAAAAATATCCCCACTGGGTTTCCTGACCTAGCCATCAAAATCTCATGGGTTACACTGCAGACACTGCTAGGGGAGAGGCTCTGTTGATAAAGCAATACATGTAGAAGAAGTGAGCTGGAGGCAAAAGCTGTTATCAGTGTAACCAAAGCAAGGTGCGTCTTCCCTAGAAATTTCACAGTGGAACTATCTGGACTTGTGTTTCTGCTTTGATACCTGCCTGAAGGGCAACATTTAAGAGGATTGCTTATATTAGTTGCTGAGACAGCATCTCCGACACTGAGATGTCAGAAGTGGTGCAGAGACACTGAGTCCTGCACAGTGGTGCAGACGTTCATGAAAGCTTCCAGTCCTGAGTCACCCAGTTTTATCATACTTTGTTATAAGAATATTTCTTTTTTTAAAAAAAACTGGCTTGTTGGACAGAGGGAAACATGGATTACATGTGCAACATGACTGATTTCTAGTATAGATAGATGTACAAGCCTACACACGACATTCAACTTGAACATGATTTTCAAGCCCTTCATGGCATGGGGCTGGGTTATTTGAGGGACCACCTCCACTGGATTACATCTGCCCATCCCATCAGGTCCAGCAGAAGAGGTGTGCTGTGGGTCCCATCTGTGAAAGAGTTTCATCTGGCGGGACCCAAGAGAAGGGCCTTTTCTGCCATGGCACCCGCCCTGTGGAACATCATCCCCCCCTGAGGTGAGATTGGCCCCATCCTTGATATTCTTCTGGAAGCCCCTCAAAACATGGCTGCGTCAGCAGGCTTGGGGATCTCAGGGAAATGGTGGTTTGATGAGATGGCTGCATTGTTTTTAACATCAGTTTTCTTGACTGTCTTGTTATTAATAATATTGTTGATGTCTTTTAATTAAAAAAAGAAATATTCTTATAACAAAGTAAAGGTAAAGGTTCCCCCCGCACAGTTGTGCAGTCGTGTTCGACTCTAGGGGCCAGTGCTCATCTCCGTTTCTTAGCCGAAGAGCCAGCATTGTCCGAAGATGCTTCCATGGTCATGTGGCCGGCATGATGCATGTGGAACACTGTTACCTACCCACCAAAGTGGTACCTATTCATCTACTTGCATTTGCATGCTTTCAAATTGCTAGGTTGGCAAGAGCTGGGGCGAGTGCGGGAGCTCACTCGGTCACACGGGGCTAGGTATTCGAACCTCCAAACTTGTGATCTTCCCATTGACAAGCCTGGCATCTTACCCGCTGAGCCACCATGCCCCCCCCCCAGTGCTTGTCATTAAGAATGCAACTGCAATTGGTGACCCATATAGGAATGGACAGAGTATTACTTTCTCAGAAAAGCACATACAAGCAAACTATAGCAAAGTCATGATGGACTGAAACAACTTGGCATCTTGCTCTTCACGTTCAAGCTGCTGTTTTCTATGTTTTCTATGGCACTATGATTTACCTAGACAGCCAGTTTGGTGTAGTGGTGAAGGCATCAGCCTAGAAACTGGGAGACTGTGAGTTCTAGTCCCGCCTCAGGCACGAAGCCAGCTGGGTGACCTTGGGCCAGTCACTTTCTCTCAGCCCTAGGAAGGAGGCAATGGCAAACCACTCCTGAAAAATCTTGCCAAGTAAACTGCAGGGACTTGTCCAGGCAGTCTCCGAGAATCGGACACGTTTGAACAGATTAGAAAAAAATGGCACTATGACATCTTTTCTATGATAAGGTATGCCAATGGTTCTAAATGCATTTCAGCTGCTGTTGTGGAACAGTTGAAGTTTTATCTGCAACCTTGAAGTGAAATCTGAACTATAAGATTTGGAGTGCAAGGTTTTCACCGAACCTCGTTGCTGACTGCTCCATGCTAAGCACTGTTCCCTTCTCCCTCCTGGCCAAGTGACCCAGAGCAGAATATATGTGCACACCGTGAGCTTCCCAGTGTGCCCATACACACACATAGGTGCAACATAGGGCAGAGAAGAATCACACACAGACCGGAGTGACCCACAATGACATACATGCATCCTTCCTGATTAGATGCAGAGAGAGAGAGAGTCAACACATATGCAGACATCCTAATTAGTCCTGGGAGAAAAGGTGCACACTCACACACACACAGATGCAACACGTTACTTAACTCTGATACGCCAAAGAAAATAAGACGTCTCCCATGGCTACTGTTAATAATGGTTAATAAGGGTTAATAATGGTGTTGGAAGGAATTCCAACTACTTTGCTTATTTCTAAGGTAGACAAAGAAAGGCTTTTCTTTCTCCTAAGGAAAAAAATGCTAATTCGGTCCTAGTAGGAAAAGACTGAGGAAAGAATCTGCTGAATTAAGGCACTGGGAGGAATAGATTTTAAAATCATAGTATTTGGAGAGAGAAAAAGAACTTAAAGGATTTAAACATGCTGGTATTATAACTCCGAAGGAGATAACACAATGGTTATAGTACAAAATTTCTCTTGGAATGCAACAAACCAATTATTTTCTCTTTTAATTGTTCGCTCTGGTTGAGACAATAAAGACTGCTTGTTTAGGGAAGCTAGGTTTGAAGATCTGGCTATTTACAGCCCATGTATCTATTTATCTTCATTACCTAGAAAGGTAACACTGGCAAGCCAAGCTAAAGGATTATTAAGAGGAAAGAATTTGCAAGTTGTAAGAGGAAAAGAAGAAGAAGCTGTATGGGGGCAGCACTAAAGGAACACTACAGCTTCATTCAGGGAAATTCCCTCACATATCTTCCATTTGGATATGCGAGATCCAGTCATACCTCATTCATTCATTCATTCATTCATTCATTCATTCATTCATTCATTCATTCGATTTATAAGGCTGACCCTGTAATAATTAGTGATGCTGCAAAAAGGAAAAATAAAAAAATACAATGCAATCCCCACCAACCCAACAAAATCAAAAACATAACCAACACACCATTGCCTTGTCTGTTCCCACTAAAGAAAGAGAGAGACTGTTTAGTTCTCTGCCTTGCATCTGATGCTCACTGCATTTGATATAAAAGGTAAAAGGGATAAGACAGTGTCTTGTAATTCAGAACAGACAAATCAGTCTGCGCCTAGCTTATGTTAATTTGACATACACTCCATTCCAAACTTCCTTTCTTCACTTTCCACATGGAATCTGATTTTTTTTTAAAAGGCACAAAATATCACTTCTATTTTAATGCACCCATTTCCTTTCATATGCCTTTGGTATGGCATCTGGGCACCAAGAGCTCAAACAGTACACAGCCAAAGATTTAGCATGTGCTGATCCACATTTTAGTCTAGGAACTACAATTTTCACTTAAAAATGCATCTCCTAGGAGATTCTCCCGCAGCTGATCCCCCAGAAGTAGAGCTGCAGGGGGAGGGGGGATCAGAATGAATGAATGAATGAATGAGTGAGTGAGTGAGTGAGTGAGTGAGTGAGTGAAGTATGATTGGATCTCGCATATCAAAATGGAAAGCAAGGATCTTTGCTTATTGTATGAGGAAGCAGCAGAGCACCTTGCCATAAACATAAATTATTTGAGCGGGGAGCCTCACACTGGCAGCCAATGCAGTTTATGCATCATACATGATTAACCTCCAACCATCTTTACTTTCCTTTAGAGCTGGTTAGTTGTATTTGGTCTGAGAAGCTGCCAACCTGCCAGGGGCACCTGCAGGGTGGATATAAAAACAAAGTTAAGATGGCAGTCGTGATGGAAGTTACTTAACTTCCAAAAAAGGGGTGGGGCTTCACGCAATCACAGCAACCAGTTTGATTTTTGACCCTTGCTACTTAACATGATTCCCAATTAAAAAAAAAAAAATCCATGCAGAGGGTAGGAAAAAAGAAAAAGAAAAGACACTTTAATTATTTCTTGCCAGCAAAAAACAACCTAGCACTACCAACAAAAAACAAACCAGTTGAGCTGGCTGGCTTGTTTCTGCTGCAAGGAAGGAATAAGATGTGCTTTTGCAGTGTCTGAGCATGTGCAGTAATATCACTATCCAAGCCTGCCTCCTCAGTGACATCATTACTACAGACATGTAAAGGAGGGACTTCTATACAGGTACTCCTCGCTTACCGACTGCTT
This sequence comes from Charina bottae, assembly GCA_023362775.1. Lineage (NCBI taxonomy): Eukaryota > Metazoa > Chordata > Lepidosauria > Squamata > Charinaidae > Charina > Charina bottae. The sequence continues at coordinate 134,195,280 of JALMGJ010000003.1, forward strand.
TGTTTAGCGACCATTCAAAGTTATGACGGTGTACAAAATAGCTTTGTAACCAATCCTTGCATTTACAACCGTTGCAGCGTCCCACAGTCACATGATTACCATTTGTGTACTTTGCAACTGGCTTGTGACAAGCAGAGTTAACAGAGAAGGCGGAAGTAAAATCATAAGTCGTGATCATGGGATGTTTCGCTTAATGACTGAAGGGGAAGTGACCTTGGGAGACAGGAGGGAGAACCGCAGACTGGACAACCGGTGTGTAAAAGATATCTCAGACCACCGAAGGAGGGAGGACGTGGGAAATGCTTCAGGAGGGACCCCCCTAGTTTTCTGTAGCGTAAAAGGGAAGGAGGGGAGAAATACTTTCAGTCTTGAAGAGTCTGTTAATGTAACCTTACAATAAAGACAGAGCTAGAACTCCATGTTGTGCTTCTTGTGTGGACAACCTTGCAGGGCTAACAGCGTGTGACTTATTTAAGGTGAGCGAAGACTGCCTGTTCCCTGGCATTTGGAAGATTGTTAGTATTGTTACGGTATGCAAAAGGAACGTTAGCAAAAGTGAATGTAAAAAATGCAGGGGGATTAGTTTGTAAAGTGTGTCTGGGAAGGCTTTGGCAGAATTCAGTCTGAAAAAAGTACAAAATGTGACAAGGGGCAAAATTTGAGAAGTATAGTGTAGATTTATGTCAGGCAGGGGTATACAGACCACTTTTTTCCTCTTACGCAGTTCACTGAGAACTGTATGAATGTAAGAAACAAAGTTCATTGTACCTTCGTTATTTAGAAAAAGTGTATGATAAAGAGAATAGGCTTGAATTCTGGGATGTTTTGTTCAATAGGGAGTTGAAAATAGTTTTCTGAGTGCATTAAGACAAATATACGAAAGTGAAGCACGGGTGAGAGTAAATGGAATGCTTTTTTGTTGTTTATTCGTTCAGTCGTTTCCGACTCTTCGTGACCTCATGGACCAGCCCACGCCAGAGCCCTCTGTCGGCCGTCACCATCCCCAGCTCCCCAATGGTTGAGTCCGTCACCTCCAGAATACCATCCATCCATCTTGCCCTTGGTCGGCCCCTCTTCCTTTTGCCTTCCACTTTTCCTAGCATCAGCTTCTTCTCCAGGGTATCCTGTCTTCTCATTATGTGGCCAAAGTACTTCTGTTTCGCCTTTAATATCATTCCCTCAAGTGAGCAGTCTGGCTTTATTTCCTGGAGTACGGACTGGTTTGATCTTCTTGCAGTCCAAGGCGCTCTCAGAATTTTCCTCCAACACCACAGTTCAAAAGCATCTATCTTCCTTCGCTCAGACTTCCTTATGTTAAGATAGATGACATAAATTGTTAAGATAGATGACATAAATTGTTAAGATAGATGACATAAATTAAATTACATTATTTCCCTGGCTCCTCCCCATTTGTTTATGGAGTGTGGCTCCCAACGTGTCCCTCAAAAGCCAAGTGCTGGCTTACTGATTAAAAAGTACTCAATGGAATGCTTAGCAAACACTTAAATATTGATCAAGGAGGGAGACAAAGATGTGCATGCCCCCTTTGTTGTTTAAAGTAAATATGGATAAATACATAAGGCATGCTTGTAGTGATGTGAAAAGTGAGTTGGCTGAGGATTTGAGCGTGGGCATATGTTTGGCTGTGAGAGTTGGACCATAAGGAAGGCTGAGCAACGAAGAATTGATGCTTTCGAACTGTGGTGCTGGAGAAGACTCTTGAGAGTCCCTTGGACTGCAAGGAGGTCAAACCAGTCAATCCTGAAGGAAATCAACCCTGACTGCTCATTGGAAGGACAGATGCTGAAGCTGAAGCTCAAATACTTTGGCCACCTAATGCGAAGAGAGGACTCACTGGAAAAGACCCTGATGCTAGGAAAGACTGAAGGCAAAAGGAGAAGGGGACGGCAGAGGATGAGATGGTTAGATAGCATCACCGATGTAATGAACATGAATTTGAGTAAACTCCAAGAGACAGTGGAGGACAGGAAGGCCTGGCGTGCTATGGTCCATGAGGTCACAAAGAGTCGGACATGACTAAACGACCGAACAACAACAACAACAAATATGTTTGCATGCCGATGATATCATGATCTGCAATGAAAGTTAGATAAATTGTAGGATGCAACAAGATGCACGACTCTGCAAATTAACGTATGGAAAATCAAGGTAGTTTTGTTGGTAGAGAAAATGGAGCAAATTGCTAGTTTTACCTAAATGGCCAAAAAGCAGAGCAAGGAGACAAATGTGTGTAGTTCTCGTTTAGTGATCACAACTGGGACTGGCAACTTGGTCATTAAGCGAAGCGGTCACTAAGTGAAACAGCAACTGTGCTTACAATCTTACTTCAGCTTTCCTTTGCTTTACAGATCTGCGAAGGTTGTAAATGCAAGGACTGGTTGTAAAGTTACTTTTTCATCACTGTCATAACTGTGAATGGTTGCTAAACATGGTGGTCGCTAGACAAGGACTACCTGTACCTAAAAGTACAGGGCTTTGATTGCACAGCTATAGCTGGCATCTCGATTTTTATGACCTCAACCCCCAGACAGACACACAAACACACACCTATTGTGAAATAAATATCCCAGACCATCAGGATGTTAAAATACCCTTTTTTCAGAAGTGAACACTTTCTGCTTGGGGATAGTGAGAAAGAAGAAAAAGGGGATGTTTAGACTTCACCTAATTTTTTATGCACTGTGTATTAATTATGGCTGATTTGGCTTTTCAAACAGGAATACCAAACTCCAGTTCTGAATTCTCAGGACTTTTACCAGACCTCCTAACTGGCATTTTTTACTGCCTCACCAAGTCTCTACCTTTGGGGATGCTTTTTTTGCTGTCACTTCTCCAGTTTTTCAAAGATGAGCATTCTAAATACAAAAAGGCTCATCAACCAGAGGAGAAAATTGTACTGAAAGCCAGTCAGCTTCAAACTTCCATCTTCCTTCCTCTTGTTCTTTTCAATTATGGTTATCTCCAGTTTCTTGTTTTGCTGCTTTATTTCCCTAATAGCATTTGTGCAGGATTCAATGAATGTTATGTCTTTCCCACACACGTTTCTAGATATCTATGTCAATGTTTCTCAACCTTAGCAACTTTCAGATGTGTGGACATCAACTCCCAGAATTCCCCAGCCAGCTAGAATTCTGGGAGTTGAAGTCCACACATCTGAAAGTTGCCAAGGTTGAGAAACCGCCCAGAGTCCCCTTCGGGGGAGATGGGGCAGTAATAGAAATTGGGGGAAAAAACACTGATTCTTTTTCGCAATCAAGATTAAGAGGAAATAAAATCATTAGAAAAAAGCAAATGCCTAAATTCTTGCTCCAACACAAGTTATGCAATCTTCACCTACTTATGTCTGACCTTGGTGGGGGGATGGCAGTGGTAAGTAGGCCTATTTGGAATTGGAGAATTGTGGGCACTCTCACAAAATGGCTACCACCAGAGCTTTTCCAGTTCCATAAATAAATACCATGCTGGATGGGCCTAGCCACAAGACGTCAGTGCACAGACAGAAGGCTCTTTTGGCTAACAGAATTGCCCAACAAGGCTTTTGGGATGTGCGGGAAGGATGTTGAGGATTTAATTTGAACCCCAATTTTATATGCTTTAATCAGCAAGTCTTCTAAATTTTATGCAGTTATTTACTTGATTTATATACCCCCTTGGTTCTACCCAATTCAAGAGATCATGCTTCCGCCTCCTATGTTCTCCGCAACAACAACCCTGTGAGGTAGGTTGGGCTGAGAGAGGGGGACTGGCTGAAAGTCACCCAGCTGGCTTTTGTGCCTAAAGAAGGATTCAAACTCATGCCTTCTGGCTTCTAATCCAGTGAAATTGTCGGCTGTAAATCACGGTCTGTTCGTTCGCCCGGCGCAATAAGCCAATAACCACGCAGAGCGGGAGAATCAAGAGACGTTTATTCAAGGTACCTTGGATAAGCGGACTTCCCTCCTTTGTTGGAGAAGAAGTACTGAATAGACAACAGTCAGCACTTTTATACTTTTGCACAGTATTCATGACATCATCTGACATAGCATACATCCTTCACCTGCTGAGCATGAACTCTTAACCTCTGTCATAGGCAATCCTTATTTGATTAAGGTATACATCCTTTACCAGGTTAACACGAACTTCTAACCCCTGTGATCTAATGTGAACTTTTCATCCAGAATGTTGGCAAACGGTACCTTTCCATTTAGCAGACCTCTCTTAATTCATTTTTCTGATGCATATCACTACCTATCCTATTCTTGTCTATTTTCACCCTACCTTTTAATTGGCATTCTAATTCATTCTTATCTAGCCAACCCTATGTTAACCTATCTTGATCTAATTATATCTTATCTCTATCTACTTCAACCCACTTTCCTTAATGGACATCCTCTTAGCCTGGCACAGGGTAGGTGATTCACCGGCCAGCCAAATGTGCCTTTTTGACCTTTACACATACATTGATATAAGGAATCTTCTTGTTTTCTGCATATACATTGATAGTCAGATAATTCAAAGTTAAATAATTCAAGTTCCTTTCCCACATATTCAGTTTCTTGCCTCTCAAAATGATTGAACAGCCATGCTGTGAATTTAGCAAGGCAGTCAGCAAAATAAGTCAGACACTCAGATGTTGCTGGAAACAACAAAGTGTTAATAAAATAGTGAAAGTGTTGACCACAAGAATGCAAGGTAGCCATGAAGGCTAACAATAGATGCCTGGGAACCATTAACAGTAAACACTGGAAACAAGGTTTTTCCGATAACATTGCAGCCAAATTAACAATCTGGCAATGGAAACATAGGCCTTTTGTTTAAATTAAAGGTTCCATCATGTAGGAAACATATGATCTCATTTTATCTACCCCTTCCTTGTATACTTTAACGTGCCCCCCATTTGGGGGAGATGGGTGGTCATATAAATTTAAATAATAAATATAAATTAATTAATTTATTAACCGCCCAGAGTCGTCGTTATACGAGATGGGCAGTGAAGAAATATGATAAATAAATAAATAAATTCAATCAGTCAGGTTAATCTTATCAATCACATTGACCGTAATGTCCTATAGCACCTCGGCTAATTAACTGTAATTATCATATAACCAATGAAATGGAAGCGATGATTTGCATACATCTACAAAGAGGGCTTATAACTTCTGCAGGCTATTTTGCTTATTGACCTCCAGTACCTTATCTGTCAATAAATCAGTTATGCTTGAATGTAATGCCCTGGTCTCCAGTTTAAAAGTACCCTGAGTGGGAACAAATTATCCTTCATGTGACATCAAGCAGGGGTATTCTGTTGTTTTAAAAAGCAGCTTGAAAGAAATGCTTCTCTGTGAAGCTTAGTTAAAATGAAACAGCCTTTCAAAGCATTCCGTAGCCTTAATTTTCAACATCTATGCTTGGAAACTATTTTAGTCATGACATACTTTTACAGTACTTTTTTAATAGTAATTTTATTAAAAATTACAATTAAAAAGCTAAAAAGCTAATGCAAACTAAAAAAAATAAAAGAATAAAAAGAAAAAAATAGAAAGTGCAGAAAAGAAAAAAATAGAAAGGAAAACAGAAAAGAAAGAAATAGTAAGGATATAGTACAGAAAAAGAAAAGAAATATATAAGGAAATAATTTCCGCCTTCATCACAAGTACAATTTTAGTAACTTATCACCTTCTCTTACTATAAAAACAACAAATGATCTCTTCTTCCCATATCCCATCTGTTACCTATGAACAAATCCTTAAAGCCTTGTTGTTCAGTCCTGATCAGCAAAAGTCCATTAAGGGTTACCAGAAATAACAACATGTCTATTTTAACCTTGATCAAATAAACCATCTTTATATTCGTTCCTTTTACTTTTAACAATCTTGATCTTTAGTCCCTTCAAATAATGTCCTAGAACTTGATTTCTTTTCATTTTTTCTTTGTCCCTTCTCACAAAATTCTTTAACAAGTCTCTTTTGTAAGTCCAGTATGGGAAAGTTATTCAGGTCACACTTTTGGTTTGTTATTTGTATATCCCTTTTAATTATTAAGACATCAGCTGGTTTCATATGTACAGTATGTCCAGTGTAGCATCTTTTCCCATATCATTCTTGTAGCCTGTCATTTTTAAATCCACTTTCAGATCAGTCTCAGTCTTGTCCAGTAAAACGTGTTCCTCTTCCATAACAATTTTCTGCTTAATTGTTTGTTTGGTGTTAATCCCTGCTTATCTGGGTGTTGGCTGTTGGAGAGGATGTGGTCTGGTTTCCTTCTTAGCTTTTTAAGCAGAAAACAATACCCTAATCAAGGAACTACCAAGGAGAAAACCACACCCCCACCAATACTGGCAGGGCAAGCTACTGTATATAAACAGGGAGCAAACCCCACACTCACCAGCACTGATGATGTTATCTAGTTGGGTCATGAAATGTCTGCAAGCAAACAACCAAGCTCAGAGAGCACCAAGGATTCCTCCTTTATTCTGCACCTGGGGGGGGGGAACAATTTGTTGGATGGGGGTAATGGATCCAACAGATAATCATTAATTGTTCTGTTTTTTTTAATCTGTCATTTACTAAAAGAAAAGAGAATGTGGGTCTCAGATGCTTTCTTTAAAATAATTTCTGTGGTTTAAAGCTGCAGGAGACCTTGTGGGATTAGGAGATTGAAAGTTTGCTTCAATAACCTAATATGTTTGCCTTAACTAAAACAGAGTCACACTGAAAGATACTCTTGAAGAGAGACAAATTGGCCACAAGGGCTCGGATTGAAAATTTAGAAAGTCTCCTAAAATTATATTCTGCCAGATATAAATCTCTTCCCTTTAATTTTATAGCTACCTTGTTAGATTAGTTGTACCCATACCTCTCTGGAATGTAAAGGAAATAATGGAAGATAAAATTTGATTCCTCATATAGTCATGTATGTGTCAGAAGTCAATATAGTGCCATGCATTTATAGTGAGTAATTAGACCATAGCTTTCCAAACTGTGTGTCACGACACTTTAGTGTGTCGCAACACACAGTTTAGTGTGTCGCGAAGCGGCGGTGCGGGGGTGCGCGTGGTGGCGGTGGCAGCGGCACGCCATCAGCACTTCCGCGTTTTAGCGAGGGCGGCGGCAGCGTTGCCGCCGTTGGTGTGTCACCAACGGCAGCAGTTTGGAAAGCACTGAATTAGACTGATCTGTATCTATGCCCTGTAAAGTTATATTTTTGTAGGCATTATTTGTAGGAACATTCTCAGGATTAAAAAAAAACAGAACACAATTTATGTTTATTGACTGATAGCATGGACTCACTTGCTTTTAAAATGGTATTTAGCGGAAGTATGCCATGATGTGGAATGAGGCAGCTCCCACAGGGATGTAAGTAAAATAAAAATAGCAGGTTCAGCTTCATGCTATATATTTAATGTATTGTGTACCCCAAATTCCCTCTCTCTTTGCAGATGTCCTTAGATGGGCAGCATTTGTCCCTTTGTTTCTTCTTCCCTAGGAGTGATTTCTGATTTTATTTGTTCTTCTTGAGTTTTATGTTATTGCAAACAGCCTAGCTCTCTCCAGTTTATCATGATTATGCTGAATGTTTGGCCTGTCCTCTCAAATCATTTGCAACCTCTCTAGTTTCTTTTTTCCATTAACGCTGGATTATCCTGACCAGGCGTCTGGCCATCACTCATATTCCTTTATTCTTCTAAGTGCTCTCAGGGGCACACAACCAACTGCAGTGAAAACAAGAGATGGTTCTGGCTAAAACAGGTGGTGGTTTGTTTAAGAATGCAGCGGCAGGAATCCTACCACATCTGTACTGGTTGCCAGTTTGCTTCTGGGTAAAATTTAAAGGGTTGATACATGTTCTTTTGAAGCTCCAAATAGCTTGGGTACCTTCAGATTCATGTTCTCCCATATCAACCTGATATTTCTGCAGGTCACAAGGAAAAGCCTTTACCACCATTCCATGTAGGGGGGAACTTATTTCACCTATGGTCAAAAGGTTTTCAAGTAGTTGCATCTAGAGTCATATGAACTGGGCAACCTTACAAATCTAATACAGATACTGTAGTCCTTACTTAACAACCACAATTGGGACCAGAATTAAACAGAACTAAGCAAAGTGGTCATTAAGTGAATCCAACCTGATTTTTGACCTTTTCTGCAATGGTCATTAAGCAAATCACCGCAGTCATTAAGTGAACCATGTGGTCACTAAGTGAATCACACAGTTCCCCATTGATTTTGCTTGCCGGAAGCTGGCTGGGAAGGTCAAAAATGGTGATCACATGATCGCAGGATGCTGCAACAGTCGTAAATGCAAACTGGTTGCCTCATTTTCGTGCCCATTACTGAGTTGTTATGGCAGTGCAATTCAAACTTCTTGAATTTGATAGAACGTGGATCTGATCCAGACCTTCTATTATAGTATTCCTATTTCATAGGAGGGTTTTTTAGTTTCATTTTGCAGCTTTAAAAAGGAGACAGGAATTCCAGTATACAACCCCTATCTGCAACTTCAAATGGTAAAGTCCAGAAGGTGTTTGGCACATGATTCTGGCCTTATACAGCCAATAAATGATAGAGAAGCACTTTAGGAACATGGTACATTAAAAAACAAAAAAGTCCTAAGACAATTTTAACTATCACAATGTAATTGTAAGAACAATATTACCATCCAGAGAAAGTGGGTTTCCTTGTTATGAGAGCTAGACTCATTCACTCCACAATTGTATTCCCTAACCTGCTGCTTTCCATGTATGTTTAATTACATATATAAAGATGCCCCCCAAATTGACCTTGACTCCCATTGACTACATAGACACAACTATTCAGTCTTCTTGGCAGTGTTACAGAAGGAGGTTGTGATTGTCTACTTTGACCATAGGTGTGGTTTTTGTTTGCTTGTTTGCTTCCCCGTCTAGGTAGCCCTTCCAAAACCTAATCAGGCCCAATCCTGCTTAGCTTCCAAACCTAGACAAGTTTAACCAAGTGCTGCCACCTGTTCTCAGGATTTCCAGCCACCGCAGTGAACGGCTGGGGATACTGGAAACTATCATTCCAAAAAAGAAAAGAAATATATAGTTGCACAGAAATTCAGGGATCAGAGCATGGAAACCCTGTTGAAAATATTTGAGTAAAAATAAAGGGCAAGAGAAACAAGGTAGATACTGTTGTGGGAGTTTATTATAGATGGCTGGGCAGACAGAAGATCTAGATGAGGATGTCTTTCTGTATCTGATGACCAGTCTTTCAAAGAGGCATACAATAGTGATAATGGGGGATTTCAATTACCCTGACATCTGCTGGGGATCTCAATCTGCCAAGAGTCAGAGGCCCAGCAAATTCTTGTCTTCTCTTGCTGACAACTTCATTTATCAAAATACAGAAGATATTACAACGGAGTCTGCTATCCTGGACCTAATCCTCACCAAGAGGGAGGAATTGGAGGAAGAAGTGAAGGTGACTGGTACCCAGAGGAGAAGTGTTCATGCTATCTTTGAAGTTGTGATATCCAGAGGAAGAGGAACTAAGGTGTCAGTTGTGACTGAATTTCAGAGCAATGGATTTTGAGAAGATAGCTTTGATCCAATGGCTTGAAATTCTGAAGGACAAAAGTGTCCAGAAAGGATGGGAAGAGAAATCCCCACAAGAAGGGAAAATGGGAGGAATCTAAAGAAGCCAGCCAGCATGGGAATATGCACAGCCCTCTAAAATGCTGAAGAAAGAAAGGGACATGTATAAGAAATGGAGGAGAGGTACATAACTGAAGAAGAATACAAGGTGGGCTCCAGAAACTGTGCAACAGGTATCAGAAAGACTACAATTCAAAATGAGCTGAGGCTTGTGAAATAACAAAAAGAACAGAAAAGGGTTCTTTGGGAAGTGAAAGGAAAGCCAAAGAGGATTTAGGTCCATTGTGAGGAGAAAGTGGTAAATCTGTAATCAGTAAGGTGATCGCAGAACCACTGTTGGTAATCCTGGAAAACTCCTGAAGGACTATTGGAGTCCCAGAAGACTGGAGGAGAGCCAATCATCTCCATCTTCCATCTTTCAAGAGGAAAAGAAGGAGGCCCTGGGAAACCATAGACCTGTCAGTTTAACATCTAGGGAAGGTCCACAAACAGATTATCAAACAACATGATTGTGAGCACTTGCATAGGCTTGCTACAATTAGCAGGAATCAGCATGGGTTTGTCACAAAGAAATCATACCAGAGTAACCTTATCTTCTTCTGTGATAAAGTTATTAACTTAGTAGATCAGGGGAATGCCATAGATATTGTATACCTCAACCCCAGCAAAGCCTTTGACTAAGTGCCTCATGATACTATCCTTCATAAAATGGTGGATATTGAATAGACAATACCATTGTTAGATGGATTAATGGTTGGTTGAATGACCGTACCCAAAGTATGCTTCTTAATGGCTCCATTTCAGTTTGGAGGGAAGTGGAGTGTCACAGAGTTTTGTTCAAGGCCATGTGTTGTTAAACATTTGTATTAATGATTTGGATGAGGGAATTGCAGAGATATTTATAAAGCTTGCAGATAACACAGAGCTGGGAGAGGTGGCTATTACTTTAGAAGAAAGAGAGTGGATTCAAAAAGATCCAGAGAGGTTTCAGCAGTGGGCTGAAGTCAGTAAGATGGAACTTCACAGAAATAAGTATAAAGTTGTACATCTGGGTAGAAAAAGTGTAAGACATATGTAAAGAATAGAAGAGACCTGGCTGAGCAGTAGTAAATTTGAGAGAGATCTGGGTGTCCTTGTTGACCACAAGTTAAACATGAGCCAGCAGTGTGACGTAGCTGCTAAAAAGGCAAATATTATCTTGTGGTGAATTAACAGTAGCATAAAGTCCAGCTCACAGGAAGCCATTGTTCCACTGTACTCTGCCATAATCACATCCCACTTGGAATACTGTGTCTAGTTCTGAGCACCTCAGTTAAAAGAGGATATGACAAATCAGAGCAAGTTCAAATGAGGGCTACCAAGATGGTGAGGGGTCTGGGAAAAAAGCCCTATATTAGCCTTGCGAGGTAGGCAAGACGCACCCCCAGAAGTACTAGCCCTATCTTTATTGTAAGGTAACATTAACAGAACCATACAAGTCTGAAAGTACATCTCTCCCCCCTCGCCTTTACAGTCCAAGAAACTAGGGAGGGTCTCTTCTGAGCCGCTTCCATCCATATTCCTGCTTTGGACTCAGCTCCCTCTTATCTGACTGTTGCCTAGTCTGTGGTTCTTCCTCCTGTCTCCCAAGGTGTTGGGGTTTGTATATACCCAGGAATTTACAGATAGATAAATTATACTGGAGAGGCTTGATATCTAGGTGAAAGGGGAATTATTCTGCAAGTCACCCAATTAGCAGCCATTGTTGTAGGGATGATGTGGCAGCAATGACTCATACTACAGGTGCTATCATTTAGTTGGGTGTGGCAGATGATGAGAGTGACCTATAATGTGATTGGTCAATTTATGTATATAAGCAGAGAAGATCTGGTATTCTTTCTTCTCGTTGCTGTTGAAACTTCTCATCGCTGTATTCCATCGTTGCTGTATCATTTGTTACTGCTGTTGGATGTATTTTGGACTACATATGTATATAAAGTAAATAGGCTATTTTATCTAATCTCTGCTTGAGTGTCTATTTACTGCATAGAACATGGATCACTGGTGTCTTGGAAAAAGGAGCAGGCCGCCCCACGGTGCGCACTCTGACACAAGGTCATTCCCAAATACTGTTACACCTTATGAGGAATGGTTAAAGGTTCTGAGTATATTGTCAAAGGCTTTCACGGCCGGAGTTCGATGGCTGTTGTGGGTCTTCGGGCTGTGTGGCCGTGTTCTGGAAGTTGTGGTTCCTAACGTTTCGCCAGCATCTGTGGCCAGCATCTTCAGAGGGCAGGAGCACAGATAGAAGCAAAATCTCTGTACCCAGGTAGAGTGGCAATGTTCTATTTATAGAGCTAAATTATAGGAGATTAGGTGGGGTTTTTTGTTGTGTTGAAATGTTAACGAGTGGCTGATGAGCGTGATTAGCATGTTCATTGTGAGAAGTATTCCCATGACCTGGTGGTTGGACTGAGTTCTTCTCATTTTGTGACTGAGGCTCATATGTGTGTCGAATAGATCTTTTTCTGTGATGGCAAGGTTTCGGCGGGTTGTGTGAATTCTCTCGCGCAGGAGGGCTTGTTCAAGGCGGTCGTATATGCGGCTGGCTTGTGACGATTTGAAGGTCCTTTTCATTCTGAGAAAGGCTGGAATGGTCCTGGTATCTCTGCATCGCATTAGGAAGGTTAAGGAGCAGAGTAGGTGTGCTTTTCTGTTCCGGAGTGTTTCCAGTCTCCGTGTCTGTCGGAACGTTCAGAGTATATTTAGCCTACACAAAAGAAAACAGAGAGAGCATATCATAGCAGGATTATCACTTGCTAATTATTGTAAACCGCCCAGAGTCACTCTTTGAGTGAGATGGGTGGTGGCTAAATTTGAAAAATAAATAAATAAATAAATAGATAGATAAATAAATAAATAAATAGATAAATAAATCACACAGAAGAAGGCAGGATCAAACTACTGGGTTCAAATGACAAGGAAGGAAATTCAGGCTAGACATCAGGAGGAACGTCTTGACTATAAGAGCTGCAGCTCTGGTGGGTCCTTCTCCAATGGTCTTCAAAGCCTGGCTCATCATCTGTCAGAGAGGCTCTAGTGCAGAGTTTTTCAAACTTTGTTCCGTGGAGCCCTAGGGTTTCACAGAAGCCTGATGGGGTTCCATGAGAGCCTAAGCACAAAATCAAAAAAGAAGTTTGCTCAAACACAGCCAGTTTTCTATTACTAGGTCTTTCCCTCTTGATCAGGGTTCTGGATTTAAAAAAAAATTAACAAGTTCCACAACCTTGAAAACCCCTGCTTAGGTGAATTTTGCACTGACCCAGGGGAGAGGGGGAGGGGTGGTGGACTAGATCAGGGGTGGGGAACCTTTTTTCTGCCAAGGGCCATTTGGATATTTATAACAACATTTGTGGACTGGGGGCAGGGTTTGCGGATGGGAGCCAATCACGCTGAAGGGGGCGGGGTTTGCGGGCGGGAGCTCCTAGATATATTGAATTTCGAGGCCCCCCTGTGGTTGCCTTGGCAGGGCCAGACGAAATGATTTTGTGGGCCTTATATGGCCCGTGGGCCAGACGTTCCCCACCCCTGGACTAGATGATCTCTTCCAACTCTGTGATTCTATGAATTATGAGAGCCAGGAAACCTGTAAGGTGTCAGGAAGGCTGATCTCAAATTTCAGTCAGTGCCTTTACCCATGGGAATGAAATCCTTAAATACAACCACAAGAAGCTTATGCCTTTGACTTTGACTTTTCTTGTTCTGAGAGCCTTTCCTTTTGTTTGGCATCCTTTCCTTTTCTGCGAGAGATTTAGGCATCAACAGGAGCAGAGCAGAGGGAAAGCCAAAAAAAGAATGCTCCGGCATAAATGAAAATCTATGTTTCAAAATAACTGGACCTGAACTGAAAAGGTCGTGAGACATTTTATCAACTTCCGAGCCAAATCTTAACAGTCCCACAGCAGTGCCGTTTTATTGTCACTGGCTGCAAATGAAAAAGAAAACATCTGAACACCAAGGCGGATGGCGAAGACGCTGAATGAGAATGGCCCCGTTCTTCATTTCTGTTCATCTCCATTAACGTGCCACTCATTAATAAGAGCAGAAGAACAATCAATTTAAATAGAAGCACAGCAATCAGCTCCTCTAATGTGGGAGCAAAGGGGATTAAATCATCCTTTGCGAAGCCTGGGAAGAGATGCTGCAGGGGAACTTTATTAGAAGCGTGTCAGGATGTAATTTTTATTTTACAGTTTCTCCATCTGATGAAGCTCCAGCCAGGATTGGATCCAATTTTTGCCTTTGGAGCTCAGCAAATTGGTTCGGAGAATTATCTTGTCATCATCGTTGTCATAATCAAAACGGCAAGATGTGTATTTCAGAGGCTTCGGAAGTTTTTCTTGCAGGGGGGCTGGAAGTAGAAAAATTTAGAGAAAAAAAACTCTTTGTAGAGGGAAAGAGGAGAAATTCCACAACTTTCAGGACTATTCACTCATCTCCAGAATGTAAACAAGATATGGTAACAGTGGAATCATATAGTGGTTGGGTTAGGAGGGTCCACAGGGTGTGGCCAAAAAAGTCAAGATGGCAGCCATGATGGTGTGATTGAAGCTCCACTTGTTTTTTATGTGCACCACAAAAAAGCCATCTTGACTTTTTTGACCACACCCTGTGGATGCCCTTACTTAGGATTATCCTATGTCTTGATGCAATTTCTATGTTTTATGCTCAAACAACTACTAAACCCTATCAAATCTGGCAACTCATTCCCATTGAACCTGAGATAGCAGATGGAAAACTACTGGCTCTTTCACTTTGAAACTTGATTTTATTTCATTTATATCCTGCCTTTCATTCGGGAGCTCAGGATGGCATACACAGCATCCCCTTTTCTCATTTCTCTGCACAACAGCCCCGCGAGGTTAGTTGAGCTGAGAGATTGGAACTGCCCCAAAGTCCTTCAGAGACCTTCCAAGTCCCCCAAGAATTTCCTCAGCTCAGCAGACCTTGAACCTGGATCTCTCCATTCCTAGTCTGACACCTTCACCACTACACCATAAGGCTGTTGAGCTGAGAGAATGGGACTGGCCCAGGAAGTTTCCATGGCTGAGGGGGGATAAGAACCAGGATATCGCCATTCCTAGCTGGTCTCCCACCACTACACCACACTGTCTGTTGGTATGAGAAAGAGGGTCTGGCCTCAAGTCCCCCAGGGAGCTTCTGTGGCTGACGGGGGACTAGAATTAGGGTCTTCCTGCTCCTAGCCTGACATCTTCACTACTACACCACATTGGCTCTTGGGCTGAGTGAAAGGAGCTGTCCCAAAATCTCCCATTGAGCTTCCATGGATGGAGGTGGACTATTCCGGAACCGCCCAGAGTTCCCTTGTGGGGGGAGATGGGCGGTGATATAAGTTAGAAATAATAATAATAATAATAATAATAATAATAATAATAATAATAATTCCAATGCCTTCACCACTATACCACACTTCCTTCCCTCAATGACAGTCACAAGAATAGGGCTTATTCTTGAGGAAAGCCAACATTCCCTATAGAGCTGCTTCTTCATGAGTAGCTGTTCATCAAGCAAGCATTTTCTGCATCAAGGGTAAGGACTGAGTAAATGGCCAACAAGAAACCTTCATGATGCTACGAGGCTGGGCTTCTGTGAGGAAATTTAGAGCTGACCTTGAGGAAGGTATGAGAGCAATGTGAAGGGGGCGCCATCATGGCTGCCATCTTGACTTGCAGAAAAAAATGACACAGTCCTGAGATGGAGGGAAACGTGAGAATGGAAATCAAAATAATCCCACCTTGATTTTGTTGAAGATGGGACAGAATAAACTTGGACAGACTTTCGTTATTCTGTTTTTATATCTTACAACTATGAAGTAGCTTTCTTGGAATCCTTGCAGCATCTGTTTCTTGACCTAGCCTACCTTGAAGGGCTGACGTGAATCTTGAAAAACATTCCAAGTTTTTCTCTCTGTCCCATTTTATACTAAACAGAATCAGGGCAGTGCTATTTTGAGTTTCTCAGAACGGTGTAACCTTTCCTGTAGGTCCCCCCCCCCCGCACCCCTTAAAGGTTCACTCATTCTTTTCCTACGCCCAAGGCCAGCTCTACATTTTTTTTTCACAGCTTCGGATGGATTAAAACAGAGCTCTTACACAGATAATAGCTGGGGTGATTCAATTTTCTCTCACCCTTTACTGAAATGCCACTGTCACAGAACTGAAAAGAGATCTGGGTTTCTCCTCCATTTTTATTAACCATATATTAACCGTTCTGTTGCCCGTCTCTCCCTCTGCTGAGGTTTTCAGAAGCTTCTGGTTGGACCACATCTGAAGTATAACATTCAAATCCAAGCAACATATTTATGTCCGTGACATATTTAAGTATGTATATATTTATTATTGGTTTTCCATGCCGCCTTTCTATCCATCTGGCAAACAAGGCGGCTTGCAATACTAAACATGAAAAAGTTAAAATAAGGACTTCCATACAATTAAAAGGATAATTAAAACAACCAGTAAAATGAAAGAAATTGACAATTCAAAACCCTAGCAGAAGAGGTGTGTTTTTACTAACTTCCTAAGTGCTGAGAAATGTAACTCCCTTCAGACATTTTTTTAAAATCATGTAATTTTTACATGAGGAGGAGAAAATGTACCAACTTTTTCCCCACTTCTTAAAAATGCCCTCTCTGCCTGCATTAGCATTAGAGAGTCTGTATTCTCCAGAGACACTCAACAGTATTTAAAACCTGGATTTTCTGGATGGGGGGCGCGGTAGCTCAGTGGGTTAAAACACTGATGCTGTAGGACTGCTGATCAGTAGATTGGCAGTTCGAATCTCCGCGTGGCGAGGTGGGCTCTCGCCACTTGCCCCAGCTCCTGTCAACCCAACAGTTTGAAAGCTAATGCAAGTAGATACATGGGTACCACCTTACGTGGGAAAAATGTGCTGGCGTCCTGTCGGGAATTGTTCCACCGGAGGAAAAAAGAGCGGAGGAAGATTGAATCGTGCCGGTGAGGACAGACCCGGATGTGACATCAACGGGACGTCAGCAGCCGGCTCAAGGCATCCTGGGAATTGTAGTCCAGAGCCTTAGAAGAGCCGGTTCCCTTACCCCCTCTCCTGGTGCGCGGGTGAATTACACACTTGGTGATATTGTATAATGTATAATGTATAATGATAAAAATGTATATATAGATATGTATGTAAGCCGCCTAGAGTCCTCCGTTAGGGAGGGGATAGGCAGGGTATAAATAACACTATAAATAAAATAAATAAAATAAATGTATTAGGAACTGAGCAGATTTTCCAAGGATATAATAAATTGACATGGGGAGGGGGGACACAGAACTAACATTTTCATCTACACTCCCCATTCTTGCACATAGAAATGACATGTTTTTTAAAAACCCTGAAGAGGACAATTAGTAAGGCAATTGTCAGCAGTTCCCCTGGATTGTGAGAGGTCTGGTCAAAGTGTGCAATTTATTTCTTGAGATCAGGGCTTTCCAAAGGTTTCCCGCGGCGACACACCAACCGCCGTTGGTGTGTTGCCATGGGAAAACCCGGAAGTGCCGCCGTTGCGGCAGCACACAAAAACCTGGAAGCGCTGCTGCCGCTTTCGGGTTTTTGCATGCCGCCTTTGGTGTGTTGCTGCGGGAAAACCCGGAAGCGCTGATGATGATCAGCGCTTCCGGGTTGTGTGGCGACACACCAGACTGTGTGTGGCGACACACTTTTGTGTCGCGACACACAGTTTGGAAAGCTTTGCTTTAGATTTATAATTTAGATTTATAAAGGCCACCCCACTCAGCACAGATTCTGGGCAGTGTACAGTTAAAACCAATACAATACCGCGTATGTTTAGTCTAAGAAACAAAGGCTAAGGGGAGACATCAAAGCAGTTTCCTCTGCATGTGTCAGGATGGAGGCTGAGTCTGAGGTGGAGGAGGGGGAGCCGACCATTGAAAAGGCGGGAAAGAGTGGGGAAGGCGCAAAAATTGAACAAGGGGATGAGGCAGCACAGAGCTTTGGGCGGCAAGATTCTAAGCCGCTGATTGGAGAAAGCCAGGGGGCGGATTCACTGCCACCTATCAGCACACGAGAAAGGAGGGCGGAGAGACGAGCTGAGCAGCGAGAGGCGCGATTGGCCCCTTCACATAAACGGCGGGAAAATTGAAAGGCTAAAAGGTGCCAGAAACCAGAACAGGTTGCCAGAGACAACCGTTCATGCAGCCCGATGCAGTTGCCCATCCCCGCTGAGGGGAGCTGAGATCCTGAGCCTTGCCTTGCTGCCGCGCCGGATTCTGCTTACAAGCCTCGCCCTGCCGCCGCGTAAGACTTCGCTCCCATGCCTTGCCTTGTGACTGTGCCGGATCCTGTCTCCGAGCCTTGCCTTGCTGCTGCGCCTGATCTTCCTTCCGTGTCTTGCCCTGTTGCCGCGCTGGAGCCCACTTCCAACCTTTGCCTTGCAGGATCTGATTGCTTCAATTGCCTGTCATAAATGGATACCTGGGAATGGGACAGCCTGTTTTTACACTGCCCTACAATCAGTTATTGCTGGTTGTCCTTGAGGGAGGTAGAGTGCTCCAGACCACCTTGGCTTTCACTCTGTGGTCTAATGACATCATTGGATCTTGGTAACATGGAGGCCTTGGAAATGAAGGGCTTGGACATCAATTCCTATGAGGAATGGAAGAACCAAATATGGTTAAACGAGAAGAGCTAAAATAAGGGAAGAAATTAGAGCTGTCTGTGAATGTCTGGAAGACTAGCCCATAGAACAGGGCTTTCCAAACCTTTGTCGTTGGCGACACACCAATGGCCGGCGCGCAAAAACCCGGAAGCGCCACCACTGCGGCGCGCAAAAACCCGGAAGCACTGCCACCGAGGCATGCAAAAACCCAGAAGCGCCACCGCCGCCGTGGCACGCAAAAACCTGGAAGCACGGCGGCGGCAGCGCGGTGGCATCCTGGTATGTCACGCAACAACCCGGAAGCGCTGATGGCCTGCCGCCATCAGCGCTTCCGGGTTGTCGCCTGACACACCTGGGGCCCTCAGGTGACACAGTAGTATGTCGCGACACAAAGTTTGGAAAGCCCTGCCATAGAAGATGGAGTAGATATGTCTATGAAGGTTCTCAGTCATCCAGGTGGAATTGTCTGTAGCTTGAATCATGTCAACTGGATTTCTATTTTCTCAGTGGAAACGTTTCGCTCCTTATCCAAGGAGCTTCTTCAGTCTGAGCAAAGTTGGTAAGGGAATCCTAAATCCTAAATCATTTAGGATTCCCTTACCAACTTTGCTCAGACTGAAGAAGCTCCTTGGATAAGGAGCAAAACGTTTCCACTGAGAAAATAGAAATCCAGTTGACATGATTCAAGCTACAGACAAGATGGAGTAGACTTGTTCTCTGTTACTGAATATGGATTCTCCCAGCTTTCTCAAGATTCTGGAAGATGAAGTTCAGCACCTTTGGAGGGCATCTCCAGGACTCTTCCAGTTCTGAAATCTTATGATTTGGTGCTTGTCTGCTCTCATAAGCACAATGCAGAACTAGGTGAATTTGATCCCAGAAGGAAGAAGATACATTCTTCTTTGCAGAATTACTAAGTGCCAAACGGTGGAGGACCTATTGCAAATTAAATTCAAACCATCATTTCAGTGTGATCTTTCTGGCATGACTGAGAAAGAGACAGAGAAGGTAGCAAGGAACTGAGAAACCTGGGAGGTATCACGGCACCCAAAACACAGTCTTCCAGAAGACCCTGTGGTGGTATATAAAACAGTTGTTTCTTTATTTAGGAAGCCTATTTGGAGAAATTTCTTACATAAGTAAGAAAGCAGCATACATATATTCATGTTGGCACTTTTCAAATTATATCTACCTTCCCCTCCTCTCCCAATTCTTTCTCACTGAGATTCCAATTTGCTTTAGACTTTGTAAGCATTGCTTGGTACTTGGTATTCAGAACTACTCACACAGCCCTAAATGAGAAAAAGGCTTCTTTTTTTAAAAACACACACACAAAGAGGAGAGAGAGAGAGAGAGAGAGAGAGAGAGAGAGAGAGAGAGAGAGAGAGAGAGAGAGAGAGAGAGAGAGAGAGAG
The DNA here is from genome assembly GCA_023362775.1 of Charina bottae. NCBI lineage: Eukaryota > Metazoa > Chordata > Lepidosauria > Squamata > Charinaidae > Charina > Charina bottae. The sequence goes on from JALMGJ010000003.1 coordinate 134,215,005, forward strand.
AGAGAGAGAGAGAGAGAGAGAGAGTGTTTCTTGTGCTTCAAATTCCTTGCAAGCCAAAACTACAATACTTGGCATATTTCCAGCCTGTTTAACTAGGCTTATGTGGTTAATTCATCACACACTAGGACATGAGGCCTATTTTCTCATGGTTATGTGGGACTATAAAGAGTCTTGTTCTTTATACCAGCAATCCAGAGAAAAGCCTGTAGGCCTAAAAAAAAAAAAATTAGGAATTTTTTTCCCAAGCCAGGCTTCTCCATCCTTTCCAAATATCCAGCATGGGACTTCAGACCCAACTGATCTGAAAGTTGCGGAAGGAAGGAAGGAAGGAAGGAAGGAAGGAAGGAAGGAAGGAAGGAAGGAAGGAAGGAAGGAAGGAAGGGTTCTTGTAGCTGTTAGTTCAGCCACTTCTGTGCTAGATCCATGCCCCTCCTGGCTAGTCAAGGCTGCCCGGGAGAGGACACGTGATTGGGTCTGGGCGGTGGTTAATTCCTCTTTGAGGGAGGGGGTGGCTCCACCAACTCTTAAAGAGGTGGCAGTGCACCCCCTCCTGAAGGGGCCATCGCTTGACCCAACCAATCTGGATAGTTTCCCTCCCGTCTCCAACCTCCCCTTTCTAGGGAAGGTTGTTGAGAAAGTGGTCGCTCGGCAGCTTCAAAGGGCTCTGGATGAAGAGGATTATCTGGAGCCCTTTCAGTCAGGATTCAGGCTGGGATATGGGACTGAGACAGCATTGATCGTGCTCTTGGATGACCTCTGGCGGGAGCGGGATAGGGGCAGTGTAACCATCCTTGCTCTTCTTGACCTCTCGGCGGCCTTCGATACCATCAATCATGGTATCTTTCTGGACCGGCTTCGGGAGTTGGGGGTGGGCGGCACTGTGCTGCGCTGGTTCTCCTCCTTCCTCCGGGGTCGGTTCCAGTCGGTGTTGGTGGGAGGGGAGAGGTCCAGTCCACAGCCCCTACTGTGTGGGGTGCCACAGGGCTCGGTTCTCTCGCCCCTCTTATTTAACATCTACATGAGGCCGCTGGATAAGGTGATCCGATGGTTTGCGGTGAGGTATCATCAGTATGCTGATGATACCCAGCTTTATATCTCCTCCCCAGGCTGTCTGAGCGATGCCGTGGATGTCCTATCTCAGTGCCTGGAGGCTGTAGGGGCCTGGATGGGGCACAATGGGCTCCGGTTCAACCCAAGCAAGACTGAGTGGCTTTGGGTGTTTGGGCCTCCCAGTACCAAGGTTTTTCCATCTTTGGTCCTGGATAGGGTGGCACTTCCCCAGACGGACCCAGTGCACAATTTGGGGGTTGTCTTGGACTCACGGCTCCTGCTGGAAGAACAGGTGGCAGCCATGGATAAGAGGGCCTTTGCACACCTTCAGGTTGTGCACCAGTTGCGCCCATTCCTGGACCGGGAGGCACTACTCACTGTCACTCATGCCCTCGTGACCTCCCGCTTGGACTATTGCAATGCGCTATACATGGGGCTGCCTTTGAAGAGCATTCAGAAGCTTCAGCTGGTACAGAATGCAGCTGCCCGGGTAGTAAATAGTGTTGGCTACTCGGCACACATAACACCACTGCTTTGGGAGTTGCATTGGTTGCCAGTGTGTTTCTGGGTGCAATTCAAGGTGCTGGTTGTTACCTTTAAAACCCTTCATGGCTTGGGACCGGGTTACCTTAGGGACCGTCTTTTCCCAGTTGCTTCTACCTGTCCAATCCGGTCCAGCAGGATGGGCGTGCTCCGGGTCCCATCAGCTAAGGAATGTCAGCTGGTAGGGACTAGGAGATGTGCCTTTTCTGCTGTGGCGCCTGCCCTCTGGAACATCCTTCCTCCTGAGATTAGGATGGCCCCGACCCTTTCAGCTTTTCGGAAGGCCTTGAAGACCTGGCTTTATGCCTGGGCCTGGGGCCCTGAGTGTGCGAAGGGCCCCGTTTCATGGTTGTGTTAACACCTATGTTTTTTAAGATCTCTTGGCTGTATTTATATTTATATTTAATTTTTTGGTATTGATTTTATTGTTGATTGTTTTTATTATTGTTAGCTGCCCAGAGTCACTGGTTTGAGATGGGCGGCTATATAAATTGAATAAAAGGAAGGAAGGAAGGAAGGAAGGAAGGAAGGAAGGAAGGAAGGAAGGAAGGAAGGAAGGAAGGAAGGAAGGAAGGAAGGAAGGAAGGAAGGAAGGAAGGGACAGCTGGGGCAATCTGAACTGGCTTGCAAAACCCCAGATAACCACTAAATGTCACCAAAGATAGCAAAGACTGTGTGATGTCAGAACAGTCTACCTTTTTGTTGCCATCTAGTGGTCATATCTTTACCAAAGCAGGTCTTTTTTCTCTTTCCTTCTAATCTTAACCACTGCTAATTTCTCCATAGTATAGGCATGTATATGCACCAGGCAAATTCTTGTTAAAGTCTGCTTAAGAGAGAAAAAGAGGGGGGAAACTGTTTTGCCACTGCCTTCTTCCAGGATGTTAGACTCAGGATTTTCTGATCGTCTCCCATTAGCATGACTGGTCCTGCTTAGTTTTTGATATCAGCCAAGACTGGCTAGATGGTGCCACTTAGGAGAGCCCAGCATTATATTAGCTGTTCAAAAAGTGGGGTGGGGGAAGGAGACAAATCTGGGACTTTACAAACACTGAAAGAATTGACAACTAGGAAAGGAAGAAGCTCAACCAGCTACTACTAGCCCACTGAGTTTGGGGGTGATCCCAAAACCCCACAGTTTTTCCCAGCATTTATGAGATCCTAAGGACTGGAGTGGAAATTAAAGTCTTGGGCTGCCACTTCTAGGTGAGAAGTCAGGGTTGACTGTGAAGCTTCATAAGATATGTATATCATACTCACATCTCTGTGAGTATGATTCAATATAAATCTGAATTTTCCTAGCCTACTTCAAAACTTCACAACAGTTTTGCACCCACTGGCCAGGAACACGGGTAAAAAACTTAGATGGCTTCTGCAGATTTCCCCACTTTCCATTTTTCCTTCCCCTGCGCATTTGCAAATAAACAAAGCTCCTCACTTGCAAACCAACAAAGCACATAATTGATCCCTGAGATTTGTTACTATAAGATGTGATGGTTGCTCACTTGGATAATTTTAAATGGAAATTGGATACATTCACGGGGCACAGATCTAACAAGGGCTATTAATATTGAAGACAACCTTTGAAAACCCTCCCCCATGGATGCCACTCTTGAAACACCTCCCTTGGATGCCACTGGGTGTAATAATTTGAAGGGGGGCAGGCTCCAATACCAGTTGCAAGGGAATAATGGCAGGAAAGGCATAGGTCTCCATTGCTGGCTTGTGGGCATCTGAGAGGTATCTGGTTTGTTTTGTGAGAAACATGTTGGACCAAGGTGGGCCTTGGCCTGATCCAGCAAGGCTATTCTGATGTGATTATACTGTTATCCTTGTAGCAGAGGAGAAGGAAGAGACCTTGGCTGTAAAGATGGGCCTACTTAATCCCTACCCTTGAAATGATGCCCATGCAGGAGGCTTGTAGCCCATGTCTTCCTTTCCTTGTGGTATAATTGCAGCTTAAGTTAGACTTGTAATTTTATAACTGAGCAAAACATCTGGAGGCTGCTAAATAGAAGACTTGTGAAGAGGAAGCAGAGGTGGTGCCTAGCACATAAAAACCAGGGCAAGCTTCAATTGCATCATTGTGGCTGCCATCTTGACTTTTTTTTTTACCATACCTTGTGTTGGGGATAAGGTTAGGTACTAGGATAGGATATATTGTTTGGATATTATCCTTCCTTTCTCATGTGAGTGAGATCAGCAAAGTATCATCCCCGGCAGCATAAAAAGTTGGAAGCTGAGACAAGGTTGGTTTAACCTTCTGGAAAAATAATCCAGGATGCTATTAGGCAGACTGGATTATGCTGGCATTACCCCTTTTATCCCTCTAAAAAGAACAACCACACAGTTTTGCGGAGTAATAAAAGTAATCTTTACTCACATAAACTGGTTCTCAAAAATAACAGTTGCAGTAGTAGAGTCAAGGCAGGTTTAAAACATACTAAGTTACAAGAATAGAAAATATAGGCTTTAGCATTCTGTCTGGGCTTCGAGAGCTCAGACAACATGTCCTTTCAGTTCGGAAGCATAGTCGGAGAGTCTCTCTCGGAGAGCCTCTGAGGAAGAAGAAGGAAGTGACCTCACAGAGTTCTCACTTCAGGAAGCTACTGCTAGTCTCCGCCCTCTTCATGTCCTTATATGGCGAGATATGAATTGTTAGTATGACTGCCATTATTTTTCCACACCTTGTGGACACCCTTGTCAGAGGGCATAGCAGGGAAGAACTTTGCTTTCTGGGGTGGGGGGGGGGAAGGTGTTCTGAAACTGGCTACACCATCAGAGCCTGAATAGGCAACTTTACCCTTGTTCAAGAGTGCCCAGAACAAGCTAACCAAATTCAAAATGAGCCCACTTGACCCCAAAGGCTGCTTGTCCTGTTCTCTGCTGGTGACAGTGCACAAAATGTATTGCCCAGGGGTTTGGCCTAGGTGATTTCCAAGGTACTTTCGTACCCTTCCATTCTATGATATTGCAGCAAGCTAACACATTGTGATAACCTTCAGTGTCAGAATTCCCAATCAAGAAATCCCACAGGCAGTTACTCTAAAGCATAGCTTTCCAAACTGTGTGTCGGGACACATTAGTGTGTCGGCTGCTGTGTCTGGGTGTGTCGCGGCTGCTGCCTCCGAGCTCTGCCAGGATTCTGCACAGGTCCTAGTGCCTGCCTTGTGCCTTGCTGCCTCCAAACCTGCTGTCATTCCGCTCAGGTCCTAGTGCCTGCCTTGTGCCCTGCTGTAAGAGTGTGTCGCGAAATGATGCCTTGCTGTAAGAGTGTGTCACGAAATGATGCATGTCTAGAAAGTGTGTCACCAACATGAAAAGTTTGGAAAGCTCTTCTCTAAAGGATTCATTTATTCAGGATTAGCATACTTCAGGCCAGGACAAAGCCTCGAATAACGATTTTCGCGCCTAAGCAGCCTTATCAAAAGAAGCGGCTCTGACACCCATCAGAGTCCAGCCATAACAAACCAGTTCCCCACTCCAACAAGCCCTCCCCACTACAGAATGTTCGTTAGGGAGCAGGTGCTTATCAGTTCTCTCCAAGTGATGCAGAAATGCTAAGCCTCTTGAAGCCAAGTAGTGCAAACCAGCAAACTACACGTGTAGAAAAGTCAGAAGCATGGCAGAAGAACATGCGAGGCTGACACACATATGGTTGCATCAAGGCAGCATGATGGGAAGAGGCAGCATATTGCAAGCATATAGGATATATCATCAGCAAGAGTGAACTGGCATGTTGAATCCTCTTTTTCTTTCTTTGAAGGGCTTCAGTTTTTGTTTTGTTTTTTAACAACTGTGTGATATGCCAACACTCACTAGCTTAATCATTTCCTAGCACGCACAGGCAGGGAGAGAGAAAGCCGTATCTGCCAGGATGAGGACTCCATGAAAAGTTGCAAGCATTGGGAATGGGGGCTTGGGGTGGGGAACTGCCAGTCCTAAACATGCAAGATTAGAATCACAGAATTGGAAGGACCTCTATAGGTCATGGAGTTCAACCCATGCAAGAATCCAAATTAGAGCACGTCTGATAGAGTCAGTCTCTGCTTAAAGACATCCTGTCAATTTTGTAGGAGTAGAATTTATTCTTTATAACAAAATGTGGAAGTCTGAAAAGGTATAACTAGACTCCTTCTGACCAGTGAAGAGAAGTAGACCATCTCACTGGATAACCAACGTCACTTACCAAACTGCTCTTACTGGTACTAATGTACATTGGCGAACACTCGTAGCCAAGTAAGATTGTCTTCCAAAGGTAAAATTTTAACGGTGGATCCGTAAGTGGCTATAAAGGCCAATTCTGGATCCGCACAACCTCCCACAATGAGGGCATAGGTTTCCGGGTGGGTCATGATGAGGGTTTGCCTGATGTGCCTTCCTTTTAGCAATTTTCTCCTTTTCGCCCTGTACTTGTGCTTCTTCAAAGTCCATAGCACCATTAATAAAGGCTGACCTCCAATTGAAACACTCATGAGTTAGGGCTTCCCAGTTCTCAATGCTGATATTACATTTTTTTAAATTAGCTTTGAGAGTATCTTTGAATCTCTTTTGCTGTCCACCAATATTCCGTTTTCCATTCTTAAGTTGGGAGTAAAGTAGCTGCTTTGGAAGACGATGGTCAGGCATTCGAACAATATGACCGGTCCAGCGAAGTTGATGTTGGATGATCATTGTTTCAATGCTGGTGGTTTTCGCTTCTTCTAATACGCTAACATTAGTCCGCCTATCTTCCCAAGTAATTTGCAGAATTTTTCGGAGGCAGCGTTGATGGAATCTTTCAAGAAGTTGGAGGTGGCGTTTGTAGAGGGTCCATGTTTCACAGGCGTACAGAAGGGTTGGTAGTACAATGGCTTTGTAAACAAGCATTTTGGTCTCCCTGCGAATGTCCCGATCCTCAAACACTCTACGCTTCATTCGGGAGAAAGCTACACTCGCAGAGCTCAGGCGATGCTGAATTTCAGGGTCGATGTTGGCTTTTGTAGATAGATGGCTGCCGAGATAAGAAAAGTGATCGACATTTTCTAGTGACACACCTTTAAGCTGGATTGATGGCGCTGCAGAGGGATTGGTTCGAACTTGCTGGTAAAGCACTTTGGTTTTTTTAATGTTAATCGAGAGGCCGAGTTTTTCATATGCTTCTGCAAAGATGTTTAGGATAGTTTGAAGATCTTCCTCGGAGTGTGCACAGACTACGTTATCATCAGCATATTGAAGTTCTATAACAGAAGTTGCAATTACCTTATTTTTTGCTTTCAGCCTACTAAGATTAAAAAGCTTTCCATCTGTTCGATATATAATTTCTACACCAGTAGGAAGTTTCTCTTCAACAAGGTGCATAATCATAGCGATGAAGATAGCGAATAAGGTTGGAGCAATAACACATCCCTGTTTAACGCCGGATTCCACTTTAAATGGATCGCTTTGAGAGTCATTGTTATTCAGGATTGTTGCCATCATGTCGTCATGGAGTAACCGCAAGATGTTCACAAATTTATCAGGGCATCCGATTTTCAGAAGGATGGTCCAGAGAGCAGTACGATTTACAGTATCAAAAGCTTTAGTCAGATCAATAAACGCCATGTACAGAGGGCGGTTTTGCTCCTTGCATTTTTCTTGAAGCTGTCGTGCAGTGAAGATCATATCCACTGTTCCCCTGGAAGGGCGGAAGCCATTTTGCGTTTCAGGGAGGATGTCTTCTGATACAGATAGGAGACGGTTTGCAATGATCTTTGCCAGGATTTTGCCTGCTGTGGCTAGAAGGGAGATGCCTCGATAGTTTCCACAGTCTGTTCTATCACCCTTTTTAAAGAGAGTGATAATTATGGCATCCCTAAAGTCTGCTGGAATCTCCTCCCTCATCCAGATTTTTTCGATGAGCTTATGAAGTTGTTGTGTAAGTTCAGGCCCGCCTTCTTTAAAGACTTCAGCAGGAATCCCATCAGGTCCACTAGCTTTGTTATTTTTCATTTGTTTAGTGGCTTTGCTGACTTCCTCCAAACTAGGGGGTACTGCAAGCTCATTTCTTATTTGTTTTTGCGGGATTTGCAAGAAGACTTCATCAGCCACAGTAGAGTGACGATTAAGGAGATTGTAGTAATGCTCTTTCCAGCGCAGTGCAATAGACTCTTTGTCCTTTAGAAGTTTAGCACCATCTACTGAGCGTAAGGGATTTGTACCATGGTTTGTTGGTCCATAGATGGCCTTTATGGCATTAAAAAAGCCCTGTGCATCATGAGCATCTGCAAAATGTTGGGTTTCTTGGGCTTTTTTTATCCACCATATGTTCTTAAGTTCTCTAGTTCTTCTTTGGACTTCTGCCTTTGCACTGGCGTAGATTTTTTTCTTAACGGCACAGTTAATATCTTTTTGCCATATCCGGAAGGCTTTCCTTTTCTTGTCAATAATATGTTCAATCTCACTATCGTTCTCATCAAACCAGTCCTGATGTCTCTTAGTCTGGTATCCGATAGTTTGTTCACAGGCTGAAATAATAGAAATCTTCAATTTAATCCAGTGTTCCTCAACATTTTCAGGAAGTTCCATAGGCAGATGTTCCTTGAGATTTGATTGAAAGCAAGCTCGTTTAATAGGATCTTGAAGGGCCAGTGTATTCATTTTACACCTTGGTTTTCTTCCTTGGAGCCTACGATGAGGGACAATCTTTATGGCCATCGTGGATCGAATTTATCGATGGTCTGTCCAGCAGTCATCGGCGCTCGTCATGGCTCTGGTGAGAAGTACATCACGGCGATCTCTAGCACGGACAATTACATAATCTAAAAGATGCCAGTGCTTCAACCGTGGGTGCTTCCATGATGTTTTAAATTTATTTTTTCTGGCAAAAGAGTGTGTTAGTAATGACAAGGTTATGCTCTGCACATTTAGTCAGAAGTAAGATTCCATTCATGTTGCTCTTGTCAACTCCTTCTTTCCCAATGATCCCTGGCCACAAATCAAAGTCACGCCCAACTCTTGCATTGAAATCACCCAGGAGGATAATTTTATCCTCCTTTGGTATCTCTGATAAGATGGTGTCCAGCTGGGTATAAAATTTTTCCTTGATATCCTCATCTGCATCTAGTGTTGGTGCGTAAGCACTTAGTATAGTTGCCTGTTGGTTTTTGGTGAGTTTTATTCGCAGAGTTGAGAGTCGTTCGTTAATCCCAGTGGGAACTTCTGACAAGAGCTTCACAATGTCGTTTTTGATAGCAAAGCCTACCCTATGTATTCGTCATTCTTGTTCAGGCAGTCCTTTCCAAAAGAAGGTATAACCTCCTTTTTCTTCCTTCAACTGTCCTTCTCCTGCTCTTCGAGTTTCTTGGAGTGCTGCTATATCAATATTAAAACGTCTCAGCTCCCTTGCAATAATGGCAGTCCTACGTTCAGGTCGTTCACTATCCATATTGTCTTGCAGTATCCGTATATTCCATGTTCCAAAATTCATGTGTTTTTTACGACCGCTAGATGGTGACCCCACTGGTCGCGGTAATCCAGTCAGGGAGAAAATGAGGCAGACTATGTTTAGGGCACCTTTTCTAGCCCCCTCCCCATATGGGGTGAGCAGAGTGGATCCTAAATAGGGCTGCTCAGTCGTGGATACAGCTGCCGAACTACTCAACTGCCTCGATCCTTGAGTCAGGGCGACTGAATCCGTATCCACCACCCATGTGCTGGTCCATGACTAGGAGCTTCCGGATTTCACAGTCCTGCCCCCGTTGCCATTCGTCAGTCGCCATGGGACTTTTGGTTGTTTTGGGTTTGGTGTGGTTGGAAGACGCCTGTGCATGAAATTGTTTTATGTGTGGAGATCGGTGCACAACGATCAGCACACAACCTTCACAGAAAAAGGATCTAATCCAATGGCATGGATACCATGACGATTGGTGACCTTTTGTCTGCTGCAGCCTTCATCCGCCTTCGCAGCCGTTGTAACAATACACCTTGTTATCTTCCGCCTGTTCTGCCGTTGAGGACTTTCTTGGATCGTTCTTTGTCTGGTTCCTCCCCCTGGACCTTACCGCCATGGGTGACCCTGCCAGGAGTACATGACTCCCGACGGCTTTGCTCACAGGGTTCATTGGGAACACACAAGCCCACTCACCACAACAAGGTGACGATCCAGCGAGTGAGTGGTACTAATGTATTACCTAACATTCAACTCAAATTTTCTTTCTTTCTAGGCACTCAAGACTGTTACTTTAAGTCCTCCACTGTGGGCCAAAAGAGGCAATATCATGACCTTGTGTGTGATAATTCTACAGAAATGCTAGCATAACCCCTCTCAGTCCACTTTCTCAAGGGTAAACAGACTTGTTCCTTCAATCTCATCCCATTGGTTTCCATTCCAGTCGTTTTGACCGCTTAGACCACTCTTTTGGCCCTGTTCTACTTTGCCTGAACTTTCTTAAGGGATGGTGCCCACAACTGTCTAGAGATCGAGAGGGATGGTCTGCCAACACTGCAAGGGGAAACTAAGTCTTGCAAGATCATACAAAGAGAGCGAGGATGAGGCAGGAGTTCAGAATACAGAAAACATCACTGCTGCCAAGCAAAATCCAAGAGAAAATACTGACATTTGATTTGTTATGTGGAGGAAGAGATGACCAAGGCCCTTCACCACATATCACTGTTAAAATTTTACCTTTGGAAGACAATCTTACTCGGCTAGGAGTGATCGCCAATTATCACAAGCCAACCATGACCTGCAGCTTCCTTTACTTTCTCAGCTTGTTCTATTTGCTTTTACTATGTAAATTGCCCCAAGGCTATTCATACTGTTAAACAGTAGACAGATCTTCTCAACCGACAACATGGAAAGGAAGGCCTTGAGATCTCAGCTACAAATGGGTGGTTTTACCACTTAAATCTCATTTGAAGTTGATAGTAAAAAGAAGCTATCTCTCTATCTCTCCTTCTAACCATTTTAGTATGGAAATGGTGGAAGTCCTGTTGGTGTTTACATGCCATTACAGTCCCTTATCAGTGCAAACCATTCCAGATAGGACAGTTTTACAAGGTTTTTACTATTTTCCATCTCCTTTGATTACCATGGTATCTCAGACCCCCCCCCCCCCCAGGGAGAAATAATAACAATGGTGTTAAGATTACCTGCTAGATAACATAGTTTGGTGACATGAAAACTTTTTTAATCTCTCCCAATCTTACACCTTGTTCTGTTCTAAGCAAGGGCAAATCTATCAGTGTTTTCACTCCATTCCTTTTCTCCCCCATTCATTATGTTTCCATAGCAAATTAGGGGCTGTTTTTACATGGAGTTATGAACGCATTTTCACATGTTTTTCTCCAAATGTATGCCCCTTAAGAGGAATGTCCTTTTCTTAGTGGATGCATTTTCAACAAGCTAGTTTCCTTAATAGAATATAGTTTTGCAAGCTTTCCTTCACTACTGACTTAATATACATATTTTTTAAAAGATAAAGAAGCAAAGGAGAATTAATTCTCATCTATCTGCACAAGCCAGATTCATAGTTAAGGATATTCCAAAATAAAGGAAATTCTGGAAGCTAAGCTACCAAAGGCCACTGAAAGATAAGGAACCTGCTAGGCAATTTTTGTCCAGGATCACAAGCACATTGAAATACACTGGTCTTCAGACCCCAAAGTTAAAAAGTGACACAAATCCCTCTGCCAGATCACAGATGGATAAGTCCTTCTTTGTAACCAGGGGCCACTCTTTAAATAATAATATTCTCAACCTCTGAATCAAGAGTGTCCACAGGATAAGGCAATCAAGATGGTGGCCACGATGGTGTGATCAAAACTCTGCAGAAGCTTCCTTTTTTTTGTTACAATTATGACCAGGAGGCTTTGCTCACAATCACTCACCTTGTGATCTCTTGTCTGGATTACTGCAATGCGCTCTACATGGGGCTGCCCTTGAAGAGCATTCGGAAGGTTCAACTGGTGCAGAATGTAGCTGCATGGGTAGTAAATGGTGTTGGATATTCGATACATGTAACACCACTAATGCGGGAGCTGCATTGGTGCATACCTAATACATACCTAATACCTAATACTCCTTCCTCCTCCTATTTTCCCCACAACAACCACCCAGTGAGGTGAGTTGGGCTGAGAGAGAGTGACTGGCCCAAAGTTATAATTTTTCTTGGCTGAGATAGATAGATAGATAGATAGATAGATAGATAGATAGATAGATAGATAGATAGATAGAGACAGATTTGTATTATGTTTGTACCTGGTTTTAATTGATTTTATGATTGTTATCCACCGAGAGTCACTTGTCTGAGATGGGCGGCCATATAAATTGAATAAATAAATAAGAACTAAATCACATCGTTGCACTGTGGAACAGCAAGCTCTGCCCTTTAGGTAGGTGTGCAATATCATAGTGCACATAGAAAAAGGACAGGGGCTGTGCTTGCTTTCATTGTTCTGCTACCCTTCACCTCCCCAGAAGGAATTTAATAATTGGAGGGGGGAGGTATATAATAACCCCATTTATTTTTAATTAAGTTGGCATTTGCAAACCATTGTGCTCAAAATGGGTGTTCCCTGCCTGGGTGCCCTCTTTCAGGCCGGACCTCTTGCACATGTGGTGTTTGCATTTCTCACGGGAATTGTGGGCACGTCGGTGTGAGGGGACGGTCTGCCTCTTCAGAAGGCCAGCTATAATTGAGGCTCTTGCTTCCCCTCCATCTAATTAACATTGTACAACCACTCAAACACCCCAAGGACTAATACCTCATTCACCTCAGAAAAAAACCCACATGAATTCTTTTGCATACGATTTACCATGATGATAATAAAGGTTTGACCTTAAGGGAGGAAAGAAGAACATGCAGGTCTGTGAGGATAAAATCCCAGGTTCCTTACAAGGTTAAAGCAAAGTTGAATTTCAGTTTTTCACAGAAGTTTGAAAACCATCCAGAATTGATTTGCCCCTAATTGAAGTTACATTGATTACAGGTTGTCAATTCTAGTATCTATCCCAGTGTTTCTCAACCTTAGCAACTTTAAGATGTGTGGACTTCAACTCCCAGAATTCCCCAGCCAGCATAGCGACATTGTATGACTCATTGGGTTCTTGATGTTCAAGACCTTGCTTTTCTTCCTGCAATCGTTTCATTACCAGGCTAGGTAACTTCATCAGTGCAGGGGGGGAGGGGAGGGGAGATTGCTGGATGTTTGTATAAGGTAGCTTGTCTTACTAGCCTTGTGTGTGTGATGAGGAAGTATATGCTTTGGGTGGTTTGTCCCTTTTCTTGACCTTCAGTTGCTTTCTTTTATGAATGGTTTATAGATGGAGCTTCACACACCTGTTAACCAACACCCAGACAAGCAGGAACCAGCACCAGATAAATAGGATCAATCAAAGAAGAAACAATATCCCACTCAAAGAGCAATCAAGAAAGAACCAATATCAAAGTCCTTAGATGTAGTTCCCATCTCTACACCTTGTGTAGTAGATTCTTGATGCTTAATTCCAAATGTAGGTTTCTCATCTGTACCTCGGTCCAAACTGGATCCATGTCTGGCAAGAAAATCCTGGGCAATAGGGATGGAAGTCAAACTGAATCTTTGCTGCTGGAACATGAAACTTACACCTTCCAGTCTTTCCCACCGAAAAGCAATTTTATTCCTTTTCAGATTCTCTGTTAAAAAGGCATACTCTTTCCTCTTCCTTAAAACCCTTACAGGAATCTCTTTCAGAACAATTATATCCACATTGTCAATGTTTAACCTTGATTCAAAATGGGTTTGCAAAACCTGATCTCTTATTTTGCTTCTGGCAAAGTGAACCAAACCGTCTCTTGGTTTGTTATTTACAGCTGCATATCTTGAGTTCATACGAAAAATGTTGTCTAATTCCTCCTCCATTCTATCTTCCAGTAATCCAGTAATTTTGCCAGTGCTTGTAAAGCTTATAAAACTTTTTTCAGCAATATTCTCACCTTTTATTTCTGGGATTCTCCTCGGTCTCAAACAAAAATCCATATCTCTAAGCTCTAATAGAGCAATTTTATCAGGCAACTTTCCCCTCTCCTGCTCAGTATTGTCCATCTAAATTTCTCTTGCAGATGGGTACCATGTAGATGAGACCCTATAAGATGACCTGTTGGAGGGTGGGAATGGACAGGAAAGAAGCCAGACACACCCGACGTGGTGGATTTCGGCAGTGCTGCTGGTTCTCAGGAAAGAAGGAGCACATTCCAAGAAACGGAAAGAGATAAAAGGAGACACAATCCAGAAAGTGAATGTGGAGAAACCGAGAGGTACAGAATAGCCTTGCCCTAGAGATTTCCCAGATTCTTGGGCTGGGCCTGACACCCATGCAGCTAATGAGTGAAGATAGTGCTGTTTATTACTAGACAAATGTAGTGCAAAGTGTATTTACAAGACTTGATGTGTATAATTGATGTGTATATAGAGAGCCAGTTTGGTCTAGTGGTTAAGGAAATGGGCTAGAAACCAGGAGACTGAGAGTTCTAGTCCTGCCTTAGGCATGAAAGCTGGCTGGGTGACCTTGGGCCAGTCCCTCTCTCTCAGCCCTAGGAAGGAGCCAATAGCAAACCAGGAGACTGAGAGTTCTAGTCCCACCTTAGGCATGAAAGCCAGCTGGGTGACCTTGGGCCAGTCCCTCTCTCTCAGCCCTAGGAAGGAGCCAATAGCAAACCAGGAGACTGAGAGTTCTAGTCCCGCCTTAGGCATGAAAGCCGGCTGGGTGACCTTGGGCCAGTCCCTCTCTCTCAGCCCTAGGAAGGAGCCAATAGCAAACCAGGAGACATAGAGTTCTAGTCCCGCCTTAGGCATGAAAGCCGGCTGGGTGACCTTGGGCCAGTCACTCTCTCAGCCCAACTCACCTCACAGGGTTTTTGTTGTGGGGAAAATAGGAGGAGGAAGGAGTATTAGGCATGTTCCCTGCCTTGCGTTATTTATAAAAATAATAAAGGTGGGATAAAAATAAATAAATAAATAAATATCGACATGTACGTCTATATATAGTGACCTAGCATAAATATGTATTCTAATAACTTAATAATTAGAACTTCACTAAATGTCTTAAATTTCTAATACTTTGCATATAGTACAAGCTCCTTTCTTCCTCCTCCCACACTTCCTTATCTAGAGGCTGAGGAATGCTTACAGCTTCTCTTAACCCTCTCTTGCCCAGTTCTCCAGCACCTGAACCACTTCGAGTTCGTTCTGCCACCGTCTAAAATCCCAGGCTGCGATTTCTTTCTGCATGTTGTTTTTTCAGTTCAGCCACCGCGGACACCTTTCTGGATTTCCCCCCAGGCTGTGAATCTCTGGCTTCTGGCTCTCCCAGCTGCTGCCTCTTTAGCTCCACACCTCGTCCAGTCACCTCTCACTCCATCAGCATCTCCTGCCAAAACTCGAAGAGACCCCCCCTCCTCTTGTCTACCTGCTCTGGCTTCTTTTATACTTCTTTCTTTTGAACAATACATGCCAGCTTGCAAGTGCTTCTAAGAAGTGTCCCCCCCCCCCGATTTTTTCTCTGCACGGGCCTATTTGCCTAAGCTGGGCAGCTGACACTCAGATCACTGCAGAGAAAAAATGGTGCCCTTGTAGTGTTGTGGATTCAGTCCAAAGAAGGAGCACAACATGGAGGAGGAGGAGGAGAACCATGTTTATTGCAACAATCGTTGGGTACCTGCTTTATAAGAAACAGAGATCCCGAACAATAGGAAAACAAAGACTTTTTATAGAAGTTGAGGGCTGCATGGTGGGAAATCCTAGGGGTCTGATTTGCTGGACAGTTTGGGGGAAGCTAAGCAGGTCCTTGTCTGTGTACGTGGGTTTAGTTCTATTGTCTCACTCGCTGGATCGTCACCTTGTTGTGGTGAGTGGGCTTGTGTGTTCCCAATGAACCCTGTGAGCGAAGCCGTCGGGAGTCATGTACTCCTGGTAGGGTCACCCATGGCGGTAAGGTCCAGGGGGAGGAACCAGACAAAGAACGATCCAAGAAAGTCCTCAACGGCAGAACAGGTGGAAGATAACAAGGTCTATTGTTACAACGGCTGCGAAGGCGGATGAAGGTTGAAGCAGCCAAAAGGTCACCAATCGTCATGGTACCCATGCCATTAGATTAGAGCCTTTTTCTGTGAAGGTTGTGTGCTGATCGTTGTGCACCGATCTCCACACATAAAACAAATTCACGCACAGGCGTCTTCCAACCACACCAAACCCAAAACAACCAAAAGTCCCATGGCAATTGACGAATGGCAATGGGGGCAGGACTGTGAAATCTGGAAGCTCCTAGTCATGGACCAGCACATGGGCAGTGGATACGGATTCAGTCGTCCTGACTCAAGGTTCGAGGCAGTTGAGTAGTTTGGCAGCTGTATCCACAACTGAGCAGACCTATTTAGGATCCACTCTGCTCACCCCATATGGGGAGGGGGCTAGAAAAGGTGCCCTAAACATAGTCTGCCTCATTTTCTCCCCGACTGGACTACCGCGACCAGTGGGGTCACCATCTAGCGGTCGTAAAAGACACATGAATTTTGGAACATGGAATATACGGACACTGCAAGACTATATGGATAGTGAACGACCTGAACGTAGGATTGCCATTATTGCAAGGGAGCTGAGACGTTTTAATACTGATATAGCAGCACTCCAAGAAACTCGAAGAGCAGGAGAAGGACAGTTGAAGGAAGAAAAAGGAGGTTATACCTTCTTTTGGAAAGGACTGCCTGAACAAGAACGATGAATACATGGGGTAGGCTTTGCTATCAAAAATGACCTTGTGAAGCTCTTGTCAGAAGTTCCCACTGGGATTAACGAATGACTCTCAATTCTCCGAATAAAACTCGCCAAAAACCAACAGGCAACTATACTAAGTGCTTACGCACCAACACTAGATGCACGAGGATATCAAGGAAAAATTTTATACCCAGCTGGACACCATCTTATCAGAGATACCAAAGGAGGATAAAATTATCCTCCTGGGCGATTTCAATGCAAGAGTTGGGCATGACTTTGATTTGTGGCCAGGGATCATTGGGGAAGAAGGAGTTGACAATAGCAACATGAATGGAATCTTACTTCTGACTAAATGTGCAGAGCATAACCTTGTCACTACTAACACACTCTTTCGCCAGAAAAATAAATTTTAAACATCATGGAAGCACCCACGGTCGAAGCACTGGCATCTTTTAGATTATGTAATTGTCCGTGCTAGAGATCGCCGTGATGTACTTCTCACCATAGCCATGACGAGCGCCGATGACTGCTGGACAGACCATCGATTAATTGATCCACGATGGCCATAAAGATTGTCCCTCATCGTAGGCTCCAAGGAAGAAAACCAAGGCGTAAAATGAATACACTGGCCCTTCAAGATTCTACTAAACGAGCTTGCTTTCAATCAACTCTCAAAGAACACCTGACTATGGAACTTCCTGAAAATGTTGAGGAACACTGGATTAAATTGAAGACTTCTATTATTTCAGCCTGTGAACAAACTATCGGATACCAAACTAAGAGACATCAGGACTGGTTTAATGAGAACA
The DNA here is from genome assembly GCA_023362775.1 of Charina bottae. Lineage (NCBI taxonomy): Eukaryota > Metazoa > Chordata > Lepidosauria > Squamata > Charinaidae > Charina > Charina bottae. The sequence goes on from JALMGJ010000003.1 coordinate 134,232,119, forward strand.
ATAGTGAGACTGAACATATTATTGACAAGAAAAGGAAAGCCTTCCGGATATGGCAAAAAGATATTAACTGTGCCGTTAAGAAAATAATCTACGCCAGTGCAAAGGCAGAAGTCCTAAGAAGAACTAGAGAACTTAAGAACATATGGTGGATAAAAAAAGCCCAAGAAACCCAACATTTTGCAGATGCTCATGATGCACGGGTCTTTTTTAATGCCATAAAGGCCATCTATGGACCAACAAACTATGGTACAAATCCCTAATGCTCAATAGATGGTGCTAAACTTCTAAAGGACAAAGAGTCTATTGCACTGTGCTGGAAAGAGCAACATTAAAAAAACCAAAGTGCTTTACCAGCAAGTTCGAACCAATCCCTCTGCAGATCCATCAATCCAGCTTAAAGGTGTGTCACTAGAAAATGTCGACCACTTTTCTTATCTTGGCAGCCATCTATCTACAAAAGCCGACATCGACGCTGAAATTCAGCATCACCTGAGCTCTGCGAGTGTAGCTTTCTCCCGAATGAAGCGTAGAGTGTTCGAGGATCGGGACATTCGCAGGGGGACCAAAATGCTTGTTGACAAAGCCATTGTACTACCAACCCTTTTGTATGCCTGTGAAACATGGACCCTCTACAAACGTCACCTCCAACTTCTTGAAAGATTCCATCAACGCTGCCTCCGAAAAATTCTGCAAATTACTTGGGAAGATAGGCGGACTAATGTTAGTGTATTAGAAGAAGTGAAAACCACCAGCATTGAAACAATGATCATCCAACATCAACTTTGCTGGACCGGCCATGTTGTTCGAATGCCTGACCATCGTCTTCCAAAGCAGCTACTTTACTCCAACTTAAGAATGGAAAACGGAATATTGGTGGACAGCAAAAGAGATTCAAAGATACTCTCAAAGCTAATTTAAAAAAATGTAATATCAGCATTGAGAACTGGGAAGCCCTAACTCATGAGCTTTTCAATTGGAGGTCAGCCTTTATTAAAGGCGCTATGGACTTTGAAGAAGCACGAGTACAGGGCGAAAGGGAGAAAAGAGCTAAAAGGAAGGCACGTCAACCAAACCCTCATCATGACCGTCTCCCACCCGGAAACCTATGCCCTCATTGTGGGAGGTTGTGCGGATCCAGAATTGGCCTTTACAGCCACTTACGGATCCACTGTTAAAATTTTACCCTTGGAAGACAATCTTACTCGGCTACGAGTGATCGCCAATGATGATGATGAGTTCTATTGTTAGGCAAAATGGGAGAGCAGCAGAGCTGAGGAAGTTCATTGTGAAGGAGATGGAATGTTGAGGTCATCAGATGATAGAGGGTGGAAGGTTGGGGGTTCTCTATGCTGCAATTCCCTTGTAAGGGCTGCCCTTGGGCTGTACTGTGAGCTGGTGAGGTTGAGATGGGATTGCAGGGGGCTTTGTCTGGGGACAAGGAGGGGTTGATAGGATTAGACAAAGAAAGGAGCTGCAGTCGACCCAGGTCACATCCAAAAGACTGTATGTGTGCGTGTGCGTGTGTTTGTGTGTGTTTGTGTGTGCAGTCTCCATTTTGTTTGTTAGATTTATTTTCTCCACTACAATAGTTTCAAAGAGTTCATCCTTCCATAAAGCCATTTGCCAAGATATATCTACCCAGGAGTGGACTTAGTCACAACTTAGTCATTTATTGGTCTCTGAAGCTAATCACTTTCTGATACTCTGCGTGTGCAAGAAAACACACACTCCAACAGGTTATGGGCCCAGGAAGCACAAAGAGAGACCAGCTCAGCATCAGCTTGTTTGCATTTGATGACAAGTAAACAAGGCAAGTGAAGTGTTTTTTCTTTTTGAAGCTGCCGGGAGGTTTCTAGCAGCTATCTGCAGAAAAGCTAAGCTGAGGAATTTACGAGGTGCTTTGTAGAGATAGGAACCTGTCAGGGAGATAACTGGTGAAGAAGGAGGTGGCTCCCTCCAGGGGGAGAAATGCATGCGTAGTACTGAATCGCTTTGCTTTCCTCCCAAGAGGCTAAAGAAGGCCCCGCCCTGATTTCTTGGACCCTTTCTCTGAGCATTACTAGTTCATTTTAGTTTAGCTGGATTCTGTCTAGTAGAGTAGGACAATAAAGCACAAGAGCTTCAACTCTAAGTCTCAGCGTGTTTTCCTTCGCTCAAAGTCAGGACAGAACCATGGCTGCTTATCAGTCCTTAGGAATGCCGCTTGAGCGATTGTCAGATACTAACTACATAAACTGGAGTTTAAAAATGGAAATGTTACTTCGGAGGGAAGATTTATGGGCTCCGATTGGTGAGCCAACTTCAGCAAATCCCACCAATGCATGGCTTAGGCTGGATGAGCGTGCCAGAGCGTCCATTATTTCGGGAGTTGAAGACAGTCAGCTAGTGAATGTGCATGGTTTGCAGTCTGCAAAACAACTCTGGGAGGCACTAAGAGATTTGCATATAAAAGCAACAGCAGGAAGTAAGGTTTTTCTAACTAGAAAACTTTACAAAACACTCCAAGCCTGGCTGGCAGCTCGACAAGTCAGAGTTTCTCAGAGCTCTGAGACCTGGCTGACTTTCTACCTTGTTTGCAGGGGTCTACAGAATTTGTAAGACCACTGAAGCTTCCCCCTGAAGAGGAGGGAACCAGAAGATTGCTCACAGAGCCATTGGAATTGCCCACTCCTGTTTTTCTTTGTAGTTTCCACCGTGGAGAAGAACGGGGGTGAATGCAGTGGAATGGCCGAAGGAGGATCCTAGCTCTGCAGGGAACGTAAGTCTCTTTGGGAGACACAAGACCGACAGCCAGCTTTAGATCACTTTATATTAGTTTTCTTTTTTAGATTAGAACATTTTTATTATCTAAAATTTATCTTTGGACTTTGCTTAAAATGTTGGCTAATTTTGTGTTTTCTTTGCTATAATTAATTTTGGTGGAAGTTTGATAGATTTTATTTTGGCAACATAATGAACAAGTTTGTATTTTTTTTGCCTTTCTTTTGTATCAGAGAAATTGGGACTTAAGAGACTTCGTTGGTATTTTTCACTCGACAAACTAATTGACTTTTGAGAAATTGTTTGTTTGGGTTAAGCAGCTTGCAGCCTGAAGAATAAAGAAGAATAAAGAATAAAGTATAGAGAATGTGTGCCTCTTTTCCTTCTTATTTTTCTACTTTTTTTTAGAACGGACTTCGACTCACTTGGAATTTATCTTTATTTTTCCTTTTACAAACTGTTTGAAATACTGCTCTGTGGAATTTTTCATCTTTTATTTTAAAAGTTTTTTTCACTTCAAGAAACAGACATCGCTGATAAGAATAGAACAGCTGTTCCCTGCTCCCTGGGAAAATTCTTGTTTTGACTACAACAGCTAACTACGGCCTGAAAAGGGGGGGTAGGGAGAATGGCATTTCTTACAGCACTTCAGGATTTTAAGAAAGAAATCAGCGAAGCTTTTTCGCAAATTAAGAAATCCATAGAACGTATATTTATAGTTTTCGTGGCTCAGGAACAGAAGATACAAGGGACAGATTTAGAAACAGAGGGAAGATCTCTCGAACCAGTAGAGAAACAGGGAAAGAGGATTTTGAATGTATTGGTACAGAAGAAGATTATGATATTTTACAGGAAGTGGTCTATTAAACGTTTGGGCATAAACACATTGTGGCAGCTGAGACAGAAAGATTTTAACATGCAAATTGATAGAAATGGTAAAATAAACATTTTGACATCCCACATGAGTTACAGAATAAAACAAGTTGCATATTGTGATCTTGGCATAACCTAAACAGGAGATTTATTGATGTTGATCTGGGACACCAGGTTAATGAAAACGCGGATCTGGATTGTACACAGAGTGAGAGCAGATATGAGAAACTGTATGGATGCATAAAAATATACTCTAAGTGTAAGATACAAGATTATAAATATAAATATAAGTTGATATTATAGATTACTCTTTCTGGAGATACATTTATGAGAAGACAATGAGATGATGAGATGGAATTAGAATGAAGGATATTACAGGATGATATTATGTATGAATATGTTGTATGATTATTATAAGAATTGGTATATTATGTATTAGGTTATATGTTATGTTAGGCTTTGTATTCATTTCAGATGGACATTGTCCCTAGGAGTGGAAATTGAAGATGGATGGTGGAGATATAGGATTATAAATATAAATGGAGGTTGACGTTATGGCTTATTTTTCCTTTTTGGAGATATATATATAAGAAGATAATGGGATGATGAGGTGGAATTAGAATTAGAATTAATGTTATTATAAGATGACATATTCTTAAAATATTATGTATGAATATGTACGTATGAATATTATAAGAATTATAAGAATGAGAAGATAATGAGATGATGAGATGGAATTAGAATGAAGGTTACTATAGGATGATATTATGTATGAATATGTTGTATGATTATTATAAGAATTGGTATAATATGTATTAGGTTATATGTTATGTTAAGTTTTGTATTCTTGCTATATTATGTATTATGTTATGTAATATGTTAGGTTATGTATTAATGGAATATATAGTCATAATATGAACAGAATATATTGTATTTTATTAGAAGTAGATAAGGCCTTTATTTGTTACACTAATTGCATTTTATTGAAGATATAAATATAGATGTAAAAATGGAAAGAGCAAATGGAAAACATTTAATTGATGCAGCAATGAACATTTGATTACTATTCCAAGGAGTAGAAACCAGAGATGGATTGTTGGAAGATATCAAGAAAGGTGAAACCTATATGAAGAACAGAAGATTGGATTATAGAAATCATAGGGGAAATGACAAAGAAAAGTTCCTATGTATTGTATGAAGGACTAACATTTAAAGTTAATTATTGTACTTAAAGTTCAAGGATAAATTGGAGGACATCTATTTTCTATATTTTCTTTGTTTGTTATTTTTTGACTTCACTTTTTCTTTCCTTTTTTCTTACTTTGTATTTCTATTTCTTTGTATTAATTTTAATATGTATTTTAAAATTCAATAAAACTTATGGGGAAAAAAAAAGAAAACTTTACAAAGCTTATCTGTCAGAGGATGGCAGCCTGCCTGAACATTTACACTCTATAGAGCAGCTGTTTGTAGAGTTGCAAGAGAGAGGAATGGAGTTTACACCTCTAACAAAAGGATACATTATGTTATCTTCACTGAATGAAACGTGGGATATGTTAATTTGTACCCTGGAAGCAATGCCTGAGGCTGAACTTATTCCTTCATATATTTCTGGATGGCTGCTTGCTAAATGGGAGAAGCAAAAGGAACAGCACTCAGCTCCACCCACTTCTTCTGATAAGCTACAGCATGGAAAAGCAAGAGAAGGGAGGAGCAATCAGGCTGAGGCAACAGCCCTAGCCAGCCGCTGATGCTTCAATTGTGTCTCAGCTGGACATTTACAGAAAAACTGTAATTTATTGCCCAAAGAGCGAGAAACAGGAAAAAAGAACAGAGAGGCAACGCGAAAGAAGGCTCTGCAAACAACACATATTGCACAAGTTCATGAAAAATATGATTCTGATTTCTGGGTGTTAGATTCTGTTGCTAATTGCCATTTATCAAACTGTAAAAGTTATTTTGTTTCATTGTCTAAAACTAATAGACAAAGTGTGTCTATGGCTGATGGGTCTACAATAGAAATCATGGGTCAAGGTGACATGTATCTATCTTGTTTGGGAGAAACTGTTAAAAATGTTCTGTTTGTTCCTAAATTGCAAACTAACCTTTTATCTGTAGCCAAGTTAGTAGCAGCTAGATATGTCATAACATTTAAGAAAGATGGTTGTGAGATATGTAAGAATGGTAAGTTGTGTGCAAATGGTGTACAAAAATATTAATTGTACATAGTACAGAATGCTAAAAGCCAAGCTGCAAAAGCTGTAATTGGCAATATACCAATTCATGATCAGTGCGTACACTTGATGCACAGGAGATTTGGTTATGCAAATTTTAGATACATAGCACAAATGCCACAGGTACTGTATGTGCTGACCTGAAGTTAAAACCTTGTGATAAATATCTAGACTGTGTAGTTTGCAAGGAATGTAAAACACAGAAGGCTCCTGTGAGTAAGCACAGAGACAGAGTTACAACTAGACCTCTTGAAATTGTTCATTCTGACATTATTGGTCCTTTTGCTCCAAGTTTGGGACAAGCAAGATTCATAATGACTATAATTGATGATTTTTCAAGAAATACATTTATCTATCTGTTGAAACACAAAGATGAGGCATTTGATAAATTTAAAAGTTTTGTAACATGGGCAAATGGAAAATTCCCAAAACCTGTGTCTGTCCTACAATGGGATCATGGAGGGGAATTTCTTTCTAACATTTTTAGAAAATTCCTAACACAGAAGGGGATAGAACAAATTCTTTCTAACCCTTACACTCCACAGCAAAATGAAGTTGCTGAAAGGAATGGTAGAATGCTTCAAGAAGCTATGATGTGTTTGCTTAAAGATGCAAAATTACCTTTTAAGTTTTGGGGTGAAGCAGTATCAACTGCCTGTTATGTTCAAAACAGACTGTTTAATTGTGTGATTGAGGACACTCCATTTCATTTGTTTTATGGTGTGAAACCGAAAGTGAACCATCTCAGAGTTTTTGGCACTGCAGCATGGGTTCATGTGCCAAAACAACAGAAAGCAATTTTTGTTGGTGTAGTGGCAACCTGCGGAAGACCTTTGTATTTCGAGCAGTTAGGTGGCATGTTTTGATTTTTCTTCCCCCCACACCTAGGAGAGTTTATTTTGAATTATACTGAAGTTTAATTGGCTTGTCTTTGTTTCTGCTTGGCATGGGAAGTGGGGGGCAGAGAAAATCCCCAGCTTGTTAAGTTTAAGCATAAGTTCACTCCTCCAGCCGCCCCTCTAGTGGTTTGGAATGGGGGGGATGATAAGGAATTGTTTATGCTTAGGCACTGGCTTATCTGATGGCTTCCCAGGCTCTGGGAATGATGTCATGGACAGGTGCCGGGCCCCAGAAGGAATCCCAGTCAAGGTCAGTCTGGGCTTGGTCATGGGGTTTGGGAGCCAGGCTTTGATAAAAACCTTAGGATTGTCTTTGGAGTTAGGGAACTTTGATACAGGCTCAGGACGCTGGGTGCTGTGGGACTCAACAGCCATTCCTTTTGGGGTTATTCTCTGCTATCTTAGTCAAGTTCCTGGTAGCAACAAGAGAATAAAGGTATCACCTTGTTTGGTATGTATGTATTTCTTTCTGTATGCTATGCTTGTTATGCTTTGTGTAATCTGTTTAAATTGTGTTTAACTTTGTTTGCTGAAGTTTATAATAAAGCTTTAAGTTTCTTTATCCACTGGTGTGCTATTATCTCTGGATCAGAACCAATTGCCCTAGCCCCTGATCAAGGCGTGGACTTTTGGCAACACAGTTGGGTATGAAGAAAGCCAAAGAAGCTACAGGTTCATATTAGGCGATAAATTAATTATAAGCAAGAGTGCTTCATTTGCACAACAAAACTGGGGAAAAAATAAATTCCAGTTCGCAAGTGGATTTGAAACCAGGGCAAAGCCAAGAACTTGCTGATAACATTTTGTAAGATTCTTCACCAAATGAGTTCATTAAATAAGAGGAGCAAGCTGAAAATCTGTCTGATGAGACAGACGCTACTCAGGAAAGTGAGGGAAGACAAAATATTAACCCTGTTAGCCCTGTAATACCTCGCAGGTCGCAGAGGAGTAATAAAGGAATTCCTCCTCAATGTTTTGAGGTAGATACGGTTAAAGCCTTCCATGTTTACTCTGAACCAGAGTCTTTACAGCAAATAAATGATATGCCACCTGAGATTGCAAAATGCTGGTATGATGCAATGCAGCAGGAATTAGATTCCTTGAAAGAAAATAAAACTTGGAAATTAGTTAATCTACCTCCCAATGAACGTTGTCTGGGTTGTAGATGGGTCTTCAAACTAAAAAAGGATGCTATTGGGAAAATTCAAAAATATAAAGCAATGTTAGTTGCTAAAGGTTCTCAAAGAAAACAATTAGACTTTGACAAAACTTTTGCACCTGTTACAAAGGGTGAATCAATCAGATTGTCGCTGAAAGTTGCTGCACTAAAAGGGATGTCGATTTTTCATTATGATATTCAAACTGCTTTTTTGTATGGTGAATTAGACCAGAAATTGTACATGCAACAACCACCTGGTTTTGAACAAGGTAAAAATTTAGTTTGTGAACTACAAAAATCAGTCTATGGTTTGAAAGAAGCAGCTTGCTGCTGGAACCTAAAATTAGATGAAACACTGCAAAGTTTTGGTTTTGAAAAAGGAAGAGCAGATCCATGTGTTTATGTTAAGAAAGACAAAGTGTTATGTATTTGTGTTTGTATGTTGATGATTTACTGTTACTTACTTCATCAGACAAACAGTGACATGATTTTGAAACGTACATGAAGAACAATTTTATGTTAAAGAATCTTGGCATAGTAACAAATTACTTAGGCTTGGAAATATACAGAGAAAAAGATGGTAGGTTCCTGGTAAGCCAAAGTAATAAGATCAAGAGACTCCTAGAGGAGTTTAACATGCAGGAATGTAAATCAGTCTTAATCCCTATGCTTCCTAAATTCCAGAAGGAGGTAGGAGAACTTGAGTTATCTGAGGCAGATGGGTTTAGATCTGCAATTGGAAGTTTAATGTACATTGTAAATCATTCTCGCCCAGATATTTCTAATGCTGTTTCAATTTTAAGCAGACAAGTAGAAAAGCCAACTTCTACTGGGAAAGCAGCATTGAAAATACTGTTTAGGTATTTGCAAGGCACAAAGGATTACTGTCTGAGGCTTTCTGCTTCTGGGACAGGAGAATTACAGGCATATGCTGATACAAACTGGGAAGCAGACCTAAATGACTGAAAATCAACTTCTGGAGCTATAATACAGTATGCTGGCTCAACAATTGCCTGGCATTCTAAGAAACAGACACTTGTTGCTCTTTCTACAGCAGAAGCAGAATTTTATAGCCTAGTACAAATCTGTAACAAGATTGTATGGTTTAAACAATTGTTAAAAGATATAGGCATGGAATTGCACCAGCCTGTAATTGTTTTTGAAGATAATCAGGCTTGTATTCATATGGCTCAGTCTGAGGGTTGTAGGAACAGAACTAAGCATATTGACATACGATACTATCATGTCAAGGATTTAATAGCCAAAGGTGAAATCGTGTTAAAGTATTGTGACTCAAAAGACATGATTTCTGATTTTCTAACAAAGCCCCTTGTTGCAGTAAAACACAAGAAGTTAACTGAAAAAAATGGTTTGCAACTTACACCTCTAGTATAATAAGAGGAGTGTTGGTGTATTATTTCTTGAGGAGTAAGTCACAAGCCTTATTAGGTATGCACCTGCAAACTTTTAAAGGTCAGGCAGCACGTGATCCAGGTTGAGGAGTATAAAAGAACCTGCCTGCCCGCCCCTCCCATCTTACTACTCACTGCTTGCTTCTACTCTTGCTTACTGCTTCTTATCTTTCCTGGTATGTGGATTTGTAACACTTCCAGGGATCTGGAAGAGAACTGTAAATAGTATCTGTTTGTATGAGTAACTAATACAACTGCAACTAAGTTACTACAATGACTGGTGTCGTTTATCGGTCTCTGAAGCTAATCGCTTTCTGATACTCTGCGTGTGCAAGAAAGCACACACTCCAACAGTAAATAGTCTTGGTTATTTGATAGAACCTGGTGTCTGATAGGCAATGAGAGTTACTGTTTGAAAGAGGCGTGCAGAGCTTTGAAGGGGTTCTTTGCTTCAATGAAGCTTTGAGCAAAGCACTCCCTTGAAGTCAAATCATAAAGCATCTCCCCACTCGTGGAGATTGAAGCTGGTAAGTTCAGAAGCCAAAGATCCGAGATCAGAAAGGACCATTATCAAAACCCAGTTCAGGTTCTCTCAGCACTGAAGTCTGAAACACAAATGGCAAGAAATCAGTTACCGTGTAAGAAGAAAGAGATGTAGGACTGAATTGGAGGTCTGATATAAACATTTATTTATTTATTTTATCCCGCCTTAATTATTTTTTATAAATAACTCAAGGCGGCGAACATACCTAATACGCCTTCCTCCTCCTATTTTCCCCGCAACAATCCTGTGAGGTGAGTTGGGCTGATTCCTAAATCCTGCAGTAGTTTATCTTCTTCATTATTACTGCTCCTTTGATATCTGCATAAAAAGCAACTCACTTGTCTAAGCCTTATGTCGATGAAGGTTCTCAGTCATCCAGGTGGAACAGTCTGTGGCTTGAATCATGTCAACTGGATTTCTATTTTCTCAGTAGAAACGTTTCACTCCTTATCCAAGGAGCTTCTTCAGTCTCACCTGAAGACTGAAGAAGCTCCTTGGATAAGGAGTGAAACGTTTCTACTGAGAAAATAGAAATCCAGTTGACATGATTCAAGCCACAGATTGTCTAAGCCTTATTCTTGATACTTCTTTTGCAAGCTCTTGAATGCAGGTTTGAGTTTCTAGAGCAGTATTTCTCAACCTCAGCAACTATAAGATGGGTGGACTTCCAGAATTCCCCAGGCTGAGCTTTGACCATGGGTGTCCTCAGAGGGGCACAAATGATGAAACATGCTTGACAAATTCATCCCACAAACATCACAACTTATGTATTTGCATCAGACATCAGGACACACATACTTAATCCTAGCATTTCCATGATGACATCCCACTTTTGTATCATCATTGTGGTGTCATTGCAGTGTGCTGATACTGCTGCTAAGTCTGACTTACACAACTCCAGAGTAGAATGAGATGATTTAGGACAGACTTGTTTTGTCTTATAGTAGAGCAAAGCTGTCTAACTTACTCTCTGATGAAGCTCTGGTCCCAAACTTGGATGTGTTGGAAATGGTGGTGGTGCTGGAAAGAACTGCCTAAAGAAGGATGGGGAGTATTGGATTCATAATTAACTAGTCTACTCACAATCAGCCTATCATTGGTTGTCCCCATCACAGAATCTTGGGAAGAGTGAAGAAAATCTTTCCAATTTAACCATTTGCTCACTTCATCATTTCTCATCTCCCATCCTTAAAAAACTCAAAAAGATGTCTGATCTACCCTATCTGACTAGCTTAAAGGCTGTTTCTTTTATGGACAAAAAATAAGTATGCCTCTCTTCTATACTTCACCTCATCCTCAACCACCGATAATGAGCTCTAATATGTTCAGGAAAAGGCACCATTTTTCTTTTCCGCAATTCCTTTCCTTTACACAAGCCTCCCCCCTCATTACATCTGCCTGAAATTTGCCATAGAGATTTCCCCTGACAGGATCTATTTTTACTGCAAACTTCATTACATTCCGTCTATATGAAAATTCTATCTTTTAAATAAAACCAGAATTTAAGGGAATGTAGTAATCTACAGCACCAATTGCTGTTATTTTTGCCTGCTTCATTCCTAAATAGCAATAGCTCTCCTGTACATTACATCTTATTCTGTTGAAAAACAAGAAGAAAAAGGTTACCAACATTGAAAAGCATGTAGTTCAAAATATCAGTTTCCCTGAAATTTAGCATGCCATGAAATTCTAACAGTCCTGGAAAATGCAATCTGTAAGGAGGAAAAGGAAGAGGAGATTTATTTATATTTTCCGACCTCACTGGATAATGAGAAAGTGGAGCTTCTGATCCAGGAACCAAATGAGATCAGACTTCCCCATCCCATCCTTAGAATAACACAAAATGGACTGGGGCATTTACAAACTGGGGTCTGATGCTTGAAATGGATTAGATGGTCTCTGGACAGTCATAGAATTGATGCTGTTTAGTAGCTGTTAAATTGAAGTTAGCCAAATACTGGGGTATGGAACTCTTTCCTACAATTGTGTATTTAGGGTATGCAAAATAACTGAGTTGAGAGACAGTCTGGTGTAGTGGTTAAGGTACCAGGCTAGAAACTGGGACACTGAGTTCTAGTCCTGCCTTAGGCCCAAAACCAGCTGGATGATCTTGGCCCAGTCATTCTCTCTTAACCCTAGGAAGAAGATGATGGCATACCACTTCCTAAAATCTTGCCAGGAAAAATGCAGGGACTTCTCCAGGCAGTCATCAGGAGTCAAGAATGACATGAAGGCGCACACATACCCAAACAAAAAAAAACCCTGAGTTGCAGTGTTCCCCACCCATCCATGAGATGACAAAAAACTATATTAGCATGAGATTCGCTGTCTCTACTGCTGATCCCTATCCTACCTCTACTGCCTTTGTTCCCCATCACTACCATTTACCTAACTTCCCTCCAAGTTATTTATTTATTTAAGTGAATGGGGGCACAAAGCATAACAGATTTTGTACGCCCTGAAGTTGCCCTTGGATGGTGTTGAAATAAGTGGAGAAAGAGTACATTAACATCAGTACAGCTAAGGATGATATGAGGACAATGTCCTGGCAGAAAAATGACATTGCCAGAGCATGTTTGTGGTGGGGTGAGATCCAAGAGGGGAAAGGCCATATCTTAACCACATTTGGACCTCTTAACTTTGGGAAATATGAGGCAAGTGTAGAATCCACAGGGGAAAAACAAATCCAGTGCTGTACCTAAGAGAAAATATCTACAAAAGCAAGCCTGTCCTTTCTTTATGATAAAATATTTCATCTGTTGTCTTTTGATCTCCTGCTACGTTTCTAAAAGCTGAAAAGCTTATAAAAATAATTTTAAAGCCACTCTTCCTTAGCCTGGCATTCTCCAGATGTGTTGGGACTACAATTCCCATAATTCCAGTGCTGGGTAGGAATTCTGGGAGTGGAAGTCCCAACATATCTGGAAGTTGTCAGGTTGATGATGGCTGCTTTAAATCATTCATAGAACTCACATTGGCTAAGTTATAAATCAGGTATGTTACCTAAAGTCTTTCATCAGCTGATTCTTGGCTGTCAACAGTGTATATTCAGCGCAAGTCCAGACTTGGAATTTGTGATGGGGAGATGGATCAAAAGACATTTAAAATGTATAGCCACTAAAGGTCAAATTCCTATGCTTGGACAAATTCAAGGTGAAATTGTTAAAAAGCAAGCACTTAGATCTTTTATTGTGCTTGTTTATTTATTTATACCTCAAGCAACTATAGCAATGTTATCAGCACTGGTCAGGCACCTTTTCTAAGTTTGAGCAAAAAAGATTTATGACTTGAGATGAATGCTATACATGCCCATTAAGTGTTTATGCTAGCAGCAGTAATTCACTCACATGAGTCTCTCTCTATATGCAGGGAGAAGTAATTAATCACACCATCACCACCCCAAATTGCTTCCATAATCAACTTTTAATGGATAATTTTAAAGGACACACATACATACAAACACATTTCTTCCTGCACCTTTTTTTTCAGTGTCCATTGTATTGGATTTTAACACTAGACCTCTCTGCAAGATGGTTGCTTATCACTTATTTATCAGAAAAGTCCCTAATACTTTCAAAATCACCTTGGAGTTCTTTATACATGACAAGACACATGGGGTCCTATTCTTTTTCCTCTCTAGCGTTCATTTCATAAATGTCAACCATAACTTTAACTTCACTGATTGGTTAAAATCACTGAAAGGCAGGACTGAGTTTGAATTTCATAAAGCTCATGGTTAGAGTCTTGCTGACATATTTTGCATTGTATTTCCCATTTTATAAAGGCTAGAGCAGCCTTTCTCAACCTTTTGACCCTGGAGGAACCCTTGAAATATTTTTCAGGCCTCGGGGAACCCCTGCACATTCAGGCTCAAATATAGGCCACAAGTTACAAATCATTGAATTTGTTTCATGTGTAGGTCTGTATATATGCTTTAGCAGTATTCTTAAACTAAAAAGAAAGAATGAAACGTACCTCTTTAATGTGTAGTTGCCTGAATTTGAAATAATTTTTTAAATAAATTGTGATCTCCCAGGGAACCCCTAGTGACCTCTCACAGAACCCTAGGGTTCCACGGAACCCTGGTTGAGAAACCCTGGTCTAGAGACTTCCCTAGAAAAAGATACAGGTGACAGACTTCAACTGCTGTAGGCTTGCACTTCAGACAGCAACTGCATGCATATCCTTCTCCCAGTAGATCTGACTAGATCCTGGGGGAATGGGCAGGTGTGTGGATAGGGGATGGGTAGTGGTAACAGTGGTAAGGAGATCTTTGTTCTCAGGGAAGGTTGCACTCAGAATATTTTACTAAAGGGTTCCCCAAAATCTGAAGCCAATGTTCAACAGGCTCTGTCTCCAGATGATGGAGATGATGATGGTCATTATTACATTTTTATACCATCATCCCTCTGAAAACTTCAAATGTTTCCTTGTGGTCTTCTCCATTGTCTCACCACACACACACTTAAGCAGATTGATTAAAGTCCCAGTGGTTGCATTCGCACAAGATTCTAAACTTGATTTGTTTGTTTTTTTGTGACTTTTTTGGTTGTATGGTAAAAACCCAGATGGTTTGATTAAAGTTCAATGTATTGTGTGAACCCCCTAAGCAGGTTGAGTAACTAGGTTAAGCATGTTGTGTGACGCACTTTGTGAATGAGTTAGATCAGGCTGGGAGAGAATGACTGGGCCAGAGTCAATCAATAAGCTCCATGGTCAAGTGGGGACTTGAACCCAGGTTACTCCTCTCACAATCCAACACCATAATGACAACACAACACTCAGGGGTGGGGAACATGTGGCCTTCCAGCTGTTGTTGGACTGTAGTTCCCTTTTCCCCTTGACCTTGGTTATGCTAGCTAAGACGGATATGAGCTAGAATTTAATCCAAATCTTGAGAGCAACATATTACACATCTCGATCCTAAGTGAACACTGATTTGGACACCTGAATGGAATCTAAGCAGTGCCCATAGGTGTATCTCTGGTTTTCTCAAAACAGTAGGTTTTTGAAAATGCATTTTTATGCTTCCTTTCAATAAAATAAATCCACACAAATAAGACTTTCAAAGACAAAAAGGACATAAACATTACATACATACCAGCCAAGGAAGGGAAGAAGGAAGGAAACTCTGCTCCATAAAGCTCCCATTTCAACATACCTTAATTTCATGGTACTGTAGAAGAAGCCAAGAAGAAAAGTAGTCAATGCCTCCCTAGAGACGTTTAGAGTACCTGCCTCAGCTGATTCTAAAATTCCATAAAGCCTTATCTTTTTAGAGTATTAAGCCATTGCTGAAATAGTTCGGAACTTTTCCAGTCGTTAGATGGAGTCTTCCAGCTGCCATTTATCAGGAACAATCTTTCTTGGGAGTTTTTTGTGCATTACAGAAGAAATTTGGAAGAACATAAATGGGGAAAAATGAGAGTAAAAATAATAATAAAGGAAAATAGGTTCCTTTTTAGTGTTCTTGGATCAAGAAAGCTTTTACAGTCTTTCCTGACTGGACAAAATGGATAAAAAGACTTATGATATGGAGCAAAGTAAGACGGAATTTGAAGTACAATTGTGCAATGATGATGAACATGTAATTGCTAAAATGTATAAGCTTTTGTTGAAATTTGAAACAGAGGAAGAACAGGTCAAAGAATGCATGATAAAGTGGGCTAAGAATTTTGGTTATAATATGCAGATAGAACAATGGAAAAATATGTGGTTAAAAGGGTTGAAATTTACATTATGTTGTGATCTCAAAGATAATTTTTATAAAATGATGAATTGTTGGTACATGACACCAGAGAAATTATCCAGAATGTATAAAGGCATTTCAAATGTATGTTGGAAATGTGAAACATGAAGGGACATTTTATCATGTTTGATGGACATGTAAAAAAGCTAAACAATTTTGGATTCAAATGCATACATTGATACAGAGGATTTTAAAGATTAATATTCAACTGCAGCCAGAACTTTTCCTTTTAAGACTAATGGATAAAAAGTTAGAAAAAAGCCATGGAAGATTATTTCAATATATGATTACTGTGGTGAGATTGCTATGTGCACAAAGATGGAAAGATTCTGCATTACCCACTATGGAGGAATGGTTGGTGAAATTGACAGAACTTGCTGAGATGGACAATGACTTCTTTGACTAGAGAAAGGACAATATCTACGTTTATTGGTGACTGGAAACCCCTTATGGACTTTTTTGCATAAAAATGAAAACAATGAACTTGTGATTTATGGCTTTGATGATTAGACAGGATAGATTATAGAAAGAAGAGAGTCATGATGTAACTTTAGAGAGAGAGGTTAAACTATAATTGTACTTATAAGTGCTGTGAAGAATATCGGAAGCCATTTCCTTATACCTTTATATCTTTTTTTATAACTTTCTCTTTTTTTCTACTTTCTTCTACTTTTTTACTGCAGTTTTAGCTTTTTCAGTTATTTCTCTTTCATTTTTGTTTTCTCTGTTCTATTTTAGTTTGTATTAGCTCATATTTTTTCCTGAAGAAAGAAAGAGAGAGAGAGAGAGAGAGGAAGGAGGGAGGGAGGGAGGGAGGGAGGGAGGGAGGGAGGGAGGAAGGAAGGAAGGAAGGAAGGAAGGAAGGAAGGAAGGAAGGAAGGAAGGAAGGAAGGCTTTACAGTCTAGCTCTGAAACACAAAGGACAAGCTGGTGAACAAACAAATGGAAAGAATAAACATTCCTTATAAAGAATTCTTACAATGGATCATATCACCTGTTTGTTCTTTTTATGATATAAGTATTCCTTTACTTTTAGGGTGTAATCAGTTCCCAAGCCCATTAACAAGAGCAAAGCAACGGTTTTGTGTACTGAGAATTCATGAATGCAGTAAGCTGCACTTTTACACCATTTAGTTAGTACTATGACACTTTGGATCAAACCCTGGTAACATTCATACAGGATACCAATGTGTTCAAGGGCTGACATGGAAGAATAATACAAAGCAGGACGAATGAGAGCTTATCACAGATTCCAAGTCTTCCAAATTTAATGTCTAGGATGACGTTAAAGCCTAGGAGAGAGAGAGGGCACACCTAAGCAGAATTGTGGGAAAAGACTTTGTTTAGTGAGCTATAAGTTACAAAAGAACAGCCAAGTATTCAACACAAGGCTTCCATGTTTAATGGCAATCTGGGAGGTTCCTTCTATTGTTTAAGCCAATCCATGATTTAAATCATGGCTGGGGGATCTTCTCTTCACTCTGCATTTGACCTACACGGACAGTAGACAATAAACAACCCCTCCTTAATTCCAGTGAGTTTTTTCCCTCCTTCCTCATGACTTGTGGAAGGAGGTATCATCTTCTGAATGTATGTGAACACAGAAGTGTGGGTGTGCATCAGGGTGTGAAGATGTACGTGTGTACGTTCCTGCAGGGAGATAAAAATGAATGATCCCCACCAACAATTCCTTTGGCCCCAGCCTCATTTCTGTTGATTCAAGGACACTGCTTTGCAACAGTACAAGAGTAGTTTTCTGTTGCCTCCTTCCACAATTTTTTTTTAACTTTCCTGCCTAGCCTACACAGAAACCACTGAAGAATCCCAAAGTGTTGGCCTTTGAAAGAAGGCCAGGTCAGGAAATAGACACTGCTAGGATTACAGGAATGCTACTTTATTGTTATAGGGCAGGGCTCTCCAAAGTTTTCCCGCGGCGACACACCAACCGCCCTTGGTGTGTCGCCATGGGAAAACCCGGAAGTCCCGCCGCCACGGCAGCGTGCAAAAAGCCGGAAGCGCTGCTGCCGCTTTCGGTCTTTGCGCGCCACCGCGGCTGCGGCGCCTTCGGATTTTCATGTGTCGCTGTGGGAAAACCCGGTGCGGGCGGGGGCGTGCATGGTGGCGGCAGTGGCGGCAGCCTCCGCTAAAACGCGGAAGCACCGATGGTGCGCCGGTGCCGCTGCCGCCGCCGTGCACACCCCCGCTGCCACTTCCGGGTTGTGTGGCGACACAGCCGACTGTGTGTGGCGACACACTTTTGTGTCGCGACACACAGTTTGGAAAGCTCTGTTATAGGGTATAATAACAGAATCTTGAAAGACCCTTCTTATACCAAGCAGAATCAAGGCAGGATTACTTTGAGTTTCTTTCTCGTGCTTTTCTCTTTCCAAGGACTGAATTTTTTGTTTTCCCGAAGGAAGATAGATGCTTTTGAACTGTGGTGTTGGAGGAAAATTCTGAGAGTGCCTTGGACTGCAAGAAGATCAAACCAGTCCATACTCCAGGAAATAAAGCCAGACTGCTCACTTGAGGGAATGATATTAAAGGCAAAACTGAAGTACTTTGGCCACATAATGGGAAGACAGGATACCCTGGAGAAGATGCTGATGCTAGGGAAAGTGGAAGGCAAAAGGAAGAGGGGCCGACCAAGGGCAAGATGGGCGGATGATATTCTGGAGGTGACGGACTCGACCGTGGGGGAGCTGGGGGTGGCGACAGCCGACAGGAAGCTCTGGCGTGGGCTGATCCATGAAGTCACGAAGAGTCGGAAGCGACTGAACGAATAAACAACAACTTCCTTAACAGCTCCTGCATTACTTCATCAAGGTTATCTCCACATTCTTCTACTGAGAGCTGTACCATAAATTAATCTGGGAAGAAAGCAATGGGAAACTACCTCCATGCTATTACCAAAACATCTACATTTCCACCACCCCATTTGATGCCATTGACCATTGGCATGCAGTCTGCGATAGGACTGCCATGACTGAGCAGATCAGAGGCAGAACATTTTCCTATATGGATGATTTCAACCATTATTAGAAGGGATAAAATGTGTTTCTGACTCAAGATGTCCTTGGCCATGGCAGGAACATAGATCTCATTGTCCTCATTCTTACAAGTGAAGTACGTATGACTTTGCCTGGCCCCTGTGGTCATCCACCGTGAATGGGGCAGCAGTTACAGTTAATAGCCCAGTGAATGGAAAACTAGCCTTTAAAAGTACTTCACAATGGGAAGCAGACAGCATGAAATAAAGTAGATTACTCTTTTTTCTTTTTTTTGCATATTGGTACTGAGAGTCATTGGTGTCAGCCAACTGCAAGCTCCCATGGTGAGCATCCCGAATTCCTCAAAGGAAAGATTTTTCTATATTAAATCCTACTACAGTTATGAAACTACAGTCAAGGGAATAATCCCCAGTTAATAGGCCACTTTATTTTTGCCTTCAAAGCGAGGTATGTAAATTTCAGTGACTCCATGGCTGTCTTTCTGAATAAAGTAGTCCTTTTTTGTTATTCTGTAAGGCTGTTTTTCCACTGTGGTTCTTTCAGGGGTGACCCAGCCCTTTTAGTCCAACCCAAAAAGTGGATTTATTCACTAAGTTAAGTGTGCTGGGTAAATGCCATCTCTGAATCCAGCTCATGAGTCCAGCTGATTCAATATTGCCTGCAGGCAATTTCCCTGGGTCTTAAAAATGCATTTTTCCCATCACAGATTTCTGACTTTCGAGAGCTTTAAATTAGAGTATCTTTTAGAAGTACTTGGGGAGGTTAGAAGTTCAACCCAGGACTTCCTGCATGCAAAGTAGAAGCTCTGCAATGGGTGTTGGGAGGAGGTGCAAGTGACAGCACATGTGTCACGATGTCATCATGACATATGTGACATCATACTGTCTCTAAGATATCTTGGATACTCTAGCTGCCATGCTATGGGCCTTTCCATCAGTCAATTGCCAAAAGATGGCCTATACACTATTTAAATTCCAACAGGAATATCTTGCTTCTGTGTATCTGATTGTCTCTCACTCACACTATCTTTGGTGCCTAGAGCAGACCTCTGATTTCATTAGATGATGATGATGATGATGATGATGATGATGATGATGATGAAGATGATGATGATTCAAATTTATATGATCACCCATCTCCCCCAACGGGGGACTCTGGACGGCTTACAATAAAAACAAGATTAAAATACAATATAATATAACAATATAAATATAAAATCCAATCTGGCGAATTAGGGAGGGTATTATGATATTAACCACCCCCAGGAGGAACTATTACCTTTTCCTTCCCATGCTAGGCAGCAGAACCAGGTTTTCAGATTTTTCCGGAAGGCCGGGAGGGAGGAAACCCGCCTCAACTCTGGGGGTAAGATATTCCAGAGGGCGGACACCACTGCAGAGAAGGCCCGCCTCCTGGACCCCGTTAGATCACAGTATAACAACTGACTCCTAGCTAAAACCAGCATATAGATGTTAAAAGCTACAGGGTTATGTCTGTAGTTTACTATGCCATGGAAGATCAACCCATTTGGTGTTGTGTAAACCCAGACCATGGGTTATTTAATTAACCCAGTTAAGTGTGTTACGCAAGCACAATAATGGAATTTAGCTTATTGGAACTTCTAAGCAAACATCATCATACGAGGGACAGAATATTCTTGTTTTTCTCCATAACATTCTATCCCCAAACATTAAGTTTTTTACATACAACTCATTGGTCCCTTTAACTCAGTACTGCCTACTGTCACAGCAATTTTCCCAGCTCTCAGAAAATGCATTTTTTCTAGATTTCATTCAACCCTACTTGGAGAGACTTTGGACATTTTGCATACAATGTCCTAATCCAAGTTATGGTCCTTTTCATCAATCAGTTGGCAAAATAGATATTATTTAAATGTTAACAATAATATATCTGCTTGTCTAGTTCTCTTTTCCACTCCTTTGAAGTCTACCACAGACTTCAGATTTCATTCAGTGAAAATGGAGTACCTTGGAATATCTCTGGGCATTATGACCCAGATACTTACATTTCTGAATCACACACATTTGAACTTTGGCAATATCACTAAGAAAAAAAAATGTCCTTGCCCACTGTAGATTTGAAAGCATTTATTTATTTATTTATTTATTTATTTATTTATTTATTAATTAATTAATTATTGTATTTATACCCCACCTATCCCCTCCCTAACGGAGGACTCTAGGCGGCTTACATACATGGTAATTACATTTATACATTTCATGTTATACAACATTTTTAAACCGCGCGCTTAAGGGAAGGGGAAAGGGAACTGGCCCTTCCGTGGACTACAACTCCCACAATGCCTTGCGTCGGAGCCGGCTGCTGACGTCCTGGATGTTGCTGCTTCGGGTTCCGTCGATGCCACCACCATTCACGAGATCTTTTTTCCATTGGAGGCTGACCCCCGAACAGGACGCCAGCAAATTTTCCCACTTAAGGTGGTACCCATTTATCTACTTGCTAGGCTTTCGAACTGTTGGGTTGACAGGAGCTGGGACTAGCAACGAGAGCTCACCTCGTTGCGCGGGGTTCGAACTGCCGACCTTCTGATCGGCAGCCTACAGCTCAGCGGTTTAACCCGCTGAGCCACCGCGTCCCATGGTGCATCAAAGCTACAATGAGTTAGAAGGAAGAGACTTCAGTGCTGAAGACACAAGGCAGGAAAATGAGCTGCTCTGGATCTGAGCTAGCTTCTAGAATTGCTTTTTTGTTTCTGATATATGTCCATATCAATTTGAGCTCTTTCATAATTTAAAGCTTATTTAGAAAGAGAAACTGAACTCAACCAGACTTTGCTTTCATGTAAATGTGGCTCATACTGAGATATTTTTCTTGAGGGGGAAAAGCAAAATATCCAACTGACTTCATTCTGTAGATGTTAAGGGACAGACCACCATTGGTGAAACTTTTGCTTTGAAAATGATGAAGATTACTTCTTAATTACAAGTAGCCCAATCGCCTAGACTCCAATTGAGAATCTACATCCTGAAACTAATTCTTTCATCTTATCATCTTTATTATCCATTTCTTTCTTTCCAACTAGTATGGGTATATCGACATAATTATCACAACTCCTCATTAGTCTTCCATTGTAAAACTTGTTAAATAGCCTGGATGATTCTAACATAGATTTGCTGTTCTTTCTTTTAACATTATATTGTGCTAGAAATTCAACAGGAGGAGAAGATGAAGGGAAGGGAAAAGAATACCATTATGGTAAAGTGAAATCTTTTTCTTCTATCCAGTGAATATTGCTTGAAATAATAGGGTATTTTTTTTATTTTTGCATCAGCATGTGAATTCATTTATTTTAGTCAATTTACTAGACAACCTGTGACCCATTGGGTCATCATTTCAGAGATATTTCCTTACCAGATTCCTCAATGCTTTCAACAATGGCGGAGCTTCTAATGTACCACTTTCACTGGAAAAGTTCTTAAAAATTCAGGGAGATATTCAGAGATGTATCTGCCTTGCAAATAGCCCATGTCATTCATAGTGAACTGTATAACATAGTCAAACATCAGGAGTTGACCACAAGAAATGTTTTATGACATTTTGTATTATGTCATAAAATGTTTTATAAAATTTGCCAGTTTTCTATTCCATGGCAGTCATGGGTCCCGGATTTTGGACACATTCTGTAAGTTAGCCCATTTGAGGTGCCTTGGTTCAAAAATTGCCTTACGATGCACCGTTTCACCCAATTAAAGGTTACAAACAAACAGACCCAAGAGTTTTAGTAGTATATAGAATAGATAACCCAGATAATGGCAACATTTCTTGGGGGTGGCTGGCACCTTAGAGCTCACCGTCATGGAATTAGATCTTCTAGGCCACTTGGATTTTATATTTATATTATTTATATTTATATTGGTAATTTTGTATTAATATTTTAGATGTTCTTTATACTCATTGTTTTAATCTGCTTATTGTTGTAAACCACCCAGACTCCCTCTTTTTGGGGGAGATGGGCAGTGGCAAAATTCAAAAAATTATATATATATATATATATATAGAGAGAGAGAGAGAGAGAGAGAGAAATATAGAAGCCAATATTTTTAAAGCAGAAAAGATATAAAAGCAGAAAAGATTTAGAACTTTAAAAGGCCTGGGTGAAAAAAAACATATATTCTAAATCCCATTGTCAATTGTATTATGAAGAGCAGAATTGTTCTTCCATTTAAATATTTACGTAGTAAAAGCATTAACAGAAGGCAGTAGATCCTGTATAGGAATACTGTATAACTGCATGTTTCTGCCTTGGGCTGATTCTGTTCAAATTTGATCATGAACAGAGTTTGGGAAGGGACTTTTTAAAAATGACCCAGTGTCAGATTTCTTTGTCAGGAGGCAGGGCAGAGAGGTGTGTTTGATGTGTCCTGCCCTTCAAAAGTAGAAAAAGGATCTGCTCTCCAGGGGAGGCTCACACAGGCATTATTTTAAGGTTTTAAACCTGAAAATGAAGGGTTTTTTTTCTGCTCCCTTGAGAGAATCTGACATGTTTCAGATAAAGGAGGAAAATGGAAATAAAAGTTTAACTACTTACAGACAATTCCTTTTGTTCCCAATCCTAGGATTGCTATGGATTGATAGAGAGATCTAATTTGTGTCAGCTCATGTGACCGAGATGCTTATATTATATTGAAAGCTTGTATCTTTATTTATAAATTACTACCCTAATGTTTCACTGTTTCTTGCCAACCAATTTGAGATGAACTTTGTGGCTGGAAAGGTAGCATTTAAAGATTAAATAAAATGGCGTCTTGGCTTTTTTTCATAACTCCGCATATTTTATAGTGCACAAAGAGACTGTGTAACCCAGGAGATTTCAGTAAATTTGAGTAAGAAAGTGAAGTGGATGCAAATCACTAGAGCAAAATATTGCTGGCTGGGGAATTCTGGGAGTTGAAGTCCACATCTCTTAAAATTGCCTAGTTTGAGAAACCCTGTGCTAGAGGCTTGTCATCAGAAGAAAGGGAATAGTTTGGGTGCCAGGAATATAAGTGCTCAGGGTTTGTAATTAGCAGGATGTAGGAAAGACAACTCAGATATAAAGGTAAATAAGGGAAAAGTGTAATTACATCACAGGATAATGTAAGGAGCTTCTTAGTAGACAAATTGGGGCCTGTAAGGAAACAAGAATTGGGAACCTTCTAGAGATAGCAAGGAGGTGAGAGGAAGAAACAAAACAGAAGAGTTTGGAATAAAATATAAAATATTTAATTTATTTAATTTAGGTACTGCCCGACTCCAAACTGACTCAGGGTGGTGTACAATAAAACCAACAGAATAAAAATATGAAAAAAAATGAAAAGGAATAATGCACAAGAACCAATGGTGGACCTGGCTAAACACGCCCACATACAATCTGGCCTGGAAAAAGAACCAGGTCTTTAAGACTTTTCAGAATGCCAACAGGGTGAGAGCCACATGGATATTGGGGAGAATCTCATTCCAGAGGGCCAGCACCGTGACAGATGTGGGTGCAATAGTACACAAGAGCAGACGTAGGGATTCCACCTGACACAAACCGGCTAGACCAGAGAGAAATCAAACTTGAAAGAAATGGTTAGGAAAAAGACAAGGGAGTGGTTATTTAGTGAGGCCACTTGAGATGAAAAGGAGAGTGACATTTAAAGTGAGACAAAAAGATTACAGTAGTAATGTATGGCTGTGAGAGTTGGACCATAAGAAAGGCTGAGCGCCGAAGAATTTATGCTTTCGAACTGTGGTGCTGGAGAAGACTCTTGAGAGTCCCTTGGACTGCAAGGAGGTCAAACCAGTCAATCCTAAAGGAAATCAACGCTGACTGCTCATTGGAAGGACAGATACTGAAGCTGAAGCTCAAATACTTTGGCCACCTAATGCGAAGAGAGGACTCCCTGGAAAAGACCCTGATGCTGGAAAAGACTGAAGGCAAAAGGAGAAGGGGACGGCAGAGGATGAGATGGTTAGATAGCATCACCAATGTAATGAACATGAATTTGAGTAAACTCCGGGTGACAGTGGAGGACAGGAAGGCCTGGTGTGCTATGGTCCATGAGGTCACGAAGAGTCAGACACGACTAAACGACTGAACAACAACAACAAAAAAGGGAGAAAGAGGCAAAGTTTTAAAGTGAGGGGAAGATTACTCATGAGCTAGAGGCAATGTAAGACAAAAGGGAGACAAAATGTTGGGCTCAAGGGAGATGAATCAGTGGGGAGATTTCACTCATGAAGGAATCAGTTGAGTGGGCCAGCTGGAGAGAGGATTGAGGCCAAGAGAGCAAGGGGAGCCAAATGTGTGAATGCCAGAGTAGCAGATCAAAACTAGCAAAGAGCCACCAAGGTGTTGACTGGATGTGGAGCAGCAGCCAGCAAAGTGGTCCAAGAGAAGTCAAGTTGCCAGAAGTAAGACCTCAGTACCTGACAATTTCATGGACTCACCATGCAGCAGAATAAATGTTTTAATATTGTCTTCTTCTGGAAGATGGTTTGACTTCCAGGTCTAGCTCTACTATTCCTTGGTAATCTCCCATCCAAGCAACAAACTAACCAGGCCCAACTCTGCTTAGCTTCTGACTCCCAACAACATAATCTAGGTGCCACCACTTGCAACTTAGGAAAAGGCAAGAGACTTTGTCCAGGCCAGGGATGGAGGCCCAATGATTATCAAGAATGCAATCCAAGGGCCTTATTGATTCACAAAGTTCATGGAAGCAGACACAGAAGGACAATGAAAGTGTTCATAAAACAATTCCCATAGGATAGCCAGGCCAGCCAAGGATGATGATGGAAGCAAGCCAATGTAGGCACACTTCCAGAAGACTTCTGCATTGACATGTTTGAAATTTAAGAGGGATATTCACACAACCATTGGACTGAATCCTCTTTCTAACACTTTTCTGAGACATTTTTCACAAATGAAATATCCTACTGCATTAGCCTATAAAATAAATTGTTCTTTGCTGAGGACTGAAATACATTTTAAATCAAACCAGTTTGGTCTAGTGGTTTAGGTGCTGGGCTAGAAACCAGGAGACTGTGAGTTCTAGTCCCACCTTAGGCATGAAAGCTGGCTGGGTGACCTTGGGCCAGTCCCTGTCTCTCAGCGCTAGGAAGGAGCCAATAGCAAACCAGGAGACTGAGAGTTCTAGTCCCGCCTTAGGCATGAAAGCCGGCTGGGTGACCTTGGGCCAGTCCCTGTCTCTCAGTGCTAGGAAGGAGCCAATAGCAAACCAGGAGACTGAGAGTTCTAGTCCCACCTTAGGCATGAAAGCTGGCTGGGTGACCTTGGGCCAGTCCCTGTCTCTCAGCGCTAGGAAGGAGCCAATAGCAAACCAGGAGACTGAGAGTTCTAGTCCCACCTTAGGCATGAAAGCCGGCTGGGTGACCTTGGGCCAGTCACTCTCTCTCAGCCCAACTCACCTCACAGGGTTGTTGTTGTGGGGAAAATAGGAGGAGGAAGGAGTATTAGGTATGTTCACCACCTTGAGTTATTTATAAAAATAATAAAGGCAGGATAGGAAAAATAAATAAATTGTCTGCTTCCATTTTAGTGTTCAGTGTTTCTGTATCACTTCCCATTCAAACAAACAAACATAATGACACAACTTCATTCCCCAACCCCTTTCCAATGTTCTTTCACAGATGCTTTCATACCTGCCCATATGCAGAGCGATGCATTCGTTAAATGGCCTTTCGGAAACAAGGAAGTGACAGCACATGGGACACCCAAGTCATAAAATGCACATCATTTTTCAGACTTCTAGAGCAATGGGTAATTGTGTGGGACTTATTCTTGAGGTGTTCCACAGATAATCTGCTGGGTTCGTTGCCATATGGCAACACAGGCACAATTGTAGCCTGGAAAAAAATATTGCCATTATCATGCCTTGAGACATGAGCAGCTGCAAAGTAGATGCTGTGTAGCTTAAGATCTCAGTTAGAAATTTCCCAGCCCTACTGGGGGTACCAGCAATTATACTTTTTATCTTCTCCTTCTGGAAACTCCAGATAGAATGTTAGATGATAGATGATTGATAGATGATTGATAGATGATTGATAGATGATTGATAGATGATAGATGATAGATGATAGATGATAGATGAGTGCTTTCCAAAGTGCCGCCGTTGGCGACACACCAACAGAGGCAGCAGCGGCGGTGCGGGGGCGCACACGTCCACGGTGGCATGTGCGGTGGCAGCGGCAGCGGCCTCGCTAAAACGCGGAAGCGCTGATGGCGCGCCGCTGCTGTTGCTGCCACTGCCGCCGTGCACACTGCCACCCCCACGCCACTTCGCAACACACTAAACTGTGTGTTGCGACAAACTAAAGTGTCACGACACACAGTTTGGAAAGCTATGTGATAGATGGTAGATGGTAGATGGTAGATGGTAGATGGTAGATGATACACACAAACACACACACACACACACATTCTGGCGTTTTGAAGGGAAATACTCAAGCCCTTGGGACAAGATCAGGCAATGGCGGCACTGAAGCAAAGGACCCTTGATATAGAATTACAAACAGAATATAGTAAAAACCCTCACTAGGGTACAATTGGGACATAGCAATGCACGCTTCAAAGCAGCATTGTACCTAGACCAACTTACAAACAATAACTTTTGGTGAGCATTTATGTTATTACAATTCAATATTATACCATCAGCAGAGCTGCAGGGAAAATTTCATAAAATTCCATATGTGGGAAGGCTCTTGTAAAGATGGTAATATTGAAACATGAACTCATATTCTGTTGTCTTGTATCTTCTATCGAGATATACGTAAAGAGGTACTAACGTCTCTTCTATACTCATTTCCGGGATGGATTGAAGAATTTTATGTTCAATTTTTACTAGCAAGTTAACTCTTGCCATTGTGAAGTTTGTTTTGACAGTTGTAAAACTCACACGTTGCCGATAGCAAAATAGTGCAAGCTTGATTGTACTTATCTTATATGCTTAATTTTATTCTGTACATTCTATTTTGTAGCTGCATTCTGCAGGTTTTATTTAGGAAGTCTTATTTAGTCTGGGTCGGTAACCTGTAATAAAAAAATTGATTTGATTTGATTTCTATTTTTTTATATAATAGGTTTATCATGGAGCTATGATCCTTTGCCACTATGAGGCAAATCTAATACTGTCCATATAAGACTAGGGATATGAAAGAAATTATGGATTAGGAAAAGGGGGGAAAAGATTGAATTGGCTTGATCAATATGAATAGAATCCATGAATGGCATTGTACTGCTGGCATCCATTGTTCTCCATTAAACAAAATGGTGCAGAGCAAATTTTATTTATTTGTTTGTTTGTTTGTTTGTTTGCTGGCCTTACAGGTTGCCCAAATCATAACTGACTCTGAACAATCTCCCCGCCCAATAACCTGGATTAAAATAAAACAAAATACAATTAACAAACCCAAACCATAGAATTACAAAGTAAAATTCCAGGAATAGTTGCAATCCTGCACCACCACCATTAAAACCCTTTCCATTCATAAAGGGGTAAATATCTCATTCAACTGCCCGGTTTCTTCAAGCAGCCAAGTCTTTGCAGACTTTCTAGATGCCCACATGGAAGGAGCTATTCAAAGGTCTGGGGGAGGTGTTTCAAAGGAAGTAGCAATGATACAGAAGGTATGTTTCCACAATCCCTGTAGATGGCACTCCCTGAGTCAGGGGGTGCAGAGAGAGCGCACCATATTTGACTTTGTCAGGCAGGTAGACATCATTGGTAACAGGTAGTCCCACATATATCCAGGCTCTGAGTCATGCAGGGCTTTGAAGGTGACAACCAGCATCTTGAATTATACCCAAAAACCAACCAGTAACCAGTGCAGCTCCTGAAGTAGTAGTGTTACATGGATGTCACAAGCAGCGTCCATGACTACTCAGTCTGCTGTATTCTGGACCAGTTGTAGCTTCTCAGTGCTCTGCATGGGCAGCTCCAAGTAGACTGCATTGCAATCGTCCAACTGAGAGGTGGTTAATGCATGAGTGACTATGAGTAAGCTTCCCATTCGAAAAGGGGTCACAATTGGTGCACTAAATGGGGTTATGTGAAGGCCCTCCTGGCCACAGCTGCCACCTGCTCCTTCAAAAGGAGCTCAGAATCCAGGAGGACCCCCAAGTTACAAGCCCATTTGGCACAGGGGAGCAGAACCCATCCAGAACTAAAGATGGAATCTCTTTGGAAATGGATGGCTTTGGAGAGATGCATGCCCAAAACCGGATTTAGAGCGGTCACCTATAAAATGTACTGTATAACTTAGAGGCGAATTAATTAACACTGTACTGAAAATTGCCTGCCACGGTGGATTTTAAGTGAAGTTTAAAATGCCAACAAATGCAGATTGTTCTAGTTCTTCTTTTCTAAAAAAAATCATACAGAATGGAATAATTCAATATCTGCAACACTGACTCAGTATGGATTGAGCTGGATCCACGTATCCCTGTATGAAACATTTATCACATGGCATGAATATGTTCATATTCCCTGGTTACTTCTTCTCCCCCAAGAAAAAAATAATAAAACTTTTTTTTTCTTGTAACGAGCAGCAATTCGGAGAGCTCAGGGAAGCCATGATGCTACAGGATTGAGATGAGTAAGCCAAGATGCAGCAGGGTTCAAACTGTCATTCCTTGACATCTGGCTCTTTTCTCTTCTCCCTGGGAAGGGTGCCTGCTGCCTGCCAAACATTATCCTCCTTCTGGCAACAAATAAGCATGCTTATGCTCCCGTGATTTCTTTTTTAATGTATTGCTTTATGCATTATTTGTTTCAGTATTTTACGTTGATCCGTTTGTATCTTCTTAGCAAAAGAAATCAAACTACAATATAACAACCAAGCATTTATAAGCACTTGCTACACTTGATTTATTATTTTTATACCCGAAAGAGGGGAAAAAGGGGGAACACATACAAATGTTATATAGTGAAGGACTTCCGGTAAAGATGGACGGCGGCTGGAGTGAAAGTGAAGAAGCTCCGTGAGAAAAAATCTGAGAACGCGCAGAACCAAGCCGCGTTTTAAAAAGAAATAATGAGAAGCGGCTGTAGAAAGTGCAGGAGAATTGGCACTTTCGGGGAGAGAGAAGCCTTCGGCGGCTTCGGAAAGCTTGGGAAAGAAAAGCGAATCAGAAAGTTGTCCTGTCTTGTCAGCGTGTTGGTGTGGATTCACGGAAAAAGAACAAGCTGGGAAGCCGAAAACGAAGGTCGGTTCTGCGGGGGAAAGTCTTGAAATAGACAAACGTCATTGTCTACTTTGCTAAATTGATAAAAAGAACTATAAGAAAAGAAAATTGTTTCTGAATGAAGAAGCAAGCAAAGAGGACGGTGAGCAAACACAAAATCTCCAGAGTGTGAATAGACAGTGAATGTGCATCTGGACTGATATATTTAATTAATTAATAAGTTAAAGAAGACATTTTGTATTAATAGAATTAAATAACATAATATTTCTGTTCAAATTTAGTATACAAACTTGTTAAGTATAAGATAGTAATATATTAACCTCATCTTCACTTTTTGTTAGAAAATATAAGAAATATATTTGTTTATATATTTATAGATATAGATAAGTTTATTACAAGTTGAAGATAAGCATCTATATATTTATATATTTGTAAATATAAAAAGCTAAGAATTTGATTAATTGGTAAAGAGTGGATAAAGAGGGGACAAAGAAAATATCTGGTTTATTTCTTGGAAATGAGTATGACTACTAGAAGACAGGAACTACAAGGAAGAAGAAACTCAGACCCTGGGGGGGGGGAGAATGGCTGAAAGCTATAATGGAAGACTTTACAGTTAAAACCACGCAAACAATCACCCAAACCATAACAAAAGTACTGGAAGAAAAAATAGAAGGATTAGAAAAAATATTAGAATTGAAATTAGGACAAATAGAGGAAAAATTAAAAGAAGATATAGGGGAAGTGAAAAAAAAATAGAAAGTTGTGAGGAAACTTTAGACAAAGAGGAAGAACATATTTTATTACTGGAACTAAAAGAGAAAGAATATTGTATAAGATTGAGAGGGATTCCAGAAGAAAAAGAATATAATATAAGAGATACTGTTATTCCAATGTTGGCTAATTTAATAGAATGGGAGGAAGAAAAATTAGAAGAGGAAATAGAAAGAACATTTAGAATTAACTCAAAGTTTGCAACCATGTATAACAAACCTAGGGACACCTTGGTAGAATTTTTTAAAAAAAAAGACCAGGAATATTATAATACAGGCTTCATACAATAAAAAAATCAAAATAGGAGGAAAAGATATTATTATCTTTAAAGAAATACCGGTGAAAATTCTAAAAAAGAGAAAGGAATACAGTTTTTTGACAGATCTTTTGGGGGAAAATAATATTAATTTTAGATGGGAGATTCCAGAGGGATTGAGTTTAACATTTAAAGGTGAAAGATATAAGCTGAACTCAATACTAAAAGCAAAAGATTTTCAGAAGAGACTGGAAAAAGATATAACTCAATCAAAAGATCAGAGACAGGAAGGAAAAAGTAAAACTCAACGCCAAAAAGAAAGAGAAGCCACTAATACTAAGGAGTTCACTTCTCTCTTGACAAATGAGTGACTTAAGAATTATTACATGGAATATAAATGGACTCAATTCACCAGTGAAAAGAAAACGTACATTTCAAATATTAAATAGTTTAAAATTAGATATAGTTTGTCTTCAAGAAACACACATTAGAAAAGCAGATGTAAAACATTTAAAAAATAAAAAATTAGGAATAGAATTTATAACAGCAAATGAAAAAAAAATGGAGTAGTAATATACTGTATATAAAACCATATTTAAAACCCAAATTACTTAAAGAAGATGAAAATGGAAGATATATTATCATTGAAATCGAAATATATAATTCTAAAATGTTGTTAATGGGTATATATGCTCCTAATAAAAACCAAATTTTTTTTTACAAAGAATTACTAAATATTTCTACAGAATATACACAAAATAATTGGTTATTGATGGGAGACTTAAATGGAGTTGTAGACCCAAAAATAGACAAGAAAATACAAAGTCAAATAAATAAAAACCATGGTAAATTACCAAAAGAATTTTTTAATATAGTAAAAAATTTATCACTAATTGATGTATGGAGAACTGTAAATGAAAATGAAAGAGACTATACATTTTATTCAAACAGGCATAAATCATTTTCGAGATTGGATATGATATGGATGTCAAAAAAGTTACAAAATAAAATTAAAGAGTCTACAATTCTGGCTAAAACATTATCAGATCACAACCCAGTACAAATTAATATAAAAACAGGACCCAGAAATTTTAGATGGAGACTTTATTTATTTATTTATTTATGTTTCAATTTATATACCGCTCCATCTCCCCACAAGGGAACTCTGGGCGGTTTACAAAACACAAAAATTAAAATCCGACAATTAAAACAACCCAATAAAACCCAATAAAACCCAATAAAATAAGACTTAATGAAAATATTCTGAAAAATGAACAAAATTTGATGGATCTTAAAAAAAAAATGCAAGAGTTTTTCCTTTGGAATATAGACACAGAAGTGAAAATAGAAACAGTATGGGATGCGAGTAAGGCATACATGAGAGGCCATTTTATATCGATAAATAGCTATAAAAAAAAAAAAGAATATAAAAAAATTACAGATAATTATGGACCAAATTAAAGAAAAAGAAAAAAAACTACAAAATAACAATAATAAGGAAGATTTATTAAATCAAATCAAACTATTACAAATTCAAGTCCAAATTTTAACGACAGAAGATATGGGGAAAAAAATGAAATATAGTAAACAGAAAAATTTTGAAAGTGCAAATAAGCCAGGTAGACGGCTGGCTTATAAATTAAGAAAAGAAAGGGAGAAAAAAATAATTTCTAAAATTAGAGAAAATGATATGGACTTAATTCAAAACGACAAAATCAAAAATGCCTTTCATGTTTATTATACAAATTTATATAAAAAACAGGAAGTATCATTAGAAAAAATAGAACAATATATACAAAATTGTAATCTAAGAAAATTAACAAAAGAACAGAAAGATTTAATTAATAATATAATTACAACTCAAGAGATATTAGATGCAACTGACAAACTAAAAACAGGTAAAACACCGGGACAAGACGGATTATCGGCAGGTTACTATAAATATTTCAAAGAACAATTGGTTGAACCGTTAAAAATATTGTTTAATTCGATTCTGGTAGGAAACAAAATACCAAAATCATGGACTGAGGCAAAAATAGTCTTGATTCCAAAGGAAAACCAAGATCCAACAAAATGTCAAAATTATAGGCCAATTTCACTATTAAATAACGATTATAAATTGTTCACTATTATATTGGCGGAAAGACTAAAAATTTTTTTACAAAATTTGATAAATGGGGACCAAAATGGATTTTTACCAAATAGAGAAATTAAAGATAATTTAAGAACAGTAATAAATTTAATAGAGTACGCTAACATACATAATGAGAAACAGATAATGTTACTATTTTTGGATGCGGAAAAAGCCTTCGATAATGTAAATTGGGATTTCATATTTAAAATTTTAGAATATAGGAATTTTGGAAACAACTTTATAAAAGCAATTAAAGAGATTTACAATGTACAAAAAGCCAATATAATAGTGAACGAAGAAGAAACAAAAGAAATAAACATAGAAAAAGGAACACGCCAGGGATGTCCAATGTCTCCACTGATATTCATATTAGTGTTGGAAAGTATATTGGAAAAAATTAGAAAGGACGATAATATTGAAGGAATAAAAATTAAAGGAGAAATATATAAACTAAAAGCATTTGCGGACGATTTAGTGATAATAATACAAAATCCATTGAAATCAATAGAAAATTTAAATGAAAAGTTAAAGTAATTTGGAGAATTGGCAGGCTTTAAAATTAATAAGCAAAAGACAAAAATGATAAATTTAAATATGAGGAAAGAAGATAAGATGAAATTGGAAGAGAAAACAGTATTTCAAAATGTAAAACAAATCAAATATTTGGGAGTACAAATAACAGGTAAAAATATAGATTTATTTAAAAATAATTATAGCAAAGTATGGAACGACATTAAAAAAGATTTAGAAAAGTGGGAAAATTTACAATTAACATTACTAGGGAAGATTGCCACAATAAAAATAAATGTATTGCCCAGAATTTTATACCTGTTCCAGACGATACCTATAGAAATCACAGATCAAACATTTTCAAAATGGCAAAAAGATATCACAAAATTTATATGGAATGGAAAAAAAACCCAGAATAAAATTAAGATATTTACAAGATTTAAAGGAAAGAGGAGGATTGGGACTACCAAATTTAAAATTATATTATGAATCCTGTGTTTTGGTCTGGTTAAAAGATTGGATAAAATTAGATAATTTTAATATATTAAACTTAGAGGGCCACGATAACAGATTTGGATGGCACGGGTATATGTATTATAATAAAAGTAAAAACAATAAGGCATTCAGTAATCATAGAATTAGGAAATCAATTTTAAAAATTTGGAACAGATATAAAAAATATTTACTACCGGTACTTCCATTATGGATATCTCCTCAGGAGGCAAATGCCAAAATAGAAGTTCCAAAAGATAAAAAATGGATATGGTACAAGAACTTACTGAAATTTAATGGGAATACTTATGAAGTTAAAACGAGAGAGGAATTAGAAAGAGAAGGATTTGAGTGTTATTGGTTTAAATATTTACAACTAAAAGAACAATTTAAATTAGACCAAAAGATGTTCAAATTCACAGAAACAACAGAAAATTGGGATAGTATATTATGGAAAGAAAACGATCATTTAATATCTAAATTATATAAAAAATTATTGGAACTAAAAAGTAAAGATATAAAAATTAAAAAGTATATGACAAAATGGGAAGAAAATTTGAATAGAGAAATTAATTACGAAGATTGGCAAAGAATTTGGACGAAAAATATTAAATTTTCTTTAAGTAATAGTCTAAGAGAAAACAATTACAAAATGATATTTAGATGGTATTTGCCTCCTGAGAGATTATACAAAATGAAATGTCTAAGATCAAACACATGTTGGAAATGTAAAATAAATGTGGGGACTTTCTATCATATATGGTGGACATGTCAAAAGACTAAGAAATATTGGGGGGAAATTCATGGCAATATATGTAAAATACTCAAAATTGATATGGAAAAAAAACCAGAAATTTATTTGCTGGGACTTATGGACATGAAGATGAACAAAGAACATAAAAAATTATTATACCATCTGACTGCAGCGGCGAGGATTATATTTGCAAAACATTGGAAAGAAGAAGACACCCCCTCAATAGAAGAATGGATAATCAAAACGATGGAAATAGCACAGATGGACAGACTGACAACTTTAATAAAACAAAAAGAACTGGGAGATTATGAACTTATATGGAACCCATTTATAGAGTTTTTGCAAAAGGAATATAAAATAAAATTATTGTAATGGAAAAACTACAATAAGGGATAAATAAGACAATATATTAGAATATATATATTAGAATACTAGAATAATTGAAAGGTTTAAAATAAAATAAGAGATAATATATATATATATATCAAAGGAATATTAATGGGAAGAGGAAAATAATAGAAATATAGTAAATATTAAAAAAAAAGTAAGAAGCTATCTTCAAAGAAGAAACAGGAAGTCGTTTTAAATTAACTGTTTCATGTGATGTGATGTTAAAAGGGTTTTGTTATGTAGGGTTATTTAGGTTTGTATGTATGTATATTATGTTTGTTATGTATTTTTTTTTGTTTTTTTTAATAATAAAATTGTTTCAAAAAAAAATGTTATATAGTGAAGTGATGATCGAGCCAAATCCAAAAATTTATTTATTTATTTATCAGATTTATCATTTATCAAAAATGCTTGGGAATTCCTGGAAGTTTGGCAGTCTGACAAATCAGTCACCAACAGATACATGGAGATAAACCCTGTCTACATAACATTTAAAAGACTTAACTCAAAGTCAAGGAAGGAAGAGCACGCCTTTCCTAGCAGCCAACACTCAGATAAGCAGGAAACAGCACCAGATAAACCATCAAAGACGAAGCCACACCCCGACCAAGACAGGCAGGCAAGCTAGTATATACAGGTAGTCCTCATTTAACGACCACAATTGGGACCAGCAACTTGGTCATTAAGCAAAGCGGTCATGAAGTGAAACTGCTACTGTGCTTACAATCTTACTTCAGCTTTCCTTTGCTTTACTGTCAGAGATCGGCGGATCTCCGCCATTAGGGAGAGACAAGAGAGGGAAAACCCGAGAGATGGAAACTGACAAGAAAGAGAGACAGCCTGCCGGAGCTGTGAAGTAGACCGGTTCACACCTACACGGCCAGCACGAATCAACATCTCCGCAAGCCAGCGTCTGAGCACCCGATAAGACAAGCACACGTGGGGACATCAAAGGACTCGGGGGGGGGGGGCTGAAGGTTTAAATGTACTTGCTTTACTTTACTCTAGCATTCAAGTCTTTGTTCGTGCTAACTTCTATATGCTGTAATAAACTCTTTTGCTTCTAAGAACCCTCGCGTCTGTGGGTTACTCTAGAGCAGGGAGATTACTGATATTGGATGGAGCGCTTTACATAAATACTTGAATCAAAAAAAAAATTATTTACTAACCATCCCGGGGAGTACGCTGAACTAGTGAACCCTCGGTTGAAGGTAGTCATGCACACAACCACCCCCCGTCACCGCAGCACGAGATGGGACCAGTAGAGGTGGCAGAAACCAGTGAAGAAGCGGGACCCAGCTCATCAAGCAACCAAACGATGGAAGGAGCAGCTGGCGAACGAGGGGGAAGGAAAGCCCAGAAGAAGGAAAAACACCTAGAGGTAACCAAAACCCCCACAAATCTCAGCATCACCAAGCCAAGGCTGGCAGGATGGTCCGTCGCCGTGGGCGAAGGGATTGAGGAGAAAGGGGGGAAAGGCACAAAAAAAAAGGGTCACCCCAACCCAGCGCATCGAGCATCTGGAAGACCAGGTGTCACATTTGCACCTGGACGTAGGACTAATAAATGACAAATTGGACTCTCTGGGGGCAGCCTTGGAAAGACTGATGGGGAAATTAGATGAACCCAGAGAGAAAGAACAGAGCACGGGGATATCCGACGATGAGGAAGACATCGTGAATTCGGGCGACGAAAACAATGGGGGGGAGGAAGAACTTCACCCTCACAGTCGCTCGTTCATGACACCTTACTATGAGCAATGAAGGTCCCCGTGGGGGGGCAAGAGCCCAGGTGACAGAGGCAAATTGAGGGCGAAATTCGATGGAGATCCCAAGAAATTGGCATGCTTTTTAATGCATGTACAGGGATTCATGGAGGATTTTGAACACACCTTCCGCACGGAGGCGAGCAAAGTC
This sequence comes from Charina bottae, assembly GCA_023362775.1. Taxonomy (NCBI): domain Eukaryota; kingdom Metazoa; phylum Chordata; class Lepidosauria; order Squamata; family Charinaidae; genus Charina; species Charina bottae. Next base: position 134,269,195 of record JALMGJ010000003.1, read on the forward strand.
AGGTACGTCTCCAGCTGTTTGGAAGGGGAGGCGGGTGACTGGCTGGTCGCTTTGCACGACAGCGGAGCACAGGAACTTTTGAACTTCCAAAAATTTAAGTACGCTCTCCGCAAGAGATTTGAAGACACTCTGTCGAAAGTATCAGCACGGGCACAGATCCGGAGGTTAAGGCAGGGAAATAAATCAGTAGCTGAATATGCTATGGACTTTAAAAGCCTCCTGTCAAAACTACCGGACTGGCCGGAATCGTTCCAAATTGAGCATTTCCAGTATGGACTGAGACAGGACCTACTGGAAAGGGCTCTAGACAGAGATGACCCGGGAACTTTGGAAGGGTGGATCCAACTCGCGGGGAAAATCGAAAGCAACAAATTGCAACTGCAGAATATCAGAAGCCGAACGCGAAACAGTGGAATTGGGAAGAGGAGAAGGATCGTCGGCTAAAAGAGGGTCTGTGTTTCCGCTGAGGAAAGGAGGGACATAGACTAAACGCTTGCACGCAGGGGAAACAGCTCGTCAAAGAAAAGATTCGACCAAAGAAGCCAGCAGATGGGGGCAACTACAAAGCGACACCCAACAAAGGCAAAGGGGCAGTAGTGGCAATGGTGGACCCACGCCAGGGTCCGGACCTGGAAGAGGACAGTGACGACTCCGACTACGAGTTCCAGCCGGCGGGAAACGAGCGAGGTCTGTTCTGATTAGCGCCAATGGGCAGACAAAAGGGTGCGACGGAAGGGGACACACCAGTCCAACCATGCACCTAAAGGTACAGTTGAGGACTTTAGGTGGGAGGGGAAAATATGTGGGAGTCGCAATGCTAGACTCAGGATGCTCAAGAAACCTGCTGCAGGCGGACGTGGCTAAAAAGATGGGACTGAAACTTTTTAAACTTAGAACACCCATCGCATTCTGTCAATTGGACAAATCAGAACTGAAAGGGGGGCCGGTGGAGTTTTACACAGAAGAACTGCAAATGACTTTGGGGACTCACGTAGAGACTTTGCGTTTCCTAGTAGCTCCCATTGCAACGCGACCCATTGTGTTAGGATTAAAATGGTTAAGGGCAAGAAACCCCAGGGTTGACTGGGTATCGGGTGAAATGGACTTTATGGATGGAACGGGTCTAGAAAAAGACAGTGACAGCACACCGGACAGCCGGGAGATGGGGGCAACTGGGACAGAGATTGAGGATGGGGAACAGGTCCCAGGGGGTGGCACGCTCACGAACCCAATACCAGAGAAATACCTCCCGGTGGTGGAGGTATTTGACAAGAAGGAATGTGAGCAAGAACCCCCCCATAGACAGTCAGACGCGACAATTGACCTCATCCCAGGGGCACCATTTCCAAAGCCCAAGATGTATGCCATGATGCAAAATGAGCTACAAGAACTTTGCAAGTTCATTGACAAAAATTTGGCATGGGGGTTTATAGAACCAGCAAACTCCCCCCTTGCAGCCCCAGTACTGTTCCGAAAGAAAAAAGATGGGTCCCTCCGGCTCTGCACGGATTATAGGGGCCTTAACGCAATTTCGGTAACAAGACAATACCCTCTCCCATTACTGAAAGACATGCTTGCCCAACTATCAAAAGGGAAAATTTTTACAAAGCTAGATGTCAGGGAAGCGTACTATCGCGTCCGCATACGGGAAGGGGATGAGTGGAAAACTGCATTCAACTGCCCACTGGGTTCTTTCCAATACAGAGTGCTCCCGTTCGGAATTGCGGGGGGGGCCGGGAATTTTTATGAGGTTCATAAATGAAGTGCTGTATGAATTTCTGTACAAAGGGGTAATTGTATATTTAGATGATATATTGATATTTTCGGATAATTTGGAAGAGCATATGGAATTAGTGAAGAAAGTATTAGAAAAATTACTAGAAGCCAAACTCTATGTTAAACTTGAGAAATGTGAATTTCACAAAGACAAACTTGACTTCTTGGGGTACCACATATCACATGAGGGCATCTAGATGGACCCTGAGAAGGTCAAAGTGGTCTTGGAATGGCAGCACCCCCCGAACGCGCAGGCAACTGCAAGCGTTTCTCGGGTTCGCGGGGTTCTACAGGCAATTTATTCAAAATTTTGCGCAAATTGCACTGCCCCTTACCGATCTATTAAAAACGAAAAACAAGGGTGCAAAGGCAAAAGCCCCGCCACCGAGCACGAAGCTCGTGTGGACTCAGGAATGTCAGGAAGCTTTTGACAATTTAAAAACGATGTTCACCAAGGAGCCCATCCTCAAACACCCAGAGGCAGACAAAGCGTTCATCATACACACGGATGCATCATTTAGCGCAGTGGGGGCCATTTTATTGCAAGCAGATGACAATGGGAATTTGAGACCCTGCGCATATATTTCCAGGAATTTAACCAGACAGAGAAACGTTGGCATATTTGGGAAAAGGAGGCGTTCACTCTGAAACATGCCTTAAGCACATGGTGACACCTCCTGGAAGGGGCAGCAGATCCGTTTCTGGTGTGGACTGATCACAAAAATTTGGAAGCCCTTAAATCACCCAGGAAATTGAATCCCAAACACCTCAGGTGGGATGAGTTCTTCAGCAGATTCAATTTCAATCTGAAATACTTCCCCGGGGGGAAAAAACATTTTGGCAGACGCTCTATCACGCCTGCCGCAGCACGAAAGCAAAATGGAGGAGGTGATTGAGTCCCTAATCCCGTCCCAGTCAACAGAGGCTGGGAGCCAAACGGCTCCAGTGGATAAGGGGGAGGGGAAAGTGGCTATCACCCGCAGCAGCACGAAACGCATGGCTGAGAGCGACCCATTTGCAAGTGACTTGCGAGCGGCAACAGTAACTGACACATGGTGGGTAGAGCACAAACACACCCTAGAGGTGAAAGACGGACTGGGATGGAAAGATAAGAAAGCATATGTCCCCGAGTCCTTAAGACAAAGGGTCTTGAGCATGCACCACGACCACAAAACGGCTGGGCACTTCGGCTTCCTAAAAACATTACATCTAGTCCGGGGTAAGTTTTGGTGGCCATCATTGCGCACGGACGTTAAAGAGTACGTGCGAACATGCCCAACGTGTGCAACAGCAAAAAGGAAAATGGGCAAACCCACAGGGAAATTACAGGAAGTAGCAAGCCCAACACAACCATGGAAACAAATTGCCATGGATTTCATAGTTGACTTGCCAGCAAGCAAACATAACACGGCCATTTGGGTGGTCACAGACCTATTTTCAAAACAAGCACATTTCATTGCATGCAAGGGTATACCAAACGCTCAGAAATTAGCCAGACTATTCATTCAACAGATTTACAGGGCTCACGGTACGCCAGAATGCATAATCAGCGATCGCGGCAGTACTTTCACTTGCAAATTCTGGCGGGCATTTTTAAAATTAATTGGATCAGAACAGGGTCTCAGTAGTGCGTTCCATCCGTGCACAGATGGTGCCAGTGAACGCCTTAATGCCACATTGGAGCAGTACCTTAGATGTTATATAAATTACCAACAAAATGATTGGGCAGAACTCTTACCGTTCGCAGAGGTTGCTTACAACAATGCGCTTCACCAAAGCACGGGAATTGCGCCATTTAAAGTTGCTACTGGGCAGGATTTTGTAACAATACCAGAATTGGCCATGACCCAGAGCACCGAACTAGGAGAGCCCCTAAAAGCAGACGAATGGGTGGAAAAGATAACCAGAAATTGGCCAAACATGGTAAAGACACTGGCAGAAGCCAAGGCGAGTTACAAAAAGCAGGCAGACCGTAAACGGGAGAAGGAACGGGAATTACGAGTAGGGGACAAAGTATACTTGTCCACAAAAAATTTGAGGGCTACGCAACCGTCCAGGAAATTGGCTCCCAAATTCATAGGTCCATTCCCAATTGTGCAAGTCATTAATCCAGTGACAGCTAAGCTGCAACTTCCAAAATCACTAAGAAAGGTCCACCCCGTTTTTCACATCAGCCTGTTGAAACAGCACCACAGCTCACCACAGTGGCATCCGGAACCAGAAGAACCTGCCCCAATTTTAGTGGAAGGAGAACCACACTTTGAAATAGACAGGATCCTGGACTCCAGATGGCATAAGGGGCAGCTGCAATATTTAGTAAAATGGCAACATCTGCTGATTGGAGACAGGGAGTGGGTTAGTGTCAAACACACACACGCCCCCAAATTGATAAAAACCTTCCACAAAGAGTTTCCAGACAAGCCTCATTGAACAGAAGCTCACCCATGTGATACGTGTATGTTTTCTCTTACAGGACACGATCAAAGGTAATTAAGTAAGTTACAACGAAGTATTAGGCGGGGGGGGCATCTTGGGGCAGGAGCATGTCAGAGATCGGCGGATCTCCGCCATTAGGGAGAGACAAGGGAGGGAAAACCCGAGAGACAGAAACTGACAGGAAAGAGAGACAGCCTGCCGGAGCTGTGAAGTAGACCGGTTCACACCTACACGGCCAGCGCGAATCAACATCTCGGCAAGCCAGCGTCTGAGCACCCGATAAGACAAGCACACGTGGGGACATCAAAGGACTCAGCGGGGGGGGCTGAAGGTTTAAATGTACTTGCTTTACTTTACTCTAGCATTCAAGTCTTTGTTCGTGCTAACTTCTATATGCTGTAATAAACTCTTTTGCTTCTAAGAACCCTCGCGTCTGTGGGTTACTCTAGAGCAGGGAGATTACTGATATTGGATGGAGCGCTTTACATTTACAGACCTACAAAGGTCGTAAATGCAAGGATTGATCCTACAGTAAAGTTACTTTTTCATCACCGTCATAACTGTGAATGGTTGCTAAATGAGGCAGTCACTAAATGAAGACTACCTGAATAAACAACCAGCAAAGTTCACTCCCTCTTGCACTGATGATGTTACCTAGCCTGGTAATGAAATGTCTGCAGAACAACAACCAAGCTCAGAGAACACCAAGGATCTCATGTTATCTATCGTAAATTTTAAATAAATCATTAAATCTTGACCACCTGACATTATTTCCAGTTCAAAAATAGAAAATAATCTATTGTATAATCCATTCTCTGGAATAACTCTATCATTCTTTCCAGCACTGAATAATTAACTTCTTTACTTTCCCAAATGGCATCTCAGGAGGGGTCAAAAAAGGCAAAATGGTGGTTGCAGCAGTGTGATTAAAACCCTGCCCTTTTTGTATGTGTATTGATGTTGCATGCACATACATGGAGGTGGTGGCTACCTCTAAGCATACACAATCTATAGTTATTTAAATAGTAAAACCTCAATTTTACAGAACACTTGGGGAGAAGGGGTGTCCATTAAAGCCAGATATCCATTCAATCCTAATTTATGTAAAGTGCATAAATTATATGTAATCTACATAATTTTTAAGTAATGCTCTTAATTTATGAGACCCGATTTGGTGTAGTGGATAATGCACAGGCTAGAAACCAGGAGACTGTGAGTTGTAGTCCCGACTGAAGCTCAAAGCCAGCTGGGGGACTTTGAGCCAGTCACTCTCTCTCAGCCCTAGGAAGGAGGCAATGGCAAACCACTTCTGAAATCTTGCCAAGAAAACTGCAAGGGGCTAGTCCCAGCAGTTGCCAGGAGTCAAAAACTGACTTGAAGTCTCCCCCCACGAAAATCCCTTAATTTTTACTCACATTAAATTTTACACAAACTGTATATAAATTGCATAAAGCATATAAATCCAGATTTTGTCTGGTGCATCCAAAGTTCACAAAAATTGGGGGGGGGGGTTGTCTGTAAAATTAATGTTAATGTAATGCATGTCTGTTCAGAAACAAATCTTCTCAGTTAAGTCCATAGAGCTTAGAATTGACAATGAAAATATTGAACTGATGGATTGCTTCTGCCTTTCAGGAAGGACAACCAACAGTAAAGGTGCCAGCAGTCAAGAAATATGCTGCAGACTAGCACCAGGTAGATAGCAGTGAAGGCCTTAGAAAAGATATTCCAATGCCATAATGTGTCTATACCTACAAAGAAGAATCATGCAAGCAATTATTTTCCCTGTGACACTATGGAAGTGAAAGTTGGACTTTGAAGAAACAAGATAGAAAGAGTATTGACACTTTTGAACTTCAGTGTTGGAGAAGATTTCTGAGGATAGCCCAGAAAGCAAACCAATGGATCATAAAACAAATTAATCCAGAGTTCTCACACAAAGCACAAATGACCAGTCTGAAATGATTGTATTTTGGACAAGTTATGTGAAGATCCAATTCCCTTAAGAGTTCCATAATGCTGGGAAAGTTGGAACAAAAGAAACGAAGAGGATGACCAGCAGCAAGGTGGATGGACAATTACAGTGGGCTGTTGGAAGATCTCAAGGGCAATGCTGGAGACACATCATCCTAGAGAAGGTCTATCTATGTGGTTGCTAAGAGTTGACACTAAGTTAATGGCACATCATCAATCAATAGCAAGAATAGGAAATGTGTATCTGCCAGATGTTGTGGGTGTAGATGACAATTCTCAGAACCCCTGCCATTAACGGTTAACTGAAAAGGTGGGGACCCAGGAGGGCAATGCTTTAGAATAATAAGAACATGCTACAAATGCTAAATATCTGTGATCTTGACTCAAAGAGCTGCATAAGAAAAACCATGTATGAAAAGAGCTCATCTTTTTAATGGAGCAACTCAAAGATGAATGTGAAGATGCAGATATATTTGAAAAACTACAGTTATGCATTAACTGCTTTTAATAACTTTTTAACACCTCTCAACAGGGCAAGCTGACAACAAATCATTACAATGTCTGTAGCAGGTCATAATGAGGATAATTAATTTTCCATTGCAAATAGCATGTTTTTCTGCTCAATTATGACAAAAGAAAAAGGTTCATGGTCTAATGAGATGCCAGCATATCTGAATGAGAACTGGGCATATGCTTGTCTTTTCAAATAGCTGGCTTGGGTGACAGTGTTTCAAATTAAGGGTCACCATTATGCATGAACAATGGCAATTGATTGAAACTGTGTTCATTCGTCTCTCTAACTAGCTGGGTTTTTCCATCATTTCCCCCTCTCTGATACTGGGCTGGTAACAGAAGGAAAAGCAACAGCTTTCTGTGTTCTTAGGAAAATGGGGCCCAAAGTTACTGAAGAACTTGGATCTGGAGAAGGAGATACTTTAAGGGAGAGAGAAAAGAGTTGAATACAGAATGATGGATTGGGCTGCTGGAATATGCAGGCTGCATTAAACCAACCTGACTTCCTTTGTTTGTTTCATGTTGCAAGAACTTTCCACATTAGCAGTTTTCTGGACCAACTCTTTGGCCCAGGAGCAATTTTTCAGACATATCACCATAGTTACAGCCCCTTTCCATGTCTTGGCACTTGGACTTCTGAAGCTGGGAGCATTTTGCATCATAGCCTTTTGTATTGCATGATTTAGGCCCCTCCCACACACAAAAGCTGCACTAATCTGAGACTGGCACAGCATCCTCAAATCCAGATGACACTGTGAGGCTTCTGGAGATCTTTGCATATGAGTCAATTATCTTTGGGCTCAACTACGACTCCAGGAAAATAATTATACATTTCCACTGGATCTGCATGGCAGGCATTTTTCCATTAATGGAGATGCCTGCCCCTTCCTACCACCTTGCTGATCAGTTGCCCTCTTTCCTGAAGCCAAGCTGCTGTGTTGAACTGGGAACTTTTCCCTACCTTGAGTAGCTTTGCTGTTTGTCCACACAGTGGCTGGTTTGGATTTTTTTCCTATCGTGGACATGAAGAATAAACTTGATGAAGAGCTAGGGTGGAAGCAGAGTATCTTCTAACAGTCCCTTTTCACACTTACCCATTGGCTGGCTGAATGGCACATTGGCTAGTTCACCGGGAGATGGAACATGGCACGGAGGAGATTAATGGTTGGTTGCCATGGTTCACAGCCATTGGTTGGCTGGGAACACTTGCTCAGCTGTGCTTCATAAGGTATGAATGATAGCTTGCAGAAGATCCCCTTAAAATTCTGATCTTCTGGCTGGTAGAACTGGTTTCTAGAGTTATTATTCTTGACACAGTTCCCCCAGCTTTGCCCATACAGCTTCCAGACTCATTTGTCCACACTGCAGATGAATGAATAGCTAAATATCTTATCTACTTTACTGTCTTAGGACAGAATCGAGTAAAAGAATTTTTTCCCCTAGGGCAGGGCTTTCCAAAGTGCCACCGCTGGCTACACACCAGCGGCAGCAGCGGCGGGGCGCGTGCACGGCGGCGGCGCGGGGGCCGCGCGCACGGCGGCGGCGCGGGGGCCGCGCGCACGGCGGCGGCGCTGGGGCCGCGCGCACGGCGGCAGCGTGGGGGGGGCGTGCAGCAGCACGCACGTGCACAGTGGTGGTGTGGGGGGCGGGGGGCGGCGCGCGCATGCACGGCGGCGGCGGCAGCCTTCGCTAAAACGCGGAAGCACTGATACCGTGCCGTTGCCGCCACCGCCATACACGTGTGCGCCGCCGCTTCCGGGTGGTGTGGCGACACACCACGCTGTGTGTGGCGACACACTTTTGTGTCGCGACACACAGTTTGGAAAGCTCTGTCCTAGGGATTTCCAACGAAATCATGGATCATTTTGTAACAGTTTACAGTTTGGACTATCTTGTAACTTAGGGAGGCTCAGTATATATCTTTCTGTAATTTATGTAACTGTTACTATATATTACCACCCTTTTAAAAAATGTAAATCACCTACTCTTATTCACAGGCATTAACATTTCCCTGATGCAGGCTTTTTACATGGAAATTCCATGATGTTTAAAACAAATACAATCATTCAAATGCAAGTACCTCTATTTGCATATAACTTTAAATAGCATTCTTTTTTCCTCAAACACTTTTTTGTGAATTTTTAAAAAATTGGGAACAGATGAATTCAAATGGACTTTGGTTGATACCAGCATTAATAACACCTTAAAATCGAATGGAAATTGAACATCCAAATTCTCTCCTAATGAACCTGCAGTGAAAGTCTTTTACATCCCAATTCCATATTGTTGTTTAGTCCATTGATTGGCTATGAACACTTGTCAGCAACATCACTATGGTGTCCTGAAGATTGCTTGAAAAGAAGTTGTAGAGTGTATCAAGGCAAGATGATTGCATGGAAAGCTAAGGTGAGGGTAAAGATGAAACAGAAAAAGGCACCAAAAAGTAGCTCTAATTGCAGAACAAAAGGATATCAAATGGCATGTAAGTAAGATGTGGGCTGAAGTCAGTAAGAATATTTTTGTTGGAGATTCTGGCAAATCCAGCATGCCTCATCAGCATATGGATGGCTGCTCTAGGATGCAAGCTCTCCATGCTTTTTGAGGAAGCTGTTTGTGGCCACTCCCAATTCCTCTTTCCCTCTCTCTCTCCTCCTTGGACTGGGAGCAAGCACATGGCTGTGTGCTGCTCTATCCTAGGCCATGGATGGGCCTAGGAGATTTTCCCCCCTTTCTATATGCAGCCTCTTGCAGCAAACAGGGCAAGAGGTATAAAGTTTAGGGAACAGAAAGAAGAAATGGAACATCATTTATCTACCAAAAATGCTGTACCTGCAATGAATAAATGTAAGGACTCTTTTGTACTTACTTTTCATACCTGCCATGTCTAAGCGCGTGTTTCTTTATGCTTGGGTGGGCTAAGGGTGTAAGATTAACCTGGATCTCTCTAATATGCTTATGGGCTCTGTTTTTAAACAGTATTCTTTTTCTGTGCATGAGCTTAGCAGCTCTGCTCCATTTCAGTAGTTTTATTCCTTTGAAGATGTTGTTGATGGTTTCATGTGTTCCTCCAGTTGATCCTTTTTTATTGTGACGGTGTCATCTACATACCGGATCCATACTTTGAGGAACACTATTCAGACAAGCACAAACGCACTGTGTAGAATGCCATCATTTCAGTAGTTCTAACAGACTGCTGAATGGGCTATCAATTTTAACTTGAAATATGACTCTTCCAAGAGTCAAGAGACTCTCCCAGCTTGGTGTAGTGGTTAACGCACCAGGCTAGAAACTGGGAGACTTTGAGTTCTAGTCTCACCTTAGGCACGAGGCCAGATGGGTGACCTTGAGCCAGTCCCTCTCTCTCAGCCCTAGGAAGGAGGAGGCAAGGGCAAATCACTTCCAAAAAATGCTGCATAGACTTCTCCATGTAGGCACCAGGAGTCAAGAATGACTTGAAGGCACAAAGACTCTTCCAAAGTATATGCTGGTAACAGTGAAATATTTTGCAGAGTCCAAATTAGGAGTTTAATGAGAATACATGTGTAGAACTGATATTGGGTTTTAACTATTGCAAGCCAAACCATAACCATATTTTATATGAAAATAGATCCTCCTGATTGTAGCAGGTGCTCAGTATTATATCCCTTGGTTAGATACTAAGTATGTTTTATATTTTAGTATATTTTATATTTGTATTTTTATGTTTATATTATATTTATATACTATATATTTATATGTATATTGTATCATTTTAGTGATATGTTATTTTTATTATTTGTAAACCGCCCAGAGCCGTTGTATACGAGTTGGGCGGTGGAGAAATTCAATAAATAAATAAAATAAAATAAAATAAATAAATGTACTTTGGCAGAGTTCCCAAAAGAGATTAGTGTGCATGTGTGTGTTTGTACATGTGTGTGAATCCAGAATAGCTATGTTCACAGATCACAGTAAACCATAAATAGAACAGAACATAATTCCTGAGTTCACATAGCATGCCATGGCCAAACAAATAATATTGTTTGTTTAACATGATAGTCTGGTGTATACAACCTGCCGAGAATTGAATTGCTGCTTTTTTAAGCTTGTAAAACTTCCCAGAGTCATTTGGAGTTAGGAGGCCTACAAATTACAATAAAATAAAAAATACAGACAATGGCTGGGTCCCCAAAACATTCTGAACTATAAACTGCCCATTCCTTGATAGCCTGAACTAGCATGCTGGGGAAACCCAAGCAGTATATTTTGAATTCATTATATATTCATCTCCTAGAACAGGGGTCCCCAACCACCGGGCCATCAACTGTTACCGGCCCGTGGCCTGTTAGGAACCGGGCCACACAGCACAGCCGTCTTTCCATGCCCGGAAACTTTGTGTGCCGCCCCCGGCCGGGGTTTCTCCAAGTGCCGCCGCTGATCCCTGCTTCCCCTTCCCCGCCAGGAGCGATGCTGGGGCGCCACATCCTTGACAATCGTGCTCCACAGCGCCTGAGCATTTCCACCAGCCCCATGGTCATAATGCACTTGAATCATCCCGAAACCATCCCCCCCCCGGTCCGTGGAAAACTTGTCTTCCACAAAACCAGTCCCTGGTGCCAAAAAGGTTGGGGACCATTGTACCTAGAAGATTACCAACGATGCCACCATGCCGCTCCTCAATTATGTTAATCCTTGGTCAAGCATCTTAAAAGGGAATAATGTTGATACCTAGATGGTGGGGATTTTGTGGCAGGCAATTATTACCAAAGTAAAGGGGGGGGGGAAGCATCTTAAGTCCACAACAAACAGAAAACGTGCTTAAGAGGCTTGGATAACTCCCTGATTCTCAGGGTAAGAAGGGGAGGAGGTACAGCACAATCAGACTTGCAAGGCTCTATTATTATAGCCACTTTCAATAAAAGTAGTTTTAGCCTTTCTGTGGAGTTGATTCCTGGTCTGGTCTACTTGGTGGGGCTGGCAGCCTCCTTGTTTGTTTGTTAAAAAGGTAAAGGTTCCCCCCGCACATTTGTGCAGTCGTGTCCGACTCTAGGGGCCGGTGCTCATCTCCGTTTGTTAGCCGAAGAGCCAGCGTTGTCCGAAGACGCTTCCGCGGTCATGTGGCCGGCATGACATGTGCGGAACACTGTTACCTTCCCACCGAAGTGGTACCTCTTCATCTACTTGCATTTGCATGCTTTCGAATTGCTCGGTTGGCAAGAGCTGGAGCTAGTGCGGGAGCTCACTCCGTCACGCGGGGCTAGGGATTCGAACCTTCAAACTTGCGATCTTCCGATTGACAAGCCTGGCGTCTTACCCGCTGAGCCACCACACCCCTTCTTTTGTTTGTTTGTTTGTTTGTTTGTTAGTTAGAGATATATCCCACCTTTCTTGTAGGAGCTCAAGGCTGATCTCTTCTCCCCATTTTTCCCCACAGTAACCCCTGAGGTAGGTTAGCTGAGAATCTAACTGGCCCAGAGTCACCTAGTGAGCTTCCATAGCTGAGGGTGGACTTGAACCTGGGTCTACCCACTCCTAGTCCAGCACCTTCACCACTACACTACAGCAGCTCTCAGTGTGAGTCAAGGAAGGCCTCCATGGTCCATCACCAGCATTCAACCCATCAACCAAGATGAATGTAGATAATGGTGGTGGCCCATGTCTGGTGGAGCTAAGGAGGAGACAGCTGCCGTTCTGACCTGGGGCTCCTTTTTAAAGCTCTGCTTCCAACTGAGTGCAATAGTGATGTCAGCATGTGAAAAGAACAGTCTGCAATTAAACTTCTCTTTTCCAAAAAGTAATAGTTTTAGGGGTTTGGGGTGTGTTTTTTTTAAAAACAATGGGTCTTTGTTTCTATATATAAATCTCACACCTCCTCATTAACCTTTGTAGTAATCTCTACTAGGCAGCTCTGATCCCACCCACACTGTATGGCATCATTGGCTTTGCTGCACTTCAAAGGACTTAACTCAGCTGGAAACACTTTCTCAAATGGGGGAGAAAAGTTTATTGACTTCTTTTTTAAAGCCCAACTAAATGAGCCAGGCCTTTAACCAAACCCAGGCAGGAAAACTTTCAGCAGAGAAGATAAATCCCTCATCTTTAGGGTGGAACTTGGAGCGATCTAACCCATATAAAATTCACAAATACAGGTTTGTATTGGAAACAATAAAGCCTGCCTGTAGAGGGGAAATTTGGCAGTGGGAATGAGAGGAAGTGCTTAACAACAATCAAAGATATTTTCCCCCCAGTCTTCCTTTTTTGCTAACCCCTAGTCTGATTTATTTGATTCCTGCTTTTCAACAAGTTCCCCTACGGAGCTGATGAATTAACTGTGCTTCAAGGGTTGGAAATAAGCCTAGACAAGGACAAATGTGAGAATGTGGAACAAATCCAGAGTCGAGCAGAGGAACTGAATTTGGATTGTAGTATTCAAATTTTCAACTCTATGACATCACTCTGTTGTTACAGAATATTGGGAGTTTTTTTCCCGTCTATAGCATGCTATGTTCATTGGTTCTGCAGTATCATCTGTGTTGATGATGCCAAAGCCAAGAGGATCCTCTTGAAACCTGGACACTCTAAAGAAAAATCATTGTCCTACTATCCTCAACAATTACTAGAGCTCAGCTGAAATTCTCTCCTCAAGGAGTCGTTTAGACAAATTTAGGAAGGGAGATTATGGAAGTGGATGAAGTCCATGGTAAACTTGTTATATCCCCTGGAAATTCAGAAGGAAGTAGTGGCTGTTTCACCTCCAGCATCAGGAGTATCCATGGGGCAGTTAAAAAAAGACAAGATGGTGGCTGCAACTGCATGATTGAAGCTCTGCCCTGCTTTTTTATGTGCATTGAGGCACAGGGCTTTGATTATACAGTCATAGTGTGATGGTTCCAGGTGTTATGTCCCAATGAAAGCTCCTCATACCAAGTTATACGGAATGAACTTTATTAAGGAAACATACAAGCCGTAACATCGGTGAAGATCTGAATGCCCCAGTTTGGTAAACGATTGATTTTTATTATGTTCCCCCCCCCCCTTTAGTTCAATGTGTATTGCCAGCGCTGTCAGTTTCCTTCTTGGCGCCTCTCTTGTCTCGGCCGTAGGTGATTGGGTTGTCTGACATTGACAGGTGTTAACAATCGCTCTCCGGCTAGCTGCATTCCTTCTCTCTGTCTCCCGTAGCCGGTATCCCGATGTGTATTGTCTGACCTTACACACAGCCACCTTGACTTTTTTGACCACCACCACCACCCCACACACGGCCCCCCTACCTAGCATTCACAGAAGGATAGAAGTTATCTACTTTAAGAGTGATGACACAGGACGTAGTTACAGCATCTCTGAATCATGTCCATTTTGCCTCCATCCAGCAAAGGAGAGATTCTAGTTCTATTATTTGGAGCAACCAAACATGAATCTGGTCCAACTTCAATGTAACAGCTTTTCAGATATTTTAAGATAACCTCCCTCTTGTTCTCTTCTCCTTCCTAGGTCATCAGAATAAGAATAAGAATTATTGCCCTTAAATCAGGGCTTTCCAAAGTGCCGCCGCTGGCGACACACCAGTGGCGGCGGCAGTGCGGCGGCGGCGGGCGCGTGCATGGTGGTGGCGCGGGGGGCGTGCGGTGGCGTGCACGCACACGGTGGCGACGCGAGGGGGCGTGCGGCGGTGCGCGCGTGCATGGCAGTGGCGGCAGCAGCGGCAGCCTCCGCTAAAACGCGGAAGCACTGATCCCGCGCCGCTGCCGCCGTGCACGCGTGCGCCGCTGCTTCCGGGTGGTGTGGCGACACACCACGCTGTGTGTGGCGACACACTTTTGTGTCGCCACACACAGTTTGGAAAGCTCTGCCTTAAATAATACACTTTTGGCATGTAACTTTCCCAATATGCACTTTTGCAGACACATCTTTCATAATAAGTAGATTATTGATTGGAGAATGCCTTCTGCTGACTGGGCCACAGAGGAGTTCAAACTGTGCAATTTCATTCCTGTAGACACAACTACAAAAAGACTTAATTTTAAGGGACCCTAAGGAGTAAGCTGGATCCTGAAAAATGAGATCCCTTGCAATTCTCTCTGCTTGGTATCATTTGATACAGTAGCCCAAAGGGGAGGGGAAGAGGATAAATTCAGAACTGTAATTATTTGTTTGGCTAACACGGAGCAAGGTGATGTCCATTCTCCATTTAACACACAGAGGTCTGCCAGATTATCAGTTAATCCACTGCACCCAACAATTAAAAGGCAGAACACCAGCAAAGTCACATGCCGTGCAGAGCTGTGTCCTCTTGTTTTTGTTCTATGGTGGCCTAATAGCTTTCAAGAGAGTTTAATGTAAACATCAAAAGTCAATCTAAGGATCAACCACAATATTAAAAACAATAGGTGGACTTAGACCCTGGGACAGGAGCAGCCAAGGAGGCAGATTCCAAAGTTCACTGATGGGAGGCTGAAATGATGAAAGATTCAGACACAAACAAGAGCCAGTTGTGGGGAAGACTGCGTGGTTAGGGCAAAAAGGGTGCTCTAAGAGTTGCACAGGAAAGAGTTGACAGGAAGCTCTGGCGTGGGCTGGTCCATGAAGTCACGAAGAGTCGGAAGCGACTGAACGAATAAACAACAAAGAGTTGCATTTCACCCAATAAAACTTCTGAACTCCCGTTCCAAAATTGGGCCCAGAGCCATCCACTTTCTTATATGGCCCTTAGATTGATTGAAGTTCTACACTTAATTCATTAGGACTCTAGCACAGGGCTTGGCAAGCTGAGGTCTCCCAAGGTGTGGTCCCTGAATCCACCTTTGCAGCTCCCAGAACCACCTCTGACCATACTTGCTGAAAATTGGTGGCATGGTTTCCTGTCAATTTGAGAAGGAAACAGTCTAAAACTGTAGTCTAAGCCTTCAGTGAGGGTGAATATTGAAGCCTCTCTTGAATCAAGCACAGTTGCTGATGACTTCATGGACCTGCCCGCTGTAGTTTGCTTAGCAACAGTGTGGAAGTGGTTTGCCACTGCCTTCTTCCAAATTGGTGTTTTGATTTCACAGTCTAGCCTACAATCCTGGGATTCTCTGGAGGTCTCCCATTCAAATTCTAACCAAACCCAAGCCTGCTTAGCTTCCCAGGCCACATAACGTTTTGCTGTTGCTTCCACTTGGATTTTTTTATTATTATTTCTAATCTAGTCAACAGCTCTGAAATTTCCAGTTGCCTACTCAAGTAGTAAGACTGATCCTAGCTCCTGAGATTGTCCAAGGTCAAGTAGGTGCTATCACCTATTATTTGTCATCAAGTCATTGTTGATTCCTAGCAACCACATCGGTAGATCTTCTCCATGACGATCTGTCCCCAACCTGGTCTTTCAGGTCTTCCAACGGTGCACTGATTGCCACTGTAACTGAGTCCATCCACCTTGCTGCTCGTCATCCTCTTCTTCTCTTTCCTTCCAACCACCTATGAAGGTCAATTAAATAAGAGGCATTTCAACTTTAACAGAATTCTTGGGAGTCCAAATGGCAGGACTTGAAGACTGACTTAGAAGAACAAAAAAAGATAAGCTCCTGCAAAGCTCATGGATATTTTTAAGCTGCCAGCCATTTAGACAATTATTATATGATGATAAGCCAGATAAAATGTTTTAATAATCATGCAACGTAAGCTCCTACTCATCCCTAAGTGCATATCTGAATCAAAAACAATTCTGAGCTGAATAAGTTAATAAATAATCCTTTTATAATATTACTTTTCTGCAGTTTGAATGCATATTTATATCGCCTTAACCCACAGGAGAGGGGTATTTTATTGTGGTTAGGGGAGGTGATAGAAAATTAAAGTCAAAGTTAACTTGAAGCAAAGATGTAACTTTATTTATTTATTTATTTATTTATTCGTCAAATTTATCTCCACCCATCTCCCCCAAGGGGGACTCTGGGCGGTTTACAATAAAACATGATTAATTAAAATACAGTTATAAATACGATAAAATAAACATAGAAAGAACAAGATAATAGAATGTAATAAATATGATATTTATTTCTAATATTTCTAAGGTATTATGTTGCCGGAGCCTTTAACAGTAATTAATGTTAAGCAATTTTTATTGAGGCCCATACTGCTACTTTGGTACTGCTTATTCTGCATTTAGGAATATTTTCTATTAATTATTTATTAGTTAATGCAGGGATTTTTAAAACACCCCTCAGTCATTTTGGAATGAAGGGAAGTTTAGGCAAGGAGAAAAGTATCACAGCCAATTCAAGAGAACTACCTCTTCCTCTTCCCTTTCCCCCTTCCCTTCCTCTTCCCCCTCCTTTCCCCCCTCCCCCTCCTCCTCTTCAACACACTTCAAAAGATATTTCTTTTCCATCAGATTGAACTAGAGTGATGGAGATGGGGGAACCCAGAAGAAATTTTGGGCACAACACTAGGTATTTGGAAATATGTATATCTCTCCATATCACTATAGCAGAGCTTTCCAAACTTTTCATGTTGGTGACACACTTTTTAGACATGCATCATTTCGCGACACACTCTTACAGCAGGGCATCATTTCACAACACACTCTTACAGCAGGACACAAGGCAGGTACTAGGACCTGCGCGGAATCACAGCAGGTTTGGAGGCAGCAGGGCACAAGGCAGGCACTAGGACCTGCGCGGAATCACAGCAGGTTCGGAGGCAGCAAGGCACAAGGCAGGCACTAGGACCTGCGCGGAATCACAGCAGGTTTGGAGGCAGCAAGGCACAAGGCAGGCACTAGGACCTGAGTGGAATCACAGCAGGTTTGGAGGCAGCGAGGCACAAGGCAGGCACTAGGACCTGCGTGGAATCCTGGCAGGGCTCGGAGGCAGCAGCAGCCGCGACACACCCAGACACTGCAGCCGACACACTAACGTGTCGTGACACACAGTTTGGAAAGATCTGCACTATAGATATATCAATAAATAATGCCCAAATAAAGCCAGACTGCTCACTTGAGGGAATGATATTAAAGGCAAAACTGAAGTACTTTGGCCACATAATGAGAAGACAGGATACCCTGGAGAAGAAGCTGATGCTAGGGAAAGTGGAAGGCAAAAGGAAGAGTCACGAAGAGTCGGAAGCGACTGAAAAACAACAAAAATGGTTAGCTCTACATTGCACAATGAGATAAGAATGAAGATGAAGGGAAAAGATGGAATGTACTATGTTGGGGAAAATATATCAGTTCCGAATGCTGAAAACTCCCACAAAACACCAGCAGAATCTTCTTTATTGGTTTTCTATGTTTACAGCATGGTTAATAAAGCGTTTAAGAAAAGCAGATTCAGTGCTGTTGGTGATCA
Source organism: Charina bottae (assembly GCA_023362775.1). Classification (NCBI taxonomy): domain Eukaryota; kingdom Metazoa; phylum Chordata; class Lepidosauria; order Squamata; family Charinaidae; genus Charina; species Charina bottae. Next base: position 134,287,197 of record JALMGJ010000003.1, read on the forward strand.
TACTCCGTTAAGAGCTTCATGACCTTATTTTAGAAACTAGCTCCTGTTTCTAGACTCCCTAATATTCAGCCAAGCCGATTTTAATTAGTGACAATGATATCAACGTCACTGTTACTAGGTGTTCCAAAAAGTATTATTGCCCAAAATTACAACACTGGTGGACCTACCGCCATTAAAATAAGCCCCACTACAGATGGACAGAGGTGTCATCGGTACTGTGTCCATCAAGAAAGACCAGATTCATGAAAGCTATTATAGATAACTAAGGTTACAGTAGTAAGCACTTTTGCCCGGCACTCTGTGAATTCAAGATGACATTTCTGCGTAAGGACTAAACAAGACAGATAAATGGTCAGACCGGCTGAACAAATATCCCAAACTGATAAGGGATCATCCCAAATGGCTGGTTTTCAGATGTTCATGGCACCTTATTTTGAAACAAGCCTCTCACTCATGGAACCAGCGGGTTTACACCCAAGGCCTGACAGGCATCTGAAAACCTTGGACTAAGGTCCAAGGACCCTTGTAAACATTGCTACTGAATTGTAGTTTTAGCTGGGAAAGGAGATAGAAAGACAGAGAAAGAGATCGATGGTACTTTATTGATTTCATGGCATGTAAATGTAAACTACATTCAATCAGGTTTTTAGATGTTGTCCTGCCCCACTTACTTCTTTGCCTTGTCTGCTTATTCTGTAGAGTACGGGCCCTGGTAAGCTGCTAGTATATCTGAAATAAGTAGTACACCCTTGTGCAGTCTGTTATAACACAGGTGACAGTTGTGAGAGCTGCTTTCCACCCCTCCGCCACCCTCACTCCCTGAGATTTCCCAAGCAGAATCTCTTTCAAATCCTATAGAGCCGTGTTTCTCAACCTTGGCAGCTTTAAGCTGCGTGGACTTCAACTCCCAGAATCCCCTCTTGCTCCCTCCAGTCCTTTCAGGACATCTCCATGGTGTTTCCTTCTACGGTGGTGTTTCTCCACCTGGGCAACTTCCAGACACCTGGACTCCAACTTCCAGAATTCTCAGCAGTGGCTACACACTGGCTGGGGAATTCTGGGAGTTGAAGTCCACGCAGCTTAAAGCTGCCAAAGCTGAGAAACACTGCTATAGAGTCTATTCTCTGCAAGCCTGCTACCAAACCTTTCAGCAGCAATGCTTTACCTCCCTCTGGGGGCATTCAACCAGGAAAAAAAAAACCTATTCCACCACTAATGGTGAACTTTTTGCAAAGCCCAGTCTGCCTCAATCCTTCCTCCATGTATTAAACAACAGAATGGCACATCCATGGGATATACCCCTAAGGTAGGGCTTGTACAGAGACATCAAACACCAACAGCTGCTCATATAGACTATAGACTATTGCAATGCACTCTACATGGGGCTACCCTTGAAGAATATCCGGAAGCTTCAGCTGGTCCAGAATGCGGCTGCGCGGGCAGTTATGTGTGCCCCAAGATCGGCACACGTGACACCTCTGCTGCGTGAACTGCACTGGTTACCAGTTTGCTTCCGGGTCCAATTCAAGGTGTTGGTTGTTACCTTTAAAGCCCTACATGGCATGGGACCAGGTTACCTTAGAGACCGCCTCATCCCCAGAGTATCGACCCGCCCTACCCGGTCATGCAGAGAGGGCATGCTACGGATCCCATCAGTAAAAGAATTTCATCTAGCGGGATCCAGGAGGCGTGCCTTCTCTGCCGTAGCACCCGCCCTTTGGAACATCTTGCCCCTTGAGGTGAGGCTAGCCCCCACACTCCTGACCTTCAGGAAACAACTGAAAACCTGGCTCTGCCACCTCGCCTGGGACGGGATGAGTAATAGCTCTTCCTGGAGATGGCTCGCACCATAAAGTTCAGTCCGGTTCGTAAACATCAGATATAGCCTCTTGGATTTTATATTTTTATATTTTTATATTTTTAATTGATTGTATAAAGTATTTTATATGTTTTTAATCGCTGACTTTATTGTAAACCGCCCAGAGTCCCCTTGTGGGGGGAGATGGGCGGTGATATAAGTTAGAAATAATAATAAATAATAAATAAATAAGAGCCAAAAAAAAAAAAGGTTCTCTTGAAGGGGTATTCCTCTAGTCAGGAAAAAAAGAAGAACAAATATTCTGGAGACATGCTGAAAAGAGCTTCTGAGAGTCACCCCAACCACATGGAGAACTTCGAGAAGAAGCATTTCAACCAACTGAAAATCTTCAAAGATGTCCCGTATTAACCATCGTCTTCAAAAAGAAAAATATGTTGTGATGTCAAAGTCCTCTCCAGGATGTGAAGCTTTTTTTTTTAAGAGTCAGAATCCCCCAAAGTGACATTAAACCTTTGAAGGAACAGCATATGTTAGAATACAAATTGCTGATGCTACAGGAAGCACTTGGTGTTGCAACTGAGGCCTTTCAGCAAGGCGAGCCGACTCCGGCAGAAGCCCCTAACTTGCTAGCAAGCCCACAGTTCAGAAACACAAACGGAAGCATTTTGACAGATGTCATCAATCCCCATCTTCTCTCTCCCCATCCATTTTCCTGATGCCTGAAAAAGAGGTTTTTGGAAAGAAGAAACCATAATTCCAGAAGACTTTTCAAAACAAGTGGTTTCCTTGCTCACAATTTCTACCTGCCCTTCACAGAGATCTTTTCCCAGGGGTCTGCCAGTTACCAATAAAAATAATCAATAAAAATGTATCATGATAGGAAAACATACATAAAAACAGGGCCATCTCATGTCTCTTGGCTACCTGAAGCAGGATTTTTGCAGGAAAATCATCCTTTCCCCAGACATCATATAGAAGTCCAAGGACACAGCAATGCAGCCCGGCCCCAAAGCAAAACACCTCTAAGTGCTGTTGCTGTCAGGGAGACACAAGAGAGTGGAGAGGAGGGCCGGGCCATGAGAGATAAGCGGGCACGCAGCTCGGAGTGCCTGGCCTATTTTCCCAAACGTCAGAAGAAGGCTCCGCCCTAGGTTGGACTGATATACTTGGGAATCTGTAGGCATCGTTAGTTTAGCAGGATTTCTGTATGTAGGTATGCAATAAACACTAGAGACTAGATTCCCTGCCTCGGCGTGTTATTTCTGCACCTACACACGACAGTTGCCTATAAATCAAAATGTAGCCATTTATTTTATATATTCATTTATAAAACGTATCCCCTGCATTTCCTTTTCCTTTTTAACAAGCCCCACACAGTGACACAATTCAATTAACAACTTTGAGACATAATTAAACCCACTTAATTAAAAACAGGTACAATTAAAAGTGACTCCTTCAGTGAAACTACTAAGAATATATATTTAAAAGGAGAAAGTCCTCAGAACTCAAAAACAGCCTACAGACCAAAATGTGCAACATAGATAACCAAAGACTGAATGAAAAGGTAAGATAGAGCTGAAGATTAATAAGGCTTGGATCCAATCATAACTGAATGGGAAGGAATAACAATACTAGCTTGAAAAGTATCAGTCTCTGCTGCTTTCATAATACCCACAGGATGCTACTACTAATGAATGGCAATAACAAGTAACAAGGTTATTGATTATGTGCCATTGAGTCATTTTTGACTCCTAGTGACCACACAGATGGATTTTCTCCAAGACGATCTGTCCTTAACCTGGTCTGTTGGGGTTTGTTATACCCAGGAATTTACAGCTAGATATAAATTATATTGAGAGGCTTGATATTTAGGTGAAAGGGGAAATATTCTGCAGAGTCACCCAATTAGCAGCCATTGTTGTAGGGATGATGTGTCAGTGTGTGACTCATACAACAGGTGCTTAGAGTTAAGTTGGGTGTGGTGGATAATGAGAGTGACCTATAAGGTGATTGGTCAGTTTATATATAAATACAGAGATGTCCTGTATTCGTTCTTCTCATTCTGCTCATTCAGCCTCTGTATGCTGTATCGTTGGTGTATCATTTTGTTACCCGTGTGGAAGTGATCTGTAAATACGTATGTATATAAGTAAATAGGCTATTTTATATAATCTCTGTGTGAGTGTCTATTTACTATACAGCCTAAGGATCACTGGTGTCTAGGTGAAGCAGGCCGCTCCATCTGCTCGCCCCGACATGGTCCTTCAGGTCTTCCAACAGTGCATCCATCGCCACTGTAGCTGAGTCCATCCACCTTGCTGCTGGTCATCCTCTTCTTCTCTTTCCTTCCACCTTTCCCAGCATTAGAGCTTTCTCCAGAGAGCTAGATTCTTCACATAATGTGTCCTAAGTAGGATAATTTGAGCCTGGTCATTTGTACCTTAAGGGAGAACTCTGAGTTGATTTGTTCGATGATCCATTGGTTTGTTTTCTTGGCTGTCCACAGTATTCTCAGGAGCCTTCTCGAACACCAAAGCTCAAAAGCATCAATACACTTCTTATCCTGCTTCTTCAAAGAACAACTTTTGCTTCCATAGAGTGTCACAGGGAATACCATTGCTTGCACAATTCTGATCTTTGTAGGTATAGACACATCACAGCATCTAAATATCTTTTCCAAGGCCTTCATGGCTGCTCTACCAAGTTCTAGTCAAGGGGCATATTTCCTGATTGCTTTTTAACAAAGTTTACCAATGCAAATATTCCCAGGAATAGCAAGACTTTTACATTTGGTTCTGCATTGCCACTGGAAGTTCAAACCCCTTTATGGAACTTTCACCACAGTGCACTGAAGTGCCAGCTCTGACATCCTTTGGACAAAAATAGCCTGGCAAACAGGACCAGGCAAATCAATCACTTTATTTTTTGTGATTGTATTGAGGGGCAAGAAACTGAATATGTGGGTAAGGGGCATGAATTATCTGACTTTGAATCCTCGTATCAATGTATGTGCAGAAAACAAGAACGAACAGACCGTGATTTACGGCCAACATTTTCAAGTTATCATTCTTCAGGGATTCACACTAAAGTTTGCATATATTTTGGTGCACTTTCCTCCCTACATTTTATTTGCAATATTTTTTGCAAACAATCTCCTTTAACATAATTCATATTTGCACCAGATGTTCCAGGCTGGTATGGATCCACTATGCCTCTATGAGTCTCTTTGCTTTGCAAAGTCGAGTCACTCAACCCTGAACAGTAAGCCACCTTATGGAGGTGGAGGTGAGGAGGGGTAGATCCATCTTGAGTGGCTGCTCTGATTGGATCACAGGGGCCTCTGCACATCTGCTGTATATGCACTGACGCTCCTGTTATCAGTTCGATTGAAATAGCATGGAGTCCTTGGTGCTCACTGAGCTTGGTTGTTTGCTTGCAGACATTTCATTACACAACTAGGTAACATCATCAGTGCTAGTGAGTGTGGGGTTTGCACCCTGTTTATATACAGTAGCTTGCCCTGCTAGTGTGGGGGTGGGAGTGCGGTTTTCTCCTTAGTAGTTCCGTGATTGGGGTATTGTTTTCTGCCTGATTGTTTGTCTGGTTAGGCTGGTGTTAATGGAAAGCATTAAGCATTAACAGCAGACAGACAATCAAGTTTGGTGGTCCAAAGTCACCCAGCCAGCTTTCATGCCTAAGGGGGGCCTAGAACTCACCATCGCCTGGTTTCTAGGCCAGCGCTTGTTAGCCACTACACCAAACTGGTGCTCTCTTTTAGCAATTCAAAGGGAGTAGCTGTTTCACTTTACCACTTCGCTTCAACAAAACTGCCCTTGGAAGATCTGTAGAATCCCATTGTTTTCATGAATATATAAGCACTGCTGTTCACACTTTCCCACAATATACTTTTAAAAAAAACCTACCAGCAAACAGCCTTGCAAATTTCAGAGAAGTGCAAATTTCAAATGATAATTAGGTTTTGGTTCATGTGTTCCTTCAAAATTTTGAAAGCAGGTAAACTCACATTCCAGTGTGAGCTAAACTAATTTCTCCCCCATCTCTATTGGCCATAAGTCCTAGTAATGTGTAATTACATTTTATGTGGATGTTCATCTCTGCGAGTTGGGGACAGTTGAATCAGTTGAACATGTGCTGTTGAAATGTACTTTTTATGATAGTATCAGGAATATGTTTATAGAACCTTTACTGACCTTATGTCTGGGTAGGACAAAAGATTATAATGTCACATATCTTCTTTCTGGTTTTGACAAGGTAGCAACTATGCATACAGCTAAATATCTTGCTGTTGCTTTTATGTTAAGAGCACAAAGACTTAAAATGAGTTAACTGATGGTAAACTTTATTATACTCAGCATAATGTATATGCCCCACATGTAAGATCTGTATGTCCTACAGGTAGTCCTCACTTAACAACCATTCATTTAGTGATGGTCCGGACTTACAACGGTGCTGGAAAAAACAACTTATGGCTGGTACTCACACTTATGACCATTGCAGTGTCTCCACAGTCACATGATCACGATTTGAGTGCTTGGCAACTGGTTCGCATTTATGACCATCACAGCGTCCCATGGTCACGTGATCACCATTTTCAACCTTCCCAGCCAGCTTCTGGCAAGCAAAATCTATGGGGAACCGCATGATTCACTTAACAACCAAGTCATTTTTTTACTGCCTGCAGTGATTCGCTTAACGACTGCTGCAAAAAAGGTCATAAAATTGGGTCAGATTAGCTTAATGACCATTTCATTTAGCAACCGAAATTCTGGTCCCAGTTGTGGTTGTTAATCAAGAACTACCTGTATATGTGAACTATTCAGTTGACATTGCTATTTCTGGCTGATGCCTTATAGGCTTCTGTCTCGGTGGTTTTAGTTTTTATGAAAGGTCTGTAGACCAAAATTTAATTAAAATTTTGAATTCTGAATTCTTCTCCCTTTCTCTTTTTGTCACTTTTCCTACCTCCCCTCTTCTTTTGGAGAATTTGTTCATCTCCTTTTTTCCTTTTTTCCATCTGGCAGCTGGTGACTTCAAGGATTTATCACTCTAGTCCAGGGGTCCCCAAACTCTTCAGCTCATCGACCCCTTCATGAAGTTTCAGATTGTTCATCGACCCCCTAAACATTTATTATATAAAAATAATTTAATAAATACTACTTTAATTAATAGTACTAACAATAACAATAACAATAACAATAACAATAACAATAACAATAACAATAACAATAACAATAGAGACATCTCAAGATTGCTCTCGCTGGCAGCTGACCATCCAACCTGGGTCACACTGTCTCTCCACTAGCCACCTCACCTTCATGACTAGGGACTCGCGTGGAGCTCTACAGAACCCCAAAAGATTAATCCACCCCAATCGACCTTCCATCATTTATTGACCCCCTTTTGACCCACAGACATTTACTGACCCCTTGGATCAGTGTTCCTCAACCTTGGCAAGTTTAAGATGTGTGGACTTCAACTCCCAGAATTCCCCAGGCAGCAACTTGCCAAGGTTGAGAAACACTGCCTTAGATAGTCCATTGACTCTTGGTGGTCGATATCGAACACTTTGCGGGACCCTTCTCTAGCCTGGCTTCTAAATGGAACGTTTGTAGAGAACTTTTGAAGAGTGGGCCAAGGGCTAGATATGCCCACCCACCCATTTAAATTTATTATTCACCTGAGGAGCCCCACATGTTTATTAAGCAACATTCAGGAAACCAACCACAGCAGGGGTGGGCTATTTTAATGACTTGGTGCCACAGTTAACATTTTCTGGGGAAGTGAACAGTACTGGAGGAATGATGATGGTTTTAAGTGAGTCAGATGTTCACAGGTCTGTGAGTTCAGTCAGATATTTTTTTCCATTTCCTCATTTTTCAACAATGGGTGTGGTGGTGGGAGATGTTTATTGGAAACTATATTCTGCTGATGTTAAAACCTAGACTACAGTTGTTATTTCCTGCCTGAAACGGAATGTTGAAGCAGGAAACCCCATCCTCCATTTTCAGAAATTGTAGTGGGATGAGTTTCTGAGGGCTTTTGAAAAAAAAGTGCACTCGGAATCCACCAGTCCCACCCCTACAGTCTAATTGGACTAATAGCATCCACAGTTCTCCAGAATTTCTGGCACAGAGGTGTTTTTCAGCAACACTCTTTGGATCTTTCACTTGGAGGCCGAAATCTAGGGAAACGGGGAATCGAGAGGTGAATTTTAAACGTTATGTGCGCAAGGTGCGTTTTCTACCACTGAGCTAGCTCATTTGGCATGCTAGGAATGTAATTGTCTGGAGCCACATGGAACCTGGAGAGCAAACAGGACATATGTCAGAAGTCCCCACTCTGCTGTCAATTGCACCAATGGTGCCATAGACCTTCTGCACTGATCGATCTGTGCTAATGCAGAGGCCTTCTAATTCTGGCATCTTAATGTCAACTGTTTGATCTTAACTTGTACAGCAAGATGGCTCCAACTGAGTAGGAGACAGAATGTCAGAACTTGTCCTAAGGGCATGCTTCTGGAGAGAAATGGTTTAGGTGTCACACCACACCACACTTTATTTATAAGGAGTGCATACTTATATGATTCACTCAGCAAGAATATTTATTGATTGTTGTTTATCAGTCATGAAAAATCATTCTCTCTTCCCCTCCGAAAACATAAAGATTGTGTCACACGCTGAGAACAGCAATGGAACAAAAGAAAGACGTTTAATCCTTACCTCCCTCTCGGGTGTCAAGTTTCTGAGATGTCAACTCTGGGTCTGATTGAGGCATGTGTATTACAAATCTCCAAGGACAATGAATTGTCAACCGCATAAATTTCAGTTTCCCATCCTCTGTCAGCATGTGTCATACCAAAGCCACATTACTTCATGACAAGCTTATTACATGGACCGTTTCCCCCCCACTCATTTTTCATTTGATCCTATGCTCATGAAAGTTGCTAGCCTTCATCTTCTGAAAGGAAAAATAAACAAAGAGCTCACCATATAAACCATGCAGTCATGATACCTAATTAAATCTTTGCTTGACCTTGCAAACATATTGCACTGACAGCCAATGTGGTGTAGTAGTTAAGGCACCAGGCTAGAAAGTGGGAGACTGTGAGTTCTAGTCCTACTTTAGGTACAAAGCCAGCTGGGGAACCGTGGGCCAGTCCCTCTCTCTCTCTCAGCCCTAGGAAGAAGAAGGCACGGGCAAACCACTTCCGAAATCTTGCCAAGAAAACTGCAGGCAGTCGCCAGGAATCAAGACTGACTCAAAGGCACAATAAATAAATAAATATTGCAAAACAAAGTACTAGCTGTAGTACAGCCTTCCACCACCTATGTGCTCTCCAGATACAAGGACTTCAACTCCCAGAAATCCCCAGAAAGTATGGCTTTTCCTGAAAATTCTAATGGGTCGAAATCTGTACATTTGGAAGAAGCCTAGATTACCAAAGTCTCCAATACCATGTTTCTTTGCAACAATGCCTTTGAGCCCCACATAATAGTGGAATAATAGAAAGCAGCTTGGAGCTGGGAGGGCTGGATCTCTTTTTTAGTCTCTTTTCTGACTAGCCGTGGCAGCCATTTTATACATAGCCAAGCCTTGCTTGATCGCCATTTGGTGAATGTGCACATCAAATGCTCTCAAAATTCCAGATGGGTCCCTCGCCTCCAAAGGTTGCCTACTTTGGCTCAATATCTTCACTAACAACAACAAAAACAACACAATCAAAGTTTAGTTTAAGTGCCTTTGATTGAATGAGCAAGATTTAAACACACAATCCAATCACACTCTGTTGGATTTACTTCTGAGTAGATATTGATAAGATTGCACTGTAATTCTCCACTGATTTCCTAGCTCTTTCACTCATGAAAGATACGGCAACTCGGAAAGCACCAGAGCTGTGTTTTGTAGGCTGGTGTGGGCATCTGAAAAAAGGTCGGGCTCCTTTAATCAATAGCTCATGCGAGTCCACAGCACTTCTTCTGAATCATTTTTTATGTATGCACAGCCCAGGATAAAATGCAATAAATGTTCATTTCTTATTCTCCAGCACGGGAAGAAAGTTTGATTAGTCTCTTGGTGTGTTATCATATTCCGTGAATCATATTCAAAAGAATATCTGGACAGATTACATATTTTAAACTTGACCGTTTGAGGGAGAATTTGTAATGAAATGCAAGTGAGTTCCAATTCCCAGTGCTTAGCCACCATTCCATTTCCTGCCTAATTCTGATCATCTTAGTTAAGACGCCAGGCTTGTCGATTGGAAGGTCGGTGGTTCGAGACCCAAGAGCCGTGTGACGGAGTGAGCTTTTAATTTTGTTTTATTCTAGGTTGCTATCATTTTAAGAAAGACTGTGTATACTTTCACAGAGCATCATCCTTGTACTGGTCTAAGACCGCAATAAACTATTGATTGAATATAATAGTCTGTTTAGTGGTGGCTCAGCGAGTAAGATGCCAGGCTTGTCGATCGGAAGATCGCAAGTTCGGAGGTTCGAATCCCTAGCCCCGCGTGACAGAGTGAGCTCCCGCACTCGCCCCAGCTCTTGCCAACCTAGCAATTCGAAAGCATGCAAATGCAAGTAGATGAATAGGTACCACTTCGGTGGGTAGGTAACAGCGTTCCACGCGCATCATGCCAGCCACATGACCGTGGAAACGTCTTTGGACAACGCTGACTCTTCGGCTAACAAACGGAGATGAGCACCAGCCCCTAGAGTTGGACACAACTGTGCAGGTGAAAACCTTTTTTTACCATAAAACTCCTTGGAAACAGAATGCAACAGAATTCAGCAGCCTGGAGTTTTCCTGTTCAGGGTTCTGGACAGCCAACCATTCCTCCCCACAATACCCTATTCCATTCCATTTCTCCTCCCTGTCTGTCACATTCTCCAGTAGCGCAACCAAAAGGCATATTCATTAAGTATGCTTCATCCACATTCATTTTTTTTCTGGAGAAAGGGGTCCCACATTTTTCCCCCAGTAGTGAATATTTTTTTAATTTCTACAAACCTTAAAATAGAAGTTTATGTGTGTGGGTGGTGGTGGTGGCGGCAAACAAGGATCCGTACTTGGAAACCTGAGTTCACATTGATGTTTTATAGTAGTAACCTTAGACAGGTTATTAACCTACCCTGTAGGGTTGTTGCATGAATCAACAAGCTTGGGAAAACATGCAAATCATGGCGTCTGAAATTCTTTCCAATCCCTTGGACCTCCATGGCTATATGTTCATGTGTGTATGTGCACTGAAAGGACAGAGTGGGCTGCATCCTCTGCAGTCTGCGCCATGCAATCAGGAGGAGCAGGGGGGTGTCTTAAAATGCAACACCCACCAACATTCCAAGTCACATTAGGGACAGTTTTTTTCTGGAACTGTCTCCACGGCTTTCAAACCTGATCTGTCTTTTGCTGTCTTCTATCCCTATAATGCATTTGGCTCTATTCTGTTCTCTTTCTGAAGAGTTATCATGCTGATGGACAGACAGGATCCAGACACACACACCCCACACACACTTTCCATAATTTCTTTCCAACGTTGCACTGGCAGAGATAAAAACATAGGGAAAACAGGCAAAGCAAAGCTTCTGGAATTCCTTCCAATTCCTTAATAGCAGCTCTGATCTGGGCCTTAGAATGGAGGAGTTGGCCATGTCCTGAGCTACTGCCCATCCATTGGGATGCAAAGGGGGGGGGGTTTACTGGATTTTTTTTTCTCTACAGCCCCCAGCTAGATATGTCCCATTTTTTAACCCAATCTTTCTTTTGCCATCTTCTCCCACCATATCAAATTTGATCCAATTCTATTCTGTTTTCAGAGAGTGATCCTATAGATGGGCAGATGGATGGACTGAGTCTTGAGCAACTTTACCTTGTTTTTTTCCAATTATGCTTTATTGGTATCTGGAAGACCCCTGGGAAGGAGTAGAAAGAAAACAATATATACACCCCTGAATTCATAAGAGGAAGGATGGAATAAAACAGTAACATATATAGATAACCAGCTTTAAACCCACTTTATGTGCATCAGCTCCCAACTTCTACATACCTCAGACATTTTTATAAAACCCACATTTCTATTTTGGCTTCTTCCCAGTTAACTTACTCTATCATTTTTATTTGAATGGTTTATTTTTATCTCGCTTTTAACTCAAGGATATGTTTTTAAAAAAATCCAGAAGGCGGCAATGGCAAACCACGTCCATGCTGTTGCCATGAAAACCTACAAAGATGTATCCATGAAGTCACCAGGGCTCAAACCTGACTCAAAGAAGACACTCTTTTTTAAACTTTGTACTTAACTTTCTTCTGAAGTTACGGTGATTGTAAAATTTGGGGAGGCTACCTGGGATAAAAGAGGTCAGTGAGGAGGGCAGAAAGCCATCCCCAGATTTACCTTCTCACTATCAAGTGAGTGTAACTGTTGTGGGTAACTCAGTAGACCTCCGTGCTTCAGGTAAGCCTTTTTGCAACCATCACCACCAAAGCCTGGGGAGATGCTTTGTGGTGGCATCACTGCTGCTTAGACAATCCAAGTGCCAATGATCACTGGGTGGGGAAGCACAAAGATGGCTGGGTCATGTCAAGGTACATGGATTCTGGACAAAGCCCTTGAAGTATGCTGGCTACTGTTATAAGGCTCCTATTTATTTATTCAACAGGCTCAAATTATCCTACTTTGGACACATTATGTGAAGACCTAGTTCTCTAGAGAAGGTTCTAATTCTGGGAACGGTGGAAGGAAAGAGAAGAAGAAGAGGACGACCAGCAGCAAGGTGGAGGGACTCAGTCACAGTGGCAATGGGGCACCTTTGGAAGATCTGAAAGACCAGGTTAGGGAGAGATCCTCCTGGAGAATATCTATCAATGTGGTCACTAAGAGTTGACACCAACTTGTTGGCACATAATCAATTTATTCAAATGGAAGCAGGAGATAGAGGCTATCATGTCAAGGATCGTTCAAAGAGCAAGGCAGATATGTTGGAATATCTTCTAGAGTATGCTGGAATAAAATATTGCCTATTCCTTCTAGAATTTTGCCTCCCACAGATATCTCCCACACTCAGCAATCAGCTCCTGAAATAAAAGTTGCAATTACTTCGTAAAGAAATTGCTTGCAAGTGATCTCATTAGAACAAATGGAAAATTGCTTCTTTTGTTGTTTTCTTCCCCTTCTTGGAACAAATGATTAAAATCAGCAGAAAAGAACTAGTTTTAAGGCTTCAAAAATTCACAATCAATCAACGGAAGGCTTTATTTTTTTTTCCTTTAAGTACTGGAGTTTTGCTATTAATGTCAGTAGCTCCAGAGAATTAATTAATATGAAAGCTCTTTTATTATAAAAAATAATCAAAATTCTCCATCAGGCTGTTTCATATATATAATATTTTATATTAGTTTTTGTTAGTTTCTTTCTCTCTCTCTCTCTCTCTCTCTCTCTCTCTCTCTCTCTCTCTATATATATATATATATATATATATATATATATATATATGAGATAAAAACTAACAAAAACTAATATAAAATAAAGAAAAGAAATTTTCCAAATAAATGTGCTTTTCTTCTGGAGATGCTTTTTTTGGGGACTGGTTTATGAGTCCTGAACTGGAGCTGACTTAGAACTCAAGCAAATAATGAGTGCATGTGAGAAGTTAAATGTCCAAGGACCAAAACACATAGGATAATTAGAGGTCCAGAACTGATCATCAACCTGTTTTTCTCCTTTTTTAACTGAAATGCAGCCTCAGGAAGCTACAGTTTTTTTGCAGGGGAAGAGAGGTTAAGCCTTGCCTGCCCAATTTTTTTTCCTTAAAACCATAACTTCTATTAAGAGGGAATCAGTTGGGGTTACCAGCTGTTATACATATACAGTATGAATATATGCCACCTTCTTCAAAATGGATGTTCTCTCATGTGTGGACTTCAACTCCCAAAATTCTTAGGAAAGAACATGCTGGCTGGGGTATTCTCGAAGTTGAAGTCCTCATATCTGGAGGACCTCCAGGTTGAGCTAGGTATATATGCCCACGCGCGCACACAAACACACACACACACACACATATGTATATGTATACACACACATACTTCACTGATACCATTAAATAGATTACAGTGGATTTAGGAACGTCTCAGATGTATAATCTGTCACCTGCTTTCTGCAGGGGCCTTAACACCAAACAATGATCTTAAAGGAGCCACAATTTGATGTAATTTGTTGAGATGTAATGTCATTTATTGGGCTGTATTTCCAAACTCGGGGTCCATTCATTTTGTGAAGGAAAATCAAACCAATTATTTATTGGTGATGAAAGAACATTATATTATGTCATTAGTGGATCCCAACTTCCTTTTTAGGATCTGACCATGCTTTCATTTTTCCTGTTCTGAGTTTGTCCATACTATGCAACGTTTCTACACATGAAAAGCAATGAAATTATGCAACTGCTACTTCCAAATATTTCCAATGTCTTCCATGACGACACCACCATAAGAACTGAATCGAAGATTTATCATTTTTAAAAAGTATTTCCATTGTTTAAAAGATTGTGGAAAATAATTATAAATCAGACTGCTACTAATATGCATATTTTTTTAAAAAATTCTCATTTGTATTTAAAGGCATAATTTACCTATTCATCCCAATACACCTTGCTAATTACCTTCATTAGCTTCCCACAATCATCCTTATTAAAATCAAGTAGCTTTGTCATAGTTCTGATTCTTTCCAATTATATAAATTGATTCAAGTCATAAACACACATTCTGAAAATATCATCAGCAATCATTCTATCCATCACATTTTCTCTAAGTGATAGAATCAGTTGGAGAAAGGACAAGACAAGCCATAGTGCATCTTAGTTCTAAAATGGGTTTTTCCCAAGCTGGAGACATGATTCTTTCATTGTCTAACTTTGAGGAAAGTGTGGTCTTTCAATGTGCACAGCACATGTTCTACCATCCACTTACAGTAGCTGGGACCACAAGCTCATGGAATCTCACAAGGGACAAGAAATGTCTTCCATTCCCAATAAAAGTTCCATCCCTGTATCTTTCCTTTTCTCAAGCTCTTGGTAACAGAGAGCCCAATACACACAAAGTCTTCTTTAACCAGATTTATTGAAAGGGAAAAGAGTAAGTTACAGAAATCTCAACAGCTGGATACTTGCATATTAGCCCCCAATTTATCTCTGAGTTTACTGGTGTCATAATGGAAACAGTTGTTAGGTCTCACAGAAGGACTGTTTATCATTCTTCTGACATTCACCCTATTTAGGCAGCAAAATCCAGCATTGAATCATTTATGTTTTAAGCACAGGACTGGCAGTAAAGATTAAATCTGATGTGCATTTATTGTGGCAAATGGAATAATTTAAGGATGAAGTGTGCTATACACAAAGACTTATCTACTGTAGATAATCATGCTGTAACTTACAGACGACTCACTGCTACATCCATGATGACTTTGACTTTTTTTCTTCATTTTTTTGGATCACCCAAACAAAGCTTTTGTTTAAGCAATAAATAGTAGAATGGCAGGAAGTCAAATATCCTGTAAAATTGTCCTGCACACTGAATGCAAGTGGTTTGCTATTTCTATGTCCCCACAGATAAATCTCCAAATCTCATCATAATCTGTTCTAGCAAATGAGTTTTACAAGTTTGGTGAACAGTACAGCAATCAATTTCATTTTAGTTTGTGAGAAGAAAAGAGTATTGAAAATATTCCTCACTCTCAGCTTGGCAAACATGTTTTTAGGCTGGGTTCCCACTAGACACTAAACAATTGTTGTGCTCATGTAAAATGCTGTAACTGAACAAGTCAACCATATTTCAGTTTAACAGGAATTACTTCATGCAACATAAAAAGGCTGGGTGCACAACACACTGAACCACAAACTACACAACCTCTTTAGCCCAGTGTTTCTCTTTTTTTTCCCCATAAATTTTATTAAATTTTAAAAAACATATTAAAAGTTGGAAAAAGAAATAGAAATACAAAGTAAAGAAAAAAGAAAAAGAAAAGTGAAGTAAAGTAAAGTAAAGTAAAGTAAAGTAAAGTAAAGAAAGATAATAAACAAGAAAAGAGCAAAAGATAGATGACCTCCAATCTATCTTTGGTCATTAAGTACAATATTTTACTTTAAATGTTAGTCTTTCATATAATACACAGGAACTTTTCTTTGTCAAATACACTTTAATTTCTGTAATCCAATCTTCTGATCTTCATATAGGTATCACCTTTCTTGCATTTCTCCAATAATCCATCTATGGTTTCCGCTCCTTGAAGTAATGTCAATTTAAATGTTCTTGAATACATCGGTTTAATATTTTTTAATCACTCTTTCCGTTTTTACATCTGTATTTATATCCTTAATAAAGTCCAATTAGTCTTGAATCATATATATAACAAGAAAAGGTAATCATATATATAACAAGAAAAGGTCCTTTTTTATTTCTAGTAAAATATTTATTTATTTATTTATTTATTTATTTATTATTTCAATTTATTCCCCGCCCATCTCCCTTGCAAGGGACTCTTGCAAAATATATTCTATTCATATATATCCATAAAAAATAACACTAATTTAAACATAGTCTATATTTAAACTATAATTATACCATTTTCTACATCTTCCTACATATTTACCTAATTAATAAATTTTTATAATTACCTGTTCCACTAATACATAACCTTATAGCAATTCTCAATAATATTCATACTAGTAATTATAGTAATAATTCATCCTATAATAGCATTAATTCTAATTCCAACTCAACATCCCATCCTAATAAAAAAATTTCCCATTCATGTATCTCCATAAAAATATTTCTAATTTGCATGTACTCTATAACATCAACATACATTTATATCTTTAATTTTATAGCCTTATATCTTACGATTAAAGTATCACATTTTTATACATCCATACAGTTTCTCATATCAAATTTTAACATTTAATATTCCCTGCAATTATATTACTAGTTAAGACTTAATTTACATTTATATCATACTCTATATCCAATTAGAATCCATGGTTCCATTAACCTTATATCCCATCTTTTAAACTGAATCTCCTATTCAGGTTATGCCAAGATTATAATGTATAGCCTGTTTTGTTATCTGTCTCATGTAAAATGTCAGAATGTTTTTCTGAACCTTTCCCCATCCAGCACCAAACCAGACAATTTCACAATATCAAGTTGCAAACTCAAATCTCCTTCTCTCTCTCTTGACTGCAACAATGCATTTGAAATCTCCTTCTCCTGTTTCTCCTCTATCTCAAAGACATCTTTATTTAGCTGTAAATATTTCAAAGTTTCTTCTGTTTCTAATTCTATCTTTTGTTCCTGACCCTGCAAATCTATCAATAAAATTTCCAGTGATTTCTTAATTTCTGAAAAAATTTCTCTGACCTCTTGAATCAGCACTGTTATTGTAATTGCCATTCCCCCCCCCCCTTTGTTCTTCAGGTTCCAGCAGCCATCATAAAATCTCTAGCCAAAACAAAAAGAGAGGGAGTAAACAGCTGGTCTGTTCGAGTGGAAAATTACCAGCAGAGCCTAATGAGTCCCAAATAGTTTCCAGTTATAAGAGAAAAAGAAAAAAAAATTATTACCAAAATACAAAAAATTATTAAAGTAAAAGAAAGAGATCCAATGATCAACAATAGGGAGAAGAGTAGTATTTCAAACAGTCTGTAAAAAGGAAAAAGAAAAGAAAAATTTCAACCACTATAAAAAAGAAAAAAAATAGACAAATTCATCAGTAATTAGTCCAACAAAATATATTCAAAATATGTTCAATAAAAACTCTTATACTTCCCAGTGAGAAGGAACCCACTCTAATAAAGTAGAAAAGTAAAGTAAAAAAAAATGCAGACGTTTCACTGTGCTTCAAATATAAAATCCATCATACTTCCACCACAATTATTACAGCAAAGAAAGCACAAAATTTGCCAACATTTTGAGCATTGTCCAAAGGTAGACCTTAGATGATACAACGATATAATCTAGAAAAAATAAATAAAAGTGATCTAAAAGCCGGTTTCTTGCCCTAGTGTCTCTCTATTAGGAGACTTACGGTTCCCTGCAGAGCCAGTTTACTTCTCCGGCCATTCCTCCGCTTCCACCCCTGCTCTTCCGTGGTGGAAAACAATGAAAAAAGCAGGAGGGGGCAGTTCCAATGACCCAGTGAGCAATCTTCTGGTTCTCCCCTCTCCGGGGAGAAACACCGGTGGTCTTATACTTTCTATAGACTCCCGCAAACAGGGAAAAACTAGCCAGGTTTTCAACACTCTGAAAAATTCTGACTTGTTGAGCTGCCAGTCCGGCCCGGAAGTCTCTAGCCCAGTGTTTCTCAACCTTGACAACTTAAAGATGTGTGGAGTTCAACTCCCAGAATTCCCCAGCCAGGAATTGAACTCCACAAATCTTAAAGTTGCCAAGGTTGAGAAACACTGGGCTAGCCTGTCATGTTACTTTAAGCTGATATTGATGGAGTTTTTGATGATGGAATTTCAAAGCATCTCCTACAGTTTACTGTCCAAAAATTTAACCAACACCTCTTCCTATTCATTTTATGAATTGTTCTTACAGATCAGTATAATTTTTCCCTTCCAACAGCAATCGTAAAGGATGAGTTCCCAGTTATTTGGATATTAGAGATGTTTGGATCACTATCATGAGGGGGGGAAAATGAGCATATGCAGAAGGATCATTGCTGGAATAATATGCCCTTGGCTGCCTGCAAGCCACTGAAATTCCTATGCTGTTATTTAATATTCATATTCCCGCTTTCCTATTTTATTTGGTTGTTGGCCTTTTCCAAATACACGTTAAGAATGCATATCATCTGCAAACTATTGGATTCAGTGCCATTCTTTTGCTGTAGTCCTTGATTATTCACCATGTTTAAGGACTCCAGAATGCTCCTGATGGAGTGAAGTCAGAAGCCTGTTGGCAACGAACAGATTGAGAAGCCAGCATCAGTCTCTGTAGTTGGCAGGCAAAATAAAGGTTCTGGATTGGCCAGCCTAGTACAAATGCTGGCAGTCTGGCACATTCCGCATATTGAATCAACAAAACAGTATCTCCTTCTGTCTGGTGCAAATCAGCTCCAGATATTCTAACTTCTAGCAATGCATTGAAAGACACTGGACTGAAGTAGGAATGTTTACAGCTTAAATTGGGTATGACTAACATTTCCATCCAGGGTGACTGTTTTTCCCATGGAGGTGTTCTGCTGGGGATAGAGTGCATACAAAAAGAAAACGGGGTGTGATCCTGTCCCACCTGCTATTTTTCCAAGCGGGACTTCAGCAACGTGGAGCTGCAATATGGTCTCCCCACCCCAAGGAAATTTCCTTGCATTGAGCGGCTAGATTCTCCTCCTGGGTTGGCATGTTCACAAAGCTATTTCTGCCATCCTCCAATCTGGCATTCACCAGACGTTTTGAAGCTTCGTTTCCCCATCAGATTAGGAAAAGCTACTGCAGGCCTGTAAACCAGGTGGAGGATGTCTTCTCTGAGCCCAACAAAACAATACTGGAGGACATGGCAGAACAATGGCATTTGAGGTAGACATGGAAGTCTTAGCAGACATATGTTTTCTATTTTTTTAAAAAACTGTCGTTTAAGAGCACATGGGAACAGACACCAGGCTGCAAAGTCCAGGAACAAGAGCTAACCTAAAACATGGGAAGTAAGAATAAGATTGCTACAACAGCAGAGAGATCTGAATTCAAGAGTGGTTTTTGTTAGTGTTAGAGTCCTCCCTCTCAAGTTTCTGCTTTACAACCATAACAAATTAGTTACATCAATAATTTGCTACACCTACCATTGGCTTCCCAACATGTATCTCTTCCCAGCATTTGTCTAATGTGCTGAGATGGTAGCAGAGTGGTGTCCATCCAGAAGCTACAGCACAGTCCATATTCCCACTCCATTAAACCCGATGTGTAGTATTTCCAGTATTTCACGTGCTTCTTTTAATATTGAAAACTGGATGAGCTTCAAAAGAAAAGAATAGCTCAGACTGATCATGGGATCAGGAAATCACACTTTTCTCATTCGGAGAAAAGAACGGAGGCATGGATAGAAAGTTTGCTTTATAATGCATTAGACTGTTGCTCCATCTAGCTTAATAAAGTCTGTACTGGTTTTAGGTGGGGGTTCTCCCTGGCAATGCCAAGAACATGCAGGTCATGGGTTCAGTCAATGAGACACAGATCTTCTTCCTTTTAAGACACAGTATTTTCTTAAAATGCTGCATTAGGTTGAAGTGTTGAATATTCAATTCAAAAGAGTTGAGAGAGCAATTGTTTTTCAGTGGAAACAGGCAGGCATCTGTAAAAGATAATATTATTTTGTATCTTGAAACAATGGGTCCATTTCCCAAAGTGATGAAGACATATCCTAAGGTGGAAATCTGTTGATTAAAAGCTTTGTGAGAAAAAAAATCAAAATGGAACCCAGAAAAGGATTATCTATCTATCTATCTATCTATCTATCTATCTATCTATCTATCTATCATCTATCATCTATATATCATCCCCTCCTAGTGGTAAGGGTTGTTTTGATTGGCTTGGTTCAAAAATAATTTATCCTGTAGCAATGAAAAATTTTGTAGTAGCCAAGGCTGCCTATAATCTGCAAATACCTACAAATTTTACAGCTTTCTAACCATCATGGTCTCCTGCAAAGAATTCTGAGACATTCTGGGATTTGTGATTTAGTGAGAATTTCACCATCCCTATCCATTTCCATCAAGCTATAATTACCAGAATTCTCTGAAAAAATGACTGGGTTATCAATCTGGTTTCCTATGGCATGGGTTTTTATAAGCATCCCTGTTTTGGAATGCCCATTAAATGCCAATTCTACTTACTTTAGAGTGGGAGCACCCAACTTTTTTGAAACCAAGGACCCTATCTGACTTGGGTCAAGATTGTTTTTCATTACATACCCATAATGGAGGAGTGGATTGTAGAGATGGCAGAACTTGCAGAGATGGCAAAATTGACCTGTTTGATTAGGGACAAAACAATAAGTACTTTTATAAAAGACTGAAAACCTTTTATGAACTTTTGGCTGAAAATGGATAAAAATGAACTGGTGATTTCTGGGTTTACTGATTAAAAGGGGTCAAATATGGGAAGAAGGGAACTACTGTATATAATGCAGTTCTAAAGGGAGAGAAATGATAAAAGTTTGTTCGTAACTTCTGTGAAGAAGATTGGAAGCTGCCTCTTTAACTTCTTTTTCTTTTTTCTCGTTCTCTTTATCAGTTTCTAGCACTTTTTCTTTCCTTTTTTTCTTTTTCTACTTTTCTTTCATACATTTGTTCTTGTTTATCTTTTAATTATGTAAAAACTTTTTTTAAAGTATTTTTAAAAAAGATTGCTTTTCATTACAGCCAAAGATCAAGCCAAAGAATGGTGTTGGCTATGTTAAAATCTTAATTTGATTAAATCAGAGGGTCAAAATGCATTGGTGTCCAATTCAGTAAAACAAATTAAATTATAGCATCTCACCCCCACCACATGTTTATTTAGCTTTCAAAGAAAGACATCAGATGAAGGGGCAGCTACTCCCTCTGTATTTAACAATTTCCCTTTCTGCTACTTTTAAATTACAATTTGATGTCAACTTTTGTAAGAGGTCTAAGATTTCACTCATTCCTTTTGCCAGCCATAGACTTCAGACTGTGCACTTCTGATTTAGAAATTGGGTTACTAATTTTTATTTTGGTAGGTGCTCAAAAATTCTTTTGTATTTTTGCCATCTTGATTCTGTTACAGCAATCAGCTTTACTATGGATGTTATGGACCTTGGGATTTAACAAAAATGTTTTTATGAAGAACCTTGGAGTGATTTTTTGCAATAAGAATGTTTTTTTAAAGTTTTAAAACTTTATTAGTTTTTTTAAAAAAATATGTACAGTATGTTTGTATGTTTTTAATTAGACAGTTTTCCTTATTTTTAACCCCCATTGTTTCTGGTCAAAAGCAAGCTGGATGGATAGAAAACATGAAATGTGAATGTGATTACATATTTTTAGAGTGTGCTTCCAGGACATTAGCAAACTTCCTTGTCTTTCTCCAACATTACAAAGCAGCTTATCAACTGAAGTGTTTCTTTGGTTCTCAGGATTTGGAGCATGAAATCCAGACTCCTTTGAACCACAAATCAAATCACAATTCCTCTCTGAGCCTTTCAACTTTTCATTAGAACACTGAACCAAGATGTTTTATTCACTGACCAGAAGTTAAAGGTCTAGGATTTAAGAAATCCAAGTTTGACAAAAGAAAAGTTTCATGTAGCTTTTTAGCTTCTCAGTATGCAGGATGCATGAGCCACATCGCTGTTCAGCTGTAGGTCATGGTGAACTTCCATATTTACCCAGAGT
Organism: Charina bottae; assembly: GCA_023362775.1. Lineage (NCBI taxonomy): Eukaryota > Metazoa > Chordata > Lepidosauria > Squamata > Charinaidae > Charina > Charina bottae. The sequence goes on from JALMGJ010000003.1 coordinate 134,309,441, forward strand.
GGGTGGGGCAGGAGTCCTCTTAAATAATAATCTATGAATTGCAGGATTTATTGTATTTCATTGTAGAAGAAACTCTTGAATAGAAAGAATAGGTAGGAGGTACAAATGACTGCTAACATCGCCGCTGAAAAAGGGAGATGTTTTTGAAGATCATCCCAGAGGGCAGGAACCACAACAGACTAGGTGCACTTCCTTGGTCCTACAAGACAACATTGTTTAATTGACAGGACCCGGAGTGCACCCACCCTGCTGGACCATTCCAGATGGGCAGAGATGACTAGAGATAAGCAGTCTCTCAGAGAGCCAGGCCCTATGACAGGAAGAGCTTTAGAGGTGATAACCAGCACCTTGAATTGCACATGGAAGCCAAATGGTAACCAGTGCAGCTTGTGAAGCAGTGAGGTCACATGCACATAAGACGGTGCCCCCATCACCATAATCTGGACCAGTTATAGCTTCCAGCTGGTCTTCAAGGGGAGCCCCATGTAGGGCACATAACAATAATCCAATCATGAGATGCCTAGGGCATAAGTGAGTGTCTGAAGGGCCTCCTGGTTCAGGAAAGGGCATAAAGTGGTACACTAGATGTGCCTGTGCAAAGGCCCGCTTAGCCATAGCTTCTACATACTCTTTCCGCAGGAGCTGAGAGTCCAAGAGGACCCCCAGTTTGCCCACAAGTCTTGAATGGGGAAGTACAGCCCCTACAACCCCCATTGAGAGTCAATGATGGAATACCTGTGGACCGGGGGGGGGGGTCAGTCACTTGGTCTTGTCAGGGTTGAGCCTGAGTCTGTTCCTCCCCATCCAGAACCCCACAGCCTCCAGGCACTGGGTTAGGCCTTTGACTTCATCACTTTTCTGGTCTTGGGTCAAGATATACCACTAGGTATCATCAGCATATTGCATTTGAATCTGTTTATACACTTCAGAGTTCTTCACTGTCACGCAGAGTTGATCAGCTGTCTTACATAGACACTGAAGTCCATGAGGGCTGAAGCAGAAGACAAATTGCACAAATAAATAAATAAAGTCATTGGCCTTTTATTTGTCAGATTGCACATAAACATTATGTCCAGTTCTGGACCACACATTTTAGGAAGGACATTGACAAATGTGAACATTTCCAGAGGAGAGCAAGCAAGATAAGAAGGGGCCTGGAAGGAAAACCTAGGAGGAACATTTGGAGATGTTGAATATATTTCAACTGCAGGAAGACTGAAGCTGTCTTAAAGATCTGGAGGTCTGAGATGTGGAAGACAGGGCAGAATTGTTTAAGGTTGTTCCAGAAGATAGGGCAAATAACAATGGGTTTAAATCTACACAGGAAGTAAATTTTGATTGGACATCAGGAAAGTTTCCTAATGGTGAAAGCTGGATCTTTCTCTAAATGTTCCTCCTATCTTATCTTGGCTGCTCTTCTCTAGAAATGGTTCAAACTGCCTCAGGGGGGCCTCAGAAGTGATGGACTCTCCTTCACTGGAGATATTTAAGCAGAGGCTGGATGACTATCACTTTGGGATGTTGTAGTAGTGGATGCCTCCCCATAGTAGGGGTCTGGACTAAAGTGTCATGAAGGTCCACTCCAACACTTACAGTATGTTCTGTGATTCTAAATCTGGTCGCAGTCAAATTTAGTTACACAAGTTGTATAATTAATTAGGAAGGCTGATGCAACTGAGTTACTGAAATGGTGGGCCTGACATTGCCCCAAATTGGGGAGTTTTTAAGAGGCAAAAGAGTGACCTTAATACTGGCACAATGGGTACCTATAAGCTTTCTGCAATTTGAATAAAATGCTGCTGCCAGATAAGGTCTTTGGAGCAAAATTCTAAGCTCTGTGTATAGAATGAGCAGGAAGGACCCCCAATGCAATTAAATTAACTTATCACATTTTGAAACAAATGAAGTTGTTTGTGTGTGTGTGTGTGTGTGTGTGTGTTAAATGTGTGTGATACTGATATCTGTGTGTCTGTGTGTCCATCCATCCATCTATCTAGGAACCTTCTGAAAGATTATAAAGTCCAGAGTTTTAAATAACTCAGTGTTAGGTGACTCAAAGATATAACTCCATATAAAATTGCTTCCTATAATATTTCTTTTGTAATGGTCAGTTCTTTCATTTCTGCAGTAGATACTAATTTACACATTTAATCTAACATTGAGTCTTTGTGTCACATTTAAATCATGTCGTCGTCATCATCATCATTATCATCTATATTGACATTCAGTTGCCTGTGCTACAAAAAGACAATTCTTTCATCAACGTTTGTTTGTTTTAATTTAGTAATAATGCTGGATTCTGATGTTTAATCTTTTCTAATCCAAATTTGCTTCTTCCTAGGCAAAGTCGCTGAATTTAGTTATTGTTTATCCATTTCCTTCCAAGGAGAACATTGCAAGCTGTCATATTTTGTAAGAGCACCATCCTTCTTCCACTATGGAAATTACTTCTATAATGGAAGTTTGATTTTTGTTTCCTAAGGCAAATCACAGGTTAATGATAATAATTAAAAACAAACTTTCTCATTATTCATTAAACACTTTCCAACCTGGCTTGTTGGCTGTTGAAATATATTGCATGTGAGAGTTCCTGTTTTTAAGAAAAATAAATGTGTCTCCATTTTCACATGTTTGCTGTGCTTCAGAATTAATGCATACAAAATCGACTCTTTTCAGCACTGTGCTAGAATACTGTATGTCACAGCGGTCCTGATATCTGACGCTTGAGCTTGATGGCAGGGGGAGGCTTGGGGGGGTATTTTATTGTAGAGCCCATCTAATGGAGGTAGTAATGATTCATAAGGGGGCGTGGTGGCTCAGCGGGAAAGACGCCAGGCTTGTCGATCGGAAGGTCGCAAGTTCGGAGGTTCGAATCCCTAGCCCCGCGTGACGGAGTGAGCTCCCGCACTCGCCCCAGCTCTTGCCAACCTAGCAATTCGAAAGCGTGCAAATGCAAGTAGATGAATAGGTACCACCTTGGTGGGTAGGTAACAGCGTTCCGCATGCGTCATGCAGCCACATGACCATGGAAGCGTCTTTGGACAACGCTGGCTCTTCGGCTAGCAAACGGAGATGAGCACTGGCCCCTAGAGTCGAACACGACTGCACAACTGTGCGGGGGGAACCTTTACCTTTTTTTTTAATGATTCATAAGCTCATTGCCTCAAGCAGAAGTCAGCAGAAGCAGAAATGAAATGAATTCTGTGATGAAACTTGGCATGTGCAACCATTAGATATGTTTTGCCTCTCTTCTCAGAACATGCTAACAAAGCTAGAAAGAGCTGATTATATTAAGGCTGTATTGTTCTACTAACTGGAGCTTAAGCTACAATAGCCCTTGGATCTTGTTTGATCATAATAGGAAATATGAAACTTACATTCCAAGCTAAGATCGTAACGGGCAGTAAGCTTAAATTCTCTTCACTTGGCGGAATGGGAAAATGGTTCTGAGAAAAGGCAGATGGATAGTGGGAGGGTTCATGATAGATGGAGAAGGAGAAAAAGAGCTGGGCCAACTCCATTTTCAAAAGGTTTTTAATCAGCAGTTCATTAGTTCCCAATGAGGAACTAAGCAAGGGATGTTAGCCTAGAGCAGGACTTCTGTTTAAGAAGATGCTTAACTGTGTTCATTTTGTTCTCCTATATATATATCCATATATATATATATGAGTCAGTGTTGACTCCTGGTGACTGCCTGGATTAGTCCCTACAGTTTTCTTGGCAAGGTTTTTCAGAAGTGCTTTGCCATTGCCTCCTTCCTAGGGCTGAGAGAGAGTGACTGGCCCATGGTCACCCAGCTGGCTTTGTGCCTAAGGTGGGACTAGAACTCACGGCCTCCTAGTTTCTAGCCTGATGCCTTAACCAGTACACTAAACTGGCTCTCATTTGCTTATACAGTATAATCATTTTTTATTGAGATGATGGTGATCATGATGATGATTCTCTCCTTTTCTCCATGAACTCAAAATTGCTTACCTGGAGGTTTGCCTTCATTTCATTTCATTTCATTTCATTTCCACAACAACAACCTTGATTGCCCAAAGCCACCCAGTGATTTCTTGAGGTTGAGTAGAATCTAGGTCTCCTCAATCTTACAGCATACTGGCACTCTACATATAATTCTAACCTGAAAGTAAACATATAAGGAATTTCCTATTTAAACCAGGGAAGAGGGAAACTCCCCACCTCCCCAGTAAAACAAGTGGAGGCATTCTGCTCTTGAAGGGTGAAACTTCACCAGTTCACCCCTAGCCACTCTTAGTTGACTCATTGTCAGAAAAATGACTTAGTTGCCAGGAAGCCAAGATAAAAGGCAGGGTACAGGCAGGTAAGAACAGAGCTCACCTCTTACAAACATAAGCCCAGATATTGGAACACAAAGGGGATTTGATTTTAGTTGAAAAAACAAGGAGAGAAGGAGAAGGAGAAGGAGAAGGAAACGACACGATTTTAGGAAACGACACGATTTTTTAGGAAACGACACGATTTTTTATTGGTTAAAACCCTCCTACAACCGGCCCTGGCACGCCCCCAGTGGGAACGGGCGGCCGGGCCCACGGGAATGAAGACAACAAAAGCCCCCCCGCCCTGCCGCCTGCCACCGACGCATATGACGGCGCCAGCCGTGCCCCCGGAGGCCCCGCACCCTCGCCGGCCGTCGCCGATTCGTGACGCTGCGGCCGTACTTCCTCTGCGCCCCCAGCGGCAGGCCAGGCCCTCGGAGGTGAGGGAGGGGAGGTGGCCGGGCCTGCATGCGACTCCCCCGCGCCCCTCCCGGGCGGCTCCGGGGCAGACCGCCGTCCCTCCAGGCTGCGCCCCGGCCCTTCCGGTCTCAAATTCCCGTCTCCCCTGGAGGGGCCCCAGCCAGCACCCGAGGAGCCCGCGGGGCCCTCTGTGGGAGCGGGCTCACGGGACGCTCCCCCGACCCAACCGCCGCGCCTGTGGTCTCCGAATCCCTGGGGACGGCCCCGTCTGACCGGTCCCCTAGCAAAGGCGGGCGCCGTGCATCGAACCGGTCCGCCACGGAGCTGCGGCGGGCCCGGCCCTCTGACGCGCCCTCAGCAGTGCCTGATCCCGACCCTGAGCGCAACAAGCGTGTGCTAGCCGCCGCCGAGGGGCCGCGCGCCGCCCCCTGGCCAGACGCACCGCGGTGCCGGCGGCCACCCCGCCGATGCCGCACAGATGAGCCCCCGCCAGGCGGCTGAACCGCCCTGCCCTCACTGCCTGAACGAGCCGCCGCCCCCTCCTCCGAGGCACGAATCCGTCGTCCCCGGCTCTGGAGCGCCACCATGACAGCGTCCAGCCAGGCCCCATAGTCGGGGGCGGACAGGGCCGAGAGGATGTACCCAGCTTGCTGGCCGACAGGGACCTCCGCACCCGCGGCCGCCTGCCAGCCCCTGGAAACCTCCTGGAAGGCCCGGAGGAGGCCCTGCTCCGTCAGCCACAGGGGCCAGTACGTCTCGCCCCGCGGCTTCTGGCCCACCAGCAGCCGCTCCACAGCCACCAAGGTTAGCGAGCGCGCCACCGACGCACGCTCCTACGCAGGGGCCGGGGCCGGGAGCCCGTCCCGCAAAACGGTCAGCAGGGGCTCGAGCTCGCGCTCCAAGATGGCCCAGAAGCAAGCCTGACTGCACTTTGAGAGGGCCGGGACCGGCACCCGCGGAAGGTGCACGTGACCCACCACCAGCCCCCAGAAGCGGAGGAGGACCACCGCCGCGTCCTGCTCCTTCACGAGGTACGCAGTGGGCAGCATGCTCAGGGGCGCGGCCAGATCCCACAACCACCCCTCCCGGATGATGGCCTCCCGCAAGCCGGGGGTCCCCTGCGAAGAACAGCCCGCGTCGCTGCCATCGCCCCACGAGGTGGAATGGCCGAACCCGCCAGAGCCCTCTTGTGAGCGGCTGCGAAGGGGGGAACGGTCCCGCCCAGCAGACCCCGCCCGGCCCCCCGAGGGAGAGGCCGAGGAGCAGCGGCGCCCCGCTACTGACCGCCCACCACCGGCGTGGCCCAACTCCCGCCGGCGACCCCGCAAGGGGCCGAGAGCGGCCGGCACATCCTCCATCGAGGACCCCGGTGAGGAGCCCCCCGACCAGCCCATACTCTCCTCCGCCTGAGAGGAGTCGCTCCCCATATTCGAGGGGAACCCCCGCACCCACGGTCCCGAGACTACGGCCCGCCGGGCACCGTCCGGGCTGACGAGGCCCCCCAAGAAAGAAACCAGCCCCTCGCGCTGCGCTGGGGCGGCACGTGGAGCCCCCACACACCCCGCAGGGGCAGGGGCAGCGCTCCCCGAAGTGGGGGGACCCGCTTGCCCCTCCTCCCCGGGTGCCGCAGCCCCCCCGCCACAAGCGTGGCCGGACCCGACTGTGCCACCCCCGGGGGCCCCCCCAACAAACCACCAGACCCCTCCACCAGAGCGGACCCCCCAGGAACTGCCCCGGCACCGAGCCCGAGGGAAGAGGAGAGCGGGGAGGGACCACAAGCCTGTCCCTGCGAAGAAGGCAAACTGGCCTCCTCGTGAGTCGTAGGGGTCCCAGCCGGCTCAGTAAGCGACTCACGAGGAGTCCCATCAGAAACAGCAGCAGGGCTGCCCTGCACCCCGACTGAGCCCAAACGGAGCCCAACTAAGGTGGGGACACCCCCAGGAGTGCTTGGGGGGTGGCCCCCATGCACCCCACCACGCGGGGGGGCCGCAACGCACCCCCCCCGCTTGTCAACGAAGAATCAGCCATGACCCAGGCTCACAACAGCCACAGGAAGGGGAGTGAAAGGGAATGAAGCACCCGGAAAAAACCCCCAACAAAGGGACAGGGGGCCCAACAACGACCCCCCTTGCTCCAAGGAGCCGTCCCCGTTTCTGCCTGTATGGTTATGCAAATAAAGAACTGATAGTCTGAATACACTGACTCGCCTCTGTTCTTGGGCTGACCAGGACAAGATGTTTCCAAGGGTAGCTTCAAGGAGAATCCAAAAAGTCAAGCGGTGACTACAGCTGCACAACTAAAAACTGCCTTTTTTTAATATGTGTGTCATGCATGTGATCTCTACCCTTTCATCCTTTCCAATTTTTTTAGAGCCACCTTTCCACTTTCAACTAGGCCACCCTGCTTACCTGAGTCCCAGGGTGTCTGAGTATAGCCTCCCTCCAGGTGAAAGATCTGTACCATAGACTATCACTACTTGGCCTTGAGTGGGAAGACACTTCATCTCCTTTGTCCTGGAATCTGGATGGAACAAAACAAGAGATTGCCATTCCTCTGGATTAGGCTTTGAAACAAGTGGTCCCTGTTTCCCCCTTTTAATGATGTTGGCCCAAGTGGTTTCGGGATGCATCTTGCTAGTGCTAACCCAACACCTGAGTGACAATGAAAAAAAGATTTCTATTTTTATTGGAAGTGGCCTCGTTGTGGCTGCCTGTGGGAGCGATCCTGTGATTGAGAATTTGCCCTGAACAAGGGTTAGTGATGCAGATGTCATAGCTATAACAGAAAAGAGATTTTGTTATAAGAAATACATTCTAGAGATAGGCAAAGCCTAGCAGCTTGGGAATTGCATCCTATGGGAGTCGTGTCTAAGCGCATGTGCTCAGTGCATATGTGTCTGGCGAGGAAGGCAAAGGTAGATCAGGCAGAACTCCCTAACTCTGTTCTCTTTTAATAAGGAAGCAAAAGCAGATTCCCGGAGCTGTTTTACACCACTACTTCTCAATCAAGTCTCTGAACTGAAGTTCACTTAGCCCTCATATAGAGATATTAGCAGATAGTGGAGTCCTTGGTACTCTCTGAGCTTGGTGGTTTTCTTGCAGACGTTTCATTGCCTGACTAGGCAACATCTTCAGTGCTAGCCACTGAAGCCACATATTAGCAGATAATCTATACGATCTCAGAAACACTACATTGTTCAAGAATTCATTTCTTCCATATCAATACAAGAGGTCCTCATGGAAAGATGGTAATTAAAAATATTTCCTTCTGGCTCTGGCATCAACAACATTCAACATCCACAGAATCTCCTTGTCCTTTTGCCTGAAACTGATGGCTAAGAATACCCCGAGTAATTTATGATTGAATCCAAAGAAGTTTATCTTTGATGATAACATATCCATTTCCCTCCACCTCATTTACTGCCATTTCCTCCAATGCAAGAAAAGTGGTTTCTTAAATCACTTCTCAGCACCACCGTGGCTTTAAAAGCTTTTATTCTTCAGTGTTTCAATAACAGGTTTTGTACCCTGCAAGCTCCATCAGAATAGGCATATGTTCATAATTTAAAAGATAAAAGATGGTGACATGTGCACTAAATATAATCAAAGCAATAGTACGAAGCACAAAGCATGTATTGTTAGGAATATGGGTGAAACACCAAGAGCATTTGCAGCAATAGTCATTGCCTTTGAAAGGGCAGGTGCAATCAGGCAATCAAAGCACCACCCCTTTCTACATGCATGCAATGCATGCAATTAACTTTTGTCCTGTGCCAACTGCCTAACTTGAATGTCTTGTATTTTTTACCTTTTCCCCCTTGCAGAAGGGAAAGATTGCCTAAACAAGCTACTGTATCTCTTCCCAAGCTGCTTTTCAGCTCAGCACTTCCCTAAAAGGTGCTAGCCACAGGTTAATTAGCACCCTTGGCCAGTTTGTGCTGCTATCTGAAGTTGACAAAGACCCTAATCAGTTTCACCCTAAAGCAGAGCTTTCCAAGTGCTCAGCGCCTCGCTGCTGCTGCCTCCGAGCCCTGCCAGGATTCCGCGCAGGTCCTAGTGCCTGCCTTGTGCCCTGCTGTAAGAGGGAGCTCTGTCCAAGCCTTGCCCTGCTGTAAAGGGGAACTCTGTTTTCATGAGATATGTTGTGTCCCCATACATTTCGCTATTACAATTTATGTATGCGTCCATATCTCTTATAAGTTAGTTAGTTTAACCTCTGGTTTGCTAGTAAAACTCAATTACTGTGTCGCGAAATGATGCATGTCTAAAATGTGTGTCACCAACATGAAAAGCTTGGAAAGCTCTGCCCTAAAGTCTTTCTTAAGTGGCTCCAGATTTGCAGCTGCCAGCATGCTAAGCAAGCAGCCGGCGCCAAGGCATTCCTTTCAATGGGTGTTCCCCCACTGTGTACTCGAAAGCATTCCCTTTAATCCGTAGTCTCCCACTGTGTACTTGCTTACTTTCTAGTAATCTCTTCCTCTTCAGTGAATGTAAATACAAACATTAACTTCCCCTTGCTAGTTATCCCAGGACTGGGATAAGGATTCCAAAGGGTGGGGGAGTGGGGGAAAAGGGCTATAAAATCTACCCCTTTCTCCCAGACTCCTTGTGAGTCAAGTTCCGGAACATGAACCTTCCCCGCCATTTGGGCTCACCTGGCTGTTTGGGGTTGTATCCTCCTGACGCTGTAAGTCAGAGCTTTCCAAACTGTGTGTCGTGACATGTTAGTGTGTCAGCTGCAGTGTCTGGGTGTGTCACAGCTGCTGCTGCCTCCCAGCCCTGCCAGGATTCCAGGATTCCGCGCAGGTCCTAGTGCCTGCCTTGTGCCTGGCTGCCTCCAAACCTGCTGTGATTCCACGCAGGTCCTAGTGCCTGCCTTGTGCCCTGCTGTAAGAGTGTGTTGCGAAATGATGCATGTCTAAAAAGTGTGTCACCAACATGAAAAGTTTGGAAAGCTCTGCTGTAAGTATTTAGGGGCGATTTCTTAATAAACCTTTTTTAAGATTTATCACCATCCTGGCGTCTCTCTTGGTGTTCTCTTTCTTTGGCATCCGATCTGCAAATCCTAAATTAAGTGTCAACACCCAGATGAGCAGAAACAACTTTACAAAGGGGTGGGGCTTTGGTTGCCCACTTGTACCCACCATTGAAGTCAGTGACCATCACTGCAGACCCCCTTGTGAAATACCAAGATTGAAAATAGTCCTGTGAATCAGGACTTTTTAAAACTGAGAGAGACTCAAGTTGATCAACGTTGGCTAGGGAGGACTAGAAAAAAATTGAATTATTATTATTAATATTATCTGTAGCTTGAATCATGTCAACTGGATTTCTATTTTCTCAGTGGAAACGTTTCGCTCCTTATCCAAGGAGCGATAAGGAGCGAAACGTTTCCACTGAGAAAATAGAAATCCAGTTGACATGATTCAAGCTACAGACAATTCCACCTGGATGACTGAGAACCTTCATAGACATTATTAATATTAGTATTTTGAAGCACCTTGGTGAGAAACAGGATGCTGGACTTAATGATCCTATGATCCAAAGCAACATTGCCTTAACCAAGGTTCTGGCTGTGGTTCTGTGAAAGGAATGAAGCTCACTCTTACCCTGTAGTTCAATACTGAATGCATGAGTCTGTGGCCGGTATGTAGCTCCGGGTTCAATCCTCAGTCTGTCTAGATACAGTTGGAAAGTATCCTGTTGGAAGCCCTAGAGAGTTGTTGCCACCTAGTGCAAACAATTGTGAACTAGATGTATCAATAGTCTGCTAGAGTAGAAGGCAGCTCCTGATGTTCCTAAAATTAGGGCCAGCACTTCTGGTCTGTCACAATCCAGAGGACCACTAGGTGGGAGACCCAAGAGCTCCTCCTCCTCCTCCTCCTCCTCCTCCTCCTCCTCCTCCTTCTCCTTCTCTCCTTGTTTTTTCAACTAAAATCAACTTCCCCTTCGTCTTGCAATATCTGGGCTTATGTTTATAAGAGGTGAGCTCTTTGCTACCATCTAATGGTGCTCTAGATTTTTGCAGCCCAGATATGGCTGCCCTACTAAAACTGCATGCCTTAGCTTACACCAGTCTACCTGGATGCATGTAAAAGTTTCGGAATCTCTGGGCAAATGATACGTTTCAATGAATCCCTAAGTGAATTAAACAAATATGGCACCTGCCATATTCACTCTTTTCTTGTTCTGACTCTGCACAGAAATAGTAAGTACACATTCAGATTTGCAGAAAAATGTCACCTTTAACTTTGTACTAAGTGGTGACTGTGTTGGCTTCTGCTTACTTAAAGATTTGGCTTCGTGGTTCCTGAGTCTCTGACAGTTACTTTGTTGGTTTCTGGGGTATGCTGTGTGGTGGTGGTGGTTGTTGATGGTGTGTTTCTTTCGTCTATTTTATTGTTTCCTGTCATTTGTGAGAAGGCCGGCCTCCAAATCTAATCAAACAAACAAACAAACAAGCAGACATTTGGACCAAGTCACCTAATGTTTTGCACACATTTGTATACTAAAGTTTCCAACCTCTCCCCCCATCCTTTTCTTTCCTTCTCTGCCTACCTGCCCCCCCTACAAGATATAAGAATTTCATGAAAACATCAAAGGATCAGAAGCTCCAATCAGCAAATTAAAAATTGGTAACAGCTTAAAAATGTAAAAAGCACATATCCTGTACAATGCTATAAACAGGAGAGGGCTAAAAATAAGCTTATTTCCTTTAAAGGTCTCTCCAACTCATAAACCCTGGAAATTGGAAAAAGAGATATAGGTGAGAAGGCTCCTGGAAGGGGTTTAGCTTCCAGAAGTATTATGACTCTTAGTAGAAAACACGTTCAGTGTCATAGCTAGCATTACAGTTCAACCCTGTTTTTAATGCATGTTATTCAAGGTTTTTTCTCATTCTTTCCATCCTAGTATAGTTGGAAGGTGCATTCTGTTTTAAATAATAATATTTATAAATAAATAAGACTCTAGGCCAGCCATTCTCAACCTTTTGACTCTGGAGGAACCCTTGAAATATTTTTCAGGCCTCGGGGAACCCTGCACATTCAGGCTCAAATATAGGCCAGAAGTTAAAAAATGATTATATTTGTTTCATGGGTAGGCCTGTATATATGCACTAACAATGTTCTTAAACTGAAAATAAAGAATGAAACTTACCTCTTTAATGGGAAGTTGCCCGAATTTAAAATAATTTTTTTAATATATTGTGATCTCCCAGGGAACCCCTAGTGACCTCTCATGGAACCTAGGCTTCCACAGAACCCTGGTTGAGAAACCCTGATCTAGGCAGTATGTTAGAGCAGGGTTAGGCAATCATTCTGGAGCAAAGGTTACATTTAGAATTTTGAGACCTGGATAATGAGCACCTTCATAAAATGGCAGCCATGGTACATGGCATCCATTGTTCCCCACCTTCTCCTCTTGCCTCGGCCACTCCAGCTGACCTTCGTCTTACTTTTGGGCAGGGAAATATATTTCTAAATCCCTGGGTGGCAGGCCCTAAGGATTCTATTTTCTAAACATGTCTAAGAGTCCAAGATATTCCCAAAAAATAAAGATGAGACTAGGGCTTGATACTTTTCTTACTATCATGCCAGCTTCCTATTTAATGTTATTTCATTCATAAAATCAGATGGCTGGGAATGCCAAGGAAATGTGTACAATTATGTTGGTACCCACAGACCTCAACCTGCCTTCCTTTGTGCCACATTTTCCAATGTAAGAGGCGGTGTTATGTTTTTAATGAGGCCCTTCAAGATAACTGTAAGGATATAGTTTCAAATAATACACTTGTTTTAGTCAGGATATGAATGCTTGAGATCTTCTCAGGAGCCTCAAACTGCAGGCATACAGTATGCTTATCCAAACAAAGTATTAAATCTGCTTGCTGAACATATGAAGCTGTTTCTGATGTTCACGTGAATAAGGTATAGGAGATTTTAGGATTCATTTGGGCATGGGTATCCATCAGGGAGGCATTGAAGGCTAATGAGGGCACCTTTGTATTGATGCAACTTACAAATGTTTATCTGCCATGATGCAAGGATGCCATCTTCTGCAGAATGATGTTATTGTGGTTTCTTGAAAATTATGGTCTGTTGAAAATATGCATGTTGATTCTGGAAAGAATAGCAGAGTTGCATGGTGACCTGGCTATTGTGTGGTCATTCTTAGACACATTCTTAGCTGTAAAACTGTAAGATCCCATTCTACTCCACCCAAGACAGCAAATGGGCTTGTGGTGTATTATATAGATTAAGCAAGACTCACCCCCACCAGCCAGTTACAAGATAAAATGGCCTTTCCCATCTCCCCCGCCAATGACAAAATGAATTCTCTAACACTTACAGACACTTCTGATCAGTCCCCTTTTAATTCATCCTCTCACTTTCATGAATGGGGCTAATTAAATGGGAGAGAGTAGTTCAGAACAGCTTTACTATAAATACTTGTTATATAGACATACCCACCCATAATGCAAACTCCTGTACTGTTCTTTGTAATTTCTTGAGAATTCATTCGTATCCAGCAATCTGATTGGCATCCAGTTACTGTGTATGCCTGCCTGTTCGTGTGTGTTTTTGGCTGGTAAAATATTTATACATTACATTCCCCTGTATGGTTGCAACAGGGTAACCTGCAGCTTACAACAAGAACATTCATTTAGTTGAAATTACATTCAAATTGCTGAAAGGAAGGAGAAACAGCTGGCTTCTGCTAAATGATTTGTTGAAAGAAAGCCTGACCTATGAAACCTTGAGTCTAAATTGAATGAATGTACCCATATAAATGGGGCCCATTAGAAAATTTGAATAGATGGCCAATGCCTTACAAGCAGCAGAGCAAATGTTCACAATCTAGCAACGAAGCAGAAGAGTTCATTAGATGGGGAAGACACGCCGTGTGTCATTAAAAATTTAGATTTAATAGATGCCTGTGTCCAATTCTTAGTGCTTCTGGAAAACAATATATTGTTTCTGGTTGCGGAAATATTTATAATAAGATCATAAATTTAGAGAAGAGCTTGGAAAATCCATTCAAGGTTTTCTCCTTATCCTGTTTCAAGGGAAGGCAGGGTTATCCAGGGAATAATAATCCTATTTTTAATTATATTATTTACAGCAGTGCAGCAGGAAGAGATTTGCAGTTCACCTTAATACGGCTTTCAGATTCAACAGCACACACACACACACACACACACACAAAGCACCACTTCACACATTACACAGAGATGAATCTACTGAGTGTTCATAAACTCTGGAAGGTGCATCTAATCACAGACCCTTGATCTGTGCCTTTGATCAATAAAGAAGGATTTGTAAACATAGGTTTTTGCATTCACATGCTCAGTCTGGGGATGCATAGTTAAGCCAATGTATGTACACCACTTTAAGAAATATGATGTGTGAGAAAGGCTTAGATAGCTAATGGGTGGTCCAAAAGAGAGGACATACGTATAGGGGAAAACTGCAAATAGCTAGCTTTTTGCAAACTAATGTATTGCAGCTCTTCCATTGGTAAAATAGACTTCATCAAATAAACAAGTGAAGCTGGTGTTACTGGCCCAGAAGGCCTGTGACTCGAGTTGTCACCCAATAAACCACACCAAGGCAGGAAGGTCCTTCGTCCTCTTTTATTTCTGTGCACAGCAACAAGAGAGGTCTCTTGCTTCAAAGTGCAAGAGCCCCAAACCACACACTTGGCTTTTCTTTTATACATCTAGCAAGGAGATAAAGGCAGTAAATATTGGCTGATTCTGTTAGCACTTGCGCAGTAACTCTACATGCTACGTGCTATTCCATAATCCCATAATATCCCTTAGCATGTTCTATGTTTTCTAAAATCCCCACCTTTGGGGTGTGCCTTTTACTATGCTCATTAGCTCTTAGGTTGCAGCTAGTCAGCTAGCAATCTCTTCCCCTTCCCCCCCCCTTCAACATTTCAGCAGTGTGGTGGGGTAGGCTGCCTGAGATATCACAGGTATCTCTGCTCCCTCCTTCCCTTCTACTCCAAAGCCATAGTTTTGTAGCAGCTGGGGAGAGAGAAAGGGGAGGAAACAGAAGGAGATCTTGCAGCAGCCAGAGAAAAGAAAGCAACAATTTTTCCACTTGTGCCTTGTTAGCAAGCAAGCATTAAACAATAATTTCCTTAAGGATACCCGGGGCCTCTTACCGGGCCCTCAGTTGGGCCCTCAGTGTGCGCTGAATTCACCCTTGCAGAAACATGTCCACCTTCTTCTACAAGAGAAGATCAGTCAAATGAGGAATGGGCAAATTTGAGGCAGGTGGGAGTTGCTGCTTTTTAGGTAAAGTAAAGGTAAAGGTTCCCCCCGCACATTTGTGCAACCGTGTCCGACTCTAGGGGCCGGTGCTCATCTCCGTTTCTTAGCCGAGGAGCCAGCGCTGTCCGAAGACGCTTCCACGGTCATGTGGCTGGCATGACGCACGCGGAACGCTGTTACCTTCCCACCGAAGTGGTACCTATTCATCTACTTGCATTTGCATGCTTTCGAATTGCTAGGTTGGCAAGAGCTGGAGCTAGTGCAGGAGCTCACTCCGCACGCAGGGCTAGGGATTCGAACCTCCGAACTTGCGACCTTCCGATCCACAAGCCTGGCGTCTTACCCGCTGAGCCACCACGCCCCTGCTGCTTTTTAAGAAAAGCTTATTTGGCCTACAAGGTCTAGAAAAACAATACAGCTGACATAATGTCACAGGAGGGGAGATGGCCTAGCAAGGGAGTGGGAGGGTTGGGCTGACCAATTCTCCCCCCAAAATGCAAAGATCAAAAAAAACTGCAACCATAAAATTTGAGGCAGGAGTTCTCTGGGACCCTTTCATCGTTCTTACCAGCTTTATCTATAGATAGTGATGATTTGCAGAGTAGAATCTTCTTTATTGGCATGTTTTAGCCCCCTGTTTTTGGAGGACACCAAGACAGGGAAGTCAGTGGTAAACCTTTGCAATTGGCTAGATTAAAAAATAGAAAAATATTTGGATAGAAACTGTGTATTAGTCAGGGGGAGATGTCACTTTTGGGTACCATTACAAAAACCATTTAAAAGCACCCAATTCTTCCTTTCAAAATAGAAGAAAAAAGTGGGCCAAGGTGCTTGTTAATTTCAACCATCTTCCATGTTGACACTACTGAAATCAAGCTGACAGTCCTTAGTCTTCATTTCAGCAATACATAGAGGCCTATCACTCACGCTTCACTTGCTAGAAAAGGGAGATCAGGCATTTTGCAGTCAAAGGTTCTGTAAAAAGGGGAAAAAATCACATAATAGTTGAGTTCATTCAAGGGAAACTCCAATGCATGTTAAACAATCAAGCCTAGGTCTACTTAATGCTGCATATAGTCTCATTCCTTGCTGGTCTATCCTATGAAGCAAAAATAGATGGGTGCACAAATTAGTATGTGAACTGGAATACAATTATCCTTTGCTTTTCACACTTTCCCAAATTTTGCAATCTAATTCCCTGATTAAAAACTGTGCTCAAAAGATGCATATGCTATTACCAAAGTGTTTTGCAAAAATGTCAAAATTAGGGTAAATTGCATATCAAAAAACACATATTTGAGAATATTGCTTGAAACGAGGGAGGGAGAGACAGGGAGAGAATATCACTGTGTGCATGAAAAGACATATCAATATTTGAGCTGGCTTTTAATAAACAAGACGGATGCAGAGTTGGAACGCAATTAATTTGTGCTACAAAAAATTAAATAGAAGGCAAAACAGACAGATTGTCCATTCCTAGTCTACACAAACGGTTGACTGAGGCCTCAATGAAGTAGCAGATTGCTAGATCAAAATTGATGGCGCAGAGAAGGTGTCCTTTTTTATGTGCCCATTGTGTAAGGCAAATTATAGAATTTCCCCCTCCCAAACAAAGAAAAAATGAACAAAGACAGGTTTAAAAAAGGAAATACATTTAGTCTAAAGTATTGTTTTAGGGTCCGTATAATTAAAGCTATGGTTTTTCCAGTAGTAATGTAGGGCTGTGAGAGTTGGACCATAAGGAAGGCTGAGCGCCGAAGAATTGATGCTTTCGAACTGTGGTGCTGGAGAAGACGCTTGAGAGTCCCTTGGACTGCAAGGAGGTCAAACCAGTCAATCCTAAAGGAAATCAAAACCCTGACTGCTCATTGGAAGGACAGATGCTGAAGCTGAAGCTCAAATACTTTGGCCACCTAATGCAAAGAGAGGACTCACTGGAAAAGACGCTGATGCTGGGAAAGACTGAAGGCAAAAGGAGAAGGGGACGGCAGAGGATGAGATGGTTAGATAGCATCACCGATGTGATGAACATGAACTTGAGTAAACTCCGGGAGGCAGTGGAGGACAGGAAGGCCTGGCGTGCTATGGTCCATGAGGTTACAAAGAGTCGGACACGACTAAATGACTGAACAACAAAACAAAAACAAAAATTTGTCTATGAAGGTTCTCAGTCATCCAGGTGGAATTGTCTGTAGCTTGAATCATGTCAACTGGATTTCTATTTTCTCAGTGGAAACGTTTCGCTCCTTATCCAAGGAGCTTCTTCAGTCTGAGCAAAGTTGGTAAGGGAATCCTAAATATGTTTCTAGGTAGCTGTGTGACCTTACACCTGGGGCTAGGTCATGGTTATATTGAGATGTTATTTTAAGTCCTTTTATCATCTAAAGGAGGATCGTTAAGATCACCATGCTGCTGTTGAGGTCACACAGCCACCTAGAAACATATTTAAGGATTCCCTTACCAACTTTGCTCAGACTGAAGAAGCTCCTTGGATAAGGAGCGAAACGTTTCCACTGAGAAAATAGAAATCCAGTTGACATGATTCAAGCTACAGAAAAAACAAAAATTGTTTTAGGAGAAATTTCTATCCCAACAAAATCTTTATATTTTAACCCCAATGTTGTGTATTTAAAATATTAAACACGCTTCTGAGCAGACAACACACTGCCAATTTCAGCTGAACATGCTTCAAATGTGGTTTGGAAGTGTTTGAACCTCACCCAAGTGCAGGACCCGTCTGCAGTTCCTTAAAGCAGTGTGCTGTTTTTCCAGATTCCATGTGAGCCCACAAAATGATGACTCTACTTTAAGAGTCACATTAACTTCAGTGAATGGATTTCTTAAAGAAGTAGCTCTTTCTTTTTTGTTGGTTGTTGTGGGTTTTCCAGGCTGTGTGGCCGTGTCCTGGCAGTTTTTGTTCCTAACGTTTCGCCAGTCGCTGTGGCTGGCATCTTCAGGGGATCCTCTTCAGAGATCTTCGGGATCCTCTGAAGATGCCAGCCACAGCGACTGGAGAAACGTTAGGAGCCAAAACTGCCAGAACACGGCCACGCAGCCCGGAAAACCCACAACAACCATCGGATTCCGGCCGTGAAAGCCTTCTTTCTTTTTTCTTTTTCTTTTTGCTAGTTTATGCAAAACTGAATAAGAACAGGCTGCTTTCATGAAAGCGAGATGGGCCTTGCTCATACTGACATGAAATTCAAAATGCTAATTAGGCAAAGTCCTGCTTCAAACTATGAGAGTTCAGCTTATACGGAACAGACGTGGGCATTTTTAAGCAAATATTCTCCTACAGCAGAGCAAACATCACTCAAAATGCATTAGGACTTGCTGGATATCTTTCAGCTTAAAGTTCCCCTTCTTTCTGTAACATTAGGATCACTCTATAGCTGCGCTTCTCGGCTAATAATTACCTCCAAAGTAATTTGCCCAGAAGAGACAAAATAGCATATTTTTGAGTTCTAACAATAATCATCCAACAAAGACACCATTCCTCAAGAACGTCCTTATTAGAAACTGCACTTACAATCTCTGTCTCAACAGGCACTTACATCTTA
Organism: Charina bottae; assembly: GCA_023362775.1. Lineage (NCBI taxonomy): Eukaryota > Metazoa > Chordata > Lepidosauria > Squamata > Charinaidae > Charina > Charina bottae. Next base: position 134,327,985 of record JALMGJ010000003.1, read on the forward strand.
ATGCTTTTTTAAGCTACTAGAATGCCACTGGTAAAACCAAATAGGATTTCAAAATGATGATGTGTGGATCACGTGGACAAGGAGAAGCTATTTTCCCCTTCCCAAAATACTAGAACTAGAGGTCCCCCAATGAAACTGAATCTTGGAAGAATCAGAACAGAGCAAATGCTTATACTATGCATAATTCAACTTTGGAATTTGTTACCACAAAATGTGGGGCTAGCAACCAGTTTGGCTAGCTTCAAACAAGGGTTGGACCAATTCATGTAAGTCATAGGAATCAATGGCTATTAGCCTTGATGGCTCTGAAAGCCATCTGCTGGGAGACTAGTGGGCTTCCTGATGCAGTTGGTTGGCCAGTGTGACAACAGACAGCTGGACCAGATGGGCCAGGGGTCCAATCCATCAAGGCACTGCTTATGTTCTTACTGTATGTTCCTATGATGATGGTAACAGGACTCTGAACTTTACTGAACCCTCCAAATTGTACTAGCCTAATTTTGTGTCTTCATTTTATGTCTTTGGCTTCCTTTCCATTTCTGGGTCACCAAATAGTGAAGTTCCAGTTCATTTTCTGCTGTGGCTCTGTTCTCTGCTTTTTCACAATAAACAAGAAGAAGTAGAAAATCTTTATTGCAGCCAATGACCAGTACATAATAAAACTCAACAATGTAAAACAGGTTACATGTATATGGGTAAGTGCAAATCATAAAACTAACTGAACGTATCAATCAGTCAACGGCATGCTTTGCATGTGCCATAACTCAATTTAGCTAACCTTAGAGTAACAGAATCACATGTGTCTGAAAGTAAAACATTGCAAATAGAGCAGGTCTGAATGACTGGGAAATTTATATTAATGTAGGGTTATCAACTTTGAACACCAGCATACAGCAGGCAATGTAATCAAATATGCTTTATAGTTTTGATAGCTCCTTCATAGCATGGGCAAAACCTTAGCTCACATGAGTGCTCTTATATCTCCCTAATAAGAGTGCTGTAGGGAAGGCCTCAAATTGAGCCAGTGACCATAAGCAAGTATTCAGGAATTCATCCAACCTCCTTGAGATGGCTTTTATAAGATCCTTCCTAATTAATTCCAAAAAACTGGTACAAACATGGCAGAAACCTAAAGGTCACCATTATTTGAGGACAGGATATTTCAGATCGGGAAAATTATTTTATTTTGAATATTTTTTTTAAAAAAACTAAGAACTAAGATGCAAACTGCAAAGGCCATGATTGGAGATAAGAGGTAGCCCTAAAACTAGGTGATATCAGAATCATATTAATTTTCTATGCCCATCCAACTTATTTGCAAGAAAAAATATGTACAATCAGTAAGGATGAAAGATAATAAATATTCTAAGTTTGCATTTAAACACAAACCTATCTAAATTTGAGAGCCAGTTTGGTGTAGTGGTTAAGGCACCAGGCTAGAAACCGGGAGACCGTGAGTTCTCGTCCCACCTTAGGCACAAAGCCAGCTGGTGATCTTGGGCCAGTCACTTTCTCTCAGCCCTAGGAAGCAGGCAATGCCAAACCACTTCTGAAAAACCTTGCCAAGAAAACTGCAGGGACTTGTCCAGGCAGTCTCCGAGAATTGGACACGATTGAATGGATTAAAAATAAATCTAAATTTGCATTTCTCAAATCAATACATGAAGTAGGATGGATGGATGGATGGATGGATGGATGGATGGATGGATGGATGATAGATAGATAGATAGATAGATAGATAGATAGATAGATAGATAGATAGATACAGGATGGATGGATGGATGGATGGATGGATGGATGGATGGATGGATGGATAATACAAGGGAATGAAAGCACCTACAGTAAATCCTTCTTTCCTCCCCTCTAGATCTGTTTAAGGATCCCACCCTGCTTGAAAAAGATCCATTCACTTTAAAAGGAGCACAGTTGCCTCAGGGCAGGGTTATTCTTCTGGGGGAACTAAGACTCGGATTGGGCTACATCAGGACAGAGGAGCAAACATGGTGGAAGAAAGATCACCAGCTGATGCCAGAAGGACTACAAGGCAGAGGGAGCAGAGGCATCAGGAAAACTAGTTTCCACCCCGACAAGTAAACCCCTTCCCCCAAAGTAGAAGAGCAGCCCAGCAAAGTGACAGTGAACAATCTGATGTCAAGAGGGCTGGATTCAGAGGAAGCCTTGATAAGAGACTAACTCTGTATGGGGGAGGCCCAGGAGAATTACACTCTACGGCAGTGCTTTCCAAAGAGCCGCCATTGGTGACACACCAATGGCGTCAGTGGTGGAAGTGCGGGGGGGCACGCACGTGCATGGCGGCGGCGCGGGGGGGCGCGGCGGCAGTGTGTATGGTGGCGGCGGCAGCGGCGGCGGCCTCGCTAAAACACGGAAGCACTGATGGTGCGCCGCTGCCATTGTCGCTGCCGCCGCCGCCATACACACTACCGCTGCCGCATGCGCCGCCACTTCGCGACACACTAAACTATGTGTTGCGACACACTAAAGTGTCGCGACACACAGTTTGGAAAGCTATGCTCTACGGGATAATTTGGAATACACACATTACGTGTTTTTTTAGTATTTTAGTAGAATGGTGTTACCTATATATAGTAAGTAAATAATAAATAATCTTAGTCTTTTTCTTTTGACTGGCTTTTATGCAAAGGGTTCTGAGCTGCAGGAAGGTGAAATATGAAAATGGGCTAAGCAGATTAAATAAAGAAAGTCAGAGCTTGGAAATAAGTCACACCGAATGTAATATAGAATGCTTTTGGGTGGACAGGCATGGATTGTACTGTTAAGGCAGCTTTTTTGTAGTGGAGGAGAAGGGGAAGGGGAAGGAGAAATGAACTGCTGAACTGTTCTAATGTATTACAGCTTAGACACATCTGTTCTTATTGGTTTCAATAAAAAAAGACAGGTCTATAATACTAACAATATTTTGTCTGCCACACACACACATATACTGTATACACCCAAGACATGCACCAAATCTTGATCATTGGGCTTTTAAAATGCTCAGTGAGCATTTAGCTCAATGCCAAAGTGTCTATCCTGGATCAAAAATCATTAAGGATTTAAAAAAATGACTTTTAGTTCATTCTCAGAAGGAATGTTAACAGACAAAGTTCAATGTGCAGCATAAATTTCCTTAAAATAGAAGACGAAAGTCGGTGCTGCCCCGTCATTTCACATTCTCTCTTTTAAGCTTCACAACTGTCACTGCCCACTGCAGGATCAAAAGCAAAAATATGTCTGTTCTGTACCAGGAGAGCAAGAAGTTCCTCTTTGATGTTTTGTCTTTCTTGTCCTTTCTCTCCTCAACTCTGCATTGAAGATATTGAGATGCCAAGAACATCTTAAGATTCCAGAAGCAACTTAGAGAGTAAATCCCATTGCTACAGGCTGGAAAAATTGGGTCACCTTGTTCTAAGAAGGCCCTGAAATCAGATACTTGTATATACTGGTACATTAGGTAAAGGTAAAGGTTCCCCCCGCACATTTGTGCAGTCGTGTCCGACTCTAGGGGCCGGTGCTCATCTCCGTTTGTTAGCCGAAGAGCCAGCGTTGTCCGAAGACGCTTCCATGGTCATGTGGCCGCATGACACGTGTGGAACGCTGTACATTAGTTCATTTTAAATATAAAAACACTCTCTGGTTCCCCTCTATCTATTACACCATAGCTTTCCAAACTGTGTCTCACGACACTTTAGTGTGTCGCAACACACAGTTTGGTGTGTCGCAACACAATCTGGAAGCGGCGGCAGGGACGTGCATGGTGGCGGCGCGGCAGCGTGCACAGCGGCAGCGGTATGCACGGCGGCAGTGACGACGGCAGCAGCGCGCCATCAGCGCTTCCGTGTTTTAGTGGAGGCCACTGCTGCCATGTACACTGCCGCTGCCACGCATGCCGCCACCGCGCATGCCCCCCCCACCCGCACCACCGCGCCACCGCCACTGCCACCATTGGTGTGTCGCCAACGGCAGCACTTTGGAAAGCACTGTATTACACTCTTGTGCAAGAGTCACTCATTTTTGTGTATTGGTGGGACCAATGAAATTTTGCAATTATGGAATGGACATTCTCACATAGTGGGTCTTCAGAGAAAGGATTGCGCATTCATAAAGTGGCTGTCGATCTTTAAAACTGCCATTAAAAGCAAACTAAAGCCAAGTCTTCCATATCAAAATTAATGAAACTAATTGATGAACTGGGAGACCTCATTGGTTCTAAAATTAATTGGGCTAAATATGAACTGATACCTTTGGGGGGCTACTAAGTTGTCAGAATTCATTTTCTCTGGACAGTTTGGATGGTGCCCAGAGGCAATCTTGGGCTGCAAACACCTAAAGTTATATCTTAGATGATTGAATTAAATTTAAATATATTGCTGTTAGAAATAGAAACCATTTTGGATAGAGGGACTTTGCTTAAAGGGAAAGTAAAATTAGAGCTTTAAAAATGAATATCTTGCCATGAGTAATTTATGCCACATGGTATTCCTGAGTAGCTGCCTAAAATGGAACTTTCAGTTGTCAGGCAGGAAAAGTGGTACAAACTTGTTCTTATGGACCATCTTGGTATCAGCATATTTAAGACTTCCTACAATTTGGATATAGTTTCTCCTAAATTAGCTAGTATGGAGATATGGTTCAACAGTAGAAACAGAAGTGATTTTTTCAGATCACTATCCAGTTAATGGAGAATAATAAATTTTAATAATAACAATAATGACTTGATGGCACATAATCAATCATCAATAATGGGAGTCCTTGCAATATCACTTTTTCCTGATAAAAGTGTGCAGTCTCAATTTCTATTGTCCTTCTGTTAGTTTCCAAAGCTCTGGGATATAAGTCAAAAGAACACAGGCATCTATCTATAATGCCCATGAGTCATCCAAAATAATATTAATATATGAAATAATTTCTGTCCCAAATGGAATAACTCTGGCACAAGTCCATATTAAATGTTGTGTTTTGAGCACCATATATCCAACACTAGAGGATTATTATTTTGTAAAGAACATGTTAAATTGTTGAGCATTAGAAGAGGTTCTGAAGCACTCAGAGATGCTGGACCATATGTGGATTTCAAAAGAAGTCTTAACTGAAGATACTGCCATTCTCCACTTTCAGCAAATAATACTTATGTTACAGCTTCTCAAATAATCCAAATTCTTCATCCAATTGTATTAATTGCTCTAAGGCATACTGTATGCTCCATATTTTATTTATTTATTTGTTTGTTTGTTTAATTTATATGACCGCCTATCTCCCCCCATGGGCAACTCTGGGCGGTTCACAATAAATAAGTTAAAATAAAATCTAAAAATATATAAAGCCACAATATGTACAATACAATAAATAATTATAAAATCCAGATGGACGAGGTATTCATTAAAAGAAGGACATTAAAATTAGGGGATTAACCACCCCCATGAGGAACTATCCCTTCCTCCTTCCCATGCCAGGCGGCAGAACCAGGTCTTCAGATCTTTCCTAAAGGTCAGGAGGGAGGAAATCTGTCTCAACTCTGGGGGCAAGATGTTCCATAGAGTGGGCGCTGTCACAGAGAAGGCCTGCCTTCTGGACCCCATCAGATGGCATTCTCTAATTGATGGGGTTCATAGCAGGCCCTCTCTGGATGACCGGGTGGGGCGGGTCAATAACATGGGGATAAGACGGTCCCTCAGGTATTCTGGTCCCATGCCATGTAGGGCTTTAAAGGTGATAACCAACACCTTGAATTGTACCCGGAAGCAAACCGGCACCCAATGCAGTTTGCGGAGCAACGGTGTTACATGTGCAGATCTTGGTGCACCCAAAACTGCCTGCGTGGCCGCATTCTGCACCAGCTGAAGCTTCCGAATAGTCTTCAAGGGTAGCCCCATGTAGAGCGCATTGCAATAATCTACATGGGAGATGACGAGAGCATGAGTGACTGTATGGAGGGCGTCGCGCTCCAGGAATGGGTGTAACTGGCGCACTAACCGAAGTTGTGCAAAAGCCCTCCTAGCCACGACTGCCACCTGCTCTTCCAGCAGGAGTCATGAGTCTAGAAGAACCCCCAGATTACGCACCGGTTCCGAACGGGGTAGTGCTACCCCATCGAGAACCAAAGATGATAATTTCCCAGAAGACGCTAAGCCATCAATCCAAAGCCTCTCGGTCTTACCAGGGTTCAACTGAAGCCTGTTGTTCCCCATCCAGGCCCTCACAGCCCCCAGGCACTGGGACAGGGTGGAGACTGCTTCACTTACTTCACCAGGGATGGAGATATACAATTGAGTATCATCCGCATACTGATGATACCTCATCCCATGGTGTCAGATGACCTCGCCCAGCGGTTTCATGTAGATGTTGAATAGGAGAGGAGAGAGAACCGAACCCTGCGGCACCCCACACAGGAGCAGTCGGGGGCTGGATCTCTCCTCCCCTATCACCCCCAACTGGGAGCGGCCCCGGAGGAAGGAGGTGAACCAGCGTAAAACTACACCGCCCACCCCCAACTCCCTAAGCCGCCTCAAAAGGATACCATGGTCGATGGTATCGAAAGCCGCTGAGAGATCCAAGAGAGCCAGGATGGATGCACTACCTCCATCCCGCTCCCGCCAGAGATCATCCGTAAGCGCGACCAATGCAGTCTCCGTCCCATATCCCGGCCTGAAACCTGACTGGAAAGGGTCAAGATAATCTGCTTCATCCAGGGTCCTTTGAAGTTGCCACGCCACCACTTTCTCAACCACTTTTCCCAAAAAGGGAAGGTGGGAGACTGGACGAAAGTTGTCCAAGATGGTAGGGTCCAGGGATGGCTTCTTGAGGAGGGGGTGCACCAACACCTCCTTAAAGGCAGTTGGAACCACCCCCTCCAACAAGGATGTATTAATCATAGCCCGGACCCATCCACCTGTCACCTCCCTGGCCGATTTCACCAGCCAGGAAGGGCAGGGATCTAAATAACATGTGGTGGAATTAACAATTCGAAGGATCCTGTCCACTTCCTCAGGTCCAACAGGATCAAATCATTCCCAGATAATAGGGCAAGACCACTCTCCCGGCATCTCCCCAGTCTGCAATCCATGCATGGAGTCCAACTTAGACCGAATCCGAGCGATTTTATCCTGCAGATGCTCAGAAAATTCTTCCGCACGGCCCTGCAGGTGGGTGGCCGATACCACCCTACCCAAGAGAGATCGAGTAATCTTAAACAGGGCCGTCAGACGGCATTCTGCGGATGCAATAAGAGCGGAGAAATATTCATGTTTCGCCGCTCTTACCGCCACAAGGTAGGCCTTAATAGCGGCTCTAGATTGGTCCAATTCCGTCTTCGTCTTTCTCCAGCGGCGCTCTAGAAGTCTCTTCACCCTCTTCAAGGCCCTCAACTCCTCCGTAAACCACGGGGAGTGACGGGTCGAATGGGGCTGGAGAGGTCGCATCGGCGCGATCCTGTCCAAGGAACCGGCCGCCTCCCTATTCCAGGTTGCGGCCAGTGTCTCCACTGGACCGTGCAGCAGATCCTCAGGTATTACCCCCAGCTCCTTCTGAAACCTCAATGGGTCCATAAGTCGCGGGGGCGGACCAATCGAATAGGTCCTGCCTCCCTCTGGAGTGGGGCGGCATAAGAAAATCCTAGAGATATCAGGACGTGATCTGACCATGACAACAGGGATAGTTCTAACTTTCCCCTCAGGTCACTTTGCCATTGCTCCGACAAGAAAACCAAATCCGGAGTGAGTCCACTGTCTCGAGTCGGGTCCCGAATAATCTGGGACAGGCCCATGGCTGCCATGGTAGTCATGAACTCCCGAGCCACTTCCAAGGCACGTCCCAGGGACGGCAAGTTAAAATCCCCCAGGACCATAAGCCTGGGGAACTCCGCCAACCCTGAGACGGCCTCCAGCAGCTCAGGCAGGGAGGTTGCTACGCAGCAGGGAGGCTGGTACAATAGCAACACTCCCAACTGTTCACGGGAGCCCAACTTGAAAAACAGGGTCTCACATCCGGATACTTGTGGAGCAAGGTGTGAGGTTTTGTGCACTTACCTGGATGCCGGCCGACATGCTGGACTCGGAGGAGGAGGAAGAGCCAATCACGGGAGATGACAGGCTTGGCTCGAAACCAACCAGAGACCCGCAAACGCTGATTGGCAGAGGCTCAAAAAGAAAGACGCCTCCACCAATCAGCGCACGCCAAAGGAGAGCAGAAAGGCGGGCAGAGCAACGCGAAGCCCGATTGGCTCCTGCTCTCCCAAGGCGCGAAAAACATAATAAAAAGCCGGCGTGACTTACCTCAGGTGCCGGAGACAACCGTTCTACCCGTTCCGTGAAGAAGCCTCTGGACTCCGCGCCGGATCCTGCTTCCGAGCCTCGCCTTGCTACAACCCCGGACCTCGCTTTAGAGCCCTGCCTTGTACCACCCCAGACCACACTCTAGGGCCTTGCCTTACCGCCACGCCAGACCCTGACTCCACGGGCTTCCCCGCCACCTCACCAAGCCTAGAATCCAGGCCTTACCTTGCTGCCGTGCCAAGCCTCGCGCCCGAGTCTCTCCCGGTCGCCACGTCTCCGTTCTTGCTCCCTACGGAAGAAACCAGCATAGGGGTAAGCACTGCCACCTTGCCTGCCCCCTTCCCGTTGTACCCGACTACCACCAGCCCTGAGCAACAGCCAAGCCCAACCAACGCCGGCTGCCATTGGGCTGCCTTTGTTGGGCCCCGGTCCACCCCAATGGTTACCAGCCCAGAACAGCAGTCAAGCCTAGCCAACGTCAGCCACCAGTGGGCAGCCTTTGTCGGGCCCCAGCCTACCCAGACGGCCACCAGCTCAGACCAGCTGCAAAGCCCAGTTGACGCTGGCCACCAGTGGGTTGCCTTTGTCGGGCCTCGGCCTACTTCCAGCCCTGACAGCCAAGCTAAATCCGCAGCCACGGTCACCTTACCTGTCAACTCCAGTCCGCCACCAGTTGATGCACCTTCCAGATCGTCTGCATCCTCCCTGGCCTGGCCTGTCTGGCAAGGGTCACCCAAGGGACTCGCCGCTATCCCATCTGTGGAAGAAGAAGAGGACTGTGTAAACTGTGTAAACGGCTTGTGTATCTGTGTAAATAAAGTTATTTCAGTAACGCTTCCATGTCAGTCTTAGTCGGAACAGGACACAAGGCCCCTGAAAGCCACCAAAGATTCTCTGATGATAACTGACACCCCTCCTCCCCTACCCCGGTCTCTCGGCTTATTATTTTCCCATAATCTCTAACAAAAGGATTACGTTGCTATTTTCCCATAATGTACATTTCATGTGGTCATAAGGCTCAATCAGGGGTATCAGCTGGGGGGTATCAGCTGGGGGGTGGAGGGCCAAGACCCCGCAATTGAAGTCCTACCCTTTTTTAACCTGTGATGCCCCAGTGAACATCCTGGTTGAATAAGCATTTTATCATTGGATAAAACTGTTTAAAAATTTGGGCTGGATATAAAAACTTAGTTCTTCTATTTCCTATTTTTTCTTTAGTTAAATAAACTAATTTAAATATTAATAATTTAACTATGTAACACAATATGGCTACTTTTGATTGATTGATTGATTGATTGATTGATTGATTGACTGACTGACTGACTGACTGACTGACTGACTGACTGACTGATTGATTATGTCCCATCAAGTCAGTGTCATCTCTCAGAGACCACATAGACAGATTTCTCCAGGACGATCTGTTCCTAATCTAGTCCTTCAGGTCTTCCCATGGAGCACCCATCGCCACTGTAACTGGGTCCATCCACCTTGCTGCTGGTCATCCTCTTCTTCTCTTTCCTTCCACCTTTCTCAGCATTATGGACTTCTCAAGGGAGCTGGGTCTTTATATAATGTGTCTGAAGTAGGATAATTGACCTTGGTCATTTGTGTCTTGAGTGAGAAGTCTCGGTTGATTTGTTTGTGTTCTTGGTATTCTCAAGAGTCTTCTCCAACACCAAAGTTCCAATGCAACAATACACTTTCTTTCCTGCTTCTTCAAAGTCCAACTTTCACTTCCATAGAAAGTCACAGGGAAAGCCACGGCTTGCACGATTCTGAACCCAGCGTCTGAACATCTTTTCCCGCGTTTTGATTTCTGTATGAGATGTATACTAAAGTCCTGTGTGGCTTGGCATTGGATATATGAATGCTATACTGACTAAAGCTGTACATAGTTTAGCACCAAAATACTTTCAGGACTGCTTCATCCAACTAGAATCGACATGTCCAACTTCTACATCCTGGGAGAACCTGCTGATGATCCTGCAGTTCCATGGTGCTCAGCCTGTGAGTGCTGCTTTTCAGTGGCAACCTTTAGGCCAGTGTTTCTCAACCTTGGCAACTTTAAGAAGTGTGGACTTCAACTCCCAGAATTCCCCAGCCAGCCATGCTGGATGGAGAATTCTGGGGGTTGAAGTCCACACATCTTAAAGTTGCCAAGGTTGAGAAACACTGCTTTAGGCTATAGAATAACCACTGCAGTGATTGGCCCCTACGGTTTTAACCATCCAAAAGCTTTGGAAAATTCAGTTGTACTGGAGGCCATATAGTAAATGATAGGACACCTGGAGATATTTAACTTGGTTATTTTTTAACGTTCACAGTTCTAATTATCGTTTCAGAATTACTGTGAAAGTTTTAGTTTTTAACGCTTTTGTGCTTTACTCTTAACTACTGTGACTGACAAGAGCCTAATCAATTCCGGCAGGTATTAATTGTTGTTTATTCGTTCAGTCGTTTCCGACTCTTCGTGACTTCATGGACCAGTCCACGCCAGAGCTTTCTGTCGGCCGTCACCATCCCCAGCTCCCCAATGGTTGAGTCCGTCACCTCCAGAATACCATCCATCCATCTTGCCCTTGGTCGGCCCCTCTTCCTTTTGCCTTCCACTTTCCCTAGCATCAGCTTCTTCTCCAGGGTATCCTGTCTTCTCATGATGTGGCCAAAGTACTTCAGTTTTGCCTTTAATATCATTCCCTCAAGTGAGCAGTCTGGCTTGATTTCCTGGAGTATGGACTGGTTTGATCTTCTTGCAGTCCAAGGCACTCTCAGAATTTTCCTCCAACACCACAGTTCAAAAGCATCGATCTTCCTTCGCTCAGCCTTCCTTATGGTCCAGCTCTCGCAGCCATAGGTTACTACAGGGAATACCATTGCTTTAACTATGCGGACCTTTGTTGTCAGTGTGATGTCTCTGCTCTTAACTATTTTATCAAGATTTGCCATTGCTCTCCTCCCAAGAAGTAGACGTCTTCTGATTTCCTGGCTGCAGTCAGCGTCTGCAGTAATCTTTGCGCCTAGAAATACAAAGTCTGTCACTGCCTCTACTTTTTCTCCCTCTATTTGCCAGTCATCAATCAAGCTCGTTGCCATAATCTTGGTTTTTTTGAGGTTTAACTGCAACCCAGCTTTTGCACTTTCTTCTTTCACCTTCGTCATAAGGCTCCTCAACTCCTCCTCGCTTTCAGCCATCAAAGTGGTATCATCTGCATATCTGAGATTGTTAATGTTTCTTCCAGCGATTTTAACTCCAGCCTTGGATTCCTCAAGCCCAGCATTTCGCATGATGTGTTCTGCGTACAGGTTGAATAGGTAGGGTGAGAGTATACAACCCTGCCGTACTCCTTTCCCAATCTTAAACCAGTCCGTTGTTCCGTGCTCTGTTCTTACCGTTGCTACTTGGTCGTTATACAGATTCCTCAGGAGGCAGACAAGATGACTTGGTATCCCCATACCACCAAGAACTTGCCACAATCTGTTATGATCCACACAGTCAAAGGCTTTAGAATAGTCAATAAAACAGAAATAGATGTTTTTCTGAAATTCCCTGGCTTTCTCCATTATCCAGCGGATATTGGCAATTTGGTCTCTAGTTCCTCTGCCTTTTCTAAACCCAGCTTGTACATCTGGCAATTCTCGCTCCATGAATTGCTGGAGTCTACCTTGCAAGATCTTGAGCATTACCTTACTGGCATGTGAAATAAGTGCCACTGTTCGATAGTTTGAACATTCTTTAGTGCTTCCCTTTTTTGGTATGGGGATATAAGTTGATTTTTTCCAATCTGATGGCCATTCTTGTGTTTTCCAAATTTGCTGGCATATGGCATGCATCACCTTGACAGCATCATCTTGCAAGATTTTAAACAGTTCAGCTGGGATACCGTCGTCTCCTGCTGCCTTGTTATTAGCAATGCTTCTTAAGGCCCATTCAGCCTCACTCTTCAGGATGTCTGGCTCTAACTCACTGACCACACTGTCAAAGCTATCTCCAATATTATTATCCTTCCTATACAGATCTTCCGTATATTCTTGCCACCTTTTCTTGATCTCTTCTGCTTCTGTTAGGTCCTTACCATCTTTGTTTTTGATCATACCCATTTTTGCCTGGAATTTACCTCCGATGTTTCTAATTTTCTGGAAGAGGTCTCTTGTCCTTCCTATTCTATTGTCTTCTTCCACTTCCGCACATTGCTTGTTTAAAAATAATTCCTTATCTCTTCTGGCTAACCTCTGGAATTTTGCATTTAATTGGGCATATCTCCCCCTATCACTGTTGCCTTTTGCTTTCCTTCTTTCTTGGGCTACTTCCAGTGTTTCAGCAGACAGCCATCTTGCCTTCTTGGTTTTCTTTTTCTTTGGGACGTTTTTTGTTGCCGCCTCCTGAACAATGTTGCGAACTTCTGTCCATAGTTCTTCTGGGACCCTATCTACTAAATCTAGTCCCTTAAATCTATTCTTCACCTCCACTGCATATTCCTTAGGAATATTAGTGAGCTCATATCTAACTGATCTGTGGGTCTTCCCTATTCTCTTTAGTCTGATTCTAAATTTTGCAATAAGAAGTTCGTGATCTGAACTACAGTCAGCTCCAGGTCTTGTTTTTACCGACTGTATAGATGTCCGCCACCTTTGGCTGCAAAGGATGTAGTCAATCTGATTTCGGTGTCGACCATCTGGTGAAGTCCATGTATAAAGTCGTCTTTTAGGTTGCTGGAAGAGAGTGTTTGTTATGCACAGTGAGTTGTCTTGGCAAAATTCTATCAGCCTATGTCCTGCTTCATTTTGTTCTCCCAGACCAGGCTTGCCTGTAATTCCAGGTGTCGTCTGACTACCCACCTTAGCATTCCAGTCTCCTGTAATGAAAATAACATCTCTTTTTGGTGTATTATCTAGTAGGTGCTGCAGATCCTCATAGAACTGATCTACTTCTGCTTCTTCAGCATCTGTGGTTGGGGCGTATATTTGGATCACTGTGATGTTAAATGGTTTACCCTGAATTCGAATTGAGATCATTCTATCGTTTTTTGGATTGTATCCAAGCACTGCTTTAGCCACTTTATTATTCTTTATTGAATTTTATTAAGTTTTACAATACATAATAAAAGTTAGAATAGAAAAAAGAAATAGAAGCAGAAATACAAAATAAGAAAAAGATAAAGAAAAAGTGAAGTCAAGAAATAATAAGCAAAGAAAATATAGAAAATAGATGTCCTCCAATCTATCTTTGAACTTAAAGTACAATAATTGATTTTAAATGTTAGTCCTTCATACAGTATACAGGAATTTTTCTTTGTCATATGTCTTTTGATTTCTTTAATCCAATCTTCTAATCTTCATATAGGTTTCACTTTTCTTACTGTCTCCCCATAATCCATCTTTGGCTTCCACTCCTTGAAGTAGTAGTTAAATGTTGAATGTTCATTACTACATATTTATATCTTCAATAAAGTCCAATTAGTATAACAAATAAAAGCCTTATTTACTTCTAATAAACTACAATATATTCTATTCATATTATGACTCATAATCTAACATATTATGTAACTTAATACATAATTTAGCAATTCTTATAATGTTCATACATATATGTTTCTATAATTTAATTCTAATATATATATATCTCCATAAAAAAGGAATTCTTATATCTCAATTATCCATCTATAATTTCCATTCCTTGTAGTAGTGTCCATTTAAACTAAATGCATAATCTATCATATCACTTAACCTAATACCTAATATATCAATTCTTATAATATTCATACAATACATATTGATATATATCATCCTGTAGTAACCATCATTCTAATTCCATCTCATCTCATCATATCATTATCTTCTCATAAATATATCTCTAAGGAAAACAATATTCTATAATATCAACTTATATTTGTATTTAGCGTCTTACATTTAGAATATCACTTTTTATATATCCATACAATTTCTCATAACAATTCAAGTCCATATTTTCATTAGCCTTTATATCCATACAGTTTCTCATATCTTCTGTTTAGGTTATACCAAAATCACAATACACTATGGCAAATTCGCAATATACAGCCTGCTCTTTTCTATATCTCATATAGAATATCAGAGCAACCTTCTCTCCCTTTCCACGTATTTCACAACATCCATCCAACTGTACACCCATATTTTCACTCTGTCTCCACTGCCACAACATATCTATACCAAGATTATAGTGTATAGCCTTCAGGATGTTCTTCTGAACTAATATACTCAAAATTCCCTCCTTCTGTTTCTCCTGCACTTCAAAAGCATTTTTCTTTTGTGTTTCCGTTTCCGTTCTCTGCTCTTTCTCTCTGTTTTGCAGAGTTACGAACAGCAATTCCAACGATCTTTGAATATTTGAAAGAGCCTCAGTAATCTCTCTTCTGAACTCCTGAGGTACTAATTGGAAGGCCATTTTTCCTGTGTCCTTCAAATTAAAATAACAACCCTTCTAGTCAAAACAATAGTCATGTAATCTATCCATGGAATACTACCAGCAGTATCTATTAAGCAAAACGTTGTTTTTCTTTTTTTTTTTTTAAAGTTAAAAGAAAAAAGAGAGTTCCAATAATCCAAAATACAGGAGAGAATAATATTTTAAACAGTTTATAGAAGGAGAAATAAAAAATATATTCCAAGTGAAACAGAATCCAACCAGGGAGAATGTAGAAAAAGAAGAAAAGAAAAAAACATGTTACCCTGTGTTTTTATTCTTCAAACTGCGAGCTTTCGTTCTTCAAGCTGCAAGCTGCTTAATCCAAACAAAGAGTTTCTCAAAAAATGAATAGTCATTTAGTTTATCAAGCGAAGAATTACAAACAGAGTCTCTTAAATCCCTCTAATACAAAAGAAAAGTAAAAAAAAATGCAGACGTTTCATTATGTTGCAAATATAGAGTCCATCAAGCTTCCACCAGAATCAGTCAAAACAAAGAAAGCACAAAACCAGCCAACATTTTAAAACAAAGTCCAAAAAATAGATCTTAGATATCAAAAAACTTTCTAATCTAAAAAAAATAATTTCCTAAAGTGATCTAAAAGCGGCTGTACGCTCTTGTGTCTCTTCAAAGAGACTTGTTTTCCCTGCGAGAGCAGGATATCTTCTCGGCCATTTCCCTTGCACTTACCTTGTTTTCTCCGTGGTGGAAACTACAGAGAAAAAACAAGGGTAGGCAATTCCAATGGCCCCCCGAGTAATCTTCTGGTCTCCCCTTCTTCAGGGGAAAAAAAACTTCAGTGGTCCACAACTTCTGTAATCCACTGCAAGCAAGGAAAATTCAGCCAGTTCCCAGCACTCTGAGAAATTCGACTGGTCGAGCTGGCAGCCAAGCCTGGAGTCTGCTTTAGCCACTTTATTATTAATTATGAAGGCTACTCCATTTCTTCTGTGGTCCTCTTGTCCACAGTAGTAGATCTGGTGGTCATCTGATGTGAAGTGGCCCATCCCAGTCCATTTCAGTTCACTGACACCTAAAATGTCTATATTTAATCTTGACATCTCGCCAATAACCACATCCAATTTGCCCTGGCTCATAGATCTTACATTCCAGGTTCCTATGGTGTGTTGATCTTTAAAACATCGGATTCGTCGTTCACCACCAGCACCGTCAGCCGCTAGCCGTCCTTTCGGCTTTGAGCTAGCTGTGTCATCACATCTGGGGCTAGTTGAACGTATCCTCTGTTCCTCCCCAGTAGTATTTTGACCATCTTCCGACCTGGGAGTCCCATCTTCCGATGGTATACCGACATATCTTTGGTTGTACTGATCCATTTAGTTTTCATGGCAAGAATACTGGGGTGGGTTGCCATTACCTTCCCTAGGGATCGTATTTAGTCTGACCTCTCTGCCACGACCTTCCCGTCTTGGGTGTCCCTTCACGGTTTAGCTCATGGTGTCATTGAGGTGCTCAAGCTCCAGCACCACAACAAGGTAACGATCTCCTTTGCTGGAGACTTAGTGGCTAATGAGGCCCTTTTTAAAAGATTAATCTGTTTATAACATCTCATTCATAGGCTGTTGATAACAGGTAAGGTGTGTAAAACACCTATTGCACAGCCAGATACGTATAATGAATTGCTGTGAATTTTCTTAAGAGCTTCTAGGGCAGGGCTTTCCAAACTTTTCCCGTTGGCGACACACCAACGGCAGCGTGCAAAAACCTGGAAGCACCGTGGCGGCGGTGGTGCATGAAAACCCGGAAGCGCTGCCGCCACGGCACTTCTGGGTTTTTGCGCGCCGCAGCAGTGGCGCTTCCGGGTTTTCATGTGCCACAGTGGCAGCAACGGCACTTCCGGGTTTTCACGCACCGCGGCGGCGCTTCCGGGTTTTCACGTGACACACCTGGGCCCCACAAGCGACACAGTACTGTGTCGCAACACACAGTTTGGAAAGCTATGTTCTAGGGATTACACTTGGGGGGCACAGTTTCCCTTATACGTCACTTTTGCAAACAATTTCCCCTAATATGACATGGGAACTGAATGAACAAAATTGAAAAAGTGCAAATTTTGAAGCATTTGTGCATTTTAATGTAGATAGATAGATAGATAGATAGATAGATAGATAGATAGATGGATGGAGGGAGAGAGAGAGAGAGAGAGGGAGAGAGAGAGGGGGGAGGGAGAAGGAGAGGGAGAGGGAGAGGGAGAGGGAGAGGGAGAACTATATTTAGGAATTTTGCCTTAAAATAAGAACTGGATGAATTGCTGTTGGAATCCTACATTTGATGGACCACTTCCTACGTCACTGGGTCCCTGGAACTGGACAATGGCTGCAGGGCCGCAACTAGTGGGGGCAAGTGCGGGGTGCACCAAAATGACGCCTGGGGGGTGCCAAAATGACAAAATAACTCATGGGGGGCATGGAATCCATGTTTGCCCCAGGTGACCCTAGGGTTCCGCGAGAAGTCACTAGGGGTTCCCTGGGAGATCATGATTTATTTTAAAAAATTATTTCAAATTTGGGCAACTTCACATTAAAGAGGTACGTTTCATTCTTTATTTTTAGTTTAAGAACACTGTTAATGCATATATACAGGCCTACCCATGAAAAGTAAAGGTAAACGTTTCCCCTGCACTGTCGTGTCCAACTCTAGGGGGCGGTGCTCATCTCCGTTTCTTAGCTGAAGAGCCAGCGCTGTCCAAAGACGCTTCTGCGGTCATGTGGCCAGCATGACGCTTTTACCATCCCACAGAAGTGGTACCTATTCATCTACTTGCATTTGCATGCTTTCGAATTGCTAGGTTGGCAAGAGCTGGGCCGAGTGCGGGAGCTCACCCATGAAACAAATATAATAATTTTGTACCTTCTGGCCTATACTTGAGCCTGAATGTGCAGGGGTTCCCCGAGGCCTGAAAAATATTTCAAGGGATCCTCCAGGGTCAAAAGGTGGAGAAAGGCTGTGCTAAACCGTTAGTGCCATTGGATTCACACCAGCAAAGGGAGAGGGACGCATGCAGTAATCCTAACCAATAATTCTGAAGGTCCCGTGTTCCCATCACCAGTGGAGACACTTGCCAGGTGCTGACCCTTGGCTTGAGCCTTCAACTTTGTCAATAACTCCTAGAATTATTACTTATTCTATCCTTGAACTCCCTTCCTTATGAAGAGTGAGTGCCTTGGAGAGCGAGGCTGCCTAATAAAATTAATGGAGAGAAGGTACCAGGCAAATTGGTTCTCCCTGATTGCACAGGACTAAATCACAACAATGGCAAAGGAATTTCTATGGAAGCCACGCAGAGAGGCCGATCGGCAGAAACTGAACAAATGAGTGAGTTTTAATATCTGTGTCCTAATGGAGAGGAACCAGCAGAGCTCAGCAGCCGCTACATGACAAGCCACAAAGACTCTCCACAAAACATTTGGATACTGTATATAGTATATGCAGCAATCCCACATTACTGCTTTTTTGGGTTTTATGGGATGTCATGCACTGGAGCATTCATTTCTGTTATGATAAGGAAATAGGGCTCTCTACTATGTAAACATCAGAAGTGCTTAATTAAATTCACTGTTGGGCTCCTTAACAGTAAGGAACCTATGGCCTTGCCCGCATTTCTCTTTGCTTCACCGCTTCTCTCTGGTACTTGCCTGCATTTCTTCAAGTACCATCCGACTGAATAGGGATGAACACTTATCCTGACATTTGAGGCAAACGGCCTTGCTTTTGGGAATGTAGAAGTGAGCCTTATTTCTTTCATGCTGGCAAAAGAACAGCAACCTTTTTTTTTTTTTGGCATCGTTATGAATCATTAGAAGTCATTTCAGCCCCCTTTGTCACATCCCTACATTTCTACCATCATTATCTACTGGCTTTGCCTAGTAAAACGTGCAGACTGAAATATT
The DNA here is from genome assembly GCA_023362775.1 of Charina bottae. Lineage (NCBI taxonomy): Eukaryota > Metazoa > Chordata > Lepidosauria > Squamata > Charinaidae > Charina > Charina bottae. Next base: position 134,346,623 of record JALMGJ010000003.1, read on the forward strand.
TCCCCAACCTTAATTAATTCTCTTTACTGCTGAGTCACCAGTTTTCTAGGCCAGTGGTAAGGAAGGCAGCTGTAAAGAAGCTTTGTGGTCCACTCCCTGAGTGCCTCTCGCTCAAATTCATTGCTTTATTTATAAAGGGCCCCAATGCTAATCGTTTACATTTATTAGCGGTTGTACTGTTTTTATGGCAAGATGGGCTGAGAATTTATGGCGGGCAGGTATCAGTGCAGCTCATCCTCTTCAGATAGTTTGTGTGTTGCCAACACGACCCATTTGTTTCAGTCTGAAGGACCAATCATTTTTCCATAGTTTCAGGGTGTAGGCAGGAAGGAGGGCTAGCCATTACTGGCTGTGTTCTCACAATAGACTAACCAGAGCAGGTGAAGATCTAGCACAGGGCTTTCCAAAGTTTTCCCGTGGCGACACACCAACCGCCGTTGGTGTGTCGCCGCGGGAAAACCCGGAAGTGCTGCCATTGCGGCAGCGCGCAAAAACCCAGAAGCGCTGCTGCCGCTTTCAGTTTTTGAGTGCCGCCGTTGGTGTGTCACCGCGGGAAAACCCGGAAGCGCTGATGATGATCAGCGCTTCCGGGTTGTGTGACGACACACCAGACTGTGTGTGGCGACACACTTTTGTGTCGCGACACACAGTTTGGAAAGCTCTGATCTAGCAGGTAGCCTGCCACAGTATACCAAGCTTGGCTAGGGTTATTCTTGGCTAGAGATGCTGTTCATCGGGTCCTTTGTGGCTTAGCATGTTAAGTGAACCTGGCCCATGTAGTTCATTCATGGTTCAGAATGTTGTGGGAACCTAGAAAATGAGTTAATTCAGAATCTAGGTCAGCCTTTCTCCACCTTTTGACCCTGGAGGAACCCTTGAAATATTTTTCAGGCCTCAGGGAACCCCTGCACATTCAGGCTCAAATACAGGCCAGAAGTTACAAAATTATTATATTTGTTTCATGGGTAGGCCTGTACATATGCATTAACAGTGTTCTTAAACTAAAAATAAAGAATGAAACTTACCTCTTTAATGTGAAGTTGCCTGAAGTTGAAATAATTTTTGAAATAAATCGTGATCTCCCAGGGAACCCCTAGTGACCTCTCACAGAACCCTAGGGTGCCATGGAACCCTGGTTGAAAAACCCTGATATAGATAAATATGTTGTATGAACTGAGCCAGCAACTCTTCTCTGGTTCCGCTGAAGAAGTCTGCTTTACCTGGTCACCACAGCCCTAGGTGAATAAATTTATTTAGGCCTTTCAAGTAACTCCTGTAAGTGCAGATCTCCTGATTTTAAAATCTGTCTTTCATTTTGGTGAGCTTGAGATATTTTCATCTTGCTTTGGCTTTAATGTTTGGATATTCTCTTTTGGATTTAATTTGTTGCCTGGTTAGTACTGGGATAGAGAGAGCCAGTTTGGCGTAGTGGTTAAGGCACCAGGCTAGAAACCAGGAGACCATGAGTCCTAGCCCTGTCTTAGGCACAAAGCCAGCTGGGTGACCTTGGGCCAATCACTTTCTCCCAGCCCTAGAAAAGAGGCAATGGCAAACCACTTCTGAAAAACCTGCCAAGAAAACTGCAGGGACTTGTCCAGGCAGTCTCCAAGAATCGGACACGATTGAATGGATTAAAAAATAATAATACTTGGATGAGAGAACACTGGGAAGTGTCAAGGCTGGAGGCTAGACAGACTTCCGGTGAGCAATGGCGGACTGAGCAGCTGTGCCTGCGAGAGCTCCGTGGGCAGAGCTGGCATCGTGGCAGTTTTTTAGGGCACAGGCTGGCTTTTCCTGTAGCCCTGAGCGTGTTTCCAGGCAAGGAAAATGCAGGAATCAACACGTTTGTCCTCTGGATGGTGAGTTGCAGCCAGGAGACAATGGACGGCGTGCGCGATCAACCGGCAAGACTTCACCAGGAAGCTGGGATTTCATCTCTTCCGTGCCACGTTTGCAGCCTTAAAGGGACAGTAAGTCCTGCCTTCTCATTTCTAAAACACCAAATATTTTTTAAGTTATGTACCCTAAGAGAAGCTTTCTACAGTAAAAGGAAGCAGAATCTCTTGGTGATATCATTATTTCTGGATTATACTATATTTTAAATTTTTTACAGTTTTGGCTTGTTTTCCCATTTAAAGTGCAACGTGGATTGAGAATATATAATTGCCTTCCAGTTACTATTTTTGGTATTGGATTTGAAGGAGGAATATTTTCCTACACGTTGGGATTGCTGTTCTAAATCTTAAGCTTTCTGTTCATTTTTTTTCGGGACTTGTTTGCTATTATATTTTCTTCTGCCAATTTCAGACAGAAGTTTTTTTATTAACTGATTAACTCCTTTTTTGTGTGTGAGTCATATCACTAGGGGGCGCCATAATCTACTGTTTGAACTATGGAAGATTTTTAAAGAAGACTTCTTAGAACTTCATCAAGATTTAAAAGAGATTTATTCAAAGTGTTGTCAAGATATTCTGCAAAGTGTTCGGGCCATTGGAGAAGAGATTGTTGCTAATATGTGTCATTTGGATGAAATTGTTTTGATGGAAGATTTTGAAAAAGATGAGGAATTTTTTGTTAGTGAGATTAAAGTAATGCTAGGGGAGGATTGTGATTTGGTGCTGAGGGAGTTAAAGCAACAGTCTGAATTTAACCTTGTACCTGGAGTTATTCTGTTGGGGCAATGTTATGACTATCTGAATCAGTGTTATGGGAAAGAAGAAAATATGTTGTGTGGGAGTCTTTTTTTTGCTGAGAAGTCTGAGTGTTTGAAGGTGGCAGTGGGGCTTTTGTAAAAAAAAAAAATGCCTTATGTGTAATAGGGAGATATGCCCTGCTATATTTTGAGGGGTGAAAAAAATTAAATGTGTAAATGGATGGATAAAGAGGTTATTACGATTTTATTTTCTTAATGATTTGGATTAATACTTACAGGATTTTTTATTTGTACAACTTAAAAAGAATTGATAAGATATAATAACATTTGGCTTTTAAATTTAATAGATTTAAATCTGTTGTAGTATTATTGATTATGAAAATAGATAACTTACATGTTTTTATAATTTGATTTTTATTAAAGTGGACAGAAATATATAGAATAGTGGTAGTAAGGGGGAGGGAAATTGATATAGAAATATGCTATGGTCCATGAGGTCACGAAGAGTCGGACACGACTAAACGACTGAACAACAACAACAAATACACACACACACACACACACACACAACTTTTTATATAAGGGGAAGGAGCAATTGTATTAGTGATTTGTATGTGTTAATGGAAGGATTTATAGAAATAATGTGATTTTGTTCTGACAAAGAGTAAGGGTTTGACTATGGAATTTGCTGTATATTTTTGCTGTTGAAAGTTGGAAGTCACCTTTGTATGTAATCTCAAACTCCTTTTTTTGTGTGTGTTTCACATTTTTTTAGTTTTTTCTTCTTTTTTGTAGTTTTTTGTTTTTCTGTAGTTTTTATCTTTGTTGAAAACTAATAAGTGAGAATAATAAAATTATATTCCAAAAAAAAAACCAACCAGGCTGGAGGCTAGACCAGTAAATGGGGGAAAAAAACATTTCCAGAAGGAACATCCCAGAAGATGGCAAAAGCCATCAGTTTGCCATGGTTGCCAAGAGTCAAGTTCAACTCAAGGGCATGCCCAGCTAGGTGAACATTGGTGGGTCTAAAAGTTAATCAGGTGGTTAACACTTGGACTGGAGTCCATCAGGGATCCCAGAGCTTGAGGCTAGACTCAGAGGTGGAAAAACCATTCTGGAAAGCAGCAGCTGCCAAACACTTCTGCCCAGATGTTAAGCCAGATGTTAAGAAATCTGCATAGCTCTGTCAATGCCATTGTCAGGAGCTTTGCTTAACTCATGGGTAACCTTGCTTTTTTAACCATTGTTTCCAGCAAGCCACCCAAAGGTTAGGAGATTTCTGTTGGCAAACAAACATTGTAACAGATTAGCCATTATTTAAAAGTGCCACCATGCTGGAATGTTGGCCTATCTATGATTGTCCACTCTGGTGGCACTGACAACTGTCCCAGATCTAGGTCCCTTACATGGAAATGGTAGTAACTGAACACCAGCCTTTATGCATACAGAATCCCATTTCCAAAAGTAGCTTTCAGTTGGCACCAGGACAGCTGTTTAAGATGGTAGGAGAAGAGATACCTGGAAACATGAGCTTCTCTCTATAAACATGCTTCCCAAATTCAGTTCAGATCTAATCTAATTTGTGTGTGGTCCATTTCCAACTATGGTGAGTCTCTTTTCAAATCTAAATACTAATGGAGTCACCATTTCTGAATTAGATACAAGCTGGCCATGAGGGATTGTGGGGAGGCTGGGAAAGAAATAGAAGGGAGGAGACAGAAACAATCAATAGATAAAAGGCAAATAAGTTGGCAGCTTTTCTTATAAATGGCAACTCAGCTCAGGTGGCAAGAAACCTGGGAAGAAGCATTTCAAGTCCTTCAAAAAGACTCCACCTTAATTGTATCACTATAAATAGGTGTTCAAGTTCCTCCTATGGTTTTCAAGATTCTGTGTTTTCCAAGACTAGCGTTAAAAATTTGATGGATTGATTATATGCCATCAAGTTGGTGTTGACTCTTAGTGACCACATAAATAGATTTTTCTCTATGACGATCTGTCCCTAACCTGGTCTTTCAGTTCTTCCAACAGTACACCCATTGCCACTGTAACTGTATCTATCCACCTAGCCACTGGTCATCCTTTTTTTCTCTTTCCTTCCACCTTTCCAGCATTAGAGCCTTTTCCAGAGAGCTAGGTCTTCCCATAATGTTGCTATGAACTTTTGTTAACATTTATTCATAAATGCATGAAACAGCCAAGGGATTATCACACATTCTTGTCTCACTCCTTACCTAGTGCTGAACTGTTTGCTAACCATTCCATTTATTCTCCCACATGCTTTACTTCCATAATATAGAAATATAGATGATGTGAAAATGATAATATGAAATGCTGTAGGGAAGATTAACCTACACATTTAATTCAGACTGGATTATAAGGCTCTTCAATCAACAGGAGAGCATTTGTTTGACTTTTCCATTGAAAACTGTAGAGCTTCAATGTGCTTATCTGACTATATAGTGTGAAATTCTGGCTTCCTTGGCAAAAGTAGAGTGTGGAGAGGAATATCTTGTTCTCTTGAGGCTAATGCAGTAGGCCGTTAACAATGAGAGATCATGCCATATTGAACCCATCAAAGCCATTTATCTCTGCAGATACATTCCTTAATTACTCAGCAGTTCTTAACTGAGCATTTTACTTGTAATGATACTGGCATTCAGTGATGGCTCACTCAAGGCATTGCTTGAAGAATGAAGATGAAGCTTTTAATAGCATTAGTCTTGATGATCATAGATGCTTTAGAATATATGAACTTAGTTGAGAGGATGCTGTTGTGTTCATATCCTAGTTTTCAGCTTTCTTTTAATAGCTAGTCATTCACTTTGGGAACATTACTAAAGACAAAATTATCAAGCATGAAGGAGTCTTCCTTGGTAAGAATCATTTCTTGCAAAAGCATACTGTCCCAGTAACTTCTTAGAGCTCTTGTAGAACATCAACCTAGAGATAGCTACCTGGAAATTTAAAAACATTGTGACAAAATCATGCACTAAGGATTCCTGAGCCATGGTTGAACAACAGAAAGCAGAGAGAATAAATGCATATTTCTGATGACCAAGAGAAAAAACTCCAGTCATCCGCATTGGGTTGCTTTCCAACTGCTCATAAATTATCTAGAGCAGAGCTTTCCAAACTTTTCATGTTGGTGACACACTTTTTAGACATGCATAATTTCACGACACACTCTTACAGCAGGGCATCATTTCACGACACTCTCTTACAGCAGGGCATCATTTTGCAACACACTCTTACAGCAGGGCATCATTTCGCGACACACTCTTACAGCAGGGCATCATTTCGCGACACTCTCTTACAGCAGGGCACAAGGCAGGCCCTAGGACCTGTGCGGAATCTTGGCAGGGCAGGTTTGGAGGCAGCAGCAGCCGCGACACACCCAGACACTGCAGCTGACACACTAACGTGTCCCGACACACAGTTTGGAAAGCTCTGATCTAGAGATAGGGATAAGTGCTGACTTGACCACTTCATCAGGATGCAGCAAATAGCTCCAAAATTCTATTCCCAAAATCTTAAAGTTATTTCTTAAAATGGTTACTCATAGTAGTGTTGCTTTCACTCCTTGATTATTTTAGTAGTTTTTTGGGCCCTTATGGAAACTATAATATCTTCAGAGTATCATAGAATGTAAGGGATGGAAGAGACATTGGGAATCATCTAGTCCATTCCCTGCCCAGTGCAGAAATCCAATACATCTCGGACAAATGACCATCCAGCCTCTGTTCAAACACTTCCAGTGAAGGTGGCTCTACTGCCTGAAGTGTTCCACTGTTGAACAGCTATTAGGAATTATCTGAGGTCTGCTGTTTCATTCACTAAATATATGACTATTGACGTTGGAGGCAACAGTGTTCATGACGCTGAGTTCTTCGTGTTCTTTGAGCTTGGTGGTTTCCCGTAGTGCGATGATGATGTTACCTAGCTTGGTAACAAAACATCTGCAGAAAACCCACCAAGCTGAAACCCAACGTTCAACATTGAGCTACATTCTGAGCTGCATTCCGCACTATTAGAGTTCATTATGTCATAACAGACTAAAGACATGGAAGGAAGAACAAGTTTTTCTTCTACAGATTAATTCATATCTCTTTACATAATCCAAATTCATTTTTGGCCTTCTGGTAACCATAGGCCAAGTGGTACTGTGTCCAAATGGAATCTGTGTGAATATCTAATAAGTTGTTGAGAGGTGGGGGTTAGGGGAATGAAGCTAAATGTTGGGTTGTAAGCATAAAGCTATTTCTCAGCAAATGTCTATTTAAAAGAAAAAAGAAAAATAAATGCCTTTTGATGAATGTTAATTGGCTTTGTCTTACCACCACTAACCACAGCCCTATTGATTTTAATTATTGATTGCAATTATTGAACTGGCAGGATAAAGAAAAATCTGCTATATTCCTTGAATGAAAAGGCACAGGGGAGGACAGAGAGGATTTCTATTAGAAATAATTATGATTAGTGAATAACAGACTACGCTTTCAAGAATTAATAGGGTCAGATGAGCGTGCGTACAGTTTAATCTTGTAAAATTTTTCGTTTATGAATTGGAAGAAAAACAAGATAACTGAAGCAACCCTTTGAGGAGATGAGTGTTCATTATAAACGAAATAATGGAATAGTAGTCAGAATGCACAAGTGAGAATTGCAACAACATACAAAGAACCAGGATCAAGCTTCTGGTATTAGTCTCTTTCCCTCCTGGGTTCCTGTCTGTCCATGCCTTCTACATCCACTTGGAAAAGAAATGCAGTTTGGGGGAGGTTTTTTTTTCTTTTTTCCTCCCTTAGCAATTTTCTTCAGCTGCTTGGGAAGGAAGGCAATAGAGCAAAAATGCTAATGATAGATTTTGAACTTGTTCTGTTGAATTAGATGTTTATGTGATATGCCATCTTGGGAAGACTGTAGCTTTGAAAAGCAGCTGAGGAATGCATTGAATGAATGAATGAATGAATGAATGAATGAATGAATGAATGAATGAATGAATGAATGAATGTCCCAGGACCATCTTGGAGGCATCTTTTCCTCCCTGCTGCTGTCATTATCAGCACATTAATTTTAAGATGCCGGTCACATGTTTCTTTAAAAAAGACCACTAAAAATGATACTTGTGGGCCATTCTGGAGAAAGCACTATATAATGAAGACTGTTGAATTTATTTCCGGGGTGGAAAAGGCATCATTCAGGCACCCAAAGATTGAAAAGAAGTGGCTGGCAGTATAATTGGAGCCCGCATGCAAGGGCATTTGGAGTATGGGGGCTCAAAAAAGTAAAAAGGGGTGGGGCAACATACATTTAAAAGGGGTGGGGTTTTGATTGTCTTGATCTTTTGATGCATCCCTATGGACACTCCTCCTCTGATGACCACTGAAAGACCTTGAATGCAATCTGTCCTCACAAACAAGCCTCCTAAGTTCAATTTTATCACCAATCCTGCTGGAGATACCCCATAGCAACATGAACACTAACAAGAATGAAGTCTGAGGAGCATTTGTCTTTTCTCAGAAAAAAAAACACCAAGAACTCCAAAAATCCATTTTTGAAAATATATGAGATGCTTTTGGCTGCTCTTCCTGTGAAAAATAACCACAAATGCCACACTGTCTGGTCATTCCTAGAAACATTGCAAGAGAAATAGCTTCTGAGCAAAGTGCTGCAATGAGAAGAGCAGGTAAGGTATTTTTGCTGTGAAAAGGAAGAAAAAAACAAAACCTTACTCATCATACATTTTCAGAATTAAGTACAACTGCCTTCTATTCTTGCTTGGATCCCCCAATCCGTGCATCTCTGCTCCCAAGTAAATGCACCCTTTTTAAAGATTTTAAAATAATGGATCTAAGATATCACTGTTGTACATACAGCTCACTAACTTCATATCTAACATTCCATCAGTATTAAATCATTTGAATCTTTTCCAAGGAGAATAATTTATAGACAAATGCTAAGTTTTTAAGATTTGCCTTACTTATGTATTCACTATAAAATACTTTTCAATATCACCCTTTCAATCAAAATTTCCAGGATGATAATAATAAATATTATTATTTAATATTACTTCATAGCTGTTTACAAGCACCCAGTGCAATCCGTGCAAATGGATTGGAACTAGTGCCCTACTGAAATCAATTGGAAAAGTTAGCATAACTCATTTAAATCCTATTGATTTCAACAGCTCTAGCATCACTCTATCTAACTCCAATAAATTGGACTGATTAAGGCAACCTGTTACGTTTTCAGTTGTTTCAATAAACCAAACATCTAAAAGCAATTTCAATTTCAAATTTAAATCTCCAGGCCATTAAAAGATAATAAAACATAATTCTGGACATCACAGCTTCAATTCTAAACAGACTTACAAAAGAATAAACCTCCATGAACACAGCCAGATATAATTTCTATTAAATATACTTTGTAATCTTAATGTTGAGATGTAATCAAGTTACTTTCCTGGAAGAATTGAGAAAATTCTTTTCATTTCACCTTTAATGCTTATCAAACATAAAATGTATAAGCAATTTTATGAGAGAGCCAGTTTGGTCTAGTGGTTAAGGCTAGAAACCAAGAGACCATGAGTTCTAGTTCCACCTTAGGCATGAAAGCCAACTGGGTGACTTGGCCAGCCCCCCTCTCTCAGCCCTAGGAAGGAGCCAATAGCAAATCAGGAGGCTGAGAGTTCTAGTCCCGCCTTAGGCATGAAAGCCAGCTGGGTGACTGGGCCAGTCCCTCTCTCTCAGCCCACAACGTCAAGCTTAGGCGACAAGCCAGTCAGTTAATTCCTGTTGCAACCAACAGAACAACATTTGGTTGATCTGAAAAAGCAGACCCTGCACCTGCGGGAAAAACACTAGGAAGAAAAAAATACATTAAAATTATGATATAAAGACAATCAGCTTTGAACCCCTGACCTGCGCTTGCTTTGAAACTGAAACAGCTTTCTCTATGCAATCCTTTTCCAAAATCAGAACAAATAATAATCAGTTGCTCTTAATCACTTTTTGTTAGAATTAGCAGCCATCCCATTTCAGTGTGTTGCTTTGAAACACTGAATTAAAAGACAAAATGTGCATCAAATAACGTAAGAAATTAAATATAGAAGTTAACTGCATATTGCAATATGTAAGGACTCTAAGGTAAGACATACCTCTTTGTTCAGGCCTCCTGTTAATAATGGATGTTACATTAATTTTATCAATATTTTATATAGATGCCTCTATCAAAATTGTTTTATTGAAATGGCTTTATTATATCTTGATTATGCATATTTAAAAGCACACACTAGGAAGATTTTAAATGATAAATAAAATACATAATTAGCTTAAAATACAATAAAGGAACTTTTAAAATATCAACTAAATCTGTAATGATATAACTAAGGTACTAGGAGAACAATGAATTTCAATGAAACCTAACCCTAACCCTGGACTTAGAAGGGGTCCTTTAGCACATCAAAGCCAACCACATTTTGTGGATGATCCCCATCGAAGTATTCCCAACACATTGCTGTCTAGATACTACTTCTGGGTAATTAATTCCATCGTTGAACTGCTGTTCCTATTAGGAAATATTTTGTTACTTTCATCTTGAATCTACTTAACCTAAAACCATTAGTCTGGATCCTCCACATTAGGACAATAGAGCAGGATTGAAATTCTTGGGTGTGATGTGCCTTGAGATATTGAACTTTGATCTGTCTCTCAAACTTGCTTTGACAAAAGTAAACATCTCTGTGTCTTTTAGTCTCACAGAAGATTTATTTACCAGTTCCCTGATCATCCTCATTGTTCTTCTTAACCTGTATCTGATTCTCTAAATATTTTTTACAGTGAGGTATCAAGAACTAGACACAGTACTCAAAGATGGGTCAGACCAATGGAAAATACAATGGAACAATTGCCTTATGTAATATGGACATTGTACTTCTGTTGATGCAACTTAACATTACATTTGCCCTTTCTGCAGCTATGACTCATATTTTGCTTCTGACCCACTACAGTTCCAACATATTTTTCATACTGTATGTACTACCACGAAGTCAGATATTCCCCCATCCTATGCATTTGATTTGTTTTTCCTAAATGAATAACTTATCTCTATTAAATTCTGTAATTCATTCAGCCTATTCCACTTATCCATATATATCATTCCAATCATATCATTATCCATATATATCATTCAGAATTTTATTTCTGTCTTATATGATTTTGTGTCATCTGCAAATGAAGTAAATATTCCATTCATCTTCCATTTCATTCCAAGTCATATATCAAATTAATGGCATCTATCTATCTATCTATCTATCTATCTATCTATCTATCTATCTATCTATGGGGTTTTATGCTACTTCAATCAAAATAAATCTAAGTAGCTTACAGCCAAATTCCATGGAATGGGAAGAAGCTTCAATTCTGCTAGGATTTATAGTTTCTGAAGTACATGCATTTTGATGCCCAGGGATAAGGATTCCTAGCCAGGATGTACACTGACCATGGTGGCTAAAATTCTCAAAACTGTACTTCCAAACCAATTGGCAATTGGAGGACATTAAGTTGATGATGGGTGATATAAGTGTACAACTGCTTGTAGATTTCTATGTTAATGGTCCTTCCATTGACCTTGGGTCTGAGAAGATTAGAAGAGGAGACAATTTGGTATGTGTACTTTCTCAAAAGCTACAGGACAGGACATATTTCAGAATATTGCTGACATTGATCATTGTGACATGATCATTCCTGCCACATCTGATGTTTCAAATCAATTTCAAAAGTGCTTTTAGACAGGATATAGAAAGGAGATTCCCCTGGTGGACAACCCACATTGGGAATTGGAAGGGGAATCTATTAATTGGAAAACAATTAGATACCATCAGATATACTTCTGTTCTACCTGATGTGGTTGAATTTTGAAGATTGTAACAATCACTTTGATAGAGAATCATTTTTGTTGGTTAGTTCCAAGAAACAAAATATCAAGGGGATATTTCATCTATTTACAGAAACCTAAGAGTTGGAAAAGCGGCCTCCTCAATGTAGCTGATTTGACCCAATGGTGAGACAGCCCATTCTCTGATGGCATTTGTATAAGTGTCCAGTCAGAACGTTATTTAGAAGCTGCTTCTCCCTCCTTAATTATACGTGATTTAAAATTATATGTGATTTTAAAAGGACTAATTACTTTTGAGACACTGAAATATTTATTTTAAAATGTGGTAACCAGAGAATATCACTTTCATTCTAGTGTACATAATACTGACTCCTTCACTATTCTAGTTGACAGACATGCAGAATCATGATAGTGGGTTGGTTTTTTATTTATTTATTTATTTATTTAGTTAGTTAGTTAGTTAGTTAGTTAGTTAAATTTATTATGGCTTCCCGCTCAAATAGATTCTGGGCAGCTTTCTAGCCTAATTTCTGAAAAAAAATTCCTTGAAAACCACTACTCCTCAAAAGCAAACCCACAAATACTTTTATTGACCTTCCAGAATGATCAGGTATCTCTTTCGACATGCATTTATCATACAATCTTAATATTAAAGATAAAATTGTATACTTATCAAATAATACTGACAGCCTCAATGACTTTTGGAGAGATAGGCTTTTGAATTATCAGGATAGATCTGCACAAAGTGCCACTATTCAAATATTAAACTCAGATTTATAAGGATGCAGTTTCAGATCTCAAACTGATAATCTGATTATTTTAAACAATGAGAGGGAAAAGATCATTTCTTTATATAATTAAATTGTAAGAGAAGCTGTCATACATTTAGCTAACTCACTTATCTCCTCTGTGATAAAAATGCTTTTTCTTGGTATGCATACTTAATCTTACAATATGGAACACAACCCTTTGGAATATTTGCTTGTGTACAACACTGAAATGCATGACAGCTGCTTAAGGAGGTACCAGATTCATTGGCTATGCAAGCATATTTTGGAGTGTCTCAAACACCTATAAATCTGAATTCAGAAGATTTAAGTCAAGGTCCACTGTTAGTCAGGAATTAAAAGTCACTCAATAAAAATCCAATGCTTTACAACATCATTCAGGCATTATCCGAACAGTCACTCATGCCCTTGTCATCTCCCATATAGATTATTGCAATGCGCTCTACATGGGGCTACCCTTGAAGAGTATCCGGAAGCTTCAGCTGGTCCAGAATGCGGCCGCGCGGGCAGTTACGGCTGCGATAAGATCAGCTCATGTAACACCACTGCTGCGCGAGCTGCATTGGGTACCAGTTTGCTTCCGGGTCCAATTCAAGGTGTTGGTTATCACCTTTAAAGCCCTACATGGCATGGGGCCAGGGTACCTGAGGGACCATCTCATCCCGATTACATCTACCCGCCCCACCCGGTCATGCAGAGAGGACATGCTTCGGACCCCATCAATGAAGGAATTTCATTTGGCGGGGTCCAGGAGACGTGCCTTCTCTGCAGTAGCACCCGCCTTGTGGAATATCTTGCCCCTGGAGGTGAGACCGGCGCCTTCGCTCCTGGCCTTCAGAAAGTCTTTAAAGACCTGGTTCTGCCCCCTTGCTTGGGACAAAGGAGGTAATAGCTCCTCCTGTGGGTGGTTAGCCCCATAATACCCTCCTTTTTTAAGATCTTCCCATCCTCTGGATTCTTATGTATTTATTATTATATTGTATTTTTAAGTGTATAGGTTTGTAATATTAATATTAATGTTGTAAACCGCCCAGAGTCTACTGTCATGGAGATGGGCGGTGATAAATTTGAATAATAATAAATAAATAAATAAATAAATAAATAAATAAATAAATAAACTATGTCTGAATATGGTTAAGAAGAACAGGGTTGCCTATGCCAAGAACAAATTTTCTTAGATCCCTTTTCTAAACAGAAAAGTCTGGGTGCCCCTCTACTCATGTCACCAGAAATGACTAGAAGCCCTCATATAATGGGGAATACTCTTCATTGGAGCTTTTGATTGCCCAAAGGGTTATAGATATTACAGACCTTTTAGATGATCACAGAGTGAATCAGAACAATGGGAATGCATTTTCCATTTTACCAAAAGTGTCTGAGTAGAGCTTTCACAATCCATTAGTACCCACCAAAGGCTCACTAGGATGCTTTCTTGAGTCCCACAACTTCCATTTCCCCAGTGAATGGAGACTGAGGATATCTTAATATTAAGGCATCAGTTGCTTTTATCAGAGAAACCTGAATGCTGTGGTTAACAGTGAACCAGGAGAAGCTCCTGGAACACTGGACAAGGAGTTACTTTGCAGCTGGAAAGCCCAAGGATTTAAAGGCCAGACCTCCATCATCCCCAGCCATTTTTTCTTCCTCCATGAGAAAGCATGGAAAGAAATAGAAGTAACTATATTGAATGGCTCTCAGGGAGTTTCCCCAACCTCACAGGAACCCTTTTCTTTGAAGCTTTCCCAGAAAAGCTGAGGAAGTTGAGAAAGAGTGGATCAATGATAAAGAAGTCCATGGTCTAGAGCAGAGCTTTCCAAACTGTGTGTCACGACACAAAAGTGTGTCGCCACACACAGCGTGGTGTGTTGCCACACCACCCGGAAGCGGCGGCGCGCGCGTGCACGGTAGCAGCGGCTGCCGCTGCCGCCGCCACCATGCATGCGCGCACCGCCACACGCCCCCCTGCGCCGCCGCACGTCCCCCTGCGCCGCCGCACGCCCCCGTGCTGCTGCCGTGCGCGCACACGCCGCCGCACCCCCCCCGCACCGCCGCCGTGTGCACGCGCGCCGCCGCATGCCCTCCTGTGTCGCCGCCGCGCACGTGCGCCCCCGCGCCGCCGCCATGTCGCCAGCAGCGGCACTTTGGAAAGCCCTGGTCTAGAGACAATTGGCTGAGGACAGAAGCCCTATATGGCAAAGCTCGAGTGCTATGCATGTATAAACATTATTTTTTTATAAAAAGTAAAATTCCAGTCTCAGCTCCCTTGGAATCATTTCAGAGCAGCCTGCCTCACAGTTCTGTGACTAGGGAAGTACACATCATCAGAAGCCCTTTTTTAGGAAGTGAGGCAAATATGTGTTATAATTCTTTTTTTAAAAAAAAATATTCAGGGTGGCAGTTCAAGGCTTCCAGCTATGTTTAAGTTTTAACAGGCTGCTGCATGTACAGCAGCACCAGGTTTTTTGCAGAGAAGTTTCTTCTGTCCTTGGACACTTCCTGGAATGACCACAGAGTGTTGGGGTTTGGCTTTCATGGTGGGTCAGGTGCCCCCCTGCCCTGCCATCAATCTCTGAATTTCTTCACCAGGGTTCCGTGGAGCCCTAGGGTTCCGGGAGAGGTCACTAGGGGTTCCCTGGGAGATCCTGATTTATTTTAAAAATTATTTCAACTTCGGGCAACTTCACATTAAAGCGGTAAGTTTCATTCCTTATTTTTAGTTTAAGAACACTGTTAATGCATATATACAGGCCTACCCATGAAACAAATAAAATTATTTTGTACCTTCTGGCCTATCTTTGACCTTAATGGGCAGGGGTTCCCCGAGGCCTGAAAAATATTTCAAGGGCTCCTCCAGGGTCAAAAGGTTGAGAAAGGCTGCTGTAATGTATAGTCAAAGGCTGCTGTAGTTTATCAAAGTATTTGGCTCCAGCCACCCTTCATTGTTTGTTCCCCCGTCCTCTTCCCCTCCCTGCCCCAGGTACACCAATGGGACCTTTTACAAGTCAGAGGCACTCTTGTCAATAAAGAGTTTGCTCTTGGCTGGCACTTAGCTTTGCAATATGCAGCATCACTCTATTTTTCCCTACGTTAAAAATAATCATTTTAAAAATGATGAAGTCACTTGCTGCAGGGAGCCTGTCAGGTTTCAAGAGAAAGACCAGCAGACCCATGGGTGGCTATGGGCATCACATTGTCTATCCTAAATTTGTAGTTTGGAGAAAGAGTGAAATCCCTGTTGCGTATCATTTGTCACCCTAAAGATGACACAGCTGTCAAAAACTATAACTTCATTTTATTTTTATCATGTTGAATTTAGTGTAAACTCATTTGTATTCATCTTGTCAGTTCTAGGAAGAGAGAGAGAAAACTCTTTTTTGTCTTGGTCTGTCAGAAATCCTCCTTTGGTTTCACTCTTGCATGAAATATGAAAATAAAACTAGATTCATTCTAGCTGGGATAACAGATCTGAAGCCTATATCAAAGTTATTATGAATTATGTGTCTTCAAAAACTACTCACTATGGACCGGAAACAGTGCACTGATACTAGACATGAATGGAAAGTAGTACATATATTGTTAATTTTCAGTAATGATGAGTAACATGTAGAGTATATAATATATATATATTTATTTTCAAATAACTTGATTGCAGGACTATCACCAGTGAAGGATCAAATATAAATAGGTGCTGCCAGATTAAAGAGTGTTGCTTTATTTCAGGCTGAAATGGCAAAGAGAATTGCCAAGTCTTGGCTATACAGGTCAAGCTTCTTGAAGAATTCAGGACCACAGACAGCTCCTGAAGCTACTTGAAGGCTGATCAGCAGCTACAGTAAGGATGTTGTTTCAGCAGATGTCAGAAGCCAACTGTGGGTTTCAATAATGTGACAGCCAGGGAATCGCCTATCAATCCACCTTCTCAGATGAACAATTTTGTTTTTATTGTGGGGGGGGGGGTGGCTGAAGCCCCACATTAATCTTCTTCATTGACTGGGATAGAAATCATTATTGTGGAAATATTAATGTAAGCGATACCATTTCACCAAAAAAAATTGTTTTCAGAATTCTGACCATGTCAGGACTCAGTGGCAACTTGAGTATGGATTCCCACACAGATATCCTCTTTTATTGTCCAAAGCTAGCGCTACCCACTAATAGGAAGATAAAGTTTGGGTTGATAAACAATTTAGGAACTTGGAGAGAACAAAAGAAAAAGCTATTTCCAAAAGATAAAACAGGCAAAACAGCACTTGAGTCAGAATTTTTAAAGCTATTATAACATAAGCAATATACAGGAAGAACCAAAAGGTCAGTTCAGGAAAATCCTGAGGAGTCACAGTCCCAGAATTTACAGAAGGCAGTCACTGGGCAGTATAATGAAGGAATTATTTCCAACAGTTGAGAGATCCAGAGACCTGAAATGCTGAAAGTTACTGGTACAAGCATTTGTAATATATGACACTGGGGAGAATCCCAGACTCTCTATCTCAGGTGGAAAATACACATATGCCTTCATCTGTACTTTCACGTACCTTCTCTCCTTAATATCAGGGAGAAGAAAATTCTCAAGAACTTAATCTGAATCAGTATCTGACTTCTCCATAGCACTGTTTACCCCAGCTTCATCTCTGTCTGGAAGTTGTGAGTTTCTGGATTCCTTCTGGAGCATTTCCTGCTCTACATTGGGATATGACAATGGATGAAGAAGGACCAGTCAGGCCCATCATCAAGATATTAGCCTCAATCTTCAAGGAGAATGAACTGCTGAGGTTCAATTTACAGACAGTGGTGTCGTACCAGGATCCTAACATTGAGCTTGCTGAGTACAGGTTACTGTACCTGAGCCTTCCAAACCAGAGCCTACTGACTGGAGTTCAGATTATCACATAAATGCCAGACAAGAAGCTACTCTATAGAGAAGATGAGGATGACTCAAGTCTTTGGCCCTTTAAGATTATTTGTATTATTTGGAAGGGTGATGCTCAGGAGTGATGGACTGCATTCCTAAACTAGTGAGCCCTGAGCTCACCAATTGACCTTGTTTGAGTAAGATGTTCAGTAGCAGATCTCCTGGCTGCTTCATTGTACCCAATGCCCTCCTTATCAAAAAAATAATAATCAAAGAAACTGGAAAGCTATGGTAAATTTGGCATAATCCTGCTATTTTTCCTGCAAGAAGGTATGATTTGTTATTTTCAATGGATGGAGAATGCAGCAATTAAGAAGGGGACAGTACATCCTTGTGGGAACATCTCTCTCTCTCTCTCTCTCTCTCTCTCTCTCTCTCGTTCACATTTGACTCTTTTGTAAAAGGTAGAAAAGCAAATTGAAGAGGACTATGCTAAAGCAAAAGGCCAAAATCAATTGGACCGCCAAGAGTTTGTTTTTTTCAGAATACACCACTGGGTGTATGTTGGCTTTCCCTTAAAGAGGAATCAGCTAATGTAAAATACAATGAGCCACCTATTAACAAGCATAAATACAGGAGGATAATATATGCAACATCTGCTCTGAGCCTTGTTCCTTATAATGAGGTTGGCAAAGTTCACAAATAACAGACATATAATATTCAGTTTTATTTCTAATTGGGTACTTTTATCCTGAAATTGTTCACCACAATCAACAGGGGGTATATATTTAAGTTAAAGTCCTACTTTTGTACATGTACAGTCAGAATTCACTGTGCAGTGAAGTCAATAACCAGAGTTATTTAATTAATTTTATTTATTTATTTATTTATTTATTTATTATTTATATTTATATCACTGCCCATCTCTGGGGGACTCTGGGCGGTTTACGGTAAAATTTCTTTCAGTATCTGTCAAGTGGATGTAGGAAGGAAGGAAGGAAGGAAGGAAGGAAGGAAGGAAGGAAGGAAGGAAGGAAGGAAGGAAGGAAGGAAGGAAGGAAGGAAGGAAGGAAGGATTGTGCAACTCCCCAAACTCCCAATTAATGTTGGCACCATTTGGATGAATAGCTGGAGTCATATGCTGAACTTCTCAAAATCCATAGGAAGCCACCTAGTAACCTTCTGAACCACTAGATAAGGAGCAGCATTGAACCCAAACCAAATTTCTTGCTAGAAGGTAGACTGGTTATTGAGACAGAGAGATGCACTACTATTTCAGCAATTGCACAATGGGCCCTGGTTCCAATGATCCCTTGTCTTGATTAGAAGGCAATGTTCTAGTTGTTGTTTATTCGTTCAGTCGCTTCCGACTCTTCGTGACTCCATGGACCAGCCCACGCCAGAGCTTCCTGTCGGCCGTCACCACCCCCAGCTCCCCCACGGTCGAGTCCGTCACCTCCAGAACATCATCCATCCATCTTGCTCTTGGCCGGCCCCTCTTCCTTTTGCCTTCCACTTTCCCTAGCATCAGCATCTTCTCCAAGGTATCCTGTCTTTACCTTTGGAAGACAATCTTACTCGGCTACGAGTGATCGCCAATGATGAATGATCCTGTCTTCTCATTATGTGGCCAAAGTACTTCAGTTCTTTGTTGTTCTAGACTGCTTAGCTATTGCAATGATGAGAAAGGACATTGGCCTCTTTGCAGGAATAGGGCTCCGCAATCTAAGGGCTCTTCCTCATGGCCTTGTGAACAAGCATCCACCCAGCAGAAAAGTATGCTGGAATAAATTTCCCTTCCCTATTGGCCAAGCCCTATTCTGCCCAGAACAAGGCTGAAGACTGGGACTGTGGTTATTTTTCCTGCTTGCTGGGTGGGAGGGAAAATGCAGGCTGGATGTGCCTCACACTGGGGAGTCCTCTAATCACTGCCTTTAAATTATACCACATTAAAACTAAGGACAGCATCTGTCACCCGTCCCATCACTTAGGCACAATAGACATCAGCCGTTAAGGCTGTGCAACTTAACTCAGCAAACTTTTCTGCCAACTCAAGGACTAGAGAGATGTACAGTATGCTAATGCAGTTGAGAAGGAGAAGGAGAAGCCATGCAGATGCGGTCCAAGGGTTTGGTGGCAAATTGAGACTAACCCTTGCACAGAGTTACCTGTGGATGCCACATGTTTACGAAAATGAACGTTTGAAAGCAGCCATAGCCTGCTTTTCTTATTAAGTGGCAGCATTTGGCAGACTTCGGCTAGGTGCAGAAGCTATGTGGGGTTAGGCCTGGTTAGTATTTGAATAGGAGACAACCAGAACATTCCCAAACTGTGGGCTAGAAAGGATACATCTCTGTCTACCTCAGGGCTTTCCAAAGTTTTTCCCGTGGCGACACACCAACCGGCGTTGGTGTGTCACCGCGGGAAAACCCGGAAGTGCCGTCCTTGCGGCAGCGCGCAAAAACCCGGAAGCGCTGCTGCCGTTGGTGTGTCGCCGCGGGAAAACCCGGAAGCGCTGATGATGATCAGCGCTTCTGGGTTGTGTGGCAACACACCAGACTATGTGTGGCGACACACTTTTGTGTCGCGACACACAGTTTGGAAAGCTCTGGTCTACCTATTACTCCAGCTAAATTGGCTTCTGGATTATAAAAGATGTTTATTATGGGCCTCAGCAATTAATTTTCTGTGGCGGTTTCTCTCTAGAAAAAAAAAATCCTTTCTATCATTCTGTTGGGACAAAAATGTAGATTTCTATGATTTCCCTAACTCTCAAACTCCAAATTAAGCCTTCCAATTTGCATGTTGAAGTCATTAAAAAAAAGAAAACATAAATCTAGGTCTCCCCTGTGGTGCATTATCTTCATACAGCATCTCCTTCCTGTCGCCTAATCCAGAGACTTCCTGACTCTAAGATGCCAATGGAGAGTTAACTTTCCTACAGGAGCTGGTAAAAATGACACCTTAGCAATAGGCTACAGGCTGTATAATCAGCTGTGCAGCCATACGGGCTGTATAAATAGCAAGTTGGCATATTTGCTGGTCTAGGAAAAGACAGCTTATCCTATCAGACTGTAACATCCGACTGTCCATTACTGTAATTTGCAGTTTGCAGTAGTATTTTCCACTGGCATCCACAGGCTACAGTAAATGGCTTTTATGAAGAGATGAACAGAGATGAAATAATACTCACAGTATCATTTTAAGGATGCTCTTAATAGATTATTGATACCCCAGTTGAACAAATCCATGCAATTATTCAATCATGCAAAAAAGAAAGAATATATTTATTTATTTATTTATTTATTTATTTATTTATCTATCAAATTTATCACCGCCCATCTCTACCGCAGTAGACTCTGGGTGGTTTACAATAAAATATTAAAACCAAAAAACCTATAAATCATTAAAATACAATATCATAATAAATAGAAATAGAAAAAATCCAGAGGATGGTAAGATCTTAAAAGGAGGTTATTACTAAGCTAACCACCCCCAGGAGGAACTATCACTTCCTTTGTCCCACGCAAGGTGGCAGAACCAGGTCTTTAAAGACCTCCGGAAGGCCAGGAGGGAGGGCACCTATATTATACTGTATATGTGAAACAAAAAAAAAAGATAACAAAGGAAATATGACAGATCGCAAAATTCCATAAAATTTAAAACTCAGCTCTTGCAAGCCAGTTATTCTAGCCTTGTTCTCTGTTCAGCTGCTGGTCCATCTTTCCAGCTACTGTACAAGGAAAAGTATGGTTCAGTGAAGTGTGTGCATTTCCACATTATGATCTAGTATCTACTAACTATCAAAGACAATTTAAACAATTATGTAGTCAAATTACACAAAATCCTGTTAATCCCTCCTCTGAATAACCAAAAAAGCTTTAACAGCCACTGTAGAAAACTGCCAGCATTTAGCAAATTACTTGAACAACTAAGATAAAACTGGAAAAACATGTTTATATGCCATAGGTATAATTACTAAATGGAAATGTTCAGTTTTATTATGACTTAATTGAAATGTTTATTTTCAAAATATATTAGTTGATAGCATCCTTCTGAGCTCATAATAAAAGACCAACACAAGAAATTCATAAATATTCTCCTGCTCTGTTTATGAAGAAAGGGGCCTAGGTTACATGTTATTTGTCTAAATTAAATTGATGGGGAGGAAGCTATTAATAAAAGTAAAAGATTGACACCAAGGGATTTCTCACAGGACATTAAAAATACAGCAATATTGTTCCATATGTTATACTAAAGATGCTTACCTTCCTTTCCAGCATAGTTCTCAAATATATAAATTTATATAATATAAACAGAAATGTCTTAAGTCACTGTCTAACAAACAACACAGAGACTGCATTCACACAACACAGTTAAATCAGATCAGTTAAAGATCTATGGGCTACATTGTAGCAGCATACTAAACTTGATTAGTGTTAAACTTGGTTGGATTATATTTGGGTGGGGTAGAGGGGGGTACTTAGCTTCATTCTGCCTGTTGGTTACTTCATGCTTTCACTGTATTGTGTGAATCTAGAAAATGGATACACTCAGTAAAGTGTGTTTTGCAGATGCAATGACAGGGACTTAAATGTGTCCTTGTACAATCACTCCTTGAACTGAGATGTTGTCACAAAAATGATCTTACCCAAATTCTTCCACCCACTAAACTTTATAGACATTTGTCATTTGGAGCTATGTTTTCACTCATCAGGAGTTTCTTGAGATGACACATTTTTTTTAGAAAGGAAAGTCTCTGTTAAAGGAAGGACTCATTCAAGGGAAGCTTGACTTCTGGTGACTTCATGGGCATGTCCATATAGCTTTCCTGGATCAGTGCAGAAGTACTTTGATGGAGGTCCCACATTCAAGTACTAACTAGGCCCAAACCAACAGAGGAATCATGGATAAGGCCAAAACAAAATTGACTTCTGCAGGTCTTACAGTAATTGAAACTGGAACTAGATCTGGAAGAAAAGAGAAAATGAAAATTGAGAGTCACATATTTTATGAAGGTAGCCAGTCTACCTGCCAGCTCTTCGTGGCAGATGGACAATACACATCCCAACAAAGGACAGATGCTGTTGGTCATGTCGAGACTTAGATACCCCCAGTGATGTGCTGCTAAATACTTAAGAACTGGCCCTGCCACCACACTCTAGGTTGGAGCTTTCCAAACTGTGTGTCGTGACACAAAAGTGTGTAGCCACACACAGTCTGGTGTGTCGCCATACAACCCGGAAGCGCTGATCATCATCAGTGCTTCCAGGTTTTCCCGCAGCGACACACCAACGGCAGCGCGCAAAAACCGAAAGCAGCAGCAGCGCTTCCGGGTTTTTGCGCGCTGCCGCAACGGCAGCACTTCCGGGTTTTCCCGCGGCGACACACCAACGGCGGTTGGTGTGTCGCCGCGGGAAAACTTTGGAAAGCCCTGCTCTAGGTGTTGAGGCTCAGCTCTGCTCTCGCTTGTTACTTTTTCCCACATCCCTAACATTGCCAGAAATTGAACTATTGTGTTTTCTGCTGGCTGTAGTTTTAATCACAGCAAAGGCAATGCTTCATAGACAATGCTGCAGTTATCATGTACTCTGGACTAAGGGCTGGCCATCAACCATTAGAGAGGTAACTCTCATTCTCCTCCATGAAAAGGGGAAGGAGGAGGTTCTGAATCAGTTCAGACTTGGTGGATCAGACAGTAGAATACGCAAATACACACATTAGGAAACATTTGGGCAAAGAAATCTATACTGCAGAAAAGTTTTAAAAAACTGTATGAAAAAAAGTATGTACTGAAATGTACCCATTCACCAGATGTGCAAAAATGCATATGAATAGTCACATGAAGTTCCTAAAGAATGGGGCCAAACTGAACGTGTTTAGCCAGTTTGGTCTAGTGGTTAAGGCAACGGGCTAGAAACCAGGTGTGAGGTTCGTAGTTCTTGAATCCCAAAACCAGTAACTTCATCCACAGGTCGTTTAGAATATGGAAATGTTCTTTATTAGGATAAGTAACTCGATCCAGATCGAAGCCACAAATGGCTGTTCCCGCGCAAAGTGGTTAGAAAAAGCATTCCACTCCCCCCTGTGCCAGCCCCTCACTTTTCCCCAGCAAAGCAGTTTAAGAAGAAACAATAAAACAATTCACATTCCCTTGTCATTTCCTTCAGTACTTTTCCCTCTCTCCCCTGTACCATTCCCAGAGCTTCCCGGATGGTTCCAACGTGCCTGACCTTGGCTGTAAATCACCCAAACAACTTCTAACGTTCTCTCTGGAAGGCTGGTGTTCATCTCCCTCCCTCCCCCCAACCTCCAGCAATTCCTTTTTGCTCTACTCGCATCTTACCCAAAACTAAACCCCATGGCAGGATCTTACCTTTAACCACATTTAACTATTCTGGCCAAAGGCTCAATTCTGACACCAGGAGACTGAGAGTTCTAGTCCCGCCTTAGGCATGAAAGCCAGCTGGGTGACCTTGGGCCAGTCACTCTCTCTCAGCCCTAGGGAGGAGCCAATGGCAAACCAGGAGACTGAGAGTTCTAGTCCCACCTTAGGCATGAAAGCTGGCTGGGTGACCTTGGGCCAGTCACTCTCTCTCAACCCTAGGAAGGAGCCAATGGCAAACCAGGAGACTGAGAGTTCTAGTCCCACCTTAGGCATGAAAGCTGGCTGGGTGACCTTGGGCCAGTCCCTGTCTCTCAGCCCTAGGAAGGAGCCAATAGCAAACCAGGAGCCTGAGAGTTCTAGTCCCGCCTTAGGCATGAAAGCCGGCTGGGTGACCTTGGGCCAATCACTCTCTCAGCCCAACTCACCTCACAGGGTTGTTGTGGTGGGGAAAATAGGAGGAGGAAAGAGTATGGGGTATGTTCGCCACCTTGAGTTATTTATAAAAATAATAACGGCAGGATAGAAAATAAATAAATAAATAAATAATGTGTAACTGATGAGAAATTTGGAGAGGATACAACTGTCAGAATCAACTGTCCCTAGAAAGTTTCTGGGAGTGTGGGGCTAAATAATCATCTGCTAATTGCTTAGAATGAAATAGTCCTTAAAAACAGAGCTACAATCGTTAGAGAATCAGAGATATCTGGATTCAACCACTGCCCAATCAAAAAAAATTAGAGGGTAGTCTTAGGCCATTTGTTGTCAGTATGATCTATTCCACATGCCTGTTAGGAGGATTAATGTCCTGGCAACCGCATGTTCCCCCAACATGATTTTTATCTCATTCCATCCCAAATTTAATAGGTTTATGACATTCCTTTGTTGCACATAAAAAAGGATCAGGGCTTAAATTGCACAACTGAATCCACCATATTGACAAACCCATCCTCCACCCCTCATGGACGCTCCTGTTGTCCCTTGCCGTCCACAGGAAAGTGTACTCATATAACCTTTCCAGCTTTGATCAGCCATTGGTGGATATCCAGGAGAGGTGCCTGAATGTTAGGAGGGAAGGCAAAAGATACACGCCATTGGCCAGTCATCATCCAATCAACATCCTCGGTTCTTTTTTTATTATTATTAAGAATTTTTTCATAAGATAACAGACAAGTCTAAATAGAAAGAAAGAAAAGAGAAAAAGAGTAAAGAGTAAAGAAGAAAAAAGTGCAAGAAATTAAAGATAGAAAAAGAGACAAAAATCAAGAGATATATAGTAAGTGGCTTCCAACCTTCTTTCCAACAGATATTTACAAGCTTATCCCTCTTCTCTCTTAGATGTTATACAAATCCCTTCAACCCCTTACTTAGTCCACATCTTTTTCAATCATCAAATCCACAAATCATCATTTCAATCCACATCCTTTAAATATTATCTCACTGTTCTGCCAAGTGTCCAAGCAGTGATCAGGTGCTCAGGCAATTGGTTCTTTTTAGATCCCGAGACAAACAAGCACGCCAGTGGACAAAGAAACTTAAAGCTTTATTATAAACTTAAGCAAACAAAGTTAACTAGTCGAAGATAATATTTGTAGCTCAGGGTTAAACTGTGGAGTCCTTGGTGCTCTCTGAGCCTTGTTTTCTTGCAGACATTTCATTGCCCGACTAGGCAACACTGAGCAGGGTCACACTGAAGATGTTGCCTAGTCGGGCAATGAAACGTCTGCAAGAAAACAACAAGGCTCAGAGAGCGCCAGGGACTCCACAGTTAACCAGAAACACAGTTTAGGCAGATTAAACAAAAGCATAAAAAGCATTGCATAAAGAAAGAAATCATAACATACTGTACCTAAGCAAGTTGACACCTTTATTCCCTTTTGCTACCAGGAGCCTCCTGACCACGTTAGCAGGAATAACCCCAAAAGGATGGCTTTAAGTTCTACAGCTCCCAGTGTCCCGAGTCTGTATAGAAGCTCCCAAACTCAAAAGACAATCCTAAGGTTTTTATCAAAGTCTGGCCCTCAAACCTTGTGACCATGTTTCCATGGTTGCCGGCTGCGAGACCTGACCTTGACTAGGAAGCTCTCAGAGTCTGTGCACCGGTTTATGACATAATCCAAAAACTGGGGAGTCTTTGGTGCTCTCTGAGCCTTGTTGTTTTCATGCAGACATTTCATTGCCAGGCAATATAATCCAAAAACCTGGGAAGCCATACAGACAAGCTAGTGCCTAACGTCAACAACAATCTCTTATCCCCCCCCCCCATTCCAAGCCGCTGGAGGGGCTGTTGGAGGAGT
This sequence comes from Charina bottae, assembly GCA_023362775.1. Taxonomy (NCBI): domain Eukaryota; kingdom Metazoa; phylum Chordata; class Lepidosauria; order Squamata; family Charinaidae; genus Charina; species Charina bottae. The sequence goes on from JALMGJ010000003.1 coordinate 134,372,493, forward strand.
GGACTTATGCTTAAACTAACAATCTGGGGGTTTTCTCTTCTCCCCTCCCCTCATTCCAAACAGAAATAAAAACAAGCCAGTTAAACAAATAAAATAAACTCTAATCCTCTTCGTGTGAGGGAGTAACGAAAGAACAAAGGTCTTCCTCAAATAACAAAGGTCTTCCACATTTCCGCTACACTCACCACCAGCAGCAGCAGTGAGGACATGCATTTTCTTAACCAGCTGATATACAGTAGCAATAATAGTCAAGCAGAACAGCATTAACCAGTAGAGCTGTGCATTTCATCCGATACAGCTTCTAAAATGTGCTTTGGAGCATGCAAGTGCATGATCGTAGCACTTTTTACAACACCTTAATGCAGCCGTTCCTCTGCACTCTGAAATACTTTGGAGACTGAATCAGAAACATTTTCCTACTATCCAAGTGGATTTTTCCCCCCCAATACAGGAAAGGCTGAAATACACTCAGGAACCCTAATGAAGAAAGACTTTAAAAAGGTAACCCAGGGCTGCCAACTCTGAGCTCTTTAATGAAGAAAGGAGGGATTTAAAACATTAATAATAACGATATCATGACTAGGTTATCATTAATTAATATGCGCACTTTGATTCATTACTGTTGTTTCACTCTGAATAGAAATGTAGCTATTGGAGGGTTCAACAGATCATATAATTAATCACAAGCCATCATATGATTAATCAAAATGTCTTTAAAGCTGCCACATTAGAAACAAAAAATTCAGGATTAACTCAGCTCTGTAAATATTCACTTGAAAAAGCCAGGATGGGTTATGAAAGAATGAGCAGTGGCTGTGATTTTAATAAAACACCAGCCCCGGCATATTAGAAATTCAAAGCACTTTTTAACAAGATTTTCATTCTCCTCCACTTTATTAAACATACATTATACATAGCAGCGTCTAAAGGGATTTCTCCGGTGCCATGCTAAAATTGCCTGTTTGATCTCGCTCCCTCCCTTTAAGGAGACAACCTGGCGTCTTTTTTGTCTTTTTGGCTAATAGTGGGATTTTTCTGTCCTCCCCCTCCCTTAAGAATAAAGAATGAAAGGAAACAAAACAAACCTGATTAAGTATTTCTGGGCCACTGTTCATAGTTTTATTAGGAGTTGCCTGTAGACAGAAGGCTGGAGATAAATGGAAGATAACCGGAAGACGAGCGACACATTCGGTCAGTGTTTCTCAACCTCAGCAACTTTAAGCTGTGTGGACTTCAATTCCCAGAATTCCCCAGCCAGCATGGCTGGCTGGGGAATTCTGGGAATTGAAGTCCACACAGCTTAAAGTTGCTGAGGTTGAGAAACACTGCATTAGGTCAAGGAGTCAATTTCCATTGTATAAATATAATCCCCTCCTCCCCCTATATTTTCCACCAACTAATTCAGATCCAATCAAAATTATTTACACAGCAGGATTCCCCAGGGCTCCATTTAGAAGCTGCTTTCCCATGTAATGTGACAATATTATCACGATCTTTAGCCTTGATAGGTCCTTGAAATAATGTCTGTGTGTTTCAAACAGCACTAGCTCTTGCATTTATATAGATCTCCACATTAGGGAAAGCTGAATAAAACATTCGGACTGCAGAAGCCAACGGTGTGAAAGGAATGATAAGAAGGGGCTGATAAGAAGGGGCGGAGGGAGCTGATTAGGCTGCATTCCCCCTGATCTAGCAGACTGTTTGCAGCCCAGGAGAAGAAAAGCTCACAAAGTGAGAGTCAGCAACATATTCGGATGATCCCAGCATTTGGTGTGTTGGAGCATGTTGCCCTTAATCATAGAGGTTCCATTCAGGCATGGAATCTAATACTTTTCAGAAGCCATTGATGCATCTGAATATTTTCTCTTGATCGGAACAAGGATGCCCGTATCCATTGGATGTTTGTGCCTCTGTTATTCTGCTGTTCAAGGAAAAAGTTATCCGAATAACATGAAAATAAGAGTGAAATAAGAATGTTAATACACAAACAAGAGAGAGAGAGAGAGAGAGATGATAGAGATGGATGGGTGGATGGGTGGATGGGTGGATGGGTGGATGAGTGGATGGGTGGATGATAGAGATCCAAAGTCCACACTTTGTAGAGGCAATTATTATATATTTGAAATATGGACCTTACAACAGAGGACAGCACTGAGCCAATCTTGATTGATCCCCCCCAAAAATATCTAAGCAGCAGTCGGACTGGATTACTACTTGCATAAGAGGTCATTAGGAAATACTAGGTCTGTAAACTAGATTGGGAAATTTCAAAAACATCCTGGAAGAAGGCAATTATAAACCATTATATCCATACTGCAGTCATAAAACTACAAGGATGTATCCGTGTAGTCATCAAGAGTCAATCATGACTCAAAGAGACTTTACTTTGGCCTCGCTACACTATTTGTGGCAACACAAGCCTGCCATCAATAATAGTCTGATTTTAGAATATTAACTCCTGTTTTCAGACAATACACTGGACCATAAACCAGCCAACTGCATTTTAGACTGGAATCTTAAATAAACTTAGCCAGTGTTGTCAGCTTACAGTTCAATTTGCTATGGAAATTTTCTATGCTAGAAAATTAGACCAATTCATTAAGATACAGTTAAGTTCAGCCAAGCTAAGCCTATAGTGTGAATACATCCAATACTGTATGTTTTCTATCACCTATTAAAAAATGGTTGAGAAGTCAAGAAATGACCCCCTATGGATATAGCTGGCTCTGCCATTAGACAAACTGGAGCAGCTGCTTCAGATGGTGGACTGAGGTGGGCCAGAAACGGGGGCCAGAGGAAGGGAGCTCTGGAGATGACCTTGGAGAAACTATTCAGAAACTTCACCAATGCAAGAATAACATGTGCAAAAGCATGCTCTGAGACCGGGAAGCAAGGAAAGCATTAGGAAGGACTGGCTCCCTCCTGACTTCCTGGGTTATAAGAGAAGAGGGTTCTGTTACAATAGCCCATCTCAACAAAGTATAGTTCTAGTCTTCTTGTGGGATGTTTCCTGATCTGGTCAACCTTGAAAGGCTGACATCAAGGCCACACTTCCTATTCTCATGACTCACTATCTAGAGCAATGGCTTTGTTATATTTAAGCATGCAGCAACTTGCTATTTCAGCCAACTGTCAAGAAGGGGTCACTCTGAATCAGTTTGCAAAGCAGGCTCATTGGCTAGGCCTACCCAACACTCTAGATAAGCTTAATACAGTTTGGCATGTTGGGACATTAGTGGGAGGCTACTGGGTGTTGTGAGGGTTCTCCAGTCTTCCTTAGGGGTGCTACTGGATAGTTGGAATAAGAATGTGAATGGGGAAGTATAAGAATGATCCTGCTCTAGTGGCACCACCAATAAGTTCATCATTTAGGGTGATTGCTTAGGAAAGTTGGGAGTAAGTAGGATAGAAGTTTGGGGGAGAGCAGATTTGGGCCAGGGAAGTGGGGAGGAAGGCAGCAATATCCTATTTGTGTTGGGTCAAGGGGGATATGACAGGAGGCCATTTCAGGGGAAGGGAGACTGCCAATTTGGTGGAAATTTTCACTTCTCAAACAGTAACCCCAATCTGGGAACCAGGGTTCTGAATTGCTAGTGAACTTGGCCTCATGGTCTTGGGGGTAAATGCCAGGTCTGTCTGAAATAAGATCTTGTTCATTCATGGTATTGTGTCAAATGAACAGGAACACTCTGCTATTCAGCACAATCCCTTCCTGACCTTCTAGACTTTGTTTCAAGGATAATGGTAGAGACCATTTGTGTCTTGGTGTTGGGGGACCTCAAACTCTATGCCTTGGAAGCTAGTTCTGGGATGACCCAAAAATGGGGATCTGAGGCTAGGAGGCAATGTTTGACAATGCCTGCTCCTTGGAACAGCCTCTCAGTCGCAAATAGACTTTCTCCCTCCCCAACATCAGAAATTTGGAGAACATTGAGAGGAAACCAACTGGGTTGACTGTGTGGCTGATTGTCTGATAGTGACTGATGAAAGTGGGACATGCTGAGAGCCAGTTTGGTCTAGTGGTTAAGGCAACGGGCTAGAAACCAGGAGACTGAGAGTTCTAGTCCCGCCTTAGGCATGAAAGCCGGCTGGGTGACCTTGGACCAGTCCCTGTCTCTCAGCCCTAGGAAGGAGCCAATGGGAAACCAGGAGACTGAGAGTTCTAGTCCCGCCTTAGGCGTGAAAGCCGGCTGGGTGACCTTGGGCCAGTCTCTGTCTCTCAGACCTAGGAAGGAGCCAATGGGAAACCAGGAGACTGAGAGTTCTAGTCCCGCCTTAGACATGAAAGCCAGCTGGGTGACCTTGGGCCAGTCCCTGTCTCTCAGCCCTAGGAAGGAGCAAATGGCAAACCAGGAAACTCAGAGTTCTAGTCCCGCCTTAGGCATGAAAGCTGGCTGGGTGACCTTGGGCCAGTCACTCTCTCTCAGCCCAACTCACCTCACAGGGTTGTTGTTGTGGGGAAAATAGGAGGAGGAAGGAGTATTAGGTATGTTTGCCGCCTTGAGTTATTTATAAAAAAAATAATAATAAAGGCGGGATAGAAAATAAATAAACACAAAACACAAAACACAACAAATGTCCTATTGGTTGGATTATTTATTATTTTTAATTAAATTACCATAGACAGTTTATTTTTGCATTTACCATGCATGTATAAATTATATCATGTTCATTGCTGGGAATCATGATTGAATTATGGCAGTGTATACGACTGAACAACCACAACAAACAAAATAAATGGAATAAATAAACAAAGAACAGGCTTTGCACCAGGATCAGAGGAAGTTTAGCATGATTCAAAAGGAGTAAATCTGGTTCTTCACCTTGAAAACTGATTATATATTCCTTATAATTTTGCCCACCATTTTATTGCTTGCTTTCCATTAAATCCTTTTGATTTTGCCATAAACTACACTAATTGTATTAGAAGCAGTTGGCAGGAAAAGATGGTAAAATATTGCTCTTGAATAAAGATAATTTGGGCAGGATGGGGCATGGCCAGCCCAGCCCTTTACAGCTGCTTCAACCAGCAACCAGAATATGTTTTATATATTCAAATTAACTCTCCTTCCTTCCTTCCTTCCTTCCTTCCTTCCTTCCTTCCTTCCTTCCTTCCTTCCTATAATTTAGAATGACTATAACACCTTCCTTCCTTCCTTCCTTCCTTCCTTCCTTCCTTCCTTCCTTCCTTCCTTCCTTCCTTCCTTCCTTCCTTCCTATAATTTAGAATGACTATAACATTTTCATTGAGTTGAGTTTTCTGGGCACAGAAGTGGAATGTCACTCTTGTAAAATTCAGTGAAATCAACACAGTTATAAGTACCTTGTCTGAGAAAATACTGTCTGAGTGGAATTTAATAGGAAGTAATTGACATATGGACATAATTTCCACTGAGAAGATTAGTATCTTCTACTCTTGATTTCCACTAGTTGTGTGCTCTAGAATGCACTTTGCTTGTGAAAATTTGGTCATTTTCCTTCACCACTCCAATTGTCTCATCACACTTATGGCTGGAAAAAAGCAAGAGACTGTGATCTGGATAGAGAATAGGCATATGGGGAAAAAATGACTCATTGGAGCAGTAATGCAAAAGCAGATCTTGGTTCAGCTCAGCAATTGTAAAAAAAAAAATCTGGAGCTAACGTTAGCTGTTTCCTACCTGGTGGTTTTGGTTGACTGCTTTTCTGTATCATGAAACTAGCTAAGATCGCTTGGCATAATCCAATGAAATTTCATGGACTGTGAAATATGAGACAACTCTCATTAACATCAGTCTGTGAAGCATTTTGCATAAATTAAGTTGCTACAGGGCTCCTGAGCCCCTAATAGGACCATAGAAACATATACTCCCACCTTCACTACTTTCATTAATCTCCTTGGCTTTGATTGGGGTTATTGGCTGGTCACTCCATCAGTTCTGGGCCAATAAATTGAGTAGTGAAATGTAGGTTGCATTAACAAAGCAAAATCAGCCTGGCATAAGCCAAAATAAGAATCACTACTTCTACTGTCCCTAAATAGAATGATCTTTCAGGATTACTCAGAAATTCTGCCTCCAACATTACTTGGGGAGTTTGTTTGTTTGTTTGTTTTTGAGATAGAAGGAATCTACCTAAAGGTTTACAGTTTATGTTTCTTTATCCCTTCTCTCTGTCTGGATTATAATGGTGCCACTGCATCCTTCCATACTGATACTCTGGTGGCTCAGTGGGTAAGACGCCAGGCTTGTCAATCGGAAGATCGCAAGTTCGGAGGTTCGAATCCCTAGCCCCGCGTGATGGAATGAGCTCCCGCACTCGCCCCAGCTCTTGCCAACCTAGCAATTCGAAAACATGCAAATGCAAATAGATGAATAGGTACCACTTTGGTGGGAAGGTAACAGCGTTCCACGCGTGTCATGCGGCCACATGACCGCGGAAGCGTCTTTGGACAACACTGGCTCTTCGGCTAACAAACGGAGATGAGCACCGGCCCCTAGAGTCGGACACGACTGCACAAATGTGCGGGGGGAACCTTTACCTAAATAAGAGATAGGAAAGATGGGTTGACCAAAGGTACATTTGTGCTCAAGAATATTCATGCATCCAGTTTCTTGAAAAAGTCACCATATTGCAGGGATTGTTCAGCCTCATCTGAATTTGTCATTTAAGGGGCATAACTGTTGCTTACAGCCTTGTATTACTGCTTAACTGTAGCTCTGTCCCTGCAGTGCTGTTTTGACTCTTTTATTACTTCTTTCTGACTACAGCAAAGAGATTTATGCAACCATTTTCTTTTTTAGTTTCTTTTTATTGCTTTTACTATGCAGAAATAATAAAAAAGAATGAAAAAAGCAATAAAGGAAAAAGAAAGGTCAAGAAAAAGGGGAAAAAAAGAACATGTCAAAAACATATGTTCATACATATAGATTAATTTTTGGACTTTGCCCACACTGAATAACACCAGTTGGTCTTTCTCTTATGTCAGAGAGTAAATGCATTTCATCAATCCAAGATTGCAAGTAAAGCTGCTCTCCATCATAGCAAAACAGTCTTCACAGCAAAATCATATTTTCATATAAAACTATAGGTAGGTGGCCCAGCATCACTTGCTGAATTATTGTGCTAACAAAATTCAAATCTACCAACTCTTAACTTTAGGCACTCACTACTTTTTTTTTCCAGCAGCCTCTATTGCAGAGCTTTCCAAACTTTTCATGTTGGTGACACACTTTTTAGACATGCATCATTTCGCGACACACTCTTACAGCAGGGCACAAGGCAGGCACTAGGACCTATGCAGAATCACAGCAGGTTTGGAGGCAGCCAGGCACAAGGCAGGCACTAGGACCTGTGTAGAATCCTGGCAGGGCTTAGAGGCAGCAGCAGCCGCGACACACCCAGACACTGCAGCCGACACACTAACGTGTCGCGACACACAGTTTGGAAAACTCTGCTCTATTGCCTTCATTTTCTTATACCTAGAGAAATGGGGATCCAGAAAACATCACCCCCGCCGTGACCTCTTTAGGGTACGTGTCATCTCCAGCTCTTCCCCAAAGCTGGATCGGGTACCATTGTCTCCTCTGAGACCAAATAGTACAGACTGATTAAATCTCTGCCACTAAAGGACTTAGCAGGCATGACATAGATAAAATGAAAAGAGAGACCAGTGAAATATCATTAAAAGGTTCTGTGTGGCACAATTAAAGCTGTTGCCTGATGTTATTGATTCAGTAAGATGTAACTGTGCTGGCGGAAAGGCCAAGGCCAGCAAATCAGGAACCAGCAGTTCCCAGGCTCCAGACAACCGTTCTGTTAAGTCTCAACTGCTTCCCAACGCCATGAAGACACTGTCCAGGTATCCATTAACTTGGATACTTTAAACTCTGATTTAAACTCTGGAACACAGGTATATGTAAAGACCCTGATCTTTTTGCATTGCTGTGACCAATCAACCTTTGTGTTCCAGGCTTCCTTCTTGTTAGCAATAAATATTTTAATCCAACCAAATGAAGTCTGAGAGCCTTGTGCCAAATCAAGCCATGTACCAAATAAAAGGTTAAGAGTGGGGAGAGTTATGATTTATGGCTGAGCCCTGATGTGAACCCTGGCAGCTGGGTGCTGGCATCCCATCATATATTCTATTGTACTTTATCTTACTGAGAACAGGGGCAAAAATACACATCAAGCAAAACAGCTGTAATGTAATGGGCTGTGAGAATAACCTTGAGGAAGAGGAGGAAGAGCCACAGTCCAGGCAACAGTCAGTTAAGAGAAATCTGAGTCTGAAGCAGGAATGTAATTTGAGAAAGCATCTCAGACCGGACCCTCCCTAGTTCTCTTTAGGATAAAGGCAGGGAGGGACATTCAGAGTTGCAAAATTCTGTTACTGTAACTCTATAATAAAAGTAGTCTTAGTATTCTTAACTTTGGTGTTCAAATCTGGTCTAACTCGAAGGGCTGACAACATCTGGCCTGTATCAGTATATCATGCAATTGTGTGTTAGTTCATTCCATCAAAACCTCCACATTGATTGTCATATATAACTTCCATAAACTATGTGCCTGATATCTATCTTTCCTCCATTAAAGCACTCATTGCGTGCACTGATTCCCAATATACATTTTTGTTTGCAGTTTTCCTACACAACTTGTCCATTTACACAATTCTCTAAATGGAGGCATTTGGTATTCAGTTATTATACTGAGCAATATTCCATAGCAGATTCTTGCCAGATGCATGAATTACTACCAATCCATTCTAAGGAATCACAGCATTTCACTTGAGAAGAAATCCATCCCTAGGGAAAAACAAGGGGCAATCGGAGATTTTTCATTTAGCTCTGGCATAGGCAAGGATCAGGGAGAATAGTTAATATTAAAACAGGGAGCTGGAAACTCTAACCAACCATAGGGCCAGCTTTAGACATTTTGGTGCCCTAGGCAAAGTCATATTCTGGCATCCCCTATGTAAAAAGGCACCCTCCTGTTTCTTTTTTCTTCACTTTTTTGAGCTTTACACTTTGTTTTCAGCTCCAGACATTTTTTTTCTTTTCTTGGACATTTTCACCCTATTTACTGTGAATCACAGTAAAATGAAATAATTTTAATTACATCAGGACCCATTGTTGTCATATGGCAACAGTTCTGCAAAATTATATTTAACTCTTGACTGGGCACGCTGGCACACCGAGGGCACTGTTACCGCTTTTCCAAGTATAATTTCGATAACTGATAGTTATGCTACTCACTCACTCAGTACCTTCCTATCAGACCTTTGTCTTGTTTTGGTAATATTATCAGCTTCCTGAGGTCCATAACTATAATTATAATTTCTTTCTGTGACTTGCAACATCTGGTTAGCGTTCGCTACCACTCGACTGACTGGTAAGTGCTTTCAAAAAGCATTGAAAGAAAAAGTCCTAAAGTAACAAGGAAATATTATCAGATTTTATACTCATATTGTGTATTTCAGAAGTCTTTCCAATTTTGGCACCCCTTAAAATTGGGCCCCTTAACCTATTGCCTAGGTTACCTAGGCCTAGAACCAGCCCTGCCAACCCACCTTTCAGATTTTCAGATTTTCCTGTCTTTCCCATAATAAGGGTTTGAACCAGTGTTTTTCAACCTTGGCAGCTTTAATGCTGGTCTGCTGCATGGTCCATCTGAAGCCTTGGTCACTGCTTGGAATAAGACGGTGGCTGAGGTTTTGGATAGGATCATGCCCATGCGACCTCTCCCCTCTCGTGGATCCTGGCACTTCCCATGGTTCACGGAGGAGTTAAGGCAGATGAAATGAGAGAAGAGACGTCTAGAGAAGTGTTTCTCAACCTTGGCAACTTTAAGATGCATGGAGTTCAACTCCCAGAATTCCCCAGCCAATCTGCTGGCTGGGGAATTCTGGGAGTTGAAGTCCACACATCTTAAAGTTGCCAAGGTTGAAAACACTGATTTAAACTGTCAAAACAAAGCATTTCCAGATCACTTTACCAAGAGCTGACAGCTCACAAAAAAAGAAAGGAAGCAGCAGAATGTTTTCTCTTAATACGATCAGTTGGCATGAGTTTTGCTTCTATCAGATACCTTAGATTTATCCATGATCTTTATTTCGGCTTAGCACTTCAGTGGTAATGTTATTATGATTAGTCTCTGGCACAAAAATGACAATTAAAATGAGACGGTAAAGGTTTTGTTTTTGCTTCCCTAATGTTTGTAATACTGCAATGCAATTGCTAGACTGTAACTGGGCCTACAGTTTAGCTGTCCCTTTCATCAAGGTAAGCAGTGCTAGAGAAGAGAAAATACAGGATATGAACAAACACAAAAGGAGCAGAAGAGCAACAGATGACACAGGAGTATGCTGACATAACCTTCAACTCTTTAAAAGAGCCTTCAGAAGGAGAAGTTGCTCAGTTTATTCAGTGTAAGAGAAGAAGCAATAGTTTTAAATTACAAGGCAATGAAGGGCAGGGTAAACAAGAAATACTAATTAACTGTGTACCAGTACTTGATCACTGACAACTGTTTTGGGCATGAAAAGCAAATTTAATAATGCTGAACAGCGTGATGTGGGTGAACGCAAAGCAATACAACAGAACTGGGTTCTATTCTACCCAGGCTTAAGTGTCTGGTAAAAGACAAGGGGAGGTCATGCTGACTTATGGAAATTTGAATCAACTATGACTGATACAAATTATATAATTTATTTTCACAATGATGTCACAATGCATGTGATGTCACTTGCCCCCCTTCCCCTGCAGATGGCCATAGACTTAGACCAAACAGATGTAATATGCTCTTTTTAGTATTAGCAATTTAACTTTTCTAACTTGGCCTGGCATGGGAAGGAGGAAATGATAGTTCCTCATGGGGGGGTTAATCCCTTAATTCTATAATGTCCTTCCTGTTGTTAATGCTACTTCCCATCTGGATTTTATAACTATTTATTTATTATATTGACTGTATAAATTGCTGTTTTATATTTTATATTTTATTTTAATCTATTTTATTGTGAACCGCCCAGAGTTCCCCGTTGGGGGAGATGGGCGGTCATATAAATTAAATAAATAAATAAATAATAAATAAATAAATAAACTTTTCTTACTTCCTTAGACTGTAATTTTCCTTCCTCCCAATTTTTCTAACCAATTGCGTTGCAACCTCCTAATGGTAACACTGTTACCATTGTGTTTTGCATTTATTATCATACAAAGACCACATTCAGCAGTAGGTGTTATGTTATAAGCATTTAGACATAAGCATTAAAACATGCCATGCTAATTTGTTCTTGCAATTATACCAGACCTTGAAAAGTTCAGAGGATGATTTAAAATACTTACACATGTATTTTTTAAAAAATCTAAGTAAAAAGGTATTGAATCAAGTACTGTGTGCAAATCTACTGTATATAACAATGCTTTGTTCAGAGCCAAAGAATTTGTATGAATGTGATCTTCCCCTTTATTCTCTCCTGTCTTTTTCCTATTCCTTCTTGTTTCTGTTCAGAAACTAATACATAGCCATGTATTAAAATTAATCCTTTCCAGAATCTTTTTGACAGCAAACTTGGGAATTTTCCTTCCAGCAGGTCTGGGCAGGATGAATGTTTAGCAAAATGAAAACTCCTGGAAAATCAGGTTGATAATAGAACAGCAAACTTAATCCTAGTTTTCAAAATAGGAAGAGGGGAAGTACAGACCAAATTGTTCAACATCTATTTTTTTGTTGCTGTTCAGTCGTTTAGTCGTGTCCGACTCTTTGTGACCTCATGGACCATAGCACACCAGGCCTTCCTGTCCTCCACTGTCTCCCGGAGTTTACTCAAATTCATGTTCATCACATTGGTGATGCTATCTAACCATCTCATCCTCTGCCGTCCCCTTCTCCTTTTGCCTTCAGTCTTTCCCAGCATCAGGGTCTTTTCCAGTGAGTCCTCTCTTCGCATTAAGTGGCCAAAGTATTTGAGCTTCAGCTTCAGCATCTGTCCTTCCAATGATCAGTCAGGGTTGATTTCCTTTAGGATTGACTGATTTGACCTCCTTGCGGTCTATATTTGGCAATAGATTAGAAAAGTTGGTTGAGCAGCATGTCTGCAAGACATAGAAAAGAATGCTACTATTACCAGAAGTCAAATGGGTATATCAAGAGCAAGTCATGCCAGAGTACTCTTATCTGTTTTTACCACCAAGTGACTAGTTTGGTAGACTTAGTGAATGCTATAGATGTAGTATAACTTAATCTCAATAAAGTGTTTGAACAAGGACTCTTGTATCCTTGTGGACAAGATGGATACATTTGGGTTATAGGGTGCTGTTATTGGCTGGATTTGCAACTGTTTGAACAACCAAACCAACAGGGTGTCTGAAAATGTTACTGCAAAGTCCTGAAGAAAAATATATAATGGGATTCCCCCCAGGGCTCCTTCCCTCAGCCCTTGCTATTTAATATTTTTATAAATGATCTACAGGATAGAATAAGATGTACTTATTGGATTTGCAGATATACATACATATATACAAATACATAGAGACTCAGCATGAAGAGAGAGCAGTGGCCTTTTACTAACCCACTAGTTTCTATCTGTGTTAACTAAGTATTCAGGGAGCGCCTTAGTTTTCTGCCTGAAACATGGACGACCTTAAAGAAATACTCTCAGAATTTCGCTCCAAGCTTCGTTGTGACTTTAAACAGCTTCTCCATGATACTTGCCAAACTATTATGCAAGATATTCGGGATATTATACAAAACATCAGTTTTAAAATGTGTCAACTGGTTGAGGATGCTTTGAAGGAAGAAGAAGAGAATCAAGAGCAGGATGCTTTTATTGACAACGAGATTACAGGCTTCAAGGAAATGCCAGGAGACGAATATACTTTGGTGTGGAAGGAGTTAAGACAGTTCAACTTGCAAGATATTGTTGGTCTTGTCTTTCTGAAAGATTGTTTTGAGAACGAAGCAGTCCCTTTTTGTGGGAGGTTTCCAGCTGCAGAATTTGACTTTGTAAGGAGGGCAGTTGGGCTGTTTGATTTCTACGTAAAAATTGCCTTATGTGTAATATGGAGACATGTAAATGTTCTGGTTTACTTTGAGGTGGGATAAGAAATGGAGAATATGTATGTGGATTGATATTAAGGCTTGTATGATTTTATTTTTCTTTAATGATTTGGATTAAGAAGTATTCTATTGTTTTTAAAGTTTGTTTGATTTTTTAAGATTTATAAGATACAATAATTAGAGTTTGGTTATAGGTTTAATAAGGTAAAGATTGTTATAGTATTATTAAGTATAAAAGTATTATTAAGTACAAACTTTAAATATAATTTGATTTTTATTACAGTGGTTAGAAATATATAGAATAGTGGTAGGAAGGAAATATTAAATAAATGGGTTCTTTTGGGGGGGGAGTGGATTTAGAGGTTTATATATTTGTTTATTTTTTCATATATATATAAGGGGAAAGAGCAATTCCTTTAGTTTTATAATGTGTTAATGGATTGACTTATAGAAAAAATATGATTTTGGTTAGATATAGAGTAAGGGATTAATTATGGAAATTGCTGTATATTCTTGTTGAAAGTCAGAAGTCATCTTGGTATGTAATCTTTCAAAAATATTTTCTTTTTCTGTTTTCTCACTCTTTTTAATTTTTCTTTTTGTAGTTTTTTTTTGTAGTTTTTATCTTTGCTTAAACTCACTAAAATTCTTATTGAGAGAGAGAGAGAGAGAGAGAGAGAGAGAGAGAGAGAGAGAGAGCAGGAGCACACACATACCCAGAGACAAGAGATATATAAAAGGTAAAGGTTCCCCCCACACATTTGTGCAGTCATGTCCGACTCTAGGGGCTGGTGCTCATCTCCATTTGTTAGCCGAAGTGCCAGTGTTGTCCGAAGACACTTCCATGGTCATGTGGCCAGCATGATGCACGCAGAACGCTGTTACCTTCCCACCAAAGTGGTACCTATTAATCTACTTGCATTTGCATGCTTTCAAATTGCTAGGTTGGCAAGAGCTGGAGCTAGTGCGGGAGCTCACTCCGTCACATGGGGCTAGGGATTCGAACCTCCGAACTTGCGATCTTCCGATCGACAAGCCTGGCATCTTACCCGCTGAGCCACCATGCCCCCTTAGGGATGTGACAAGGGACAAGAGATATACACCTACCCTAATTAGACTCTCACATACAAACATATACACAAACAAGCAATACATATGCACCTGTCCTAATTTGACTCTTACAGACATGCACAGGCAACACGAATGGCACACTGATTAGTTTCTGGGGAGAAAGTATAAACACACATACAGAAACACATACAGGTACCGGTACAGGTACAGGACATCACTTCATTGGACAGAAGAAAACACAGATACCTCCTGGGGCACTGCTGGTAAAGGGCTAGGAAAGAAATCTTGAATTCTTCATATTTTCTTATCCTGTTTTTAAAAAATCAGATCAAATGAATATAATAGTGCTAGGCTTTTTAAAGAACACAGTCCCCAGCCACCTACCCTTCTTTTGTTTTTAACTTTCTGAATGGCCTTGGAACCATGTGACACTGTATGATAACATGGCCATTCCAGGAAGTATCAGAAAAAAACTCCCTTTTTTAATGGATCCAGCCTGGTGAATTTCTCATTCACTTTTTAATTGTATTCAAACTCTGCCCCTAAGAAAATGAAACAGACTCCAGCTTTCTCAATTTCACTGAATGCTTATTGTTTAGCCTGCCACCCACACTAGCATCATTTCAGCATCAGGTGAATAGATAGATAGACTGTTCTATTTTCCCAGGCTTTTAAAGTGGCTTTTATTTGAATTTTAATTCATATTGCTTTAGTTTTTGAATGACTGCCATGCTACCTAGTTTATAGGGTATTTTTATTTTGTATTTGATTTGATTTTATCATATATGTTTTTACTCAGATGGGGGAGGGGGTTGTGAATAGAATAGAATAGAATAGAATAGAATAGAATAGAATAGAATAGAATAGAATAGACTTTTGGAATAGGTAAGCCTTTGGTTGGATGGAATAGATTTTTTCTTCTGTTCTCCATATCTACATCAGCGTTTCTCAACCTCAGCAACTTTAAGATGCATGGACTTCAACTCCCAGAATTCCCCAGCCAGCCAATTCAGTGTTTCACTTCCCTGGCCCATTCAGTGTTTCTCAACCTAAGCAAGTTTAACACATCTTGAAGTTGCTGAGGTTGAGAAACACTGCTCTACACAACTGTTGGATGAATCATCACAGATAGAACTTTCCTGGAAAATGGTAAGAGAAGTTGAAGAATCCAGAAATTGCATGCTTGTTAATATTTACAGCTCACTGAACACCAACATTTATGAGGGCTCTTTGCTGAGAAAGCTAAAAAAACTACCCTTATTTGTGCTCGGTTGCCAATTTTGAACAATTAGGCCTTAAAGTCAGAACTGAAAAACCAATTGTCAAGACTCAGAAAGTTCCCCTTGGAGTACCGAAAAAGAAGAAACATTTGTATAGAATCAGCTCCCCTTGAAGGAGAAGGCAACTCTCCCTTTCTGCCACATTTTTCTTCTGCCAAGTTTTATGCACAGCAAGGAGACAAAAACAAAGATAAGGAGGATTTGATTATTTCGTGTTTCACAGCTTCGAGCCCATTACGGCTGCAAATTGGAAGATTGATGTCAAATAACACTAACTACTACTCCTTGAAAAATGATAGGGAAATTGCAGACAAATAACTCATGATTGCAGAACTGTTTTTTTATATAAATGTGTAACAGACCAATCAGTTGGAGAAGCCTATTTCATTCCCTTGCCAATTGTTCCATTTATTCTAGTGATTCAAAGATTTTCAGCATTGCCTGAGATGCTCCGGGGGGCCAGCCACCTCTGCTGGTGATTGTGCTGCAGCCGAGTTGAACTTTTATCTCTCTCCCTCTGGTCTAGGATATATTTTGAGCCAAAATCTAAAGGAGCAAATGAAAAGTTAAGGACATCAGTTGATTAAGAAAAGCTCAACATTTTGCTAACCTCATCACTCCCCAATACAGACTGTAATAAAAAAATATGACAGATCTCTGTAGAGTTCAACAACAGCCATGTATCCCATCACATGCAGTTATTTCTCATGAGAAATTATTTCTCTGGTCCAATAAATGCATTTTAATAATAGGTTTAGGATTAGAATAGTATTACAATTGTTACTGGACCTGGCTGATTATTATTTTTCTTCTCTGCCCAGCCTCTTTTCTGGCTCAAACTAAAAATGATAATTCTGGACCTATTAACAAAAGATGTAAAAAAAAAAGGTAAAGGTTCCCCCCACCCATTTGTGCAGTCATGTCCGACTCTAGGGGCCGGTGCTCATCTCCGTTTGTTAGCCGAAGAGCCAGCGTTGTCCGAAGACGCTTCCACGGTCATGTGGCCGGCATGACGCACGCGGAACGCTGTTACCTTCCCACCGAAGTGGTGCCTATTAATCTACTTGCATTTGCATGCTTTCAAATTGCTAGGTTGGCTAGAGCTGGGGCTAGTGCGGGAGCTCACTCCACATGCAGGGCTAGGGATTCGAACCTTCGAACTTGCGATCTTCCGATCGACAAGCCTGGCGTCTTACCCGCTGAGCCACCACGCCCCCTAAGATGTAAAAGTAGACCTACAAAAAAGTATTAGGGTGGCATTGCCCTTTCTTTCCATCAATGTCAGTAAATAAATAATCCCCCACCCACTGGAATATTCTCCTTCTCTTCTGGAAATGGGGGAAAACATTTGTTCTGTTGGCATTTTAATGCAAACTTATTTATTTGTTTATTTATTTATTTATTTATTTATTTTTATTTATCATATTTCTATCCCGCCCATCTCCCTCTCAAGGAGGGACCGTGGGCAGTTAAACCTATCCTATTTGTGTTTCCGAATATCTGTGCAAACTTTTTTTTAATTGTGTGTCAAATTAATAAATAGAAGGAGAAGGATGCATACAACAGCATTATCTTCAAAATTAATAATCATTATAATATTTTTAAGTAAAAGGATAGACCGGGTAAATCAGGTTATAAATAGAGAAACTTCTAGCAATTTAATGATAATATTTGAAAATCTTTTTCCTTGTCCCCTTGTCAAAAAAATATCAAGTTCAAATGTTGACAAACAATATCAATAAGCCAATTGCAAATTAGGGATTGGTTTCTCCTTTCAGGGTTTTATGGTAATTCTTTTAGCCAGCAGCCTTCCCAGATCCATTATTCTTTATGTCTTTTTATTTTTTTTTATTTTTATTTTTTTGAAAAATATCATTTTATTTACATTCAACATAAAACATAAAACAAAACACATAACACATAACAATGATTACATATAACACATAACAATGGTTACATTTATGTATATATATTTACATTTGATTTTACATTATCATTTTTATTATATTTAATATAATGTATCCTTCTTCCTTGTTTTTTTTTTGTCTCTAATCTTTTCTCTCCTTTATCTTCCATTCTCTTCTGATCTATTCTCTCTCTATCTTTTCCTTTCCCTTACCTTCCATTTTGACTCCTCCCCCAATTCCTTTTCTCTCTCATCCACTCCCTTCTTCCTTTTCTAACCCTCTCTTTCTCTCTCTAATCTCTTCTCTCACTTACCTTACTCACTCTTTCTAACCCTCCCGTTTCTTTATGTCTTTTTAGATTCCAAATACTAGGAATATAAACAAGAACACTCCAGCAAAGGAGATCGTTACCTTGTCGTAGTGCTGGAGCTTGAGCACCTCAATGAAACCATGAGCTAAACCATGAAGGGACACCCAAGACGGGAAGGTCGTGGCAGAGAGGTCAGACTAAATACGATCCCTGGAGAAGGTAATGGCAACCCACCCCAGTATTCTTGCCGTGAAAACTAAATGGATCAGTACAACCAGAGATATGTCGGTATACCGTCGTAAGATGGGACTCCCAGGTCGGAAGATGGTCAAAATACTACTGGGGAGGAACAGAGGATAAGTTCAACTAGCCCGAGATGTGATGACGCAGCTAGCTCAAAGCCGAAAGGACGGCTAGCGACCGACGGTGCTGGTGGTGAACGACAAATCCGATGTTCTAAAGATCAACACACCATAGGAACCTGGAATGTAAGATCTATGAGCCAGGGCAAATTGGATGTGGTTATTGGTAAGATGTCAAGATTAAATATAGACATTTTAGGTGTCAGTGAACTGAAATGGACTGGAATGTGCCACTTCACATCAGATGACCACCAGATCTACTACTGTGGACAAGAGGACCACAGAAGAAATGGAGTAGCCTTCATAATTAATAATAAAGTGGCTAAAGCAGTGCTTGGATACAATCCAAAAAACGATAGAATGATCTCAATTCGAATTCAGGGTAAGCCATTTAACATCACAGTGATCCAAATATACACACCAACCACAGATGCTGAAGAAGCAGAAGTAGATCAGTTATATGAGGATCTGCAGCACCTACTGGATAATACACCAAAAAGAGATGTTATTTTCATTACAGGAGACTGGAATGCTAAGGTGGGTAGTCAGACAACACCTGGAATTACAGGCAAGCATGGTCTGGGAGAACAAAATGAAGCAGGACATAGGCTGATAGAATTTTGTCAAGGCAACTCACTGTGCATAACAAACACTCTCTTCCAACAACCTAAAAGACGACTTTATACATGGACTTTACCAGATGGTCGACACTGAAATCAGATTGACTACATCCTTTGCAGCCAAAGGTGGCGGACATCTATACAGTCGGTAAAAACAAGGCCTGGAACTGACTATAGTTCAGATCACGAACTTCTTATTGCAAAATTTAGAATCAGACTAAAGAGAATAGGGAAGACCCACAGATCAGTTAGATATGAGCTCACTAATATTCCTAAGGAATATGCAGTGGAGGTGAAGAATAAATTTAAAAGACTAGATTTAGTAGATAGGGTCCCTGAAGAACTATGGACAGAAGTTTGCAACATTGTTCAGGAGGCGGCAACAAAAAACGTCCCAAAGAAAAAGAAAACCAAGAAGGCAAGATGGCTGTCTGCTGAGACACTGGAAGTAGCCCAAGAAAGAAAGAAAGCAAAAGGCAACAGTGATAGGGGGAGATATGCCCAATTCAATGCAAAATTCCAGAGGTTAGCCAGAAGAGATAAGGAATTATTTTTAAACAAGCATTTATTGTTTAAAAAAAAATAAATGTCCAAAAAAAGATGTCCTATTCATCATAGGGGACTGGAATGCTAAAGTAGGAAGTCAAAAAATAACCGGAATAACAGGCAAGTTCGGCCTCGGAGTACAAAATGAAGCAGGGCAAAGGCTAATAGAGTTTTGTCAAGAGAACACGCTGGTCACAGCAAACACTCTTTTCCAACAACACAAGAGATGACTCTACACATGGACATCACCAGATGGTCAATACCGAAATCAGATTGATTATATACTTTGCAGCCAAAGATGGAGAAGCTCTATACAATCAGCAAAAACAAGACCTGGAGCTGACTGTGGCTCAGATCATGAGCTTCTTATCGCAAAATTTAGGCTTAAATTGAAGAACGTAGAGAAAACCACTAGACCAATCAGGTATGACCTAAATCATATCCCTTATGAATATACAGTGGAGGTGAGGAATAGATTTAAAGGATTAGATCTGGTAGACAGAGTGCCTGAAGAACTATGGATGGAGGTTCGTAACATTGTACAGGAGGCAGCAACTAAAACCATCCCAAAGAAAAAGAAAGGCAAGAAAGCAAAGTGGCTGACTGATGAGGCTTTACAAATAGCTGAGGAAAGAAGGGAAGCAAAAGGCAAGGGAGAAAGGGAAAGATATAAACAACTGAATGCAGAATTCCAGAGAATAGCAAGGAGAGATAAGAAGGCCTTCTTAAATGAACAATGCAAAGAAATCGAGGAAAACAATAGAATGGGGAAGACTAGAGATCTCTTCAAGAAAATCGGAGATATCAAGGGAACGTTTTGTGCAAAGATGGGCATGATAAAGGACAAAAAAGGCAGGGACCTAACAGAAGCAGAAGAGATTAAGAAGAGGTGGCAAGAAAACACAGAAGAACTATACAAGAAAGATCTTAATATCCCTGATAAATACGATGGTGTGGTCACTGACCTTGAGCCGGACATTCTAGAGAGTGAAGTCAAGTGGGCCTTAGGAATCATTACTAACAACAAAGTTAGCGGAGAAGACAGTATCCCAGCTGAGCTATTTAAAATCCTAAAAGATGATGCTGTTAAAGTGCTGCACTCAATATGCCAACAAATTTGGAAAACTCAACAGTGGCCACAGGATTGGAAGAGGTCAGTTGACATTCCAATTCCAAAGAAAGGCAATGCCAAAGAATGTTCAAACTACCGTACAATTGCGCTCATTTCACATGCTAGCAAGGTTATGCTCAAAATCCTACAAGCTAGGCTTCAGCAGTATGTGAACCGAGAACTACCAGAAGTGCAAGCTGGGTTTCGAAGAGGCAGAGGAACTAGAGATCAGATTGCCAACATTCGCTGGATCATGGAAAAGGCAAGAGAGTTCCAGAAAGACATCTACTTCTGCTTCATTGACTACGCTAAAGCCTTTGATTGTGTGGATCACAACAAACTGTGGCAAAGTCTTAGGGAGATGGGAGTACCAGACCACCTTACCTGTCTCCTGAGAAACCTGTATGTGGGTCAAGAAGTAACAGTTAGAACCGGACATGGAACAACCAACTGGTTCAAAATTGGGAAACGAGTGCTACAAGGCTGTATATTATCACCCTGCTTATTTAACTTATATGCAGAGTACATCATGAGAAATGCCGGGCTGGATGAATCACAAGCCGGAGTTAAGATTGCCGGGAGAAATATCAACAACCTCAGATATGCAGACGATACCACCCTAATGGCAGAAAGTGAAGAGGAACTAAAGAGCCTCTTGATGAGGGTGAAAGAGGAGAGTGCAAAAGCTGGCTTGAAACTCAACATTAAAAAAACCCAGATCATGGCATCTGGTCCCATCACTTCCTGGCAAATAGAAGGGGAGGAAATGGAAGCAGTGACAGATTTTATTTTCTTGGGCTCCACGATCACCGCAGACGGTGACTGCAGCCATGAAATTAAAAGACGCTGGCTCCTTGGGAGGAAAGGTATGGCAAACCTAGACAGCATATTAAAAAGCAGAGACATCACCTTGCCGACAAAGGT
Organism: Charina bottae; assembly: GCA_023362775.1. Lineage (NCBI taxonomy): Eukaryota > Metazoa > Chordata > Lepidosauria > Squamata > Charinaidae > Charina > Charina bottae. Next base: position 134,393,659 of record JALMGJ010000003.1, read on the forward strand.
CCGTATAATTAAAGCTATGGTTTTTCCAGTAGTAATGTATGGCTGTGAGAGTTGGACCGTAAGGAAGGCTGAGAATTGATGCTTTTGAGCTGTGGTGCTGGAGAAGACTCTTGAGAGTCCCTTGGACTGCAAGGAGGTCAAACCAATCAATCCTAAAGGACTGACTGCTCAGATGCTGAAGGACAGATGCTGAAGCTGAAGCTGAAATACTTTGGCCACCTAATGCGAAGAGAGGACTCACTGGAAAAGACCCTGATGCTGGGAAAGACTGAAGGCAAAAGGAGAAGGGGACGGCAGAGGATGAGATGGTTAGATAGCATCACCGATGTAATGAACATGAATTTGAGTAAACTCCGAGAGACAGTGGAGGACAGGAAGGCCTGGCGTGCTATGGTCCATGAGGTCACGAAGAGTCGGACACGACTAAACGACTGGACAACAACAAAAAAAGTTGTTGCAGAAGCAGAAGAGATCAAGAAAAGGTGGCAAGAATATACAGAAGGATAATAATATTGGAGATAGCTTTGACGGTGTGGTCAGTGAGTTGGAGCCAGACATCCTGAAGAGTGAGGTTGAATGGGCCTTAAGAAGCATTGCTAATAACAAGGCAGCAGGAGACGATGGTATCCCAGCTGAACTGTTTAAAATCTTGCAGGATGATGCTGTCAAGGTGATGCATGCCATATGCCAGCAAATTTGGAAAACACAAGCATGGCCATCAGATTGGAAAAAATCAACTTATATCCCCATACCAAAAAAGGGAAGCACTAAAGAATGTTCAAACTATCGAACAGTGGCACTTATTTCACATGCCAGTAAGGTAATGCTCAAGATCTTGCAAGGTAGACTCCAGCAATTCATGGAGCGAGAATTGCCAGATGTACAAGCTGGGTTTAGAAAAGGCAGAGGAACTAGAGACCAAATTTCCAACATCCGCTGGATAATGGAGAAAGCCAGGGAGTTTCAGAAAAACATCTATTTCTGTTGACTATTCTAAAGCCTTTGACTGTGTGGATCATAACAAATTGTGGCAAGTTCTTGGTGGTATGGGGATACCAAGTCATCTTGTCTGCCTCCTGAGGAATCTGTATAACGACCAAGTAGCAACGGTAAGAACAGAGCACGGAACAACAGACTGGCTTAAGATTGGGAAAGGAGTATGGCAGGGCTGTATACTCTCACCCTACCTATTCAACCTGTATGCAGAACACATCATGTGACGTGCTGGGCTTGAGGAATCCAAGGCTGGAGTTAAAATCACTGGAAGAAACATTAACAATCTCAGATATGCAGATGATACCACTTTGATGGGTATGATCAAAGGAGTTGAGGAGCCTTATGACGAAGGTGAAAGAAGAAAGTGCAAAAGCTGGGTTGCAGTTAAACCTCAAAAAAACCAAGATTATGGCAACCAGCTTGATTGATAACTGGCAAATAGAGGGAGAAAAAGTGGAGGCAGTGACAGACTTTGTATTTCTAGGCGCAAAGATTACTGCAGATGCTGACTGCAGCCAGAAAATCAGAAGACGTCTACTTCTTGGGAGGAGATGAAGATCCGGTCCTGTGGCGCCACCTCTCCTGTGTTGGGCCATCCCCCTGCACAAAAGCTCTGGGCTCTGCATTGGAGGGGCCAGGCAGCTTTTGTGCAGGGGGATGGCCCAACACAGGAGAGGTGGCGCCACAGGACCGGAGTCAGCGGTTTGTCTTCATCTGGAGGGGGAAGGACACTCATTTGAGGACATTGGTGTTTGCATTTTGGACAGAGAGGATGGGTGGTTTGAGAGGGGGGTCAAGGGTTATGCCAACTTGGAAAATCCTTCCTTGAATAGAGGTGGGGGCCTCAGGCACAATCTTTCCCCCATCTTCCTCCCTGCTTTGTCTTCTGTGCCTAGGAAGATTAAGACCATTTCACAAGCTCAACAGCAGCATGGTGATCTTAACGATCCTCCTTTAGATGATAAAAGGACTTAAAATAACATCTCAATATAACCATGACCTAGCCCCAGGTGTAAGGTCACACAGCTACCTAGAAACATATTTAGGATTCCCTTACTAACTTTGCTCAGACTGAAGAAGCTCCTTGGATAAGGAGCGAAACGTTTCCACTGAGAAAATAGAAATCCAGTTGACATGATTCAAGCTACAGTCATTATTCTACAGTTTGCATAAGTGACTAATATACAGTAAATGTTATCAACTGCCTTCAACATCCCGAAAAAAGATTTACTGGCGTAGAAACCATAGTTAATTCCTCCATAACTGCCAACTACTGTGAACTTCAGAAGTACCATTTGAATTTGGATCAAGTAGACTGAATAATAAATGCTTGTGTTGAATAAACTTCCAGGACAGACTCTGTGATAAATCACACTCAGTTTTTACTTCTGCAAACTTTTAAAAAGTGTTTCCTCAGGACTGAATTGATCCAAAGTAATAACATTTTGAAAGACTCAGTTTATAATCTTGGAATAGATTTACCTGCTATTTTTAAAGTAGGATTATCCTACTTTAAAATTCTTTCATGGGTCAAAGAATTAAAATTGCCACTGTAACCTAATATTTTTGGGCATTTTCCATGTATTGCTTGCAGCATTACGTGCACATATGAAACTGATTCCTGCGCAAACAAAAATCCCAGTAGCTGCCAGGGTTTCAATAGGGTCAAATAATAACCCTCAGGTTGAGCTCAAAGAGGAGGTGAATTCTGTAGTCCCTTATTCCAACCAATGACTGAAGCTAAAATAAATGCCCAATCATAAGTCTAAAAGTGTAGAATATTAAATTCATTTTTCCCAACAGGCAATTTAATTTCTGCAAAGAAAATCTCACAGGTTGCGTCCATCCCTACTTGATATGCAGAAATATAAACTGGTGTTTCAAATCTAGTTACTATTTTCAATTCTCAAGAGTAAAATAGAGTTAAAGAGAAGTAGAAAACATCCAAGGGGTGTGGTGGCTCAGCGGGTAAGATGCCAGGCTTGTCGATCGGAAGATTGCAAGTACGGAGGTTCGAATCCCTAGCCCCGCGTGACGGAGTGAGCTCCTGCACTCACCCCAGCTCTTGCCAACCTAGCAATTTGAAAGCATGCAAATGCAAGTAGATGAATAGGTACCACTTCGGTGGGAAGGTAACAGCGTTCCACGTGCGTCATGCCAGCCACATGACCGTGGAAGCGTCTTCGGACAACGCTGGCTCTTCGGCTAACAAACGGAGATGAGCACCGGCCCCTAGAGTTGGACACGACTGCACAAATGTGCGGGGGGAACCTTTACCTTTACCTTTACCTTAGAAAACTGAAGTCAGGAAAGTAAAAAGATGATTTGAATGCTGACGAACAGCACCGAGGAGCACAAGGATCTACTCTCCATCTTTGATCATTCATCAAACTTGGGACACAGGAAGAAGGTAAGCTGTGGCAAGCATTTCAGCAGCCTAGTGAATAACTTTTCCCGACAGGCCTTTATCTGGACAACCAGTGTTAGAATCACTTTTTTGGATTTCTCGCCAGAGATTCTAAGACTAGCAGATCCTCTCCCATTTCTGACAAGAAAATACATTTCAGCAAGGCTCAAGAAGCATTTGCAATCTCTTTATCTCATTCCATTCCTGCTCCCTAAGCTAATTTTTCTGGTCTTAGGACATGGAGAAGGAGGCATCTGGCATACCGTGAGCACTTTTCAAAACTTTCAAGTGTTCAATTAAGTGTTTCCAAACATCCTGTCATGTCTAAATCTCACAATGGCTTACCTTGCATCACCACCACTTGAAAGAGACTTCGCAGACAAGCAGTTCATATTATAACCCAAGAATTGCTAAATGGCCTAAACTAAATTGGATTAGAATTTGAAGACCTATATATTCACTGCTATCCTGGCATTCTTGGTACTGTGTTTTGTTCACTTTGGTGAGTAGGCAATGGCAGCCAATTAATGATGTTTGTGTGGTCTTCTAGGATGACCAATCCATGAATGTCATTGCAACCAGTCCACAGATGTCCACTCTATTGCATCTGAGAACTTGCAGCTTCTGATGCCAAGAGTTCCCTTCTTCAAAAAGACAAGAAAGGAACTTACTGGTAGACTGCTTCTCCACCTACCTATCAATGTGTTTGCAAACACAAAATAATCCTTTTAGCAGCTCACTGGGTGATAAATGAGCTTTCAAATGGGAAGAGAAGAGTATGATTTAATTAGCATCTAAGTAAATAAACTCCTTGGATATGAACATCACAGAAAAATCAACCTCAAGAAAGGAAGCAGTGTTTTGAAAGGTCCAGAGTCCAGACATTTGAATTGTATCAGGCTTTCTTAGGAAAAAAAGAGACAGATGGAAATGTTGACACATTTAAAGGCATGGGGAGATGGTATACAAATGTTGGACTGCGTACTGGATGTTACTGGAACTGGCAAAGTTACTGGCCATTTGGCAATTCTGATAGGGTGATAAAATGGTCCTCTGGAAGTCCTCCACCACAAACTGTAATGAAACCAAAATTATGTCCGACATGTGATAATATCATCACACAGATGCTGCAATTACGTCCTTGCATTGTCTAATGCATGTATGAAAGTCACAGCATTTACCTAAGGGACCGTCTCATCCCCATCATATCGTCCTGTCCCACCCGGGCATGCAGAGAGGGCATGCTATGGACCCCATCTGTTAAACAATTCCATCTAACGGGGTCTCGGAAGCGGGCCTTCTCTGCAGTAGCTCCTGCCCTTTGGAACATTCTTCCCCTGGAGATAAGACAGGCCCCTTCACTCCTGGACTTCCGGAAAAAACTTAAAACCTGGTTTTGTCAATATGCCTGGGGTGGGAAGGAGAGTGTACACTCTTGGGGATGGCTAGTGCCTTAGGGTGGCCCTAGAGTGTCCTTTTATCCATGGACTTAAGAAGACTCTGCCATCTGGGTTTTATTATATTTATTACATCTATAAATTGTTGTTATTATGCTTATTTTAGTCTATTTATAATTGTATTTTAATTAATTATATTTTATTGTAAACCACCCAGTCCCCCTTGGGGGAGATGGGCGGTGATACAGTAAATCTGATAAATAAATAAATAAATTTACATGACAATTTCATCACACATTTGCCTCCCTTGCCCATCCTCCTATGAATATTGAAGATGCCTTGAGATAGAAAAAGAGGCCATTTTGCACCAGCTCAGTTCAAACTGAACAGATTTTCTTCCCCCACAAGGCTCTCTTGCAGGAACAATAAGTTCACGTCAACAAGCCATGAGGGAAATTGTAACAATATGATTGAAAATGGTTGAAAAAAGAAAATATTCCACCAAGATCTCATTGGAGAGTCAAAATAAAAGGAACGCAGCGTAGTAGTAGCAAATGAAGTAAGCTATCTAGCAGATTTAATTTGGGATTTGAAATACTAATAAGGGAAGAGGCAAAGAAGGCTCATAAAATAGAGGTTATTATAAGGGGATGTCAAGCAGAAGAATACAGAAAAGGAAAGGCATTTCTCTCTAAAAAAAAAAAAAGAAAGAAAGAAAGAAAAGCACACAAATTGATATTTATTTATTTATTTTATTTATGATTCGATTTGTATTTACTGCTCCATCTCCCCGCAAGGGAACTCTGGGCGGTTGATATACTAAATGGACCAACCAGATCAGGAAGGGATGGACAGGATTAGGAAAAAAAATACCTATTTCAGATTTTCGAAGCATCTGTAAGGGAAACCTGCATAGTTCACAACCTACCAAACATATCCATTCATCCATTTTTGTGTTCCAAATTCTTTTCTCATGAGTGTTGGTGACAAGTATTTTTTGCATAGCCTGCAGCTGCTAAGAGATTCACTGACTGTTTGCTTCTATAAAGCAGTTATGCCCCAATTGTCATCCAAAAACGACCCCAGAACAGTTTACTGATAATAAAAAAAAAGCCAGTTCCAATTTTTTGGTTTACTAACTGAAAAAAACATGGGGGGGAGGGAGAGAGAAAAAGAATGAAGACAGAGGGGAAAAGTTTAGGGAGGAAAGAAGAGACAAGAATAGTTAGGTACCAATTGCAAATATTATATGGCTCCGACAACAACCAGATCTTGGTCATATATACAATTTAGTTGCTTGCTTTGCCCAGTCTGGAGGCTTTAATGCAATGTTCAATTAACTACATTCCAAACAAGAATATAAAGTGAAATCCTAGGTCATAGGATAGTTTGGAGATCCCACACAAAGGTTGGAGAGACAGCACCAATCTTAGGGGAGGAACTCTACCCTTCGGAAAAATCCCCTGCTCATCACCTTTCCCACAATGGAGTTCCAATATTAGAAGAAGTAAAAAGAAGGGACTAGGGCACAATATGAATGCATCCTAGGAGGTTCTTGGAGGCACAGGATCTAAGCCTCCATCTTTCAAATGTACAACTGAATCAGAGGGCCTTTCCTTATTTGCTCTTAATCATGGCACAAATTATGCTGGTCATAGCTTTTCCTGCCATGACCTCATGACATTGTCTTCAGCTTGTCCCCAGCTCATGAGTAAGACAGGCTGAAATCATCCTTCTTGTCCCAGTGCTGAAGTAGTACTCTCCCACTTATTCTAACGTCATCCCAAAGCAGTCCTAAAGCATGGAAGATCAGCTAGGCTTTCTCATCCAGAACCTTGAAGGAAGTCAGGTGAGGCAGGACACGGATTGGCAGTGGGGTCAGCCAATTTCATGCCAGGAGTTTTCTGCCAATTCAAGGATATGCAAAGAGCTCAGCGGTGGGTAAAAGCCCAGAAAAACTTTCTGACTTTCCCTGAAGCTAATCTAATGAAAGACTCATTAATAACTAATGAAAGGCTCAGACTGAAGAAGCTCCTTGGATAAGGAGCGAAACGTTTCCACTAAGAAAATAGAAATCCAGTTGACATGATTCAAGCTACAGACAATTCCACCTGGATGACTGAGAACCTTCATAGACCTAATGAAAGAGGCCGTACTGTTTTCTTTTTAAATGCTGATCTGATCTTCTGATCTGCCAGATTACTATTGGGGGATGCCATGAGAACAGGTATATCTTGCACTGCACCACAATATAATATTAACGTAAGCACACTCAAAACAGGGGTAGAAAACCTGCAGGTTAAATGTAGCCTCTTGACTCAATTTTTGCAAAATCCCTCCCCCCCCAGATTGTTCCACCAAATTCAGCAGCTGTTTATTTTTAAAATCAACAGCAATAAAATAGACTCATTAAGCCTCTTATGCCTATTTTAATAAAACAACAAACAAGGCTCACAATCAAGAGGTAAAATGTTGCACCCTCCTTCCAGTAATGTCCTGCCATGCTTTCTGCAGTCCTCGATAGCTAAAATAATGTCTCCTTCCCCACCCGCAACTCCTTGCTGCAGAAAGTTGCTGTCTCTGTTCTTGAGTATAGAGAATCTACTCCTTCCAATTCAGCTGTAAAGCTAGACTGATTTCTTGCATGGTCGTAACTTGTTCATCAAAAGGAAACAAGCACAAGAACAAGGGTAGAATTATTATATTGCCTTTCCTTTTCATAGGAAGCCCAGTTGGGTGAAAAATATAATCACAAAAAATGTGAATAGGCTTTTATACTTCCACAAAGTCAAATCATATTTGATAAGATAGTTGTGTGTCCTGCTGGGAGGTTGAGTGCAATACACATTCTTTGAAGGAAAGAAACAGTCTACCAAAGAGGGAGAATGTGTTCAAGGGGTGGGGGGAATTGAAAGAAAGTAGAGGCTCAATTTGCATTATTAATGAACAAAGCAACCAGAAAATATTAATTATGATCATCAGAATCTCAATTCACTAAGAGCCAGTCTTCCTGCACAATCCACATAGAAAGGCCCATTCTGCCATTTTGATTTTCACTGAAATTCTCACATTGCTAACCGCAATTTTTCTGTAGCCTTGCCATTTATGAATGCAGAAGATGCATGGACCAACACAGGCATATGTATTCCAACACATTTTGGTATATCCTTTCCACTGTGTGAAGTTTTTGCAGTCTTTCCCTTAGTAACACACAGTTTTGTGCATACTTTTCTGGAGTTCCTGCATTTTTTGCAATGCTCCTCATCTCCCACGTGTGAAGAAAAGTGTTCTGTGAACAGACTGTGTTTGCCTAGGAACATCTGAGGAAGCAGTTTTGCTGGATCTTAGCTTTGTCTTAACTTCCTTCTGGCTTAGATGGGTATATAGCATCTTTGCAAACCAAATAGGCCAGCCTGGAGACCAGATTAGACTGTTGGCCAAAGGCTCCCTATCTTAGGGCATTCTCAGCATTTAAAATTGGCAGCTGGCAACCAGTGACCAATTCTGAGCTTGGAGAACAGTTTATAAATTGCACGATCCTATTCTTGAAAGCACATTGCCCTTCAAAAATGTTCATAGTCCTCCACATGTGTTGCTTGTAAGGCGGAAAAGAAGTACGGGGGAGTGGGGGAGAAAAGTTGTTGCTTGGATTCAGCTTTTATCATACCCTCCTTCAGCCTTCTTAGCAACTAGGTCGACCTCTAGCTGAAAAGAATCCCAGTCTGAATCTGAAACTTCTATGACAACTTACTTTGTAAAAAGAACCAGAAAGTCAGCAACTTGCATTTTCCAGTCATGGTTCTGTGAGGATGGAGGACATTAGCCTATTAATCAGCTTTTAGGATTATAGAAGTTGTAGGAAGAAAATCAATTTTGATCAAAGTGAGGCAGTCAATTGACTGATGTGCCAATTTTACTTTATCCACTTAATGTACTACCTGAGAATATCAAGGCTACTCGTTGCTTTAATCTCTCAAGGGGATTTCCTTCCATAGGAATAAAGAGCATGAAACATTTAAACACTGTCCTACAAAGAACTTCTAAGGATGAAAGCAAGATGTTAAAATCAAAATGCCATTTCTTTCCATCATTATTTTGTGGGAGTTATGAACACCTTGTTTATGCTAGCTTTGTGTACATTTTTTTTAATTCGTCAGTACAATAGAATTTTTGAAAGACAGCTCATCTCTGTTGTTGTTGTTGTTTTTAATAAAATGCTCAGAACTCTACTAGAAAAATATCAACAGCCTTATCCTAATGCTGCTTTCTTCAAAAATTCTTTGATGTCTTTGCATAGCAGGAAACTCAAAAACCCTCCCAATTGTTCACTTCCAGTAGAATGAGGTGGGAATGCAAATACTAGGTCTGTCAGCTTTGACCAGAATTTGGTCAAGGCCATCCTTGTAGAACTGCACCTGGGACTGGCAAGTCAAGAGGACTTCATATTGCCCAACCTCCCTTGAAGTCGGCCTGTATTTCAGTTTATCCAAATAAAAGTGTGAGTTGCAGATGGGCAGTCTGTGCCTTCTTGTTGAATTTCAGCTGCCACCAGCTCTTGCTAGTAGGGCCAAAAGGAAAGGAATATGGGAACTGCAGTCCAGCAGCACCTCAAGGTTGGAAGAGGCACACATTTGTAGAACTGACCACAAAAGATGTCTATGAAGGTTCTCAGTCATCCAGGTGGAATTGTCTGTAGCTTGAATCATGTTAACTGGATTTCTATTTTCTCAGTGGAAATGTTTCGCTCCTTATCCAAGGATAATCCAAGCTCCTTGGATAAGGAGCGAAACGTTTCCACTGAGAAAATAGAAATCCAGTTAACATGATTCAAGCTACTGACCACAAAAGACTTTGCAAACATTTCCATCAGGTTAGTGGGCAGAGAAATGAGGTGGATGATTTCTCTGAATGTCTCCAAAGGAAGGAGAAATTAACTGGCAATCTCCAAGAGGTAGAATTCCCTTTCAGTGGGACATTAAAACTGCTACTGAGAAAGCCCATGGGAGAAGTTTGTTTGTTTATAAGATTTATTGACCAAGACACTCAAAAGGGACTCTCTTGATGTCTTCCCTTAGGACTCCACCAACTGCTAAAGATGATGAGGCTGTAAGAAAAAAGGTAGGCTTGGAAATGTAGGAATTAGTTTCAGTTTCATCCAATTTTGCATTTTTTGTGACTATGTCAAATTTGGTTACTATTTTTTTGTTTAAATTTAAGAGTTTTTCTTTAAATTTGAGCTAAAGTGTGTATGTCACTTGGTGCCCATTTCTCCAAGCAGATGTATTTTGACCAAGTTCACCATTCTGCACATAATTTCTCCTAACATTTGGTACATATTTTTGGAGGGCATTCATATTTTATATAACATATTTTGGTACATTATTTTCATGAATATATGCTGTTTTGGACAGAATTTCCCATAGTACACCTTTGACACTGTTGCCTGGAAAATCTGGTGGGAATGTTGAAAAGTACTAAGTTAGGGTTGCATTAAGATTTAAGATGCAAAATTAGATTGTTCTCATTCAAATGCAAATTAAATGAGTTTCTCCCCTATTTCTAGATGTGACCTTCATTCAGCACTAAAAGCCTGGTTGAATACAATAGGGTTCAAATACACTCGCCAAATAATGTTTTAAAACGGGTTATTAGATTTTGTGTGTGTTGGCCTCATAACAAAATTGAGGGCTGTTTGATTCATATAACTTACTGTTGTCTCTTCGATTGGTATTACTGTTTTCTATCCATAGTTCCCTTTTGATTTCATATTGAAATTTCATATTTGATTTCAAATTAACACAGTATTGGGGAAAAACAATACTTAAAGATGTAAACGGGATGTTGAATGATACCTCTAAAGTATAGAATTTGACATTAAATGAAGAGCTTTGGCATTACCAAGCCTGGGACTTATTTTATGTAGATGGAAAGAAACTTATTCTCCTGATGTTATGGAATGGATTCAAACTATGTGTGATGCCCTCGATCCGTTGACTAGTAAATCAGGGTTCCTGACACAAGCCCCTCAGGAATATGAAGGAACCTTTATTAAAGCCAGTGATCCATTGCACGTTAAAGACTCGAGTGAACAAAGCTCCTGCAACCAACAGTTTAAGAACGGTCGCCCTTCCCTTCGTCTCTCAGTTTTCAGGTCTTTCTGGGTCTGAATCAACTAGTGCGGCAATATCGCCCTTTGATCTATCCTGGGTGCTGAATCACTCGGCCCGATACTTTGATTAACATGTTTGCTGTTCTGTGAATACCTCAAAGCCCCATCGCCAGCATTCTCCCCTACTTTACACGACCCTGTGAGTTTAACAGACTGGCAGGGTGTTCCTTCCTGGCACCATGGCAGGATGGCATGGATGACATCCTGACACTATGTGTCTCTTGTCCATTTTTTACATGTCTTTATTTTCTAAAAATGAGAGGATGGAGCAGTATGTTTCTATGTGGTCTAGATTTAATGATATCCTTAATGATTGAATTCAATTTATATTATATGGATCTTATTTTTTCTCTTTTTCCTATTTTTTCCATTTACATTCCCTTTACTTTAATCCTTTTGTTCTTGTTGTTGTACAATCCTTGATATATTATTTTTGTTTGTAATATTTCACTAGTAACAGTTTCAAAAAATTAAAGAAAGGGGGTGGAGGGTTTCAAATGCAATAAAAGCTAAGCATTCCAAGTCATCTACCTGTTTGAATTAATTTGTCAGTTCAGCTTCCCCTTCTACCATTTGTTCTTCTTCCAAATCACTCAAGTTTTAGAGTGGAAAAAAAATTATGGTTTTAGGTAAAACCAAAACCAAACAAGCAAGCAAAAACTATGACTCATTTGTACTCTGGAAGCATGAAGCAAGAAAGCCAGAAATGTTATTTCAATCTTCCATGGAGAGTGCCTTCCAATACTTAGTTAGGTATTCGTTCTTAAAAATTCTTCATCTCTAGAGGCTCAATAGCAGCTCCTGGTGAGGGTTAATCAATTGCCTTCTCCTTGTGGATACTCAGAAATATGAAAGAGCCTCCCTCCTCTTCTTCCTGAGCAGCAAAAGCAGGCAAAGAATGAAAGTGTCCCATTGCTAATATAAATTATTAATGCCTCCTTCGGAGAGACCAATTAATTAATTTCCCTGAAAAGTGCAGCATTCTAATTCTCAAGGGTTTCCAGTACATAAAACAGTCTCTTTGCTCCTTCCAGACGCTTCAATGTTTTGCTCTTGCATTTTCACAGGAGATCCGCTTTGCTCTGGCATTTAGATGTCGGAAGGCTTGGGGGCAGTTTCTCCCCATCTTTCAAATTAGAGAATGTTCTTTCTCTTCCACGATGACATAGCGCCTGAAATAAAATAACGGTGTCACTATGGTAGCCCCTTATAATGGACCCCCGAAGAACATGTCATAGAATCCTACAGTTATGAGCATTTATTAATGTGTTTGTTATTTTTAGGATTCTGGAGTTGGAAGGAGGCCATTAAGGTTATTGCTCAGGGCAGGAATCCAAGTTCAAACATCCCGGACAAATAGCTGTTTAGCTTCTACTTGAATGCGTATAATGTAGAAGAGCCCATCACCTCTCTTGACAATAGCTTCTTTGTCAAAGCAAGACTTTCCCCTTAAGTGGATTATTTCATCAGAGTCAGGGGAGCAAGCTTAGGCACAGATTTAAGAATCTGATGAATATCTGCTCTTAAATAATTATGAGCTGGATACAGTTCAAGGGAAGGGGGCATCTAGTGGAGCTATCTTTCAATTCCTTCAACTGAATGGCCCCCTGGAATGGTCCTCGAATGATTAAATGACAATCGCCTTGTTAACCATTTAGGAAGAAGCCTTAACTTCTTCCTAAATAAAAAAAATAATGGGAAAATAGGAAGAGGAAGGAGTATTAGGTGTGTTCGCCACCTTGAGTTATTTATAAAAATAATAAAGTTGGGAGAATGAATGAATGAATGAATGAATGAATGAATGAATGAATGAATGAATGAATGAATGAATGAAACTTATGCTTTAGTTTAGATCGGGGCATCCTCTAGTTTCTAACCTCAGCAAGTCCACTGTTGACCTGTAACTTTCCTGTGCAATCTCATTGTCTTCCAGAGCTAGTGATGTGGGTTGCGGTGATTGGCTGTGGAAAGAATTTGAGGTACTTAGAAAGGCCTCCTTTAAATTTTGAGATACCTGGGAATAAATTGTCTATCAAAATCCCTTATGTTAGGATAATAGAAAGGCGGGGTTCTTCAGCCTGATGCCTTCTACATGGATTGGAACTACAGCTCCCAGAAATCCTAGCCAGTACAGTTACTAGCCATGTTGGCACCTGCTGGGAATTCTGGGATTTTCAGTTCGAATTTATCTGGAGGTTACCAAGTTGGGGAAACCTGAACAAGAAGATTATTGTGTTAAAGTAAAAGCTGAGGGGTCCATGATGGAAGTCTGTGCTGATCTTTCATCTAAAGTTATCTTTCAACAGCTTTTCCACATCTCTGGAGACTCCTGTGTTTGCTTTCTGCTACTCACTAGTCAGCTCCCCACCTCTCTGTCTACAAGGGTCTCTGCCACAATCTTAATAGCCTCACAAGAAATCAACTTCAAGGTAATTTAATTATCCCTTCCAAAGGTGAAAATTCTGTTTTCAAAATATTCAAATCTTTTCATAAAGATCTTTTAAAATGCCACATCCCCATTGAACTGGACTGATGATCCTTCAGTTCTGACTTTCTGTCTACAACAACAACAAAACTGGAATAAAGGCAATGTTTTTTAAAATTTTATTCATTTTATTCAGCCTTTATGGCAGGGGTGGGGAACGTCCGGCCCACAGGCCATATAAGGCCCACGAAATCATATGGTCTGGCCCTCTAGGAGCTCCTGCATGCAAACCCCGCCCCTTCCATGTGATTGGCTCCCACCTACAAACCCCACCCCGTTCTGCACGATTGGCTCCCACCCGCAAACCCCGCCCCCCAGTGCATGCAATTGGCTCCTGCCCACAAACCCCGCCCCCGGTGCTTGTGATTGGCTCCCGCTTGAAAACCCCGCCCCCTTCCACGAATGATGTTATAAATATCCAAATGGCCCTTGGCAGAAAAAAGGTTCCCCACCCCTGCTTTATTGGGTCTGTGGAGAGAAGTGATAGGAGCAAAAGCTGATTGCAAAGAAATTAATATGAATTTCATTCAATTTATATAGCTGCCCATCTCATTTGCATGACTCTGGGCAGTTTACAAGTTAAAACAGCAAAAAAGCAAACTTGTATAAATAAAATTAAAACAATTAAAACAATAAATCAAAAAGCTGTAAAAGCACAGGAGAGTGCAGCTCACAAACAATGCAGCCATACTGTTGGAATATTTTCCTTATATGTTTACAATAAGTTTAAATTAAGGAAAGATTGTATAGGCAGTAGGAATACCATTTTATAAAGGTTGGTTCCTGCCATTATAAACAAAAGAGACATCATGTAGCAAAACCCATGTAAAGGAAGACATATATCTTATGCATAGAAAAACATAACTGTTTTAGCTCTAGATAAAGAGACATCTGTTTAACTATAAATAAGGAGGCACCTGCTTTAATTCTAAGATAAGGAAACATCTGTTAGTAATAAGCTAACACATTCCATTCCATTGATAATGATTGGCTAAATCTTTAAACTAAAAAAACTTTAAAAGGGAGACAGAGGTGCAGTTGAGCATGGCCGCCCATCCAAAGCTACTTGACAACTTTGCATTGAATAAATATAGTTTCTTTGACCTCCACTGATCATCCGGTAAGTTTTATTGATTTCCTGGCTTGAGAATGAATGGAGAAAAAAGAAGGGATCTGATCCTTCATATACTTCCTTAAGGCATCTTGCAAGCTTTTGAAGAACCCTATCCAGATCTGCAACAGTGAGGTTGTTGGTGGAAGGTCTCAATCTCAGCCTTCCATCTGATAAAGGTAGAGTCTTAATTTAATTGCCCACTTCACAAATGTTGGCTTCACATCCTTCAAGCTGGAACAGCATCCAAGGATAAACAGGTTCTAATGTAGGAATTCTGGGATGGTAGTACCAGAACTCCACGCAGCTTCTTATTAGTATATAGCAGAGTAGAAGCATTCCCATAAACTTGCACAAGCCTTAATCAGTTCAAAACACAAAATAAACACACTTCACACATTAATGTAAAGTTACATAAAAAAAGAGTTTACAATTTTATTGTAACTCACAGTTCCTTAGTAGAAACGGTCCTTGCGTGCAAGTAATTGGTTCTGACGTGAACCACATGCTTCCAATGTGGCCCACCTGGATGGAAGTATGATCAACGTGGGGCAGCAGCCATGGCTGCCATGCTCCTTGGTAGGAGATCCGAGCAGAAAGAGAGAGGGAAGAGAAGGGAACAGGAAACAGGAAACCGGGATTCAGCCCCTCCCACACAAAGCAAGTAAGATCAGGTTACAGCAGAGGCTGTCTCCTCCTTTGAGCCTGTGTATGAGACGTGCTTGGTTGAAACCCAATCTCTAACATCTAATGCAGCATGCTCCAGGCAGTTACCTCAGTGTTTATCAATTGAAAGAGATTTAGAAATGAAAGAGGCAGAGCAATCATTGGCAGGAATTTGCTCAGGGTATTACTAATTGTCTTCCACCTGTGTCCTCCCTAGTGACCATCCAGAAGGGGGTCCTTATGATGGCCAGCAGGTTTATTTCATTATTTATCTCCCAGGAAGCAGATCCTTCAATGGTTACTAGGCTCTTTGGTTAATGGCTGAATGGTTAAAGAGCCCAACCTCTTAATAAAATGGACATTTTGTTCCTATTGGTTTTGAACATTCTGCAACAATAATTATCTGAAGCAAGTCTCTTATTCCCTAAATTTTCACCCTAGGCCTACAAAAATGTGTGGGGTGATAGTATTTGCTAAGAGGATAATTTTACCTTTTTAAAAAATTGTGCAGGCAAGCATAATGTTCATTTCTATTTAACTACAGGTAGTCCTTGGTTAATGACGGCAATTGGGACCGGAATTTCCATTGCTAAGCAACATGGTCATGAAGCACGATGTCACATGATCGCGTCACTTCCAATGGCAGTTCCGGCACTTCCCAGTTGCTGTCATTAAGTGAATCACTGTGAGTGATTAAGTGAGTATGCCATGTGGTCGCCATTTGCGACCTCCTGCTGGCTTCCCCATTGACTTTGCTTGTAGGAAGCTGGCAAAGAAGGTTGCAATGGTGACCACAGGACACTGTGATGTTGTAATCACAAGCCAGTTGCCAAGTGCCCGGATCGTGATCACATGACTGCAGGGACACTGCAACGGCCAGAACTTCAAGGACCAGTCGTAAGTATCACTCATCCAGTGCCATCGCAAGTTTGAACAAGTGGTCATTAAGCGAGGACCACCTGTATTGCTTCCAATATTTTATTTCAGAATTTTATTTTATTTTAAATCATCTCCTTGGCTAATTCAATTATAGTTTGGGTGGTAGGTACCATTCAATGTGGACTATCACTCCATTTATTTTTGTGACCCTAGGACCAAAAATAAGATAACAAGGGCTTGTTTCACGTTCCTATTGTTCCATGTCATAGAACACTTAGAACATATCAACGTTTGTTCTATGAGAACATAACTCGCTGAAAACTTGTTTTGAGCTTCAATGAGCTTCAAACTTTTTTTCTAACTTTGTGCACACTCCTAATTCCCAAGGGCAGACTTGCCAGTCCTTCAAAGACCTCTATCTTCTAACCAAAAAAGTTTGGGGGCTTTGATGTAGTGCCTTCTGTAGTCAGATCAGGAAGATTGCAGAGGCTGTGAGAATAACAGAAGCCTTATGTCTGAACAAACGAGTCACCATTACAACATTTCACAGATGGTGGAAATCCACTGGGGATATGGTTGGCTGGTACAGAGGATACCTTTAAAAATGTATTTCCTTTTCCTTTTCTTTTCAGTTAGTCTCTTCGCTTGTGAATAAAGAAAATTTACTGCCAGCCAGAAATACTGTAATGTATGCTTGCCAGGAGAATCAGTCTGAAAAAAAGAAGAAGAAAAACAAAGAGACGGAGTGGAGGGAGGGAGAGAGAGAGACTAATTCAGGAAATAGAATGATGTCCACATAGGAATTTGTGCCATTTAAGATTGCAGTCTCAGGCATTTGGCATTAGATCTTTGAGCCTGATGCATCCATTTTTCCTGCTAACGTTTGTGGGAAGGTTGATAGATCTTTTTCAAAGCAAAATTAGCTGTTTCACATTGAAAGTCAGCAGGCATAAATTTACATTTGGGAGTTATGTCTGAATTATATGCTCACAAATTCACACAAGGAAACACAATATCCTTCTTTATGGCCAATGAGGGGGCCAGTGAATCCGTCAGCACCCCAGCATTAAATTATAAGAAATGTTTTTAAAAACTGCTGAAATTTCATGACTGCACAAAAGTCTGCAGATTGCATGTACATGATAGTTCTGTGGCCCGCTCCCCAGAGTCTGTTTTGCTGAGGGAGGATGCATTAATATTGGCAGGACAAAATGAAGCGTTTGCTGAAATAACAGTGACTAGAACTGAAATATTCCCAACTAGAATTCTATACCTATTATCAATTCACTAAGTAGTTTCTATAATCTTTCTAATCCTTTGAGAAATGTAGCCTCTGTTCCTTTATTTGCCCACAGGATCATGCTGCCAAAAATAATAGCATGCTGCCTGCCAAATGCATGCTGGACAAATTGAAGTGGGACCATTTATTTATTTATCAATCACTTCATCAAGGTGACTCTAAGTGGTGTACAAAGCCACCTGCCTGCCCATTGCAATAATAACCATAAACTACACTAACATAGGCGTGGGGCATGGTGGCTCAGCAGGTAAGACGCCAGGCTTGTCGATCGGAAGATCACAAGTTCAAAGGTTCGAATCCCTAGCCCTGCGTGTGGAGTGAGCTCCCGCACTAGCTCCAGCTCTTGCCAACCTAGCAATTTGAAAGCATGCAAATGCAAGTAGATGAATAGGTACCACTTCGGTGGGTAGGTAACAGCGTTCCACGCGCGTCATGCGGCCACATGACCGCAGAAGCGTCTTCAGACAATGCTGGCTCTTCGGCTAACAAACGGAGATGAGCACCGGCCCCTAGAGTCGGACATGACTGCACAAATGTGTGGGGGGAACCTTTACCTTTTACACTAACATAGGATAAAATAAATACAATATATAATTATGGTTAAACAAATTATAGTTAATAGAACATTCCTGGCACCAGGAACTTGACAGCACTCAAGTCCCAAAGCCATTCTGTAACAGTCAAGTTTTTATGAGCTTCCAGAAGGCCATTGGAATGGAAGCTATCCTTGCTTTAGAAGGTAAGCAGTTTCAGAGGAGGGGAAATAAATAATGCCAAATCTTTGTTGATCGATAATTATGTACCATCGAGTCGTTTCTGACTCCTCGCAACCACATAGATAATTTTCTCCATGTGAATTGTCCCTAACTTGGTCTTCCAATGGTGCCCCCATCACCGCTGTAACTGAGTCCATCCACCTTGCTGCTGGTTGTCCTCTTCTTCCCTTCCACCTTTCCCAGCTCTAGAGCCTTCTCCAGAGAGCTAGGTCTTCACATAATGTGTCCAAAATAGGATAATTTGAGCCTGGTCATTTGTTCCTTGAGTGAGAACTCTGGATTGATTTGTTCAATGATCCCTTGGTTTCTTTTCTTGGCTGCCTTTGTAATTGAGCCTGGGGCTCAGCAAAGAGAATTATTTTACAAAACTGGAAAGAAATGTACTGTATACTGCTGATATTAAGGAATGGATTCAAAATATGTGTTCTTTATTTTTGAAATGCCTTTATATTTGAAAAATGAGAAGATGGAGCAATATGTTTCTACAGTACATGGTCTAGATTTAATAACAATTTAACGATTGAATTACTTTTATATTGCTACTGTATGAATATATTCTTTTTCTCTTTTTTCCCTTCATTTCTTTTCTTCTCCTTATGTTTAGTAAACTCCTGCCTTTAAGAAGATTCTTTTAAGTTTAGCCAAATCTGCCTTTCTGTACTTTCCCCACATTACTTCTAGGGTACAGTCAAGATTGTATTATTTTTTATTTTTATGGTAGTTTTTAAATGTATAGTCTTTTAACTTTTATATTGTGATTGTAAGCCGCCCAGAGTCTACCATGGTAGAGATGGGCGGGGATAAATCCAAATAATAAATAAATAAATAAGATTGTATGTATAGGCCTTCCCTGCAGTAGCGCCCGCCCTTTGGAATATCTTGCCTCCAGAGTTGAGGCGGGTTTCCTCGCTTCCGGCCTTCCGGAAAAATCTGAAAACCTGGTTCTGCCGCCTAGCTTGGGACGGGAAAAGTAACAGTTCCTCCTGGGAATGGCTAGTACCATAATGGCCTCCCTATTTTTAAGATCAATTCACCTAGATTGGATTTTATACTTATTTATTATATTGTTTGTTGTAATTTTATATGGTATTTTAATTGTAGTTTTTATTGTAAGCCGCCCAGAGTTCCCAGATTGGGGGAGATGGGCGGTCATATAAATTTAAATAATAAATAAATAAATAAATAGTATGACTTAACAAGTGTTAAAACACTTCCTCTGCATGCAAAAATTCCCAGTTTTACTCCCCAGCATCTCCAGGTAGGATTTCTCACTATGAGAAAATGGAGAATGTAATCTCGCTAATGATGTTACCTAGTTGGGTTATGAAATGTCTGCAAGCCAAGCTCAGAGAGCACCAAGAGGGTTCAGCACTAAGCTAGAGATGTTCTCTTCTATTAGACAACTATTTATTTATTTATTTATTTATTTATTATTTATTTATTTAATTTATATAACTATTCATGCTGCATTATTTATACCGATGATTTAAAAACCAAACATTTTTTTCTTTTATTTGCATTTTCAAATAAATACTCATCCAACACTTTGCTGTCATGTTTGAAACGTCTTTCAATATGCGCAGTGTGTAATTTCAGGCTGTGCACTCCATGGGACCATAGTGTATACACTCATGAATTTTCTTTCCATGTGCATGAGCAGACAAGATATACCTTCCCATCGCTCGGAAATGAAGCTTCTAGAGTAGTATTTTTCAACCTTTTCACCTTGGAGGAATCCTTGAAATAATTTTCAGGTCTCAAGGAACCCCAGCCTAAAAATCACAAAAAAATTAGAAAAACTTCACAATATTATTCACTTCTAACCTACACAATCCACATTTTACAACAGCAACAAAGCAGCAAGCCGGCAGCTGAGTTGCAGCACGTAAAAAATTCCCACCCACCCTAAGCGCTAGCATTGCATGGCTTGAGATGTTCAAAAAACGTTGTTTTTTTAATCCCAACCTCTTGTCGAACCCCAGTTGAGAAAGGCTGTTCTAGAGGAACACAACCAGGAAGCTAAACTGCACCGAAAACCTTTTTCTGTAGTGTTTTAGCAAACTTTTATATCCAAATAGCTTACGATGGATCCTTTGCTACATTTTATTCTTATTGATTTTTATGGTTGGAAGGAGGTTCTTGACTGTTGTGTGGTAGATAAATAAACATAAGCCTCTCTCTCTCTCTTCCGGGTCTATGCTATGTGGCATATTGGGCAGTAAGGGTTTTCCAGCCTACCAAATTATATTAACATCATTTTAATTAATTATTTATTTGTTTTTATTTTATTCAATTTATATGACCGCCCATCTCCCCCAACGGGGAACTCGTTGTTATAAATTGTAATCCTCAAAAAGCAGAAATGGGGGCAGTAGATATCACTGAAAGATTTAAGAATGAAGCATTTTGTGATAATGGTAATGGAAGAAATTTTCACCGACGTTTTCCACATTCTCCATAGACAGTTCTTATCATGTGAAGCTACCTAATTTTACATTTTCAGGCTAATACATGAACAGAAATCTAGGTATTTTTCAAAATTCAAATTTGCTATTCACTTCTGTATAAGTGTTTACAAACATGTTGTTCTTAAAAATGCAGAGAGAGAGAGAGAGAGAGTATATATACTGTATAGTTATTGTCATTCTGTTAGAAAAGAGATGAGATAGATGGAGAGAGATGGAGAGAGAGAGGGATGATGATGATGATGATGATGATGATGATGATGATGATGATGGATAGATGATAGATAGATCAACTTCTGATGCAAACTTTTTTTAAAAAAAGTCCGCAACAAGTATCAAAATGGTATTAAATTTAGAGTGGAAAAACTGAAAAACCGACAGTTTCATCATCTCATATTATACAGTATAATATAGATAGGTACAGTCTCATATTTTCTTTCAGTTTTCTTTCAGTAGCATTAATAGCGGTGCCCCAGATATCTATCTCCCCACCTGTCTATCCTTCTCTCTCTCTCTCTCTCTCTCTCTTAAATGAAATATTTTGTTTGGGAAGAACTGAAACATGGTTCCTTAATCAAACTGCCTAACAGAAGTAGAATTTGAAAAGGATTGAGATTTCAAAAGGATCAAATGAGGCTAAATTTGAACCAGTTCACTTGCTGTGAAGTTATGTGAAAGCCATTGACTGTCTCCCAAATAGTTTTATTCTGTCTGCATGTCTTCCACAGCACATTAGCTTCCAATGAGAAACATATTTTTCTTGTAAATTGTTCTGTCTTTTCAGTAAGTACACATTCCAACAGGGCTGTTTTTTAAAAGAAGAAGATGAAGATATATTATCCGTCAAAACAATCATTCAGGATCCTACTAAATTCTGTTTGGAATTGTAGGGGGAAAGAAACAGCATAAACCATAAACCATAAACCATTTGAACACACATAAAATCTGTATCAACTACAGCTTGTTATTTTAAATCATTGTCCTCTGGTATACATCTTACTTTTGATACTTTTTCATAGGTAGGGCAAAAATTACATTGCCAGTTCCTACATCCTGTGAATAAGAATTCCTTACTGTAAGGACCACCATCAACCTGTACAGGGTGAATTTTGAGACCATCAGTTTTCTGCATCTATTTGTATATGGAAAAAGAAAGAGGAAATAAATGTGGCTATTTTAAAATGGTAGAATTAATGCCAAGAATTTAGCTGGACTTAGCTAAATCAGAAAGCGAGGGGCTACAGTAGTGTGACACCTAGATTCTTAGGAAGTGTTAGTTTTTAACATCCCCATTCTCTTCCTCCCACAGACATCTCTGTGCCCAAGTTTGCCCTTGAAACTTCCCTGCTCCAAAAATTAGGAGTTTCCAGGGGGGTGGGGGTGGAAAAGTCAATGTGGCAGCTGTGATTGTGTGGTGGAAGCCCCGGCCCTTTTTAACATGCACCTGACACCCCTGTACCTAAGGGAGGATTAGAACTCACAGTCTCGTGGTTTCCTGCCCATCACCTTACCCACTACACCAAACTGGCCCTCACTATGCAGATTAGTTTCTGTTTATGCCTGCATTCCTGCCCGATTCAATTTGGTTATGGCATGGTACAGGAGATATAAATATTACAATGAATTCTGGGTAGGAGACACTTGTCTTATTCATGTTTTAGATTTCCATATCTAATTTTTGCACTTTTGAATCAAAATGAACTAAAATTCATTTATTCTTTGGAATTCTCACTTCCTCAAATTTTGCAATGCAGTGGCCCAGGTCAGAAAAATACCAGTTTTAGGGGGAACTGCACACAATAATGCAGAGTAAACAATAGCATGCAAAAAGGCATACTATTAGGTCAATCCCCTTCATGGATCACTGCCTTGTCATGGCAAAGGGGCTTGTGTAACTCAATGAAGTCAGGTCAAGATGGACAGGTCATGACGGAGAGTTCTGACAAAACGTGGTCCACTGGAGGAGGAAATGGCAACCCACTCCAGTATTCTTCCCAAGAAAACCCCATGGGCAGTATCAAAAGGCTAAAAGATACTAAAAGAGCGGAGGGCAATTCCAAGTAGCTCCAGAAAGAGTGAAACGGCTGGGCCAAAGCCAAAAGGAAGCTCAGTTGTGGATGTATCTGGAAGTGGAAGGAAAGTCCAATGCTGTAAAGAATATTGCATAGGAACCTGGAATGTAAGATCTATGAATCAAGGTAAGCTGGATGTGGTCAAACATGAGATGATAAGATTGAACATCAACATCTTGGGAAACAGTGAACTAAAATGGACAGGAATGGGCGAATTTAATTCAGGTGACCATTATATATACTACTGTGGGCAAGAATACCTTAGAAGAGATGGAGTAGCCCTCATAGTCAATAAAAGAGTGGTAAAGGCAGTACTGGGGTACAACCTCAAAAATGACAGAATGATCTCAGTTCGAATCCAAGGCAAACTATTCAACATCACAGTAATCCAAGTCTATGCCCCAACCACTGATGCTGAAGAAGCTGAAGTTGACCGGTTCTATGAAGACCTACAACACCTTCTAGAACTAACACCAAAAATATATGTCCTTATCATCATAGGGGACTGGAATGCTAAAGCAGGAAGTCAAGAAATAACCGGAATAGCAGGCAAGTTCGGCCTCGGAGTACAAAATGAAGCAGGGCAAAGGCTAATAGAGTTTTGTCAAGAGAACACGCTGGTCATAGCAAACACTCTTTTCCAACAACACAAGAGACGACTCTACACATGGACATCACCAGATGGTCAATACAGAAATCAGATTGATTATATACT
Organism: Charina bottae; assembly: GCA_023362775.1. Classification (NCBI taxonomy): domain Eukaryota; kingdom Metazoa; phylum Chordata; class Lepidosauria; order Squamata; family Charinaidae; genus Charina; species Charina bottae. The sequence goes on from JALMGJ010000003.1 coordinate 134,417,097, forward strand.
TTGCAGCCAAAGATGGAGAAGCTCTATACAATCAGCAAAAACAAGACCTGGAGCTGACTGTGACTCAGATCATGAGCTTCTTATCGCAAAATTTAGGCTTAAATTGAAGAACGTAGAGAAAACCTCTAGACCAATCAGTTATGACCTAAATCATATCCCTTATGAATATACAGTGGAGGTGAGGAATAGATTTAAAGGATTAGATCTGGTAGACAGAGTGCCTGAAGAACTATGGATAGAGGTTTGTAACATTGTACAGGAGGCAGCAACTAAAACCATCCCAAAGGAAAAGAAAGGCAAGAAAGTAAAGTGGCTGTCTGATGAGGCTTTACAAATAGCTGAGGAAAGAAGGAAAGCAAAAGGCAAGGGAGAAAGGGAAAGATATAAACAACTGAATGCAGATTTCCAGAGAATAGCAAGGAGAGATAAGAAGGCCTTCTTAAATGAACAATGCAAAGAAATCGAGGAAAACAATAGAATGGGGAAGACTAGAGATCTGTTCAAGAAAATCAGAGATATCAAGGGAACCTTTTGTGCAAACATGGGCATGATAAAGGACAAAAAAGGCAGGGACCTAACAGAAGCAGAAGAGATTAAGAAGAGGTGGCAAGAATACACAGAAGAACTATACAAGAAAGATCTTAATATCCCTGATAAATACGATGGTGTGGTCACTGACCTTGAGCCGGACATCCTAGAGAGTGAAGTCAAGTGGGCCTTAGGAAGCATTACTAACAACAAAGCTAGCGGAGAAGACAGTATCCCAGCTGAGCTATTTAAAATCCTAAAAGATGATGCTGTTAAAGTGCTGCACTCAATATGCCAACAAATTTGGAAAACTCAACAGTGGCCACAGGATTGGAAAAGGTCAGTTTACGTTCCAATTCCAAAGAAAGGCAATGCCAAAGAATGTTCAAACTACCGTACAATTGCGCTCATTTCACATGCTAGCAAGGTTATGCTCAAAATCCTACAAGCTAGGCTTCAGCAGTATGTGAACTGAGAACTACCAGAAGTGCAAGCTGGGTTTCGAAGAGGCAGAGGAACTAGAGATCAGATTGCCAACATTCGCTGGATCATGGAAAAAGCAAGAGAGTTCCAGAAAAACATCTACTTCTGCTTCATTGACTACGCTAAAGCCTTTGATTGTGTGGATCACAACAAACTGTGGCAAATTCTTAAAGAGATGGGAGTACCAGACCACCTTACCTGTCTCCTGAGAAACCTGTATGCGGGTCAAGAAGCAACAGTTAGAACCGGACATGGAACAACTGACTGGTTCAAAATTGGGAAAGGAGTACGACAAGGCTGTATATTATCACCCTGCTTATTTAACTTATATGCAGAGTACAGCATGAGAAATGCTGGGCTGGATGAATCACAAGCCGGGAGAAATATCAACAACCTCAGATATGCAGACGATACCACCCTAATGGCTGAAAGTGAAGAGGAACTAAAGAGCCTCTTGATGAGGGTGAAAGAGGAGAGTACAAAAGCTGGCTTGAAACTCAACATTAAAAAAACTCAGATCATGGCATCTGGTCCCATCACTTCCTGGCAAATAGAAGGGGAAGAAATGGAAGCAGTGACAGATTTTATTTTCTTGGGCTCCAAGATCACAGCAGACGGTGACTGCAGCCATGAATTTAAAAGACTCTTGCTCCTTGGGAGGAAAGGTATGGCAAACCTAGACAGCATATTAAAAAGCAGAGACATCACCTTGCCGACAAAGGTCCGTATAATAAGCTATGGTTTTCCCAGTAGTAATGTATGGCTGTGAGAGTTGGACCATAAGGAAGGCTGAGCACTGAAGAATTGATGCTTTCGAACTGTGGTGCTGGAGAAGACTCTTAAGAGTCCCTTGGACTGCAAGGAGGTCAAATCAGTCAATCCTAAAGGAAATCAACCCTGACTGCTCATTGGAAGGACAGATACTGAAGCTGAAGCTCAAATACTTTGGCCACCTACTGCAAAGAGAGGACTCACTGGAAAAGACGCTGATGCTGGGAAAGACTGAAGGCAAAAGGAGAAGGGGACGGCAGAGGATGAGATGGTTAGATAGCATCACCGATGTAACGAACATGAATTTGAGTAACCTCCAGGAGACAGTGGAGGACAAGAAGGCCTGGCGTGCTATGGTCCATGAGGTCACAAAGAGTCAGACATGACTAAACGACTGAACAACAACTACAATTAGGTCAATATTGTTACATACAAAAATGGCAGGGAATTATAAAATATAAAATATATGTATACAGTATATAATATGTAGCACAGAAGAATGACAAGTGATTGAAGAATGTGAGATGTTTCATCTCTCATACCCTGTACTGTTCTATCCTTCTTGCACCAAAAACAGCCAGGAAATAACTCAGAGCAGAAGTCCCCTTAATTTGGTTTAGTCAATTTGGCAATCACCCCTTAAGTTAGAACATCTGTCATGTTACAGTATTAGCAGATGGAGACCCAATGATTAAGTTACTTGTTATACTCAAGTACTGATTGGCAGGATCTGCAGACGGCATAGACCAAAGAGTTCACAAATTGGGTGAGGGCAGTTACGTTAATTAAATCTGATTAAGGTCTCAGCTGGACTTGCATGGGCTAATATTGCACACCTTCTTTCTCTGCAACCTAGTCTTCTTTAATGCCAAAATGATACATTATGCAGGAAGCCCAAAATGTGACATGAGCTAATTTCATTGGATTGATTTGTAATTATTTTCTCCTTTTGGTTTGTACCGTGCCTTGGTAAAAGGCACATATATTGTTAATATACCAGTTCAGAACATATTGAACTTGGGTGCAAGTGTTTGCCCCAAACCATCCCGCAGTCATGGTTGCTCAGAGGTGAAGGAGAATCCATTGTACTCTACCCTATTGGACTTATTTGCATAAGTACAAATGGCCAAACATTCAGTGAAGCCAAACAATGAGAGATTCAGAAAAAAACCAAAGAAAGTTAAACTATGGATTTCACTAATACAGACTTTATTTATTCACATTTATTTATTTTTATTTTTATTTATTTAATTTATATGACCGCCCATCTCCTCCCATGGGGAACTCTTTTATTTATTTTATTTATTTTATTTATTTTATTTATCATTTATTCAGTTGATAGCCTGCCTTTCTACTCTATCAAGTATTCCAGCACTCAAGATGCAATTATTACAACTTCGAGAGAAGATTAGACAGTTTCATGGAGGATAAGCCTATCGGTGTCTCTTTGTCCTGATGAGTATATGTGACTTGGAGGCCATTAGCTTCTGAATATTGGTTGCCATGGAACATGAGCTGGAAAATGTTATCACACTCATGTCCCAACGGTTGTTGTTCACTACGATTGCCCACCAGCAACCCCTTCTTTGAGTTCTTGTATGTCATCCATGATAGTATCAGGTGATTTTTGTCTTCAGTTGGCCTCTTTTTCAATTGCCTTCAATTTTTCCAACCATTAAGGTCTTCTCCAATGATTCTTGCCTTTGAATTATATGCCCCAAATATTTTAGCTTTAGCATCATTATTAGTGCTTCCAATGAGCTGTCTGGTTTTATTTCATCTAGTACTGAACTGTTTGTTTTTCCTGCAGTCCACGTTATTCTCCACCACCATTTTGTATAGCACCACCATTCAAAGGCATCCATTTTATTTCATTCAGCCTTTCTGATAGTCCAGCTTCCACAGCCACTTGGGAAAACCATTGCCTTGACAATATGTGTCTTTGTTGCCAAGGAGATGTCTCTGCATTTTAATATTTTGTCCAAACATTTCTCCCAAGTAACAGACAGTCCTACTTGTAGGCTTCACAAATGAGGGATTTGGTTGTTCAGAATCGGTGTGTCTACAAGTTACATAGATCTTCTCTGCATTTTATAGGGTTTCCAATCATATGTGCCCCAATTCTCCATGTTGAATGGGGATATTGAGCTTTATGTAAAAACCTTGTTGGATGCATGTAAAGCACTTTCCCAAAATGTGATACCCCATGTATATGCAGTGTCCCTGGCTTGGGAGTTAGCAAGACAAATACAGGGCTGGCTCAAAAGCACTTACATACAAAGTAGTATAGGAAGTAACAGCACTTCAGAAGTTGGTGCGCTTACTACCACGGAACCACACCTAGAATTCACTGTCAGCTCTGAATCTTCACCTTCAGCCCTTAAATGGTTTTTGAATGTGTCTACAAACAGTGGTGGTCAATACTAGCAAAGGGTAAAGAGCTGAATTATGTGACTTCACATCATCAGAAAGTTACATTAAGGCATGAATAGACAATGGGTAGCTCCCCAGATGTTGGTTCACAGCTCCCATTGATCCTTGCCAAAATGGCAAGCAAAGAGGGATGGTGGGAGCTGAAATCCTCTAATGTTTGGAAGGCTCCTTTTGTCCAGCCGTTAAAAATTCTGCTTGCAACCAGAGACTGCACTTAAATTATACACAATCCCTTGTCCCTACTAATGCCAGCAGTTCCTCTGGCACATTTGAATTGGGTCAATATTTGGAAGTCAATCTTCACTGTACATAACTTACCATGGCCAGATGGATTGAAGTGATTAGGAGAAATTTATGCCAGATCAAACTTTGTACTTGCATCTAAAATAGCTCTTTGTTTTACTGGTAGCAGGAGGAAAGCTAATGTTATCCATGTAGACTGATCTTCATTGAGTTCAATGTGATTCAAAAATACATAGAATTTCAGCCTGGAGTAGAAATTACATGTACTTTTATTTTGCTTGGGTTTAAACCCTATTGAACTTGGTAGGATTCATTTCTGGATGAGATACAGAGGCCAAGCTTCAAGTGTGAGTTCGTATTTGTTTTTATTTCACAGGGATATTCACCATGGGATTTGAGAGTATAAGATGAAATCCCAGGGTTATATGTGTTCCCCCAACCTGTTTTTTTCATCCTCCAAACTATCAGAATATCAACAGCACAGCTTCTCATCATTTTGTGATGAAAAATGTTCAGAAAGTATAATGTATACTCTAAAATAGGCTTAATATCATTTAAAAACAAAAGGGGAAACCCCTCCAAAACCCTGGGGGGGGGGGAAATCCCGGGAAACCATGGCCCCACAAAGTAATGGCATGCTCCAATCAGCCTGTACCTTCTCCCTGTCCACTTAAAAACCTTGTAATAAGGTCACTGGCCAGCAAAAGTTAACTATGAGTGCTGCAAGTCTTCCATGACCAGTACATTAGAATATATCAAAATATGATAACTATAAAAGAAGGACATCTTTTATTTATTTATTTATTTATTTATTTATTTAAATAATAAATAAATAAATAAAAATGGGTGTAGGGAGAGATAGGAGATGAATACTGAAATTTTATGCTTATAAACACATCAAGATATGTATTAAGGAGAACATGAACTATCGGGATGCAGGGCAAATTGTTCAGACTTCCTGATGAGAAGGTCTTCTGGACTTGAAAGCCAATTTTAGACTGGGCTCACTTGGGGTTTGTGATGCTTCCACCTTCTGAAGATAGATGTGTGTTTACCAAGGCAAGTTTCCTTTTGATGCTTCACCGTTGAAACGCCTTATCCAAATCAAACCAAGATCAGCACACATAACACCTTTGCTCTGCGAGCTGCACTGGGTGCCGGTTTGCTTCCGGGTCCAATTCAAGGTGTTGGTTATTACCTTTAAAGCCCTACATGGCATGGGACCAGGATACCTGAGGGACCATCTTATCCCCATAACATCGACCCGCCCCACCCGATCATGCAGAGAGGGCTTGCTACGGACCCCATCAATAAAAGAACTCCATCTAACGGGGTCCAGGAGGTGGGCCTTCTCTGCAACAGCGCCCGCCCTCTGGAATATCTTGCCCCCAGAGTTGAGGCGGGTTTCCTCCCTCCCGGCCTTCTGGAAAAATCTGAAAACCTGGTTCTGCCGCCTAGCATGGGAGGGAAAAGGTAATAGCTCCTCCTGGGGATGGTTAGTATCATAATACCCTCCCTATTGTTTGAGATTAATTCGCCAGATTGGATTTTATATTTATATTTATTTATGTCATATTGATAATTGTAATTCATGCTGTATTTTAATCTTTTTTTTTTATTGTAAGCAGCATTGGGGGAGATGGGCGGTCATATAAATTTAAATAATAAATAAATAAATAAATTTAACAAGCCCCTTGGTTATTGGAATTCTGAAACCAAATTAAAACATTTTTAAAGCATTTCCTTTATCTAATTAATGAATTCTCTGCCATACTATTTTTTAATGCTTCTTAGGTTTATGAACTGCTGTTTTACTGAGCTGGCAGTGAATACTCTTCCTGCTACTGATGAATATTCTAGATATATAGATATATAGATATAGTTTACATTGCTTCAGTGTTTACAGGCATGCTGATTTGTTTATCATTGTCTGTTGCTTTGGATATCTTTGTCAAAGGGAAGTTCAGAGAGCAATTTAAAATAAATACACAACAATTCTGCTGAAGCTTTCCCATTTCCTATAATACATTTTTCTCCACACTTCTCTTTTTGCAAGCTATTCTGTTTCTCTACTACCATAACACTGGAATGACCTAGCATCTATCAGCTAGGGACATGGTACAAAATTGTACATGGAATGGAATAGAATGGAATTTGAGTTCTCCCAGAACATTAATTTCACTAAGGCTCTTGGCAAACATGGAACAGAAAAGATAGGGAGACCCTTTTGATCATCAAAGAATGTTGTATATTTTCGGAAGGGGAAAAAAATCTAACATCTGCTCAGCTACTCAGCTGACATCAATCTTTACTGCAAATACAAGAGGGAGGACAGACCTACTTTATCATTCTTATTCTGGATCTAATGGGAAGAGTTTGCTTTACATGTGATAATAAACTCCCCAGCAGATGGCTTGGCTGGAAGTCATATGATGGCTCAATCCAAAATGCAAATCAGTCCTGGGAGGAAGCTGGTGTGACTTCTCTCACCAAGAGTTTTAGACTGTCCTTTAAAAAGGAAGTTGGAAGCAGGCTCTGAAGGTTATTCAAGGGGACTTTCATTTTTGAACAGGGATAAATTGTTTCATTGGGAAAAGATGAAGCATCTTTTTTGTAAAAAGAAATGTTTCATAATGGGTCTTCTCCCCTCTCCCGTTAACATTTTCACAATTACAGGATATGATCTTCCCACATTGCAATTTTTCCCACCTCTAGAAGCAGCAATGAAATGGAGCTTGCACCAATAAATGGGTCTCCTCTGTCATCACCTAGGGACATGGTACAAAATTGTATATGGAATGGAATAGAATGGAATTTGAGATGCTGCAGATTCCAGATGCTCATCTGACTTCATCAAGTTATGTCCACTTCCCACCACATGTAATTAGAATGCTCCATCACTTCAGGAGAAGTCCAGTTTCAAATCCACTCAGCCATGAAGCTTCTTAAGTATCTCTCAGTCAGGCACCATCCCTCAGCCATACCCAAATTCCAGGCTTATTATGAGAGTAAATGGGGATAATCATGTGAGCACCAGGAAGAAAGTAGATATAAACATAATAGATGACTATCTTTATTTAGAATGGGAGCCTCCATTTTCTCACTTTTTAGAATACTCCACAATGACATGACTGAGGCATTTGTGACAACGAGATGACAGATTAGGAAAATATTTATACTTTTATAAGAATAAAATTGGAAAGAAACATTTTAATAAGATTCAAAACAAAACTGATTTCCATCACCCAGTGATAAGCTCTTTCTAAACAATTTATCTCATTGTATTGCCATTAGCCCCAATTACATTCTCCTTCTTTTGAATAACTCTTCATATTTGCAACAAAGGTAACAAACAAAACCCAAATAATTATCATTCCATTTATCTCTTGGATTTCCCAATCCAGCTTCGTTCTTGTTTATTACTTAGAAAGCTGGATAATTGAATAGAAACAAATGATGTTGTTCACAACAAAGAGGTTTTAGGAAGGAATATAGCATATCTGGTACTATTTGGTTCTGTCCATCCTGCTCTAGAAATATGACTTGCCCAGTTGTTTTTGACTCCAAGCAACCACATAGATAGATTTTGTCCATGAAGTTCTGTTCCTAACCTGGTCTTTCAGGTCTTCCAGTGGTGCACTCATTGCCACTGTAACTGAGTCTATCCACCTTGCTGCTGGTTGTCCTCTTCTTCTCTTTCCTTCCACCTTTCCCAGCATTAGAGCCTTCTCTAGGGAGCTATGACTTCCCATAATGTGTCCGAAGTAGGATAATTTGAGCTTAGTCATTGTGCCTCACTTAGGATCTGCTTTTGACTCACTAATTCATAGTATTATGGTGTTCGATGGGGCCATTGGTTTCAACCAACTGCTCAATGCAGGAATCTACATTCAAGCCATCCCTGACAGATGGTGATCCTTCAACTCATCCAGTGAAGGGATAGCCAGAACATCTTTGAGTCAGTGGTTCCACTGTTGAACTATTCTTTCCATTAGGAAGATGTTCCTAACATTCAAATAAAATTTGCTTTCCTGCTAGCTTAAATCCATTATTCTGTACCCTGCCTTTGAGAAGATAAATGATAGACCTTGGCTTTCTTCTGTGTGAAATCTTTCTTCAGTATTTGAAAAGTCTTCCTCTTTGAAGATTAAACATTCCCAGGGCCTTCCATTTTTCTTGATAGAACATTGTTGCTAGTCCCCCGGTCATCTTTATTGTCCTTCTCTAAACCTGTTTCGGAAAGTAGAGGGAAATTGTGGGGCAATTTAGTGGCAATTAAGATAAATAGGCTTCTTACAATCCATTTTTTTAAACTATCAGTTCAGCAGAAAAACAAAATGAAATCCAAAATAAAACTGCTGGCATGGACCTTCATATATTATAATTCCCAGGTCCAATATGCAGTTTGGACAGGTCCTTTTTTACTGGACCTGCTCAGTTAACTTTAGCAGCACAGCTGTCTTGTGCTAAGAAACATAGTTAGTGAAGCTTTTCTGCACCCTAATAACTCCATGTCACAAAACCTCCATCTGCTTTATTTCTGCATGCCAAATAACTGCTAAGGGCATAGGAATACTGCCATTTTTTTTTCAGGTGCATCCCACAATGTAGGACAACATAAACGAGAAGAGGTTTGTAGCTCAGAAAGTGAACATTTGCCTTGCATGGACAAACACAGACTTCAATCCATCCACGGCATTTCTATTTAAGCATATTTGGTAGCAGGTGATGGGAAAAATACAGCTTGGAGATTACAGAGGGTCACTGCTGTTCCCTGTCAGCAATGCTAGTCATTAACTCAGTAGAAAACAAATTCTTATTTTATGTAACCCCCATGGAACTAAGGTAGTTGTTTTGAAGAACTACTTTAGAATTAAAACAGAAGTTGACATTTGTAGCAGACCAATTGAAAAAGAAGACGAAGTGTTATCGGCAGCCCCTTGCAGCTGGCCTGTAAGTGGAATAGGGGAAGAGGCTGCCACCACCTACACACCAGTGCATACACACACACACGTACAGATCTACACATATAAGGTAGTTCTAGAGCTCTTTCAAAAAGCATAAAACCCATAAGGTGCCCGTGTAAGTGGTGCCACTGGGTTCGGTGCTCTCCCCTCTCCTGTTGAACATCTATATGAAGCCGCTGGGTGAGATCATCCCTCACCACGGGATGAAATACCATCTATATGCTGATGATACTCAGCTGTATATTTCCATTCCGGGTGAAGTAAGTGATGCAGTTGCCGCCCTATCTCAGTGTCTGGAGGCTGTGGGGGCCTGGATGGGGAACAACAGGCTTCGGCTGAACCCTAGTAAGACGGAGTGGCTGTGGATTGATGGCTGCTTGGGATCTAGGAAGTTGTCATCTTTGGTTCTAGATGGGCTGGTGCTACCCCATTCGGAGCCAGTGTGGAATTTGGGGGTTCTCCTGGACTCACGACTCCTGCTTGAAGAGCAGGTGGCAGCCATGGCCAGGAGGGCCTTTGCACAACTTCGGATTGTGCACCAGTTACGCCCATTCCTGGACCGAGATGCCCTCCGAACAGTCACTCATGCCCTTGTCATCTCCCATATAGACTATTGTAATGCGCTGTACATGGGGCTACCCTTGAGGAGTATCCGGAAGCTTCAACTGGTCCAGAATGCAGCTGCACGGACAGTTATTGGGGCCAGAAGATCGGCACATGTGACACCTCTGCTGCGCAAGCTGCATTGGGTACCAGTCTGCTTCCGGGTACAATTCAAGGTGTTGGTTATCACCTTTAAAGCCCTACATGGCATAGGCCCAGGTTACCTGAGGGACCGTCTCATCCCCAGAACATCGACCCGTCCCACCCGATCAGCCAGAGAAGGCTTGCTGCGGACCCCATTGACTAAAGAGTTCCATCTAGCGGGGTCCAGGAGGCGGGCCTTCTCTGCAGTTGCGCCCACCCTTTGGAATACCTTACCCCCAGAGCTGAGGCGGGTTTCCTCGCTCCCAACCTTTCGGAAAGGCTTAAAGACCTGGTTCTTCCATCTTGCCTGGGAGGGAAATGCCAAAAGTTCCTCTTGGGGATGGCTGGTCCCATGAAGCTTCCCAGTATTACCATTTTTAACATCTTTTATACTTGGATTTTATATTATTTATTATATTGTAATTTTATATTTATATTTTTAACTATGTTTTATTGTGAACCACCCAGGGTCCCCGATAGGGGAGATGGGCGGTAATATAAATTTAATAAAATAAAAAATAAATAAAATAAAATGTAAGACCTACACGGCCTTTGGAAATCACCTGTCAGGCATTATGTGGGCAGATATCTTCATAAGTATAGAAGCCAGATGTTCAGTCTCTCCAAAATGGTCATGATGGGCAATGTTCAGCAGTTGGAGGGCAGGGGTGTCTGACCAAATCAGCCTAAAGTGGCAAACAGAAGCTGGGCAGATCCCACCCCAGCCGCATCATCAACCCCATGGTCAGTGAGGCATCATGGACTGTTTGTATGGCAAATCTTTGGTTAAAAGAAGAGGGGAAACTTCCTTTTTAAACTGGAACAGCTACATACAATTTTAGAGTGCCTCCATGGTGGGCTGGGAGTGAGTGAAAGGCAACAACACAACAATATGTCTTTTTCAAACAAGGTATCTTCCAGCCATACTTAGCAGGATATGAGAATGAGCACAAAAAAGTCAAGCTTAGCGTATTGTATACATGCCATAGATGTCCGTAAAAGTCACAATGACATCAAAGAGCATATGTGTCATGATGTCAATGTGCAAATGATGCTGTGATACAAGTACTAACTCCCATCCTTTGTCTCACAATGCATGCATCATGGCACATACAACCACCATGTCGATGAAGGTTCTCAGTCATCCAGGTGGAACAGTCTGTGGCTTGAATCATGTCAACTGGATTTCTATTTTCTCAGGAGAAACGTTTCACTCCTTATCCAAGGAGCTTCTTCAGTCTGAGTAAAGTTAGTAAGGGAATCCTTAAATACTAACTTTACTCAGACTGAAGAAGCTCCTTGGATAAGGAGTGAAACGTTTCTCCTGAGAAAATAGAAATCCAGTTGACATGATTCAAGCCACATACAACCACCATCTTTTCAAGTGACCTGGTTAAATGGGTTGTATGAATGCAAGTTACTAAGTGGCACAGGAAGAAACTCTGATTTTTAAAAAATGCTGCCAGGAGCTTGGTGTTTTCTGAGATCTCATGATGATAAATGAATATAGAATAGAGAGAGAGAATAGAATATAGAATAGAGAGAGAATATAGAATATAGAATATAGAATATAGAAGAGATCTCTCCCTCTCTCTCTCCTCTCTCCTCTCTCCTCTCTCCTCTCTCCTCTCTCCTCTCTCCTCTCTCCTCTCTCCTCTCTCCTCTCTCCTCTCTCCTCTCTCCTCTCTCCTCTCTCTCTCTCTTCACAGAGAAAGATGAGGCTTTTGATAATCATGTCCGGACTCTCACACGAAGATTCATGCCCTTTATTCCTGCACTGAAACTTTTTCCACACTTTTCAGTGTGAGCCTAAAAAAAGGATGCTGCTTTAAGAGTCACATTAACTAACAAGTGGATTTCTTAAAGCAGGGACATTTGTTTCAGGCTCACATGGAATCCTGGAAAAAGTTGGGCTGCTTTAATGAACAACAGAGAGATGCTATGCTTGGACCATCATTTCTTCCAAACAATATATATTGTGTACAGGAACATCTGCAGAGTATACAGGCTAGACCCTCCCAAGTCCAGATGGCAGATTCCACAGAAGGTCATGGAGAATGACAGGGCTAAGATCCTGTAGGACTTCCAGATCCAGACGGACAGGCAGCTACTGGCCAATCAACCAGACATCGTGGTAGTAGACAAGGACCAGAAGACAGTGGTGGTGATAGATGTAGCAGTGCCAAGTGACAGCAACATCAGGAAGAAGGAGTATGAGAAGCTGGAGAAGTACCAGGGCCTGAAGGAGGAACTAGAGAGGATGTGGAAAGTAAAGGCCAAAGTGATCCCAGCAGTGGTAGGAGCCCTCAGGGCTGTGACTCCTAAGCTGGGAGAGTGGCTCCAACAGATCCCAGGAGCAACATCAGAGCTCTCTGTCCAGAAGAGTGCAGTGCTGGGAACAGCTAAGATACTGTGCAGAACCCTCAAACTCCCAGGCCTCTGGTAGAGGACCTGAGGTTGAAGAAGACACATACCACCCATAAGGGTGAGAACAGAATTTTTTATATATATACACACACCACATATGAATTTTTCAGTATAGTAAAAGTATACAAAACAAAAAAAGAGATAGAAGGTAAGATAAAGAGAAAAAGAAAGGGAAAAGGGGCCTTTTTTATGCCTTCCGCCCTTCTTTCTATTGAGTAATTATCATCTTAATCTTTTCCCCATCCTCTTCATCCCTTTTTAATCCCCAAATCCCCAAATCATCAATTCAATCTTTTCTTCTTTCAACAAAAAAATCCATATAAGGTTTCCAGTCTTTCAAAAAAATCTTTGCATTTTTTCTCTGACCAAATTGGTCAGCTTCGCCATTTCTGCAAGCTCAGTTAATTTTAAAATCCAATCTTCCACTGTAGGTACGTATTTCATTGCTTTTCCAACTTTTTGCATACCATAAACTTGCCGCAACTTCCAAACAATTTCTGAAGCATGCACAGCCTTAGTATGAAGTATCCATGCTAAGACAGTGATGGGCAACATTGTGTGGCCATCGGTCACACTAAATGCTTTTTGAGAGGCTGGTTGTGGCATGCAGTGGGCAGGGTGATGCTGTAAAGTAGGTGGGACTGTGACAGAAACATTGGCAAGACCCGGATTTTCAGTTTTTGCTTTCCGAGGTATCCTGAAAGTTGAATTTCTTTTAGGGTCAGTATGACAATGTTCATATTTCTCATTTCAAAATGGCAGGAAATCATGTTAGCACTTTTTGTTAATTGTGTTACTGAATTTGGCAGTGCATTCAGAGGGATTTTGGAAAGCCACCAAAAAGGGTTTGAGGGTTGCCGTGAACACATAGGCCATTTTCCTATGAAAAGAACAAGCCAAGAACCAAAATATGAAGTCAAGAATAAATAAAACACAATTTTGCACCATAGCAGACCAGACACTTCATCTTAAAACCTTGCATTAAAAACCCAGAGATAATTCTTGCCAAATAGAAACCTGCCTGGGGTAGAAAATAAAATGAATCACATTTAGATTAAACCATAGCAGCACTTACTGTAGCTGCCCTTAACTCATCTCAAAAAAAGCTAATCAGCTTTCAACCTGATTAGTATTGAATGAGAAATTACTAGGAAATCCCACGGTTGTAAGCTAAATTGGGAGGTTGAAAAACCATCCCAGAATAAGGCAATGGCATTGTTGCTGAGAAAACTTCATGAGTTTATGTAGTCACCAGGAGTCAAGCTGGATTGTTCCTGTGTTCACTGTTTAGGAAGGCTGCTTAACAGCTGGTTCACAAATTAACTGGCAAATGCATTACAACAGCTTCTTGGTGCCCATTATCAAAAGTGCTCCATTACCCTGGGGGGGGGCTATCAGAAAAATGATGCTACTTTCCAAGTTTAGGTCTCTGGATATGGCAAGTCTGGTTGCTCCCCGAGGCTCTCCCTCTGTTTCTACATTATTGGAGCAATGTACAAAACAGGGACAAAGAAGTAGTTCACATCTGCAAGGAGCTGTGAATTAAGTCCTTATTAGACCCAGCTGAGGATTTTGTTCAATTTACCTGTGACCCGTTGGGTCATCATTTCAGAAATATTTCCTTACCTAAACAGAGACACATAATGACTATGGGCAGATGGCTATTGATTTGGCTTGAAAATTAAAGAAGAAAACATCAGTTTATTAAAGAAGAAAGATGCATTGCAAGAGAAATATAGATGCAAAGGACACTTTTGATGACAACATTTCTGGTTGATCTGCCATCCTTTAAGAATATTCTAATGTTTTCACTTCTTTTTCCCTGGCTTAAAGCGACATACAGTACAGCTGACTATGCTGGAATACCTTGGAAGGACTTCTTTGGCACCAAAGGATGTCATTTGGAAGAGGCAGTTGTATTGTCTGATGTTCTTCCTGAACTCGTTTGCAATAGTTTCATCATTGCTGTATAAACTGAAGAGTTCATTAGGTAGAGGTTGCAAATCGCCTATCCTGACCTTTCCCTTCATACAGCAGAAATTGGTGGTTTCTCCAGGGAATAGGAAGGCATGACTGTGAGATAGATGGTGGATGGATGGATGGATGGATGGATGGATGGATGGATGGATGGATGGATGGATGGTAGACAGACAGATGATAGATAGAAGATAGATAGATGATAGATAGATAGATAGATAGATAGATAGATAGATAGATAGATAGATAGATGATAGATGATAGATAGATAGATAGATAGATAGATAGATAGATAGATAGATAGATAGATAGATGTTTTTTTAAAAAAAATCTTGGCCACAACTGAACTGGTGCACCCGTGAGCCTTTCTCCAAAATTCTCTTTTCCTTTTTGAAGTTGTGAAAGCAAATTCTCTTTCATCAAACTGAATGAGACGTGGTAGGGGGTATAGGCAAGACAATGTTCTCTGCACAACACTAGAGGCAGGTTGTTCCTTGATCCAGCACAGGTGTTGCTGGCGAATTATGTATCCCCTGAATAAGCTACTCCAATGAGCTGGGGAGGATCTATCACAGACTGTGCCTTCCAGGCAACACTTGACCATTTCTAAACTTGTCCGATTGCCTACAAAATACGCCTGCCCCCTTAAGAACATCCACTGGCAGTTGGAACAGTTGGAACTAAGAGTGAACGCATCCATTCTTGGTCTTCTCTTTCCTTTGATCTCCCTACTATGCAAGCCTAGAGAAAGGATCGAGGCCCTGTCCCTGAGACAGAGGTTAGCAATTCAAGCAGGCATGAAGCGGATGGGATCTGGATTTGGTTTTTGTTTTGTTAACTATAAATCACAAGTCCACAAACCAGATGCAAAAGAGTGTTGCAAAGGGGTGACTACAGGGTTAGGATTAAGAAACAAGAATGGCGGCAAATGTAAGCTTAGTCAGGGAAACCACTGTTGTATCGCACAATAGAAAAGCCACATGCCTGGCTTCCCCTGGTCCCCTGTTTTCTTCATCTCAGCAGCTTGAGAAGAAGGAAAAAACCTTTTTGTCTTGCTGTTGTTAAGTAACTGTGAGTCAAAATCAATCTTTATTGATCTACTGCAAATCAGCCAGCAGTAGATCAGCTGGTCCTGGTTTATTTTCCTCCTATTACAGGTGGGAAAGCATGGGGACTTTGCACAGAAACCATACTTGGGGGGGCTCTGGAATTTAATAAGACATGTAAAGGGCAAGAAGAAATTCAAAATGTGTTCTGAGTGTTTTGGAATTCTGAAGTCTATAAATCATAAATAGTCTAATCTATAAATTTCCCGTGGATATTTTCACCATCAGAATTATTGTTTAATTCTAAAGTAGAAATATCAAATATTGATTGAATACCTGAAAAACTCCAGATTTGCCATAAATTTCAGGCCTTCGATCATAAGATGCGAGTCTTTGAATTTTCCATTTTTAGCAAAATTATGCTAAGAAGACAAGCCACTACAAAACTTAGAAAAATAGGTGACCAGTTCTTGCAAGGATTTACTCCTAGCTTAGGGTAAAGGATTGTTTAAGTCCTCATTCTGATCAATTCCCAGATAGAAGAACATGATGAATTCTTTGGCTGGTTCCTGAGCCTTCTTGAGAGGCTAAGAAAATGGATTCCCTGAGAGACGGTGATGAAGACGATGTGATAGAAAAGCCACTTCAGTCTCATGAAACCTACTTATGTCAAGGTAAGTTTCAAGCTCACCAAGAACAGCCTTCTCCAACACCATGCTAGCCAAAGATTATGGAAGTTGGTCCTGTGTATCTGAAGCCCTCTAGTTTAGCGGGGGGGGGGGGGGCTGTTCTTTAACATGAATAGCTTCAAGTCCCATGAGGAATGTTCAAAAAAGCTGGGGAGATTGAATATGGATGAGTGAACATTAATGGAAGACACAATTATTATTTTCAAATATTGGAAAGGCGTACAAGAGAACAAGACTTGAACAAATGACTTGGGATGACGAGGAAGAACTTTGATAAAACAATGTAAGAACTTCTCAACAGTGGAATGAACTTTATTGAGACATGATGCTCTAGAAAAATTCAGTAGAAGTGGTCCTGGTTATTAGAGTAGCACCATGTCTTGTTGATTTAATCTTGAGCAATAAGATTGGGTTAAGTGACTACTAAGGCCCATCTCACCTGTAATTATTTGGCTCTGCATCCCAAGAGCATCTATGTGGTATATATGTGGGAAAGGACACATCACCAGGGAGGTCAGCCTAGCAATTATATAATTCCATTAGCAGGTCTTTGCTATTTAAATTTAAACTGATTTTGGCTTCGGTGTATGAAACCTGTATATATGATTTTGTTTCTATTGCAATTATGCTTTTTTCTTCCAATTGCATTGCTGTTTTTACTCTCTTGTTGACCACCCTGAGCATCATATAATTGACAGAAAGACAGAATATAAATTGCATCCATGCCTGGATCAATCAATAAATAACCCGGCTGGAGGAGCTAGGAGAGGTTTTGGCCTTTCTGCTTGTGTGTGTGTGTGTCCACACACATGTGCTTTGTCTGCTTATTTGTTTTGCTAGGTTTGAAACAGCTATACCAGTCCCAACAACTTTGTGATGTCACCTTGGGCGTTGAAGGAAGGAGCTTCCCTTGCCACAGGTGAGTCATCCCTACAGCCAGGTTGGGGAATCTATAGCTATACAGATATTGCTGAACTACAATTCCCAGCATCCCTCACTATCAGAGCCACCATCTAGGGTTGCTGGGAAATCACACATCCTTCCGGAAAGACCACATGTTACTCCTGCCTGAGATATAGATTTGCAGGCTTTGAAACTGAAGTGTTATGACTGGATACACTTGCTTTTATGCTTTAACAATAGCCAGATTTTATCCCACTGAAGAGCAACGATAACTATATGGATCATAAACTGAGGTTGGGTTCACACAACATGCTAGACTAGGCTGAAGTGGAGTTGAGTAGTTTGTGATTCAACATGTTGTGGGAACCCAGCCATTGTTTTAACATGGAACAGGCTGTTAAGTAATCTCTTTGGGTATCCCATGCTTGTAAACTCAGGAACTGTATCTTGTAAACCCAGATTAAGTGTTTGGTACGCAGTGGCTCAGCGGGTAAGACGCCAGGCTTGTCGATCAGAAGATTGCAAGTTCGGAGGTTCGAATCCCTAGCCCTGCGTGCGGAATGAGCTCCCGCACTAGCTCCAGCTCTTGCCAACCTAGCAATTCGAAAGCATGCAAATGCAAGTAGATGAATAGGTACCACTTCGGTGGGAAGGTAACAGCGTTCCGCGTGCGTCATGCGGCCACATGACCGTGGAAGCGTCTTCGGACAATGCTGGCTCTTCGGCTAACAAATGGAGATGAGCACCGGCCCCTAGAATCGGACACGACTGCACAAATGTGCGGGGGGAACCGTTACCTTTACCTTACTATGCTGTGGGAACACAGCCTGACTCATCCAAGGGAGCATGATTCTATCCCAAACAAATGCATCTTGTGAATACCCAGGATTCTGCATTGAGTTTCAGTCTGTTAGCTTCATCCAGTTCATGCTAGCATTTAAGCAGAAATTGCTGCTGCTTAATTTAAGATGGAAGAAAATTTGGTGCAGGAGTGTGGGTAGGTCAGTGAATCTGAAATAAGCCTAAACTGCCAGATCACAATATAAGCCTGCTATTAAGACTTATCCAGTTGATCAGCATCACAGACATGTCCAATCTTAGGCAACACCCTCCTGCAGGATTTGCACATTGGTTTAAACAGGCCTTCCTTATTAGGTTAAAAGGGCATCCTTCATTGGTTTAAATACACATTTAAAAATTTGGCTATTCCAATCTGCTTTTAACTGAGTAAAATTATTGATCTGTCATAGCTAACACGACTGCTTATTAATGTGGAATTACCTTAGACCAGTGTTTCTCAACCTTGGCTGCTTTAAGCTGTGTGGACTTCAACTCCCAGAATTCCCCAGCCAGCATTCTGGCTGGGGAATTCTGGGAGTTGAAGTCCACACAGATTAAGGCTGCCAGGTTGAGAAACCCTGCCTTAGAGGCTTACTTTATACACTATGCTTACTTTCTTATGATTCTTAACTGTAAACCACCTGGCTACAGATGGGTAAGAAATTTCTTCTGTTGATAGTTTTAAATGAACTTACCATAAAACACTGATCCTGGTAAGGGTTTTTTTTAAGTGTGGTAGAAAAAAACCAAGGATTTTTTAAAAGATGGAATTGAGTGAAAAGGGCAAGTGCAACATGCATCTGTAGCCCAACCCTAGGTCTGAAATATTTAGATTAAATAAATGTAAGAAATGGCATGATATACAGTAATGACCACCTAACTACCAGTTTTTGCCAATAGCCCAGGAGGACCTTGTATCTGCCCATCCTAAAGCTGAAAATGATCTAGAACAGAGCTTTCCAAACTGTGTGTCGTGACACGTTAGCGTGGCGGCTGCAGTGTCTGGGTGTGTGGCGGCTGCTGTTGCCTCCGAACCCTGCCAGGATTCCGCACAGGTCCTACTGCCTGCCTTGTGCCTGGCTGCCTCCAAACCTGCCCTGCCAGGATTCCGCGCAGGTCCTAGTGCCTGCCTTGTGCCTGGCTGCCTCCAAACCTGCCCTGCCAGGATTCCGCGCAGGTCCTAGTGCCTGCCTTGTGCCTTTCTGCCTCCAAACCTGCTGTGATTCCACACAGGTCCTAGTGCCTGCCTTGTGCCTGGCTGCCTCCAAACCTGCCCTGCCAGGATTCCACGCAGGTCCTAGTGCCTGCCTTGTGCCTGGCTGCCTCCAAACCTGCTGTGATTCCGCGCAGGTCCTAGTGCCTGCCTTGTGCCTGGCTGCCTCCAAACCTGCCCTGCTAGGATTCCACACAGGTCCTAGTGCCTGCCTTGTGCCTTTCTACCTCCAAACCTGCTGTGATTCTGTGCAGGTCCTAGTGCCTGCCTTGTGCCTGGCTGCCTCCAAACCTGCCCTGCCAGGATTCCACGCAGGTCCTAGTGCCTGCCTTGTGCCTTTCTACCTCCAAACCTGCTGTGATTCTACGCAGGTCCTAGTGCCTGCCTTGTGCCTGGCTGTCTCCAAACCTGCCCTGCCAGGATTCCACGCAGGTCCTAGTGCCTGCCTTGTGCCTTTCTACCTACAAACCTGCTGTGATTCTGCGCAGGTCCTAGTGCCTGCCTTGTGCCTGGCTGTCTCCAAACCTGCCCTGCCAGGATTCCACGCAGGTCCTAGTGCCTGCCTTGTGCCTGCCTGCTTCCAAACCTGCCCTGCCAGGATTCCGCGCAGGTCCTAGTGACTGCCTTGTGCCTGGCTGTCTCCAAACCTGCCCTGCCAGGATTCCACACAGGTCCTAGTGCCTGCCTTGTGCCTGGCTGCCTCCAAACCTGCCCTGCCAGGATTCCGCGCAGGTCCTAGTGCCTGCCTTGTGCCTGGCTGCCTCCAAACCTGCCCTGCCAGGATTCCACGCAGGTCCTAGTGCTTGCCTTGTGCCTGGCTGCCTCCAAACCTGCTGTGATTCCGCGCAGGTCCTAGTGCCTGCCTTGTGCCTGGCTGTCTCCAAAGCTGCCCTGCCAGGATTCCACGCAGGTCCTAGTGCCTGCCTTGTGCCTGGCTGTCTCCAAATCTGCCCTGCCAGGATTCCACGCAGGTCCTAGTGCCTGCCTTGTGCCTGGCTGTCTCCAAACCTCCCCTGCCAGGATTCCACGCAGGTCCTAGTGCCTGCCTTGTGCCTGGCTGCCTCCAAACCTGCTGTGATTCCGCGCAGGTCCTAGTGCCTGCATTGTGCCTGGCTGTCTCCAAACCTGCCCTGCCAGGATTCCACGCAGGTCCTAGTGCCTGCCTTGTGCCTTTCTGCCTCCAAACCTGCTGTGATTCCACACAGGTCCTAGTGTCTGCCTTGTGCCTGGCTGCCTCCAAACCTGCCCTGCCAGGATTCCACGCAGGTCCTAGTGCCTGCCTTGTGCCTGGCTGCCTCCAAAGCTGCCCTGCCAGGATTCCGCGCAGGTCCTAGTGCCTGCCTTGTGCCTGGCTGCCTCCAAACCTGCCCTGCCAGGATTCCACGCAGGTCCTAGTGCCTGCCTTGTGCCTGGCTGCCTCCAAACCTGCTGTGATTCCGCGCAGGTCCTAGTGCCTGCCTTGTGCCTGGCTGTCTCCAAACCTGCCCTGCCAGGATTCCACGCTGGTCCTAGTGCCTGCCTTGTGCCTGGCTGCCTCCAAACCTGCCCTGCCAGGATTCCGCGCAGGTCCTAGTGCCTGCCTTGTGCCTGGCTGCCTCCAAACCTGCCCTGCCAGGATTCCACGCAGGTCCTAGTGCCTGCCTTGTGCCTGGCTGCCTCCAAAC
This sequence comes from Charina bottae, assembly GCA_023362775.1. Classification (NCBI taxonomy): domain Eukaryota; kingdom Metazoa; phylum Chordata; class Lepidosauria; order Squamata; family Charinaidae; genus Charina; species Charina bottae. Next base: position 134,438,028 of record JALMGJ010000003.1, read on the forward strand.
CTGCTGTGATTCCGCGCAGGTCCTAGTGCCTGCCTTGTGCCTGGCTGTCTCCAAACCTGCCCTGCCAGGATTCCACGCAGGTCCTAGTGCCTGCCTTGTGCCTGGCTGCCTCCAAACCTGCCCTGCCAGGATTCCGCGCAGGTCCTAGTGCCTGCCTTGTGCCTGGCTGCCTCCAAACCTGCCCTGCCAGGATTCCACACAGGTCCTAGTGCCTGCCTTGTGCCTGGCTGCCTCCAAACCTGCCCTGCCAGGATTCCGCGCAGGTCCTAGTGCCTGCCTTGTGCCTGGCTGCCTCCAAACCTGCCCTGCCAGGATTCCACGCAGGTCCTAGTGCTTGCCTTGTGCCTGGCTGCCTCCAAACCTGCTGTGATTCCGCGCAGGTCCTAGTGCCTGCCTTGTGCCTGGCTGTCTCCAAAGCTGCCCTGCCAGGATTCCACGCAGGTCCTAGTGCCTGCCTTGTGCCTGGCTGTCTCCAAATCTGCCCTGCCAGGATTCCACGCAGGTCCTAGTGCCTGCCTTGTGCCTGGCTGTCTCCAAACCTCCCCTGCCAGGATTCCACGCAGGTCCTAGTGCCTGCCTTGTGCCTGGCTGCCTCCAAACCTGCTGTGATTCCGCGCAGGTCCTAGTGCCTGCATTGTGCCTGGCTGTCTCCAAACCTGCCCTGCCAGGATTCCACGCAGGTCCTAGTGCCTGCCTTGTGCCTTTCTGCCTCCAAACCTGCTGTGATTCCACACAGGTCCTAGTGTCTGCCTTGTGCCTGGCTGCCTCCAAACCTGCCCTGCCAGGATTCCACGCAGGTCCTAGTGCCTGCCTTGTGCCTGGCTGCCTCCAAAGCTGCCCTGCCAGGATTCCGCGCAGGTCCTAGTGCCTGCCTTGTGCCTGGCTGCCTCCAAACCTGCCCTGCCAGGATTCCACGCAGGTCCTAGTGCCTGCCTTGTGCCTGGCTGCCTCCAAACCTGCTGTGATTCCGCGCAGGTCCTAGTGCCTGCCTTGTGCCTGGCTGTCTCCAAACCTGCCCTGCCAGGATTCCACGCTGGTCCTAGTGCCTGCCTTGTGCCTGGCTGCCTCCAAACCTGCCCTGCCAGGATTCCGCGCAGGTCCTAGTGCCTGCCTTGTGCCTGGCTGCCTCCAAACCTGCCCTGCCAGGATTCCACGCAGGTCCTAGTGCCTGCCTTGTGCCTGGCTGCCTCCAAACCTGCTGTGATTCCGCGCAGGTCCTAGTGCCTGCCTTGTGCCTGGCTGTCTCCAAACCTGCCCTGCCAGGATTCCACGCAGGTCCTAGTGCCTGCCTTGTGCCTGGCTGCCTCCAAACCTGCCCTGCCAGGATTCCGCGCAGGTCCTAGTGCCTGCCTTGTGCCTGGCTGCCTCCAAACCTGCCCTGCCAGGATTCCACGCAGGTCCTAGTGCCTGCCTTGTGCCTGGCTGCCTCCAAACCTGCTGTGATTCCGCGCAGGTCCTAGTGCCTGCCTTGTGCCTGGCTGTCTCCAAACCTGCCCTGCCAGGATTCCACACAGGTCATAGTGCCTGCCTTGTGCCTTTCTGCCTCCAAACCTGCCCTGCCAGGATTCCGCGCAGGTCCTAGTGCCTGCCTTGTGCCTGGCTGTCTCCAAACCTGCCCTGCCAGGATTCCACACAGGTCCTAGTGCCTGGCTGCCTCCAAACCTGCCCTGCCTGGATTCCGTGCAGGTCATAGTTCCTGCCTTGTGCCTTTCTGCCTCCAAACCTGCCCTGCCAGGATTCCGCACAGGTCCTAGTGCCTGCCTTGTGCCTGGCTGCCTCCAAAGCTGCCCTGCCAGGATTCCACACAGGTCCTAGTGCCTGCCTTGTGCCCTGCTGCCTCCAAACCTGCTGTGATTCCACACAGGTCCTAGTGCCTGCCTTGTGCCTGGCTGCCTCCAAACCTGCCCTGCCAGGATTCCGTGCAGGTCCTAGTGCCTGCCTTGTGCCTGGCTGCCTCCAAAGCTGCCCTGCCAGGATTCCTCACAGGTCCTAGTGCCTGCCTTATTTATTTATTTATTTATTTATTTATTCATTCATTCATTCATTCATTTATTTTTCAAATTTATCACCGCCCATCTCCCCCCAATGGGAGAGATGCGTTGCTGCCTCCAAACCTGCTGTGATTCCATGCAGGTCCTAGTGCCTGCCTTGTGATGCATGTCTAAAAAGTGTGTCACCAACATGAAAAGTTTGGAAAGCTCTGAGGAGATTCAGTCATAACAAAGGCCTTGAGTGTCTTGGCCAGTGGAGAGATCTTTGTCAAAAATAATAAATCAGTACATAGGGCAACAACACCCTTCCCATCCTATCCTCTCCCCAGATGAATATCAATGCCCAAAGCCATCATATTCTTATCGCCTTTGCTTTCTTCTCCTGCAGGATGCTGCTGGCATCTGTTAGCCCTTATTTTAGAGACCTTTTCACCAGCGGCAACTGCGAGTCTCAAAATGGGGAGATCTTACTTGAGGACATGACTGCCTCTACACTCCACAGCTTGCTGGATTATCTCTACACAGAAGAATTGTCCCTCTCAGCAGAGTCCGCCCAAGATCTTTTCACAGCAGCTAGCAAACTTCAAATCCTCCCATTGAAAGAAACAGTTGGAAGGTAATACTTTGTCAGGCTCTGCCTAAAACGGAAAGTGATTCCTCTTCCAAGCACAATTCTCACAGTCTCTTTAGCAAGATGTCCTAAGGAGAAAGGGATGAGGTTGCAAGAATTCTGGCAACTGAACTATTTCCTACCTACAACACTGTATCTCCTGCTCTTCACTGATCACAAAGGACCTTGCAGGTGGCTCTTTATAAAACTGTCCAGCTTCTGTCTGGGAGCCAGCTATCACACACTCAAGAAACTCACTCTGAGTTAGCAGGTCCTAATACTCCGTACTAGGGGCGTGGTGGCTCAGCGGGTAAGATGCCAGGCTTGTCGATCAGAAGATCGCAAGTTTGGAGGTTCGAATCCCTAGCCCTGCGTGCAGAGTGAGCTCCCGCACTCACCCCAGCTCTTGCCAACTTAGCAATTCGAAAGCATGCAAATGCAAGTAGATGAATAGGTACCACTTTGGTGGGTAGGTAACAGTGTTCCGCGCATGTCATGCCGGCCACATAACCGTGGAAGCGTCTTCGGACAACGCTGGTTCTTTGGCTAACAAACGGAGATGAGCACCGGCCCCTAGAGTCGGACACGACTGCACAAATTTGCAGGGGAAACCTTTACCTTACCTACCGTACTGTCAAACTCCCAACATAGCAAAACCAGAACTTCAGAAGGTTCAAATATTATAAGCCTTCCAATGCCAACTACATCAAAGTCAAGGATGAATGAACCTTGACTCCCTAATGTCAGGGGTGCATAACTTTTTAGGAGCTGCATTCACACAATATGGTAAACTAAAGCTAAAATGAGGGTAATTTCTTATTCAACATGTTGTGGGAAAACAGCCATTGTCTTAGCAAGTTGTATGAACCAGGCCATCATGTAGAGCCATCATAGGGTTGGCTTATTTGGGCATAGCAAGTTGTGTTGAGCCCAGTCTGTTTACATTAACCTGGAGTGAGAAATTAGTGTGTTGTCTGAAACCAACCACTTTTCCTTCAAGGATACTGCTTGCCAAAAAGGGCACAGAGCCAGGATATTGATATGAGAGAACTAGGACAAAAACTAAACTTGATTTATATTTACATTTACATCTAAATGTAAATTAAACACAATGCAATTTGCTTTTTATTTAAATTGAATCCATTAAATGCCATTAATAGGAGTATCCCCCATGCCTTTCATAATTTTCCCTTTCTGCCTCATTAAAACTTATAATTGGATGGCAACTTTGGAGAGAGCTCTGGGGGTCATACCATAACCTTTCTGGGACTGCATGCAGCTCTGGAGAATTCATGTGCTGAACTTTGCACTATATTTGGAAACACATCTTTGTGGATACTCCAAAAGCATACCGCTCATTGTGGCTGTTTCACAATGCCTCCCACTTTCCTGTGCCAAATGAAGCGCCACTGCTTAGCCAAAGTTGCCTTCCTTTCAAAGGAGGAATCCGGGTTATTCACAAATGTACAGGTTGAATGTTGAAGGAGATGCTCAGGAAACCTCAGCTTCCTCAAATGTCTGGAGAGGAAACTCCAGCATTTGACTTATCCTGTAGCTTCAGCATCTTTTGCTCTCTCCGTCCAAAACCATCAGCAAGATCTCAACTATCTTTCCCAGGAAGCCTTGCAAGGACAACTGACTACATCAGGCTAGAAGATGGTTTGGGGGGAGGGAGGAGTTCCTCCCATTGAATCCTATGGGAGAGAATTTTGTACAAAAGACATCTGGGGATAACAATGGGATTTCAGCGCTGCATTGTAACTTCAACCCAAACCAACACACGATTGAATTTAATCAAATCAAATCACCATACTGAATCATAGAATTAGTTTAGGGCATGCAATGAAGTTCAATGCCTCTGAACTGATCTACAATTCTCATCAAATTTATTTGACACAAGGATTTCTGTACAATTCCTGCAAGTTTATATCAGTTCTTAATATAAACAGTTGAGTTGTATTGCATTGCATTGCATTGACAGCCAGGATTTGAACAGACTCATTGGATCAACAATTTGAATCAGATCTTGGATGATTTATACATTCCTAGTACCACCTGGCATCCCAAATAGAAAACATCTAGAGTGAGTTTTCACCTAAAGATAAAATAGATGAAGGCATTAGTAAAAATGGTTGACTCTGCATTTATCTTCACTTTTCTATCAGGTTTCTTGAGCTGAACATCTCCATGGGTAATTGCCTCAGCCTGTATGGCTTGGCTTATGAGTTCAATCATCCACCCTTGCTCCAAGCAGCTCTATGCTACATTGAACAACACTTTGGACCCCTCACAAAGCAAGATGCTTTCCTGAGCCTGGATTCTGGTGCTTTGATCAATCTTATCTGCTCAGACCACTTGGAGATAGCCTCTGAACTGGTCATCTATCAGGCTGTACGCAGTTGGGTGGAAGCTGCAACCTCCACGCGTCTCCCACTGTTTAAGAAGCTTCTTGGACATGTCCGCTTTCCACTGCTCACCCACGATGAGCTCGTTGATGTCCAGGCAGATATTGCAGAATATTATCGCCATGTGCGCCTCAGGTGGAAAGAGCTTGATGGGGCAGGGAGGTTGCAAGAGAGTGGCGGGCTCAGAAAAGGCATGTATGACAACTATTTTGTGTGTGTAGAGGTCAATGAAAACAGGACCCAGGATGGAGACAACCCACAATCCTATTTGCATTGTTTTGATCCTCATGCAGAGAAGTGGGAGAAGTTACCACCAGTGAGGTATCTGAGCTACTCTGGATGTGCTTCCATGGGATGCAAACTTTATTTGTCTGGTGGTCAGAAGGACAATTGTACATTTGTTGACACTCTTCATGAATACAGTTCCTTGACCAGTCAATGGATGCAGCTTCCATCTATGAGCACAACCCGGGCACTGCACCCCTTCCTAGCCTGCAACAAGAAACTCTATGCTCTGGGAGGCTGCAATGACTCGGGTCCTCTCTCTTCTGCTGAGGTCTTCTGTGTGGAGCAGAATACTTGGACTTCCATTGCTAACCTACCCCTTGCTTTGATGTACCCTGCTTCGGCAGTGCTCAAGAATAAGCTCTACCTGATAGGGGGAAAAGCTTCTCGAAGCTATCAGGGCCTTCTTATCTATGACACAAATGCCGATTGGTGGACCGAGGTGCCAATGGAGTTTGCCTGTTATGGAGCAGCTGCTGTCTCAGTTGGAAATGGGATATATGTTTTTGGTGGATACTCGGAGGAGAGGGGCAATGTTCTAGTCCATACTGCAATGGCCAGTGAAGAGGTTCCTTCCTGTACCAAGGGTAGCTTTTACCTCTGTGAGAATGGCAGAGTGAATTGGGAAGTCAATATACCAGAACTGCCCATAGCCTTGGCATTTGCTTGTGCAATGGAAGGGCAAGGTAAGATTTACCTGTTAGGAGGCAAAGATGAGAACAATTCCTATAACACAAGCTACAGCTGGGTACCCGAGGACACAAGTTGGACCCAGTGCCCAGAAGTAATCCCTGTCTCCAATGAGGTGGAAATGTTCAACTGTGCAACCTTGAAGATGCCCAAAAAGCCAATCCGAGTTCTTCTGCTTGCAACAACAGCAAAGGCCACTGTGTCTGGGGTGGATGATGCCAAGAAAGGACAGCCAGGTTCTTACACAAAAGACGGCTGTGGGCTGAACTGCTGTTGGGGTGGAAGCTAATGCAGAATGGTGGCTCCCCCAATCCCCCTTGTCTTGGGCTTTTGGCAATGGGCTCACACAAAAGAAGACAGGCTGTTCCAAACGTAGGACTCCTCTGACTGCAGGGCTGATGTATTTCATGGAGGCTACCCTTGAAACCATGAGGCCGCTTGGGATGGACGTATCGCAGAATCAATACCATCAGCACTCCATTCATCCTTTCCACCATCAATGAAATGGTTACATCTTTGTTAGGCTTGTATTAAAAAGCCCTGGCTCTGTTTGAGTTTTTTTGCTGTTTTCTCCATCCTCTGAGATCAGCTGGAAATTATTTAGTTCATCCATTTATTTAGTACATTTTACCTTAACCTTCCTCGGAATAATTCCACGCTGCGTACATGTGGCTCCCAGCCAGGCAGTTCAGATCTGCCTTCCATAGCTGTGAAGGCAGAAGCTGCCCCGTGTGCCTTCAGGTTATATAAATCAGGGTGAACGTATCTAATCCTGGTTTTCTAATTGCCACGATGGAAGTTATTGGCTGGGTTCAAACATTTTGTTAAGCTGGGGTTTGTTTTAATTACAGTCCGTTGGGTAAGCCACAATGGCTGAGTCCACATGTCTTCCAAGTCATAAACAATCATGCTAAGCAACAAGCAAGCAAGCCGCCTTATAGCCAAACACAGCGTGGAACCCAAGCACACATATACAGGCACAATTTCCCTCTCTTCCTTGGCCTTAGTTAAGAGATACTGTGGTCTCCAGGTTAAGTGTTGGCAATCTTAGCCAGTTCCTGTCATTTAAGTGGCAAGGTGAGAGTAGTACCACACAGAGAGGTTGTTTTTTTCCCTACAGGTAGTCCTCACTTAACAATCACAATTGGGGCTGGAATTTTGGTTGCTAAGTGAAGCAGTCATTAAGCAAATCCTACCCGATTTTACGACCTTTTTTGCAGCAGTCATTAAGCAAACCATGTGGTTGTTAAGTGAATCATGTGGTTCCGCATTGATTATGCTTGCCAGGAGCCAGTCGGGAAGGTCGAAAATGGAAATCACGTGACCACTGGATGCTGCGACAGTCATAAATACAAACCGGTTGCCAAGCACCCAAATTGCGATCACGTGACCAGGTAGAATGCTGTGATGGTTGTAAGTGTGAGGACTGGTCGTAGGTTGGTTTTTCAGCACCATTGTAAGTCCAAACCATCACTAAACGAATGGTTGTTAAGCGAGGACTACCTGCATTCACTTTGATAAAAGGAATTTGTTCCAAAAATTATTTCAAAGGAGAACAGACTTTCAGTGAAATTTTATGGGTAGATTGTGGTGGTCTTGAAGTTACTTAGTGGCAAGGTAGCCAGGAATGTGTATGAATATTTATTTATTTATTTATTTATTTATTTATTTATTTATTTATTTATTTATTTATAATTTAAATTTATTACTGCCCATCTCCCCCAACGGGGGACTCTGGGCGGTTTACAAAATATCAACAGTTAAAACCAATAAACATAAGTTACAGCTAAAACAATATAATAAATAATAGATAAAAATCCAAGAAATGGTAAAATCGTATATAAAAGGAGGACATTATGGGGCCAGCCACCTGTCTTTCATTATACAATATTGCCAAAAATAGAGCCACCATATCTAGACTGCAAATCCCAGATAGTGACTAGATGGGAGAAAAGATTTAACATTTTCTGTATCTCTTTACAACATCTAGTGGTCATCTGGATTTTTGCCGACCAGATATAATAGTCCTAAACAAGAGAAGTTTGAAAGAAATTCTCAAGCATCCCAAGAATAAAAAAGAGAAAGCAGAAATCTTTTTCACAAAGGGAAGAAAACTTTTCACAAAGTGTAAGGCAAGCCTGGAACAACCTTAGATAAGTGGGGAAATTCACACTGAGAAATGCAGGCAGAGCCATTTGGGGTGACTGTGAACCAAGGATAGGCCATCTGGTGGTCTGCAGAGAGTTTGAACTTCAATTCCCAGCAGCCCTAGCTAAAATGGCCAATAGAAAGGGATTATGGATGTTCAAAATGCCAAGTGGGCTCTAGGTTTTTTTCATCTGTATGAACTAACTGATGGCCATCTAGTTGCTTAACTAGAGTTGAAAGATCAAAGCTCTTACATCTGCAGGTTTGATTTTAAGTTTATAGCCCACACTGTTATTTAGTCTGTAGGCAGGAATGAACAAATGAGTTCTTCTAATCACCTCAAGGAACTCAGCTTATGGATCTTGGAGAATTTCTTTCAGCCTGCATCTCAAAGTGAAATGTCCTGAGCACTGTTTTCCAAACTAGCCATGATCCGATGGATTTCATACTTCCCCACATTTTGTGATCCAGTGATTAGCTTTAAAGGGAGACAAGATATTTATGAGAGCCAGTTTGGTGTAGTGGTTAAGGCATCAGGCTAGAAACCAGGAGACCATGAGTTCTAGTCCTGCCTTGGACATGAAACCAGCTGGGTGACCTTGGGCTAGTGACTCTCTCTCAGACCTAGGAAGGAGCCAATAGCAAACCAGGAGCCTGAGAGTTCTAGTCCCGCCTTGGACATGAAGCCAGCTGGGTGACCTTGGGCTAGTGACTCTCTCTCAGACCTAGGAAGGAGCCAATAGCAAACCAGGAGCCTGAGAGTTCTAGTCCCGCCTTGGACATGAAGCCAGCTGGGTGACCTTGGGCTAGTGCCTCTCTCTCAGACCTAGGAAGGAGCCAATAGCAAACCAGGAGCCTGAGAGTTCTAGTCCCGCCTTGGACATGAAGCCAGCTGGGTGACCTTGGGCTAGTGCCTCTCTCTCAGACCTAGGAAGAAGAAGGCCAGGGCAAACCACTCCCGAAATCTTGCCAAGAAAACTGCAGGGACTAGTTCAGGCAGCCGCGAAGGGTCAAGACTGATTCAAGGTCATTTATTCAAAAGTGGATTGTGGCAACTGGAGAGGGAGGTTGATGAATGTGTGAAATTGACTACAAATAGGTTGATCTACTTACTTACTTACTTACTTACTTACTTACTTACTTATTTATTTCAAAATTAAACTACCCCTTAGCCAAAGGTCTTTGGGCAGTTTACACTCACACTAAAAGCTACAATTTCAATAAAAGCAGGCACAATAAAATCAAATAAAATGCAAAAAGTAAACAACATATAAACGAGGCAGCAGCCCGGCAGTTCTTCAAAATCTAAAACATTACAAAATTTATTTATTTATGTATTTATTTATTTAACTTATATGACTGCCCATCTCCCCCAACGGGGAACTCTGGGTGGTTTACAATAAAACTGATTAAAATAGAATAAAGAATATAAAAATACAATCAAATAATACAATAAATAAATTATAAAATCCAAATGGCCAGATAGTTTAATAAAAAGAAGGACATTATGAAATTAACCACCCCCATGAGGAACTATTATTTTCTCCTTCCCATGCCAGGCGGCAGAACCAGGTCTTCAGATCTTTCCTAAAGGTCGGGAGGGAGGGGATCTGCCTCAACTCTGGGGGCAAGGTGTTCCAGAGTGCTGTTGCCACCACAGAGAAGGCCCGCCTTCTAGACCCCACCAGATGACACTCTCTTATTGATGGGGTTCGTAGCAGGCCCTCTCTGAATGATCGGGTGGGGTGGGTCGATGATGTGGGGATAAGACGGTCCCTCAGGTATTCTGGTCCCATGCCATATAGGGCTTTAAAGGTGATAACCACCACCTTGAATTGTACCCGGAAGCAAACCGGCACCCAATGCAGCTTGCGGAGTAAAGGTGTTATATGCGCTGATCTTGGCGCACCTAGAACTGCTCGTGCGGCTGCACTCTGAACCAGTTGTAGCTTCCGGATAGTCTTCAAGGGTAGCCCCATGTAAAGCGCATTGCAATAGTCTACATGGGAGATGACGAGAGCATGAGTGACTGTTCGGAGGGCATCTCGATCCAGGAATGGGCGTAACTGGCGCACCAGCTGAAGCTGTGCAAAAGCCCTCCTAGCCACAACCGCCACCTGCTCTTCAAGCAGGAGTCGTGAGTCTAGAAGGACCCCCAAGTTCCGCACCGGCTCCGAATGGGGCAGTGCTACCCCATCGAGAACCAAAGATGATAATTTCACTAAGCCATCAATCCACAGCCATTCGGTCTTGCCAGGGTTCAACTGAAGCCTGTTGTTCCCCATCCAGGCCCTCACAGCCCCCAGGCACTGAGACAGGGTGGTCACTGCATCACTTACTTCACCTGGGATGGAGATACACAATTGAGTATCATCAGTATATTAAAATGCAATTAAAAGCCAATTTAAAAGCCTTTGACACCAATATGCACCTGGTGACACAAATGAGAGCACCAGTCAGGTCTCTCTCGGGAGGGAGCTCCATAGGTTCCTCTGAAGGTGGAGCACAAGCATCATCCCCACAACTATCTTGTATGGCTAACAAGGCCTTCTTCTCAATGCCACCCAGGGAGAAGTATAGCTACAGTTAGAGTAAATTTTGCACTTGCCAGCCTTTCCAACTTAATATCCTCAAGAGAGATATGGGCTACAACTTCCAGACAGGACAGGGGGGCATGGTGGCTCAGTGGGTAAGACGCCAGGCTTGTCGATCAGAAGATCGCAAGTTCAGGGGTTCAAATCCCTAGCCCCGCATGACGGAGTGAGCTCCCACACTCACCCCAGCTCTTGCCAACCTAGCAATTCAAAAGCATGCAAATGCAAGTAGATGAATAGGTACCACTTCAGTGGGATGGTAACAGCATTCCGTGTGCGTCATGCCAGCCACATGACCGCGGATGCGTCTTTGGACAAACGGAGATGAGCACCGGCCCCTAGAGTTGGACACGACTGCACAAATGTGTGGGGGCGGGACCTTTACTTTTTACAACTTCCAGAATCCCTTATATAAATCTGGAAGACACCAAGCTGGGGTAGGCAATATTTCCCTGCTAGTTAATTCCTCTTTTTGTAAAGAAGAAGAATCAAGGTAGGCCAACATTGCTCTAATTGAACCTAATTTGTAAAACAAAAAGCAATTTAGATACTGGAACCACTACTAGTCCAGGCTTCCAAAACAATTAAAAGAAATCAATTTCACATTTACTTCCACAAATCATAGATGATATGGAGTTTAATAGAAGCTTGTGAAACATCCTTCAATTGGCCCTACAGTCTCGTTTTTAGAAGAAAGCAAGAAATCCCCAAGAAATACTCTTTATTTACAAAGAAAAAACAACCTGTCAATGTATTTAAAGAAAGGTTAGTTGGTAGAAGGATTTCGACTTATCTGGGGAAAAGGGAAGCCAGTAAAAATGCCACAGACACACAAACACACACCTATATATTTCTTTAAATTTATATTGTTACAGTTACCTACATGAAAAGAGAATTCTTGCAGAAAACATGGCTTCAAGGAGCATTGATTGGTTGCAGAACATCTTTGGACATGATTCCAAAGGAAACAAGAATCTGGAGATACATAGATCTGGATTTATGAAATGAGCAGTGGACCATCATCAAATGAAACTCTGTCTCTGATATAAATGGTCAAGATAGCCAATTAGACATTTATTTAGAACTGTTTCACCTGAATAAATTCATATTACTATAATGGTTAGCCAGTTCATGTACACCTACATGAACAGAATATTGTATTTTTTTAAAAAAGGGTTACAGTTGTATTACAAATATTTTTTGTTGTTTATTCGTTCAGTCGTTTCCGACTCTTCGTGACTTCATGGACCAGTCCACGCCAGAGCTTTCTGTCGGCCGTCACCATCCCCAGCTCCCCAATGGTTGAGTCCATCACCTCCAGAATACCATCCATCCATCTTGCCCTTGGTCGGCCCCTCTTCCTTTTGCCTTCCACTTTCCCTAGCATCAGCTTCTTCTCCAGGGTATCCTGTCTTCTCATTATGTGGCCAAAGTACTTCAGTTTTGCCTTTAATATCATTCCCTCAAGTGAGCAGTCTGGCTTGATTTCCTGGAGTATGGACTGGTTTGATCTTCTTGCAGTCCAAGGCACTCTCAGAATTTTCCTCCAACACCACAGTTCAAAAGCATCTATCTTCCTTCGCTCAGCCTTCCTTATGGTCCAGCTCTCACAGCCATAGGTTACTACAGGGAATACCATTGCTTTAACTATGCGGACCTTTGTTGTCAGTGTGATGTCTCTGCTCTTAACTATTTTATCAAGATTTGCCATTGCTCTCCTCCCAAGAAGTAGACGTCTTCTGATTTCCTGGCTGCAGTCAGCGTCTGCAGTAATCTTTGCGCCTAGAAATACAAAGTCTGTCACTGCCTCCACTTTTTCTCCCTCTATTTGCCAGTCATCAATCAAGCTCGTTGCCATAATCTTGGTTTTTTTGAGGTTTAACTGCAACCCAGCTTTTGCACTTTCTTCTTTCACCTTCGTCATAAGGCTCCTCAACTCCTCCTCGCTTTCAGCCATCAAAGTGGTATCATCTGCATATCTGAGATTGTTAATGTTTCTTCCAGCGATTTTAACTCCAGCCTTGGATTCCTCAAGCCCAGCACGTCGCATGATGTGTTCTGCATACAGGTTGAATAGGTAGGGTGAGAGTATACAACCCTGCCGTACTCCTTTCCCAATCTTAAACCAGTCCGTTGTTCCGTGCTCTGTTCTTACCGTTGCTACTTGTTCGTTATACAGATTCCTCAGGAGGCAGACAAGATGACTTGGTATCCCCATACCACCAAGAACTTGCCACAATTTGTTATGATCCACACAGTCAAAGGCTTTAGAATAGTCAATAAAACAAAAATAGATGTTTTTCTGAAATTCCCTGGCTTTCTCCATTATCCAGCGGATATTGGCAATTTGGTCTCTAGTTCCTCTGCCTTTTCTAAACCCAGCTTGTACATCTGGCAATTCTCGCTCCATGAATTGCTGGAGTCTACCTTGCAAGATCTTGAGCATTACCTTACTGGCATGTGAAATAAGTGCCACTGTTCGATAGTTTGAACATTCTTTAGTGCTTCCCTTTTTTGGTATGGGGATATAAGTTGATTTTTTCCAATCTGATGGCCATTCTTGTGTTTTCCAAATTTGCTGGCATATGGCATGCATCACCTTGACAGCATCATCTTGCAAGATTTTAAACAGTTCAGCTGGGATACCATCGTCTCCTGCTGCCTTGTTATTAGCAATGCTTCTTAAGGCCCATTCAACCTCACTCTTCAGGATGTCTGGCTCTAACTCACTGACCACATCGTCAAAGCTATCTCCAATATTATTATCCTTCCTATACAGATCTTCCGTATATTCTTGCCACCTTTTCTTGATCTCTTCTGCTTCTGTTAGGTCCTTACCATCTTTGTTTTTGATCATACCCATTTTTGCCTGGAATTTACCTCCAATGTTTCTAATTTTCTGGAACAGGTCTCTTGTCCTTCCTATTCTATTGTCTTCTTCCACTTCCACACATTGCTTGTTTAAAAATAATTCCTTATCTCTTCTGGCTAACCTCTGGAATTTTGCATTTAATTGGGCATATCTCCCCCTATCACTGTTGCCTTTTGCTTTCCTTCTTTCTTGGGCTACTTCCAGTGTTTCAGCAGACAGCCATCTTGCCTTCTTAGTTTTCTTTTTCTTTGGGATGTTTTTTGTTGCCGCCTCCTGAACAATGTTGCGAACTTCTGTCCATAGTTCTTCTGGGACCCTATCTACTAAATCTAGTCCCTTAAATCTATTCTTCACCTCCACTGCATATTCCTTAGGAATATTAGTGAGCTCATATCTAACTGATCTGTGGGTCTTCCCTATTCTCTTTAGTCTGATTCTAAATTTTGCAATAAGAAGTTCGTGATCTGAACTACAGTCAACTCCAGGTCTTGTTTTTACCCACTGTATAGATGTCCGCCACCTTTGGCTGCAAAGTATGTAGTCAATCTGATTTCGGTGTCGACCATCTGGTGAAGTCCATGTATAAAGTCGTCTTTTAGGTTGTTGGAAGAGAGTGTTTGTTATGCACAGTGAGTTGTCTTGGCAAAATTCTATCAGCCTATGTCCTGCTTCATTTTGTTCTCCCAGACCATGCTTGCCTGTAATTCCAGGTGTCGTCTGACTACCCACCTTAGCATTCCAGTCTCCTGTAATGAAAATAACATCTCTTTTTGGTGTATTATCTAGTAGGTGCTGCAGATCCTCATAGAACTGATCTACTTCTGCTTCTTCAGCATCTGTGGTTGGGGCGTATATTTGGATCACTGTGATGTTAAATGGCTTACCCTGAATTCGAATTGAGATCATTCTATCGTTTTTTGGATTGTATCCAAGCACTGCTTTAGCCACTTTATTATTAATTATGAAGGCTACTCCATTTCTTCTGTGGTCCTCTTGTCCACAGTAGTAGATCTGGTGGTCATCTGATGTGAAGTGGCCCATTCCAGTCCATTTCAGTTCACTGACACCTAAAATGTCTATATTTAATCTTGACATCTCACCAATAACCACATCCAATTTGCCCTGGCTCATAGATCTTACATTCCAGGTTCCTATGGTGTGTTGATCTTTAGAACATCGGATTCGTCGTTCACCACCAGCACCGTCGGCCGCTAGCCGTCCTTTCGGCTTTGAGCTAGCTGCGTCATCACATCTGGGGCTAGTTGAACGTATCCTCTGTTCCTCCCCAGTAGCATTTTGACCATCTTCCGACCTGGGAGTCCCATCTTCCGATGGTATACCGACATATCTTTGGTTGTACTGATCCATTTAGTTTTCATGGCAAGAATACTGGGGTGGGTTGCCATTACCTTCCCCAGGGATCGTATTTAGTCTGACCTCTCTGCCACGACCTTCCCATCTTGGGTGTCCCTTCACGGTTTAGCTCATGGTTTCATTGAGGTGCTCAAGCTCCAGCACCACGACAAGGTAACGATCTCCTTTGCTGGAGATTACAAATATTACAGTTGTAAAAAATATTGGATTTAAAATGAATGCTTGACCCATGCAGAGGTGGCTTAACAGTGGTCTGAACGCATCCATGAACACCAACTAGCAGTCAGAAGACACGATGAAAACTCCTTAATCTCACAACACACGGACAGACTTAACCACACTTTCAACTGGGAAACTGTGAGCATCTTAAACCAAGCCAAATCCAAAAATGCTAGAGAATTCCTGGAAGCTTGGCACTCAGACAAAGCAGCCATCAACAGACACATAGAGGTAAACAACATTTACATACCATTCATAAGAGACAACAGAAAAGCCAGAAGATCAGAACACCTCCTTGCCAGCAATCAACACCCAGATAGGCAAAGATTAACACCAAGATTAGCACCAGAGGAGCAATCAAACAACACAATAGACCCTAATCAAGGAACTATTAACTCAGTCAATCAACCAAGCAGCAAACAACAGCCCAATCAAGGAACTCCCAAGGAGTGAACAACACCTCCACTAACACAAGCAGGACAAGTCATGGCATATAAACAGAGAGCAAGTCCCACTCCCTTTTTGCACTGAAGATGTTGCCTAGCCTGGCAATGAAACGTCTGCAAGAAAACAACAAGGCTCAGAGAGCATCAAGGACTCCACAGTGGTCTGAAAGCCAGCAATTTAAGAACAGGTAGACAAAGGTTTTGTAGCCAAGGGGCACATTTAACATTTTTGGAGAAGCTGGGGGCCACAGGGTGGACCAGGCCATGTCTCAGATCTATGTGGAGCTTAATTTTTTTTTAACAAATGTTTGGAGCTTTACAGTTTTTAAATAATGATATGCTCATTTTAGTACTATACTACGATTTGCACCTGTTTCCCATCTCAAAACAGCTAGAAATTGTGCCATCAGCTTTCTGCATGCATGGTCAGAGGTCAACCCATGACTTGTGGGCCACCTCTACTTTCAATGATTCATTGGTCTATCCTGGAATATAAAGGTAGAATAGATGAGTCGGAAGGTCTATTTTAAGGCAGCTAGTCCAGACCTTGCTCAGGGCAGAAATTCAATAAATCAACCCTGATGGGTAGCTATCCAGCCCCCATTTGAAACCCCCTTGGCCATCTCATAAAGCTTCTAATATATGTGCGACCTCCATCTCTTCAACTAGAAATATTTGGAGGGAAGGACAGTGTTATCTAAAATTCATATATTCATAGAATCATTGAATATATGCAGGAATCTACTTAAACATCCCAAACAGTCTATATTTAATCTCACAACACATGGACAAACTTAACCATACTTTCAACTGGGGAACTGTGAGCATCTTAAACCAGGCCAAGTCCAAAAACGCTAGAGAATTCCTGGAAGCTTGGCACTCAGACAAAGAAGCCATCAACAGACACATAGAGGTAAACAACATTTACATACCATTCATAAGAGAAAATAGAAAAGCCAGAAGACCAGAACACCTCCTTGCCAGCAATCAACACCCAGATAGGCAAAGATTAACACCAGGATTAGCACCAGAGGAACAATCAAACAGCACAGTATACCCTAATCAAGGAACTATTAACTCAGTCAATCAACCAAGTAGCAAACAACAGCCCAGTCAAGGAACTACTAAGGAGAGAACAACACCTCCACCAACACAAGCAGGACAAGCCATGGTATATAAACAGAGAGCAAGTCCCACTCCCTTTTCACACTGAAGATGTTGCCTAGCCTGGCAGTGAAACATCTGGAAGAAGACAACAAGGCTCAGAGAGCACCAAGGACTCCACAGTCTATATTTAAACCTCCAGTGCACTGGAGTCACCACTGTTCGAAGCACCACTTCCATTACATAACATGTCATCCCACCAAGAAATTCCACCTAACATTCAGCCTAAATTGTCTTTCTTTTATTTTCAGCTTTTTAGTCCTTATTCTGCTCTTTCTCTCAGCAGAAAATCAGTCTACTCTACCACTATTACCATTACCTCTATGTATTCATGTATTTTCTAAGTAATCTCCTTGTGCTTTGTTTGTTTGGTTGGTTTTCTTGTTTCGGTCTTCCGTGCAGCAACCCCAAGCATTCCCTTCAGCAGCACTGCTTCCTGGAATGTTCAGGTAACACGTGACGGATCATCTGGTCATTTCATGGAATGCTGATGGAGTCTCTTAGCGAAGACTTCTGCACTGTTTACATCATGAGCTTTTAAGACAGTTTATATGACCTTTTCTTTTCATTTTATCCCTGTAACAATAATCCTGTGAGATATGTTGGGCTACTCCAAGGTCACTCTGTGACCTTCAAGGTTGCTCTGTCAGCTCCACAGTCTAGTGGGGATTTGAACTTGGGTCTTCTGCAGGGTCAGCCCTAAATCATAATCACTAAACTAGAGTGGGCCTCATGCAGAAAATTAAATCCATTATGGTGCATTTTTACTGGGAAAGACAAACACTAATCATACTTTGCTTGATTCTAGCGTTCATCTTACTGAAAGGACTGGTGGGAGTGAACGCCTACATTGATTCTCACTGGACTTTATAGCAGGTTATATATATATATGTATGTATGTATGTATGTCTCCAGCAAAGGAGATCGTTACCTTGTCGTGGTGCTGGAGCTTGAGCACCTCAATGAAACCATGAGCTAAACCGTGAAGGGACACCCAAGACGGGAAGGTCGTGGCAGAGAGGTCAGACTAAATACGATCCCTGGGGAAGGTAATGGCAACCCACCCCAGTATTCTTGCCATGAAAACTAAATGGATCAGTACAACCAAAGATATGTCGGTATACCATCGGAAGATGGGACTCCCAGGTCGGAAGATGGTCAAAATGCTACTGGGGAGGAACAGAGGATACGTTCAACTAGCCCCAGATGTGATGACGCAGCTAGCTCAAAGCCGAAAGGACGGCTAGCGGCCGACGGTGCTGGTGGTGGACGACGAATCCGATGTTCTAAAGATCAACACACCATAGGAACCTGGAATGTAAGATCTATGAGCCAGGGCAAATTGGATGTGGTTATTGGTGAGATGTCAAGATTAAATATAGACATTTTAGGTGTCAGTGAACTGAAATGGACTGGGATGGGCCACTTCACATCAGATGACCACCAGATCTACTACTGTGGACAAGAGGACCACAGAAGAAATGGAGTAGCCTTCATAATTAATAATAAAGTGGCTAAAGCAGTGCTTGGATACAATCCAAAAAACGATAGAATGATCTCAATTCGAATTCAGGGTAAGCCATTTAACATCACAGTGATCCAAATATACGCCCCAACCACAGATGCTGAAGAAGCAGAAGTAGATCAGTTCTATGAGGATCTGCAGCACCTACTAGATAATACACCAAAAAGAGATGTTATTTTCATTACAGGAGACTGGAATGCTAAGGTGGGTAGTCAGACGACACCTGGAATTACAGGCAAGCATGGCCTGGGAGAACAAAATGAAGCAGGACATAGGCTGATAGAATTTTGCCAAGACAACTCACTGTGCATAACAAACACTCTCTTCCAACAACCTAAAAGACGACTTTATACATGGACTTCACCAGATGGTCGACACCGAAATCAGATTGACTACATCCTTTGCAGCCAAAGGTGGCGGACATCTATACAGTGGGTAAAAACAAGACCTGGAGCTGACTGTAGTTCAGATCACGAACTTCTTATTGCAAAATTTAGAATCAGACTAAAGAGAATAGGGAAGACCCACAGATCAGTTAGATATGAGCTAACTAATATTCCTAAGGAATATGCAGTGGAGGTGAAGAATAGATTTAAGGGACTAGATTTACTAGATAGGGTCCCAGAAGAACTATGGACAGAAGTTTGCAACATTCTTCAGGAGACGACGGTATCCCAACTGAACTGTTTAAAATCTTGCAAGATGATGCTGTCAAGGTGATGCATGCCATATGCCAGCGAATTTGGAAAACACAAGAATGGCCATCAGATTGGAAAAAATCAACTTATATCCCCATACCAAAAAAGGGAAACACTAAAGAATGTTCAAACTATCGAACAGTGGCACTTATTTCACATGCCAGTAAGGTAATGCTCAAGATCCTACAAGGTAGACTCCAGCAATTCATGGAGCGAGAATTGCCAGATGTACAAGCTGGGTTTAGAAAAGGCAGAGGAACTAGAGACCAAATTGCCAATATCCGCTGGATAATGGAGAAAGCCAGGGAGTTTCAGAAAAACATCTATTTCTGTTTTATTGACTATTCTAAAGCCTTTGACTGTGTGGATCATAACAAATTGTGGCAAGTTCTTGGTGGTATGGGGATACCAAGTCATCTTGTCTGCCTCCTGAGGAATCTGTATAACGACCAAGTAGCAACGGTAAGAACAGAGCACGGAACAACGGACTGGTTTAAGATTGGGAAAGGAGTACGGCAGGGTTGTATACTCTCACCCTACCTATTCAACCTGTACGCAGAACACATCATGCGACGTGCTGGGCTTGAGGAATCCAAGGCTGGAGTTAAAATCGCTGGAAGAAACATTAACAATCTCAGATATGCAGATGATACCACTTTGATGGCTGAAAGCGAGGAGGAGTTGAGGAGCCTTATGACGAAGGTGAAAGAAGAAAGTGCAAAAGCTGGGTTGCAGCTAAACCTCAAAAAAACCAAGATTATGGCAACGAGCTTGATTGATGACTGGCAAATAGAGGGAGAAAAAGTGGAGGCAGTGACAGACTTTGTATTTCTAGGCGCAAAGATTACTGCAGACGCTGACTGCAGCCAGGAAATCAGAAGACGTCTACTTCTTGGGAGGAGAGCAATGGCAAATCTTGATAAAATAGTTAAGAGCAGAGACATCACAGTGACAACAAAGGTCCGCATAGTTAAAGCAATGGTATTCCCTGTAGTAACCTATGGCTGCGAGAGCTGGACCATAAGGAAGGCTGAGCGAAGGAAGATAGATGCTTTTGAACTGTGGTGTTGGAGGAAAATTCTGAGAGTGCCTTGGACTGCAAGAAGATCAAACCAGTCCATACTCCAGGAAATCAAGCCAGACTGCTCACTTGAGGGAATGATATTAAAGGCAAAACTGAAGTACTTTGGCCACATAATGAGAAGACAGGATACCCTGGAGAAGAAGCTGATGCTAGGGAAAGTGGAAGGCAAAAGGAAGAGGGGCCGACCAAGGGCAAGATGGATGGATGGTATTCTGGAGGTGACGGACTCAACCATTGGGGAGCTGGGGATGGTGACGGCCGACAGAAAGCTCTGGCGTGGACTGGTCCATGAAGTCACGAAGAGTCGGAAACGACTGAACGAATAAACAACAACATGTATGTATGTATGTATGTATGTATGTATTTATATATTTATATATTTATAAATATAAATATATAGCCATCTTGTCTTCTGTCAGCTTCTTTTTCAACTGCCTCTGATTTTTCCAACTATTCACACAGTTAGGGAATATATATATATATATATATATATATATATATATATATATATATTCAGTAAAGTGAGGAAAAAGAGACAATATCAAAGATTGCTCTGTAATGCAAGACAATATATATATATATATCCCTAACTGTGTGAATAGTTGGAAAAATCAGAGGCAGTTGAAAAAGAAGCTGACAGAAGACAAGATGGCTAAATACTCTCACTGATGACACAAACATAAGCTCTCAAGAACGCAAAGAAGCAGTTACTGACAGACAATCTTGGCAAAAATCCGCCCAGAGTCACCCGTTTGGGGGAGATGGGCGGTCATATAAATTTAAATAATAAATAATTAACTAAATATGATGTCCATCCATTTGCAAAGAGAAGCATCTGAATGACTGAATAACAACTGTCTGAATAGATGTTTATTGATCAAAACCATGCCAGAAAAATCAAGTTTTGAAGGGCAGCATACATTTTTTAATGATTTTTTTAAAAGTTTATTGCATGATTATTTAGTGAAGCACCTTTTAGAACACACAAGTCGAATTCAGCCTTCTAACTCTTATCCCCATCCTGTCCTGACTTTGAACCAGAAAGTTGGTTGGTGCATGTCAGCCTTTCAGATCAGGAATCAGATACCTCAAGGATTCCAGGAATGCTCCTTTATTGTTGCAGGGTATAACAACAGAATCTTGAAAGCCTGTCAGAGGTTCTCTCTGCCCCATCTGATACCAAACAGACTCAAGACGAGAGTTCTTTTGAGTTTCTTTCTCACACTTTCCTCTTTCCCAGGACTGAATTGTCATTCTTCCTCCCCTAATGGCTCTTACATTTCTCATCCAAGTTATGTCTACATTCACATCCAGCAGTATTTTTCAATCTTGGCAACATTAAGGACTTCAACTCCCAGATGCTGGCTGGGGGAATTCTGGGAGTTGAAGTCCACACATCTAAAAGTTGCCAAGTTTGAAAAACACTGCTTTACAGTGCAGGATGGAAAAGGTCCAGATGTGGGCTCAGCTCTCACTATACAGTATGTCAGAATCAGTTACCCTGAATGCACTACATCTTCCATTTTATTTGCATGCTAAACTGGTGAAAGTGTCAACTTTGTTTTTTTCAACGTGGTAAAGTGAGGAAAAAGAGACAATATCAAAGATTGCTCTGTAATGCAAGACACATGACCGGTCCACTTTGTCCAGATAAGAGATTTTGACTCAGCATCATTTTTCCCCTTTGCTGTCCTGATCACATGTTGGCTTTCTTTTTTTCTCTAAATTTGTGCCACTTCTAAATAATCCTTAATCTTGCTTCCCCATGTCCAGCTTTTATGTCTGCAAGCTCTTCCTGCTAGCTCAGCCGCAGACTCCAATATTCTTGTTCAACCCTCTGTCTGGTTCCATCTTCCCTAAAACCCTCTCATACTGCAATACCTTTCTCTCAATCTGGTGTTCTCTTCCTAAAGACCCTCTTGCATTTCCCAATAAAAATTTCCCAGCTATATCTGGTTTGAAACCTTCCTTTACATTTTGCCTTAAATGAAAGTCTATATACCAGGCCAGTTATGTGTTTAATAACTGTACAATCCCTAGTATACATATCAACTGCAAATGCATTGTTACTGGGGGCCTTTGAGGAGAAAGTCAATGCAGCTAACATACTGAAGAGAGAATGGAAACACTAAAGCGTCATCATGCTGGACTCTCCCTTACTTGCAACGGAATCAAGAAGAAAATCAAAGGGTATAATCTTTTCTGCCATTCTAAGTGGCTTTACTTTTAATGTTGAACAGGACAAAGTGCGGTGTGTAAATAAAATATATTAAATAGAATATACTGGTTTGTGCCTATAAATTACAGGTAGTCCTCACTTAACTACCTCAATTGGGACCGGAATTTTGGTTGCTAAGCGAAGCGGTCATTAAGCAAATCCAACCCAATTTTACAACCTTTTTGGTGGCAGTCATTAAGCACACCACATGGTCGTTAAGTGAATCACATGGTTCCCCGTTGATTTTACTTGCTGGAAGCCAGCTGGGAAGATCAAAAATGGTGATCACATGACCATGGGACACTGCAACAGTCGTAAGTGCGAGGACTGGTCATAAGTTGTTGTTTTTTTTCAGCACCATCGTTAAGTCTGAACTGTCGCTAAACGAATGGTTGTTAAGCAAGGACTACCTGTATAGTCCAGCAACATGTATATTGTAAGGAAACAATTGTGCCTCAAAATTGAATAGCCAACTTGAGTGCTTATACAGTATAAGCAGAAAGAGGGGGAATAATAATAATAATAATAATAATAATAATAACAACAACAACAACATTCATTCATTCATTCATTTACTCAGTACATGTTTAGACCACTCAAGAACCAGAGCTATCTGGGCAGTGTATAAGTAAATTAACTTTTAAAAATACAAAATAGTAACAGTGATAAATGATGAAAACAACACATAATATAACCAGCAACAAAATAAAAGAGCATGAACATCCAAAAGCATTAAAAGAAATTCAAAGAAATGCTTAGAAAACCAGGAGGGGTCTGGTAGCACCTTTTCAGACTAACAAATTTCATCAATAAAATAATAAAATATTAATGTGTTCGTCTGAAAAAGTGTTACCAGATTTCTTATGATTTTTGGCTACTGTAGACTATTGTAGCTCTCCTCCTACAATGTAGAGAATTATTAAAAAGTATTAACCTGGTACAAAAGAGACCATCTCTGGGGACGGCATTCCATAAATGGCCTGGCCATACCTGGAAAAGCCCTGCCTCAGGTATTTACCCACTACATTTATTTAAGGTAGAGACAGACTTAGGGGATGAATTTAGAAGTTGTGTTAGCAGATGGGGGAGGAGATGGCCCTTCAAGTAACTTGTTCCCAGGCCATTTGGCCACTTTTTAAGTTTACAACCAGCCCTTGAATTGCACTTGGATCTAGGAACTCATGCACTTGGCCAAACTTTGCATACTATGACAATCTTGCTTGTTAGTCTCACTACCCTCTTTCAGACTAGTGGAAAGTTTTATATCGTTTTTCAAAGACAATCCCATGTATAAACATATTGCAATGATCTAATAATCCACTTTCAATTCATTATTTTCTAAATGCAGTGGGATCATATAATTAGGCTGACCATATGTCCCGTTTTGAACGGGACAGTCCTGTTTTTTAAGCATTTTTTAACCATCCCATCGTTTTCATAAAAATCTCAATTTTGTCCCATTTTTCAAACCTGGCGGGAATGGTGCAGAAGGAGGATCCGAGCCAGAGCGGGGACTGGGGACAGGGTTTGCAGGCGGGAGCCAATCGCACGG
Source organism: Charina bottae (assembly GCA_023362775.1). NCBI lineage: Eukaryota > Metazoa > Chordata > Lepidosauria > Squamata > Charinaidae > Charina > Charina bottae. Next base: position 134,461,903 of record JALMGJ010000003.1, read on the forward strand.
ACCGGGGGCCAGGGTTTGCAGGCGGGAGCCAATTGTGTGGACCGGAGGGTGGAGTTTGCAGGCAGGAGCCAATCATGCAGACCGGGGGGTGGGGTTTGCAGGCGGGAGCCAATCGTGCAGACTGGGGGGCAGGGACCCCTGTCTTTTTCATGAATACAGAATATTACATAAGACCCCGTCCCGTTTTGCCATCCTGAAATATGGTCAGCCTACATATAATGGGCATTGCCTACAGTAAGATAATGTGAATTTGACCTTAAGTTTTGAAGAGATTGCTCATGATAACTATGTTGAGCACAATAGTGCTGTTCAGTCACTTCTTTGCAGAAAAGGCCCAAATGAGTTTGTGCCAATCTTGTGGCAAATTCCATTTCAACCTTCTCTTGCTCATACAGAGCCAAGAACAGCTTCTAGTTGTTTCAAAGGCAACAGCAATCCTCATTTCAAGGACCGTGCAAGCTTGTGCTTTGGCTCAACTCAGTCAACCACCTAATGCAGATAAGGGGATAAAGAAAGATAGCTGCAACTGACAGAGAAGGTCCTAGATAACCCAGAGTCTGAATTTACTCAATAGGCTAAAAAAATTATCTAGATTAACACAACACAATTCCTGCAAGCCCAAATTATGCCTTAAGATTATGGTTGGTTCACATAATATTTAGACCTGGATTCCCACCACAGACTGAACCACTTAGAGATCCCTCCCTTCCTTGAAAAGAAGTGGCTGGGTGGACAAAAGATGCTGAAGGTGGACTTTGCAAACCATGGTTTAGGGCAGAGTGTTGTAACCAAACCTGTCTCCTACAGCTTGTCCATCAAATCATACTTTAAATAAGTCATGAGTTAGCATGACTGGTGAAGCCAGTAATGATTTTGATAGATGTGGGAAAGCTCCTGACAACTCAACTTTGACAACTCTCAACAATCCTAAGACAAAAAGTTGCCTGGATCTCTATTTTGCACCTTGCTGGAATGGCTGTGTGATTCTTTTAAATTCTAGCAATGAGGGTCCAGCCATGCAGCCTTCTGAACAATAGGTTTTCTGGAATTCCCTACAGAACTTGGATGGGGATTCCTGCTGGTAAGCAAAACACCTTAATTGAAAACAGTGAGTTAGAGAGCTTTTAACTCACAGCAAAATTGAACCTTTCACTCTTTGCTCATCTGTCTGATGGGTTTTCAATGTGATGGCAGCAGTAAGAGATCGTATCACTGTGAGGGAATGTGATCAAATGGATACCAAAAGATTGCTCCTGGCTTTAATTTATTATTCTGTTAAGGATTTCACCATGGCAACTAATTAAAAACTATGTCCAACCAAATGAAAACAGTGGCACTTGCTTCTGGGTCCCAGAGACACAGAGGCCACACCCTTCAGAGAAAGTGGTGCCAAATGATACTTTCTCCACCCCCCACCCCCCATTTGCTTTCTAAATTTCACTCAGCCTGCCGGAACATAGACGGTGACAATGTTTTAACTTTAAAAAAAAAGCCCAAGCATGATTTTGATTCCTTCCAAGAGTTTTCTTGCTCTCCCCTCTTTCAGGTTCAATGAGATTTTATTTCGGATACTAATCGAAGAGAATTTTGGATACTGTTGTTTAATATGATTTGATTCCCAATTCAGACCATTTTTTTAAAAAAAAAACATGAATATTTTCATTAAATTAACTTCCCCTCCCACACACATACTATCAAGGTCCCTAAAATAGGCATCCTCTGACTTTCAGTTGATCTGAAATGTACTTTGGCCTGCTCCTTTTTTCCAAAATATTTTGACCCTATAGCCTTAAAGGATTATCTCTAAAGCAGTCCAAGGTGCTAAGGAGATATCCTTGCTTATTTATTTATTTACAGTATTTATTTATTTGTTTGTTCATTCATTCATTCATTCATTCATTCAATTTATGTGGCCTTCCATCTCAACAAGTGACTCTAGGCAGCAAACTGAATTAAGATAAAGTAAAAACAATTAAAAACATTACAAAAATTAAAATACACCGCAGCCAAGAAACATCATAACCCAAATTACTAATATAACCAAGAAACGGGTCCCTCACACACTTGGAGCCCGGAACCTGGTCTTTATGGCCTTATGAAAGGCCAGCAGAGTCAGGGCCATCCTGATCTCTGGAGGGTGATCCATAGGGTGGGCACTACGACAGAAAAGGCCCATCATCTAGGTCCTGCCAAACTAGTTTCCTATATGACCCCAGTATCAGCATTATACAGTTTTTAAAAGGTTGGCTTCAGACTTCTCTCCCATCTGCTAAGGATGTAAAAGAAATCTGCCATGGACTTCAGGAGAGAGAAATAGTATAATGCAGGGTTTCTCAACCAGGGTTCCGTAGCACCCTAGGATTCCGCGAGAGGTCACTAGGGGTTCCCTGGGAGATCACAATATATTTTAAAAATTGTTTCAAATTTGGGCAACTTCACATTAAAGAGGTAAGTTTCTTTCTTTACTTTTAGTTTAAGAACACTGTTAATGCATACAGTATATACAGGCCTACTTTTATGGAGATCACGGGCAAAGGAGGAGGGGGTGCTTTCCAGGGAGAGAAATGCATTCTCAATGTCGAGGACCTTGGGTGCCCATCCAAGAAAGTCAGGCCGGATCTGCCTTAGAGCGCCAGGGGTTTTTTCCCAGAGAACTGGTTAGCAAGACTTAGTTTGGCAAGATTCTGTGTAAGGTAGAACAATAAAGATCTAGAGCTTCACTCCGGGATCAGCATTGTTTCTTACCCTAACGCACGACACCTACCCATGAAATGAATATAATAATTTTGTAACTTCTGGCCTATATTTGAGCCTGAATGTGCAGGGGTTCCCTGAGGCCTGAAAAATATTTCAAGGGTTCCTCCAGGGTCAAAAGGTTAAGAAAGGCTGGTATAATGCATTAAAGTCAACTATCATGGCACAAATAGGAAGCAATGAACAGAAGTCAGTAATGCTCCTCCCACAAGCATCCATCATAAAATCATGGAACTTAACATAATTCATGTCACATGCAAAGACATCATGATGTGAGTGATGTCACTTTCCATGCCCCTCTGTAGTCTCTCATTCTCTGATGAAAACTAAGTACAAACGGCATTTATGAGAATGTGCCTCCAAAACGATCCTATTGTTGGGGGAAGTACATACAATAAACTATATATTAAAGGTAATTCCTTCACCAAATGTGTACATTTGGATAGCTGCCTTTTAAAAGGCATCCTTTAGGCAAAGTTGTATATACAATTCTGTACTTTATGTTTGGAGAAACTCAACTGAAAGCTATGTATTTTGAGCAAAGGCAATTTCTGAGGTCTTGAGACCTGCAACTCGGCCTCCTAAACTTCTTCAAAGCCATAGAAGACCACCTACTCATGCAATTATGTCATCAGAAGGGAGGTAGCCAAATATTTTTGGCCCTTCAAGGCATTTTTCTTAGTCATTTTGAGTGTGGGATAAATTAAGAATAGTTTGCCTCTCAGAAGATTCCTCCTCCCATCCCCATCTTTAGAACCTCCTCCTGCATTGAAAAGCATCTCAACATGTGTCCCAATTTTGCAAATTGGGAGGCTGATTTGGGAGATTTTGGGAAGCAGGAGACTCTGGGGAAGTAAACCACCACTGTCCCTAAAAGCCCCCCAATTTAAATAAACGCTAGTTATTTGGGAAGTACATTTAATCATGAATTGTCCGGCCTATCTTAGAGAAAATTCCCAATGAGAACACATGCAGAATTTTCAGTGATTCTGACACTTTGATACTATCCCCAGGGTCGTGGATTTCCACACAACATGCTGAGCCACAAACTGCCCGACCATAATTTAGCTTAAGTGTGCTGTGCAAACCCAGCCCCTATAGTGAGTGGGTCACTGGCGATGTTTGCACCATATACTTAACTTGGTAAATGAGTTATTCTATTTTCTAGGTTTGTATGTTTTGAAGCCCAAAATGGGTTGGGTTCATACAGCAGGCTACGTCATAAAGAAAACCCAAGTGAGATTAAAGCTTAGCATATTCTACCAAGGTAATTGTCACATGTGCAAACTTAACAACAACAACAACAACAACAATGGACCAGGTTGAGGACAGAGTATCCTGGAGAAAATCTATCTATGGCAGGGCTTTCCAAACTTTTCCCATGGCGACACACCAACGGTGACGTGCAAAAACCTGGAAGCGCCGCAGTGGCGGCGCTTCTGGGTTTTTGTGTGCCACCACCACAGCGCTTTTTGATTTTTGCGCGCCGCAGCAGTGGCAGCAGTGGTGTCCTGGTGTGCCGTGTGAAAACCCGGAAGTGCTGATGGCCCACTGCCGCCACTGTGTGTGCAGCTGTGCACGGCGGCAGCAGCGCACCATCAGCGCTTCCGGGTTTTGACGCGACACACCTGGGCCCCGCAGGCGACACAGTATTGTGTCGCGACACACAGTTTGGAAAGCTATGATCTATGGTCACTAAGAGTTGACTCAGATTTGTTGGCACATTATCAATCAATCAATCAGGAAGCATAATTCTGTAAACCATGGTTAAGTTAATCATGAGCTAGTGCCACAAAAACACATATGGCAGTGTTTGTTCAACCTGAGTTGCATAAAAGAGATGGAGCCTATTCTCAAATGATCTTCCATGTGTTGATTTTGACTTATGGTAAAGTTTATAAGCATGATCTGAATTACTGACAACATTAACAGGGAAGATAGGATCCTGAAAAACAGCAAAGCAACAGAATTGATTGGGTTGTCTTGGACATAATAGACATCTTGGCAAATGCAACCTGCACTACTTTCTTAATCCAAGTGGCAGCTCAATTGAGTTTTTGGATTTCAAAAAGATGCCCCCAGTGTGCAAGTGTAGCTGTTATGGAATGGGGAAAAAGGTTAAATTTTGCCTACGGGAAAGCTAAATCCTGCTTTATTGGCAGGTTCTTTCCGATCCTCTGAAGATGAGCGGGGAGTTAAAGCTATACTGCTATTAGGGGGAAACACTGGAGATCTTTAAGAAACATCTAAAGGACAAAAACAGATTTCCCGCTATTGATTAGCTATATTTTTCTGCAGTGCAAGAGCGAAGAAAGAGTGTGTTTTTATTGAATAATACCTAGTTTTAAATGGACAGGTTAAACAAGAAAATAAAAGTTGAAGGTGCTATGTGATTTTAACTAGACTCATTCCGGCTCTGCAGAACCACAGCTATTAACAGTGCTGGAGAACAAACACTTGTGGTGTCATCTTTCTGATGCAGCTGATGAGAAATAGTCCTGCCTTGTTAACCTGTGGAACTCACCACCATCATATGGGTGATGGGCCCTGATTTAGACAGCTTTCACACAAATTAATGGAAGATGGCATTAACAATGGCTACTTGTCTTAGGAGCAGGCCCTTAAATTGACCTCCAGAGATCTACAATGTAAGAGGTCTAGTATCCTGTCCATGCCTGCGATCTTCTTGAATGAATCTGGTTGGCCAATGTGTGATGCAGAGGACTAGATGAGATGATCTTTGGCCTGACCTAGCAGGGCTCTCCTTAATTAATTAATTAATCAATTTATATAGTGCCTGACTCCCAGCATCTCTCCTTACATTATGATGTGCTGAGCTTCAAAGCAGAGGGATGGATTACAATCCGATGCAAACAGCTGCCCATCCCTGCTATCCAATACTTGGGCAGGGTTTGCTCCCCAAGCCAGATATCTACTCCTTCCTACAGGTGAACGACTGAAGCAGATGGATGCATCCTGCTGAAACAGTATAGCCTGCTTTACCTGAGAGAGCCTGAATAGGAAAGAATTATTAGATTGCCTTCCAAGTTGTCTGGGAATGAATGAATGAATGAATGAATGAATGAATGAATGAATGAATGAATGAATGAATGAATGAAAAGAATAATAGCAGTACAAGAGTCTAAAAGCCTTCAGCCCAAGAAGTAGATAGTCTTTTAATCCTAGACGACTGTAGCGTCACTAGCCTTACTAGAGTTGGGTAATCCCTGGCACCCACAAAGCTCTGCCCCCTTTTTACATGCATTGCCCATATTTGTTATGCATGAAGTTCTCCGCCCCATCTTTGGGGTCCCCCAAACTCTTGCTGATGCAGTCCAATGGCAAATTACCCATTTTCAACAGTGCAATCTTTGCACTTTTTCAGGGTAAGTGAGGAAGAGTAAAATAGGTGTATTAAACACTGCAAGACTTAACTTTATCCTCCACCACCACCCCCTAAAAATGGGTCAACTTTTCAGTCCCTCTGGAGCTCTGTCAACTTTTCCTGCTGGCCGTCCAGAAAAGTAATTTTAGATGAGTATTTCCCATGCAGCTTCCACATTTGTAGTCTTCAGTTCCCAGAATTCCCCAGCCCACTTGGGCATTGCTAAGAATTTTGGGAATTGAAGTCCACACATAGGGAAGTTCCAAGTTTCTTTCAGAATTTTACCTTCTTAAGATTCCTTGGCTAGGAGGGAATACTTCAGGACACGATAGAGGATTTAGTTGTTATGAGCAAGTTAGTAGTGACTGCATAGTGCTGGGAAGGCAGGACTTGAATTCCAGAAATTTTGCCTTGCCACAAAAGTTTGCCTCAAAAATTACTGCTATTGCAAGCTTCCCTGGTGCATGATAAGGATGGCAAGAAATTCACTCTCCATCTCCTGCTCAACATCTTTTATGCAACAGCAGTTTATCCTGAAGCGGTATTGTCTAAATCATTTCTCATATAAAATATAAAATGTTCTGTTCTTTGTCCTAGGCAAGATGTTTGGCTTAGGGAAAATGTGCTTTTAATTTTTCACACTTCCTTCAAAGCATTGTGCTAGCCAAGGACATCACCAAAGTACGCACTTGACTCCTAGAGATGGTTGTCACTGGCTGTCAAGCTGCCGAATTTTCGAAGCAATTTCTGTAGTAGAATTCTTCCTTTCCAAAATATAGTTACATCATCGATGATACTATTCGTGTTAGTATCCACACCTTTCCTTCAAGCAGCTTCATGATTCACTCCACATCTTTGTTTTCACAACAGCCCTTTGAAGCCAAGAGAACCCCTGGGATCAAAATTGTGTTTAGCCATTTTGTTTGTTTATATTAATTTATATGGCAACCCATCCCACCAATGCGACTCTGGGCAGCTAACAAGGATTAAAATACAGTATAAACCAAGCAAAATTATCCAGTCAGGGAATGGATCGTGTAGTGACTGGGTCATACAGACCGAGTTTAGATGTTCACTTTGGCAACTAGACTGTGCTGTCCCCTCTTCAATTCCATTCTTTGACCCTTATTTTCTGGCTTAATTAAACCACAGTTAGTTGTATCAAAAAGAGCAGATGTGGTTTAATATTAGTTTGGTAACTGGGGATTTGTAACAACTTTAAATTCCCGGGAATGTGATGGAGCTAACACGACAGCTGTACTGAATGCTATTGGTAGATGTAATTACCTTGGCTGTGAATCTGTGTAAGCCACCCAGAGTCATATATATGAGATGGGTGGCTATATAAATTAGAATAATAAATAAATGAAATAAATAAATAAATAAATTGGAAACTGGACTTCTGAACCAAGCTGTAGTGAGTTTCATAGCTAAGTGGGGATTTTATACACTGTTCGCCCTGCTCCTTCTCTGACCCCATTACTACTATGTTGCATTAAGTCTGAGGCTGAGACTCTCAGCTTAACAATTAAGTGACAATCAAGCTTCATTGGAGAGCCAGTTTGGCGTAGTGGTTAAGGCACCAGGCTAGAAACCTGGAGACTGTGAGTTCTAGTCCCACCTTAGGCACAAAGCCAGCTAATGACCTTGGGCCAGTCTCGTTCTCTCTCTCAGCCCTAGAAAGGAGGCAATGGCAAACCACTTCCAAAAATCTTGCCAAGAAAACTGCAGGGACTTGTCCAGGCATTCTCCGAGAATCAGACACGATTGAGCAGATTAAAAGGGGAAAAAAGCTTCATTGAGGTGTCAGTTCAAAGCAAAACCCATGCTTTCTTCTCAAGCAAAACTCCTGGAAAAATGTTATGGGGAGTGAACAAAAAATGTTAGATAAGACTAGATAAATTTCTCCAGGGTACCTTCCCATTCCTAAATAAGGCCTTCATAAAAACATGGAAAGGGCAAAGTAGAAAGTTATCCCTTCTTCTTTCTCCCAACAAGGATCAACTTCAAGAGTTAATTCCCCGGGTCAGATTTAGCATACAGTATAGTGCTTGGAAAGAATGAAATGAAGAAGGCCACTTGGTTTAACAGTCTTGAGGAAAGGAAATGTCAAATCTAAGACCAGGGCAAGAAATTCTCCTGCATTTTTCTCTTTCCAAATTCCTTCAGTTTCATGGAAGTGAATTTGTTTTTTTCAAAAGAGAAGAGGATGTTAGTGAAATTCTCCTAGCTGTAATTCTTGTGCTTCTTGATCAGTGAAGTTGGCCAAGGGATCTGTGTGTGTGTGAATGCCCTGATTTTTATTGCACAGCTCCTTCTACAGCCGTTTGCAACCTCCCTGAAAGGAAAGGAATGTGAAGGAACTCTTCTGAGGACTCTGCAGGTCCCATTGTGGCTGATAAATGAGTCTTGCCTTGACAAATTGTTGGCGGATGTCTCTTTTTCCTTGAGAAAATTGGAAAAATCATCCATTCAGAGCTTCTGTCCATCAATATGGAAAAGAATTTTTAAAATTCGGGCAGTTACGAAATTTGAAATATAAATAAATATAAATTAAGAACTGTTAATATTGTCATCTTGGATTTTATATTTTATATTTATATGTATATTTGTATTTAAGAAGTATGGTTTTTTAGTGTATTTTAATCTGTATTTATTTTTAGTTCATTGTAAACTGCCCAGAGTCGCTTTGACCGAGATGGGCGGTGACGATAAATAAATAAATAAATGAATAAATAAATAAATAAATAAATAACCCATTTATCTCCAGGTGCCCTGAAAACTGCAGCTTTGGCAAATCCATGTTGGTCCTCCAGATAATGTTGAATTACAACTCCCATTTGTCTATGGCAACTGGCAAAGGATTCTGGGATTTGTAGTTCCAACTGTTCGGAGAATACCAAGTTCTTTGCCCCTGGTGCTTATGTACTGGGCCCATATGGAAACAACTCTTCCTTAAACAATATTCAGACATTGCAGAGAGTTAAAAGCAATACTGTTTATTAAAATTGCTGAGAAGCAGTGGCACCTCAGGGACTGATTCTTCATCCATTTTCACACAAAAATGTTCAGAGTTCTTCATGCTAATGAAATAGTAACTAGCATGGCAAGCAAGAGCAATCTTTTTTTTAAATGAATTTGAGCCTTATTAAAAATAGAAACCCATTCATTAGTTATTAAGCTCTACTCCCCACATGAAAAATATAGCAAACTTGTTATTGCAGAGATAGATATAACATAGCCAGCAGCTGTTATTACTGCCTCCTACAATATAATTTTCAGCATTCTAGTGTTGTCAGGGCGAGCGGATGGAGCGGCCTGCTTCTTTCACTAGACACCAGTGATCCTTAGTCTGTATAGTAAATAGACACTCACACAGAGATTATATAAAATAGCCTATTTACTTTATATACATACTTATTTACAGATCACTTCCACACAGGTAACAAATGATACACCAACGATACAGCATACAAGAGGTAGAACGAGAAGAAAGAATTACAGGATTTCTCTGTATATATACATAAACTGACCAATCACAGTATAGGTCACTCTCATTATCCACCACACCCAACTTAACTCTTAGCACCTGTTGTATGAGTCACACACTGACACATCATCACTACAACAATGGCTGCTAATTGGATGACTTGCAGAATATTTCCCCTCTCACCTAGATATCAAGCCTCTCTGGTATAATTTATATCTAACTGTAAATTCCTGGGTATATCAAAACCCCAACAAGTGTAAATTTGGAGTTAAACCTATGGATTCATAAGCAGCTTTCCATAATTTTTTGTATGCATTATGGATTCACATTTCTATAATATATATATTTCTGTGGAGTCCTTGGTGCTCTCTGAGCCTTGTTGTTTTCTTGCAGACATTTCATTGCCAGGCTAGGCAACATCTTCAGTGCAAAAAGGGAGTGGGACTTGCTCTCTGTTTATATGCCATGACTTGTCCTCCTTGTGTTGGTGGAGGTGTTGTTCACTCCTTGGGAGTTCCTTGATTGGGCTGTTGTTTGCTGCTTGGTTGATTGACTGAGTTAATAGTTCCTTGATTAGGGTCTATTGTGTTGTTTGATTGCTCCTCTGGTGCTAATCTTGGTGTTAATCTTTGCCCATCTGGGTGTTGATTGCTGGCAAGGAGGTGTTCTGGTCTTCTGGCTTTTCTATTGTCTCTTATGAATGGTATGTAAATGTTGTTTACCTCTATGTGTCTTTTGATGGCTGCTTTATCTGAGTGCCAAGCTTCCAGGAATTCTCTAGCATTTTTGGATTTGGCTTGGTTTAAGATGCTCACAGTTTCCCAGTTGAAAGTATGGTTAAGTCTGTCCATGTGTTGTGAGATTAAGGAGTTTTCATTGTGTCTTCTGACTGCTAATTTGTGTTTGTGGATGCGTTCTGCTAGTCTTCTGCCGGTCTGTCCTACATAGTGGCTGCTAATATTTCTGTACAGATAGTACAGATAGTCCTTGTTTAGTGACTGCCTCATTTAGCGACCATTCGCAGTTATGACAGTGATGAAAAAGTAACTTTATGACCAATCCTCACATTTATGACCTTCACAGGTCTGTAAAGCAAAGGAAAGCTGAAGTAAAATAATAAAATCATGATGTTTCACTTCGCAAATGTTTCGCTTAACAACCAAGTTGCCGGTCCTAATTGTGGTTGCTAAATGAGGATTACCTGTACTCAGTATTATATAGTATAGTATAGTATAGTATAGTATAGTATAGTATAGTATAGTATAGTATAGTATAGTATAGTATAGTATAGTATAGTATAAAAATTAACTTCCAAATACTGTATATAACTTTTGGATGCAATTTTTGAGTCAAGAAATAGATTAGACAAATTTCATTTAGGCATCCTGCTTGTAAAGGAATTCCACATGGTTTCCTCAAACTCTTTTAGTGTGGACCATTTGGTTGAACTTGCATGGCTATAGGTGACAATTTTTCTATCCTGAACCCCTCTTACAGTCCCAGTATTTCTCACACATTCTCATATATTTTTATACTCAAACATTTTCAACAATAAACAAATTGTAAACATGATGTTTAGAAACATAAATTGGAAAAATTTGATTGGGTCCATGATTTTCGAAAAAGTCAATAAATTGGTATCAATGGATTAAGAAGGCATCTGCTCCCTTTTCAGACCATGGAGATCCTCAACTCCAGATCGCTCAAGTCCTTTCAACGTGGTGAAATTTTAAGAGCTTTGACACAGGAGCATCTGCCACAATGAATGTGGTTTTTCAGAAAGGTTTCCAAGTCTTTTATTTCTATGTCTGCAATAATGTCTACAATAAGGTTTCTTATTCTTAGAAATCTTACTCAGAGGTAAGGCATGCTCATATATTTCCAAAACCATTTTCATCTAAGATTGGATAACCTGTTTAATAAGCAAGTGACATTTTTACAAGTTCTCACACTTTTTCCCCTCAGCCCAAAATCAAAATTAGACATTTCTGTCCTGGTGAGTACAATATTCAGTAGTGTTTTATCAATAAAGGACATGTTTTCCCCAGCAAGAATACCATACCCCAGGAGGCATTCTGAATAGTCTGAATAAGCTTGGATTCATTTGAATTTTACACTGATTTTGAATATTAGGCACACCATTTGGATAAGGGTGATTTTCAGAGTGTCCTCATGTTCTGTAAGATCTGTCTTGCAGCTGAATAGTGAGAAATCCCCAGATGTTGTGTTCTTGTTCCAAAGCATTTATCCAACAAGCGCAAATATCCAGAGAGGTTACAGCTACAGCTTGGATCTCCTGTTGCATCTTCCGGCAGTCCTAGAGATATCCAGGAGTTATCATTGTAGTGGTAAGCAGATAGCTTAGGCAAAGAATTGAGCACTGCTGAGGATTAAGGAGGGATCCTTCTGGAAGGCTGAAGCTGCTTGGATTCAGCATCTGAAACTCACTGGTTTGGTCCTACAGCCACCTTCTATCACTTCTAAACAGCAACCAAAGATTAACACAATACCATTAGAAGTCTGGCTGACACCCTTTTATGAGAGACTTGGATTTCTCAGATGGCTTCTATCTGTTGTTGTTGTTGTTCAGTCATTTAGTCATGTCCGACTCTTCGTGACCTCATGGACCATAGCACGCCAGGCCTTCCTTTTGTATTTTTATAAAATTTGTGATCAGAGTTATGGAAAAACCAAGAGATAAGTTTGTAGCAAAACGTTGTTTTATTTAAAACAAAAACATAGGAACAAACCTTGAATCTTCTTCTTCAGCCAAAGCATGGCATGGTTGATTAGCATAGCCATTTACATTTTGATAGCAGAGAGCAGAATGCAGAGGAAGAGAACAAAAGAACAAAAGGCATTTACATTTTAAACCTTTACCTGACCAGCATCTGAATGGACAGGATTCAGCATGTGACCAAAACACCTAGGCAACAGATTCCCAATATGGGCAAAGCTCAAACAGCTAATTCTGATTGGTCAGAAACTCTCAGACTGGCCGGCACCTGAAGGCAAACTAACAATCCTGAGTGGGGGTGAACATGTGCTCCTGAGCCCAAACAGGAAAAAAGTTTTTGAGGCCTGGCTTTTTAAAAACTCAGCCACATATTCTACAGACATAAAAAATATATACAACACTCCCCTTTTTTTATGACTAGAAAGAATATGGAAACAAACCCAGCTTGGAAATTAACTCATTGTGCCTACTGGCAACTAGAGGCTTGGTTAAGATATCAGCCAACATTAATTTAGTATCACAGTATTTCAAAACAACCTTTTTCTTGGCTAGAAAATCTTTAACAAGATGAAAACGCACATCAATGTGCTTTGTGCGATTTCTGGAACTTTCAGATAAAGCCAAATGGATACAAGCTTGATTGTCTTCATGAATTGTTACAGGCTGGCTTAAAATGACTCCAATGTCTTGCAACAATTGAGTAAACCAAATTACTTCATTGCACAGTTGTGATAAAGCATAAAATTCAGCTTCAGCTGTGCTGATGGCTACTACAGTCTGCTTTCTGGAAAACCAAGCAATAGTGGAATTTGCAAATTGAATTACACTTCCAGAAGTAGACTTCCTATCACTGAGATCTCCAGCCCAATCTGAATCACACCAGCATTCTAACTTTTCCTCTGTGTCTGTAGCAGACAATCTTAAGCAAAAATCTTTGGTGCCTTGCAAATAACGAAACAGCCTTTTTAACCCAGACTTTGCAGCAGATGTGGGATTTTCCACAAACCTGCTCAAAATGGACACACTGTTAGAAATGTCCGGACGGCTGTTGTTTGCAATGTAAAGAAGACTGCCAATGGCTGATCTGAAACTATCTCCTTCAGATGACTCACCATCCCCCTTCTCCCCCTCCTCTTTTAGAAACTCGGGAAGCATGGGGGAGGAGACAGACTTGCAGTCCTGCATTTTAAAATCCTCCAGCAGTTTCTTAATTTTGCTACTCTGGCTTATGAGAAAACTGCCATCTTTTTCCCTCTGAATTTCTAATCCCAAGTAATTGTTGACTGCTCCAAGACATTTCAATGTGAAATTGTTTTTCATACAAACCTCAAAGGAATGCTTCTGTTCATCAGATGAAGTGAGCAGCAACAAATCATCCACATACAAGCACAAGTACATTACACCTTGCTTACCATTTTTTACATACACACAAGGATCAGCAATTCCCTTCTGAAACCCAAATTTTTGCAAAATATTATCCATTTTAATATTCCAACAACGCGCGGCTTGTTTCAAACCATAGATGGATTTCTGCAATTCACACACAAGATGTTTTTCTTTATCATAACCAGGAGGTTGTTGCATAAACAATTTTTCCTCCAAGTCACCATACAGAAAAGCAGTTTGAATATCATAGTGATAAACAGACAGTTTCTTCATGGCAGCAACCTTTAAAAGCAACCTGATAGATTCAGCTTTTGTCACTGGAGCAAAAGTTTTGTCATAATCCACATTTTTTCTTTGAGCAAAACCTTTTGCTACCAATCTTGCTTTGTACTTCTGAATTTTGCCATCAGAATCTTTTTTCAGTTTGAACACCCACCTACAACCTAAAACCTTCTGATTAGGAGGCAAACTTACTAGTTTCCAAGTTTTATTTTCCTTTAAGGAATCCAACTCTTGCTGCGTGGCTTCATGCCAACACTTAGCTATTTCAGCTGGCATCTCTTTAATTTCTTCCAGAGACTCAGGCTCTGTGTGAATGTGAAAAGCCTTCACAACATCTACTTGATAAGGAACTCCCTTATTAATCCTTTCAGACCTGCGAGGTAGGACAGGACTTACACTCTGATTCCCACCATTGTCCTCAGAAACCTCTGCCTTTCCAGACAAGTCAGCTTCCTGATCATTGACTTCACTGGGTGATTCCTGCAAATCACCATCAGCAAGACTTTGCTGTTCCCCCATGGATAAATCAACTGAAGAACTAGAGTTTATTTTATCCCAATTCTGCTCAGCAAAAGAAGCACTTTTACTAATTATCAGTTGATTATTGAGTATGAACCTGTAGCTTCTCTGACTCTGTTCATACCCTACAAAGATTGCTTTCTTTGTTCTGGAAGCCCCCTTGCGCCTCAGCTGTTTGGGAATGTGGACCCAAGCTGTGCTTCCAAACACTCTGAGGTGGCTTACTTTAGGCTTCACACCATAGAACAAATGAAAAGGGACATCCTGAATTGCACTGCTAAACAGCCTGTTCTGAACATAACACGCTGTAGTAACAGCTTCTCCCCAATACCTAAAAGGCAAACTAGCATCCTTCAGCAAACACATCATTGCTTCCTGCAGCGTTCTGCCTTTTCTCTCTGCAACAGAATTCTGTTCAGGAGTGTAAGGGTTAGCTAAAATGTGTTCTATCCCTTTTTCTAACAAAAAGCTTTTAAACTTTGAGGATAGATACTCTCCACCTCGATCTGATTGCAAAGCAGACACTGGCCTTGGGAATTTTCCATTCGCCCAAACCACAAAAGCCTTAAATTTATCAAAGACCTCATCTTTGTGTTTCAGCAAATAAATGAATGTGTACCTGGAAAAATCATCTATGAAGGTCAAAATGTACCTTGCTCCCCCAAGACTAGGAGAAAAGGGGCCTATAACATCAGAATGAATGATCTCTAGAGGCCTAGAGGTGGATCTATCAGAAAACTTCTTCACAGGAGCTCTTGTGGTTTTATTCTCCTTGCAAACTGCACAGTCTAGATATTTATCACAAGACTTCAATTTTAAATCAGCAGAATAACTAGGCATTTGAGAAATGTATTTAAAATTAGCATGAGCAAATCTCCTATGTAATAAATGGATGCACTGATCGTGTATGGGCTTATTTTCAAAAACAGCCTTAGCTTTAGCAATTTGCTGCTTTTCAGCCTTCTGCACAATGTACAGAGAATCTTTCTGCAAACACTTTGCAACTACTCTGCCAGCCTTTCTAATTTCACAACCCTCTTTCTTAAAAGTTATAACATAACCTGAGGCTACTAGCTGCCCCACAGACAAGAGATTGCTTTGAAAATTAGGCACAAACAAAACATTTTTAACAGTTTCCCCCAAACATGGAAGATTGATCTCACCTTCACCCACGATCTTGGATACAGATCCATCTGCTAAGGAAACTTTTTGTTTGTTAGTTTTAGACAAAGACAGAAAGGAATCTTTATTGTGACAAATGTGAGAATTGGCCCCACTGTCAAGAACCCACAAATCTTTATTATCAGAGTTCTCAACAACTGTTGCATGAAGAATCTTCTTTCCAGAAGTCTCTTCTTTCTTCTTTGAAGTCTTCTTCTTTTGAACACAGTCCTTTTGCAGATGAGCAGGGGATCCACAGGTAAAGCATTGCCTGCTGGATAATGCAGAAGCTTGGAATTCAGAGCTCTTCCGCTCCCTCTGCTGGCCACGAGAAGACTTTATTGTAGAAATGGAGGCAGCTTTTTCTTGTCTTTTCTCCCACTCAGCAAGCAGCCGGGTAGACACGAATGATGGAGATAGATCATCTTCTGGAATTCCCTCCATGGAGCAAATTAAAGTGTCCCAGGACTCATTCAACGAAGAAAGCATAATGTAGGCTTTCATCAGGGGGGTAAATTCCATCCCACGTTCCTGAAGTTCCACAAAATAATTCTGAAGCTTGTGGAGATGATCTGGCAAATTTCCATTCTCAGGCAAGTGAGCCTTGTACAGTTTTTTTGTTAAAATAACCTTGCTGCCTGGACTAGTTTTCACATATAAATCACGCAAATAGTCCCATAAGTCTTTAGAATTTTCTCTGCCTCTCACGTGAATAAGCTGATCATCCTGAACAGCCAAAATAATGGAGGCTTTGCATTTCTCATCTTTCCTCAACCAGGCTTGATCTGGATTCTGAGGAATTTGTTCAGAAATTGCAGACCATAAATTTTCTCTCCTCAAGAAACTTTCCATTTTCAAAGACCAGTTCAAATAATTAGAATTAGAAAGCCTTTCCAGGGGCATACCTTGAAAATTTGAATCTCCATCAGCGGCCATGGCTTCTTCTCTCCCCTGTAGTAGTAATCCAAAAAACACCACGAGGCTTGCAAACACGAGGCAAAACTCCGCCTCCAATGGAAACTTCCTGTAACTGCCGGCAAGTTTCAAAAAACAAAAGAAGCCTCTCCAGATGCAGACTGAATTAGTTCAGCTCTTCTCTTGTTTCCATAAGTTTTGTCTCTGATCCAGAAGCTGTTGCTGGGCACAGAACCTTTTGTATTTTTATAAAATTTGTGATCAGAGTTATGGAAAAACCAAGAGATAAGTTTGTAGCAAAACGTTGTTTTATTTAAAACAAAAACATAGGAACAAACCTTGAATCTTCTTCTTCAGCCAAAGCATGGCATGGTTGATTAGCATAGCCATTTACATTTTGATAGCAGAGAGCAGAATGCAGAGGAAGAGAACAAAAGAACAAAAGGCATTTACATTTTAAACCTTTACCTGACCAGCATCTGAATGGACAGGATTCAGCATGTGACCAAAACACCTAGGCAACAGATTCCCAATATGGGCAAAGCTCAAACAGCTAATTCTGATTGGTCAGAAACTCTCAGACTGGCCGGCACCTGAAGGCAAACTAACAATCCTGAGTGGGGGTGAACATGTGCTCCTGAGCCCAAACAGGAAAAAAGTTTTTGAGGCCTGGCTTTTTAAAAACTCAGCCACATATTCTACAGACATAAAAAATATATACAACACTTCCTGTCCTCCACTGTCTCCCAGAGTTTACTCAAATTCATGTTCATTACATCGGTGATGCTATCTAACCATCTCATCCTCTGCCGTCCCCTTCTCCTTTTGCCTTCAGTCTTTCCCAGCATCAGGGTCTTTTCCAGTGAGTCCTCTCTTCACATTAGGTGGCCAAAGTATTTGAGCTTCAGCTTCAGCATCTGTCCTTCCAATGAGCAGTCAGGGTTGATTTCCTTCAGGATTGACTGATTTGACCTCCTTGCAGTCCAAGGGACTCTTAAGAGTCTTCTCCAGCACCACAGTTTGAAAGCATCAATTCTTCGGCACTCAGCCTTCCTTATGGTCCAACTCTCACAGCCATACATTACTACTGGGAAAACCATAGCTTTAATTATATGGACCTTTGTCGGCAAGGTGATGTCTCTGCTTTTTAATATGCTGTCTAGGTTTGCCATAGCTTTCCTCCCAAGGATCATATACAGTAAGTTAAATAAGCAGGGTGATAATATACAGCCTTGTCGTACTCCTTCCCCAATTTTGAACCAATCAGTTGTTCCATGTCCAGTTCTAACTGTTTATTCTAACTTCTATCTGAGGCCACCTTAATACATGGAATTCTTACTGCTGTCATTTGATAACCGTGCTCTGAAGGCCTGGAGCTTAAAGAAACAAGGAACTGGAGTGATATCACGCAGAAGGATGCACTGTAAGTTTTAAAACAAAAACAGGATTTAGGCAGCCAAACTGTATAAAGTGATTGTAACTGGAGGGAAGGGTTGTATGATCTGCCTTCAATCTATGGTCACGTTCTTTGTTTGTAGGACAAATTTCTCCCTAGAGTTCTTTCATAATGGGGATCAGACACACTCTTTCATTGAAGCACAAATTGTTTATTTGTTTACGGTACCGGAGGCAGCTGAAGCAAAAGTCTAAAAGGGGTGGGGATGCCATAACTATGCAAATTAGACTGTATCCCTGATTGGGATACAGCAGCAAAATATTTGGTGCTTAGTGAGGTCAGTGAGGGTGGCACTACAAAGACAATAGTTTATTGAGCTACATAAAGGCTGGGTTCTTTGAACATGAGTTACTGTTGAGGTGTTACTTTGCTACATGTTACCTCTAAGTGGCCTTGCTTCTCCACACTGTTTCCAAGTGTTTGAATCATCAAACATTGTGTCCAAATGTTTCTATGATTGTGCGGACAGTTTATTTTCCCTCGGAAAGTGGATTTGAGGTGGGGTAATGATGAGATGGTTAGATAGCATCACCGATGTAATGAACATGAATTTGAGTAAACTGTAAGCTGTATATTATCACCCTGCTTATTTAACTTATATGATCCTTGGGAGGAAAGCTATGGCAAACCTAGACAGAATATTAAAAAGCAGACACATCACCTTGCCGACAAAGGTCCGTATAGTTAAAGCTATGGTTTTCCCAGTAGTAATGTATGGCTGTGAGAGTTGGACCATAAGGAAGGCTGAGCACCGAAGAATTGATGCTTTCAAACTGTGGTGATGGAGAAGACTCTTAAGAGTCCCTTGGACTGCAAGGAGGTCAAACCAGTCAATCCTAAAGGAAATCAACCCTGACTGCTCATTGGAAGGACAGATGCTGAAGCTGAAGCTCAAATACTTTGGCCACCTAATGCAAAGAGAGGACTCACTGGAAAAGACCCTGATGCTGGGAAAGACTGAGGGCAAAAGGAGAAGGGGACGGCAGAGGATGAGATGGTTAGATAGCATCACCGATGCAATGAACATGAACTTGAGCAAACTCCGGGAGACAGTGGAGGACAGGAAGGCCTGGCGTGCTATGGTCCATGAGGTCACGAAGAGTCGGACACGACTAAACGACTGAACAACAACAACAACAAATTTGCTTGCTTAACCCCCTATTTTCTACTACATTCTCCGTCAGGAAGGCAAGCTGTGGTCCTCTCATCATATGTAACCTTCATCTAATTTCATGTGGTCCTCCACATAATTTCAAAAGGTCTTAGGAAGAAATTAGTTCATAACTCTGGCCACAGCCATTTCTCCTTTCCTCAGCCACAGCTTGGGAGGAGGGGGGGAATGGATCTAAATAAGGACAATAGGCTAAAAGAGAGGAAAACCCACTTTTGCCTCTAGTTCTGTCTATAAAACATTTTGACCTTACTCATCCTTGGCATTTGACATGGCGCCTGGCAGAAAAGTGCAAAAGGAATCCAGCCCTCATCAGAGAAAAAGATTCTCTTCCTCGGCTGTGTCCAATTGATTTGAACTGCTAAAATGGAATTAGCTTGGACAAGTTATTAAGGCCCCAAGGAAACAGTGACTAATGCTGACTCTGAATTTTGGGCTGGAGTCAGCAACAGGCACTACTGTGTGATTTTGTGTCACGTTGCGGGAACTTAAAAATAAATTAAAATAGCCAAGCTTTCATGAGATGTCATGATGTGAAAACACAGTGAAGTGAGAACCGAGCCATCTCATGAGGCTCCAACGATAGCAGTTGACAACTCATGAGTCATAACATGGAAATCAGTGGGTGCCATCTATTGGTGCTATGAGCACCACATTACCAATACCCCGGTTTGGAGCATGCTCAGTGAGTGTCAAGGTACCCAAAGCAAGGCAGAGACTAGAAAGCAAGAATTACACAGACTTCCGAAAGGTGGTTTTAATGCAAAGATTAGAGGGAAGATGCAGAATCTTTGAAACTATGATAAGTACTTCCAGACCTCATTTATTAGTGAATTCATTAAGGCAGAGTCTTTTAAAACAATTGGAATCTCTTCGTCTCATGCTTTTTGCAGCCTGGACTGAGCTGCTGTTTATGAGGTAAGTTACTAAGAAACTTCTCTCTTATCTCTTGGTTCTTTATGACTAATATTCTTCCGATTACTTCCCCAGCCTCCTCACAATCTCTCATATCCAGCAATCCTGGGTGACCTCCTGTTTTATGGAAGAGTTCAGAAGCATCAGAGAGTGAGAGAAGAAATTGCTCTTATGGCCAGATATTCTCAAGGATATGCTGGGAGTTGAAGTCCACCCATCTTAAAGTTCCTAAGGTTGAGAAACACTGCTATATACTGTATTCATGGTAGTCGAGAGCTGTGGATGTATGCCAGGCCCCCTAACTAAGAAGTCTTGTCTGACCAGAAGTAGAGCTATAACTCAATTCAACATCCAACCCCAGGTTGCCTGTTGCTGACACAACAGTTGGAACTTCACCCATTTACAACCCAGACACCTGCCTCACCTTACTTTGCTTTACTTTATATTACCCATTCTACTCTAACCAAACCTGGCTTTGCTTTCACTCACTTTCCTTGACTGGATTTTATTAGACCCTGATTGGTTGTTGCATGAATCCCTTGCTTAGGCTATCAGTTCAAACCATTTATCTAAGCTACAGCTGTAAGCCCTAAGGCCATATGCAGCATCTCAAAAGCCTTGAGAGCCCCCTGCAGTGCCCCTCCAAAAGGGACTACAAAATTGTAACTGTACATTAAATGACATTTCATGTATTTAATGACATTAAATGTATTCAGTCAAACACTCACTTTTTGGAATACAGCTTCCAGCACATCACCAAGAGACAAATGTGGCCCTGAGGCTTAAAAAAGTGGGCATCGTTGGTCTATACTAACTGACTGGGGCTCCAAGGTTTCAGACAAGTTGTCTTCCCATCCTACTTGATAATGATGGGAATTGAAATTAAAGGAATTTGGGTCATTAGCTGGACTTAAAGTAAATAAACAAAAAACAAAGATGTTGACCAAGAATATGACTATACACAATCAAGAAATGTTGATGGGTAAGACTGGTTTTAAAATTGAAAAAAAGGTCAGATATTTGGGGGTGACATTATTAAACATGAATTGTATGTTGTTTCAGAATAACTATGTTAAACTGTGGAGTGATGTTAAGAAAGACTTTTTAAGGTGGGAAAAATTACAACTGTCAATGATGAGTCGGATATCTGTGATTAAGATGAATGTTTTACCTAGAATGTTGTTTTTGTTCCAGACAATACCGATTTTGACAACAGATTTACCGTTTAAACAATGGCAGAAAGTTATCTTTAAGTTCATTTGGCAAGGGAAGAAACCAAGAATCAAGTATAAATTGTTACAAGTTGCCAAAGAATGAGGAGGTCTAGGTTTGCCTGATTTGAAATTGTATTTTGTTGCCTGCTGTTTGCTATGGATGAAGGATTGGGTGACTTTGAAGGACAAGAAATTATTGGAATTAATATGACATGATCTCCGATTTGGGTGGCATGCCTACTTGTGGTATGATAAAGTTAAAGTTAATAAAGACTTTAAAAATCATTTTGTTAGGCGTGCCATACTGAGGGTTTGGAAGAAATATAAACCAATATTGTCTCCTAATGTACCTATGTGGTTGTCCCCTCAAGAAGCTTTTTTTAGAAGAGAGATGGCAGGCAAACCAAGCTGGTTGAGATATGAAGATTTGCTGAATTTTGAAGAAGGGATACCTAAACTTAAAACAAGGGAACAACTAGAATTGGAAGGTCATATTTGTCACTGGTTTAATTTTGCACAATTGTCAGAACGGTTTAATTTGGATAAGAAGGTATATAATTTTGTTAATGAAAAAACACAATTTGAAATGGAACTTTGTACAAACGATGAGTATCTTATTAAGAAAATGTATAAAATGTTGTTGCAATTGAATTTAGAAGATGAATATGTTAAATATTGTATGATTAAATGGGCTAAGAATTTTGGGTATAATATTATGCTTGAACAATGAGAGAATATGTGGAACAAAGGTATGAAATTTACTTTGAATTATAATTTAAAAGAGAATTTTTATAAAATGATGTACTGTTGGTATTTAACTCCTGATAAGCTGTCCAAAATGTATAATGGGGTATCAAATGTTTGTTGGAAATGTTTACAGGGTGAAGGAACTTTCTATCATTTATGGTGGACTTGTGGAAAAGCTAAGAAATTCTGGAATCAAATATGTATTATTATTCAAAAGATTCTCAAAGTGGACTTAAAACTGAAACCGGAGCTGTTTCTCTTGGGTTTGATGGACCAACAGCTTGAGAAGCAACATGGAACTCTGTTCTTATATATGATAACAGCATCAAGACTCTTATACGCTCAAAGATGGAAGGATGCACAAATTCCCTCAATGGAGGATTGGATGATTAAGTTAATGGAACTGGCGCAAATGGCTAAACTGACAGCATTGATAACAGAAAATACCTTAACTGGGTTTGTTTCTATTTGGAAGCCGCTTTTGGACTATTTGCTTGTAACGCAAAAAATGAAGTTTTGATTTTGGGTTTTGATGATTAAATGGTTTGATTTTAGAGAAATAATGTTACTAAATGTTTAATTAATGGCAAGAGATTAACTTTTATGTACTTTTATACCTGTGTTGGAGAGGGTCAGAAGCCACCTGTCTTATATGTTTTTCTGTCTATTCTTGTACTGTTTTAGTTTCTCTTGTTTCTTTTTTAGACTTGTATTCTATCTGTTCTATATTCTGTATTTTGTGGTTTAATTATATCTTGAAAATTAATAAAGCTCTATAAAAAAAAGATAATGATGGGAATTGAATTTGGGTCATTTGAGTGGAAAACAAGTGCTCTAGTTCTCAAATCTAACCCTTTCCTCCAATGAACAGAGGCACCATATTTATATGAAAGACAAATTACTTAGGGCTAAATAGATTCCATAGAGTTTCCTTGGCAAGAAGGCGACAAATCGGTTCCTGGGTACAGCAAATTGGAAAAATATTGCCTTAAATAAAACTGCATTCATTTTCTCTCGGAACACCGCAAAACATTACCAAAAAAACCCAGAATGTTGCACTTGGGTGTTCAAAAGACGCTGAACATTGTTTAACACCAACCAAGCCATACATAATTTTGGAAGTAAAATTACTTAAGCCCAGGATATAAACAATGGTGCAAATTGCATTTCTAACTGTTTCAACTATACCCACAATATAATTGGAAGTAGTAATTTATTACTCAGTATAATAATTGGATGTAATTAACCACTGAAAGTAAATTAGAAACAGGGATCCCTTTCTCCTTATAATGAGCCATTTTCCCTGGTGCATGGGTGAATATTTAGTGGCTGATAATTGTTTCAGAATTGTACTTGCCAGTTCTGTAGCCTTCTTCCATTACATGAGAAACATGCTCAACAACCCTCTCCAGGCAGGTGTCAGAGAACTAAAGAGGACTGATCTGGGATATCAGGACAGAACTGTAATTAGCAGTCAATTGAGGCAATCAAAGAATGTAGCAGAACCGGGTTCTCTCCCAAACCATTGCCCTTCAATTAGTCCCCCTGCAGCGGTTCAGCATTTTGGAGTAGACTGGGATCCATTGTCACTATTTGACTCAAGTTTCCATCATCTAGCAGGGCTAATTTTAAAAATGTAGCCAGTATAGGGCGGGAGACACGGAGAAGAAGGCTCTAGAGAACAATACTTCCATGTCTTGTAAGGGGAGCTCTTCTTTATTGAAAACAGGGTGCCTGGAGATCCTGTGTGGGAAGGTGAAAAAGCCCAGGATTGAACTACTTGCTTAGATGATGCAATGGTACGTGGGAATGACCTTGGGAGACAGGAGGAGAAGCCGCAGACTAGACAACCATCGTGCAAAAGGTATCTCGGTCCACAGAAACAGAGAGGTCATGGGAAGCCTCTCAGAAGGGACCCTCCCTAGTTTTCTGGAGAGTTAAAGGGAAAGAAAGGAGAAATACTTTCATACTTGCAAGATTCTGTTAATGTAACCTTACAATAAAGACATAGTTGTGCTTCTTGTCTGAACTACCTCGAAGAGCTAACAGATGAGTCTGTTCATCTCCTTTTTTTCCAAAAATGGTGAGCAGGTGCTCAATTCTTAATTAGATTTAGCATATTTTATCCCCTTTTGCGTGTGTGTGCCTTCAAGTCAGTGCTGAGTCCCGACGACTGCCTGGACAAGTCCCTGCAGTTTTCTTGGCAAGATTTCAGAAGTGGCTTGCCATAGCCTCCTTCCTAGCGCTGAGAGTGAGTGACTGGCCCAAGGTCACCCAGCTGGCTTTCATGCCTAAGGCGGGACTAGAACTCTCAGTCTCCTGGTTCCTATTGGCTCCTTCCTAGGGCTGAGAGTGAGTGATTGGCCCAAGGTCACCCAGCCGGCTTTCATGCCTGAGGCGGGACTAGAACTCTCAGTCTCCTGGTTTGCCATTGGCTCCTTCCTAGGGCTGAGGGAGAGTGACTGGCCCAAGGTCACCCAGCCGGCTTCATGCCTAAGGTGGGACTAGAATTCATGGCCTCCCATTTTCTAGCCTGATGCCTTCACCACTACACCAAACTGGCTCCCTTTATCCCCTTTTACTCTGTTTGATTTACTTTTATCTTACACTCCTCAATCCTGCTGCTTTTAGCCAATCATACTTTCAGAAGTAATTAGCAGAAACTTATCACCTGTAAGCCATCTCATCAGATGGGGGAAGAAAACCATGTCTCTCATAGACTACTAGCAGTTAGGAGGGATCTTTGATCTTCCCTCACAAAATGTGACTCTGGGCACCTTCAGAAATCTGGGTGATGTATAAATTTGCCTTCTATCCAGAATGGACCAGGCAGCAGGTAACAGAACAACCAAAACCACAGTTTGACCAAGAGAAACCACCTGAGCAGAGGACCAGTTGTTTGACTGCCTTGAAAGAGGTCATGCCAAGATCTACCCTTTGAACATTTCCTCCTGTCTCAAAAAATCTACTCTAAAAAAATTATTATAACAGTGAATGGGCCTATAGGCAGGGCCGTGATACAAAAGTGGGCAGGATCAGGAAGTTTAGACTACTAAAAAATATATATTAAAATCAAATGAGCTGGGGAGGAGGAACAGCAGCAGGCTCAAAATCTCTCATACACACTTCAAATACTCAAAACCAAATTTGGAGGTATATCACTCCCACAAAATTCAGCAGAGTCCTACCTGAATTTCTTTTACCACATCACCTTTGGAGCACCTAAACCAAATGTCACATTCAAGTCATCTGGGTGTACTCAAGATGTGCAGTGCAAAGATAGCCCTGTTAACTCAGGAGCTTCACAGGATTAAAGAAATATCCTGAGTTTGCAGAAGAGTGATGTTCCCCTCCTGATTCCATAATCTCTGGATGGCATTAAGGCTGTGCAAAGCACTGAATCTCAAGAACTAATGGTATGATAGTGCTCCATTTGGCCCTCATTTGGTCCTTTCCAGTTGCTGGAAGATGCTTCTGCGTGGGTGCTATACATATGCAAAAACCTTTTCTGATGCTTATCAGTAATTTTTCTAATACTCCTCTTTTCCCTGACAAGCATTGCCTGGCATAAACAAAATCTACAGTTCTCTTCCTGTTTCTCTTTCATGCGCACCTGATTAGAAATTTGACTTGCAAATAGCTGGGCTCTTTCTGAAGTGTTGATCGCTTCCTTTATAAATTTGGTGAGGCCTGTCAGGAGAAGGGACATGACTTTATTCCCTGATTTTCAATGTAGAAGTGAGTCATGTCTTTGTAGAAACATGGCTGTCAAACTCTCAGGGAATTTGGCCCAGTTTTTTTTTTTCCTCAGATGAATGATGAAATTGTCGTTTCCATCACAGACAAGTGTTTAGTAGATCTTCAAACTCTCAAACATTTAGGAAACTAACTCATGAAGATGGAGCTGCATGACAGGTGATTCCAAGTTCTAATATGTACATCTGAGTTGACAAACAAACTCAACCACTCTCCTACCATCTATCATCCTCACAAATGAGAGATCACCTTCTGTCATCCTCACAAATGATAGAAAGTAACTTCTCATCCAAATTAAGGTGAGAAGGAATTATTATGGGGTAGCTGATAAGTTCAGTAAATGAACAACCCTGCTTCCTTTTTATCTTCGATATTTAGTATTTATTTATAAATCAAATTTATCAGCTGCCCAACTCATAGTGACTCAGGGCAGAGTATATGATAAAAACAATCCAATGCAATGCAAACAAAAGAAGATGATAACCCAGAGATTAACATGTCAACCATATTAATACATTTAATAAAACTCCTACACTAGCATATGTTTTCTAACCCAGGACCTGGGGAAAAAGCTAGATCTTCAAGTCCCATCTAAAGGACAGCAGGTCAAGGCAGCTGAACTTCTGGGGATATACTTCACTGACACTTTATGTCTTACAGCAGGGGTACCCAACCTTTTTGGCACCAGGGACCGGTCGTGGAAGACCATTTTTCCACGGTCTGGGGGGGCGGGGTTTGCAGGCAGGAGCCAATCGCGCAGACTGGGGGGTGGGTTTGCAGGCGGTAGCCAATCGCGTGGACCACCACCACTCACCTGCTCACCTGCTGTGCAGCCCACTACCTAACAGGCCGCGGCCCACAGGTTGGGGACCCCTGTCTTACAGCACCACTTTCTCAGTTTCATTTCCTACTTCACTCTCCCAAAATTTGCTCTTGTTTTTTCTCTTATTAGCATGATACTTCACTGGGAATGAAGAAGAGATCAATATACAGTAAGGTAATATACAATGACAGAACAGACTGATTAATTTGAACCAATATATAAAAAATTGCCCATCCGAATCTCTACTCCACAGCTCCCTTCCTCACAAGATTGATACATCAAAATGCTGCTATGGCAGAAGAGGAAATTCAAGTTGGGAGACTTCTACTCCTGAAGGTACAACAATCCAGTCAAGATCTATACATAGTAATATTAAATGGTAGTAATGGTAATTTTTTATTTCCTGTGCAAAGCAGTAAAGCATAACACAAACTAAACCAACATTAGCAAAACGAACAGTATAATCATCAGTATATGACATTTCCTAATGCCAGTGCAACCATAAATCTGTATCAAATAATGATCAACAAAGTTCTACAGGCTGTATAAAGTTCCTGAGAAAAGTAGTATTTTCACAGTTATTTAAACTTCAAGATATCAGACTCCAGATGTAATTCAAGGGAAAGTTGATTCCAGAGGGTAAAAGCAACATGGAGAGGGGAGGGGATCTAAAAAGTGATGCATCATCAAACTGCGCACACAGGAACATGAATTATAATCCAGTTATTCAGATAACTAGGTGTTCTTGCTCACAAGCCCAGAAGGTCAGCTCCAGCAATAAAACTGATAAAGACCCAGTCAGTGTAGGGATTGGGGAAAAAAGAAATTGGGGTAAATCTGGAGAGTTCTAGGACCGCATGAACTGTATTATTCTAGACCTGAATCAGATGGTGGTGATGGAGTCAGGAAGATTAGTCAACAGGCTACTAAGATCCCAAGCTACAGTTCTTCAGCCCCCTGGATTTTTTGGGGGAGGGACATTCCAGAATCAGAGTCTATGACAAAAGAAGTCCACATATAACACATAAGGATGGAAAAGCACACAGATCAGGCTCTTCAAATATGTTCTCTGGGTCCAAGTGGTAACATATGAGAAGAGGCATTCCTTCAGATATTTTGAACCCAAGCCATGAAGGTCTTGATAGGATCATTCTAACACACAATGAATTTGGCCTGAAACAAACTGGGAGCAGATGAAAATCTTGTAGAACTGGCTTTACAGTTCCAGTCAGTACTTTTTCTGCAACATTTTATACTAACTGAAGTCTCTGGATTGTCTTCAAGGACCCACCCACATCCATTACATTGCAGTAATCTAAACAAGGTTACCAGCATGATTACTGAGCATGATCCAAGCAGGGCTATAATTGGTGCACCAATCCAAGCTCATAGAAGGCCTTTAATGACCAAGAGGATCTCGAGGCATCCCCTAGCTATCCCCAAGATCTGGGGGGTCATGCAACTTTTTTCAAACAGGTTGAATTCATCTGAATTCAAATGAACCACTAACAACGCCTTTAGCTTGTCTGGATTGAGCTTCAGTATTTGGGTCCTCATCTAACCCATTACAGAATTCTTCATATCTAGTCTGTATCTTGAACTCTCTTTCCAGATTGCAGCATACCCTATCATAGCTATTCCTGTCCTCACAATTTAGGCAAGATTCTATTCCCAGCTAAATTCTCCTCTCTCCTAGAAACATTGCAAACAATCTAACATCTAAGCTGTTTGAGTTTTGCATCTTCACACCAAGTCAGACAATCAGCACAAGAGGGATTACACCTAGAGGCTGACATGTCTATTTGTCAGTAGAATTTACCTGCATATAGATTTTTGATTTCTCTCTTTGAACTGATAATTTTATGCTAGATTCTTGAAGAAATAGACTTATCAGTCTATAGCCCATTTTAAGTTCTAATTTACATATCCACTATCTATCTAAAAATCTTTGCCCACCAGATTGATGCAGTTCATCATCTGGTTTATTACGGTCACTGACCAGTACAAGATTCTACAAGGTATACTCATTGAACCTTACAATATGCACCATCTGATTTAAAATAGTTTTAAAATTATAAGTTAAATTACATTGTTCCAATTAAAAATTAAAATACATTCAGACCAGAATGTGGCTGAGCCCCTTAATCAAATTTAAATATGCTCTTAATATTAGTCATAACTAATATTCTATCAGATGTAAATGCTTATAAAATAAAATATCATATATAAAATATGGTGTGATATATATATATAAACCTTTTAAAATTATTAAAATCATTACAAGGAGTACATTACTACATTTTTCCTATCATAGTCTGGCGTATCTTTATAGCAGCTGCACAGAATTTGGCTACTTGCGCCGTAACAGTTGGATCTTCATCTATAAGTAACATTTGCATATACTCTATATCTTGCCTCCTAGGATATTTCTTGGTCAAAGGTAATATTAATTTACTCCTAAGCTCTTTATAAAAAGGACAACGGAGGAGCACGTGGACTGTATTTTCTATCTCTCCATTATTACAACAGCACCACCTTGCAGCTTTTGGGATTTTTTTATATCTACCATCCAAGATTGCGGAAGGGAGTGCGTGGCTACGAGCTAAGGCAAAGGCTTTCCGATGGCTAGGGATTTCAAGTTGAGTAAGGTAGTTAGCAGAATTAACAATATATTTATTATACTCTGATGATAAGAAATTAGGGGCCTTCTCTAAGTCCATTTGTCTCTCTATGTCCTTTATCCTTTGCTTCAAGGCCAATTTTGCCTGTTCATAATCCATCCTGAGAATTGAATCTGTAGAAAATCCTAGCTTGGTGAGACTAGATTCAATATCCTTTAACCAAGAGGATTGGAAATAATCTTGGAAAATGAGTGGTGCTAAACCTTGAGGATAATGCTTGAGTTTTAGCCAAAGATTCAGGGAAGCTAGGCGCACTCTTGCCTCAACTTTTATCATGCCCGCTTCCAATCGAAGGTAAGCGTTTGGAACACATTTGGGCATTTGAAATACTGCTCTAATAAATTTTGATTGCACTCTTTCCAGGGATATAATACTTGAACTTAGAGCACCAACACAGGACCCATAAAGGAGCTGGGCTAAAGTCTTCGCCTGGAAGAGTTTAAGAGCTGCCGGTATATAATGCCCTCCTTTACTCCAGAAAAACTTTAAAATGGCATTAGCTGAATTTTGTCCGGAATCAGCTGCATAATCAAAGTGAGGTTTCCTAGATCCAGTGGCGTGCATGACTACCCCTAGGTATTTAAAGCTAGTCACTTGCTCTATTCTATGCCCATTTATATTCCAAGAACGAAATTTCGGTCTTTTGGCGAAGGTCATTATCTTTGTTTTCTGATAATTTATTTCTAGCTGATTATTAATACAATACTGGGCCACAGTTGTCAAAGCTCTGTTGAGACCTACAGGAGTCCTAGAAAGTATGACCGCATCATCTGCATAAAGCAGCAGGGCAATACTACGGTCCCCTACTTTAGGAGGGTGAAAGTCCGGGTGATTTAGACAACTTACCATATCATTAATATAAAAATTAAAAAGTAGCGGGGCCAAAATACAGCCCTGTTTCACCCCCTTTTGTACCTTAATCAGCTTGGAAAGAGACCCAAACCTATTGCATCTGACCTTCAAGGCCGTATCAGAGTATAAGGCCCGAATTAAATAGAGAAGTCTACTGTCTATTGAGGCAGCTTCCAACTTCTCCCACAACTTAGGCCTAGATATAGAATCAAAAGCTGCCTTTAAGTCTATGTAGGCTGCATACAATGATGTTATCTTGTTGGTACGATATTTTTCAATCAGATGTTGAAGAATCAGGCATTGTTCAATGGTTCCTCTGCCCTCTCTGAAGCCAGCCTGCTCGTCCGCTATAAGCTTTCTCTGGTCCAGCCATTCTTTGAGTTTTTCTTGCAGATGTCTAGCGTAGAGCTTGCTAATTATATTCAGGAGACTAATAGGCCTATAATTGGCAGGATCATTTGTCATCCCTTTTTTAAAAATCGGTACTATGATAGCCAGACCCCAATCCTCTGGAATTCTCCCTGTTTTATCAATATAAGTAAAAAGTGTTGCTAAAATTGGGGTCCACCATTCAACATTTATTAGTTAATTTATTGAATTTTGTCTATATTTTATTATTCATCTGAGTTATGCTTTTTTAGAATCTCTTGCTGCATACGCATTGGGAAAATTAATTATAAAAATAGTGCATTTTTCACAGCCTAGTGGATATAATTCTGGGAAGAATCAATGAATACAAGTTGTCATTTTTGAGATGCATATCCAGAAGGAATTAAAGCCTGCATAGCATTAATGGTTCATAACTGAAGCCTTATTTTGTGATTGATTGAAATAAGCTTTCATAGACAGAAATTTATGATATAATTAGGGCTTCCAGTCTTTGGCACGCAGGATTGTAATTTTAATGCAAATTGAGTATTTATTAAATAGGAAGATGCAGCTATAATATTGCTCTGTCTTGAATCAACAACAATCTTGTTATTTTTGCAAATTATATTATTTTTGTATCCTAATGATACTCTATGGTGAAAATAATAAAAATGAATGTGCTTTTATATCCTTTGTTGATATGTCTTGCCAAAGATTACTAATTTTTTTTTCTGGGAGGCCTTAATGAACCTGCCTAAGATACATTTCTGTCTCAGATGACAGAAATTGCCAACTGCCATAACATGTACTGAAATTGTTCAGACAGGTACATTGTCATGTTTTCATCAAACCTACTTCACTACTGACACCCTCCATCTAGCCTGGACAGTAGAGAACAGTTTAATAAGTTCTTTGCAGATAAAATCACTCACATTTCAGATCAGTCTGGATGCCATGAGTACCAGCTGAGTTATTCAAGTTTAGATCTGGTAAATTCTCCGATATAGACAGTCAGAACCTGGTTCGGTTTGAGATACTGGAAGATGTGGACAAGCTGCTTGGAGTTGTATATTCCACACATATCCTTCCCAACTTGGTTTAACCAGCAGGTTCTAAGAGATGGCTGAGTTATTTTAAATGTTTTTTTAAGGAAAGACAGGATACCTCCATATTTAAAGGAGAAAATAATTACATCATTTCTAAAGAAGTTTGTATTGGATCCATTGGAGATGGGTAATTATAAGCCAGTGTCTAACCTCCTGTGATTGGGCAAGATGATCAAGTGTGACATCTCAGTGACAGGCAGTCCTGGAGGAAGCAGCTTATCTTGATCCATTACAAAAACTGGCATCAGAAAGTGCTACAGGATTGAGACTGCCTTGGTTGGCCTGATGGGTTATCTTCTTTTGTGATCAACAGGAGGAGTTGGTTCTTGAACTCTCAGTTAGTTTTGATGCCACCAACCATAGTATCATGTTGGATCTCTTAAGAGAGGGCTATGATTTGCATTGGTTCCATTCTTCTCTCTCAAGATGGTGGTATTTGCAGAGAGTTGTTCCTTGAAATGGAAAGTCCGTTCTGTCTTCAATGTGTTTCAACATCTACATGAAATCAAGAGATTTCAAACTGAGTGCTGTCAGTATGCAAATGACACCATATAACTCCTTCAGGTAGTAGTGTGGCTCTTGTAAAAGCCCACCTGAAGACAACAGTGAGTTGTAGGAAGGAGAATAAATTGAAATGGAATCCAAACAAGACAAAAGTTAGGACTGTGAGTGATACTGAATTCCTACTTTCCAAAATGGATTAATATGCCATTGTGCAGTGCTTTTGCATCCAAAATGGTTTCTGGTGTCCTATTTGAGCAGACACCCCAGGGCACCTTTGATCACCTCTGGCTGAAATGCCAGCTAGGTCCCTTATAGAAAGAAAATGACCTCAAAACTGTGTTGTACATACTGTTAACTTCCAGACATGATTCTGTGTAGGGATGTCTTTATGTCTAGTTTTGGATTGATAAAGAATTCAGCAGCCAGGTTGGTATCTGGAAGAACTCAAAGAAATTTTCACTACATTTGTATTCTGATCTTGGAAGCTAAACAGAATCAGCCCTGATTAGTACTTGAGAGATCTTCAAGAATACTAGGCTGTAGGCCAGACCAGGAAGTTAAACAACACCCTAGAACAGGGGTGGGGAACCTTTTTTCTGCCAGGGGCCATTTGGATATTTATAACCGGGGACCGGGGGAGTGGGGGGCAGGGTTTCTGGGATTTCTGCAGACCAGGGGCCGGAGTTTGCGGGCAGGAGCCAATCACAAGCACTGGGGGGCGGGGTTTGCAGGCGGGAGCCCCGTGGGCCTTAGGCGGGAGCCCTGCGGGCCTGACGTTGCCCACCCCTGCCCTAGAAGAAGTCAGCAGCAAACCATTTCTGCATTGTTGCTAAGAACATATCCCTGAATTCATCAGGAATCAAGCTCAGCTTGGGAAGACTTTACTTCTTAAAAGCATTGCCTTCATTGCTAATTCATTTCTGGGTGAAACGCAAAGTGCAAGTCAGTATTTTAAAAGCACTATTGGGTTTGGGTCCAAGTTACTTGAGAAAATACTCATTTCTATATGACTTCCTACTCATTGTGATTGGTAACTCCTTGAGATTATCTGAGGAGGCTTCTCAGCTGTTGCCATTGGATCATCCTGCAGCAAAGAAGGCTCAAGTTTCTGTTTATCAATCCCATGCTTTGGAATGTATATCCAGCTGAGTAGAAGAGATTGAACTGTTTGCTGGCTTTTTAGAAAGGCTTCGAAAATACACCTTTTAAAAGAATTCTAATTGTTGCTTTTGACTGTGGATTTTACTTATTGTTTCATGTTTTGATTTTGATTTTAGATATTAT
This sequence comes from Charina bottae, assembly GCA_023362775.1. Taxonomy (NCBI): domain Eukaryota; kingdom Metazoa; phylum Chordata; class Lepidosauria; order Squamata; family Charinaidae; genus Charina; species Charina bottae. Next base: position 134,495,410 of record JALMGJ010000003.1, read on the forward strand.
TTATTACTATTATTCCAAATTGCCAAGATACTTCAGTGGGCAAATCTGTTGGGTCCAAACAGGAAAACAGTAACTGGACACTTAATATTCCACCATGTGCATCTGGTCAAATCTAATTATTAATTGTACTAAGTGCACTCATTCCTTGAAATGAACTATTTGTATTGAACAAATACAAATCCTTTGCTCATTTAATATTTGAGGCAATTAGTGGTTAGAACTTGACTATACTCCTACACTGTAGGGCCATTGTAAAGATTATCAGCAGATGCTTATGAATGAGGAATCCATTTTTGGTGAATTTCTGTATGATGTGATCCATTCCATTGAGGCAAATATGTAGACGCTCAGGTGCTTAGATGAAGGGTCTCCTTTCCCAACTTAGTACCCTCCAGATGAAAGACAATTCCACAGAGGAATTACAGGATACTTGCTGGAGAAATCTGAAGATTGCAATTCTATACATCTGGACAGCATAAACTGGAAAAATCTTATCTGGGCAATCTCCCTTTGGGCCATGAAAATGTTGCGAGAATCCTTTAAAAACAGAAACAAAAGGGACAAACATGAAGCCTTCTCCTTCATATTGATGCCCTCTAAATCTCCTTCTCCTATATCTTTTCCCTGTTTTTAAAGAAACTGTCACTGTAGTTCCACATTTATTCACCTGGAGCAAGCCCCGTTGAATCAGTAGGCTCATGGATGGGAATGCAGAATGTATTTGAGAATTATGCAAGGCTCTTATTCATGGATTATGGAGCGTGGTGGCTCAGCGGGTAAGACGCCAGGCTTGTTGATCGGAAGGTCGCAAGTTCGGAGGTTCAAATCCCTAGCCCCACGTGACAGAGTGAGCTCCTGCACTTGCCCCAGCTCTTGCCAACCTAGCAATTCGAAAGCATGCAAATGCAAGTAGATGAATAGGTACCACTTCGGTGGGAAAGTAACAACGTTCTGCGTGCGTCATGCCAGCCACATGACCATGGAAGCGTCTTTGGACAATGCTCGCTCTTCGGCTAACAAACAGAGATGAGCACCGGCCCCTAGAGTCGGACACGACTGCACAAATGTGCGGGGGGAACCTTTACCTTTTTTTACTTATTCATGGATGTCTGTGGAGGAGCAAATGATGAAATTCATATGACATCACATAGATGCTACAACTTGTGTTCTTGCATCTGACATCAGGAAGCATTTATATGATGGCAGCATCGGTGGGATGATGTCACCAACAGCATGTCATCATTTTGACATCACTGTGGTTTGCTGTGATCCTGCCCCCTTATCACCATATCTGATGGCAGAACCTAGCTGGCTTTGGCTAAAGGTAAGCTTGATTAAACCTGGTTAGTACTTAGCTGGAAGACCAGACTGAGGCATCAAAACAAATCAGGTGAAGGCAATAGTAAATCATTTCCATTTGTTGCCAAGGAAATTATGTAAATGTGTTCCCGAGCAAACCAGGAACTGTGATTAACTCTAAAGGGATCTTTTTGCTAAGTTTCATGAAAGAGTACATCTTCCATCTCTTTTTATTAAGACAATGAAGGGCTCTGAATGTAGCAAAGCTTTTCACTGTATGATGATGGGATGCTTGTACCCAAGTCAGGTCTAATGCAATATTTAGAAACAAAACAAATGCTGCAGATGTACCTTCCATCAGTAGCAAAGAGTTCTAGCAGTTCAATATTGATAACTAATGAGGCTTCCAGAATGGTAACTAAATGGTAGATCTGATACTATCTTGGCTAATTATCTGTTTATAGAATGGTGGCAACTAATGGCTTATCTTTGGTCATCATTTCTCTTGACTGTTTAGCAAGTTAATTGAGAGAAGTTGATGTCCCCCTTATCCTGTTGGTTAAATGATGTCTTTGGGGATGAAAGTAAATATTCTAAACCAACGAGCAGGCAAACAAGCCAGACTGTGTCAGGAAACTCAACATGCCAAAGACTAAAATGGTATAATAGGGAGCCTGGGAGCTACACATCTCTGGCTTTTGCTTACACACCAAAGATCAGTTACCCTTAGTCTATGCATTTCCATAAATATTCAAAGCTGGAAATGGAGCAGGAGAGCTAATTGTATCTCACATTACAGCACGGTAGATGAGCCATAGTGCCTTGCGGCCAATTATCTGTGTTTGCAGTTGCTCACAGATTTTTCCCATTTTACTTCCCAATTTCTGCCTCTGGTTTTTTTTTACGTTCATCCTAAAAAGAAGGGTAGGAGGGTGTTAATGGCACAGTACTGAAACTTCATGCCAATGAATCAGGGATGTTTTCCCAGGGATAGCGAAAAGCTAGCTTGGAACTCACAACTAAAAAACAATTGGGCCTGTCAACCTTACCCCATTCCCAGTGTCTACAGCTGCTTCCAAAGAGGACTTTAGAGCTTTTGAAACCATTGCAGCTGGAGCCAAGATGTTCCCATTTGAATGATTGCAGGTGGTCCTGCAATTAAACCAACCGCATATTCTCCACTGCAAAGACTAATCAAATGGTCTTTCTACTGCTACTGCATGTCTGTTTGCTATTATCATGAACCAAAAGCAACATCTACTCTTTGTGAGGAACAGGGAGGAGAGCTATAAAGTATTTGGACCTGAAAGATGGCGTTTTCATTCAGAGGAATCAGTGATGCCGATGAATGAATTTCAGTAGAATTCCTTGCTTAAAGCTCTACATGGCATGAGGCCAGTGCGATGGTACTGGGTTCTATGTCCCAATAAAGACTTCCTCACACAGAACTATGCGGAATGAGCTTTAACAAGGAGATATGCAAACCCTAACATCGGTGAAGATCTGAATGCCCTTTCCCGCCAGGCAATTTAGTTTTATGAGTTCTCCCCCCCCCCCTTAGTTCAGTTCGTTCTGTCAATGGTGTCAGTTTCCTCCTCCGCGCCTCCTCCGTCTCACCAGTGGATGATCTTGGTACTTGATATTGAACGGTGTGAACGATCAGCCACCATCTGAGTTCTTTCCTCTCCATTGACTTTGACGGCTGGTAGGTCGATGTGTATTAACTGGCGTATGTGACTGGATGGAAGGTTCTGATGGGGAACCTTAGAGCCAGGTTATTTGAGGGACCACCTCTCCCCAGTTACATCTACCCATCCCATCAGGTCTGGCAGGAGGGGCATGTTACGGGTCCCATCTACTAAGGACATCTGACAGGACCCATCTGACAGGACCCAGGAGGACAGCCTTTTATGCTGCTGCACCCTCCCTTGGAACATCATCCCCCCTGAGTCTGTAGCTTGAATCATGTCAACTGGATTTCTATTTTCTCAGTGGAAACGTTTCGCTCCTTATCCAAGAAGCTTCTTCAGTCTGAGCAAAGTTTGTAAGGGAATCCTAAAATATGTTTCTAGGGTGGCTGTGTGACCTTGCACCTAGGGCTAGGTCATGGTTATTTGAGATGTTTATTTCTAAGTCCCATCCAAAGGAGGATCGTTAAGATTACCTTGCTGTTGTTGAGATTGCGAAATGGTCTTAATCTTCCTAGGCACAGAAGACAAAGCAGGAAGGAAAATAGGGGAAAGATTGTGCCTGAGGCCCCCACCTCTATTCAAAGAAGGATTTTCCAAGTTGGCATAAATGGATTCCTTGACCCCTCTTTCAAACCAATAAAATAGAAATCCAGTTGACATGATTCAAGCTACAGACAATTCCACCTGGATGACTGAGAACCTTCATCGACATCCCCCCTGAGGTTAGATTGCCCTATTGGTCTTCTGGAAGGCCCTGAAGACATGGCTTTGCCATCATGCCTGGGGACCTGTGTTTTAATTTTTGTGTGTGTTATTGTCTGATTATTTATTTGTATATGTTTGGGGTAGGGGTTAACTGTGTGAGCCACCTACAGTTGCATATGCGAGATGGGCAGCTATACAAATTGAACAAATAAATAAGGGTATGTTATAATATAAAATAGAACTAAAAAGGGAAGGGATACAAAAATTATTATGACAGATTATGTCAAAATCTGTTTTACAATAAAATTCAGATGCAATTTAGGCAAAAGCTTTCCACATCATGTCTTGACAAAACAGACAGTCAGAACACAATGTTTGAATGTCATCCATTTGTTTGTTTTAATTCTGAGCAAAGCTTTGGTCTTATTTACCAAATACCGCCCAGAGTCCCTCCTTGAGGGGGAGATGGGCAGTCATAGAAATTTAATAAATAAATAAATAAATTTACAGTCCTGCATGGACTGTCCACACAAGCAAGCATGTGAATATGTTAAAACAAGAGACCCATTTCATGCAATCTAGGGAATGTATTTAGGATTGCTCGATTCATAGATTCATAGTCCTCCACTGAATTTGCGGGCAGAGAAATTAGATGGCTGGCTTTTCCCATTTCTGCAGTGGAAGGAAAAATTCCTCAGCAATATCTTCAGGGCACTCTCTTAACATTACTACTGGAAAAGTCCTCATGATGTTTTCCTTTGGAATTGAATGAAAGGATATGCCAGAAACACCTTTTCGTTCAAGGAAGGTTGAGAAACCCTCATATTCTCCTTCCTGCCTAAAATGATCCAATGACCATCTTGAATGCATGGAGTTAACCCAAACCTTTAATATCCTCCATTGAGAAGAAGCCACAAATCAGTTCTGAAGAAATAATTCATAAAGCACCTTAATGCAATGATCTGAAACCAAGATTGTTTGAATTCTCTCTAAAAAGTAATGAACACCATACTGAAATGGGACAATGTTCCAATTTTAAAACCACACTCAACTTCTTCCAATCCAGCTTCCCTTAATATGTATTCAGCATGTAAGCTGAATAAATAAAGGGAGAATATACAGCCTTGTCTCACTCCGTTGCCAACCTGGAGCCAGTCTGTTTCTCCATGTCCTGTCCATACTGTGGCGTGAATTTGTTTTATGTGTGGAGATCGGTGCACAATGATCAGCACACAACCTTCACAGAAAAAGGCTCTAATCCAATGGCATGGATACCATGACGATTGGTGACCTTTTGTCTGCTGCAGCCTTCATCCGCCTTCGCAGCCGTTGTAACAATACACCTTGTTATCTTCCGCCTGTTCTGCCGTTGAGGACTTTCTTGGATCGTTCTTTGTCTGGTTCCTCAAAATGCAAGGAGCAAAACCGCCCTCTGTACATGGCGTTTATTGATCTGACTAAAGCTTTTGATACTGTAAATCGTACTGCTCTTTGGACCATCCTTCTGAAAATCGGATGCCCTGATAAATTTGTGAACATCTTGCGGCTACTCCATGACGACATGATGGCAACAATCCTGAATAACAATGGCTCTCAAAGCAATCCATTTAAAGTGGAATCCGGCGTTAAACAGGGATGTGTTATTGCTCCAACCTTATTCTCTATCTTCATCGCTATGATTATGCACCTTGTTGAAGAGAAACTTCCTACTGGTGTAGAAATTATATATCGAACAGATGGAAAGCTTTTTAATCTTAGTAGGCTGAAAGCAAAAAATAAGGTAATTGCAACTTCTGTTATAGAACTTCAATATGCTGATGATAACGTAGTCTGTGCACACTCCGAGGAAGATCTTCAAACTATCCTAAACATCTTTGCAGAAGCATATGAAAAGCTCGGCCTCTCGATTAACATTAAAAAAACCAAAGTGCTTTACCAGCAAGTTCGAACCAATCCCTCCGCAGCACCATCAATCCAGCTTAAAGGTGTGTCACTAGAAAATGTCGACCACTTTTCTTATCTCGGCAGCCATCTATCTACAAAAGCCAACATCGATGCTGAAATTCAGCATCGCCTGAGCTCTGCGAGTGTAGCTTTCTCCCGAATGAAGCGTAGAGTGTTTGAGGATCGGGACATTCGCAGGGAGACCAAAATGCTTGTTTACAAAGCCAACAAAGCTACCAACCCTTCTGTACGCCTGTGAAACATGGACCCTCTACAAACGCCACCTCCAACTTCTTGAAAGATTCCATCAATGCTGCCTCCGAAAAATTCTGAAAATTACTTGGGAAGATAGGCGGACTAATGTTAGTGTATTAGAAGAAGCGAAAACCACCAGCATTGAAACAATGATCATCCAACATCAACTTCGCTGGACCGGTCATGTTGTTCGAATGCCTGACCATCGTCTTCCAAAGCAGCTACTTTACTCCCAACTTAAGAATGGAAAACGGAATATTGGTGGACAGCAAAAGAGATTCAAAGATACTCTCAAAGCTAATTTAAAAAAATGTAATATCAGCATTGAGAACTGGGAAGCCCTAACTCATGAGCGTTTCAATTGGAGGTCAGCCTTTATTAATGGTGCTATGGACTTTGAAGAAGCACGAGTACAGGGAGAAAGGGAGAAAAGAGCTAAAAGGAAGGCACGTCATGCAAACCCTCATCATGACCGTCTCCCACCCGGAAACCTATGCCCTCATTGTGGGAGGTTGTGCGGACCCAGAATTGGCCTTTATAGCCACTTACGGATCCACTGTTAAAATTTTACCTTTGGAAGACAATCTTACTTGGCTACGAGTGATCGCCAATGATGATACTGTGGCTTTCTGACTTGTATGTAAGTTTCGCATGTAAGATGTTCTGGGATTCCCATTTTTCTGAGCACATTCCATAGTTTGACATGATTGACACAATTAAAGGCCTTTCTATAATCAATGAAGCACATACTGATTTCTTTATTATATTCTGTGGCTTTCTCAATTATGGAGCATGCATCAGCAATAATGTCTTGTGTTCCTTGGGCTTTTTTTCCTCTTTTTTCTAAAGCTAGCTTGAACATCTGGCATCTCTTTTTCCATGTAGGGCTCTAATTTGCATTGGATGATCCTAAGCATTATTTTGCTAACATGTAAAATTCAGGATATTGTATGATAGTTTGCACACTCTGTTAAGTCTCTCTTTTTTTTTTTGGAATGTAAATTGACCTCTTCCAATATGTTGGCCACTGTGTCATTCTCCAGATTTGCTGGCATAGCTTGATTAGAAACTTCACTGATTCTTCTTCTGTTGCTTGCCATGTTTCTATGGGTACATGTAGCCAGTAGCCATACATAGTCTTTTTCTGTAGGTATGTTTTTGTTTTGCATAAACAAAAGATTATGAACAAGTGGTAGGGTCTACACCAGGGTTTCTCAACCAAGGTTCCGTGGAACCCTAGGGTTCCGCAAGAGGTCACTAGGGGTTCCCTGGGAGATCATGATATATTTTAAAAATTATTTCAAATTCGGGCAACTAATGTAATGGCAACCTGCGGAAGACCTTTGTATTTCGAGGAGTTAAGTGGCATGTTTTGATTTTTCTTCCCCCACACCTAGGAGATTAGAGTTTATTTTGAGTTATACTGATGTTTAATTGGCTTGTTTTTGTTTTGTTTGGCATGAGAGGGGGGAGAGAAGAAGCATGTGCTCCAACAGCCCTTCAGAACATATCTCTGTGAGAAGAGGGGGGAGAGAAAGTCTCCAGCTTGTTAAAGTTTAAGCATAGGTTCACTCCTCCAGCCACTCCTTTAGCGGCTTGGAATGGGGGGGGGGAATGATAAGAAATTGTTTTGCCTGGACACTGGCTTATCTGATGGGTTCCCATGTTATTGGACTGATGTCATGGACAGGTGGCCCAGCCCCCAAAGGAATCCCAGTCAAGGTCAGTCTGGGCTTGGTCACGGGGTTTGGAAGCCAGGCTTTGATAAAAAGCCTGAGTAGTGCCTTTGGAATTGTGGGAACTTTGAGGCAGGCTCAGGACGCTGGGTTCTGTGAGACTCAACAGCCATTCCTTTTGGGGTTATTCTCTGCTATCTTAGCAAAGTTCCTGGTAGCAACAAGAGAATAAAGGTATCACCTTGTATGGTATGTATGTATGCATTTCTCTGTATATGCTATGCTTGTTATGCTCTTTGTAATTTTGTTAGGCTGTGCTTCTGTCTAATTTGGTTTGTTTATAATAAAGCTTTAAGTTTCTTTATCCACTGGCGTGCTTATTATCATTGGATCAAAAAAGAACCAATTGCCCTAGCCCAGGGCTTTCCAAAGTGCTGCCACCGGCGACACACCAGTGATGGCGGTGGCGGCGGAGGCACGCGCGCACACAGTGGCGGGGGGTGCACATGCACGGCGGCGGCACGGGGGGCGTTCGGCGGCATGCGTGTGCACGGCAGCGGTGGCAGCCTCCGCTAAAATGCGGAAGCACTGATGCCGCGCCGCTGTCACTGCTGCCGTGCACGCGCGCACCGCCGCTTCTGGGTGGTGTGGTGACACACCACGCTGTGTGTGGCAACACACTTTTGTGTCGCGACACACAGTTTGGAAAGCTCTGCCCTAGCCCCTGATCAAGGCGTGGACTCTTGGCAATACAACTTCACATTAAAGAGGCAAGTTTCAGTCTTTATTTTCAGTTTAAGAACACTGTTAGTGCATATATATAGGCCTCCCCATGAAACGAAGATAATAATTTTGTAACTTCTGGCCTATCGTTGAGCCTGAATGTGCAGGGGTTCCCCGAGGCCTGAAAAATATGTCAAGGGTTCCTCCAGGTCCAAAAAGTTGAGAAAGGCTTGTCTACACCCTGTAGATGTGGGGAATGGCCACTTAAGTTGTAGGTGCAAGGGCTCTTAGAGGATTACTCAGGAAAGGAGTGAGGTTGAAGATGGTTTATTTTCACCTAAACCTTTCAGATAGGGCTTTGAGTAATGGTACAACCACCTTTCTGAAACTTCAGTCTTCCTCAGATCAAAAGTGAGGATCATCAAAGAATCATATCTGTGCCAAAAGCAGAGTTTGGTATCTCTCTTCAGACAGCAGCATACAACTCTGACTGGCAGCTACTTCTTGAAAGCTTCTGCTCAGGGAAGCCAACTTTCTATCAAGTGTTCCTTTGAAAGTTTCAGTGAAGACCATGTAGAGGGAAACAGGTTTCCCTCAGTAGTATGACTTCTTGGAATGCCTCAGGCAGCCTGACAGGCATATATGTTCTACACAAAGATATGACACAGGACCTTTTCCCCAACTTTTGCCATCACCTTCCATTTCTTCAAATATGCATAAAACTCCTCCTTACTTGCTCTATACTTGCTCCATCTTCTTGAGTCCACAGCTAACAGGGACAGCCAGGACTTACACTTGTATTAGTTAGATGTGTGCTTACTCTTCACAGCCTGGTGCTTCTCCTTACCTTAAGGTCTCTCTTTTCACAAAAAGTGGGTACTTTCTCTGCTGCTGACATGTTCTGAAATGGGAACAGAGAAAGCAGACATTGAGAAATGGGACAATATAGATGCTGATGGTAATTGCCCCGGTAATCCCTCCAATATACTACAAGAAGGCTTATATGTCAAACGTTTTTACAGGATAATTCCTCGGGGGAGGGATTTTCTTCGGAGTTCCCCTTCAGCTGGAATCATAAAATCATAACCAGTTATGAATTGCAAGGATATCTGATTGCTCATTATTAATCTAAACTACTATAGGACTTATGGACACTCAACTAGAAAAGACTCATGGACAATTGGTTTTATATATGGTAACTGCAGCGAGGTTATTATATGCAGAAAGATGGAAGGCTACAGAAACACCCATAATGGAGGAACGGATCGTGAAGATGGCTGAGTTTGCAGAAATGGCTAAACTGACTTGTTTGATTAAGGAAGGAACTACAACTACTTTTATAAAAGACTGGAAACCCTTTATACGCTTTTGGCTGAAAATGGATAAAAATGAATTGATTTTCAGGATTTATTGATTAAAAAGGTTTGTTCATGGGAAGAAGGGAACTAGGATATGCAATATGGGAGGGGGGACATGTAATGGCTATGTTTGTAACTGCTGCAAAGAAGATCAGAAGTCGCTTCTTTAGACATTTTTTCTTTTTCTTGCTTTATTGTTATTCTTCATTTTTTCTTTTACCCTCTTATAATCTTTTTCTTTTTCCTCTCCTATGTTTCTGTAGTTTTTTAAATCTTGGTAAAATCTTCTTTTAATAGAAATAATTTTAAAAAATTAATGTAAACTACCAGTGGCCATTTTAAAACAGAAACAAGGGCTCGTGATTGGTGCACCAACCATAGGCAGACCCTAACTTTGGGTAGTCTATGAGCAAAAAGCCCAGCATTTTCAGAACTTATGACAAATTTCTCTCTGATCTGAATTATGTTTCAATTTCTCTTCTTTTTTAGCTTGTCTTTTCAGTTAATATGAATTGTTTTCATGTTTCCAGGGAAATGCAGCAACATTTTAGTATTAAAAGTACTACTCCAGGGAAACCTGGCCAGCCAGATCCATAGTAATTAATACCAATACCTGAGAATATTTTTTGCTGGAGTTGGTCCAACAACTCATAAGGCCTGGAGTGACCTATACCCTATGGTTAGGTTGACCATACATCCCGTTTTGAACGGGACAGTCCCATTATTTTAACATTTTCCAACCGTCCCGTCATTCTGGACAAAATGTCCATTTTGTCCCATTTTCAAACAAAGTTAGAGTGCATGCGTGCACGTGCCAGGACGCCTGCTGGCACGCCTACATGCGTGCACGTGCCTGCGTGCCAGTGTGCCAGTGTGCACGCACGTGCTAGGGTCCCATTTTCATCTCAAGGAAATATGGTCAGCCTACCTATGGTTCAGTTAATAAGATATACTTTCTTTGGTTTATAATACCAGCAGGTAATCTCCACTTTGAGGTGGTTTACCTAGTTAAATGACAAAAGCCTTCATTCAAAACCCACTACCAATCATTAAATGGCTAGTAGAAAGAAAAGTAAAAACCACATAACCTCATCATGCTGATTCTGGCAGGTTTAATCATTGTTTTATGAGATTCAGTGAGAATTTTTTTGTTGTTAATCCATATTTTCCAGTACATAAAACAATCTGTGTAATAACCATAATATATATACTTAGGACATACGCAAGTCCCTTTCTCTGGTAAAAACTTATTTAAACACCAGGATACTACAGAGAATACGAGCAATATTTTACATGTGCATACTTGACACTAATTACTGTAATGAATAGATAGTGGCTCTTCTAGTCAGGGCCGCAACTAGGGGGGGCAAGCGGGGCATGTGCCCTTGGCCCCGCACTGGGGGGCACCAAAATGACACCCAGGATACCAAAATGACAAAATAACCCATGGGGGAGCGCAGAATCCATGTTTGCCCCGGGTGACACAGACCCTAGTTCCATCCCTGCTTCTAGTACAGGGCTTTCCAAACTGTGTGTCACGACACAATACTCCACAGACCGGGGGCCGGAGTTTGTGGGCGAGAGCCAATCACAAGCACTGGAGGGCGGGGTTTGCGGGCGGGAGCCAATCATGTGGAAGGTGCAGGGTTTGCGGGTGGGAGCCCCACGGGCCTTAGGCGGGAGCCCCGCGGGCCTTATACGGCCCACAGGCCTGACGTTGCCCACTCCTGCCATAATACAAGCTTTTCATGGTAAAATAGTCTGTTCTGTTCCCATTGCTTCTTAGCCTACATTTCACTCAGATTGTTTAAATCTATCCTACTGTATCTAGCATAGATAACGCCATCCATAGCTACTTAAGTCGTAAAAGCATCTGGCCATTAGATAAGCCTAGAATCAACCTGATCCAAAGAGATCTCAGAGTGTTCTGCTCATACCAGACATCCTGAGGATTCTCCATTTTCAAGATATGGTTGCAGGATTGCTGGCCGCAAAAGGCGGTTTGTTCGTTCGCCTGGTATGGTAGCCAATAATCACACTGAGGCGGGAGAATAAAAGTTGTTTATTCCAGACGTCTAGAAGAAAAGAGGTCTCCTCCCCAAGGAAGAAGACCCTGGGCACAAAGCAAAACAGCGTTTTTATACAGTATACAGCGGTTATCACAGCGGTTATCAATAAACAAGATTCCTCATTGGCTAATTCTATAGATTCTGCGCAATAACTTTCATATGTTACATACTATCCCATAACATTTCTTAGCATGTCTTGTGTTTCCCATAAAAGTTACTTTAGGGGTGTGATTTTTAGGATGCTAATGAGCTGGGGTTATAGCCCTGGTCAGGAACGTTTGGCCTGTTTTATTTCTCACTCTACTCTTGACAGGTACACTGGTAGTACAGACATTCAGGGTCCCATAAATCAAATCCCTCCCTTTCTTTTTCTTCCTCCTGGAACATACACTGAGAACACAAGCATTCGGGGTCAGATAACACATCCTCCTGAATTTTCCCATTGGTTCTGTTTATCTCCAGTCCCTCGTCCCTCAGGATCAACAACAGCTTGTGCCAGCTAAGCTACAACTCTTTCCCCCTCTTCATCTGTATATTTTCTTGCAATCTACCCATTTTTTCAACTTGACTCATATTTACTACAAGTGACAAGGCCTTCATCTGCATTCCCAGTGGATCTATAAGTCAAAAGCCTTCACACTGAACTTGCTGTAAACAATAAACTTATTTTTGGACTATAAAGGAATATTATGGTATGACGTGAGTTAGTGCTGTCTGAATATCTCCTCTATGTTCTCACAAGTCAGAACAGTAAAAAAAAGTTTTAAACACAGCTGGCTTTGATTGCAAAATAACCAAAAGAAATACAGGACTCCTGCCTGAAATAAGATATTGGATCCCTCCTCCATTCACATGGTAATCAAGCTCTCGGGTAATTCAGCCACTCCTTTGTTTAGTTAAGTATTATGAATTGTCTCAGCTGCTTCTGGGAGAGAAGAGAAGCAAGTAGGAAACCCATAAAAACATGTGCTCCTAACAACAGCAACCACTCAAGCCTTGGATAAGAATTTTAAGGAAGCCTGCTTGAATCTCCTTCAAGCAACGGTATGCAAAACCACAGAAACCTTTCTGAGCTAACCCTTTGTCTAGCTGAATACTCAACTGAATGCCTTTCTGAGTACGAAAAAGAATGGAAGGAATAATAGCTTTTCAAGCCTAGAGAGGTTATGTCCTAGAGAGCCTCAAGCATTTGGATAGGGATCTGAAAGCTACTTTGAATTGCATTCCAGTTATGTACCCAGCTACGAGCTTTCCCAAAACTCTTGCTATTCCTAGGAGCCAACCACAGCTTTCTAGATAACTCCCAACAGCTTCATGAATGGCAATAGCTTAATTACATTCAGATCAAGCCTCGCTATTGCTAGGAAACAACGAGAGCTACTCAGGAGCCTTCTGATGGCCAGGGTGAATAGGAAATAATATATGAATAATGAAACATAGCTGCTCTTTGACAGAAGCCCCAAGTGGTCAACCTGGAAATGGCAGCCATAAAGTTGAAGCAGGTTACTTCTCTCCCTAGTAGCCAAGGTGGAAATCGAAGCCATAAAGTTAGATCCTAGCAAAGCCATGCCTCTTACTGCTGGAAAATACATTAGTGAGGCCTGAGGGAGGAGCTAGAGGAGCTAAACCTGAAATATCAACTATAGGGACCTGAAAAGCCACGGATGTGCCAGAGCTAGAAATGATGGTTCACTGAAGCAAAATGTAAGAGACAGAAGAAAGGTAGAGAAAGATTTCAAGAAAGTCAAGAACACCACAAACCCAGAATAACTTAATAGGTGGAGTGTAAACTTGAGTATCCCTTCATGGATCACTGCCTTGTCGTGGCGAAGGGGCTTGCATAACTCAATGAAGTCAGGTCAAGAAGAACAGGTCATGACGGAGAGTTCTGACAAAACGTGGTCAAAAACTGGAGGAGGGAATGGCAAACCACTCCAGTATCCTTGCCAAGAAAACCCATGGACAGTATCAAAAGGCTAAAAGATATGACGCCGGAAGATGAGCCCCTCAGGTCGGAAGGTGTCCAAAATGCTACTGGGGAAGAGCGGAGGGCAATTCCGAGTAGCTCCAGAAAGAGTGAAACGGCTGGGCCAAAGCCAAAAGGACGCTCAGTTGTGGATGTGTCTGGAAGTGGAAGGAAAGTCCGATGCTGTAAAGAACAATATTGCATAGGAACCTGGAATGTAAGATCTATGAATCAAGGTAAGCTGGATGTGGTCACACATGAGATGACAAGATTGAACATCAACATCTTGGGAATCAGCGAACTAAAATGGACAGGAATGGGCGAATTTAATTCAGGAGACCATTATATATACTACTGTGGGCAAGAATCCCTTAGAAGAAATGGAGTAGCTCTCATAGTCAATAAAAGAGTGGGAAAGGCAGTACTGGGGTACAACCTCAAAAACGACAGAATGCTTTCAGTTCGAATCCAAGGCAAACCATTCAACATCACAGTGATCCAAGTCTGTGCCCCAACCACTGATGCCGAATAAGCTGAAGTTGACCGGTTCTATGAAGACCTACAACACCTTCTAGAACTAACACCAAAAAAGATGTCCTTTTCATCATAGGGGACTGGAATGCTAAAGTAGGAAGTCTAAAAATAACCGGAATAACAGGCAAGTTCGGCCTCGGAGTACAAAATGAAGCAGGGCAAAGGCTAATAGAGTTTTGTCAAGAGAACACACTGGTCATAGCAAACACTCTTTTCCAACAACACAAGAGACGACTCTACACATGGACATCACCAGATGGTCAATACCGAAATCAGATTGATTATATACTTTGCAGCCAAAGATGGAGAAGCTCTATACAATCAGCAAAAACAAGACCTGGAGCTGACTGTGACTCAGATCATGAGCTTCTTATCGCAAAATTTAGGCTTAAATTGAAGAACGTAGGGAAAACTACTAGACCACTCAGGTATGACCTAAATCATATCCCTTATGAATATACAGTGGAGGTGAGGAATAGATTTAAAGGATTAGATTTGGTAGACAGAGTGCCTGAAGAACTATGGATGGAGGTTCATAACATTGTACAGGAGGCAGCAACTAAAACCATCCCAAAGAAAAAGAAATGCAAGAAAGCAAAGTGGCTGACTGATGAGGCTTTACAAATAGCTGAGGAAAGAAGGGAAGCAAAAGGCAAGGGAGAAAGGGAAAGATATAAACAACTGAATGCAGAATTCCAGAGAATAGCAAGGAGAGATAAGAAGGCCTTCTTAAATGAACAATGCAAAGAAATCGAGGAAAACAATAGAATGGGGAAGACTAGAGATCTCTTCAAGAAAATCGGAGATATCAAGGGAACGTTTTGTGCAAAGATGGGCATGATAAAGGACAAAAAAGGCAGGGACCTAACAGAAGCAGAAGAGATTAAGAAGAGGTGGCAAGAAAACACAGAAGAACTATACAAGAAAGATCTTAATATCCCTGATAAATATGATGGTGTGGTCACTGACCTTGAGCCGGACATCCTAGAGAGCGAAGTCAAGTGGGCCTTAGGAAGCGTTATTAACAACAAAGCTAGCGGAGAAGACAGTATCCCATCTGAGCTATTTAAAATCCTAAAAGATGATGCTGTTAAAGTGCTGCACTCAATATGCCAGCAAATTTGGAAAACTCAACAGTGGCCACAGGATTGGAAAAGGTCAGTTTACGTTCCAATTCCAAAGAAAGGCAATGCCAAAGAATGTTCAAACTACCGTACAATTGCACTCATTTCACATGCTAGCAAGGTTATGCTCAAAATCCTACAAGCTAGGCTTCAGCAGTATGTGAACCGAGAACTACCAGAAGTGCAAGCTGGGTTTCGAAGAGGCAGAGGAACTAGAGATCAGATTGCCAACATTCGCTGGATCATGGAAAAAGCAAGAGAGTTCCAGAAAAACATCTACTTCTGCTTCATTGACTACGCTAAAGCCTTTGATTGTGTGGATCACAACAAACTGTGGCAAAGTCTTAAAGAGATGGGAGTACCAGACCACCTTACCTGTCTCCTGAGAAACCTGTCTGCGGGTCAAGAAGCAACAGTTAGAACCGGACATGGAACAACTGACTGGTTCAAAATTGGGAAAGGAGTACGACAAGGCTGTATATTATCACCCTGCTTATTTAAGTTATATGCAGAGTACATCATGAGAAATGCCGGGCTGGATGAATCACAAGCCGGAGTTAAGATTGCCGGGAGAAATATCAACAACCTCAGATATGCAGATGATACCACCCTAATGGCAGGAAGCGAAGAGGAACTAAAGAGCCTCTTGATGAGGGTGAAAGGAGAGAGTGCAAAAGCTGGCTTGAAACTCAACATTAAAAAAACCCAGATCATGGCATCCGGTCCCATCACTTCCTGGCAAATAGAAGGGGAAGAAATGGAAGCAGTGACAGATTTTATTTTCTTGGGCTCCAAGGTCACCGCAGATGGTGACTGCAGCCATGAAATTAAAAGATGCTTGCTCCTTGGGAGGAAATCTATGGCAAACCGAGACAGCATATTAAGAAGCAGAGACATCACCTTGCCGACAAAGGTCCGTATAATTAAAGCTATGGTTTTCCCAGTAGTAATGTATGGCTGTGAGAGTTGGACCATAAGAAAGGCTGAGCACTGAAGAATTGATGCTTTCGAACTGTGGTGCTGGAAAAGACTCTTAAGAGTCCCTTGGACTGCAAGGAGGTCAAATCAGTCAATCCTAAAGGAAATCAACCCTGACTGCTCATTGGAAGGACAGATACTGAAGCTGAAGCTCAAATACTTTGGCCACCTAATGCAAAGAGAGGACTCACTGGAAAAGACCCTGATGCTGGGAAAGACTGAAGGCGAAAGGAGAAGGGGACGGCAGAGGATGAGATGGTTAGATAGCATCACCGATGTAATGAACGTGAATTTGAGTAAACTCTGGGAGATAGTGGAGGACAGGAAGGCCTGGCATGCTATGGTCCATGAGGTCATGAAGAGTCGGACACAACTAAACGACTGAACAACAACAACAATTTTGTTGTTGTTTATTCGTTCAGTCGTTTCCGACTCTTCGTGACTTCATGGACCAGTCCACGCCAGAGCTTTCTGTCGGCCGTCACCATCCCCAGCTCCCCAATGGTTGAGTCCGTCACCTCCAGAATACCATCCATCCATCTTGCCCTTGGTCGGCCCCTCTTCCTTTTGCCTTCCACTTTTCCTAGCATCAGCTTCTTCTCCAGGGTATCCTGTCTTCTCATTATGTGGCCAAAGTACTTCAGTTTTGTCTTTAATATCATTCCCTCAAGTGAGCAGTCTGGCTTGATTTCCTGGAGTATGGACTGGTTTGATCTTCTTGCAGTCCAAGGCACTCTCAGAATTTTCCTCCAACACCACAGTTCAAAAGCATCTATCTTCCTTCGCTCAGCCTTCCTTATGGTCCAGCTCTCACAGCCATAGGTTACTACAGGGAATACCATTGCTTTAACTATGCGGACCTTTGTTGTCAGTGTGATATCTCTGCTCTTAACTATTTTATCAAGATTTGCCATTGCTCTCCTCCCAAGAAGTAGACGTCTTCTGATTTCCTGGCTGCAGTCAGCGTCTGCAGTAATCTTTGCGCCTAGAAATACAAAGTCTGTCACTGCCTCCACTTTTTCTCCCTCTATTTGCCAGTCATCAATCAAGCTCGTTGCCATAATCTTGGTTTTTTTGAGGTTTAACTGCAACCCAGCTTTTGCACTTTCTTCTTTCACCTTCGTCATAAGGCTCCTCAACTCCTCCTCGCTTTCAGCCATCAAAGTGGTATCATCTGCATATCTGAGATTTTTAATGTTTCTTCCAGCGATTTTAACTCCAGCCTTGGATTCATCAAGCCCAGCATGTCGCATGATGTGTTCTGCGTACAGGTTGAATAGGTAGGGTGAGAGTATACAACCCTGCCATACTCCTTTCCCAATCTTAAACCAGTCCGTTGTTCCGTGCTCTGTTCTTACCGTTGCTACTTGGTCGTTATACAACAACAATAAGATGTTACAAATGAACTTGGAAGATGAACAAGTCAAGGAATGTATGGTCAAATGGGCCAGAAATTTTCATGTTGGAGCAATGGGAAAATATGTGGACAAAGGGTTTGAAATTTATGTTGAATTATAATTTAAAGGAAAATTTCTATAAAATGATGTATCGCTGGTACATAACCCCTGATAAGTTGTCAAAAATGTTTAATGGTGTAACGAACGTTTGCTGGAAATGTTTGCAGGGTGAAGGAACCTTTTATCATCTCTGGTGGACTTCTGAAAAAGCTAAAAAAAATTGGGACCAGATAAGTATTGTTATACAGAAGATCCTTAAAGTGAACATAAAGAAAAATCCAGAACTGTTTTTATTAGGTTTGATGGAGAAAGAACTGGAGAAACAACATGGAACTTTGCTTTTGTATATGATCACAGCAGCAAGATTATTATATGCTCAGCGATGGAAGGATCCACAAATACCAACAGTGGAAGAATGGACTATTAAATTAATGGACTTGGCTCAAATGGCAAAATTAACCGCCCTAATAAGAGATAATACTGTTTCTAAATTTGTATCTTAATGGCAACCTTTTTTAGATTACTTGCTCATGTTAGGAAAAAATGAAGTTATGATTGTGGGTTTTACTGATTAGTAGGTTTGTTTTGATAGAAATAATGCTACTATGGTTTAACTATTGGTAAGAGATTATGTTTGTAAATTTGTCTCTGTCTGTATTGGAGAAAGTCGGAAGTTACTTTTCGTTTTTGTTTTCTGTCTATCGACACTTCTATAGTTTTCTCTTTTTTCTTTAGTTCTATTTTCTATCTTTTCTATACTTTCTATTTAGTATTTTAACTATACTTTGAAAAACAATAAAATATAAAAAAAAGAATAGTCATTGATGCCTTACTGATATGTGCACACACACTATTTCCTCTGCCCCCTTGAAGTTTCTAGTTTGATAAGCATTTGTTCTTAAAAAGAAAATAAATAAGTTTAATATACTGGCCAATTAACATGAAGGGTGGGAGTTTTAATAATCTTTAGTCATGTTAATGAAGACTTCAATTATTGTATCAAATGATTGATGGTTCCTTGGTGCAAGTACAGCATAATTGCTGTATAAATAGATTGGCTATAAAGATTATTGCTGGAGGTATGAGGTCCAGTCCAAGAGACTCAAAGCCGTAGCCTATGTTAATTGAAGTGGCTAAGGACTGTTCCAAACCTATATTTATAAAAGTCCTCAAATAAGCTATGAACGTGGAGGGTTTCCCCCCCCCCAGTTTTATGCAGTTATGATTCTATCCTCTCCAAGTGTGATCACTTAATTCACACAGAATGGCTTTGCTTGCTTGCACATTATGACCAATCTACTCTGGTTTGATGGCTGTTGTGGGTCTTCCGGGCTGTGTGGCCGTGTTCTGGAAGTTGTGGTTCCTAACGTTTCGCCAGCATCTGTGGCCAGCATCTTCAGAGGGCAGGAGCACAGATAGAAGCAAAATCTCTGTGCCCAGGTAGAGTGGCAATGTTCTATTTATAGAGCTAAATTATAGGAGATTAGGTGGGGTTTTTTGTTGTGTTGAAATGTTAACGAGTGGCTGATGAGCATGATTAGCATGTTCATTGTGAGAAGTATTCCCATGTCCTGGTGGTTGGACTGAGTTCGTTGACCTTTTGCAGGCTGTGTTTTTCAGGACTGGTAGCCAGGTTTTGCTAATTTTTAAACTTTCTTCTTTTTTATTGTAACTGTGCTGGTGTTTGTGAATTTCAATGGCTTCTCTGTATAATCTGGTGTAGTGGCTTTTGGTGTTGTCCAGTATTTCTGTGTTTTCAAATAGGATTTTGTGTCCCGTTTGCTTGAGAGCATGTTCAGCTACTGAAGATTTTTCCGGTTGCTGTAGTCTGCAGTGTCTTTCATGTTCTTTTATCCTGGTGTGAATGCTTCGTTTTGTGGTTCCGATGTATACTTGTCCACAGCTGCATGGTATGCGGTATACTCCTGCAGCGGTGCGGGGGTCCCTTTTGTCTTTTGCTGATTTTAGCATTTGTTGTATTTTTCTGGTGGGTCTGAAGACTGTTTGAAAGTTGTGTTTTTCCATCAGTTTTCCCATGCGGTCAGTGACTCCTTTGATGTAGGGCAGGAATACTTTGTTTGTGGGGGGCTGTTTTTCTTCAGTTGGATGTTGTTTTCTTGGTTTGATGGCTCTTTTTATTTCATTCTTGGAATAGCCATTTGCCTGTAAGACCCAATTCAGATGGTTAAGTTCTTTGTTGAGAAATTGGGTTTCACAGTTTCGATTAGCACGATCCACCAAGGTTTTGATCATGCCTCTCTTTTGTCGTGGGTGGTGATTGGAATTTTTGTGTAGATATCGGTCCGTATGGGTGGGTTTTCTGTATACTTTGTGTCCTAGTTTGAGGTCCGGATTGCGTATGACCAGCGTATCTAAAAATGGAAGTTTGCCATCAGTTTCTTTTTCCATAGTGAATTGTAAATTGGGGTGGATGCCGTTTAGGTGGTCCAGAAATTTCTCCAGTTCTTCTTCAGTATGACTCCAAATTGCGAAGGTGTCATCCACGAACTGGAACCAGACTGTTGGTGTAATGGGTGCCGATTCCAAAGCCTGTTTTTCAAAGTGTTCCATGTAAAAGTTTGCTATGACTGGGCTCAGGGGGCTTCCCATGGCTTCTCACAATGAACATGCTAATCACGCTCATCAGCCACTCGTTAACATTTCAACACAACAAAAAACCCCACCTAATCTCCTATAATTTAGCTCTATAAATAGAACATTGCCACTCTACCTGGGCACAGAGATTTTGCTTCTATCTGTGCTCCTGCCCTCTGAAGATGCTGGCCACAGATGCTGGCGAAACGTTAGGAACCACAACTTCCAGAACACGGCCACACAGCCCGGAAGACCCACAACAGCCATTGAACTCCGGCCGTGAAAGCCTTCGACAATACTACTCTGGTTTATTTAACAAGCCAAGTTTTACAAACCTTAATATATTGTTAGATGTGATATAGCCTAGGCTGCCAAAAATGTGCATAGTCCATGATACTCAGACGAACACTACCATTAACATGTCTTGTGGTGAGGAATACCATGTGTCAGTTCTGTGTTTCACAAAGATGTGCTTTAATTGGAAAAGTTGGGGAAATTAAATCTTTTGATGGGACAAGTGAAATTATTAGAATGTCCAAAGAATTAATGCTCCTTTATTGATGAAAGGTAACTTCACAAAGGGAAGTGGGAAGAAAAGAGGAAAAAATAGGATAATATATTATTTTATTTTATTTTATTTTATTATTTTATTTTATATTTTATATTTTATATTTTATATTTTATATTTTATATTTTATATTTTATATTTTATATTTTATTTTATTTTATTTTATTTTATTTTATTTTATTTTATTTTATTTTATTATTTTATTTTATTTTTTATTTTTATCCATTCAATCGTGTCCAGTTCTCGGAGACTGCCTGGACAAGTCCCTGCAGTTTTCTTGGCAAGGTTTTTCAGAAGTGGTTTGCCATTGCCTGCTTCCTAGGGCTGAGAGGGTATGACTGACCCAAGGTCACCCAGCTGGTTTTGTGCCTAAGGCGGGACTAGAACTCACAGTCTCCCAGTTTCTAGCCTGATGCCTTAACCACTACACTAAACTGGCTCTCCAATATATTATTATTATTATTATTATTATTATTATTGTCGTTATTAAAATTAATAATGATTTATTTTTTATTATTATTACAAGGGGAGAAAGTCTGCAGGCACAGCAAAATGTTTTTTGTTTGTCAAATGCTGTTCTTGCACCAAGTGGAAATTTTAGCATTACCCACTCTGCAGGTATAAAGTTGTGAATTGGCTGCTATGACCCCTACCAACTTTTGATTTCTTGTTAATTCAGTCCCAATCAGTGGCATTGCAGATCCTTCCTGGAAATCAAATAAAATTAGACATAATAAAAAAGACATGCTAGATCCAGCGGAAACATTGGATTTCTAGCCCTAGTAGTAGCCAGTTGGGTGCCTTTGGAAGTTCACAAACTTGTTAATGAAGATATTCCCATCTCTTGAATGTCCTGCTTGTGGGCACCAAGTTTCCATGTTTAGCTATCGTTCATGAATTGATCTAATATTCCTTTTAAACCCATCTAAGGACAGACATTTGTTCATTTGTTTATTAGAATTATATTCCACCTTTCTCCAGGAGCTCAAGACAGTGGTGCACGAACCCTGGTTCCATAAGTCTGTTTTCTGAGGTGCCAGCAATCCCTGAGCACCCCCAAGTCATTTATAAAAATGTTGAAGAGCACTGGACCCAGGAGATTCTGAGGTACCCCACTGGATACCTCCCTCCATGTTGACTTAGAACCATTAAGGACCATGTGTTGGGTATGGTTATTCTGTGAATCGGTTCAATAGTGGGACCATCTATCCCACATCATTCCATTTTATCAAGAAGAAGGCTGTACTCAACATTATTTTTCAGATTAGTTTTTTCTAGACCTGCATTTCTTACCAAAAGTATTCTAAGTAAACAAATTTTAACACTATATAACATGTGCCTAACACATGTGTATTGCTAACCTATGTGCACATACATTCACATACATACCAAAGTCCTAATTACTACCTCTACTCCTATTTACCACTCCAGGTCTAAGGCAAAAGCTTACAAAATTAATTGGAAGTTTGCCACCCACTCCCACTCTGAAAAAATGATATATGGCTGGCTGGTTATTCTCTGGCAGGAAAACCTTCCATCTTGTTTCTTCCACCTATCCTCAACCACCACCAAGCCCTAGAAACTCCTTCCTCCAATTTTTCCCTCAACAACTCTCTAGAAAAGGATGGGCTGAGAGAAAGTGGCCCCAAATCACCCCATGAACTTACACCCCTAATCCAACCTCCTAATTGGCATACCACACGGAGTTTCATGAGAAAGATGGGTATCTAACCAATGTATTTTCCTTGTAACACATATGGTACTAGCAAATACTTTAAACAAACACAAACCTTTATTACAGCCTTTAAGCCAGAAAACACTATAGAGAAACACATACACCTAAATATATATAGATATTAATAAAAGTAGGCATAAAATACAATAAAAACATAACAATAACAATGCACACACACACATCCAAACACACACAAGATGAAGGGGACAGGATTGGGAAGTGCTAAAATTTATTTATTTTAGCACTTGTTCTTTATTTATTTATGTCTTCCTCTTCTGTGGAGCAGAGCGGCGGGTCTCTGCTGTGACTGCCAGCGGGACAATTGTTGCTTGACTTCTTTGTTCTTTCTTTCCAGAGTTTTGAGGCAGGTAGAGATAGAAAAAACACAAGTCAGCTTGAAATTATTTCTGAGAATCTAGGGAGGAAAAATGAAGGTATTGTGTAAGAGACCCAGGCAGGCAGGGAAGAGAAGAGGACTTACGAATTTGCTATTCTTTCTGCCTTCGTTTAATTTCTCTTCATCTAAAAAAAAAACCCCTACCACAGCAGGCATGAAGACTTTCCATCAACTGTTGCTATCATTCTGAAGAGCAGTGTGCATTTAAGCAGGTCAACAAGTTAACATTTCAACATGTTACTTCCATTGAAACAACAATGTTTGCTTTGGCTGCTAGAACAGAAATCCATGCTGGGTACTCTGATTGGGGCCCCCTGCCTATTATCATGTATTCCATTTTTCTTCAATGTCACCTTGAGCTGAGCTACAGAGAAATCTGTCAGCCTCTTCCAGGTTTCCCCATTTATAACCTTGAGCTCTACAGCAGCTCAGGGAATTCAAGAACAGCAGCTGGATGGATTTTCTCTCTGTATTCTCCATGGGCTCATGCCAAGCTTAAATTCCCACTGTTAAAGTGAACCCTAATTGTTAATCTGAGTTAGCACAGCAGGTAGTTGACTAATTGCTGAGGAGTGTTAAATCTTATAAGATTTTCAGACTCGAAAGGAACTTTTAAAAACACACACGAAATCTCCAGGATGCTTTCAATTGTGAGAGGGTGAGACATAGCAAAATGAAGGCATATTTCTTAAACCTGCCCCAACTGTTCCACACATCCTTCTGCAACTCTGTGATTTAGAACAAAATTTGGCATGCCTGAAGCCTGATGTGTATCTTCATTGTAGATGTCATAAACGTATAAGTCAACTTTCGGTTTTATGCAGTGAATATTTCTCATGAAGAACAACCACATCTGGCTATAACTCTATTTACAGGTGAACACTGTTGTAGCTAATGCCAGGACCTCTGGGCTAAGGTCATGGGTCCACAGCTGGGCAGGTGGACAATGACCAGAAATCAGCAGGTGGTAAACATACTGAACATGTATATGGTTATGGATCTTCATCTTGTTTGTTCGTTTTTGTTTAAAATACCCCCCACCCATGTTATACACATGGTTATCTAAATGAGTTCCATAAGACCAGAAACTAAAATTATTGAGCTGTACTAGTAGAAGCATCAAGACCATTCTCCATTTCGGTGAACCTCCTGTTTAGATACAGCTTCAAAAAGTTATAGGAAACATAATATGATTTGAAATCTAGCTAAGCCCCCCTCTTCCCCCCCAATAAGAACAACTTCTCCCTGAATCTCTCTCCTACATCTTTGGGGAGGAGGACAGTCTGCTGTTCAGTTTACATTTCTTTATCGATTCAGTTGACTTCCCCATTTTTGAGAAATGCTAGAGCATAGATGCTGCCAACCCAGCAATTCGAAAGCTAAGGCAATTAGATAAATGGGTACCACTTACGTGGGACAGTATGCTGGCGTTCCTTTCAGGGGGTCGCCCTGGGACCGAGGAGGAAGATCTGGAGACTCCCACGGATAGCGGCTGAAGACGGCGGCAGAGGACGGCAGATCCCGATTAACAACTTCCAGGACGTCAGCAGCCGGCTCAGAAGCGAGGCATTCTGGGGCATGTAGTTCCAATGCCTGCGGAAGAAGAGCCGGTTCCCTTACCTCCTCCCTAATTGCGCGGTTGTAACATTGTTAAAAAATAAATATATGAATTGTTAGTAATTTGGATGTGTGATATTGTAAACCGCCTAGAGTCCTCCGATAGGGAGGGGATAGGCGGGGTATAAATATGAATAATAGATAGATAGATAGATAGATGATAGATAGATAGATAGATAGATAGATAGATAGATAGATAGATAGATAGATAGATTACAGATGACTAAAAGAGGGCAAATGTTGTCCCCATTGTTAAAAAGGGAAGAAAAAAAACACAGATTGCATAGTATAGCAAATTAAAGACTAGTTAATCTGTCACTGACACCCAGGAAGATTCTAGAGCGAATTATGGAGCAATCAGTCTTTAAGTACCTTGAAAACAATGTTGGAACAAATCTTGTCAAACTAAACTAATTTCATTTTGTTGATTGAGTAACTACCCTTGTAAAATAAGGAAATGCTGTCTACATAATCTATCTTAACTTCAGCAAAACAGTAAAATGCCCCGCAACCTTCTGATCAGCAAAGTATGGGATGGATGGTATATCTACTAGAAAGACCAACATCTGATTTCCTATCAGTGGGAGCAGTTTGATGTGGAACTAACTAAAAAGAGGTGGTGGGCTCTTCTTTGTTGGATAGAACTGTTTATTTACACTGGGTATAAGTTCCTAGTAGCTGAGATTTTTTTTAAAAAAAAAAAAGTAAAGAAAATCAGAATGGCTGTGCCTATCAAAAGCCACATTGTGATGGTCCTGATCCTTCAGCTATTAATTCAGAGACTCTTACAACAAGCCATCAAGGATATGAAAGAGTTCTTTATTAAAGCAAGTGATCCTTTCCAATGCAAAGACTAGAATGAGACACAACCTGCGCCAAATGGTATTTACCTCCTCCACCTTGTACCAACCCCCCCATTGGGGGAGTCACTCTGTGACAGCCCCTCCCTACACTCTCACCATTTCCATACTCCCCAGCCACAAATCCTTTGCTAACAAGCTGACAGTGCCATTCGGGCTGACCTTGGCGCCAGCCCGTCCGACTAAACAATTCTAATCAACGTTCCTAATGACCCTGCAGGTATGCCAGACTGCATATAGCATAGTTAAAGCAATGGTATTCCCCATAGTAACCTATGGCTGCAAGAGCTGGACCATAAGGAAGGCTGAGCGAAGGAAGATAGATGCTTTTGAACTGTGGTGTTGGAGGAAAATTCTGAGAGTGCCTTGGACTGCAAGAAGATCAAACCAGTCCATAGTCCAGGAAATAAAGCCAGACTGCTCACTTGAGGGAATGATATTCAAGGCAAAACTGAAGTACTTTGGCCACATAATAAGACAGGATACCCTGGAGAAGATGCTGATGCTAGGGAAAGTGGAAGGCAAAAGGAAGAGGGGCCGACCAAGGGCAAGATGGATGGATGATATTCTGGAGGTGACGGACTCAACCATGGAGGAGCTGGGGATGGCGACGGCTGACAGAAAGCTCTGGCGTGGGCTGGTCCATGAAGTCACAAAGAGTTGGAAGCCACTGAACGAATAAACAACAAAAATGCCAAGCATGTTATTTCACTGGGAGACAGATGGAATTCCTTGCTTGGGAAGACATAGGTCTGTAAAATAAACCTGATGGGGATCTCTCTTTATATCATTTTCTGCTCCCACATCCTGCAAACCATAGGAACATTTCAGAGTGCATTTGCCAAGTTGGGGAGAGAATATTGCAAACAACTTGTGCCTTAAAATATAATAAGTACCTAAGAGAAGCCCCACTAGATCATGCCAAGATCTCATCTAGTCCAGCATTCTCTTTCACCAGGTGTGTTCAGGAAGTTCACCAGCACGTACAGAAAACTATTACCTTCTTTCTTTCTATTGCTTGCCAGCAGCTGATTTTTTTCCAGTCCTCTTGGACAGCTTTAACTGTCTAAGTGGATAGCCAGCACCACATTTGCAGGTGACAGCAAATTCCACAGCTTGACTATCTGTGTGATGTAAAAGAAATACTCCTTTTTATCACTCTCACTTGTGTGAGTTGAGCAGATGAAAAGAAAGCGAAAAGAAAGGAGTAACTAATCTTAGAACAATCATCAAGCACCTTAGTATTTTAACCATTGCATCCTAAGTTCTGATATATACATTTCTTACAAACATTCCTGGAGCACAAAGCTCATCACTGTCCCCTTGACCTAATTCAACACCATTTCATTGCAGATGACTATGGCCCTACTTCCAATGGCAGGAAACGTAGACTTTAATGAGCTTTTACCCACAAACAAGTGCCAGGCTATTAGTCCTCGTTTAGCAACCACAATTGGGACCGGCAACTCCGTTGTTAAGTGAAGCAGTCACTAAATGGGAAATCATATGACTGAGACCGTGCTTTCCAGCTTGAAACTGACAGGACCAATCAGTTTCACACCTTTGGCTTTTGTTTGCCTCCTAACCACTCCCTCACCCTTTGGAATGCGCACCCTGGTGCTGGGATCACTAGCAAGAAGGGAATTAATGTTTGTATTTACATTAATTGGAGAGGAAGGGATTACAAGAGAGTAAGCAGGCACACAATGGGGAATACAGGCTGTTTGCTTAGCGGCTGCCAGCGCCAGTGCGTTGCTTTCAATATATATTCCCCATTGTGTACCTGATTACTCTCTTCTAATCCCTTCCTCTCCAATCTCTCTGCTCTGCAAGGGGGGGGGAAGAAAAACAACAGGTCAGGCACAGGACAACACGTACCGACTGTAATGGCAATCACGTGACTGAGGGACAACACTGTCATAACTTTGAACGGTCACTGAACGAGGCAGTCAGTAAGCAAGGACTACCTGTATCAAAACTTAGAGATGAACTACAGGACATATTGCATAAGCAAAGGAACATGCTTTACAAGAAGGATGGGCAACCTCTAGTCCCAGGGCTGCATGCAGTCCTCAAGGTCCCTTTTTATGGTTCCCAAATCCCCTTCTAACTTTATTGAAACAATGTTGCAGCTGGAAACAAATAAAAACTGTACAGAAAGCCCTAAAATAAGGACCCAACCTCCCAAAGGAATCAAGGAAAACCCCAGACATTTGGGATGCCCACTTTCATCATCACTCTGTTGGCTGCAGCCACAGCAACCTAAACAATGTTGAATGAAGGTTTCAACTCTAAACATTTAACATTCAACTCTAAACATTTGCTCACCCATCTTTCCCAAATACTTTTTTCACAGTGCTAGACTTACATTAAAGCAAATTTTACAAAATTGTCCATTGAGTCACAAAGAGTTACAAGCAACTGAACAACAACAAAACTAAACCTGGAAGTGATGTGTGATAATGCAAGTTAAACTTGATTTGTTTAATGAACCTCATTTGTTGTAACATGATCCCAGTTAGTACTTCTCCACCCACATCCCATATTGCTAGTTGCAATTAAGAAGTTGGAGCAGTGTTTCTCAACCTCAGCAACTTTCCAAAGGCTCTGAGAAGAGAGCGAAGTAATCTTCCGAAGATAGTGTTCCGAAGGGAGCCAGGTGAAGAAAACGTTCGCCGGAGAAGCTGGGACCGAAAAGGACTCAGGAAAAGCAGCAAGGTGCTTCTGCTTCGCCTGCAGCAGCTGGGCGAAAAAGTCGAAAGGTAGGTGCAGGGAACTGGGAGAGGAGGCAGCTGGGTGAACGAATGCGGGCTGGGGCGGCTGGAGCTTGCTATGGTGGCTTCACGCAGCGCGGGCGTGTGGCATAGCTTGGCATGGGCGGGTGGCTGGCACAGTGTGGGTGGGTGAGTGGCTGGCACGGGCAGGTGGGCAGGTGAGTGGCTGGCACGGCACGGGCGGTGGCTTGGCTTGGTATGGGCGGGTGGCTTGGCACAGGTGGGTGAGTGGCTGGCACAGGCGGGCAGGTGAGTGGCTGGCGTGGCACAGGCAGTGGCTAGGCTTGGCATGGGCAGGTGGCTGGCAGGGTGGGTGGGTGAGTGGCTGGCATGGGCAGGCGGGTGGGTGGCACGGCGCCATGCGGGTGGCACTGGTGGTTTCGCATCGCGTGGCTGGGCTTCCCGTGCCTGCAAGGCAGGGTGCAGGGCTTTCAAAAGGGCAGAGATGTGGGAGCGACAGGCAGGTGGGGGGAGTTGAAGGCAGTGCTCAGGGCTAGGAGGAACCAAGCCTGGAACAGCTCGGATTGGGGTGGGTGCTCAGGCTAACGACGGGTAAAATTCACTTAACAATGGCAAGGGGAATTGCCAGGATCGCCGTCGCTAAGCGATGCCATCTCGCTTTACAACCGCATGGCTTAGCGAAGGAAATTTCGGGCTCAATTACCGTCATCAAGTGAAGACTACCTGTATTTTCCTTTAAGAAGCAGTTCGGAAAATTAAGACATACACCTGAAATAAAAGCAGATACTGCCAGATGACAGGTGGTATGGACAGGGGACAGTCCCTGAAGACAGCTAGTTCAGTCTGGAAAGAAAAATGAGCAAGTTTGCCAGAAGCTTAATTTGTGGGAAATATAAGTTTGTTGAATTGCTTTTCCGCGTGCCAGAAATTTTTTCTCCTACTCTGTCATTCTTTGGGGCAGCTGAAGAACTTGCTTTTGACTCAAAAAATGCAATATCCATCAACCAACCAATGAATATACCTACCTAACTTTCCGTCATTGTGATCATTGAGCTGAGCGATTCAGACATTATACAGTAATATATAATGTAGCAGCCTATGCTAAGTAGCCGATGCCTTTATCATGAGTTGCCCCTGACCCAATGTCCAAATATACAGTAAGAACGTTGGCAGGCTGGAAAAAGTATTTAATAGGACTTAAGTGTGAAGATGGCATTATGCGAGTGTAGTTCCTCTATATTTGGAGGCTACCAGTTCTCACTCGAGGCACAAATGACCAGGCTCAAATTATCCTGCTTCAGACACATTATGTGAAGACCCAGCTCTCTGGAAAAGGCTCTAAAGCTGGGAAAGGTAAAGGAAAGAGAAGAAAAGGATGACCAGCAGCAAGGCGGATGGACTCAGTTACAGTGGCAATGAGTGCACCGTTGGAAGATCTGAAAGACCAGGCTAGGAATAGATAGTCATGGAGAAAATCTATCTATGTAGTTGCCAGGAGTCAAACAACTTGATGGCACATAATCAGCCAATCAGCTCAAGTAAGCCTCACCTGTACTGATTAGCTGTAAGTTCTTCTTCCCAAAATCTTTCCCATCCACTGCTCCTTTCAGCTTCCAGTGTCCAGCATCTGTGTAAATATCTTCTATGTCAATCATCCCTCCAGCAGTCTCCTGGTTCCCCTTACTTCAGTTCAGCCTCAAGAGAAGATCACATGAAGGAACTCCTCTTAAGGGCTTTTTGTTTTGTGATGTGCATGTGTGTGTGTGTGTGTGTATTATACACATACAGTATACATACACACACACATACACACCCACACACACACAAAGAGTTGATGCTATACAGTATATAAGCACTGATTATGTGTCATCTCTTAGTGACCACATAGATAGATTTCCTCCATGATGATCTGCCTCTAACCTGGTCCTTCAGGTCTTATACATAACACACACACACACACACACACAGGGGAAAATATGAAAATGCAAGTGCCAGGAAAACTTCAGAGGTCTGGAACCAGGTGTCACCAGTAGTAAAACCCTCTGTCATCTCCAGTAACCAAGCCAACTCAAAAACATTACCAAGATAAATTCTACAGAATACTCAAGATTCTGAAAATAAAGGAGGAAAACACAACTCCCTTTCAGAAGGGTAGAATAGTCTGAAGAAAGCATAAGGCAACTTTCTTTTAGACTTCTGAATTAAACTAGATTAGAATTTACATTTTAGAGTATTCTATCCTTTCTACTGTATATACTGTTATTGGGCTATTAGCTACTCTATGGATTTTGATTTGGTAGCAGCATCCCCAGAGGGTTCAAACTCAGCAAGGTGTCAGACCGAGCATCACAATGCAAATCTTGCCCCTTTTGAATGTGGGTGCAATGCACATACAAAACGGGGGGTGGCTTGCATCGCATTGCTTCACCTGCCACCTTGTTGACTTTGACCATCCCCTGAAGACGTCACTGTTATTCCTTCCAGAGTATAGTGTAAAATAAGGCACATAAGTAAAGCTAACACATAAGTAAAGGTAACAAGACAGGAGAATGCAGCTGAGCATATAAACTCTGCCCTTTTCATTACCCCTGTAAGCCTAGCTGCCACTAAATCTTTGCGCATTCATGATGAACATCTACACAGTGCTTGATTGGAGACCCTTCAGAAGCTCCCTGTGAAGCCTGCCTTATTTCTGTTCCCATTTGCACGAGTTCTACAACCACATTCTAACCATACATACTCTTTGAAGATCTTTACTGTATGCTGAATGTACAGCGATAATAGTTGACAACACACAACAAGGTTGGGAATTAGAACTTACATGCACATGTCCCCAAGTCCAGTTAGAGCATTTGTCTGCAGGGGACTAATGTCCAGTAGAATAAGTCAGCTCTCAGAAGATAGAGAAGTTCCTTTTGGCCAAAAACATCAGCTGAAGGCAGGCTAATACAAATTGAAATTCACCAATATTATAGTTACTTTATTTTTCTACAAGGTAGAATGGGAGAAGTGACAATCTGAGGCAAAGGGCTAGCGTACTGCCCTTTGGACTCACTTCCAGGAACAACTATTTGATTGCATCTAAGATCCACAACTTTTTGGAGTAGCATATCCTTTAAAACAGACTTAATGTTTGAAAAATAAAGAAATCCCCTCTGTATTTTCCCCCATAGTGAGGAAATACTATGAAATAGTAACATAGTGAAGATGATGTGTTGCCAAGAGTCCAAGCCTTGATCAGGGGCCTGAACAATTGGTTCTGATCCAGAGATAATAGCACACCAGTGGATAAAGAAACTTAAAGCTTTATTATAAACTTAAGCAAACAAAGTCAAACAGAAACACAGTTTACACAGATTACACAAAGCATAACAAGCATAGCATACAGAAAGAAATACTGTACATACATACATACCAAACAAGGTGATACCTTTATTCTCTTGTTGCTACCAGGAACTTGGCTAAGATAGCAGAGAATAACCCCAAAAGGAATGGCTGTTGAGTCCCACAGCACCCAGCGTCCTGAGCCTGTATCAAAGTTCCCAAACTCCAAAGACAATCCCAAGGTTTTTATCAAAGCCTGGCTCCCAAACCCAGTGACCAAGTTTCTATGGCACTGAAGCTGCATAGCCTGACCTTGACTGGGATTCCTTCTGGGGCCCGGCACCTGTCCATGACATCATTCCCAGAGCCTGGGAAGCTATCAGATAAGCCAGTGCCCAAGCATAAACAATTCCTTATCATCCCCCCCCCACCATTCCAAGCCGCTAGAGGGGCAGCTGGAGGAGTGAACTTATGCTTAAACTTAACAAGCTGGGGGTTTTCTCTCCCCCCACTTCCAACAAAGATCTGGAGGGCTGTTGGAGGAGTGGGTATATTCTTCTTCTCTTCCCCCTCCCATGCCAAGCAGAAATAAAAACAAGCCAATTAAACATCAGTATAACTCAAAATAAACTCTAATATCCTAGGTGTGGGGAAGGAAAATCAAAACATGCCACCTAACTCCTCAAAATACAAAGGTCTTCTGCAGGTTGCCACTCCAGATGACAAAGGTGGATGTGCTCTAGCCAGGAGATCCATAGGATTATCTGGCTGCCTTGTATGTGATAGACCATTTAGCCACTCCCAAAAATCTTAGGAGGCCCAGGGGACACCACGTGGAGGCGATCTAACAATTGTCCCCCAATTGCAAAAAGCCTGCCCCCAGCACCTACCCTGCATTACAACGAAGCCTCCTGCTTTCAATCAAACACGCAGAATATGGTCAGCTATTAATAGGGTGCGCACTAACCATGGTAGGTGTGCAGATTCCCTATACAAATGGGGTAAGATACTATCTCCAAGGTGTGACTGCAGGGCTGACAGGCAAACTGTTAAACACATAATACAAGAATGTAAGACTAGAGCCTACGATGGGAACTTTGCTGATTTCCTGATGGCAACTGATGCTGCAAAAGACTCTATTTGTAATCTTAATGTTTGTTTTTAGTTATAATTGCTCTATGACTAATGCATATACTCATATGTAGAACCTATTTTCTATATACCTTTTTCTATTTCCAACTTTTAAGATAATATATTTGTAATATGTAGGATGCGCTGCCATACAATAAATAAATAAATAAACTATGAAATAAGGGACAAGCCCCCCCCCCAACCCCACTTCATAGCTTGGCCACGTTTCCTTAGTCCACTTTTCAAATCTGAAGCACAGCTCCAGCCATTTCTTTTGTGGTCTGGTCTACCTCAAAGAGCCGATACATACAAAATGTGGGCATGTGTTAAATGGAATCAAGCGTCGTCCCTGGGCATTGGGTTGGAGGAGCTATGCCCGGGATTTGCTCCCATTTTGCCATGTATTCCAGTCTGCTACCCAAAGCATGGTAGGGGCACAATGGCTCAGCGGTTAAGACGCCAGGCTTGTCGATTGGAAGGTTGGTGGTTCGAGACCTGAGCACCGCGTGACAGAGTGACCTCCCGCACTCGCCCCAGCTCTTGCCAACCTAGCAATTCGAAAGCATGCAAATGCAAGTAGATAAATAGGTACCACTTTGGTGGGATGGTAACAGCGTTCCGCGTGCGTCCTGCCAGCCACATGACTGCGGAAGCGTCTTCGGACAACGCTGGCTCTTCGGCTAAGAAACGGAGATGAGCACCGCCCCCTAGAGTTGGACACAACTGTGCAGGGGAAACCTTTACCTTTACCTTTACCCAAAGCATGATCTGTCCTTCTCATGTCTCAGATGGTGATGCTTCTTGGGTCTCCTCTAAGTTCTGCTTCCTAAGCCTGTAAAAATAGGAGCACAGAGTTAGTTAGCTGTCTTCCACTTGGAAGGTCACTCCAGAGACAAGGGGCCTGTTCTCAAGAGGGAACTGATCCTCCTATCTTGGACCATCCCAAACACACAATCCACACTCACCAAACATGACAGAGTTAACATAATCCAATCCTTCACTGAAACTGCACAGCCAAGGCATTCCACCCGACCTAATTAAATTAAACTGATCCAAAATTAGACGCAGGCCCACAGTTATAGCCGTGAACTCATCAGTAGCTGAAGCCCATCAACCAGAGAGATGTATTTTGCCCACAGCGCTGACCTTAAACTGATATTTCACATCTTGAAATGAAGATTATGACAAAAGAGCTTATACCATAACGTTCAACTGCCAGCTGCACTTGATGATAATGAATACTCACTGAAGCTATCTGCTAACAGGAACATTTTCAGGATTTTTTATTTATCTATTTATTTATCTATCCAATTTTTTGCTTGTCAGAAGGAAATGTGGATTTTATCACTAATTCACTATCCTTATGTAAATATGGTGTGACCCAGACAACTAAAATGTAATTAACAAGCTGAAGAAAACACGTTCAGGACAATGCACCCATTAAGTTCTGTCACCTTCAAATCCTGTCCCTGAGCTCCCTTTAAAGGATTTACCTGGCTTTAGATAATTAACAGAATGTTAACAGAAGGATTGTGTACAATTTGGGAGTCTTCCTGGACTCTCAGCTCCTGCTCAATGAGCAGGTGGCAGCTGTGGCCAGGAAGGCCTTTGCCCAGCTTTATCTGGTGCACTAGTTGTGCCCTTTCCTAGATCAGGGAGCCCTTCAGACATTCACTCATGCCCTGGTCACCTCATGGCTTGATTACTGCAATGCGCTCTACATGGGGCTGTCCTTGAAGACCACCTGGAAGCTTCAGCTGGTCCAGAATGCAGCAGTGTGGGTAGTGATGGGCATGCCTCAATATGCCCTTGTAACACATCTGCTTCATGAGCTGCACTGGTTGCCAGTTTGCTTCTGGGTGTGATTCAAGGTGCTGGTCGCTACCTATAAAGCCCTACGTGGCATAGGGCCCGGTTACTTGAGGAACCACCTGTCTCCCGTAGTATCTGCCCAATCAGCAGAGTTGGCGCGCTCTGGGTTCCACCAATTAAACAATGCCACCTATCGGGACCCCAGAAGCATGCCTTCTCTGTAGCAGCACTTGCCCTCTGGAACGAGGTTCCCCCAAAATTTGAATGGCTCCCACCTTACTGGGATTTCGAAGGGCCTTAAAGACCTGGCTCTTCACCCAGACATTTGGAGAGAACAATCCTGATTTAAATGCTGTTTTTTATAAGTGATTATCTTGCAATGAGATAATAGGGCAACATTTGTGATGCTGTGTGCCTTTTTAAGCATAGTTAACATGGAAAAGTTGCATGTAAATAAATTGAAGGAAATTATGATTATGATAGACTGTGAGAATGTGGAGCAGTTGGAAAAGTCCAGCTTTGGTGCCACTCCAGACAAGGCATCTACAGGTCTCACCTAACATTTCAAACAGTATTCACAGTGCCTACCTTTACATGAAAATAAAGTAATTTTTTGAATTGCCAAAATCTTACATAAGATTTCATGTAAGCTCATTTAAGTCTTCAGAGGTTATCAGTCTTACAAGTTTTCAGGAGACCTGGGAAGGGAAAGAATTTAACTTTATGTGTTATATCCATTAATATTGTAGTTGTTTTTACTGATTCTCAGAGAGGTTACAAGAGTAAGCAGCATCAAAATTTCATAAATCAATCAATCAGTCAATCAATCAAACAATCAATCAGTGCAGTGCTTTCCAAAGTCCCGCTGTTGGCGACACACCAACGGCGGCGGTGGTGTGCATGGTGGTGGTGGCAGCGGCGGCGGCCTCGTGTGTCACTCTAAAACCCGGAAGCGCTGATGGCGCGCCACTGGTGGCGGCGACACGCCATCAGCACTTCCGGGTTTTGTCGTGACACATGAATGTGTCGCGACACACAGTTTGGAAAGCAATGAATCAGTGTGTGAGGTAATTTAATGGCAGCCAGACCTAGAAAAAGATGCTACACTGTTCTGAACAGAGAGATACTATTCAAAAATAAATCTCAATTCAGAAATGGTGTTAGACTTAAATCTCTTTCAGTTTCCCTTGAAATTCTTCAACTCTTAGCATTGATGATGATGATGATTATCACGCCTTTTTAATATATAACTCAAGACAGCGAACAAAACCTAATACTCCTGCTTCCTATTTTCTCCACAACAATTATTGCTTACGTTCAGCATTAATTACAGCCGGAAGGGTCTCATATAACACTTTTTAATAAGCTAGAGGAAAATATTAGCTTACTGGTCTTATAGTTTCCCTGCTAATGGTGAGGACTAAATTGGTCAGTTCTGGACCATTTAGGCCAGGTCTATGAAGGTTCTCAGTCATCCAGGTGGAACAGTCTGTGGCTTGAATCATGTCAACTGGATTTCTATTTTCTTAGTGGAAACGTTTCACTCCTTATCCAAGGAGCTTCTTCAGTCTGAGTAAAGTTAGTAAGGGAATCCTTAAATATGTTTCTAGGCTGGCTGTGTGACCTTGCACCTGGGGCTAGGTCATGGTTATTTTTGAGATGTTTGTTTCTAAGTCCCTTTATCATCTAAAGGAGGATCGTTAAGATTACCCTGCTGCTGTTGAGCTTGTGAAATGGTCTTAATCTTCCTAGGCACAGAAGACAAAGCAGGAAGGAAGATAGGGGAAAGGTTATGCCTGAGGCCCCCACCTCTATTCAAGGAAGGATTTTCCAAGTTGGCATGAATGGATTCCTTGACCCCTCTCTCAAACCACCTATCTTCTCTGTCTAAAATGTGAACATTAATGTCCTCAAATGAGTGTCCTTTTTCCTTTAGATGAAGATAAACTGCTGACTCTGGTCCTGTGGTGTTACTTCTCCTGTGTTGGGCCATCCTCCTGTACAAAGGTTGTTTGGTTTCTCCAATGTAGAGTTCAGAGCACTCCTCACTGCACTGGATTGCATACACTACATTGCTTTCCTTGTGTTTTGGAGTTTGATCTTTGGGGTGTACAAGCCTCTGTCTCAGTGTGTTGGTGGGTTTGAAATATACAGGTATGTGGTGTTTGCCAAATATCCGTTTGATCTTTTCAGACACGCCAGCCATGTAAGGAATGACCAGGTTCTTCCGTTTACTCTGAGTCTCAGCCCTATCTGTCGCTGTTTTAGGTCTGGTAGACTTAGATTTGGTGAAGGCCCAATTTGGATATCCACAGGCCTGCAGAGCTGTTCTCAGATGCTGCTTTTCATTCTTTTTGGAATCCATGGAGGTGGGGATGGTTTCTGCTCTGTGTGACAATGTCCTGATGACTCCTAGTTTGTGCTGCAGTGGATGGTGGGAGTCAAACATCAGGTATTGATCTGTGTGTGTGGGTTTCCTGTAGATCCCTATTTCTAGCTTGCCACCGGTCCCAATGAGGACTTCACAGTCTAGGAATGCCAGTCTGTTGTCCTTGGTGTCTTCTCTGGTGAAGCTAATGTTGGCATCTATAGTGTTTATATGGTCCGTGAAGGCCTGTACTTCCTGGGCCTTGATTTTGACCCAGGTGTCATCCACATACCTAAACCAGTGGGTGGGCACCGTTCCCTGGAATGTGTTGAGTGCTTTCTTCTCCACTTCTTCCATGTATAAATTGGCCACAATGGGTGACACAGGAGAACCCATGGCACAGCCGTGCTTTTGTCTGTAAAAGTCACCTCTGTATGTGAAATAAGTGGTGTTAAGACACAGGTCCAGAAGATGGCAGATCTGGTTTGGGTTGAGATGGCTTCTCCTTTCCAGGGTGCTGTCCTCTTCTAGTCTCTTCCTGACAGCGGATAGAGCATGAGTGGTGGGGATGCTGGTGAAAAGGGAGGACACATCAAAGGAGACCATAGTTTCATCTGTATCCAGTTTCAGGATCTTTGCTTTGGAAACAAATTCTTCCGAATTATGGATGTGGTGTTCAGAGTGTCCAACTAGAGGTGCTAGTATGGTAAATTTAGGCCAGGGTGCTTCAAGCACAACCAAAGTCCAGTTTTATTTCAAGCATGCTCAATGCTTTTCCATGCAAAGTCAAATCTGCAATTGAGAGACTACCTAGCAAGCCGATGTATTCTGGCTACATACCCACCAGCTTGGTAGGGACATGAAATGAAAGAAAGAAAAATAAATATGGTGTATTGTCTGTGAAACTAAGGGAAAGGGGGAGGATGTAATAGATCTGAATGAAAGCAGATTTATGTTTTGGACTAGAAGTAAAAATGAAAGGGATAAAGTGATTTGGGATAAAAGTGAAATGAGAAATGGTAGAAGGAGTATTTTAGAGAATTGTATGGCAGCAATAGTGATAAGTTGAGGGGTTGAATTAAAATGAATGCTAAAAATGATAGCGGCCAAGAAAAAAAACTGATAAAATGGAAGACATAAATGTGGTTTGTTTCGTTGTTTATTTGTTCAGTCGCTTCCGACTCTTTGTGACTTCATGGACCAGCCCACGCCAGAGCTTCCTGTTGGCCGTCGCAATCCCCAGCTCCCCCACGGTTGAGTCCGTCACCTCCAGAATATCATCCATCCATCTTGCCCTTGGTCAGCCCCTCTTCCTTTTGCCTTCCACTTTCCCTAGCATCAGCATCCTCTCCAGGGTATCCTGTCTTCTCATTATGTGGCCAAAGTACTTCAGTTTTGCCTTGAATATCATTCCCTCAAGTGAGCAGTCTGGCTTTATTTCCTGGACTATGGACTGGTTTGATCTTCTTGCAGTCCAAGGCACTCTCAGAATTTTCCTCCAACACCACAGTTCAAAAGCATCTATCTTCCTTCGCTCAGCCTTCCTTATGGTCCAGCTCTCGCAGCCATAGGTTACTATGGGGAATACCATTGCTTTAACTATGCAGACCTTTGTTGTCAGTGTGATGTCTCTGCTCTTAACTATTTTATCAAGATTTGTCATTGCTCTCCTCCCAAGAAGTGAATTTGTTTTTATGTGTGGAGATCGGTGCACAACGATCAGCACACAACCTTCACAGAAAAAGGCTCTAATCCAATGGCATGGGTACCATGACGAGTGGTGACCTTTTGTCTGCTGCAGCCTTCATCCGCCTTCGCAGCCGTTGTAACAATACACCTTGTTATCTTCCGCCTGTTCTGCTGTTGAGGACTTTCTTGGATCGTTCTTTGTCTGGTTCCTCCCCCTGGACCTTACCGCCATGGGTGACCCTGCCAGGAGTACATGACTCCCAAGAAGTAGACATCTTCTGATTTCCTGGCTGCAGTCAGCATCTGCAGTAATCTTTGCACCTAGAAATACAAAGTCTGTCACTGCCTCCACTTTTTCTCCCTCTATTTGCCAGTTATCAATCAAGCTGGTTGCCATAATCTTGGTTTTTTTTAGGTTTAACTGCAACCCAGCTTTTGCACTTTCTTCTTTCACCTTCATCATAAGGTTCCTCAGCTCCTCCTCGCTTTCAGCCATCAAAGTGGTATCATCTGCATATCTGGGATTGTTAACGTTTCTTTTAAAAGGTAAAGGTTTTCCCCTGCACAGTCGTGTCCGACTAGGGGTTGGTGCTCATCTCTGTTTCTTAGCCGAAGAGCCAGCGCTGTCCGAAGATGCTTCCGCGGTCATGTTTCTTAGAAGGGGACAAAAATGGTAACAGATGCGATGAACAAATGTTAAAACATGGATGTGCTTTGCTTGTGGTATGGCTGTATGACTTACTTAATGTGTGTGTGAAGACTATATTCATGCCTGATGACTGGAAGAATGCTGTTATTGTTCCCTTGGACAAGAGAAAAGGTAGCAAGAGTGAACACCAATACTACAAGGGGATTCATTTGTTAAATATGCCTGGGAGAGGGTTGGGCAGAATTCCACAGCTATAATCATGGCCTTGCCTGACACCTAATATACAATTGGCTCACTTGAGATTCAAGTAGTGAGTAAAGCACCAGGGAATTAATAGAACAAAGATGAGCCCCCAGAAATCTGGGAGAAAAGAGCTGTTCTCCTCCCAGACTAGGAGAGTGTGATGCAGAGATCAACATCAGGTAGAGGTTTCTGCCCCTGAAGAATTACCAGACCCTGATAAAGTCCCATCTGAAAATATTGGGTTATGGGAGGAATGCAGAACTTCATCCTGGTAACTATTGCAGTAAGAAATTGTATAGACCAGTGTTTCTCAACCTTGGCAACTTAAAGATGTCTGGACTTCAACTCCTTAGTTCATAGCTTTCCAAACTGTGTGTCGCGACACTTTAGTATGTCACAACGCAGAGTTTAGTGCAGAGCTTTCCAAACTTTTCATGTTGGTGAGACACTTTTTAGACATGCATCATTTCATGACACACTCTTACAGCAAGGCATCATTTCGCGACCCACTCTTACAGCAGGGCACAAGGCAGGCACTAGGACCTGCGCGGAATCCTGGCAGGGCTCGGAGGCAGCAGCAGCCACGACACACCCAGACACTGCAGCCGACACACTAACGTGTCCTGATACACAGTTTGGAAAGCTATGGTTTAGTGCAGAGCTTTCCAAACTGTGTGTCGGGACATGTTAGTGTGTCAGCTGCAGTGTCTGGGTGTGTCATGGCTGCTTCTGCCTCCGAGCCCTGCCAGGATTCCGCGCAGGTCCTAGTGCCTGCCTTGTGCCCTGCTGTAAGAGTGTGTCACGAAATGATGCACGTCTGAAAAGTGTGTCGCCAACATGAAAAGTTTCAAAAACTCTGGTTTAGTGTGTCGCAACACAACCTGGAAGCGGCGGCGGGGGTGTGCACAGCGGCGGCGCGGAGGCGCGCATGGCGGCAGCGTTGTGCACGGCGGCAGCAGCGACAACGGCAGCGGCGCACCATCAGCGCTTCCGCGTTTTAGCGGAGACCACCGCCGCTGCCGCCGCCGCCGTGCACACCACCACCGCTGCCGCCGTTGGTGTGTCGCCAACGGCGGCTGTTTGGAAAGCACTGCCTTAGTTACAGAAGTTAACATGCCAAGCTTGGTCATTTTCAACCTTGCTTAAGTTTGGGGTTGGGGCTTAGTGTATTATTAAACTAAGCCATATGAGTAGTTTAGGATTCAATGCATTGTCAAACCCAGAAAATATGTTAATTCAATAAGCAGATTATGCTGTATGGAGTAAACGTCTCTGACTAGATGCCTGGCCCTTGGTTCCTGGAATTGTCTGAAAAAAATAACCTCAAATGAAATCCCTTCCTTTTTTCCCTCCCACCCTGTCCATCTCTAGGCCCTGCTTTGCTTGTCTGGACAAGAACCTATGTTTAAACCAGCTAAATTTGGTTTATTTTAACCTTGATTAGGATTTTTGTGGTTGTGTGAACTGAAGCAATACTACTTTTTAGTTCAGTGTGTTGTGCGAACTCAGAAAGTTGGATTGAATAAACCAAGTTAAAATAGGGCATGATATGGGGTAAGGGGGTGATATGAAAGCAGCCAGAAGAAGCAAC
The DNA here is from genome assembly GCA_023362775.1 of Charina bottae. NCBI lineage: Eukaryota > Metazoa > Chordata > Lepidosauria > Squamata > Charinaidae > Charina > Charina bottae. The sequence continues at coordinate 134,536,503 of JALMGJ010000003.1, forward strand.
AAGAAGACAGACATCTCAGAGCAATAGATACGATAAAGAAAGGAGGCAGGATGTACTGGGAAGAAGGAATGAAAACTGGCCTATATTTTATCATTTGGTGTTCAAAGCTGAGTCCTAGATCCGGAAAAGTGTTAAGGCCATCGTTCTGTGTGGTTATTCCAACGTTTAGACTGGATCTCTGCTGTCATACAACATGCTAAGTTTGATTAGTCTCAAACTCATTTTATTTTTGTGGCTTAGCCGGTTTTGCTTATTTATTATTCAATTTATTGTGCAAAAACAGAATAAGGATTCATTGAATATCCTGGTTAAGCATGTTGTGTGAATCCAACCATTCTGTATTGCATTTCTTCCCCTCCAGGCTAAGCATGGAAGACTGATTTATATAAATCTGTTTCCTGATGGGATACACGCTGGCTTAAAGGGAAAAAACTCGAGGCTTGAGAATAAACAGACAAGAATGCAGCTTGTAGGGCTAACAGTGTTTACTGGTAGCATAAGGCAATAATGTATATACAATCACATTATCGCAAAAAGGAAAGTTGAATATACATGGTACAGCATTGTCAAAGGAAAAACAAAAACAAACTTATAAGCAGAGTTCCGTGTATTGATCCCAGGGCCAGAGCTCACGCCATGCATAGCCTCCCATAGCTATGCACTGCTCAGTCCTCAAAAGTAGAATACACATGAAGAACTACATGGCTAAAAGACACTAGAAATCAAGAAGCATAGAACACCATTTTGCATGGTTGTATATTCAGTTCTTCTAGCTTTCTGATTGGCTGGAAGTTAGCTGTGACACACACTAGGCCCAAAGCATTAGGCCTAAAGCACATAGCATGACCTGCTATTGGGTAGCAGTGCTGCATCTAAGCGAGCACGTGATTTCCTCCCCCCTTCTGCTCCCCCTGGAGCAGGCTTTCCACGGAAGGAATCAGCAGACATTGTTCTCATGGGAAGTTCCCATTGCTTGTGTACGCACTAGCCATAACAATATACACGTGACCGTTGTTATCTTGCACCTGCACTTCACGTCACCATGAGAAGCCTTTGCTTTGTAGAGGATGCAATTTGACAAAACACTTTTGCTTTGTAGAGAAACCCAATTTGCCAATTTCATACGGGAAATCTGACATTTCCATGGCTTAGTAGCCATATCTGATGCATGTTTGCAAAGAAGTCAAACCGAGACCAGTAAGATGAATCTAAATAAATCACTGAATCAGCTTGTTTGCTGAATGAATCTATTGCACGTTTGTGCAAGTTAGGTTTTCTCTCATCTAGAAACAATTGATCATATTTCATAGTGACCAACAGAATCAAGATCTCTTCAGCATCAACACGCAAATTAGTTTATCTGTCCCAGAGGGGGCTACTTTTCATAATTAAGTGCATCTCCACAATGTGGAGTCAGGTTCTTTCAAGTCAGTTGAAAAAAAGTAACCAATCCCAAACAAGATTCCAAGCCACGTTTCCATGAAGGAAGCTCATGTTTTTGTTTTAAAGATCCTTAAAAAGCAGGTTTGTTATTGTCCTTGGACCTGGATTGATTGATTGATTGATTATTTATTTATTTATTAATTATTCAAATTTATCACCGCCCATCTCCCCCAACAGGGGGCTCTGGGCGGTTTACAAAATATAAACAGTTAAAAACCTGTAAACATAAGTTACAATCTAAACCAGTATAATAAATAATAGATAAAAATCCAAGGGATGGTAAAATCTCGTATAAAAAGGAGGACACTATGGAGCCAGCCACTCCCAAGAGGAACTATTACCTCCCCCGTCCCAGGCAAGGCGGCAGAACCAGGTCTTAAGAGTCTTCCGGAAGGCCGGGAGCGAGGGAGCCAGCCTCACCTCCGGGGGCAAGATATTCCACAAGGCGGGCGCTATCGCAGAGGCGGCTTTCTTGTTCCTTCTCATTTCCCGGATGATCTTCTCCTTGGTCTGGAAGTTCCCCAGTTCTGGCTTCCCTGGCATATCCCAAAATTTCTGCATGATGCAGTGGTTTCTGATGCTTGCATTTTAGGGCAAGAGAGATGTCAACTCAGTTGGTCACTAGAAAGAGCTAATGCAGCTGATGAGGTTCTACTTGCCTAAACAGATTCCCCAGTCTCCAAGCAAGTTAAATGGACAATCTGAACATTTCTCCTGCAAGAGGAAAAGGTATCTGATGGTGCTCTTCCAAAACATTCATTAAAACAGAGGTATACAACCTGCAGCTCTAAAGCTCTCTGTGACCCTTGCTATCTTTTCATGTGACCCAACCTAATTTCAAAAGGCTTTTGCAAACAACCAGTTTAGATCTGGAGTAATCATTTTCCCTTTCCCCAGGAACCTGGTCTGTGAGAAGGAAAGGAGATGCAGTTACCAGAAAGAATATCCCACCCACTCTTGGCCCACCTATTGCTTCCTTCACACACACACCCCAATGCTATATACTATGGTCCCCAACAGATTGCTTCTGTGGAAATACCCCACCGAGAAAAAAAGATTGCCCATCCTGCATTACATTTATTCAAGATATCATGTATTCTTTCAGAAACAAGCAAATTTTAAAAATGAACTGGCTTCTCCAGGCAAGATTTTCAAGCCACACACAACTCATCTGCTTCTGGCACAAATAACTCCAATCTCCTGCTGCTGCTGTTGTAAACATCCCCATTCCTCTCTGGAGCCAGTTTCCAGATGTGTCAGACTGAGGTTATTTATGAGTGAGGAAATTCCCTCTTGCCGAATTGTAGCACAAAGCCGTGATGGGATCCCTCTTCAGGGCCGGTTCTACTTCAGGCAAATCTTGGGCAGTTGCCCAAGGCTACAAATTGTTGGCCAAGCCTTGAGGCTGCTACGATAGAGTTAGTGAGGAATTCCCAACCTCCCCAAAGTAACGTTGCTCTTCTAAAGAAGCCTTTGGAATAACAATCCTACTTTGCTCTAGATTTGCATGCCGAGCATCTCAGCAAAGGATGATGAATGTCAGGGAACATCAGAAGGAAAAATACATAAATAAAGTAGCATTAAATAACAGCTGTATGCAGTTGATTTTTTTTTCCTCCACCATCTGCAAATTGTTCCAGTAGTTCTGGATTCTGAAATGGTGGGCCCAGGAGTCAAATTCCTTTTCTTTCTTTCAAATAGGACTGGGAAAATATTTATCTCACCGCAGATGTTGCTTGGGGTGTCTCTGCAGCACTGATGTTCCACTGTGTCCTTATTGAGAAAATTGTTTCCATGCATGTTCCAAGGCAAAACTGAAGTACTTTGGCCACATAATGAGAAGACAGGATAACCTGGAGAAGATACTGATGCTAGGGAAAGTGGAAGGCAAAAGGAAGAGGGGCCGACCAAGGGCAAGATGGATGGATGATATTCTGGAGGTGACGGACTCGACCTTGGGGGAGCTGGGGATGGCAACGGCCGACAGGAAGCTCTGGCGTGGGCTGGTCCATGAAGTCATGAAGAGTCGGAAGTGACTGAATGAATAAACAACAACATGTTCCATTCAGAACATCTCCTATCTAGGCAATCAGGGATGTGTGTAGGAGAAGGGATGTGATGGCAGCTACAACCATGCAATCAAAGCCCTGCCCTTTTTTACCTATAGAAGAGAATACCTTACCTATTTATCTACAGCCCTAAGGCCAGATACAATCAAGATATCTAGTAACAACAGTATTACATACATACATACATACATACATACATACATACATACATACATACATACATTCTCTTTGATTTGTATACATATATACAGTATATTTAAAACAATAAGTATAACAGGACCAAAAATTAATTGAATAAAAATGCTAAAATAAATAAAAATAAAATACTATTTTAAGAAATTCTAAACCTAAGTAATTGTGTGGCGTATTGTGCAGATGGTAGCACAAAACTGGGCAACTTGGGAGGATATTTTCGAGTCTTTGTCCGAAAGAAGTAGCATTAAATAGAAATCACACTCCCTACCTGGAAATTTATTCAGAATTGGATATATAAGGGTCTGTCTAGAATCCTTATATAGTGAACAGTAGAGTAACATATGGCTTAGGGTTTCTATTGAGCCATCACTGCATGGACATAACCAAAGGTGCATAGGGGTACCCTTAAAACGTCCAAAAAGGACTGCTGAGGGCAGAGCGTCCAGCAGAAGAGAATACCTATTTTTTGTTGTTTATTCGTTCAGTCGCTTCCGACTCTTCGTGACTTCATGGACCAGCCCACGCCAGAGCTTCCTGTTGGCCGTTGCCACCCCCAGCTCCCCCACGGTTGAGTCCGTCACCTCCAGAATATCATCCATCCATCTTGCCCTCTTCCTTTTGCCTTCCACTTTCCCTAGCATCAGCATCTTCTCCAGGGTATCCTGTCTTCTCATTATGTGGCCAAAGTACTTCAGTTTTGCCTTTAATATCATTCCCTCAAGTGAGCAGTCTGGCTTTATTTCCTGGAGTATGGACTGGTTTGATCTTCTTGCAGTCCAAGGCACTCTCAGAATTTTCCTCCAACACCACAGTTCAAAAGCATCTATCTTCCTTCGCTCAGCCTTCCTTATGGTCCAGCTCTCACAGCCATAGGAGTCAGAACCCTGGCATGCCCCAGGGTCCTGCCATTCCCTAAAACATGGTCAGCATCAAAAAGGGCAGAAACTGCCAACTACGCCTCGTGGATAAGGAACGTTTGAACTTGACACCAAGCAAACCAGAGGGAAGCCTGAAGCGGACCAAAAGGAAGCCCACAGCAGGGAGGGGGCGGTGCTCCACCGAAAGAGTATAAAAACCCAAGCAGGGAACCAGGGGACCATTCGTACCTTTACTGTGCTTACTCATGTTAGTTAATAAATCGTTTACTTACCAAAAGAGCTGAGTTGAAGTGATTTCTTGGGAGAAACGTCTGCAACTGAGAAGCGCCTGACAATAGGTTACTACAGGGAATACCATTGCTTTAACTATGTGGACCTTTGTTGTCAGTGTGATGTCTCTGCTCTTAACTATTTTATCAAGATTTGCCATTGCTCTCCTCCCAAGAAGTAGACGTCTTCTGATTTCCTGGCTGCAGTCAGCGTCTGCAGTAATCTTTGTGCCTAGAAATACAAAGTCTGTCACTGCCTCCACTTTTTCTCCCTCTATTTGCCAGTTATCAATCAAGCTGGTTGCCATAATCTTGGTTTTTTTGAGGTTTAACTGCAACCCAGCTTTTGCACTTTCTTCTTTCACCTTCGTCATAAGGCTCCTCAACTCCTCCTCGCTTTCAGCCATCAAAGTGGTATCATCTGCATATCTGAGATTGTTAATGTTTCTTCCAGCGATTTTAACTCCAGCCTTGGATTCCTCAAGCCCAGCACGCCGCATGATGTGTTCTGCGTACAGGTTGAATAGGTAGGGTGAGAGTATACAGCCCTGCCGTACTCCTTTCCCAATCTTAAACCAGTCCGTTGTTCCATGCTCTGTTCTTACCGTTGCTACTTGGTCGTTATACAGATTCCTCAGGAGGCAGACAAGATGACTTGGTATCCCCATACCACCAAGAACTTGCCACAATTTGTTATGATCCACACAGTCAAAGGCTTTAGAATAGTCAATAAAACAGAAATAGATGTTTTTCTGAAATTCCCTGGCTTTCTCCATTATCCAGCGGATGTTGGCAATTTGGTCTCTAGTTCCTCTGCCTTTTCTAAACCCAGCTTGTACATCTGGCAATTCTCGCTCCATGAATTGCTGGAGTCTACCTTGCAAGATCTTGAGCATTACCTTACTGGCATGTGAAATAAGTGCCACTGTTTGATAGTTTGAACATTCTTTAGCGTTTCCCTTTTTTGGTATGGGGATATAAGTTGATTTTTTCCAATCTGATGGCCATTCTTGTGTTTTCCAAATTTGCTGGCATATGGCATGCATCACCTTGACAGCATCATCTTGCAAGATTTTAAACAGTTCAGCTGGGATACCGTCGTCTCCTGCTGCCTTGTTATTAGCAATGCTTCTTAAGGCCCATTTGTCTGGCTCTAACTCACTGACCACACCGTCAAATCTATATCCAATATTATTATCCTTCCTATACAGATCTTCCGTATATTCTTGCCACCTTTTCTTGATCTCTTCTGCTTCTGTTAGGTCCTTACCATCTTTGTTTTTGATCATACCCATTTTTGCCTGGAATTTACCTCCGATGTTTCTAATTTTCTGGAAGAGGTATCTTGTCCTTCCTATTCTATTGTCTTCTTCCACTTCCGCGCATTGCTTGTTTAAAAATAATTCCTTATCTCTTCTGGCTAACCTCTGGAATTTTGCATTTAATTGGGCATATCTCCCCCTATCACTGTTGCCTTTTGCTTTCCTTCTTTCTTGGGCTACTTCCAGTGTCTCAGCAGACAGCCATCTTGCCTTCTTTGTTTTCTTTTTCTTTGGGACGTTTTTTGTTGCCGCCTCCTGAACAATGTTGCAAACTTCTGTCCATAGTTCTTCCGGGACCCTATCTACTAAATCTAGTCCCTTAAATCTATTCTTCACCTCCACTGCATATTCCTTAGGAATATTAGTGAGCTCATATCTAACTGATCTGTGGGTCTTCCCTATTCTCTTTAGTCTGATTCTAAATTTTGCAATAAGAAGTTCGTGATCTGAACTACAGTCAGCTCCAGGTCTTGTTTTTACCGACTGTATAGATGTCCGCCACCTTTGGCTGCAAAGGATGTAGTCAATTTGATTTCGGCATTGACCATCTGGTGAAGTCCATGTATAAAGTTGTCTTTTAAGTTGTTGGAAGATAGTGTTTGTTATGCACAGTGAGTTGCCTTGGCAAAATTCTATCAGCCTATGTCCTGCTTCATTTTGTTCTCCCAGACCATGCTTGCCTGTAATTCCAGGTGTCGTTTGACTACCCACCTTAGCATTCCAGTCTCCTGTAATGAAAATAACATCTCTTTTTGGTGTATTATCCAGTAGGTGCTGCAGATCCTCATAGAACTGATCTACTTCTGCTTCTTCAGCATCTGTGGTTGGGGCGTATATTTGGATGACTGTGATGTTAAATGGCTTACCCTGAATTCGAATTTAGATCATTCTATCGTTTTTTGGATTGTATCCAAGCACTGCTTTAGCCACTTTATTATTAATTATGAAGGCTACTCCATTTCTTCTGTGGTCCTGTTGTCCACAGTAGTAGATCTGGTGGTCATCTGATGTGAAGTGGCCCATTCCAGTCCATTCCAGTTCACTGACACCTAAAATGTCTATATTTAATCTTGACATCTCACCAATAACCACATCCAATTTGCCCTGGCTCATAGATCTTAGATTCCAGGTTCCTATGGTGTGTTGATCTTTAGAACATCGGATTCGTCGTTCACCACCAGCACCGTCAGCCACTAGCCGTCCTTTCGGCTTTGAGCTAGCTGCGTCATCACATCTGGGGTTATTTGAACTTATCCTCTGTTCCTCCCCAGTAGTATTTTGACCATCTTCCGACCTGGGAGTCCCATCTTCTGATGGTATACCGACATATCTCTGGTTGTACTGATCCATTTAGTTTTCATGGCAAGAATACTGGGGTGGGTTGCCATTACCTTCCCCAGGGATCGTATTTAGTCTGACCTCTCTGCCACGACCTTCCTGTCTTGGGTGTCCCTTCATGGTTTAGCTCATGGTTTCATTGAGGTGCTCAAGCTCCAGCACCACGACAAGGTAACGATCTCCTTTGCTGGAGATACCTATTTTACCTATACCTATATATAGGTATATATATATATAGGTATATAGGAGCGTGGTGGCTCAGCAGGTAAGATGCCAGGCTTGTCGATCGGAAGATCGCAAGTTCGGAGGTTCGAATCCCTAGCCCTGCATGCGGAGTGAGCTCCCGCACTAGCCCCAGCTCTTGCCAACCTAGCAATTTGAAAGCATGCAAATGCAAGTAGATTAATAGGTACCACTTCGGTGGGAAGGTAACAGCATTCCACGTGCGTCATGAGGCCACATGACTGTGGAAGCATCTTCGGACAACGCTGGCTCTTTGGCTAACAAACGGAGATGAGCACCGGCCCCTAGAGTCGGACACGACTGCACAAATGTGCTGGGGGAACCTTTACCTTATATATACTTACACCTTTTTTATCTATATCATGTAAAAATACCTGCTACATTTTCCTATTATACCAAATTTAATCCCATTCTGATAAGCTTCCAAAACATTCATTAAAACAGAGGTATACAACCTGTAGCTCTAAAGCTCTCCGTGACCCTTGCTATCTTTTCATGTGAGCCAACCTAATTTCAAAAGGCTTTTGCAGACAACCAGTTTAAATCTGGGGCAATCATTTTCCCTTTCCCCAGTCTGTGAGTAGAAAGGGAGAGATGACGTTATCAGAAAGAAATATCCCACCCATTCTTGCCCCATCTATTGCTTCCTCCACACCTACGCCCCAATGCTATGGTCACCAACAGATAGCTTTTGTGGAAAAGAAAAAGAAGATTGCCCATCCTGCATTACATTTATTCAAGGTGTCATGCATTCTTTCAGAAACAAGCAAATTCGAAAAATGAACTGGCTTGCCGTAGACCAAGGGTCGGCAAACTGCGGCTCGCGAGCCACATGCGGCTCTTTGGCCCCTTGAGTGTGGCTCTTCCACAAAATACTGCATCACTGTCCGGAACGGTCTAAAATAGAACGCCGCTCTACGAATAACGTCACGCGCCCAGCTAAGCCTTCGGACGGGTGCGCGTGTATCTACGGGCTCAGAAGCCAGGGTGCGTGCGTCAAAAGGTGAGCCGCTCTTCTCATTGGCTGCTCGGACGGAGACGCGTCGCACCCAAACATTGCGGGGCGTGACCAATAGCCAAGCCCGATGCAGAGATCTCGAGAGAGTTTATCTGAAGCTGGCACCGCCATGTTGAAATAGGGAGAGGCCACAGCCAGTTTATGTCGTTCTTCGGGTTTTTTTCATTTTCGAAAAGGAACGCAAACACCTCAGGGAAGCATTTGGATCGACGTGTGTTTTAAATTGTTCCCCCCCCCCCCGAGAAATCCCGGTGGTGTCAAAGAGGCGGGCGGGGGGACGGCAACGAGAGGATGGTGCAGTCCTGCTCTGCCTGCCGTTGCCGGAATCGATACGACAAAGAGAAGCCCATCTCTTTCCACAAGTGAGTAGGGGCGGGGGCAAGAAAACGGGAGCGGGGGAGAGAGCGAGAGAGACGCTCTCTGGACCAGGCGGGAAAGGGAGACAGCGTTCGCTTCGCCAAGAGCAGCGGGCGCAGTGGGGACTGCATTGGCGGCAACCATGAGGCAGCAGCAGCGAGCTAAAGCCACCTTGTGCCTGATCCACCTTGCCTTGCAGGCACAGAGGAGCTGGCCGAGGGGGCGGGGAAGAAGATCCCTGGTTGCAATCAGGAAAGGGGCAGATTGTGGGAGGCTTTGTCTCCAAGGCGCTGTAAGGGAGCGAAGGACAGGCAGAGGAGATGATCAGGGAAGCGGACTTGTCTCCGAGCAATTAACTCGGAGATTATACAATGCTGGTGGCGGGTGGGGTGGGGTGGGGAGCTGCAGCTACATTTTGCCACCCAAAATTGTTTTCAAGGCTCCCGCCCACAAACCCTGCCTCCAGTACGTGAAATTGGCTCCCGCCTGCAAACCCCGCCCCCTTCCATGCGATTGGCTCCCGCCCGCAAACCCTGCCCCCTGGCCCTCGAGTGATGTTATAAATGTTATAAATGTCAAAATGGCTCCTGGCATAAAAAAGTTTGCCAACCCCTGCCCTAGACCCTTGCTATCTTTTCATCTGACCTATGTCATGGCCAGAGTCCTGAGCCCCTTTAAATATTTTTTTTTCCAAACATTCTTTCAGACATTAAAAAATATATATTCTGGAAACTAATTGCTGCCAAGAAATCTACATGGGCATCTTGACATCACTCAGAGTTGAGTTTGACTCAAAAGAGGCTTTGTTTTACTTTGATCTATCTTAAAGTTGCAGAGCTGCCACTGAATTGAAACATTTTCCCAGATGTTCAGAACCAGAATCAATTTTACTTCATCATTGAACACCGATTTATACAACTTTGTAACAGAAATTATAAACAAGAAGGATAATTGAATACCAAGTAAGGAAGATTAAATAAATGCATAAATGGAATAAAAGTTATAATACCATCCTTAGGATGATACAAATATTGGAACAAAAATAAACTAAGATATCCATAATAGAATATGAAAAAAGGGTACACTCACTCAAACTAAATTAAGGGCTTAATAAAATGTTAACATGTTTGGAAAAGTTTGTAAAACAATCACTTTCATTTTCAGAGCTGTTCAAGTTGGTGCTGGAATGAAGTTTCTCAAAGATGCTGAGTTAGCTCTGCTTTGAAAAGTTCAGCTGAACCCATCTTAGAACCCGATGGGTCTTTGACTAAATATGGACTTCCGTTCTTCAAAGATCAGCCTATTCTCCAGTCATCAGCTGCAGCTGAGCCAAACCAGGGCTTCGGCAGTTCTCTCAAATGGTTGGTTCCTCAAAATATCCAAAAATCAAATCTCCGATCAACTGTAAGGGTAACTTATCCACAACACGTATATTGCTTGATTTCTTGAATACATGATTTCAAGTGGCTCATTTCATCAGCCAGTCCACCACCTGAAGTTGGAGTGGTGGATCTGCACATATTTTATTTATTTATTGCATTTCTTCACCGCCCATCTCGACAAACGACTATTCCAGAAACTGAGTCAAAACAGATTGGGGCAGCCTATAAATCCCATAAATAAATACTGTAGCTGCCAATAGAATTATTGAACAGTGAGATTGATAGGACATCTGAAAATTATCTAGTGCAGGCAGAACTTTAAATTGAACATGCATTATTCCAAGAATTTCCTACTGCTTTTTCTTCATGCAATGTTTTGGCAGTTCTCTGATCTTCTGATGGTTACCCTACTGCAGAGCTTTCCAAACTTTCCATTGTCAACACACCAACAGCGGCGAGCGAAAACCCGGAAGCGCTGCGGTGGCGGCAGCGTGCAAAAACCCAGAAGCACCACCGCCATTTTCACACGCCACTTCCGGGTTTTCACGCACCGCCGCCACCGCAGCGCTTCTGGGTTTTCGCGCCACACCTGGGCCCCGCAGGCAACACAGTACTGTATCGTGACACACAGTTTGGAAAGCTATGCCCTACTGCTTGGAACAGCAAGCAGGCTAATAAATTTAAATAAATAAAAACAATAACAATAACAGGGCGAAAAACATAGAAAGGGTGCTGCTCACGTGAGAGTCAGCATCTGCAAGAGTGCAGGCAATCTCCACCTTTTTGTACATCCATGTGACATTCTGCTGAATGACCTGCTGGACAAGGCCATAGGACCACTTAGGAATTCTACTTCCAGTGGTGGCCAACAAGGTTTCTCCAGGAATTATCCAAGCCAGTTGTGAAAGCAATGGACCTCCTACATGGCTCCAATCCATATCAACGTGTATTTAATGCTTCTGGAGTTCCAATAGCCATTTCTATACCTAATCCTGAGTGAGGATTAAATCTGTAGCCATCGCTGCACTTTATGGCAGCAAATTCCATACATTAATTCTGCAAAGCAGCATTTCAGGCTGTGCGGAAAAGGCTGTCCTGAATCTCCTGGCAATTAGCTTAATTGAAAAACCCAAGTTCTAGTATTGTAAGATGGTGAGAAAAATTTACCCTTCTCCATATCTTGCTAATGTTTATTTAAGGAAATCCATCTTATTAAAGCCGCTAATATTTTTCCTAAGCCTATTTTCTTCTGTTCTCTCATGACCCCCATTACCTACATCCTAACAGTATAGTTCATAAAACCCTTTTTGATAAACTCCACATCCCATTGCCAGATGCTGAATGATTGGTTTTAAGAAAGGATCTATCCATTGCATGGGCTTTGCTGATGCTAAAGGAATCCTGGCTAGGTCCATTCTCTGTGAAAGTCTCCAGAACCGTCTTTTCCTTATCAAATGTTGTATCAGTCTTTCCCAAATGATCTTTTCAGATATGTTAGACTACAATTTCCACCATCTCCAGTGAGCTTGATAGGAGTTGTGATCTGACACATGTTTGGACTGTGTTGTATTTGGGGGAGGTGGTGCTGGGCATTGTTCCTAGTAAATTATGTTTTGTTTTAAGGACTTCTATACACATGGCTTCCCCGTGACATACTGTATATTCAAGAACACATGTGAGCAGGAAGGGAAAGAAGAGTGATATTTTCACTACTTCAAGGATGAAAACGTTGGTTTGAAAAGCTTCTCCTTTAGATTTCAAGCAGAGCTTGAGCGCCCCCTAGTGCATTTAACTAAAAAGGCCAAATTCCATACAGGGAGTAGATCAGGTCTCCTTCAAATATATTCTAGTAACTACACAGAGCACTCCATGTAGTTCACAGAAATACAGAAGGAAATTGCCATAACCCCCATTGGGATTTTTTTAAATTTTCTAATCCAACCTACAAGTGTGATATTTCTTGAAGGTTGACCCATCCAAATATTAACCAGGATTGACCTTGCTTAGCTTCTGAAGAAATGCAACCCAACCCAGCACTTGCTGTTTTTTGAAGCATGTTTTTGATCAGGTGTTTTCCATTGGTGCTGGACAACTTCCCACTTTTCAAGCTAATGTTGGATGAGGATGATGAAAGACAGAACCCTGACCTTATGAAAGATGCCAGGTGGGATGCTATGGATACGCTTACCTAAGACAATTCTTGAAATTAAATTGAAGCTGTAAAAGCAGCAACCTATCAACCCATCAACAATAAAAGCAAAATATAGGAAAAGGTGATGCATACTATTGAACATATGCATTCATTTTAATATAGAGAGGTTCGTCTAGAGCAAAATGGTGATAAAATACTTAGATGTTTAAGAATTAATATTATTTCATGTTCAGCCCAGAAAGGACATTAAGATATATAATATAAATAGCAATGTTTGTCTTGTTGCAAAAAGCACCCCAGAAAACACATTTAGCATTCATATAACAATGTTTTTATTTGCCATTCAAACTCTCCTGTGCTGCAACCCTACAGAGTTCTATGTACACTGTTGACTTGAGTAGACTCACATTTAAGCATATTTACTCTTAAGTTTGGATGGCCATTTAGGATTGCCTACACTTAATCATACCAGCTTGGCCACACCCCAATATCCTTCCATTTTTTATGCTGAGGTTATGAATGTCATTGTTAACACAGCTAAACCAGCCCCACTCACACCCAAGAGGCAGTTATCAGAAAATGTGGAGAATCTTCAAAAAACAAAAAGTTTCTGGGACAAAATACATGAAATTATAAGTAAAATAATACAAGAAGATTTTGAACCGGTACTTTATCTACTGGGATTTATTGGATCAGATCTACACAAGAAACATGGAAAATTACTATTATACTTAATTACTGCTGCAAGAATTATATATGCTAAACACTGGAAAGAAGACTACATACCCAGCATGGAAGAATGGATTATAAAAGTGATGGACTTAGCACAGATGGCAAAATTGACTGATCAACTAAATGATAAAAATATGGATGAGTTTAACTCTTGTTGGAGACCTTTTTACAAATTTATAGAAGAAACGCAAAAAATTCAATCGCCTGGCAGTCTTCCTATTTGTGTATTTACCCACCTCTACAGCTTTTTTTTTTTGCTAAAATGATACCTTTGGTTAATTTAGGGAAATTCCTTAGGTCTTACGTAGCCAAGTCGCACCAAAATCATCGGAGCTCTTTCAATGCGGTGAGCTGTGCATTATTTGCCCTTTGAATGAATTTTGCCAGGGTGTAGCAGGGCAGCTGAGGGTGTATGAAAAAAGAAAAGGAAGAGCAGGGGATTCTGGTGGCAATTTAGCAGCCCAACAAACCATGGAGATTATCACCCTTGTGGAGACTAGATATGACGTCAGAGAGAAATTAGAAACTGATCTGAACTGTTGATGAATGCAATTTCTAAGGCAGAGCTTTCCAAACTTTTCATGTTGGTGACACACTTTTTAGACATGCATCATTTCGCGACGCACTCTTACAGCAGGGCACAAGGCAGGCACTAGGACCTGCGTGGAATCCTGGCAGGGCAGGTTTGGAGGCAGCCAGGCACAAGGCAGGCACTAGGACCTGCGCGGAATCACAGCAGATTTGGAGGCAGCCAGGCACAAGACAGGCACTAGGACCTGCACGGAATCACAGCAGGTTTGGAGGCAGCAGGGCACAAGGCAGGCACTAGGACCTGCACGGAATCACAGCAGGTTTGGAGGCAGCCAGGCACAAGGCAGGCACTTGGACCTGCGCGGAATCACAGCAGGTTTGAAGGCAGCCAGGCACAAGGCAGGCACTAGGACCTGCGTGGAATCCTGGCAGGGCAGGTTTGGAGGCAGTAAGGCACAAGGCAGGCACTAGGACCTGCGTGGAATCCTGGCAGGGCAGGTTTGGAGGCAGCCAGGCACAAGGCAGGCACTAGGACCTGTGCGGAATCCTGGCAGGGCAGGTTTGGAGGCAGCAAGGCACAAGGCAGGCACTAGGACCTGTGAGGAATCCTGGCAGGGCTCGGAGGCAGCAGCAGCCGCGACACACCCAGACACTGCAGCCGACACACTAACGTGTCCTGACACACAGTTTGGAAAGCTCTGTTCTAAGGAATACACATAGGATTGGGAGGGCTCTTAACCCAGTGCTACATTCTGCAGAAGATAAAGGGCTGAAGTATTTCTGACTTACTATTTACTGGTTTAATTCTAGGCTGAGCTCACACATTGCTGTTACCCACTAATGGGGCTGCTTCTGATTTAGCATGATATGTAAATCGCATCAGTAAATAACTTGTGATTTGTTTGGGGATAGTAAACTATAATTGGAAAACATGATTTGTGCTTGCTTTGCTGACTGCAGCTGGGGCTGAGTGGAATATGCAAATGGAGATGCCTGGTTTCTTCACGGTTTCCATTCTTGGGCGAATAGCTACCAGGTGGTTTTGAAATGTAGAGCCATAAATAAGTATTTTTGTGCCTTGTCTCAACGCTAACCAATCCACAGCAGTGCAAGGCAAGGATAGCTTTTTAAAAAGCAGAGGAAGCAAATCAGAATGGGCAAACAGCCTGTGATTTTCCATTTGTGTGTTTTGCTTTTGTTTTTTTACTTTTTATTGTAAGCTGCCCAGAGTTGTTGTGAGTCGGTGGTGTATAAATAAATCAAATATAACTAATTAATTGGAGGTTAAAAAAAGCCAATGATGCAGTCAAAGCTCTGGCCCTTTTTCGTGTGTCTCATGATTCATGTAAAAAAGGGGCAGAGCTTTCATTGCACTGTTCTGCCTGCCATCTTGACTTTTTTGACTCCTCCATGCAGAATGCCTTGTTGCTGTTCCTTGGCCACATGCCTCAAAGCTACTTTGGCCAGGAGGTGACACTACAGAGTTTTCCTGTTCATCAGCAAACCATCATCATTATTATTAATAGTTTACAGGAAGCCACTTAATCTGTGAGGGCCTCATACCACTCACAAGCTGGTGTTAATATTATTTCATGCACAGCCCAGAAGGGACATTTAGATATACAATATAAATAACAAATATTTGCCTGTTGCAAAAAAAAAGGGGGGGGGAGTCTTGATCAAGGCATTTCCTTCTTTCAGGAAGATGGGTGGTGGCAGTGGGAAAGTATTCCATAACTCATAACCAGAAGCTGCCCCAGGCATCGGGGAAAAAAGAAGGGCCGAAAGGTGTAGCTGGAAAGGCTGAGAACTCCCCCCCCCCCTCCACCATGTACCCCTCACCAGCCTTTCTCTACAATGTTCGTGTAAGGCAGCTCTTCCACAACTTTCTACAGTCGTGGACCATCAAATAAAACATTCAGAAAATGTGGGAACTACCCAGTTAAACACTCCTGCCCTGTGTTTTTATAGATGTCATGTCTTCCAGTGAATAAAACAATGATACTACTTGCAATGGAGTAGGCATTTCCATCTCCTCATTTTTTAAAAGCCCATTTTAAACTACGTAGTTTTTGTACAAAAAAACCCTCATCCAATATTAACTATATATTTAGCATGGGCGAGGGTGGAGAGTGTGAGCAGGCTCTGGCCAGTGAAAGTGTGGAGGCTGTAGCAGACCATATGTTGACCTCCACAAACTATTGGTTGCCTGCGGATCACAACTTGAGAAGATTGGTTTAAGGTTATTGTATAGACAGTCTATTGACAGCAAGAGTTAATGATGTTTGTATCTCATTGCTGGCACCTAGTGGTTGTCCAGATTTTTGCAGCCCAGATCTGGTACCCTGGGTGTTTCTCAACCTCAATAACTTTTAAGATGTGTAGACTTCAACCTCCAGAAATCCCCAGCCAGCAATTTTGGGAGTTGAAGTCTACACATCTTAAAGTTGCTAAGGTTGAGAAACACTGTTCTGAAGGACAATTCCACAGTGCAACTTTTTGATGGATGTCTGATGTTAGCATACCCATGTTCAGCAATCCTTTAAATAAGATTGTGGGTGTTGACTTCACAATAGCACTTGGGTAATTTCTACCCAATGGAAATGCAGAAATTTCTCCTGCTGCATCAAGAAAATCACGGTCAATAAAGAATATCCATCCACAAACCCATAGATGCATCTTAATGCCCAGTCAGGTCAGCCTATTTCAGTCTGGTGCTACTGCAAAAAAAGGCTATATCTAGGGTTTTTTCCCTACCGATGAGGTGAGAACCTCTGCCAAAAAAAATTGTGCCCCCTTTAGATGCTGAGATGTTAAAAACAAATAAAGCAAACATTTGCTTGAGAGCCTTTCTCAGCTCTCGCACACTCTCTGAATATAATTAGCTGCAGGATCGGGAACCCGCTGAAGGAAACTTGCCCCGTTCCCTCCCATTTTTTTCCAGTTATTTCTATTTGCGGGAGATATTTGAAGATAATCTCAGCCTTGCAGCAATAGAGGTAAATATTATATCTGCATGACTCAGTTTGTTTCAAAGGTCACCCTCGGTTCATATTCCATGTGAAAAAGGAAGCAGAATGCTAGAAACGCTTGCTTGCATCTGGCTGTTTCTTTCAGAGATGAGTCATCCTGCTACCCAAATGACAAACATGGGTAAATAACATAATATTAATTACATTGGTGACTCAATGGAAATCAGGAGAGCTCACTGACTGTGAAGTGGAGAGAAAGCTGCCTGATCAAATACAGGGAACAGGGAGAACCCTCTGCATCAAAAGCAGCCAAAACAAGGCAACCGTGTGATTCATCAATATTAATATTGACAACTGCAATGCCGAACTAGCACGGCCACCTGTTTTCCGGATGCTGCGTTGGGGCCTTTCCCAGCAGCTGGCTCGAAATCTGCAGCAGGATTTTCATGTATGATTTCTTTATGCATTTGTCTTTTGAGGCCAGGAATAAGGGGGCTGAACTTGTAAGAGAAAAATGTCTTTGGTTGATGCTTTCTGTTTCTCTGGTCTGCTGCTATCATATGGACGCAACTTTATTTGGAGCAGAGCGAAGCAGCGTCACCTCCTGCTAATTGCTGCATATCGACTTCGCAGGAAAGTAGCAGCCCCGGAAACTGGCCATCCTCAGTTACGCTTGATGGATTGCTCTGAATATGCAACACAGGATTGTCCTCGTTGTTTCTTCTCCATCGACTGCATGGAGAAGTAGTTGCACCCACTTAAACATAGGGAGACCAAGGTCTACTAATGTTGAGGAAGGCCTGAGGTTCCAATCCTACTTTCCTCTTTTACACATTTGAGGAAGAAGTGAAGGTGGGCTTCTTAAAAGGATTTGAGGCAGACTCTTATGTGCCAAATCTGGAACTGCTGATGCCTACTGACCTTGCGGATATCTCCAAACCAGAATTCTAAACCTGGCACCCTCTTTAAAGAAAATTTGAAAACAATAGCTGCAGTTAAATGCAAGGTATATAATTAAGCTTTAATCTCACTTGCTTAGAGCATAACGGGCAAACAGTTGGTTCATTTGATCTCAACAAGGCCAGCCTTCTCCAATCTGGTACCCTCCAGAAGTGTGGAATGAAACGCCTAGAAGTCTCCACAGTGGCCATGCTGGCTGGGGAATTCTGGAAGTTAACATTTACCCTCCTGGGGGTATCCTTGATCTCCATCAAGTCTCTGGTACTTCTAAGAGAGTCTCTTTTCTAACCTGCTTCCTGAGAACATAAACATGTCAGAACTTCTGTGGCAGCTCAAAATCTGGGTTGACATAAAGGGTTGGTATCCAGGATTCCTCCAGACACCGATCACCAACAGGTTCCTCCTCTTCCTCCTCTTTGCTAGAACGACTTCCTGCCCACTTCCACTTTCTAAGGGCATGTAAAGTTACAAGACTAAGGAGAAGCCACAACCTCTCTAGTCTTACTGATTTCTTCCGCTCCTGGTACAGATTGGAAGAAAAGCCAAGAAAATGGATCGTAGCGACAGTAGCAAGATGGTAGACCCACTTGGCAACCCTTACTACCCTCTGTTTGCAAAAGATACGGAATCTATGAAACAGTTATGGACAAGTAAGATTGTGTAACAAGAAGGAGAGGTCATTTCTCAGTGGTGAAGCCCCTCTTCCTCAGGCAAAAGATCTCAGCTTCCCTGGCAGCTCCTGGTTAGGCTGGAAAAATTCCTGCTGGAAATGCTGGAGAGCTGCTGACAGTCCAAATGGGCAAAACTAGACCAGGGAGGCCATTCGAATAACTTGATATAAAATAATTTTCCATGATCCAGTGTGTATTCAGCAACACTAAGTGTTGACACCTAAACAGGGCGAAGGCAGCCACAAACTGTAAAACACCGGTGCCTCTCCCCTGCTCCATCCCTCTGCATCCGGCTTTCATTTTCTGTACTAGCAAGAGGCATGTTTGCTGTCAGGGACAAACCACAGCATCTAGAAGAGCTCTAGACTAGAGACTAGAAGAGGACAGCACCCTTGAAAGGAGAAACCAGCTCAACCCAAACCAGATCTGCCATCTTCTGGACCTGTGTCTTAACACCACTTATTTCTCACACAGAGGTGACTTTTACAGACAAAAACACGGCTGTGCCATGGGTTCCCCTGTGTCACCCATTGTGGCCAATTTATACATGGAAGAAGTGGAGAAGAAAGCACTCAACACATTCCAGGGAATGGTGCCCACCCACTGGTTCAGGTATGTGGATGACACCTGGGTCAAAATCAAGGCCCAGGAAGTACAGGCCTTCACGGACCATATAAACACCATAGATGCCAACATTAGGTTCACCAGAGAAGACACCAAGGACAACAGACTGGCATTCCTAGACTGTGAAGTCCTCATTGGGACCGGTGGCAAGCTAGAAATAGGGATCTACAGGAAACCCACACACACAGATCAATATCTGATGTTTGACTCCCACCATCCACTGCAGCACAAACTAGGAGTCATCAGGACATTGTCACACAGAGCAGAAACCATCCCCACCTCCATGGATTCCAAAAAGAATGAAAATCAGCACCTGAGAACAGCTCTGAAGGCCTGTGGATATCCAAATTGGGCCTTCACTAAATCTAAGTCTACCAGACCTAAAACAGCGACAGATAGGGCTGAGACTCAGAGTAAACGGAAGAACCTGGTCATTCCTTACATGGCTGGTGTGTCTGAAAAGATAAAATGGATATTTGGCAAACACCACATACCTGTATATTTCAAACCCACCAACACGCTGAGACAGAGGCTTGTACACCCCAAAGATCAAACTCCAAAACACAAGAAAAGCAATGTAGTGTATGCAATCCAGTGCAGTGAGGAGTGCTCTGAGCTCTACATTGGAGAAACCAAACAACCTTTGTACAGGAGGATGGCCCAACACAGGAGAAGTAACACCACAGGACCAGAGTCAGCAGTTTATCTTCATCTAAAGGAAAAAGGACACTCATTTGAGGACATTAATGTTCACATTTTAGACAGAGAAGATAGGTGGTTTGAGAGAGGGGTCAAGGAGTCCATTTATGCCAACTTGGAAAATCCTTCCTTGAATAGAGGTGGGGGCCTCAGGCACAATCTTTCCCCTATTTTCCTTCCTGCTTTGTCTTCTGTGCCTAGGAAGATTAAGACCATTTCACAAGCTCAACAGCAGCATGGTAATCTTAACGATCCTCCTTTGGATGGTAAAGGGACTTAGAAATAAACATCTCAAATAACCATAACCTAGCCCCAGGTGCAAGGTCACACAGCCACCCTAGAAACATATATAAGGATTCCCTTACTAACTTTGCTCAGACTGAAGAAGCTTCTTGGATAAGGAGCGAAACGTTTCCACTGAGAAAATAGAAATCCAGTTGACATGATTCAAGCTACAGACTAGCAATTCGAAAGCATGCAAATGCAAGTAGATGAATAGGTACCACTTCGGTGGGATGGTAACAGCGTTCTGCGTCCGTCATGCCGGCCACATGACCATGGAAGCGTCTTCGGACAACGCTGTCTCTTCGGCTAACAAACGGAGATGAGCCCCTAGAGTCGGACATGACTGAACAAACGTGCGGGGGGAACCTTTACCCTTTTTACTATATCTAGGCTGCAAGAATTCAAATGACCACTAGTTGGCAGCAAAGAGACACTGAATTGTAGAGTCCTTGGTGTTCTCTGAACCTTGTTGTTTTCTTGCAGATGTTTCATTGCCAGACTAGGCAACATCTTCAGTGCGAAAAGGGGATGGGACTTGCTTTCTGTTTATATATCATGGCTTGTCCTGCTTGTGTTGGTGGAGGTGTAGTTCACTCCTTGGGAGTTCCTTCATTGGGCTGTTGTTTGCTGTTTGATTGATTAAGTTAATAGTTCCTTGATTAAGGTATAATGTACTGTTTGATTGTTCATCTGGTGTTAATCCTGGTGTTAATCTTTGCATATCTGGGTGTTGATTGCTGGCAAGGAGGTGTTCTGGTCTTTTGGCTTTTCTATTGTCTCTTATGAATGGTATATAAATGTTGTTTACCTCTATGTGTCTGTTGATGGCTGCTTTGTCTGAGTGCCAAGCTTCCAGGAATTCTCTACCGTTTTTGGATTTGGCTTGGTTTAGGATGCTCAGTTTCCCAGTTGAAAGTATGGTTAAGTCTGTCCATGTGTTGTGAGATTAAGGAGTTTTCATCATGTCTTCTGACTGCTAGTTGGTGTTCGTGGATGCACTCTGCTAGTCTTCTGCCAGTCTGTCCTACATAGTGGCTGTTACAGTCCTTACACTGTATGTTGTAGATAACTCCTGTTTTTGGGTTACAAAAAACCCAGTAGCCCAAGAAGGAAAAACAGGAGTATAACATTTTCTGTTATATAAACAGAAAGCAAGTCCCACTCCCTTTTCACACTGAAGATGTTGCCTAGTCTGGCAATGAAACGTCTGCAAGAAAACAACAAGGCTCAGAGAGCACCAAGGACTCCACAGTTCAACCCTGAGCTACAAATATTCTCTTTGATTGAGATACTGAATTTTTAAACCCTTTACTGCTATCCAGTGACTGTCTAAATTTCTGCAGCCCAGATATGGTAGCTCTAGTTAAAGATACTGAGGGGAAAAAATCTCTAGCTAGGTAGATCGTAATAGTGTAGGCCAGAAGTTTACTGTACAACAGAGTTGAGAAATAACGAAGGACATTAATGTTGGCACAAACTGACAGGAGTTTGCCAGAAGAAGGAAGGAAGTTAACCTGGATGCTAAGGATCTGGTTATACAAGTCTGTGACTGCAGGAAATCAGGAGCAGAGGATTTGGGATCCTCAGTGATGCAAAGATAAATAGAGGTTGAGATTGAGGGAAGTGATAAAGGAGCTTCTTGGCAGACTGCTTGGAATCAGGAAGGAAATCTCAGAATTGGGATCTTTCGAAGGGAGAGTGTTTGTCCCAAAAAGGAGAGAGACAAGAAGCAAACTCAGGAGAGCCAGGAAAAATATAGAAACCTGTGAATATGTCTATGAAGGTTCTCAGTCATCCAGGTGGAATTGTCTGTAGCTTGAATCATGTCAACTGGATTTCTATTTTCTCAGTGGAAACGTTTTGCTCCTTATCCAAGGAGCTTCTTCAGTCTGAGCAAAGTTAGTAAGGGAATCCTAAATATGTTTCTAGGTAGCTGTGTGACCTTACACCTGGGGCTAGGTCATGGTTATATTGAGATGAGGACTTAAAATAACATCTCAATATAACCATGACCTAGCCCCAGGTGTAAGGTCACACAGCTACCTAGAAACATATTTAGGATTCCCTTACTAACTTTGCTCAGACTGAAGAAGCTCCTTGGATAAGGAGCAAAACATTTCCACTGAGAAAATAGAAATCCAGTTGACATGATTCTTTTTTTTAATTAAGTTTTATTAGGTTTTTAAATATACAAAGCTAAAAGATAAAGATGAAACGGAAAAAGAAATACAAATTAAAAGAAAAGAAAAAGAAAAGTGCAGTAAAGAAAAAGAAAAAAAGAATAAAGAAAAAGACATACATAGAAATTAGATAACCTCCGATCCGTCTATGGTCATAAGAATAAAATAGATAGTTTGTTTTAACATGCTGGCTATTCATATAACATTCATATATTTTCCCTTGTCTATTATGTACTATTTATCTATAATCTAATCAACAAATACTCCATATTTAGCTTTACTCCTCCTGCTTTTTGCAAATAGTCCATCAAAAATTTCCACTCATTAAAGAATAATAATTAAAATTTTCTTTTAGTAGGCAAATCAATTTGTCATTTTCTGCCATTTCTAGTAGTTTCAACATCCCTTCCTGTATTGTTGGTACACTTTAATTTTCCCAAAACTATACATATATAAGTAAAAAGAAAAAGAAATTTTTTTTCTATTTGTGCATCCCAAATTCCAAATAATAAGACAAAATTCTAATTTAAGTCTTTTAATTTATACCCAACTATACTATGCATATAGAAGTAAAAAGAAAAGAATTTTTCTATTTATATAACCCAGATTCCAAACCAAAAGAAAAAATTCTGATTTAATTCTTTTAAGTTATACCCAACCCTACTATTTTTGATCTCTCGCTATAATATTTCTTCAGATTTTGCTCTTATAAAAGAGCAAACTTAACTTTTCTCACAAAATATCTTGACAGTTTCTTATCTCTAACATAACGTGAATCAACTCTAAAAATTTTATCTATCTCAGGGTCCATGTCTTCTTCTTCTGTCTCTAAATATTGAACTAAAGTATCAACTATATATTTTCTCATATTCTCATCTAATTTTTCCAGAGCTCCTATCAGACTCAAAATACATTCTTCTTCTCTCATTTCTGCTAATACAATAGCATCTAAATTATATTCCATAGTAATAGAATCTGATTTAATCTCCAATTTCTTAACCTGGCCTTGTGTCTCTTTAAAGTCCCCTGGAAGAATATTTGCAATTTCTTTGACAGTCTGTATTTCATTTCTAAATTCTTTTTCTGAGTCTTCCTTCATCACTTCCATTTTCTCTTCTACTTGTTGATCTAGAATATTGTCCATCTTTTTATCTATTTTTATATCAAAAGAAGTAATTAAGTCATCCATCTTTTTCTCCAAGGTAACAGTTAAAATAACCATCTTTTCCTCCAAGGCAGTAGTTAAATCATCTATTTTTGGATTCAATGCTGTAATCGCATCCAATATTTTTCCCATATCTGATGTTGGTACTTCTGAAGGTGCAGCCATGGACTCCATTTCCTTATATCTATCCCTCTTCACTCTTGCAACTGCAATAACCAGGTTGTATATAATATTCCTGTAAAGAGAAAAGAAAAATAACAAAAGACAAAGGAGAACCACTATAAACAATAAAAAAAAGAAAGAAAAAGGGAAGAGGAGGGATAAAAAATTATTAAGGATTCAAAAGAAAAAAGGAGGGAAGAGAGGAGAGAAAAAAATCCAAATACAATGAAAAATTAAAAAATAAAAGTAATACTGCTTTTTCTTAATAGATATTACATAAAAAAAGGGCAAAATGTACTTTGGTAAAATCAACAATTCTCACATAAAAGAAAAATAAAAGATAAGAGTACAACGGGTAAGTCCTTTAGCTGTAGTCAAAATATCCTTGAAAATGTAATAACAATCCAGTTCTCAGGCAAGCTTATAATCACAAGTCCCAAAGAAGGGAGAGAGAAGAAAAAAAAAGAGAAGGAGGGGGAATAGGAAAAAGCCCCAACTCCAAATGTCTTCACTCTCCAAAACAAAAAGCAACAAGAAAATCCACTAAAATCCCAAATAATAAGAAAATTCCCAAAACTGTTTAAAACAAAAATATTCCAAAAATACTCATTATAATCCAAATAATTTCCAAATGCATTACAGAAAAAAGGAGAAAAAAAAATACCATCTCAAGATGAAAAGCAGAAAAGCAAAGAAATAAGATAAAAGGCAGACATTGACCCATTTGAATTCAAAATCCAGAGAGGAAAATAGATTAGTCCCACTTCAGTAAATAAGCCATTCGTCAATAGTCAATGTCACTCCATTTCACTTCCAAGTAAAGTCATTGTTCTTTAAGCTCCCACCATTTCTCAAGTCGTCTTTAGCAAGAAAGTTACACAATCACCAGCAGCATCGGTCATGTCCATAGAAGGATCTTAGCAGATAATATGTAAAGTTAAAATAAACACAAATATAAAACAGTGACTAAAAGTGCTGAATTTAGGTGCTACTCATCTGAAAAGATTTCGCTGTTTCCTGTAGAGCAATAACGATGGTCCTTCCAGTTGCTTTCGTCGCTTCAATTTCCTTTTTCCCGTGGTGGAAAAACGGGAATTGGGAAAGAGCGACGATTCAGCGACCCTTGTGGTTTATCTTCTGATCCCCTTTTCATCAAAGGGGAGATTTCAGCAATTTTATTTCTTTAAAAACTGCTGCAAACAGGCAAACAGCTGAGCCGAGCCAGGAGCGCTCGGTTCAATGCACCGGCGTCTTCAGCACCCGGAAGCGCTCTCTATCCAGTTGACATGATTCAAGTTACAGAAGAAACCTGTGAAGTTGTAGCTTCACAGACAATCACAGACGCACACATGCATAGGTGGAGGAAAGTGAAGAGCAGCAAAAGTTTAACCTGGAGAGCAGTGGCAAAGAAAAGGAAAAGGAAAAGATTAACCTGCAAAGGATATAAAAGATATTTTATATTTTATTTTATATTTTGTAGCGTGTGTGTGTGTGTGTGTGTGTGTGTATATATATATATATATATATATATATATATATATATATATATATTATAAATATAAAATATATTTAAAAATGGCTCAGTGGTTAAGACGCCAGGCTTGTCGATCAGAAGGTCACAAGTTCAGCGGTTCGAGACCCTAGTCCCGCATGACGGAGTGAGCTCCCGCACTTGCCCCAGCTCTTGCCAACCTAGCAATTCAAAAGCATGCAAATGCAAGTAGATGAATAGGTACCACTTCAGTGGGAAGGTAACAGCGTTCCGCGTGCGTCATGCCTGCCTCATGACCGCGGAAGTGTCTTCGGACAACGCTGGCTCTTTGGCTAACAAACGGAGATGAGCACCAGCCCCTAGAGTCAGACACGACTATGTGGGGGAACCTTTACCTTTACCTAGATGATAGATAGATAGAGATAGACAGATGATAGATAGATAGATAGATAGATAGATAGATAGATAGATAGATAGATAGATAGATGATAGATAGATGATGGATGGATAGATTGATTGATTTTATATCCTAAGGATATAAATCTAATACAGGTAGTCCTCACTTACTGACTACAACGGGGATCAGCAACTCCATTGCTAAGCGACACGGTCGTTAAGCACAATGTCACATGACCGTGCCGACTTACGATGTCAGTTCTGGTTGCAGTTGTTAAGCGAATCACCGTGGCTCATTAAGCGGGATGTCACCTGACCACAACTTGTAACTTCCTGCCGGTTTCCCCATTGACTTTGCTTGTCGGAAGCTGGCTGTGAAGGTCATGTGACTGCATTGTAATTGCGTGCTGGTTGCCAAGTGCCCAAATCGCAGTCACATGACCACAGGGACGTTGCAAGGGCCGCAACTTTGAGGACCAGTCATAAGTCTCATTTTTCAAGGCCGGCATAACTTTCAGCAGTTGCTGAATGAGTGGTCAGTAAGCAAGGATTACCTGTAAAACTTAGGTTAAGGAGCTAAAAATTACTCATGGATAAGCAAGAGGTAAAACAGAAAACACAAGGCTTTTCTCCCTGCATCCCTCTGTTCAGCTAGGATTTCACTCCCTGCAGCTAAGAAGGGGAGAAGGAAAGGGGGGAGGGGGATAGAAGGGAGTGCAAAGGGTTCAGGATTATCACTTGGCAGTTTGGCCATCATGGAAAGAGAGAGGCTGACAGGTTTCACCAGTGAGAAAAATGCCCAGGGGATGAGAAGCTCCTGAGAGACAGACAGACAGACAGACAGACAGACAGACAGACAGACAGACAACACTCACACATGCACACACTTGTTGGAGACCTAGTACAGCCTTTTCAAAGCCATCCCTTATGGCCCCACCCCTAGGGTCTTCCAGAGAAGTGTCAGAACCTGACATTTCCTGAAGGCCTTTGAGATTATGCAGCTAGAGGAAGGTCCATGCCACTATACTTTTATTGGTTTTTATTTTATCATATTGTATTTTGATTGTGTATACCCTTTAGAGCCTCTAGAGTGAGAAGATTTAAAATGTTATTAATAAACAA
Source organism: Charina bottae (assembly GCA_023362775.1). Classification (NCBI taxonomy): domain Eukaryota; kingdom Metazoa; phylum Chordata; class Lepidosauria; order Squamata; family Charinaidae; genus Charina; species Charina bottae. Next base: position 134,563,160 of record JALMGJ010000003.1, read on the forward strand.
ACCCAGATCTAAACAAACTATAAAAGATCCAGAAGAGATCCTGCTTGGAAGATCTCTGAGGGAACCAGCTCCTTGAACCCACTACAGTTTCCGTGCTAAAGCAGGGTAATGAAAACCATCCTCCTGGGTTCACTGTGAGTTCAATGAAACCCAACCAGATCTCAACTGGCAGCTGCCCCACTCGACCTCCAGGGAAGGCTAGTGCTGCTTACAACTTCAGACAGGACGAAAAGCTGCACATTTCCACATTGCCTTGGCATGACAGCTGGTGCCCTGTGGACAAGCTAACAATTGGAAAATATGACTCATCTGAGCAAGCAAACCTGCTGTTATGGAACAGGTGGCCTCATACTTCTTATGAACATTCCCTTTGAGTCCTCCTACAGCTGTAGGTGTTCCCCATGCAGATGTTCCCCTCTTGGACCTTGGACCTCCAGCAGCCAGCCAAAGAGAGGGGAGACCTTTCCACTGACCAGCTTTGCTGGCCCTTCACCTTGATATTCCTCAAGCCATTCTTCTCCCCATTCATTCATTTTTTATTTCTTTCTTTAAAGGTATGTGCTACTTTTTAAAACCAGGGTTTTCCCAAGGGGGAGGGGGATTTCCAACACTCTAAAAGCTCCATAGAACAATTCAGAGCAATAATTAAAATCCGCAATTGCACGCAATTACAAAAACACATGATAACATAAGTAATAAAGTAATAAAAGTAACAGCCGGCACAAAAGTTTCTCAGCAGCAAATATGTTTAAAATAAACACCTTAATTGATTAAATGTGCCTGGGAGAATAAAAAGTGTTTTTCCTGGTGCCTTGTTTGAAAGGCATAGGACAGTAACATTGGTGCTGGGCAGAGTGATTCCACATCCCCAAGGAGCCTCATTCTGGGATGGACTTGGGAAAGGAAGGAGTGTGTTCATCATTTCAGAGTTTCAAACAAGGCAGGCAATAAATCCCTCTCTAGAAACTCCACCGGCCCTCAAGAGCTGACAGTGGGTGAGTCAAGGACAAGACTCGCAAATAGATAAGTGGCTTTTATTGCAGATGGGAAAAAAACCAATAACAAGCATGATCTTTGGTGCTGCTACTGCTACTTGAGAATCTAGCACCCAGCCTCCTGTAAGTATACCTACAGTACACTATACCTACACATATACCCACCTCTGCCCCAGAATTAAAATCCTATGTCTCTTGCAGCTTCTTCCTCAGCCATGGATGGGGAAGGCCCATGCCCTGGGTTTGATAACCAATCTTCGGTTCTTTACTTTCACCCTCACCAGCTTCATCCTTCACAAGGGGCTAGAGTTCCCACAAAATCCTTCTTTGGAAAGATGCTTAGAATGAGGTGGCCTCATTCCAAGAAGGCAAGATGGGTGGGGAAGAACCCACACTGGTAGCCACTGAGATAGGCTTACAAAGAGGGGGAGGGAGTAATGTTTTTGCCATTACTAAGGAAGCATGAAGAAATTGAGTCTCGTGATCATTACGGCTTACGCACAGCCCTGTCCATTAGTCCACTGCTAACAAAGAAAAAAGAGTGCTCTTGTGGATGTGTCAAGCCAAGTCCTGAACAAAAAGAAAATAGGGTAGAGTGAAGAATGCTTTGGAGTATGGCAGAGGTGAGCAGCCTTTGACTTGGAGCACTCCTGGAAGGAGCAGACAGCACCAGAGGCATCCATAAGATTGGATACTTTCATTAAGATGACGAAAGCAGTATTGTGACATTATGCTGCAAGCTCCACCCCTCTGGGACTTTCTTGCAACATCATGATGCATGTGCACAAGGGGGCAGAGCTTATAGCAAACGGCTGCTTTCATTATTTGTCCCTTCTGGACACCCACTCCTCCAATTAGTCCTAGCTCCTGTCAACCCAGCAGTTCGAAAGCTTAGCAAGTAGATAAAATGGGTACCACCTTAAGTGGGAGAATTTGCTGGCGTCCTGTCAGGAGCCGGTTCCACCGGAGGAAAGATCGGAGGAAAGATTGAATGGTGAGGACAGACCCGGAAGTGACATCAACAGGACATCAGCAGCCGGCTCAAGGCATCCTGGGAATTGTAATCCAGAGCCTTAGAAGAGCCGGTTCCCTTACCCCCTCTCCTGGTGCACAGGTTAATTACAATTGGTGACATTGTATAATGTTAAAATGTATATATATGTATGTAAGCCGCCTAGAGTCCTCCGTTAGGGAGGGGATAGGCAGGGTATAAATAGCACAATAAATAAAAAATAAATAAATAAATAAATAATAAATACATACATACATACATACATACACTTCTAGATGGGGCCCATGGGCCTTGCAAAGCCCAAAGCTGGATGTGCAATCAGTAGCCCAGACATGGAAAAAGAGCTGCACACTTACTTGATTAGTTGTACTCTTCTTTGAAGATTGACATTCACTAATGAGAGCCAGTTTGGTGTAGTGGTTAAGGTGCCAGACTAGAAACCAGAAGACTGAGAGTTCTCGTCCCACCTTAGGCATGAAAGCCGGCTGGGAGACTTTGGGCCAGTCATTCTCTCTCAGCTCACAGGGCTGTGGTTGTGGGGAAAATAGAAGGTAGGAGCATTATTTTACTATTTTATTGTTTTACTGTGAACCGCCCAGGGTCCCCGATGGGGGAGATGGGCGGTAATATAAATTTAATAAATAATAAATAATAATAATAATAATTACATACACCACCTTGAGTCATACAAAGTAAAGGCAGGGTATACATCAAATAAAATAAATAAATAATGTATGAATTCCAGGCTTGGCCTGACTTCTCCTACCATATGCATTTAGAACCTTCTGGTGGCCAACAACCATATTTATCATGGAGGTGGGGGTGATGGCTACAAGTGGATGGAGCTCATTGAGTCAATGGATGGAGGCTAGGTTTCTGCTGGTTTTTGATGATTTTCTTGGTGCCTTTAAATTAATTAAATTATTTCATTTGATTTACATCCCATCTTTTCTCCAGGAGTCTGAGGCAGTTTATAAAGAGATCTTTCATGTTATTTCCACAACAACAAATTAGGAAGGTAGAGATTGAACTTAGAAAGAATAACTGCCCAAATCCCCCTCATGAACTTCTACTGCTATAGTTGGACGTCAGTCTCGATCTTTTTGGTCCTAGTCCAACACCTTAGCCACTATACCACATTATGATTGCCCATTTTATGGTTTACACTGCAATTTCTGTGTATTTCCTGGTGCAAAATGTTGGAAATCGTTGCCTGTTTTCAGTGATCATGACCAAATGAAGCTCTGAGGACTGCAATATGACAGCTTCAGGCACAGATCACACACCTTTGCATCAAAATAGAAGCCTCCAGGTCATGCTTCCCATATCCTTCATGTTGAGGTTAAACATCAGAAGATTGATTGATTGATTGATTGGATTGATATCCCACTCTTCAAGTCCAAGTATGTAGCGCTCCATTCTCCAGATTTTTCTCACAACCACCACCTTCTCAGGTTGGGATAAGAGAGTAACTGGCCCAAAGTCACCTATGAATGTCCAAGGCTGAGGGTCAGCTAGAACCTGGGTCTCCCCAGTGCCAGTCCAACATGTCAGCTACCGTAGCCCCTGGGCTCTCTAACCTGAAACAGGTGGATGGATCAAGTTATCTGCTTCTGTTACCAGGGAGGGGTTGTGGCCCTGTGGCAGAGCACATGTTTTTATGTGTCAAAGTCACAGGTTCAATCGCCAGTTGCTCCAAACGAGGGTGAAGAAAATTACTGCCCCAAGTCCTCAAAAGGTACTGTGCATTTAATTTTTTTTTTGAGTTTAAATAGAGTAGCTATTTAGGACATGTGATGACAGGAGCTTTGTGGTGCAGTTCTAAAGGGTCCAACGTTACAAGGAAAGGTGATCCATCAAATTCAATGTTGCTTTTAATTGCTAGCCTGAGACTTGGAGGCCCCTAGTAATGTGGTAGAACAATTCCCTTGAGAAAATTCCATTCTTAAAGGTGCTACTTAAAAGAGACACAAGGAGACATTTCTGAGATACTGTATTCATATAAAATCAGGAGTCTGGACGCATCTTTCCCAACTAACACATTCTATTAAAAGTCATAATCTTATGCCTTGTAACAAAATGTGTTGGCCAGAAAAGGTGCTACCAGGCTCCTGCTGACTTTGGGCTACCAGATTAACACGGTTCTTCTCCTACAGTGTATTTATAATTTAATTTAATTAAATAATTTATTATTTAATTTAATTAGTTTAAGTAAAGTGCACACTTCAACTCTCCACAGTAAGCATGTTTCTTTGGTGACTCAAAACCACTCATCCCCACCTTTGATCTGAAAAGTTTTTCTGTTGTGTTGGACTACAGCTTCCACCAACCTCAGTCAGCAAGCTAAAGAAACTGTTTTGAAACAGATTCTATTTTACAGCAGGCAAGATGATCCCCCAAGGGTGTATTTCTATTCCCAAGGAAGAGAGTTTAATTAAAACCAGTGCTCCTCCAGCTGAAGTCTTTCAGATGTATTGGACTGAGTGGAACTAGATGTGACATGTGATCCAGAATATCTGGAGGGCAATGAAGTGGGAAAGGCTAGTGTCAATGAACCCAGGAACTTCAAGGGGAAAAAATTATCCGTGTGTAAAAAAAGTTTACAAAAGTGTAAACTTTTGACTACTGCAAACCTGTAGATGGCACTGCTAAATTTTGAAACAGACTAATGTTGCCTCAAGACAAATTCTGCTGTAATGTAGCATTCCAAAGGAAATGCAAGCAATAAGCAGTGAATTGGAACTTGCAGAATTTCAGTAACAATAGATTGGTGTACAAGCGTCTTCAGGCTATTAAATGTTCACACCCTGTGAACCTCGGTGCCCATACTTTCTTCAGGATGGTCTCTAATTTGGCATCTTGGTCGACACATATTTATGTGCCCGAGTGTGGCATCACTATCAATGTATTATAACCCACCTTTTCTCCAAGAGCTTAGACCCATTTATAGAGGTATTTCCCTTCATTTTCTCCCAACCAACTTGGAAGGTAGGCTGAGATGAAGCAACTGACCCAACATCACCCAGTGAGTTTCCATGGCTGAGGCTGGACTTGAAACTGGATCTTCTCACTCTTAGTACTACACATTAACCACTATAGTACACTACAGTACACTGCAGCCAGGCAACCAGAAAGGAGACCACAAGATGAACTAATGGCTCCTCTGTCCCCAACTTTAATAGGTGTAGCTTTGTACTACCAGAAGAAGGGAGCAAAAATGATCGAGAGTAATGATGAAGCAATCACAGTACTTCAGAGTTAAACTATTTCATATATTTTTTATCTTGCCTTTATTTTTTGTCAACTCAAGGCAGGGTACCTACATTATGCTCCTGTCTCATATTTTCCCCATGACCACAACCTTGTGTGGTGGGTTAGGCTGAGAGAGAGTGACTGGCCCAAAATCACCCAGCCAGCTGAGCTTTCCTGCCTAAGGGAGGTCTGGAACTCATGGTATCCTGATTCTAGCTCAGCCTCTTAGCCATTACACCAAACTTCTAACCAACACCCGCAGCCACAAACCATGTTTTAGCCTATCAGGTTCTGCAGCCTATCTGACACATTTATGGTTCAGTGTATTATACAAAACATTAGGATGGGCAAACCATGATCAAGTTAGACATGGTCAAGTGTGTCAGATGAACATAGTCTAGAGCCCCTCTCACATTTCCATCCTTTCCATTCCCAGTTCTGTTAAAGAACAGAGAGCAGAAAATGACTATTCAGTCCTGAGCAATAGCAATTCCTGAAGAGATAAGGTCTCCCTCACCCACACTCCACACAAAAAGTAATTTCCTTGTATTTCCTCCACCCTCCACATATTTACTTTGTTTTGTATGCCTATGTCTTATGTTATTAAAAAAAATAAAAATAAAACCATTCCTGTGAGTGAGAAATGCAAAGCCGTCAAGTCACCTTTCCCTTTGAAAGACCCACTAAGGTAGCTGAAGCCCAGGAACCACAAAGTGGGATGACCTAAGAGTAGGGGAAATCAGAAACAAGTGCAGGAGTTAAATCCCAAGCCACTGTTTGACCAAAATCCAAAGCATCTAGGCCTTTTCTCTGCATCTTTGCATCAGTGGCAAGTTCTAAACTCACATCCGGGGAAAATCCACTACACAATGGGAAATTTACTCAGGAGTGCTAAAATCTCTATCTGACACTTGGAAAGGAGGATGTCATAACTGCCATTAGAGAGGATGAGTTTGACTCTTATCACAGCAAAGAAAGAGGAAGATGGAAGCCTCAGAAAAATACAACCCTATTTAAAATATGTCCTTTATACGTATTCAGATATGAATCTACATGGGTCAAACATTTGTACAAAAAGTAAGGCTGTGGAACACTTTGGATTCAATCTCCAAAAGATCCTTTGGGTTCATACAATCCTAGAAAAAGATGCATCTAAAGTAGTTGCAGATAGGTGCTACATTTGGGGTGCTCCCATGCACCCCAAAGCACCTTTTGGAGAACAAATGTGAAGTGCTACATAGCTCTAATAAAAAGGAAAAGACACCAAAAAGTCAAGTTCAACTCCTGACCAAGCTCAATTTCCTGCCCTTTTTGGCAACAGTACCAAAGTGTTTTGTCACTCCTTCTTCCAGTGGTTGGTACTGGGACAGTTTTTAAAAAATCCTACTGGAACAGAAACTGCAATATGTTCCCTTTTGATTTTTGTCCCTATAGTTTCTAAAATCCCACTCCCCACCAACCAGAGTGGGAAGAATGTTACTATGTACAAAAGCAAAATATTTAGACAACAATTGTTCTCCAGCTCAAATTTGAATCCAAGTAGAATTCTAGGTTGAACCTCAGATTTTGAAGACAGGTGAGTGATTTCCTACCCCAAAATGAGAGTTTTAGAGATGAAGCCATCTTTCCTATCTTCCACGCCTCCAACCCTCAAATCATGTTCTCACCTTTCTGGGAATTGATAGCAGCAGCTGAGATGAGAGAAGGATGCTTCCCTGCCCCCCTTGGCCTAGGCTGAACATATTTCCTTGAGACAAAAACGGGACATTGGGATGGCAAAACGGGATAGGGTCTTATGTAATATTCCGTATTCATGAAAAAGACAGGGGTCCCCACCCCCCGGTCCATGCGATTGGCTCCTGCCTGAAAACCCCGCCCCCCCGATCCATGCAATTGGCTCCCACCTGCAAACCTGCCCCCAATCCACGTGATTGGCTCCCGCCTGCAAACCCCACCCCCCGGTCCGCGCAATTGGCTCCCACCTGCAAACCCCACCCCCTGGTCCGTGCGACTGGCTCCCGCCTGCAAACCCTGCCTTCCTTTGCCGCACGCTGATAGGCGGGAGGGCTTCCTCTTCCGGGCTGCCTCCATTCGGCAGCTCTGGCTCGGATCCTCCTTCCGCGCCATTCCCACCGGGTTTAAAAAACGGGACAAAATTGAGATTTTTATTAAAACGACGGGACGGTTGAAGAATGCTAAAAAAAAAGGGGCCGTCCCGTTCAAAATGGGACGTATGGTCAGCCTACCTTGGCCTTCCTCTTTCTTCTCTTCTAGAAATGAATAGGAACCTAGAAAACTTCTCCATGTAGGAGAAAGTAAGGAATGCAATTTTTCTCCACCTCCACCCCTTTAAGCCTCAAGACCAGAGCTTTCCAAACTGTGTGTCACGACACAAAAGTGTGTCGCCACACACAGTCTGGTGTGTCGCCACACAACTCGGAAGCGCTGATCATCATCAGCGCTTCTGGGTTTTCCCACGGCGACACACCAACGGCAGCGCGCAAAAACCCGAAAGCGGCAGCAGCGCTTCCAGGTTTTTGCGTGCTGCTGCAACGGCGGCACTTCCGGGTTTTCCCGCGGCGACACACCAACGGCGGTTGGTGTGTCGCCATGGGAAAACTTTGGAAAGCCCTGCTCAAGACAATGAGGAAGGGATCATCACTCCATCTTGCCTCTTCAGCAAGGAGAAAGATACTCCTTCTTCCATCCTGAGGAAGGAAAGTTGCTGCCTGATTTTCTCCTCCACCTCTAAAGTGTACCCACAACTGGACTTTAGGTCAAGCCATATGGCCAAAAATGAAGATTGTAGGAAACAGGTCCCTTCTGTAGCAAATTGATTGGATATGTGCTATCAGGTCAATGTTGACTCTTAGTAACCACATAGATAGATTTTATCCATCCATCTGTCCCTAAGCTGTCCTTTAGGTCTTCCAATGGTGCACTCATCACCACTGTAACCAAGTCCATCCACCTTGCTGCTGGCTGTCCTCTTCCTCACTTTCCTTCCACCTTTCCCAGCATCAGAGCCTTCTCCAGAGAGCCGGGTCTTCTCATAATGTGTCTGAAATAGGATAGTTTGAGACTGATCATTTGTGCGTCAAGTGAGAACATTGGGTTGATTGGTTCAATGGTCTATAGCAAAACTGATACTTTATGTGCTAGAAAGAATCCGGCAGGCATGTCTGGAAGAAAAGCAGGGGACTTTCCAATGATCTCTCCATGATCCCCTACGTGCAGCAATTCTAATAACAACTGGGAATAAAAATGATATTAAAGTGACCTAAGGCATTAAGCCGTTAGCAACTAAGACTGGGCAAACATCCCTTCATTTCTTCTCATTTCATTGCCGATTACTGGGTCTTAGTAAAACCATGGCAGATGTAGCAAAAAGTTATCTGCATAAGTAATATTGCCAGACCCATGAACTCTTCCTGGGGATATTCTTTTGTTAGCCAAAGCAAGAGGCCTGCTTTTTAATGACTCATCCATTCTCTTTTGCTTTTTGATCAAAATAATTTGGAAAGTCTTTCCTTGACATGCACACTGACACACACTTGACAACACATTGCTTATCCCAGAAAGAAATCTTCTTCAGCCATCTTCCATCATCGACTGGACTTCAACCCAGCTAATGTGACCACCAGGTGGGCAGGGTCCTGTTAGTGTTCTCTATGGAGTTGGACTTGCAGTTGCAGAAAGTTGTTGGGCCTTACGGAAGCAGAACTTAATTCCTACAATATAATGTCTTCCTCATCTTTAGAAATCTTTAGAAATCTCCTGAGTCCCTGAAGCAGCCCCTGCTGAGTTGGGTTTCACAGGCTAGAAGAGTCAGCTGGCTTCATCTGACCAGCTGGGTCCACAGTCAGCCAAAGGTGTGATACACCAGTGTCCACTATTTGAACCGGTCTGAGTCCTCAGTTCCAGGAGAATCATGGTGTCAGGAAGCCAAAGAGCCAGCTGAATAGACCCGGCCAAGCAGCACTGTCAAACAGTTGTTGATAAGAATGCCGTATATTTCCTCTCCTCCAAATAACCATCTAAGACTGACCATTGAGGACCAGATGTGTGCAGAAACACACAGTACCACAAAGAAAAGGTGATTCTTTTCCTAACTCTCTGCTTTTCCCCCTCTTCAACCCAGAAATCTTTGTCTCCCTGCTCTGCCACTCACACATATGCACCCTTTCTCCCAAGAATATAACTTTCTCTCTATTTTATCTCCCCATTCCCACGAGGAGCAATCCCTAGGCAAAAGGGGTTCCCTCTAGAATGTATGTATGAATGCTACATCTTGTAATCTCTCCTTTGCACTGGCAAGAAGCCTCCACAATACTTGATTCTTTTGTTGTGTCTTTTTTTTTCTGTCTTCTCCATCTGTAGCTGAACACTGTATAAAGTGAATTGCTTCTTGAATGCCTTGGCTTTCTCTCATCAAGCTGAATGTGCTAAATTCCTTATAAACTATTAACTGCATCCTATTCTATTCCTCTGTGTATGATTAGCCTCCAAAATTCTTTAATAAATTGCATTGATTGGTAATTATTTATATAATCTCTTGTAAATGACCCACAGAAGACACACACCCTCTCAGCAGCTATAAACACCAGCAGGAACCAACACCCTCCACTTGGGCACAGAAAGAATCTTCTAGCTGTGCTCCTGTCCTCTGAAGATGCCAGCCACAGCTACTGGCAAAACGTTAGGAACCAAAACTGCCAGAACACGGCCACACAACCCACAACAACCATCAAATTATTTATAGCTTCATTTTTGGACTTCCAGAATGCAAAATTCTTTAATAAATTGCTGTCTGCCTGTCTTTAACTGTTCAGTCGTGTCCAACTCTTGGTGATTTTATGGATGAGAGCTCTCCAAGCTGCCCTATCAAGCACAGCTTCTTTCAATTGCTGGATGTTCATCTTGGTATCTGTTTTGATGGTGTCAAGCCAGCGTATTCTTGGGCTGCCCCTTCTTCTTGTTTCACTAACAATTCCTAGCATCATCGACTTCTCTAGTGAGTTTGCACGCATGACATGGCCAAAGTAAGCCAGCCGTAGTCTTACAATTTTGGCTTCTAGTGATGAATCTGGTTTTATACAGTCTAGCACTTCTCTGTTGGTTACTCTGACTGTCCATGGTAAACGTAACAATTTACGCCAGCACCACAATTCAAATGCGTCAATTCTTCTTCGGTCATCCATTCTGATTGTCCAGCTCTCACACCCATACATCATTATAGGAAAGACTATTGCTCTAACTAGTCTGCCTTTTGTATTTAGGGTGATATCTTTGCTCTTCCAGATCTTATTCATGCTGACCATTGCAGTGCGGCCTAAAGTTATCCTGCATTTGATTTCAAGTGTGGATTTGCCATCGAGAACAATTTTTGATCCAAGAAAGATGAAATCCTGGACTGATTCAATCTCCTCATTGTTAATTTTAAACATCACTTGTCCATCTGCTGCTGTTGTCATTATCTTTTTTTCCTGATGTTAAGGTTCAATCCCATTTTTTCACTCTCTTCCTTGATTTTCAGAATCATTTTTTCCAGTTCTTCCTTATTTTCAGCCAATAATGTTGTATCATCTGCGTACCTCAAATTATTTATGGTTCTTCCACCAATAAATAAATTGCAGTGATTGGTAATTATTTATAGCTTCATTTTTGGACTTCTGGAATGCAAAATCCTGTTTAACATCCTACAGTAGTCAAGGTCCCAACAGAAATGTTGCTATAGAAGGCTGTAGTTTATAACAAAAGAGAAATTACTCCCTTATTTTATATCATAAGTACAAAATCTGCAGACAACGGGCTTCATACAGTGCCCCTGCACCTTTGGTTAGCCCCTAGAGAATTTCAGATGCAGACAAGACAAAGATTTGCTTAAGACATCCATTTCTCTCTGATAAAACCCCCCAAACCATTTCTTGCTCTTGGGGCTTGTAGTTCCGATGCCTGAAAAGAAAAGTCGGTTCCCTCACCCCCTCCCTAATCGCGCGGTACACTGTAATATATAGGCTGACCATATTTCCTTCAGACGAAAACGGGACTTTGGGGATGGCAAAACGGGACAGGGTCTTATGCCACCATGCCGGCCTCCAAACCCCGCCCCCCAGTCCACGCAATTGCCTCCTGCCTGCAAACCCCGCCCCCACCCCACACGATTGGCTCCCGCCTGCAAACCCCGCCCCCATCAGCGCGATTGGCTCGGATTTTAAATTTTTTTCCGATTTTTAAAGGGTTTTTTTTCTTCTAGCAGTAAATGGTGTGGCAGAGCTGGTGAGTTTGGGGAAGGCCGGAGCACACACACTCTGCACAGCACCGTCATCAGCCGGGGGACAAGGGGCGGGGATGGAGGGGATGGAGGCCCACCACTGCCCCATCCCCCTCGGGCTTGGCCGAGGGTGGGAGGAGAGTCGCCACTGATGAGCAGGAGGCGGGCGGCAGCACAGCGCGATGAGGTTGTGACGCCTCCCGGGAGAACGGTGGTGGTGGCGGAGAGAGGGACGGTTCCAGGCGGAGGCGCTTGCGGAGGGGCCGCTGCTGGGCAGGGGAGGCAGCTCCTCGGGCCCCTCACGAGGAAAGGCAGCGCCATGGCTCCACTGGGCCCTCCTCTCCCTCCTCTGCCACAGCGCCTGACTCACTCTTCTCCTCCAGACACGCTTCAGGCTGCAGCCCAGCAGACGCACGCAGCCCAGCCCTGCGGACCCCGCAGCGGCTGGCGCAGTGTCTCTGCCCCACCTCTCATGCAGCGCTGCTGGGCCCCTCGCAGAACGCCACCCCACCGCCTGGCTTGGCCGCCATCCCGCCTCCCCAGCGCTGACATCTGCGAGGCGAGACCTAGAGCGTCTTGCGGGCAGGATTCTGAGGCAGGATCTTGGCCTTTTAAGGTTGGAATCTCCCGCCGTTTGCAGCTGGGACCCAATTGGCCAAGCAGCACGCTGATTGGTAGAGGGGCTTCTTGTTCCAGGCTGCCTCGAATCGGCAGCTCTGGTTCGGACCATACCAGCTTCTTCCAGAGGTCAGCTCATCTTCCTCCGACTGAGTCCGAATCTGGCATGGCGGCGGGGGCTGACCCACTCCTGTCAGGCTTTCTCCTGACTCAGATTTTTGAAAAACGGGACAAAATCAAGATTTTGACTATAATGACGGGACGCTCCAGAAATGGTGAAATAACGGGACAGTCCCGTTCAAAACGGGACGTATGGTCAGCCTAGTAATATATATATATATATGGATGTATAATTAAATATGTAATGATGTTGTAAGCCGCCTAGAATCCTCCATTAGGGAGGGGATAGGCGGGGTATAAATAAGATAAATAAATAAAAATAAATAAATTTCTCCCATTCACCATGGCAAGGATGGACAACCTGCAGCCCCCATTCTCTTTTTGCAGTCCCCAGCCATGGCTGCTGGAAATAGACAATGCTTTTCATTTGAAAACAGGAAATTTGTCTGCAAATCTAAGAAATGGCTTAAATACATTTTTTTTAAAAAGACACAAAATCCAACCCTCAACCCTCAATTTTCTTTCCAGGGGGGAAAAGGGGGGGATCCCATTGGTGCCCACACATAGACTGTCACTCCAGCCAATTTTCCATTTTGATTTATATTTCTAGACTGTTCAAGTAAATAATGATGGCTTTGCTTTACTGTTGTAAGAACTATGCATATTTCTTGAACTTATGTATAGCAAGAAAACAGTTTCACTTTAACAAATGGATTCTATGTCCCCCACCCCAGAATAAAACAGGGGAACAATAATTATTTGCTTATCTCTTCTAACTAGCAATTTTGGGGAAAAAATCCCTGCTACCACCTAACACCATTCCAACACCTGAAAATACCCAATTAGCATTTCTGGCTACAGCAGGAAGTGGAGCAGTGGTCAAAATGTGCCAGTTGGCATGCAATCAAAGCCCCGCCATTTTTGTATGTGTGGCAACATTGCACACATACACAAAAGGGGCCGGGCTTCAGTTGTAGTACCCACCATCTGGCCGACAACACCTGCAGAAGCCCGTCTTTGGAGATTTTCTTATCATACCGTCCAGGAAGGTAACCCACAAATTATGATTAAATAATTAACCCAAACATCGTTGTTTTTCTAGATTTCTGACCTTCTTGGCTGATGGATTGATGAAGAGTTCTTTCAGTTAGCCTAAGAAAACTATTACCTTAATATGGAATTTTACATTTTTGCTAATTTGCCTATTATTACCACAGCTGGTTCTTTCCTATGCACATCCACAGAGGAGCCAGTGATGAGATGTACATGATGACATAATCACATAGACGTCATAACTTACATTCTTGTTACATCATCAGGCATGTCATCGTTTTGGCTTCATTACAGTTTGCTGCAGATGCCACTGAGTGCTATAATTATTAATAAAACCTCACAGAGTTACAAAGGCAAAAACAAGCAAGCTTTCGGTCCTTAAGATCAGTTCATCTTATTTTATTATGGCCATAAACCAGTTCAAAATAAATTCAAAATTAAAATATACAATTCCCAATAGCAAGTAGTGAAAATAAACACTAGTGGCTGACAAATTAAAAATGAAACAGAATAAAACTAAAAATAAGTAATCAGCTTGTTTGGCCAAAAAGATATCTAAAAGTGGCCATCCTTAAGATCCTTGCCATTTCATGTAGATAATGAAGTAACATAGAAGGAGGAAATAATGTGATTTTTTTTGTCTGTGACACTTCTCCCTTGCACCATGTAGCAGTTGCATTAAAAGACAAGGGCAGATTTCTGTCTCCACACATGGCACTGTTTTTTAATTCCATATGTCCATGATACTAATTCAGATATGCTCTCTCTATATGCCCAGGGGCACTGCTGCCATCCTGTTTAGTTCTTTAGCCACTGGCTAGCTGAACTTTCTCAGACCTCTACAGCAGAGCTTTCCAAACTGTGTGTGGCGACACAAAAGTGTGTCGCCACACACAGCGTGGTGTGTCGCCACACCACCTGGAAGCGGTGGCGCGCGCGTGCACGGCGGCAGCAGCAGCGGTGCGGGATCAGTGCTTCCGCGTTTTAGCGGAGGCTTCTGCCACCACCGTGCACACACGTGCCGCCGCATGCCACCCCGCACCGCCGCCGTGCACGCGCGCGCCACCGCATGCCCCCCGCGCCGCCGCCATGCACGCGCACGCCACCGCATGCCCCCCCGCGCCGCCGCCACACTGCCACCGCCGCCGCCGCTGGTGTGTCGCCAGCGGCGGCACTTTGGAAAGCCCTGCTCTACAGATTCAAAGAGCACCTCAAAATGAAACTGAAACAGAATCGTCAAATCAACAGAAACCCTGGGAAGAAAATAAAAAATCTTATAATCTACTTCCAGCTACCAGCACTCACTCCAATGCCGTAGCAAATATCCTCCTTGCCAGCAACAGGGGAAAATGAAGGAACAGTCTCTGAATTGGTTCCTATCACCTTTTTTATTCTCTTGTTTATTCTGTCATGTATAAGGTTATTGGAACAGGAAATATTTCCTTATTATTTATTTATTTCGTATGGCATTTTTAACTCCAGATACATTACACTCAGTAACAAATGAGTCATCTTTGTCATCCATATGGACCAGTGTTTCTCAACCTTGGCAACTTTAAGCTGGGTGGACCAACTGCCAGGAGCATCATAGTGGCCGGGTGTAATCTACAAACACTACTTTTCTGCTCTTGGCTACAATGCCCAGCTTTCAGCTTCAGTCTTCCGCCCCTCAAGAACAGGGCATTGCTGACAGAAGCTCAGACACTGAAATAATAGAAGGCCCAACTTTGCTGGGCTACCGATATCACAGCTTGAGGGGCCATTGCAAAGATGGCTGTGCCTCAGCTCACCACCCCTGTACAATTCCCCACGTTGGGGAGCCCTCCACAGGTGTGGCCTTCGTCTCCCAGAATTCTAAGCCGTTGCCATGCTGACTGTGGAATTCTGGAAATGTCAGGCCACCTATCTGGAGGTTGCTCAGGTTGGGAGGGACTTCTCGCCTCCCTTGGGAATAGGACCTTTGTAGGTGCTTGCAAAAGGATCATATGGGATGGAGTACGCCACTGTTTCCAGCTTGGGGGAATGCATTTTTAAAAACATTACAGGTAGTCCTTGCTTAACAACCATTCGTTTAGTGATGGTTCGGACTTACGACGGTGCTGAAAAAACCAACTTGCAACTGGTCCTCGCACTTATGACCATCACAGTGTCCCCACAGTCGCTTGATCACAATTTGGGCGCTTGGCAACCGGTTTGCATTTACGACCATTGCAGCATCCTGCGGTCATCTGATCGCCATTTTCAACCTTCCCAGCCAGCTTCCAGCAAGCAAAATCAATAGGGAACCGCATGATTCGCTTAATGACTACATGGTTTGCTTAATGACTGCGGTGATTTGCTTAACAAGTGCCACAAAATAGATTGTAAAATCGGGTTGGATTCGCTTAATGACCACTTCACTTAGCAACCAAAAT
Organism: Charina bottae; assembly: GCA_023362775.1. Taxonomy (NCBI): domain Eukaryota; kingdom Metazoa; phylum Chordata; class Lepidosauria; order Squamata; family Charinaidae; genus Charina; species Charina bottae. The sequence goes on from JALMGJ010000003.1 coordinate 134,578,898, forward strand.
TCCGGTCCCAATTGAGGACTACCTGTATTTCTGCCTCTGAAGGCTGCAGGAAGGGGTGTCTGAGAACTATGACATCACCAGGTGGATAGTCCTAAAGTTTCTAGCCCTTTTTCTGAGAGTTTTTTAGGGTTCAAATGGAGGCATAAAACTTGCTAAGGCACAACACATCTCTTTTCACCTTTATTTCAACTCAAAAGCAACTTGCCCAGGAATTCTGGCATCATGATCTGGAAGTGCTCAGGGGCCATGTGTTATGTATGGATTACTCACCTCTGATATTCAGATCCCAGCTCACTTGGGATGAGTCTCTTTCATCCCCTCCTTTCAGTTTGCAAAATTTGAATCGCACTCATAGTTGTTTCTGAAAGTCTTTTTCTCCCGTCATGTTTATCTCACTATAAAGTATTGCACAATATCTCATAAGTCCAAAAATCACCACTGGATTATACCACAAGCTTTTTATTGGAGGGATTACTCAATTGTGGCCCAAATTCTTGATCTCTTTAAGATAGTGGATTGATGCTCAGTTGCCAAAAGAGATGAAAGGAAGAAGGCCAGGGTGCAAAACTGGACAGGAAGGAATAAAGGCACGAGGTAACCTGTAAGCATTTCACAAGCCACCCAGCAAGATGTCCTCTTGATTACACAACGCGGGTCACCAAGCACAAGGTGCAGAGTTTGGTATGTCTCTCTATATATAAAGTTTGAAAGAACCAACTGTTGGAATCTAAGCCCTGACATAGTTTGACCTCTTGACAAACAGCTCTGAGATTGCAACACATTTGCTGATACACTGCATGATGGACTGCTGAAAGGAATTAGGGGACCAGGAGAAGAACAGGCCGTTGGATTTCCATCAACAGACAGTGGGTTCACAACCAGATGTTCTTTCAGTCAAATCCAACTCTCTGAATTTCACAGATCTCAACCCTGCTTCTCTGTCCTGTACCTCCTATGCTTTCTGAAATGGCTTGTGGACTGGAGTAGATGGCGGGAGGTGAGAGAAAGAAGTACAAGGACATAGCAAAATGGAGGAAATGCTTGTTTCTTGAAAAAGCTGTTGAGGATCTGGAGGAGGGAAATGATCCAGCCTGAGCTCATCAAAGTAGCATTCATCATTTGTTTGATTAATTGAGGGTCTATCTTGCTTTTGAATTTGTTGAATGTTCAAGATGGCTAATGACTAGGGAAAAAAGCAGAAGAAGACTACAATCAAGGCAAGTCAAGGCAAATAATACAATGCATTTATTAAAATCATCTGTGTTTAAAGGCCTGGTTGAAGAGCTGTGTCTTGATTGTGGGGTTTTTTTAGGTGAAGACAGCAAGGTCCAAATCAGCAGCTCCTGAAGGAGCATGTTCCCTAAGCTGGGAGTGATGTAAGAGAAGGACCTTTCCCAAAGGCCTGATCAATTGACCTCAGAAAATGGAGCGTCTTCAAAAGTGCTTCTCCTGCAGATCCTTATCTCTGGACAGAGATAAGGATCTGCAGGAGAAGCACTTTTGAAGATGCTCCAAAGAACATCTAGTTGAGAAGCACTTTTGAAGATGTCTAGTTGTGACTCCAATGACCCACTGTCATTGTCACTGTTGAAGGAAATCCAACGGCCTGTTCTTCTCCTGGTCCTCTAATTCCTTTCAGCAGTCCATTATGCAGTGTATCAGCAAATATGTTTTCTAATGAGAGAAACTGCCCCTCACTCAGTTAAGCCTTAAGGCAGGGCTTTCCAAACTTTTCCCATTGGCGACACACCAACGGCGGCGCCAATTTCCAACAGTTTGGAAAGCTATGCCTTAGGCATCAACACCTTAAATGCTTCAAGGGCAGACCTTTCAACATTGGCATCATGTGATCTGAGGACTCATGCACAAATGTGTACTCTAACTGACACATTTTACACCAGCCGGGCACTTTTTCAAAGGTAGCCCAATGGAAAACATATTGCAAAGTCCAGTTGCAACACAACCAAGATGTGGATAATTGTTGCCAAATACAGACAGCTCAGGAGCAACCACAGACACAACCATGGAAATATCCTCCTTGCCAGCAACAGGGGACAATGAAGGAACAGTCTCTGAATTGGTTCCTATTAAAAAAAAATTATTCTCTTGATTATTCTGTCATGTATAAGGTACTTGGAACAGGAACATTTTCCTTATGTTAACTCCAGATACATTTTGTTGTTTATTCGTTCAGTCGCTTCCGACTCTTCGTGACTTCATGGACCAGCCCACGCCAGAGCTTCCTGTCGGCCGTCACCATCCCCAGCTCCCCCATGGTTGAGTCCGTCACCTCCAGAATACCATCCATCCATCTTGCCCTTGGTCGGCCCCTCTTCCTTTTGCCTTCCACTTTCCCTAGCATCAGCTTCTTCTCCAGGGTATCCTGTCTTCTCATTATGTGGTCAGATACATTACACTCGGTAAAAAATGAGTCACCTTTGTCATCCATATGGACCACTGTTTCTTAACCTTGGCAACTTTAAGCTGTGTTGACTTCAACTCCCAGAATTCCCCAGCCAGCTTAAAGTTGCCAAGGTTGAGAAACACTGATATGGACTGACAAAACAGCTAGATCTGGCTGCATCTCTCTGCTGGAAATACAGATGCTGGCAAACTCAGGTTTATCCACCATAACATGTGAAAGAGTCTTCCATAACCAGCAAAGAAAACCAGCCACTTTTGTTGGGAACATTCCATTTCAGCAATTTCTCCAATTAAGGAAATATCCTGCCTTCCTTTCTTTGCTCAATTTTCATTTGTTTGCAAGCAGCTTTACTAAAGCCTTTACTTAAAGCTGTCACGCTATACCCCAGATTGCTGAACGAATCTTTCTTCGATGCTTTAGGTGTTTTGGTTTTTCATCCACTAGGATGAAATTTCTCTGTCCTCCTGAGAACATGGACCTCATGCCTTCCTGCCAATCATTACCTGCAAAGAAAGGCATATTGCCACTTCTTCTAGACAGTCTCAGTCATTAATACTATCATTTTATATTTCCCTTGATGCTTTCTTTTAGCTTGCAATTGTTTTCCTCTTTATTCTGCTGACTGCTGAGTTGTTGCAATATTGCACAAGTGGATAAATAGGAACAGGCTACTGTTTGTTCCTGACCATTCATTATTTTGTGAAGTTCTGTTGTTTTCCTTCTACAAAGTATATACCCTGGTCACGTGTAAAGGCACGTGTGTCTTTTATTTCCTTACTGTTTCCTTGCTGTTCCCCAATCCCTCTTTCTCTCCTCGTAAACCTACAATAACCTTCAACCATCTCTGTTTTCACATCCTTCTGAAATCAAGGAAGTCTTGTTTTATTTTATTGTCTTGTATTTTTTTTAAGTTGTTTGCCCCATCTCCTAATTCACCACATGATACTCAAGGTTTCTCCGCTTAACCCCAGCTAAGTTTCTTGCTCCATGAGAAATGAGAAAACCAGCCAAGTTTTGAAAGCAGGTCTTTCATGCAACATGTGCTGGACTCTGAACAAGCTGTCACACACTGCTTACCAAACTGCATCCAGAAGTGTCGTAATCTGGCCCCAAATGGCACTTCAAGGTCTTTGTGTCTGTATCTGCAGGCAGGGTGCGGTAGACCAGAACCCTTCTCTTCAATTGAGACCTGAATGTGTGTAACTTAGGGGAAAGGGACCTCGTGTGATGGTTGGGCTTTTCTCTCTCATCACCCCTCCTTTAAAATGTCTGTCTCTGCTTTGGAGGAGAAATCCAGATCCTGGCATTTTGATCAGCTTTTCCCATGTTCTTGCTTAGAGAAAAGCAGCCTGCATGGAGTCACCAAGTATCAAGCTTGACTCAAGAGTGTCTTTACCTTTATCCTGTTAAACATTTTGAAATATTGCCTTTCCTGTTCAGATAAGACTCATCGGAATACTAATCACCAGAAAGGGTTTAGTGGATTGCAATTAGGAGAAGAGCATGAGAAAAGAGCTCTTTAAGGGGGAAATAAATCTTCTTCCAATGTCATGATCCCAATTTGAATGAAACCTCCAAAACCATCTACTCAACTTCCTCTTGGGACACCTTCAGAAGGCTTAAGTAAACAAGCCACTTTGGCCAAAAAGGCAGACACTTTTAGCCTGAGTTCATACATCATTGCGAAGGCAGCGTGTTAAGTTGTTTGGTGTGCTGGCCTTACCATTGTGGTTTGTAAATTAGCATTTATGGTTTTGAGGGATGTATGAACCCAGCCTTGACTTAGCCAACAAACCATAGTTGAATAAACTAAGATTTAGTGCAATGTGGGTACTCAGAATGAATTCCCAGGATTATGCTCAGGGAGCACATAAGTGAACAGGCCTTCTCATTTTTAAAGCACCATTGTATACCACTTTCTCTAAGGAGGTTTACCTGACACCATGACTAGAGCCATTTTGCTTGCATTTTCTTAATACATTGCTTTGTAACTGCAAAATTCTTAACTGCGTTTCTGAAAAGTGTGATTAAGGAGTGGCAGATACATTCCTAGAATAAAGAAAGGAATGGTGGAGAAAAAGAAGGGTTCCAAGAGTGGGTACAAGGGAGGGATTTTGAGGCGATGCAGTGAGCTTAGGGGGGGAAATGGAATGAGATGCATCCATTGGCTCTTATCCTTGATCTCTTGTGTAGACTAGAAGTTCAGTACAGGTAGCCCTTGCTTAATGATCACAATTAAGACTGGAATTTCGGTTGCTAAGCAAAGTGGTTATTAAGCGAATCCGACCCGATTTTATGACATTTTTTGCGGTGGGAGAATCACCACAGCCGTTAAGTGAACCACGTGGTTCCCCATTTATTTTGCTTGCCAGAAGCCAGCTGGGAAGGTCAAAAATGGCTATCACATGACCATGGGATGCTGCAATGGTCATAAATGCGAACTGGTTGCCAAGTGCCCAAATTGTGATCATGTGACTTCAGGGACGCTGTGACGGTTGTAAGTGTGAGCACCAGTTGTAAGTCGTTTTTTCCAGCACCATTGTAAGTCTGAACTGTCACTAAACAAATGGTCATTAAGTGAGGACTACCTGTATGACTATGTTCACACAACACACTTAACCAGATAAGATAAAAAACGTAACAACCACATTATACTTAACTTGATTTATTTTCACTTCTGTTCACTTTTTCTGTGGCTCCATGTGTGGTAAAAACTCAGCCTAATGTGATTCAGTGTGCTGGGTGACCTCAAAATGTGGGTTAAATCAGTAACAAGGGAAATTGTGTTGCAAGACTAGAGCCGATATATAATAAGTGAGGGGTCAGGAACACATTTCAAATTTTCAGAGGTTGTTATGGTCAACCTGCCTGGGGATGTCCACAGGGGAGTCAAAACAGTCAAGATGGCAGTCGCATGATCAAAGTTCCACTCTTTTTGACACATGTTGCATATACCTATACGACACGCATGAAAAAGGAGTGGGGCTTTCATTGTGCCACTGTATCTTCCATCTTGACTTTTATTACCCCCCAGGCATTCATATAACAGGAAACAGACAAAGCCAACATCATCAGCCACCTGTCGTTTCATTTTTATTTATGATTTAAATAGATAATTTATTGACACAACGTCCTCCTCTCACTTACCAGGAAGATAATAAAAATATGGACCATCCTTAGTCTCCAAAGCCTCTGTCAAAAATAGCCTTCTCAACCTTTTGACCCTGGAGGAACCCTGGAAATATTTTTCAGGCCTCGGGGAACCCCTGCACATTCAGGCTCAAATATAGGCCAGAAGTTACAAAATTATTATATTCGTTTCATGTGTAGGCCTGTATATATGCATTAACAGTGTTCTTAAACTAAATTAAAGAATGAAACTTGCATCTTTAATGTGAAGTTACCCGAATTTGAAATGAATTTGAAATAATTTTTAAAATAAATTATGATCTTCCTGGGAACCCCTAGTGACCTGTCGCAAAACCCGAGGGTTCCACAGAACCCTGGTTGAGAAACCCTGGTCAAAAAGAAGGATTCAAGAAGGATTTACTAACTGCTTTTTAAAACATCTTCTGGTTTGGGCCATCCTCACTTCTGGGGCCAAACTGTTCCAAAGGAAGGGAGCCACAACAGAGACACCTTACTTCGAGACCCCCTCCCATTATATCTCCCAGGGAAAGGGAGTCGTCAGCGTCTGTGAAAGCAAGTGACAGAGCACATGCCATGGCAACATTACCCAAACTCCGACTATTACCTTCTTGTGTATGGCATTGCAACACGAGGACATAGCTTGCATCATGATGTCATCACACATGTTTCATTATTTTGGCATCATTGTAGTTAGGAGCAGATGCCTGTGGCCTCTCTGATGATGGATGGTATTCAGTGGGAAGATTCTACTTGGGAGTCTCACAGATTCCCAGCTCCCAAACTATGTACTTTTTCCAAGTTATACTATATACTGACAGTTCTGCAGAACGCTAGACTTTCGTTCATTTTTTTAATTTAAAAGTATTTTTAAAAATCAGGTAGGACAGGAAACTTGGTGGGCCCCAAGGAATGTGTTAGCTCTCAGGGATATTACCAATCCCCAACTCCACACTGGGGACCAGGAATTAGGTTTCCGTTTCCTAAGAAATGATCCTGATTTGATTGGCTGGTTAGCCAAAGGATTTTCTCTCTAAAGTGTTGCTTTATAGCAGTCTTATTGCTACAGCGCTGTTTGACCCGTTTAAAATATACATGGGTCTACATGATAGTCATTTTGGGTAACCACAGCCGTATCTAGCCAAGGGAGGTAGACCTTCCATTTCAGACTAGAAAAGTAGTATGAATAAAGGCAGGCTTTACCCTCCATTAGGGGCGCGATGGCTCAGTGGCTAAGACGCCAGGCTTGTCGACCGGAAGGTCGGCAGTTCGAGACCCAAGCGCCACGTGACGGAGTGAGCTCCTGCACTTGCCCCAGCTCTTGCCAACCTAGCAATGCGAAAGCATGCAAATGCAAGTAGATGAATAGGTACCACTTTGGTGGGTAGGTAACAGCGTTCCGCACACGTCATGCGGCCACATGACCGTGGAAGTGTCTTCGGACAGCGCTGGCTCTTCGGCTAACAAACGGAGATGGACACAACTGTGCAGGGGAAACCTTTACCTTTTATCTTACCCTCCATTAAATAGTTATTACATGATAGTTCTTTATAGCTAATTCCCTTCAACCTAGGGATGGGGAGGAATGGGGGAACATAGCCATAGGCTCACCATCCCCCCGTTTTTTCCCTTTGCAGGTGATCCCATCTACAGCAACTCCTCCAAAGAGCTAAGTGTTGGGGGAAAGGGCTACATGAACATTCTTGTAGCTACCCCAAAAGTGGTTTCTAGATCCCAGCCATCATCTGCAATTGCAGTAAAAATAGCTCTTATGCAATCCAGGAGCTGATTCTGAAATTCTGACATTACTGGGTCTTTCCCTCTTAGTCACCCTTATGTCAACTCATTTCCAAGGCTGCTAGGAGAACTTCGTGGAGAAATAGCCTAAACCTGAAAGAGGAACCAAAGCAGGGAATTGGGAAACCCTGTTTGAGTGGGTCATCATTTCTGTGCAACAACCAAATGAGAAAAGCTTACAACAGCTGCTACCTTCTCTGTAAGAAGTGAAATATGCCAACTCAACAAAATGGGGAAAAGAAGGGGGAGAACAGTCTTTGCATTGTTCCAGATTTCCAGATGGAGGAAAAATGGGTGATCTTTGGGTTTGGGGACTGAGGGGGGTGGTGGGCTTTGTTTTGTTTTTTATGACTCTGGGAGGGGAAGTGGTGAGCATTAGGAATGATGAGATTCTTCAGAAATGGAAGACATCCATCACTTTGAAATGCCTATATTTCTCTGGAACCTGGTATCATCATTTCTAGGATCTGAGTAGAAGGCACTCCATGGCACTGCTCTAAATCACTACTACCAGTTTATAGTCTTTTATATTACCTTATTTTCAATCAACCTCATATATTTTATATATCTTTTATGCAACCTTTTAAGCCCCCCTATGCCTTTTTATACCCTTTATCCTCAAATACCTTCTTTTATTGGCTGTATCCTTTACCAATGCTAGATGCTGATCTATGACTGTAATAAAGATTGATTTGATTTGATGTCAGGTGGAATCCCCAGAATTCTACGAAACATATGTTTGGCATCCTGAGGCTAGATCCAGCCAGGGGCCACAACTGGTTCATCCTTGTTTTACTATCCAACAGCAAGATGGAATATTACAATGAAATGCTACTAGTCCAAAGGAGAAAGAACCTGATTTTGGCCATGCTGGCTGGAGATAACATTACACATGCCCTTGGAGGACTCTAGGGAGGGAAGACTAAGATTTTCTGAAAAAGTTGGGTTTGAGGACAGATGCATCACAAGAGACAAGACTGAACATCAATGTTCTGGATAAGAACTGAAAGCATAAGGGACTGCAAAGGGCTAAGGGCAGCACCATCTGAGGGAGGAAGAGGACTTCAGATGAGTAAAGGGAGTGGAGGAGTGAAGATTCACAAAGAAGCACCATCTAAATATACAGTAAGCACTCGATCTACCCTAGTCATTGCTGAAAGCTGCAGTGATCAAGTGAAGAATGTGACAAATACTATGCATGTGCCTATGTATCATCCCTGGTGCAAACTAAGCAAGTAGATCAAAAGTGATCAGTACGTTGGACTTATATCCTCATCTTCTGCATAATGAGAATGGTCTCTGCTGGTAAACTTCTCATGGTGCTCTTGGAAATTCCCTAAAAGTTTTAATACATTTGACGGCATCAGCACAAAACTTGGTCTTCGGCCCCAAAGCCACCCTGAGAAGTTCTTGGCAGCAAAATGACTGGAAGCTGGAGCCCGATTGATTCATCATTTTGCAGGACGGCATCAGGCAGACAGGATCAGTCTGCCTGATGCTGTCCTGCAAAATGATGAATCAATCAGGGGCTCCAGCTTCCAGTCATTGTTGCAGAGGTTGCGCCTGATTGATACACAAAAATACTGGAACTACCTTCTCTACCACAAAAGTGTATTACTCGCACCCTCAGGCTCCCGTGCAGTCCTTCAAAGGCTTGGAAGCAGAAAGGAAATTGTGGAGTCCATGGTGCTCTCTGAGCCTTGTTTTCTTGCAGACGTTTCACTGCCAGGCTAGGCAACATCTTCAGTGCGAAAAGGGAGTGGAACTTGCTCTCTGTTTATATACCCTGGCTTGTCCTGACTGTGTTGGTGGGGGTGTTGTACTCTCCTTGGTAGTACCTTGATTGGGTTGTTGTTTGCTGCTCGGTTGATTGACTGAGTTAATATTTCCTTGATTAGTGTCTATTGTGTTGTTTGATTGCTCCTCTGGTGCTGATCTTGCTGTTAATCTTTGCCTATCTGGTTGTTGATTGCTGGCAAGGAGGTGTTCTGGTCTTCTGGCTTTTCTATTGTCTCTTATGAATGGTATGTAAATGTTGTTTACCTCTATGTGTCTGTTGATGGCTGCTTTGTCTGAGTGCCAAGCTTCCAGGAATTCTCTAGCATTTTTGGAAATTATTAAATAGAGAAGGGAGAAATTGTTAAATGCATGGAAAGTTAAATTTTTATCAATATTTAATCCACTTGTGCTCAATTAAAGTTTCTTTCCATAACGTTTGGTTCCTGGTGACTTCATGGACAATTCCATATAATGTTCTTGACAATATAGAAGCATTTGGTATTACCTTCTTCTGTTGTTTTTGCTTTGCTTTGCTTTGCTTTGCTTTGCTTTGCTTTGCTTTGCTTTGCTTTGCTTTGCTTTGCTTTGCTTTGCTTTGCTTCGCTTCGCTTCGCTTCGCTTCGCTTCGCTTTTACCAAGGATAATTCCCTAAACTAGCCTACAGCCTGGTTATTCCCTGGTTGTTTCTCATCTAAGTACTAACCCGGCTCAGTCTTGATTAGCTTCCCAGCCCAGACATGGTTGGTCAGATATACCGACTTGTTTAATCACATTTAAATTAATTCAATTGAGTTTAAATTGAAAACTAAGTTAGGTTGAACTCAAAAGTTTAGCCTAGACTAACGTGAGGCTAGCTAGTCTGTCTTGCTGGAACTTCAGTGCTGTTCTTAATGTAAAAAGAAGTTTCTTGTCAAAAGAGTCGCCAACCCAGTTGTCAATAGAGGGGGCTGACAGCTTACACAGCAGCAGAACAATGGCGTAGTGCTCCACTCAAAACCAGTGACTCCCCAGTCGCCCACCTTTTCCGCGTTTTCACTCCATCCCGGCTCTTTTGATACTGAACGCCACTGCAGAGCATCTCACATCAAGCCCAATTATTCTTATGCCAAGCACACATTTCTATTGAAAGTGCACAACAGCATTCAACATCACTCTGCAGGCAGAGCTGCTTTGAGAACAGCCATGGTTTTCATCATTCAGGAAGGTGTAAGAGCCAGGGGGATTTTCCAAAGTGCAGAGAACACACTTTCTTTTGATACTGGGAAGGGACAGCCCCATTCTCCTTCCTCCTTTTATGTAGTAGAGATCCAGCAAGTCATATTTTCAATGGCTGCTTCTTTTTCTTTTGACCCAACCTGACCCGATCCAGCAAACAACCAGAGAGAGTTCCCTTAGGAGAAGCTGGGAGATTCAAGCGTTTATGGAAAAGCAGTCACTTCAGGAAGTGGGCTTGAGAGCACTTTTATTTTAAAAAAACTATATTAATCTTATTTTGGCATCTACACTATCACTTTTGTGTGTTCCCTGCCTCAAGATGAGGGGCAGCTGTACCAATGAAAGCTGTGATTGAAAGGATTCTGGGCCTTTTCCAAAAAGGAGATTTGAAAAAGAATGCCCCCATCCAAGCATGATCTGTGCAACTGTGGATGAAATGGTGTGTCTAAGTATCGGATTGTAGGGTTGCACCACAACTGCAGGAGGGTGTCGGGGTGGAAATGGAGCCCCAGTGTTCCAGAGAAGTTCTTGGATAAAATAGCATCCTCCACCCTCTCATTTTTCACATGACCTGAATGTCCCCAGGCTAGGCTGACCATACGTCCCGTTTTGAACGGGACAGTCCCGTTTTTCAAACAATTCTTGACCGTCCCGTCTTTTTAAGAAAAAAAGCCAATTTGTCCTGTTTTTTAAAGTTGCTGCGCACGCCCCCCGGCCCCATGCATGCACGCGCATGCGCCCCCCACCCCCACCCCGCACATGCGTGCGCATGCCCCCCACCCTCCGCACGCCCCCCACCCTGCCCCCCCGCACGCACGCCCCCCGCACGCACACCTCCCCCCACACGCCCGTTTTTGCCTCAAGGAAATATGGTCAGCCTATCCCAGGCAAAAGATCTATATGAGATCTCTGGGAATGTTACGCCGTCACTACTTTACTATCTGCAGAAATTATGGGAATATGATGGTGCTTTGTCTTCTCCTGGTATGTTTTTACAAGACGTTCAAAGATACCTTCTGTGACTCTTCTAGGCTGCTATTGAGGTTAGTGCTCACAGATAACTCCTAGCATGTCTGGGGGAGCTGTGTTCATTCTAATATCAAACCATATGCCTGAGAAGAAGGTAGTGGAAGCATAACATAAATTTTAAACCTGTTTCCATTTCTATCCAGGAAGCCCTTTTGACATTTCTTTCTGGAGAGCCATTGCCCCCATACTCCCCCCACCCCAACCCGAAGCCATTTTGTGGAGATTTAGGGCATGTCTTCTAAATCTCCAATGTTTGCTAGGGTCAGCTGTAGAATTCCAGACTTGGAATGGGTCATCTTAGACCAACCCCTCTCGGTTCAGGAATACAGGTTAAAGAAGCATTGGCACTATTCTTTGCTTGAACATCCTTAGGGAAAGGAGCCTGCTACTTCTCTTGGTCATCGGTTTTACCATGAACCTACCCTTAGGATGATTTTACCTCCATTCAGCCAGAATCTGCCCTCCTGTAATTTAAGACAATGATTCCATGTCTTGCATTCTAGGATAACAGTACACAACCAATTGTCTTCTTTTGTGTGATCCTTCTTCAAGAATGCCATTGTAAACCTCCTCATTCATCTTTTCTCAAGGTGAAATATACCCAATTTCTTTGATCTTCTTCATAGAACTTAGGGCTCTTCTTCACTTGTCCATGGAAGAAACATGGCCAACTGAATGCTTTTTCTTCTGTCATGTCCTCATAACGTTGCCTTCCTCTCATTCCCTGCCCATAGTTGAGGCAGCTTGAAGTCATCCTTGGCTGTTGCAGTTTTGAAGTAGTGTGACACAACCTCTTCTGTGACACAACGTTGCCATGGACATGGTCTAGCACATTTCGTCAATAATGGGGTTGGTGACACCATCAGAGGCTGGACTGCCCAGTTCCTACTGGCCACTTCCCATACCACCTTACCTGTCCTCCAGTCACTGGGAACTGGTTTCCAAAGTCATTTTGGCTTGTGCTGCAGGACACCAGATACCTGGTCCTGCAGATGTCTCATCCCATGAAATGTCTGACTTGCATTGCCTTACCATGTATTCATGTATTTCCAGCCTCAAAATAATGAATATTGCCACTTTTGTTAAGCAGTAATGATCAAAGAAGGCTCTGTAAAAGGTAAAGGCTCCCCCCGCACATTTGTGCAGTCGTGTCCGACTCTAGGGGCCAGTGCTCATCTCCGTTTGTTAGCCGAAGAGCCAGCGTTGTCCGAAGACGCTTCCATGGTCATGTGGCCGCATGACACGCGCCGAACGCTGTTACCTACCCACCGAAGTGGTACCTATTCATCTACTTGCATTTGCATGCTTTCGAATTGCTAGGTTGGCAAGAGCTGGAGCTAGTGCGGGAGCTCACTCCGCACACAGGGCTAGGGATTCGAACCTCCGAACTCACGATCTTCTGATCGACAAGCCTGGCGTCTTACCCGCTGAGCCACCATGCCCCTTAAGAAGGCTCTGAGCGCCTTCTACAAGCACTTGGGGACCATCCCTGATGTGCAAGGAGAGAGAACCAACGTGGAAAACTAGAAGAGTATTTAAAAAGTGTCTCCTTCAAGTTGAACTTGATGCCTCGTGACTTTATCAACACCCCCCACCACAGTTTTAAACTCCAGAAAAATATAAGATGAGGACCATGGGAGATGTAAAATATTGCTAAATATTTGTTGAAGCAGCCATTGTTATTTTAAAGGATATTCTGGGAAACTTTTATTTTTAAAAAAACAAGGAAAACAAGATCAAAGAACCCAGAAGGGCTAGTTTATGGCCAGCCTGGTGCAAACTTTACCTGTGCAGCTGGGGATTGGCATTGGTATCGTTTTGCAATTTCACAACAGGGTAATGAATCACCTAGAGCTGTAGAATTTGTTCTTCACATGCTTTCTGCTGGGTTATTCATTTCCTGATCCTGCAGTTTTCACTGTGCTGTGCCAGAGAAATCCAGAATAATGAGGTGTTTTACCCAAAACACAACTATTTTCAGGGAAACAAGCTGCCTGGTCCAACATATACATTTCTCCCCCCCCCCCTCTCTCTCTCTCTCTCTCTCTTTCTTTCTCTTGTATATTTCTCTCTGCATATATTAGCAGCTGCTTTATATTGGATCTAGATTACTCAATCATACCACAACACGCGACTGTATACATAAGGTTTGAATTGTGTCAGGGGTCACCAGAGCTCAAATATACCCTGTATTTCCTAAAAGTAAAAGTTGTTCAACAATGAATCTGACTGGCCTTCGAGTAGTAAACTGTCCTTTGCTGGAGGAGTTTAAACATGGCAAGATGGCCATCTATTGGGGATGCTGAAGTGGTTGATTCTTGGATTGGTAAGGGTTTGGACCAGATGACCTCCAAGACCCTTCCAATCCTTACCTTCCATGATTATATAACCTTGAGCTTCACTAACAATGGACAATGGAATGGATGAGAGTTTGGTCCACAGGATAGAATGGGAGTCTTTGATTAAATCCTCACAACAACCATAAATGTTAAGTAAGCTACTGTTTCTTACCTCTGTCTCTGCCTGAAAGTTGCCCACATGAAGTCCCAGTGCATGACTCCAAAGTCAGGGAGGGGGTGTGGTGATGATCTCTCATGAAACCTTAGCTGTAACCAGAAGCGCTGCCCAACATGAGACTGGGTGTCAGTGCTTGTATGTGCAGTAGATTGCAAGCTAGTCTGCTGTTGATGTAATGATCACCCTGCTGTCCAATCTAAAATTCCAGCCAAATGGAGACATAGATGAGCATATTTGTAAAGTTCAATCATTGCTGCACAAGCTTGCTTGTAATGATGTAATTTTGGATAACAGGATCCAAGTTGGATTTTTGTTGGGATCACTGCCTCAAAATTTTTCTAGTTTTGCTGTGGCTGCAACATGCATATGATTAATGATCCTTCTTTCTTCATCCAATTGAACCCAAGTTTAAAGGAAGAAATCAGCTTAGCAGATGGAACCACAATCCCTGTGGAATGAGAGGGCCATGCTCTCCTAAGGTGCGGAAATGGCACCACCCAGAAGGATTTAATTGCTACTAACGTTTTATATGTTCCAGCTGTGAGTTTGAATTTGATAAGCACATCTGCACTGATGAAGAAGGGCCACACTATTCGTTTTAAAGGTAACAATTGTGAAATAATGGAGCAAAAAGGTGTCTTTCTAACAGGATTTCTAGATAAAGGTTTAATTTTTCTCAATTGTGAGAGGCCAGACATGGCATGCGTGGCCAGTCACCAAGAAAAGGAGGATGACAGCGCCATCCTCTAGCACAGATGACTGGGACAAAGAAATTCAAATGTAATTCTTCCAACGAAGAAAAATGGATTGGAAAGCAATTTGGAAGCCAAGGACTGTGGTAAGGCTGTTGTAACGTACAGAAGCTACACACAGGGAAATTCCACAAGGCCTGCAATTCCAAAACGAAGCACCAGGTGCTCTAAACAGCCCCTGGAGCCAAGCTTGGGGATGGCTGATTTTTTAGAGCCGCCCTAAATATTTTAAATATGCTTCATTGGCACTGCGAACCACCTGCCACTTGGTTTTAATTTAAATTATATTTATTGTATTTGTATTTTATTGTGTTTTTATTGTATTTTATTGTTATTGTTATAGCTGTGAATCGCCCAGAGTCCCTCCTTGAGGGGGAGATGGGCAGTCATAGAAATTAAATAAATAAATAAATAAATAAATAAATAAATAAATAAATAAATAAAAATATAAATATAAATAAATTCACACCGAGCTGTGTGGGCCAATCCAAGCGTCTGTTAGGGGTAGCAGACATCTAGCAATGACAGTTACTTACACACATGTTCCAACAGAGAAAAGAATCAAATTAGATTCCCAAACAAAGGAAGGAATCTTGTTGGGGTGCCCACCGGGAAGCAAGAGAGAAAGAGTTTCAGGTCCCAAGACTGGCTCAATCCAAACTTGCAGAGTGGGGCATTTTCATGAAACAGAGCCAAATCGAAAACCTCTAACCAATATCTCTACAGAAGGGGGAGGTGATGATGACTTGTTCAAAGTACCTCACCCAGTATTTCCAGGTGCAGCGAGCAGGCAAGCCCAGAGAGAGGACATCGAGCCGGAGACTCCGCCTGAGTCAGACGATGAGGAACCAGGAGGGACAGAAGGGGCAGAGATGCAGCATCATCCAGACCTGAGTCCTGTTCCGGACCTGAGGCGCTCATCGTGACCCAGCAAGGGAGTTCCAGCCAAGCGACTGTCCTACCTCACAGGAGTGGCATTGCCAAAAGAGCCTGCATCATGGAAGGAAGTGCAACAGCTGCCACCAGCTGAAGCAAGTGGAGGAAAGCAAGAAGAGTTTGAGTTCTGTAACACAACAACACATGGACACTCACAAAGTTACCTGTTGGCAAAAAGGCCATTGGTTGCAAATGGGTCTTTAAGGCCAAACAGAATGAGAAGGGAGAAGTCCAAAGATACAAAGCTAGGCCAGATATTTCAACTGCAGTGGGGATCCTCTGCAGAAAGACCAGCGCACCCACCCAAAGGAACTGGACAGGCGTTAAGCGGGTGGCAAGATACCTGAAGGGGACTACAGACCTGAAGCTTAAGCTGCCAGCAACTAATTCTCCTGAACTAGTGGGATACACCGATGCAGATTGGCCAGAGGATGTAACTGATCGCAAATCCAATAGTGGGAATGTGTTTTTCTTTGGGGGAGGGGCTGTGAGCTGGGCTAGTCACAAGCAGGCTATTTTGGCACGCTCAACTACTAAAACAGAGTATGTCTCAGCAGCTGAGACATGCACAGAGGTGCAATGGCTCAAGTATTTACTTGAGGATCTGGGGGTCAGTGTTCCTGCTCCAATAAGAGTCTTTGAGGACAACAAAAGTTGTATAAGACTCTCTCTGTCACAGAAGGTGGGAGGGCGGACCAAACACATGGATGTTTGCTACCACATAATTAGAGAGGCATAGGAGTCAGGACTACTACATTTGGAGTATTATCCCTTAGATAGCATGATTGCAGACATCCTTACAATACCACTTGCGAAGGGTGTCTACCAAGGCCTACATAGTGAGTTAAATCTTGTGTAGGCATGATGCATGACTTTGATTTGATAAGGGATGTTGGAATCCGGATAATCAAGCATGCCTCATTAGCACATGGGTGATTGCTCTGTGTGGCAAACTCTGTGCTAGAGAAAGCTGCTTTTTGCCCCTCACACTTCCTTTTCTCTCTTTCCGATTCTTCCACCGATGGAGTAGGACACATGTGCCTGAGCTCCTTCCATCGAGAGGCCATGTGCTAGGCCTCAACTCCTTTTCCCCCTTTCTCCACGCAGTCTCTGGCAGCAAACAGGGCCAGAGGTATACAGTTTAGGAAACAGAAAGAAGAACTGAAACCAATTTTTTACTGAAATGGCTGTACCTGGACTGAGTAAATGTAAGAACTCTTATGTACTTACTTTTTGTACCTGCAATGTCTAAGCGTGTGTTTCTTTATGCTTGGGTGGGCTAAAAGTGTAAGAATAAGAACCTGAATCTCTCTAACATACTCACAGGCTGTGTTTTTAAACAATATTCCTTTTTCTGTGCACGAGTTTACACAACGTTAAGCTCTCCTCCATTCACTGGTTCTAACAGGCCACTGAATGATCTTCAGATGGGTGTTGACGAAATTTGATAAATAAATAAAGTTACAGACTGCCTATCCCTGATTGAGGGAGGTTATTGCATAGAAAAGCTTGTGCAATACAGCAGCTGAGAAAACACTGGTTCAAAATATCCCTTTCTGCAGTCCTGCATTCACCAACCTGTTTTAGGCAAGTTTTATTGTACATGGTTTGTAAAAGAATGCTGAAGATGGCACTGTGAAATTCTTATGGATGAGTCAAAATGGAAGGAGTTGAATCGAAATGGGAGGCGACACATTGCTTGGAAAAAATGCACCCCCTCCAAAATATATCCCTCCCTCCCCATCTTAGCCATAATTTGAAAGAGAGCACAGATGCAGAATTAGGCAAACATCTCCAGAATGGGGGCAGGAAGCAGAGGCATTTCTATGATTTGGCTTCATCGTTTCTTGTATGTTTTTTCCTGCAGCTGAATTCACCCAATGCAGTAAGCTACAGTTTATTTTAGCTACAACTTGTGTTTTTAAGAAAATAAAAAACCACTGGCTGGAATCACACATTGCACTATGAAAGCCACATGGTCAACTGCACATCAAGCTAAACCAAAACCATGACAATTTAGCATGACAGGCGGCCACAGCCATTGCATCAGGGCGTCACTATTCACCTCCAACCTTCTGGTGGTCCACAAGGGGAGGACTTCTGAAATGAAGTAGAGAGGAAGTAAATTGGAGTCTCCTTGATTCATATACAGACTGGGACTAGAAGAAATATTTTATCATTTTTAATCTGCTTCAAAAAAAATCAAAAGGGCATAAAAAAATCAAAAGGGCATAAAATGTAAGTGCTTTAGCTGCTGATTATGAGGTGGGTATAAAAATGTCTTAGGATAGAGAAGATACCTGGCATTATAAGTTAGTTATCCCCACCGAATGGCATTTTGTACAATCCTACAAAATTCAATTTATAATTGAATTAAATAAATAAATAATTAAATAAATCCTAGCATTAAAGAAACAGCCTGTGCAATAGTATTCCCTAATCTCTTGTTGTCTTTCATTGTTGCTACCATTTATTTGTTTCAATTTTCCATTAAGGGAGCCTCTGCAGGTTACTAACCATGCTTCATAGTGCCTCCATACCCCTCATCTACATGATATTGTTGATTGTTTCTCCCCATTCACCTCCTTATCATTTGACATTTGTCCTATCTTTCGTAGGTTTCCATTGGAGGCAACACCTGTTGCAAGGTAAGGTATTTGCAACATTTGTTGGAAACTTCATTAGGTAATCCTGATTGTGTGTGATGGAAATATCTTGAGTAAACAGCAACTTGTGTACACGGCCACTTGCTCAAGAGGCCAAATGTTACGCTACCCGTTTGCACGTAGGATGTTTTGAAAATTAAAATAACAACCCAAACACCGAGTGTCTTATCAGATAAGTGTCAGGTTAACCCACCCAGGTTTCCCAAAGGTCCCTTGTGAAGAACTGAATGTGATTCTTCAGGAATAAACCAGGATTTCAAATGTATATTTTCTTTATATTCTAAAGAATATAAACACTTAGTTCCCCATGGCTGAATCTCAGCAGATCATCTGTTCCCCTCTAGATGGAATGGATTTCCATTTCTATCAGCCCTAATAACACGGCCAAAAGAGAGGTCTGTATGAATGACAGCCCTAAACACTTGGAAAACAACAAAGGGCTTAAATTCTGCCAGGGATGGAATAAACCTGTGAAAGGTGGGGTCTAGCAAGCTTCCTTCTGATCCATCCACTTCTAAGAGCCAAATGTGGGCATCACATTGATGCAGACACAGCTTTACATGCACAAGTATATAAAATCCATCTAGAATAGGATGTCTCGGAAGCTCAGGGTGGGTCAAGATGAACCCTTGTATTTTCACAGTACTTTCATGAAAATTTTTCCAATAATACCATATTTAATATAATGTCATAAGCCCATAAGAAGCAGAGAGCCAGTTTGGTGTAGTGGTTAAGGCACCAGGCTAGAAACCGGGAGACCAGGACTTCTAGTCCCACCTTAGGCACGATGCCAGCTGGGTGACCTTGGGCCAGTCCCTCTCTCCCAGCCCTAGGAAGAAGAAGAAGGCACGGGCAAACCACTTCCGAAAAACCTTGCCAAGAAAACAGTAGGGACTTGTCCAGGCAGTCTCCAGAAATCAAAAAATGACTCAAAGGCACACACAAAAAAATCTAGAGGAGTTACATCTTTCCTTTCCCAGTTTCATATTACCCTCTGATGTTCTGAGCCAAAAAATCTTCCCTGTGTTGCTTCTTCAAACTCCTTACTTTCAGGGCTATTCCATGCTTATGTCTTTATTAATGTGAAGAAATATTAAATTAAATAATTTAATTTAATTTAATTTAATTTAATTTAATTTAATTTAATTTAATTTAATTTAATTAGGATTACAGTGTTTCCCAAAATTGGCCAAAACTGGACACCTTTCTCCCCCCCCCCCACTACAAAGCTGGTAGTGCAAAAGTGCTGCAAGGAAGCTCATCATCACAGAACAGAAAGTGAGTATTGAGAAATATGGTGGCAAACAACTAGCAAATTATATACCAGTGACAGTTTGAGCGATGACTTGGTATTCAGGCAGGATCAAACAAAAACCTCCTTCTTTGAACTTAATCATCTTCACCGCAAGCCTGGGAGGTCTTTCCATTTCATGGAACTCCAAATCCCTTTTCAGTCTTTAGTAGTTAAGAGCCCCTCAGAATGATGGATGAGTGCACATTGCAAAACCCCCAAGAGGCTCTCTCTAACTATGCTTCAGGAATTTGATCTATGCAAATCCCTTTATGAAATGCCCTCACTGTTGTGCAGACCTGATCTTTGGGATAGTCTCCAAATTTCGTATTTCTCTAAATGTTGTGACACCATGTTCACTCATTCAGATGTATCAAATCTGGACGTAAATACAAATTTGATTTTTAAAGAAGCATTTAAATACTGTACATTCTAAAATCAGGGGTGGTGAAACAGAACAGAGTGGAATTATTGGGAAACATACCGGCATGACAATGGAGTGGAGATACAGTAGATCACACAGCAGCATCCGAAATCTGCAAGATAGTGGATGCAGTGTTGCAATCAAAGTCCGGTCCCTTTTGTATGCATGCTACAATGCTGCGCCCCGATCTTGCAGGTTTTGACCCTTCTGCAGGCACTGCTGGTTTGCACCTAACTGCCTCCTGTAATGTTGTGTTATATTAACTTCACTGGGTATACAGGTAGTCCTCACTTAACAACCATTCATTTAGTGACAGTTTGGACTTATGACAGTGCTGAAAAAAACGACTTCTGACCGGTCCTCACACTTAGGTGACACTCCTGACACTCCTCACACGACTGTCACAGCGCCCCTACAATCACATGATCACGATTTGGGTAACTGTTCACATTTATGACCGTCGCAGCGTCCCATAGTCACGTGATCACCATTTTCGACCTTCCCGGCCAGCTTCTGGCAAGCAAAAATCAATGGGAAACTGTGTGATTTGCTTAACGACCATGTGGTTTGCTTAATGCCTGCAGTGATTTACTTAACGACTGCTGCAAAAAAGATAGTAAAATTGGGTCAGATTTGCTTAATGACCGCTTCACTTAGCAACCAAAATTCTGGTCCCAACTGTGGTCGTTAAGTGAGGAGTACCTGTAAAGGAGAAGGATTCTGCAGTTTTCTCCCATGCCTTGAAAATGTCATGAATAAAGACAAGAGACAGGATAACCCTAATTTAGGCTGCCCTAACCCGGCATTGCCCAGGTGTATTAGGATGGCAATACGGAGATCCACAACCAGTCAGAGGCCATGCTGACTATGGAATTCAGCAAGTTACTGTCCAAAAGCATATTAACATCTCCAGACTGGAAACAGTTGTTGTAGGTTAAGACCATGTTATGCTGATACAGTAAGGGAACATTATGTTCATACGATACACTAAGCCAGAGCTTTCCAAACTGTGTGTCGGGACACGTTAGTGTGTTGGCTGCAGTGTCTGGGTGTGTCGAGGCTGCTGCTGCCTCCAAACCTGCTGTGATTCCATGCAGGTCCTAGTGCCTGCCTTGTGCCTTGCTGCCTGCAAACCTGCTGTGATTCCGCACAGGTCCTAGTGCCTGCCTTGTGCCCTGCTGTAAGAGTGTGTCACGAAATGATGCATGTCTAAAAAGTGTGTCACCAACATGAAAAGTTTGGAAAGCTCTGCACTAAGCCATAAACTAGCCAAGCCTATTTTAGCTTTCACTGTTCTGCAAACCCAGCCCACAGTCAGATGCAGACTATGGCTCCAAAACCATTGCAGTGAATTGAGTCAAGCTTGGTTAATGTACTGGGCTGTGAGAATAACCTTGAGGAACAGGAGGAAGAGCTGCAACCAAGACAACGGGCAGATAAAAGAAACCGGAGTCCAAAGCAGGAATGTAATTTGAGAAAACATCTTAGAATTGATCCTCCCTAGTTAAAGGCAGGGAGGGGGGAGGCGCTTTCAGACTTGCAAGTTTCCGTTACTGTAACCCTATAATAAAAGTAGTTTTGGTATTGCTAACGTTGGTTTTTCTAGCCTGGTCTGCCTGAAAGGGCTGACAGTTAAGTTAACCGTTCAAGAATGCATTGGGATCCCAGCCTATGGCTAGACTGGGCTATACTAAAATAATTGGTGGTTTGTTGGTCATTCTCTAGTAGGAAACTGGTCCATAGGAGCTGTGCAGTACTTTGGACTGAAAATTCAAAAGATGTTTTGGAGTATTGGGGACACAGAGGTTGCACCTATCAACGGCTCCTTAAACCCTGGGGAAAGGGGCAGCTGCTTTGCAGACAGAAACAAGGGATTACATCAAAAAGCAAACTAAGAATTCATTTCCCTCCTAGAGCAGGATTTGGAAACCTGCAGCTTTACATCACCCTGATGAAATTTAGCAGCAAATTGGCATATGTTGAACAACAGAGTTTTGGACACTTTTAGTTAATATGCTCACTCGCTGGATCGACACCTTGTTGTGGTGAGTGGGCTTGTGTGTTCCCAATGAACCCTGTGAGCGAAGCCGTCAGGAGTCATGTACTCCTGGCAGGGTCACCCATGGCGGTAAGGTCCAGGGGGAGGAACCAGACAAAGAACGATCCAAGAAAGTCCTCAACAGCAGAACAGGCGGAAGATAACAAGGTGTATTGTTACAACGGCTGCGAAGGCGGATGAAGGCTGCAGCAGACAAAAGGTCACCACTCGTCATGGTACCCATGCCATTGGATTAGAGCCTTTTTCTGTGAAGGTTGTGTGCTGATCGTTGTGCACCGATCTCCACACATAAAACAAATTCATGCACAGGCGACTTCCAACCACACCAAACCCAAAACAACCAAAAGTCCCATGGCGACTGGCGAATGGCAACGGGGGCAGGACTGTGAAATCCGGAAGCTCCTAGTCATGGACCAGCACATGGGCGGTGGATACGGATTCAGTCGCCCTGACTCAAGGATCGAGGCAGTTGAGTAGTTCGGCAGCTGTATCCACGACTGAGATTTAGGATCCACTCTGCTCACCCCATATGGGGAGGGGGCTAGAAAAGGTGCCCTAAACATAGTCTGCCTCATTTTCTCCCTGACTGGATTACCGCGACCAGTGGGGTCACCATCTAGCGGTCGTAAAAAACACATGAATTTTGGAACATGGAATATACGGACACTGCAAGACAATATGGATAGTGAACGACCTGAACGTAGGACTGCCATTATTGCAAGGGAGCTGAGACGTTTTAATATCAATATAGCAGCACTCCAAGAAACTCGAAGAGCAGGAGAAGGACAGTTGAAGGAAGAAAAAGGAGGTTATACCTTCTTTTGGAAAGGACTGCCTGAACAATAACGACAAATACATGGGGTAGGCTTTGCTATCAAAAACGACATTGTGAAGCTCTTGTCAGAAGTTCCCACTGGGATTAACGAACGACTCTCAACTCTGCGAATAAAACTCGCCAAAAACCAACAGGCAACTATCCTAAGTGCTTATGCACCAACACTAGATGCAGATGAGGATATCAAGGAAAAATTTTATACCCAGCTGGACACCATCTTATCAGAGATACCAAAGGAGGATAAAATTATCCTCCTAGGCGATTTCAATGCAAGAGTTGGGCGTGATTTTGATTTGTGGCCAGGGATCATTGGGAAAGAAGGAGTTGACAACAGCAACATGAATGGAATCTTACTTCTGACTAAATGTGCAAAGCATAACCTTGTCATTACTAACACACTCTTTCGCCAGAAAAATAAATTTAAAACATCATGGAAGCACCCACGGTCGAAGCACTGGCATCTTTTAGATTATGTAATTGTCCGTGCTAGAGATCGCCGTGATGTACTTCTCACCAGAGCCATGACGAGCGCCGATGACTGCTAGACAGACCATCAATTAATTCGATCCACGATGGCCATAAAGATTGCCCCTCAGCGTAGACTCCAAGGAAGAAAACCAAGGCGTAAAATGAATACACTGGCCCTTCAAGATCCTATTAAACGAGCTTGCTTTCAATCAACTCTCAAGGAACATCTGCCTATGGAACTTCCTGAAAATGTTGAGGAACACTGGATTAAATTGAAGACTTCTATTATTTCAGCCTGTGAACAAACTATCGGATACCAGACTAAGAGACATCAGGACTGGTTTGATGAGAACGATAGTGAGATTGAACATATTATTGACAAGAAAAGGAAAGCCTTCCAGATATGGCAAAAAGATATTAACTGTGCCGTTAAGAAAAAAATCTACGCCAGTGCAAAGGCAGAAGTCCAAAGAAGAACTAGAGAACTTAAGAACATATGGTGGATAAAAAAAGCCCAAGAAACCCAACATTTTGCAGATGCTCATGATGCACGGGGCTTTTTTAATGCCATAAAGGCCATCTATGGACCAACAAACCATGGTACAAATCCCTTACGCTCAGTAGATGGTGCTAAACTTCTAAAGGACAAAGAGTCTATTGCACTGCGCTGGAAAGAGCATTACTACAATCTCCTTAATCGTCACTCTACCGTGGCTGATGAAGTCTTCTTGCAAATCCCGCAAAAACAAATAAGAGATGAGCTTGCAGTACCCCCTAGTTTGGAGGAAGTCAGTAAAGCCACTAAACAAATGAAAAATAACAAAGCTAGTGGACCTGATGGGATTCCTGCTGAAGTCTTTAAAGAAGGCGGGCCTGAACTTACACAACAACTTCATAAGCTCATCGAAAAAATCTGGATGAGGGAGGAGATCCCAGCAGACTTTAGGGATGCCATAATTATCACTCTCTTTAAAAAGGGTGATAGAACAGACTGTGGAAACTATCGAGGCATCTCCCTTCTAGCCACAGCAGGCAAAATCCTGGCAAAGATCATTGCAAACCGTCTCCTATCTGTATCAGAAGACATCCTCCCTGAAATGCAAAATGGCTTCTGCCCTTCCAGGGGAACAGTGGATATGATCTTCACTGCACGACAGCTTCAAGAAAAATGCAAGGAGCAAAACCGCCCTCTGTACATGGCGTTTATTGATCTGACTAAAGCTTTTGATACTGTAAATCGTACTGCTCTCTGGACCATCCTTCTGAAAATCGGATGCCCTGATTAATTTGTGAACATCTTGCGGTTACTCCATGACGACATGATGGCAACAATCCTGAATAACAATGGCTCTCAAAGCAATCCATTTAAAGTGGAATCCGGCGTTAAACAGGGATGTGTTATTGCTCCAACCTTATTCGCTATCTTCATCGCTATGATTATGCACCTTGTTGAAGAGAAACTTCCTACTGGTGTAGAAATTATATATCGAACAGATGGAAAGCTTTTTAATCTTAGTAGGCTGAAAGCAAAAAATAAGGTAATTGCAACTTCTGTTATAGAACTTCAATATGCTGATGATAACGTAGTCTGTGCACACTCCGAGGAAGATCTTGAAACTATCCTAAACATCTTTGCAGAAGCATATGAAAAACTCAGCCTCTCGATTAACATTAAAAAAACCAAAGTGCTTTACCAGCAAGTTCGAACCAATCCCTCTGCAGCGCCATCAATCCAGCTTAAAGGTGTGTCACTAGAAAATGTCGACCACTTTTCTTATCTCGGCAGCCATCTATCTACAAAAGCCGACATCGACGCTGAAATTCAGCATCGCCTGAGCTCTGCGAGTATAGCTTTCTCCCGAATGAAGCGTAGAGTGTTTGAGGATCGGGACATTCGCAGGGAGACCAAAATGCTTGTTTACAAAGCCATTGTACTACCAACCCTTCTGTACGCCTGTGAAACATGGACCCTCTACAAACGCCACCTCCAACTTCTTCAAAGATTCCATCAACGCTGCCTCCGAAAAATTCTGAAAATTACTTGGGAAGATAGGCGGACTAATGTTAGCGTATTAGAAGAAGGGAAAACCTCCAGCATTGAAACAATGATCATCCAACATCAACTTCGCTGGACCGGTCATGTTGTTCGAATGCCTGACCATCGTCTTCCAAATCAGCTACTTTACTCCCAACTTAAGAATGGAAAACGGAATATTGGTGGACAGCAAAAGAGATTCAAAGATACTCTCAAAGCTAATTTAAAAAAATGTAATATCAGCATTGAGAACTGGAAAGCCCTAACTCATGAGCGTTTCAATTGGAGGTCAGCCTTTATTAATGGCGCTATGGACTTTGAAGAAGCATGAGTACAGGGCGAAAGGGAGAAAAGAGCTAAAAGGAAGGCACGTCAGGCAAACCCTCATCATGACCGTCTCCCACCCGGAAACCTATGCCCTCATTGTGGGAGGTTGTGCGGATCCAGAATTGGCCTTTATAGCCACTTACAGATCCACCGTTAAAATTTTACCTTTGGAAGACAATCTTACTCAGCTACGAGTGCTCGCCAATGAATGATGGATACTTTTAGGTAGCTTTAAGGATAGGGATCTTTTTGTTTGAAGTTCTGCCTTAGGCACAAAGCCAGCTAGGTGACCTTGGGCCAGTCACTCTCTCTCAGCCCTAGGAAGGAAGCAATGGCAAACCACTTCTGAAAAACCTTGCCAAGAAATCTGCAAGGACTTGTCCAGGCAGTCTCTGAGAATCAGACATGATTGAACAGATAAAAAAAGAAGTTTTAAGGATGGGAATAGTAGTGATTTGCAAAGACTGGTCTGATCCATGACGACTCTTCCTATGGTTGCTTAATTGACAAATATCCTATCTCTTTGTCACTGGGTTTTTATCCTTGCCTCCTCATTATCTTATCTTTGTCTTGTATTGCCCAATCAACATTTGTTAATTCCTTAGGGCAGAACATTGTCTATTTATGACTTATTTTATTGTTAGGTATTCAGGTGCAATAATGTGAATGCCTCAGTCATCTCCAGCTTTCACTTGACTAGGCCATCTAGGAATCATTTGGATCCACAAGGTTCTGGGGACATATTCTAATAGGCATGTCCTTGCAGAGGCTGAAATTTTAAACTTCAACAGGGTAGAAATCTGATCATGATGAAGAGATTATATGTACAAACCCCAACGTTAAGCAATCGCTATCTTCCAGTCCAACTGAGAGATCAAATCCAGATTATGTCCTGTGTCATGAATTGGGCTGGTAACCAACTGAGAGAGATAAGTCCATGGCTGTTATGGCATGCATGAAATCCTAGACCTTTGCTAGACAGAACAGTGCCAACATAAATGCTGACAATCATCCAAGGAATCATCAGGACCAAGTTTGAAACCATATCTACCATTTGCCCATTTGGGTCTTGGTTGGACATGCCAAGTTAGCTCCCTCATCTCATCAAGCCACAGATGGACAAGGTTTGATGGGCCTCAGGTCACTTTCATCTGTATATAGGTGACAGGGGAGGAGAGATCCGACCCGCAACCCCTCTTATGTGGGGTGCCACAGGGTTCGGTTCTCTCTCCTCTCCTATTTAACATCTACATGAACCCACTGGGTGACATCAGCCGTCACTATGGGATGAGGTATCATCAATATGCTGATGATACTCAATTGTATATCACCATCCCGGGTGAGGCAAGTGATGCGGTGGCTGCCCTGTCTCAGTGCCTGGGGGCTGTGGGGGTCTGGATGGGGAACAACAGGCTTCAACTGAACCCTGGTAAGATGGAGTGGCTGTGGATTGATGGCCCCTCGGTATCCAGGAAGTTGTCATCTTTAGTTCTGGATGGGGTGGCACTGCCCCATTCAGACCCAGTGCGGAATCCTCCTGGACTCACAACTCCTGCTCAAAGAGTCACTCATGCCCTTGTCATCTCCCACATAGACTATTGCAATGCGCTCTACATGGGGCTACCCTTGAAGAGCATCTGGAAGCTTCAGCTGGTACAGAATCCCGCCGCGTGGGCAATCATCGGTGCCTCAAGATCGGCACATGTGACACCACTGCTGCGCAAGCTGCACTGGGTGCCAGTATGCTTCCGGGTCCAATTCAAGGTGTTGGTTATCACCTTTAAAGCCCTACATGGTATGGGGCCAGGTTACCTGAGGGACCGTCTCATCCCCATAACATTGACCCGCCCCACCCAGTCATGCAGAGAGGGCATGCTACGGACCCCGTCGACAAGGGAATTTCATCTGGCGGGGTCTAGGAGGCGAGCCTTCTCAGCAGTGGCGCCCGCCCTTTGGAATATTCTGCCCCCAGAGGTGAGGCGAGCCAGAAGATTCTGAAGACCTGGCTCTGCCGCCTTGCTTGGGATGGGAAGGGCATAGCTCTTCCTGGAGGTGGCTGGTGCTGTAGTGTCCTCCCTATTGATCACCACTTGGATTTTTTATTTATTTATTTTCTATTTATACTGATGGTGTGATTGTATTTTAGGCTTGGATGGTTTTAACTTTTCGGGGGAGATGGGCGGTGATTGAAATGAAATGAAATGAAATGAAATGAAATGAAATGAAATGAAATGAAATGAAATGTTCTAAGGTTCACATTTAAAAATTGGCATTTTAAACAGGAACCCTGGGATAGTCAAAGATGATTTGGATGTGTTCAGAGGAAGAAGAGAAAATGTTTTCAAGAGGTTGGCTTTGTAAAAAGGTAAGGACACTCATATCTATCTGGAATTTGTCAAGTGTTTAGGATAGTGGGTAGAAAAGGAAAGGCGTTTCTCCCTTTTCATGGGAGTTTCATGATAAGCATTATGTTTTAACCAACTGTTTGTCATTCTTGCTTTTTATAATGATTTTCAGATTTTTATTTTTCTATTCCAAATTTTTGAGAGAGAGAGAGAGAGAGAGAGATTTAAATATCTGGAAGGATTTGTGTGATAGAGTCAAATGTTCTGTGTGCTTTCAAATCTCTCTCTCTCTCTCTCCCTCTTTGCCTATTGCTCATACTAACTACATTAAAAATCAAAGTCAGAGGCTGACTTACAGGACCTTACCTACAAATTCTTATCTCACTAAGCACAATTCTGCCCATCTGCTCCGAACATCAGGAGAGGCGCTGGGGGGTGCGGCAAAATGGGGGTGGCCAAAAAAAACCTAGGCCAGTTTGGTCTAGTGGTTAAGGTGCTGGGCTAGAAACCAGGAGTCTATGAGTTCTAGTCCCGCCTTAGGCATGAAAGCCGGCTGGGTGACCTTGGGCCAATCACTCACTCTCAGCCCTAGGAAGGAGCCAATAGCAAACCAGGAGACAGAGTTCTAGTCCCGCCTCAGGCATGAAAGCCGGCTGGGTGACCTTGGGCCAATCACTCTCTCTCAGCCCAACTCACCTCACAGGGTTGTTGTTGTGGGGAAAATAGGAGGAGGAAGGAGTATTAGGTATGTTCACCGCCTTGAGTTATTTATAAAAATAATAAAGGCGGGATAAAAATCAAATAAATAAATAAAATGACACCCAGGGGGTGCCAAAATGACAAAATAACCCATGGGGGGGGGGGGGCGCGGAATCCATGTTTGCCCCAGGTGACACAGCCCCTAGTCCCATCCCTGGAGGTAGGCTTGGCTTCAATCCTTCTTGCACTCCAGAAGACCCCAAACACTGATTTATTTCAATGAGACTTTGACTAGCGGGGTGATGCAACCAGCTAATTGTACTGTTGCCCACTGTATTCTTGTATCACGTTTTAATTCACTCGTTTAATAAGCTGTTTGATTGGGGTGGTCTACAGTCTGGCGAATAAACAACTAAAACTCACCCACATGTAATCAGATTGCTACGGGGTGTTGGTTGACAAGGTCAAAAAAAGAACCCCTCGTAATATGGACGAAGCTAAAGTTTTTCAAGGGTGGTGGGAAAGGGGAGTGTACGCTGAGTGCTTAGTTGTGGCTGGCCTTAAGGTTGACACTGAATGGCTTCCCAGACTTAAATTCCACACAGTTTCCACAACCAGCAGTGTCTTCACCCTGGGAGCAAAGAAAAGACCAGAGAAACTGTTTGAATGACCTGTTGGAAACATCTTTATTATGGTATAAATAAACATTTTAAACATTTGATACTGTAAGAGCGAGCTTCCATCTGCTTCCCTATACAAAGAACCAGGAAGCAATGACACACACCAACACACACACAAATGCACAAGAACACATGTACGGATAATAGAATCAAGCTGGGAAACAGTTGCTCAGCCATGCTAGATGGGAATTCTGTACCCCTGAGACCTTCGGAATGCACCAGACTGGGGAAAGGTGGGATGTGGGACTCCCAGCTCTGAACCTGCTTCACCATACATACAAAGAGACTGAACCTTGCCAAGTTACTCTCCATTAAATTGCAGAAAGGCTTTGATTTTAAAAAAATCATTTTTTAATTACTTGATGCTGGTTTTCTTGGGAATAATATCTCTATAAATTGCCTTCTTCCAGAATTTGTCCTTGCTTTGCAGTCTGGCTCCATGCCTAGAATTTCCTAGTGGTCTCTTTTGTGTGTCTGTGTGTGCGTGCACACACACACACGCCTTCAGGACAGTTTTTGACTCTTGGCAACTGCTGAGGCTAGCCCCTGCAGTTTTCTTGGCAAGGTTTTTCAGAAGTGGCTTGCCATTGCCTCCTTCCTAGGGCTGAGAGAAAGTGACTGGCCCAAGGTCACCCAGCTGGCTTTGTGCCTAGGGTGGGACTAGAACTCTCAGTCTCCTGGTTTGCTATTGGCTCCTTCCTAGGGCTGAGAGAGAGGGGCTGGCCCAAGGTCACCCACCCAGCTTTCATGCTTAAGGCGGGACTAGAACTCTCAGTCTCCTGGTTTGCCATTGGCTCCTTCCTAGGGCTGAGAGACAGGGATTGGCCCAAGATCACCCAGCCGGCTTTCATGCCTAAGGTGGGACTAGAACTCTCAGTCTCCTGGTTTGCTATTGGCTCCTTCCTAGGGCTGAGAGAGAGGGACTGGCCCAAGGTCACCCACCCAGCTTTCATGCTTAAGGCGGGACTAGAACTCTCAGTCTCCTGGTTTGCCATTGGCTCCTTCCTAGGGCTGAGAGACAGGGACTGGCCCAAGGTCACCCAGCCGGCTTTGTGCCTAGGGCGGGACTAGAACTCTCAGACTCCTGGTTTGCCATTGCCTCCTTCCTAGGGCTGAGAGAGAGGGACTGGCCCAAAGTCACCCAGCTGGCTTTGTGCCTAGGGCAGGACTAGAACTCTCAGGCTCCTGGTTTGCCATTGCCTCCTTCCTAGGGCTGAGAGAGAGGGACTGGCCCAAGGTCACCCAGCTGGCTTTGTGCCTAGGGCGGGACTAGAACTCCTGGTTCCTAACCCGTTGCCTTAACCACTACACCAGACTGGCTCTCTATAAATGGTCTTCAATCTATGTATTAATCAGGTCTGACCCCACTTAGCTTTAGTTAAGATGAGCCAAAGTTGGCTAAGCGTCATTACAGAGGGTAAACTGAAGCTT
Organism: Charina bottae; assembly: GCA_023362775.1. Taxonomy (NCBI): domain Eukaryota; kingdom Metazoa; phylum Chordata; class Lepidosauria; order Squamata; family Charinaidae; genus Charina; species Charina bottae. The sequence continues at coordinate 134,609,755 of JALMGJ010000003.1, forward strand.
ACTCGCAAAAGAAGCCCCAGCAAGAATAGAACTGGTGGCCAACTGCTATTTCAAGCCAAAGTGTGCAAAGGACTCCCAGCTCTGAAACAATGTCAGGGGTGGAATGGAACAAGAATAATTAATTTTTTCATTCTAAGGAATGAAATGTAACTTTTAATTTAAAATTGTCTAATGGGATCATACAAATGGGTGAGATAAAACAGATGGGAAATAAGTAGGTGAAAAGAAAGACCGAAGTCAAGCTTGACTCATGGTGCCTACATGGGCACGTCCATCTAGTTTTCTTGGCAGAAGGTGGGGAGGAAGTTTACCATTAACTCAATAAAACTTATATTTAGCCTCGATCAGCAGGTACTGATGTGCAAAAACACAAATGATCAAAAGGAGTGCTTTTAGTCAGATGGCTTTTGACTAGTAGATCATAGGCTACCAAACCATTACAGTTGACCATTAGAGGGCAGTGAAGAGACACAGAAACAAATGCTTTGCTGCCCTCTAATGTTTCCCTGGAGATCTGCAGTCCAAATCTGGTAGCCCTAATTCTGGCATACCTCAAGTTGGGCCTTTTCCCATCAACATTCTGGACTAGCCACTTAGCTAGATAACCGGTGGCTTGGTTACCTCTATCCATTTGCATAGATCAAGTGCTTTGGGGGAAGAGAGTGTGCCTTTAATCAATGGCAAAATTATGTGTCTTTATCAATGCAGTAAGTCCATAATAAACATTGTGAATCTACCTAGCACAGAGCTTTCCAAACTGTGTGTCGGGACACGTTAGTGTGTCGGCTGCAGTGTCTGGGTGTGTCGCAGCTGCTGCTGCCTCCTGGCTTCCGCGCAGGTCCTAGTGCCTGCCTTGTGCCTTGCTGCCTCCAAACCTGCTGAGATTCCGCACAGGTCCTAGTGCCTGCCTTGTGCCCTGCTGTAAGAGTGTGTCGCGAAATGATGCCCTGCTGTAAGAGTGTGTCACGAAATAATGCGTGTCTAAAAAGTGTGTCACCAACATGAAAAGTTTGGAAAGCTCTGACCTAGCAGTTCCCCCAAGTCTCTTGCTCCTCTGCTCTCTCCCCTCCACCCCACCCCCTCACACCCAAAATGGATTTTTCAACCAAGGTGTCAGAAGAGTGTCAACACAATGACAGATAAACAGGAGCCAGAATGTCTGAATTCCTTAGTGACACCTCCCATTACTCAACTTCACACAACCACATTCCTTCCTTCTCATAAAAGGTGTAGATCAGCTTTTGATAGCTACCTTCCTAACTAAGTTTTTGCTTAATCCAAGTTGCAAGAATATCTTGTGTTTTATCATTATGGCTCTCCACCTGCAAAGTAGTATGAGATAAAGGCCACACCATGATTCCAAGGAAGCTTAGCTTCTTACAATAATCTTCACAGGGTTTCTTCTCCTTGCAGATCTTCTTTTCACCTTCTCCCCATACTATCCATATGGTTCTATTCAGGACCTGCTGTTTGGAAGCCAACACAGCCGAGAATCTTTACTTGGTTGATCTTCTTTGGGCTCCAAAGCAAAGTTGAGCCCAATGAGCTCATGAACAAGAGGCCACCAGAAAGACACAGGGCTACAGACTAGACTGGAAGATCAGAAACTAACTCTGAGGAAGACAATAACAAACATATTCTGTCCGGTTGCCAAGAAAACTCTATGGATGTATCCTTGAATCACTTAGAGTCAAGTAGATCCACCTCTTTACTGCAAAAGAATGGCTGATCTGAGTGCTTAATATTTAAAAAATGACGGTGATGTTTCCCAGCTGTTGACATCTGTGGCTGAGTGGAAGTGCTGCTGAGTCATGATGAAAACTCAAAAGCCTTCAGAGATTCACCTGCCAAGCTACTTTAACATATACGTGTGGAATTTGTATGATTGTGGTTAGGCCTTAGGATCAAAATCAGGGAGAACCAGAGTCAAATCTCGTCTGACTCGTTAATGCTCAGTAGTTGACCATGGCAGTCACCATTTCTTAACCTACCATTTCTTAGCCTGGTCTACCTCACAGGGTTGTTGTGCAAAGAATATTCAGAGGAGGTGGGATTTTTTTTCCCCCACAAAAAAGCAATGGGGAAAAAAAGCACTTGTGTTGAATTCGTGGGCAGAAAAGATGGTCTACAAATCTAATAAAATATATTTGTGGCCCTTTAGGAGTTGGTGCAGGACGTCTCCCAGCAGCCATGAAGATTGCATACTGTAATGAAATCTTTTTTAAAACTATGTCGAAAGCAACAGAAATAAAACTTTAAAAATGGTAGTGGTTGAATTTTAAAGTATAAAATGGTTACCTAAACAATATAACCTTGCAGTAGAAGAAAAGCAAAGATTTCAGTTTTTTGTCATTTGGATCAAACAAATCCTGTATGCCAACTAACATGCTAATAAATAATGTTGTCTTCTGATAACATAGGCAGTGTTTCGCAACTTTAGCAACTTTTAAATGTGTGGACTTCAACTCCCAGAATTCCCCAGCCAGTATTCCCCATTCCCCAAGCACTGACATAGGGGCGTATAAATGAAGGATTCTATGCAAATAGGATCTGCAGCATTCAATTTCTGATCCCGACAGGGGTATGGGGGGGGGGTTTTCCAACAAGTCAAGATGGTAGCCACAATCATGTGATCAAAGCCCTACCCCTTTTTTACATGTGGTAACCCCTGCAGTCACCCCTGCAGCTGGATGAAACTCTCCCTCAATCAGTTACCTACCAGATGGGTTAGATCAGTGTTTCTCAACCTTGGCAACTTTAAGATGTATAGACTTCAACTCCCAGAATTCCTGGGAATTGAAGTCCACACATCTTAAAGTTGCCAAGGTTGAGAAACCCTGGGTTAAATCACAGTGGACTCCATCTATATCCAACATAGCTGATGGCCATCATGGGAGTCATAGTTCAAACATCTGGAGAGCTGCTTCTGTTGAGTATCATCAAGCTTCCCTGTTATACCTGCTAAATGTAGCCGAAGCAAGCTTACTTGTGGGCATTCACAACACTGTCTCAGAGTTGCAGAAGCTTACCCGGCTTTCAAAGGCCTTAGTGAACCTCAGCCAAGTAGACTGGAATTTAAATAGACTAGTAGGAGGTAGAACCTGGCAGATAAATTCTTCTCTTTCGGTCTGATGAAAGAGAAATTGCTTCAGAAATTATTTCAAAGGAGAAGAAGAAGTTGGTGTAATTCTCAGAGGTGAGGTTTGATGCCCTTGTACTTACTCAGTGAAGAGGTGGCTATTGTTAGGATGGTAAATGCCCTATCTTCCTCTGTTCGGTCTTCTCACCAGCTTTCTACAGCCCTTCTAGCTTCCCAGCTTTTCATAAAACAGGAAGAAACTCTTCCCAGAGATGTTTTGTTCCAATAGTAGTTCTAAACCAGTGTTTCTCAACCTTGGCAACTTTAAGATATGTGGACTTCAACTCCCAGAATTCCCCAGCCAGTTGAAGTCCACATATCTTAAAGTTGCTAAGGTTGATAAGCACTGTTCTAAACTCATTGCAAAGGGAGAGTCCTCCTAACTTTGAACAATGATTGGAAAATATCTTTTTCTGTTGGATAAATTTGGAAAATCATCCACTCAGTATCCCTGCCAACATCATGGGTGGAGAATTTCAAAAAGCTATTGGTGTCCCACTCTACGGTAAGGCAGACTTGTTGTGGGTGCTTTTACAAAATGGCTGCCATTGTAGGTCCTGGAACACATGTTTCTTAGAAGGTGAATCAGTGAGGTTACTCCAGCCATCTCCACTCTGGCCTCCCTCCTTCCATACTTTGTGGAAAGGAACAAAACACAATTGCTAAATTGCTGTGGGAAAACAATGAAGGACAGGAGGCAAACCTGTCTGATTCCCCACCCCACCCCAAATTAAGCTGGGCCATAGTTAGTATTTTTGTTGTTGTTCAGTCATTTAGTCGTGTCCGACTCTTCGTGACCTCATGGACCATAGCACGCCAGGCCTTCCTGTCCTCCACTGTCTCTCGGAGTTTACTCAAATTCATGTTCATTACATCGGTGATGCTATCTAACCATCTCATCCTCTGCCGTCCCCTTCTCCTTTTGCCTTCAGTCTTTCCCAGCATCAGGGACTTTTCCAGTGAGTCCTCTCTTCGCATTAGGTGGCCAAAGTATTTGAGCTTCAGCTTCAGCATCTGTCCTTCCAATGAGCAGTCACGGTTGATTTCCTTTATGATTGAGTTAGTATGGGGATTATTATTGATTATTATTGATGATTATTGAGTTAGTATGGGGATTATATAGCATTGAGAACTGGGAAGCCCTAACTCATGAGCGTTTCAATTGGAGGTCATCCTTTATTAATGGCGCTATGGACTTTGAAGAAGCACGAGTACAGGGCGAAAGGGAGAAAAGAGCTAAAAGGAAGGCACATCAGGCAAACCCTCATCATGACCGTCTCCCACCCGGAAACCTATGCCCTCATTGTGGGAGGTTGTGCGGATCCAGAATTGGCCTTTATAGCCACTTACGGATCCACCGTTAAAATTTTACCTTTGGAAGACAATCTTACTCGGCTACGAGTGATCGCCAATGAATGAGATGAGTATGGGGATGCGTAAACACCAGAAAAGCATAGGACAGCAGGCCAGACTGGGAAGTCAAAAAAAAAAAAGGCAGTGTAAAATCACTTTTATGTGGCTGGCGTCGAGTTCAGCTGAAGAAAATTCTTCATCTTTTGATTTGGAAATACGTTGGCAATGCAGGAAAACTCATTGGCTATTCCTCACAGTGTCCACTGGCGGAGACAATGAAATCCATTGGAATAAATGGGGATCCACCTAGAGGTCAAATGGGTGGGTTTTGCTCCTGGCTCACTGCTCTTCATCCAAACTCCCTGGCAAGGAAGGAAGGAAGGAAGGAAGGAAGGAAGGAAGGAAGGAAGGAAGGAAGGAAGGAAGGAAGGAAGGAAGGAAGGAAGGAGATGTTGCTGCGAAGCAAGATGAAGCAATGCAAACTCTGTTCTAGGAATTAAAAAAATATCTTCGAAAACTATTACATATCAAAATGCACGGCAGACTCTGAATGGGTATGGTGTGTGTGCAGGTGCAGGTGTGTGTATGCTACATATATAGTCAACAGCAGGAACAACGTATAGTAGTCTGAACATAGCAGCTGTCCGATTTTAGATGTCTCTTATTCCCAAGCTTCAGAAATTGATCTTCTGAAATATTTAAAGAAATCTTCATGAAGATTAGAGCTGCGGTGGTGGTGGTGGTGGTGGTGGTGGTGGTGGTGATGATTATTATTATTATTATTATTATTATTATTATTATTATTATTATTCTCCTGTGATTGAATATCTGCATTATGGTCAGGGGAACACTGAAACTCCCCTTTGAATCAGCACCACATTTTGCTTTAGTGGCAGAGCTGAAAAAGTTGCTACCTCAGGTGACCGCCAAGGTTGTTTGGGCACTCAAACTGTTCACCACGTTGCAACCTGTCTCAAGCAATAGCTTGGAGCTTGTTTAACCTTTGCACACAGCATTGCCCAACTCTACATATTTCCTCTGCCCCCCCCCCCGCCACCTCCCAATGCACATACTGGTAAAGTTCAACAATTATGCTTTCAAAACAGGTGTTATAAAAAGCAAATCTTCTTTCAGAAACACTGCATTGCCTTGAGTGTTTTGCCAGACATTTGCTTCTCCTCTCCTAAGCTGAGCCTTCCTGGTTCCTGGGCGTCCAACGGGCATGGGAATAGCCATCTTCTCCTACTATTCACAATGGCATGGCTCCCCTCTGGCCACATGGAGCCTCCAAGAAATCTGGGGGTACGCCCTCCAACACCTCCCAGATTCTGTCCTTTCTTTATTTCCTTACATCATTTATTTTAACCTGGGCATCAACTGAAAGAGGAGGGGATGTGGAACTCTACCAGTGTGGGGTATACTGTAACCATTAATTTATTAAGTCATTATATTCATATTTAATTAAGTGTATTGTTGTCAAGTTCTCACTCCTTTCTCTTTCAAGCGTAGCCTAAATCCCTTGGCAGCACCCCTTGCCGGCATGCCGTGCAAAGGGTAACGTGGCCCTCGACCCAACCAAAGTTGTACGCTCTAGCTGGAGCTGTTGAGCTTGACGGAATTCAGTTTGGGCCCCTGCTGGGGTTACAGAATGATTCTGGTTGCGATTCACCTCAAATCAGAGGCCTGGTTTCTTTGGAGCTGCTGCTCGCTGTGCTTTCCCTTTGAGGGCATGTCATCCTCCAAATTGGCAAGGCCAGTTTATATGAGATCTGATTTTACATACCATTTAATTAATTAAATCCCATCAACACAATCACCTTCCCCATGTACAGTATTTAGGGTGGTGACTGCTTTTGGAAGTGCTACCAAGATGGCACCCAGGGACCTGGGAACCACATGTAATAGGACAGCCTTAATCGCTCCTGGCCTTCCGGAAGAACCTGAAGACTTGGCTCTGCCGTCTCGCTTGGGATGGGAAGGGAAGTAATTATTCTTGGGGGTGGCTGGCACCTTAGAGCTCTCCTCACAGAATTAGATCTTTATGGCCACTTGGTTTTATACTTATTTTATATTTATATTTGGTGAATTGTATATGTATATTTTAGATGTTTTTATATGTATCTTTTTAATATGGTTCTTATTGTAAACCGCCCAGAGTTCCCCTTTTCTGGGGGAGATGGGCAGTGGCAAAATTTGAATTATAAATAAATAAATAAACAAACTAAAAAAACCCTCATCTTCATCCAACTGTTCAGCTACAGCTGACCTTCACTCATACAAGATCTTCCTGATCCCAGAGTGGTGATTCTTTCCCCCTTGCCTTTAAAAGTGGGCGGTGCCACCACATCTTCTCTCTTTTATCTGAACCACCGTTCTTGGCTTTTGCTCATGTTTCCTGAGCAGCAGAAAGGGAGGAACCCTGCACATCTTCCAGAAAGCTACAAGCAGCCCAGTTTGGCCAGCTCAGCGTCCTCCTTCTGTGAAACCATTTTCACCTACTGTACCCATGAGCAAAGAGTAGGAGAAAATAAGATGCTTATTGGCTGTGCCAGGCAGTGGAAAAGTTAGTAGAGCTGGCAAAGAGAGAGTCGAACATCTTATAACCAATTGGTCTGGCAGAACAGTCCCCTTTCTGCTGTTGCCCAACCACATTGTAAGCTTGAGAAGAGGAGGTTTAATCCACAATCTTCCCACCTTTCCACTGCTTAGGAAACAGCTGAGTAGCAATGTGAAGGCAAAGCACCATTAGATGCTGCTACCTCAGACTCTCTGGGAAAGGCCTTGGGAGAATGGGCCAAAAAACACTGCCTAGGGAACGATCAGTTAAGAGGCAGCATAGCCCCCAGCTGGATAGTGGGTGGGGCAAGAGGCTCAGAAAGGACCCTCCCTAGTTTCTCGGGCTGTAAAGGAGACAAGGGGAGATTTGTACTTTCAGACTTGCAAGATTCTGTTAATGGAGCCTTACAATAAAGTAGAATTAGCTCACCTGGTCATGTTTCCTGTCTGGTCTACCTAGTAAGGCTGACAGACTTGTCTCCATTTTTTACTGCTCATTTGTAAATCCCCGATTTTTTTCACCCAAGATTTATTCATTGCAATCCTTCTGAAGGAAATTATACAGTACTGGCAACAGAAGTGGGCAACTAGCAAAAGGAGTAACTTTTAGCCCCGTCAACTGGCCAAGTAGTACCTACTTGCAAACCGAGGTTCTTGGGCAAAAGTTATGTGATCTAAAATGGACTAAAAGTTGTTCTGGCCTTTTTTCCTCCATCCTCTCCTTCCTAGTTGGGTTGTGACTGTAAAATGCTTTCACCATAAAGTGATGTGTAAAGGCCTGAAGTAATAACAAGAGCCTTGAACTAACAAAGATTTTACAGTTGATTACATTTATGGTTTCTCTGTGAGTCATCTTAGCTTTCAAAGATTTGTCATCACTTATCTATGGACTCATTTTTTAAAACATATAGATTGCTTTTTGGAATGGCCACCTGATCTCAAAATGTGTCTCAATGGGCCATTTAGATGGGGGCAGGGGGGCTTCCTTTCCCTCCTTATGTCATGTCCTCTCCTCTCAGTTAGGACCAGCCAACAATTTTGTGGCCGGGACTGAGTCTGTATCATTTTTTTTAAATCAGTAGTCTATGGCCAATGGAGTGGAAGAGAGGACATTTTCAGCCCATTTTGTGGCTGTGGATTTAGGTTGGAATTAAAGTCTTAAGGCAGTGTCCTCTCAGCACATGGCACTATTCTGTGTTTGTGATAAATGGCTTCCTTTTTTAGGCAGCTCGATAAGCAGATGACTGCACTTTGGACATGGAAAATCTTCAGGTCTCCTTTCTTACCTTAAACCCATGACATGTAGAGGCTCATCAGCAATTCTCCTTATTTTCAGGAGAGAAGTGGCAGAGCCCCATGGGAGATATTATACATTGCCCTAAGCTCAGGGTGGAGGAGTTACTGGAAGGAGAAGGGCTGCCAAGGAAACTTTACCCAGATCAATCCACTGAAATGAATGACTTCCAGATCTAAGTTTATGAATTCTTCTACACCTCTACATGTGTTGGGCCTACATCTCCCAGAATTCCCCCCCCCCACTGGGAATTCTGGGACTAGGAACCCCACAGATTTGAAGAACACCAGGTTTGGGGAAGGCTGTTCCACAGCAAAAGTCCATGTTGCTGAGGAGAAATCAAGGTTGCTTCCTTTTAGCTACAAAAAGGTCATTTATCATGGGGACTAGGCTATATTTGACTTGTGAAGCAATGTCAGTTTTTACAGGCTGAATCCCTTGGCTAATAGCCAGGAGCGATGTGTAATATTTTAGCCACACTGTTGTTACTTAATCCTTCCCTAATCTGAAATTTGCGCAATGGGGGCAAAAAAAAAAAAATTACACAGAGCCACTGAATATCGCATTAAATGCCAAACTTGGTTGTTGTTGTTGTTGTAACAGATGACTGGAAATGTAGTTTCTTGGAAATCAAGACTTTTTTTGTAATGGAAATTGATGGACTGGTCAATAGTATTTTTAGTCCTGTTTTCCTGTCCTGGAAAACCTTGGTATGAAGGCGTCCTCTAAAGTTCAAAGTGGCTATAAACTTTCCCACTAATCTGGAACTTTCAGACCCCACCCTGACTCAAAAACTACAGAATGGGATTCATATGTTTAACTATTATTTTTTCTCCACACATCCATCATTCCATGCCTTCTCTCCCTCTTCCCTACTTTCCTCTTCTCCTAAAAAAGCTTAAGCACATAATAGCCCATTTTCCCCATCTTTTGTTACGAAGCTTAGAAAATGAGAAAAGGGAAAAAAAAGAAAAATACCAACTTGAAATTTATTTGAATATTACAAGAGAACACAGTCTAAATTAATAAGACAAAAGCAGTACATCCCATGTCTCGCCTAAAAGGAAGGAAAAAATATAGAAAAGGGGGAAAAGAAAAGGGAAAGAAAAATGGGAGGGAAACCCACAGGAAATGTGTAATCAGAGGCCAACTTACTCTACAAAATGAGTGTGCATTATTTGAACGCTGTCTTTAAGAACTTAACAGGAAGTTTTCTTTTCCTTACCTGCCACTTTCGGGAGCCATCAATCATTAGCAGTTAAGATCTTCAATTTTAGTTGGCACATACTAACCGAGAAGGAGTTTGTTTTGTTTGTTTATTTATTTATCGTATCTATACCCCGCCTATCCCCTCCCTAACAGAGGACTCTAGGCGGCTTACATACATATATATATTTCATTAACATCATACATATACAATTTCATTTTAAATCGCGCGCTAAGGAAAGGGGTAAGGGAACCGACTCTTCCATGGCTTGGACTACAAGCCCCACAATGCGTCGGAGCCAGCTGCTGACGTCCTGTAAATGAAACTGCTTCTTTTCTGGGATCCGTCATTGCCGCCGCCATTCCAGGGATCTTCCGATTCGGTGGCCGACTCCCCGACAGGACGCCAGCATATTCTCCCACTTAAGGTGGTACCCATTTATCTACTTGCAAAGCTTTCGAACTGTTGGGTTGACAGGAGCTGGGACTAGCAATGAGAGCTCACCTCGTTGCGCGGGGATTCGAACTGCCAACCTTCCGATCGGCAGTCTACAGCTCAGAGGTTTAACCCGCTGAGCCACCGCGTCCCTTTCCGAGTTCCATGGAAGGTTAGATTATGGGACCTCTGTGGATGAAAGCCAAAATCCAGCAAGGATGCATTGCTAGGGTTACCAGATCTGGGCTGCAAAAATTCAGAAGACCACTAGATGGCAACCAAGAAGCACAATATGCTGTCATCTAGTTGTCATCCAGAGTTTTGCAACTTACAGTAGATATGATAGCCCTATGCATTACCTTTATGATCTGCTTGGATAAATGGTTTTCCATGCCTATTTGATATTTATACCCAGTAAGTTTTATTGACTGTCCAGTTAGTGTCCGGTATCTAGATGTCCCTGGCTAATCTTACGCAGGATTGGACTTGGTTAGTACTTGGATGGAGGACGATCTAGGAAGTCCAGAGATGCTGGCTAGAGTGGGGAATTGAAAAAGCATCCTGAAAAAAGGCAGTGACAACTGCTTGCATACCGTGTGCACGAAACCTGCATGGACGTGTTCATTTAAGGCAGAGCTTTCCAAACTGTGTGTCAGGACACGTTAGTGTGTCGGCTGCAGTGTCTGGGTGTGTCCTGGCTGCTGCTGCCTCCGAGCCCTGCCAGGATTCCGCGCAGGTCCTAGTGCCTACCTTGTGCCCTGCTGTAAGAGTGCGTCGCGAAATGATGCCCTGCTGTAAGAGTGTGTCACGAAATGATGCATGTCTAAAAAGTGTCTCACCAACATGAAAAGTTTGGAAAGCTCTGATTTAAGGTAACAGGAGCTGAGCTCAAGGTGAGGAAAACTTTTTCAAAGTTTCACAAGGACATTTCTTGCACAATGATTTCACAGTAAACTTCCATCTTGCAATTTATGGAATGCGGAGTCCAAGCACCACCATATTTGATTTCTAAGTGCCCTGTGCTTTCCCATCAGTTTTTATTGTCCACAATGAATGACTATGGAAAGACAGAATACCTCAATAATTCCTTATGATTGGGTATACTATGAGATTTCCATCTAGAAGTCCCCTTGATTTGAGGAAACTGAAATAGAAGCCTCAGTTGGTGGGGACTTCCTGAAGGAAAAAATAATACATGTTATCTATATATTAATGCATAGGGCTACCAAGAATAAAGATATTTAATTAGGTACTCATTGGACTTTTAACCAATTCTCTGGTTGATTAAGCAACTTGAACAGGAGTGTCAAAAGGGATTTGCAAAGCTTGCATTGGTAATTGGCTCAGTGAGAAATCCAAGTTGATGTGAAGGCAGCAATGTTGCTTCCTGAAGGGCAGAAATGTAACATCATGTAATGGGTTATCTCTATATTTAGGTGCAAGAGATGTGCAGGTATAAAATACACCATCCTACCCATCTCAGAGATTCTCTCTACAGTTGTGTTCTGATTAAAGAAATACTGGTTGATCAACTACGTGTTTTATTGGATTCAATTATGCTGTTGTATTGTGTAAGAACAATAACAAAAAGGTGTTTTTACTTATTTTTTACATGGCTGATATTTGTGTCAGAATAGACCAAGCATGTTTAACCTGGTGACCTTCAGATGTGCTAGGAATACAATTCTCAGAATTGCCAACCAGCATGTCTATTGGGAATTCCAGTAATTATAGTTCAGCACTTTTGGAGGAGAACATGCTGGAGAAGATTGACACCAACCATATTTGGAGGGATTTCTTGCTCTCTTTAGGAACTAAAGCAGCTTTCCCATCTTGGTACCTTCCAGTTGTGCTGGGACTGTAGCTTTCAAAATGCTCAGCCAATATGACATGCTGAGTGGGAGTACTGGGAGTTGTAGTTCCAACACGTCTGGAGATTAGCAGATCAAGGAAGGCTGTGCTAAAGAAGGGCAAGCTAGACAGAAATTCCTAAGGAAGTAGGACAGAAGATACAAGATCCTGAAAAAGTACGAAAAGTACACTTCTCATGATAAGGGGAGGGACCGCTGGAAGAATATGGGGGGGGGGAAGAATAATTCTCAGGAATGCAACCAAGAGAAAGTCAAAAGGAAAAATATGAGCAGGTAAGGAAAGCTGAGAGTAGGTGGGCAAGAGATATTTCATGTTCTAGAATTGAAGAAACACAGAAGTTCATACATTGATTTGAAGTAAACTGCAAAATCTTGGTCTGCAAATCTCTAAATTCATACGTATAATTATAAATATAGCCCATTCCCAAATGTTATTTTGAGCTTCTGCAGGACGTGACTGTTTCAGGTACAAACGCTACGACTTAAAGTGCAAGGCCATCTCAAAAATATATGTTTTCCTGCTGCCATAAAACATCAGAACCCAGACAGCCTCCAGAATATATGCGGTTCCGATTCGCCTTCAAGAAATCTAAAACGTCAACTTTTTAAAGTCAACCCATTGATTTCAGTAGATTAATGTAGGCAAATTCAAGGGGTCTACAAGGGATTTTGCATTAAGTTATCTAAGGAGAGTGTCCAAGTCCCTGGTGACATGTAACCTCACCTCTTCTCTCGAACTGGAAATTAATCTCTCAGTAATTCAGTGGAGTTGCATCAAGAATCCCATGCCACCTAAATTAAATGAGCCCTGGGCCATATTCCATTGCTGTGTGAGAAGAAACTCACCGTTAGCCTGTGAGTAAATCCAGTCACCAGAAATGCCTCCCTGTTGGGCAAAGGCATAAGGTATGCAAAGAATGCACTTGTCTCTGCAACACCAGCACCCTGGGAGAAGTGTTACATCTTGCTCTCTGAATTCTATTTATTTTTGGTCTTCTGTAGATGGCTTGCAGTTGTTAGGAACATGATTGCTTCACGCAGTTATGCTAATGTTTGCACTTCACAGAACGTAATTGATATTCCAGCCGCTTCCATGCCAAATATGGAAGCAGAATCCTGCAGATCAGCCTTGTTTTGTTCCTCCATACTGTAAATAAAAGGAAGAGTCCAGTTGCCTTACAAAAAATTAAAAGTCATTTATTTTGCAATTGAAAAAAAAATAACTCTCCAACATCCCTCCCCTCTTTTCCTTAAAAATTATAGCTGTGTAGCCAAAGGGCAATAATTGGATTTCATGCAGTGAGCAAATGTTTTTCAGGTTCGGCAAACCCTAAACTTACAGCCTGTTCTGTAATCGTGTTAAGCTGATATATTTGAACTTAAGGCTACTGGTGTCATTGAAATCCATGGAACAAGCTAATGCTGTGCCAAAAATCTGTCTTCCCCTTTCTCCCAACTTTTTCCCTTGAGAAAGCAGGTGCTACCACATTCTCAGAATGCTTCAGAACTTCTTCAGGCGGTGTTTTGGAGTTCACTTGATTCTGCAGACGTGGTGGAAGATGATGGAGCTTTGTTCCCCTTCGTTTCAATTCTACATTTCTCCAATTCTCTGCAGCTGACCTGGCTGTTCGCTAAAAATGTGTCCTAGACAGAGCTCCCCCAGGATGGTCTTCCAGGAGTTTTAACCAAAGCCTGAGAATCTAGGGAGGATGTTGGCTGCTGGAATTATCGTTTTCCTTTAAACAACAAGACATCCATACCCAGAGACAGCTCCCCACCACCACCACCATCTCACTGCCTATCAAAGCCCATCCTGAGAACGAGTGACATTCTCTTAATATTCTTTTCCATCACACTAAATAAGAAAGGCTAGGGGGGAATTGTCTGTAGCTTGAATCATGTCAACTGGATTTCTATTTTCTCAGTGGAAACGTTTCGCTCCTTATCCAAGGAGCTTCTTCAGTCTGAGCAAAGTTGGTAAGGGAATCCTAAATATGTTTCTAGGTAGCTGTGTGACCTTACACCTGGGGTCATGGTTATTTTTGAGATGTTTGTTTCTAAGTCCCTTTATCATCTAAAGGAGGATCGTTAAGATTACCTTGCTGTTGTTGAGATTGCGAAATGGTCTTAATCTTCCTAGGCACAGAAGACAAAGCAGGAAGGAAGATAGGGGAAAGGTTATGCCTGAGGCCCCCACCTCTATTCAAGGAAGGATTTTCCAAGTTGGCATAAATGGATTCCTTGACCCCCTCTCAAACCACCTATCTTCTCTGTCTAAAATGTGAACATTAATGTCCTCAAATGAGTGTCCTTTTTCCTTTAAATGAAGATAAACTGCTGACTCTGGTCCTGTGGTGTTAACACAGTCCTGTTTTTTAGAGTCCTCTGTTAGGGAGGGGATAGGCGGGGTATAGATATGATAAATAAATAAATAAACAAACAAACAAACAAAACAAACTCCTTCTCGGTTAGTATGTGCCAACTAAAATTGAAGATCTTAACTGCTAATGATTGATGGCTCCCGAAAGTGGCAGGTAAGGAAAAGAAAACTTCCTGTTAACACCACAGGACCAGACGGCGGCGCGCAAAGACCAAAAGCGGCAGCAGCGCTTCCGGGTTTTTGTGCGCTACCACAATGGCGGTGCTTCCGGGTTTTCCCGCAGCGACACACCAATGGCGGTGCGCAAAAACCGAAAGCGGCAGCAGCGCTTCCGGGTTTTTGCACGCTGCCGCAACAGCGACACTTCCGGGTTTTCCCGCGGCGACACACCAACGGCGGTTGGTGTGTCGCCGCGGGAAAACTTTGGAAAGCCCTGATCTAAGATATAGTATGCACTGAACTGTGAGAGTAATCTAATCAATCTCCATAGGTAGTTTGCATATGTATACAAATAGCAAGATAACTTTAGGGAAGTAATTTGAGATATGATGGTGCTGGAGATCCATTCAGCAAGTTCATGGAAACTATGCTTGCTCTGTGTGGCAACATCCTCAGAATAGCAAATGAAGGTGCAGCTAAGGTAAAAGCGTTCTTTCTGTTGTTTGATTAGCACACTCCCATTTTCTTCGCCTTCTCCAGAGCCACGTTTCCTAAAGAAAACAGCTAGGAAAAATTAACCAACTTTCTTCAAGTATTTATTTAATTATTGTCATTTTATTTCACCCCAAACTGACAAATGACTTCTCCCAGGAGTTTCATATGGATGTTTTATGGGACCTCACAGGTGAAAACTCCCCCCCCCTTTTTTTTTTTTGCTATCTGCAGTTTTTTTGGCCCCTACCAGGGTAGCTCGGGCACGGTGCCCCGGGGTGGAAAATCTCCACGCCGATCAGCTGTGCGACGGGGAGGCGGAGGCGTGCCCGAGCTATCCTGGTAGGGGTCGAAAAAACTGTGGAGAGCAAAAGTGGGGGGGGGGGGGAAATCCACCCCGCGCCCCACTGGGGTGCCCCTTCGAAAGGGTAGGCTCCGAGGACCCTGAAAATGCCCTCGGTGCCACGAAAAAACACTGCACTGAGCAGCAGGGAGGCGAAAAGCGAGGGAAGGCTGATTGGCGGGGGTGGTCCTCCGCCCGCCTCCACCCTTCTTTGCCGCACGCTGATAGGTGGGGGTGTTTCCCCTTCCGGGCCCCCACCAATCAGCTGCTCCGGCTCACCCTGCGGCCCACTTCCTAACAGCCTGCGGACCACAGGTTGCCGAGCCCTGTTCTATGGGACCTCACAGGTGAAAACTCACCAGAGATACTGTACCTCTCCTCTCATCCTGCCCCTGAGTGGTACTGCCCATTCAGGGAGGGGCTAAAGTGTCCCCCAACTCCCAACCCTCATAGGCAGCCCAGGAAGATACCATGGTCAATAGTATCAAATGCCACTGAGAGATCCAACAGGACCAAGAGAGGTGCATTCCCCCATCCAGATCTCAACAAAAGTCATCAGTCAGAGAAACCAAGGCCTTTTTTTGTCCCATGACCGGGTCTGAATCCACATTGAATGGATTACATTTCTAAATTGCTAACTCCAGCAAACTAATGAGGACGAAACAAGGATGGCATGTTTTGACGGCATTCTTTCCTCTTGTTAAATTTAATCCCTGTTTTGGTGAGGATGTTTTAACTGGTTGGGCCATCTTGTGAAAAGAAGCCACATTAGATATAGGGGTGTCCAGGGAGCTCAAAACAGTCAGGACCATGCAATCAAAGTTCTCCTCCCTTTTTATGTTATGTGCAATTAGATACATGTTCTCTATTTGCACATCAAGATTAACTGGGCCTGGTGGACGGAGAAGGATGTAAGTGTGTGATGCAAACTCCCAAACAGACCCAGTCTCCTTTGTAATTAAAGTAACTTGCCCATCTGCCTCCCACCATGTCAAGAGATGTGTTTGTAGGATCAGAGGCTTTCATCAGAATGATGAAACAGCAACATGCACCTTCGTCTCACAAGCCCTTTCATACATTTGTGTGAAGTCACAACCCTAGCACATAAAAAGAGCCAGAGCTTGAGAGGCAATGACACAACACCACTTTTCTCAGTTGGCCTCCCTGAGGATGCCTCTTTGCTTCAGGGTTAATTGTTCCTCCCAACGTTTATGATTTAAATGACTTCCTAGAGAGGTTTCACAAAAATGGCCCTCTCTAAGAAGTTTATCTCAGCGACTGCCCCGATTTTCTCGTACTCCTCCTATGGCTGCATAGGGAGTGAAAAAAGGGCTTGGGGGCGATAAGACCCCCATAAAACAGTGGTGCCAATTTCAATCACACTACTGTGGCTTTTTTCACTTCAGAGGAGGAAAGGGGGATGGGGCAAATAACTAGAAGTGGGACCGGAAGCAACAGTGCTGGTGCCAGCTGGGTGGACTGTAAAAGTGGGTAGGCCTAGCCATTCCGTATCATGCATGAAAATGAGATGGGATGGCTGGGTCCGTATTTGGGCAGCAGCACAGAGTGGCCAAACATCTGACTCTTCAAGGGGCAGGTCTCTTTTTGACTGGCAAGGACCTGGCAGGGGAAAAAATTGCAGCACAAATGAAATCTATCAGCTGAATAAATCCATGCATCGCTTCACTCGTTGACTGAGCTCATCTGGCAGCAGGACTGGAGGTGGTATGATATATCCCAGATGACGATTGGCTTGCTGGACATCAGTTGTAGTAGAGGCAGCCTTCCTATAATTTGCCTTTACAATCCACCTACAGAAAAAGCTCTTGCGTACTCCCTAGCTGAGAAGGTTGGTGTGTAGACCGGGAAGCTGGCTGAGAAGAAAGCCTTGGACAAACACTCCTGCTCACCCACTAACCAATTAGAGTAGGAATAGGCAAGATGACACCCTTTGGCACAAACATACTTGCAAACAGCTCCCATGATCCTGAAGACTAATTTTGTTTGTTAATCTGGGTGTTGTGAGTTGGGGGATTCCAGCTTACATATGACAACCACTAATGGGAGGAGGACCATCGAATTAACAGGACCAGAGCAAGTCTGGGGGGAGAGGGAAGAAGTTTTGTTGTTGTTGTTCAGTCGTTAAGTCATGTCCGACTCTTCGTGACCCCATGGACCATAGCACGCCAGGCCTTCCTGTCCTCCACTGCTTCCCGGAGTTTACTCAAATTCATGTTCATCACATCGGTGATGCTATCTAACCATCTCATCCTCTGCCGTCCCCTTCTCCTTTTGCCTTCAGTCTTTCCCAGCATCAGGGTCTTTTCCAGTGAGTCCTCTCTTTGCATTAGGTGGCCAAAGTATTTGAGCTTCAGCTTCAGTATCTGTCCTTCCAATGAGAAGTCAGGGTTCATTTCCTTTAGGATTGACTGATTTGACCTCCTTGCAATCCAAGGGACTCTTAAGAGTCTTCTCCAGCACCACAGTTCGAAAGCATCAATGCTTTGGCGCTCAGCCTTCCTTATGGTCCAACTCTCACAGCCATACATTACTACTGGGAAAACCATAGCTTTGATTATACGGACCTTTGTCGGCAAGGTGATGTCTCTGCTTTTTAATATGCTGTCTAGATTTGCCATAGCTTTACTGCTGCCTTATCTTCAAATAAGAACTATGCTTCATTGCCCCAGGAGGTGGGGGAGATGATGTTCTGTCCTGGAGACTATGAAGGTCTGAGGAAAATAAGTCCAATGGAACCCAAGCAACGTGGAACTGCTGTCTGTACACTGTGGGTTCTCCTTTGGTGTTAGTGTCATCATCCTTGGATGGACAGGCACTACCCATCCAGCAGCAGGTTTATAATTGGGGGTGGGGAAAATGGTGGGGAACGTCTTTCTGGATTCGCAGCTCCTGCTTGAACAGCATGGAGCCCATGGTTAGGGGGCTTTTGCCCAGCTGCATCCTTTCTTGGTGCAAGAGGTCCTAGCGACTGTAACTCAGGCTCTCATCACCACCCGCATAGATTACCGCAATGTGCTTTGCATGGGGCTGCCTCCAAAGACTACCAGGAAGTTAGAACTAATCCAGAATGATGGGAGCATATTACACCTGGTTACCAGGTCAGTTCAATTTAAGTTGTGTCAATTATACAGCTCTGGGATACCTCTGAGACCCGACTAGATTCCACCTGGCCTGCTAGATCATACAGGGAGAGACTCCTTGTTGGCCCAGAGTTCCGGGGGTGGGGGCAAAGTAGTACATTTATTTATTTATTTATTTATTTATCAATCAATCAATCAAACTTCTATCACCGCCCATCTCCCTCCACCGGAGGGACTCTGGGTGGTTTACAACAAAATAATAAAAACAAGAAGTATAAAAATGCAGCACCAAAGCAATGGAATGGGAATCCTCTGAGATCAGATTGACCCCTCCCTAGCAGCTTTAGAAAGTTATTAAAAATGGATCTTTTTTGGAAAACTTTTGAATAACATCACCTACACCTCTTGTTGTTGTTATTTTTCTCTCCTCCTTCCAGTTTTGATTTTGCAATTTGGGTTGTGTGTTGTTTTAACTCTGTCCTATTTGTTTTTACAGGGAGATTGTTAAGTGCCAAGAGTTGTGAGATTGTGGCGGGATCAAAAATGAAGGAACGAGGAAATCACACCAGGCTTCAAAGGAGGCGAACAATTCGTTATGAAACCAGATTTATTAAAGTTTTTTTGTACAGGAATTTTACAACTTTGTCATGATAATTCTCAAAATATGTACATATTTACAGATTTTCAACAGTGTTATTAACTTTCCACCTACCAAAATATACAGATTTATAGGCAGGTCCAAAGATATTTAAAAAACAACAACTGTATCACAGATACAAATATATTAAAGCAATCACAAGAGCTTTAGTGCAATTAAGGTCAAAACTCTTCACCTCTAATTATCTTGATTTATCAAGTTAGTATTGCCAGCCATAATTCACATTTAATCTGCTCTTTGCTAACTCGGGTTTGTTTAGGGTACACACACACGTTATTAAACTAGAAAAATAGAACTCAGTGACAAAACACCGCATGGGACGTACACAAGAGATGAAGCACACTGAATCTTGGGAGCCCTTTTTTGGCAACAGCCTTGAAATAGTGTCGTGAGGTTTTAAAACCTCACCCAAACTATTGCTTTTTCAGCTTTCCTTATAAGGAGCGGTGGCTATTCCAGTCACTGCATGCTGCTCACTATCCCCAATGGCTTCATAGAAATACGTTTTCCACTGTACCTTGAAAGACAAAGCTACATAAGTCTGCAGTACATTCCTACCCCAGAGGTGAAGCATCTAAGGCAATGTTTCTCAACCTTGGCAACTTTAAGATGTGTGGACTTCAACTCCCATCACAAGCTTCTTTCATTTGCCTTCCTGGATGAGCTGCAACTCAGAAACAAGGGCCTATTTTACACCAACTGGACTTGACACCGATGTCAAGGACTTCATTATCCCACTCAGGAAGCTAATGCTTATGCCAAGTGTATTAATTATGGACCACAAATTAAAATAAGACAATCTCTTACTGCCAGAAAGACACAAAAATGCAGAAGACAAAAGGAAGAAGAGTTTTCCGGAGGCAGATTAGAGTTGGCAGAGTCACAGAAAAACATGTTGGTATTGCTTCCTGGTTTAGCTAATGGGCAAGGGAAGAACAGAGGGAGCCAGCGCATTGCATCACCCGTTTGAGCAAAAAGCAAAAACACAACCGCGTTTCAGTCTACACAACGAGATAGGGCTTATCTTGGCCTCTCAGGTTAGGCCGCTCCACCCTTGGCTGATGTGTTTTGGTATTTGGATATTGATGCTGCTTAGAGAGCAACACCCAGTTACACAGATACAAGAGAACCAACCAAGGTCAGAAACGGGCCCTTTCAGATGACTTCTTGGGAAGTATGCTTCAAATTGGACTGCTTCAAGTAACATTCGGCACCCAAGAACAAGAGTGAGCTTTGAAAGTGCATCTGCAAAGGCTGGATTCTCCTGACTTGCACGGATCGGAGCGACCTCTTGGATTAGCAAACTTGGGGGGACAATGACAAAACCAGGGTCTCGGGCAGAAGTCTCCCCCCCTTGTTTCATGGGGCCCTTGTTGCTGGAGGTGCCAGGGGGCGAGAGCGACATCTTGACAGGCACACACAGCTCCTCCCTTCGCGGACACTGTACTTAAGACACCAACCTAAACAGTGCATCATTGTCAAGTCACATGCACACCCACATCTGTTTGACTGCTGAGTCATGCCTGGAAGAAGTGGAAAGTGGCTTCACCTTTTCTACGAAATACCTGTAATGCACTCAGGGCATATTTTTGTTTGCTTTAAGGATTAAGGATCAAATGGATATTCAGGAATGTAGCTGCAAATGTGACAGTTAGCTAACTGCTTTGCGGGATGGGGCCTGAGGGACACCTGTTCTTTGCATCCCATCAAAAACAGCACGGAGAGATCCCGCTCAGATCACATGGAAGCCATTTTAATAGGTCTACTGGGGATGATATGCATGGAGAAAGAGTGGTGTTTTCCCTGAAGCCAGGGATGTTTGTTTTAATGGTTCTGGCCTTTTAGTGAAAATAACTGAAAGCTGAACGAGTCTGAAACCTTTGGGACTGGTAGCAATGCAAGGTCCTGTATCTGTAAAAGCTCTCCAAGTGAGGCAGAGGAGGTCTAAAACTCCCCCAAAGTGTCCAAGCCCCTGTACTCAAACTCAAGGCCACTCAACGCCAGATGCCAAGACTCTGCAGGTCAGAGCAACCAAGATTAGCTACCGGATCTGTCCATCCTAAGCCTTCAGCTACATCTCTGTTGAAAGGCTAAACAGCAGCTTTAAATCTGGATTAACCAAGTTGGGTTGCAAACTGCAAATCCAGCTGTTCAGAAGCTAAAGCCCCGAAAGTCAACACGTTTCGCAAGATTAGGATGCACAGCCTGATCTAGGTGGCTGCCTTGAAGGTTGAAACATTCAAGTTGGTTATGAGCTGACTAGTCTAAGAAACCAGCAAAACAACTGGAGAACTCTGGGCAGAAAGGTATGATAGCCACATGAGAAAAAAGAATTATTAGAAATCAATGTCAGACTCGTATTCCCCACCCCCGTTTTTTTTTTTTTTTAAAATGTGCCACCCCATCCTTCCAGCACTGTGATTATCACCCGTCCTGCCTGGCATCGTAAGCACTACAACTGCATCTCACTCTTACATCACCAGCAAAAAGGTTCTGTAATCAAAGGCCAGCTGGCAGTCCCGTCATTTCCATGATGGATGAGAGGCAGAGAATCCTCTGGCACATCTGCCATTGCTGTAACAGTGTGAACTGGGCAGCAAAGCCAGACCATGCAAAGCTGAGCACCCACATAGAGCTCAGAGCTCTTCTATTAAGGAGAAGAAAAGAAGGAAGCCAACAGAGGCTGCAATACTTATATCGCGAATTCCAGATAAAGCTATCTGACTTTCCAACGAAATCCAACATTAGCCTCCCCCTGCTCCAGATTCTCGTTCAAAAGTTCAGCACGCGTGCACCAGATGGCAGTCCCACAGACATCAAGGGAGAATCCCTAGATGCAGCAACCCAAGACTGCAATCTGCCTGGAAGCTTTTATGGATCTGGGAGAATATCCAGGCCTTCCGCCTGTGGGATAAGTGCATTTTAGATCTCGACTGTCCTGAGCACAGGAAGGCTTTTGGAAAGCTATGCATTTACAAGATGAACACACACGTGCACCGACACAAAACAGACGCAAAACGCTGTACGCAAGAGTGACGTCTCTCGTCCCCGAGGCAAAGTACGTAGGTACAGCTAGCAAAAGAAGAAGCTCATGTCATCGTCCTCTTTCAGTTGCTCTGGAACAACTTGATCAGAGATTCGTACATCCTGGTCGGCGTACCCAGATTCCAAAACGGCATCAAACCAAGGATGGAGCAAGATTTCAGGAGCGGTGAGTCTTTCAGAGGGTTCTCGCCTAAGAAGGCTGCGGATGAGGCAGCGCGCTTTCGGAGATATGTGGTCAGGGATGCAGAACTGTCCACGTCGGATTTTGGAAAACAGGGCAGTAGGGTCTGAGTCATGGAAGGGATACCGTCCCACTAAGAGAGTGTACAGCATCACACCTAAGCTCCAAACATCAGCTGACTTTCCAGAGTAGGTTCCCGTTGTGTTTAAGATTTCTGGACTGACATATGCCGGACAGCCGTGTTTGTCTGACAATGCATCGTCCTCCCCTTTCATGATGTGAGTATCTTCCAAGCTTTCGAGTCTCAGCTGCATCCTGGAGAACGGAAAAGGCCAACACATGAGTTATAATGCCAACGGTACTCAGAGAAGTAAAGGTCATGCTCACACACACACATGCAGCAGAGCACATCCAGACTTCTTTCCTGCACAAATGTTAGCAACCTGTATGTCAAAGCTTCTACATAGGGTTAATCTGCAGAGATTATAAGGTAAGGCACGTGCCACGGAGAAGGGTTTACAAAAGTTCATCAGCCATTCCCTTCTCAAGGACACAGTCACTTTCATTACGAGTGAGCCATTGTAGATCAAATGCCACAGTCAAAATGCTTGGGACCATGGCTTTGGAACCGGAATGGCTTGCACACTGGGGCCTTGAAGCATTAAACAAATGGAGATCATGTGCCAAAGGGTAAAAATGCATTTCTTCCAATTCAATAACACAATATTACAATGCAGGTAGGAGTATAAATTAGCTATCTTGTACTTCCTTCAGAATCACAACCCCTTAAAAATCACAGCAAGGACTTCCGTGCATGAATGGACCACAGCAGAACCAGTATCCAGTGAACAACTATTCTCAATGGGTTGTCAGTCATAAAAGGAGAAAGGAGTCAAGCAAATGACATGCGCATATGAGAGACTCCATTACAGCAGAGTCACATTCACAGGGTAATGGTCTTGGATGAAAGCCAGTTTTGTCTTGGTGACGTCAAGCCTTAGGTCAAGCCTTAACTCGTTGATGGATTGCAGCCAAAACCTACATCCCTTTTGTTCCTGAAATAGTTGTAACTCTCTACTTCGGTTATACAACACCCCCCCCAATACGCACACACACAGAGTGGCCTTGTAGGTTACACAGCTTTTGTGCAGAATTCTCTTCCCAAAACCTTGCACTGCTCTTACATTTGTCGATTAAATATTTTCCAGCTTCTGTCAGTGTGGTGTGCCACCTTCCTTACAGCTTTTGCTGGCCCAACTCCTTGCTGTGACCTTCCTCCCCCAACCAAGATTCTTCTCCCTTCCCCCTGTCCTAGCTGGTTCTGCAAATGGAAAATATGAGTCAGATTGTCCTACCTGCTCTCCAACCGACTGGTGGGATCCAAATTTCACACCTGTGCTTACTAGGCTGACATCTTGCCCAACATTGCTTAACCCCCTGGTTACCAAATGGGCGGCATACAACATCGCAATTACTAAGTTTCTATATTAGCAGCCCTGAGAGTGATCTGCTATTTCAGCAAATGATTCAGTTTATCAGAGGCAGCCAAACACACAACCGTTTCCCGTCAAGGAGAAGCAGTTGCTGTTTTTATAGGTCAACATGTACTTTCTGATGGACTGCCCTCCAGCCCAGCCCTGCTCATTGCCAAAGGGCCATCGTTTTGCTCCAGACTTTCAACCTTGACTTAGATCGACTGATCCGCACAGGCACGTTCACCCCTTGATTATATATGTTGAGCACCCAATGCCTCAAAGTTACGAAGTGACCTAACGGCATGGAAAACACGGAGCAGGAGGACAGCTCAGAAGCTTAATCTATGGCGCAGAATCCCAGCAACCCATCTCACTTCTCCCTGTGAGAGCTTTCATTCAGCAATCTCTTTGTTCCAGTTGTCACTCTCCGTGCCCACATTCACGTGCTAAAGCAGGGCATTTAACAAGGCGGCCTGGTTTTCACAACATACTCTCCCATAACAGGTGGGCTCACATATCTTGGCTAGCCGAAAAAGAAATCAACTAGATTTGCACAACATGTGAATACAGTTACTATGAGCATCATGCATCAGAGCGGATGGAAGCACCTTTTCAAAAACATCATAATATCCCACTGCTCTGCTCACAAGAGGAGCCCAGTCTGCACCGCACACTGTTTGCATCTGCTTCTTCATCCACCCCAGCTCCTTCACTTCACTTCACTTCACTTCGCCAGCTTTTTGCTCCATGTTCTCAGCAATTATTTGTAACTCCTCTTGGCCTAAAGCAGACACCAAACTTGTGCCAATGCACCTGAACCTCTATTTACTTATTTATCATGTTAAAGCTGGACTAGGTAAAGGTAAAGGTTCCCCCCGCACATTTGTGCAGTCGTGTCCGACTCTAGGGGCCGGTGCTCATCTCCGTTTGTTAGCCGAAGAGCCAGCGTTGTCCGAAGACGCTTCCACGGTCATGTGGCCGCATGACACACGCGGAACGCTGTTACCTACCCACCAAAGTGGTACCTATTCATCTACTTACATTTGCATGCTTTCGAACTGCTAAGTTGGCAAGAGCTGGAGCGAGTGCGGGAGCTCACTCTGCACGCAGGGCTAGGGATTTGAACCTCCGAACTTGCAATAAACTGCTGGATAAAGCTGGACTATATGTCTTTAAAAAGGCAGAGACAGCCCAAACCCATCTCTCAAGGTTCCTTACTCAGCAACGCCAACTTCAAACCTCCCCTGCAAGCAAACTAAAACAGATTTACACGGCTATCTCCACAAATGCAATGCTTGTTAAATGCAAGAGCCTCCTTGCATAAGCTCAGCAACTATTTAGCCAGCATCCTGCTTCCATCTGCAGCCAGTCAGATGTTTCATAGGCATTCCCCATTAAGACTCTCCTTAACAACGGATTCTCTGCCACTGCTATTCAGAAGTGCTACGCTTGCAAACAGGAGCCACGAAGCCAAACAAAAAAAGCTGTGGTACTAAGAGAGATGGGGGAATTAAATGCAACAAGAAGACACAATCGCCCCTTAGGGAAAAGGAATGCTATCTACCAGATAGACCTAGATTCTCCAGTCCGTAGTGAGGTGCAACCCCTACCAGATCGAAGAATCCAGAATTATGCTGGGAATAATTTGTTCATTACTATAACACAGAATAATCAGCTGCTCCATCGAAACTAAAAACATTGAAATTAAACACGAAAGGCTTTAAAGCATGCACACTGAGAATTAACTACACAATCCCTAGCATTCACAAGCAACTGTGCTATCACTTCAAAGTAATGTATGGACTGCAGCAGTCATGCGTGAAATTGCTTCTGATGTCAAAAGCAGAACGCCCACAAAGTTCAAATGGGCTGGATTTTCCTACCTATTCTGGGCCTGCTGACACATGATCCAACTACAGTTATCTTCAAAGAGCTGATCTCAAAAGCTGTATCTTCCTCCCTGGTGCCCTTCGCACTCTCTTTCTTTAAGAGGTCCTACAGTTCATCTCTGGAGGAGGACAAGAAAAGCAACTTTGCATTGTTGGCACAGTCGTGATGCCCGGTGGAGCAGCGTGCTGGCGAGACAGCAACCAGCCTCTGAAATACACCCTTGCCAACTTCCCAGCATTTTCTCTCCACTTGTCCCCAGGGCCAAGATCCAAAGGACCAACCAATTATTTCAAGACACCCAAGATGGCCAGACAGCCAATAAACTGCTCACTACTAAAACATCACAAACTGTGATTAACACCAACTACAGGTTGACATGATTAGTTCTCTAAAAATACAATGCAAACCTACATTGGGGGGGGGGGAGGGGGATGGTGCCGAGCTGAGCATGATTAAAACTTGACCCCAAATTGTCAACACCATTCCTTCTGCATCAAGCCAAGGGGGCATGTAGAGAGATCCTTGGTGGCTTTGGGGCCTTTAAGTATGGGGACTTCATTGAACAATAGATTAGAAGGGCACGCAAACTGGTTGTAGAACTACAGAAAACACATTCATTCGGTCCCACTATGCCACCAATTGTGGCCAGTCTTTGCATTCCTGGCTAAGTCTGTTTCTTTCTCTTTAGCTTCTGTTCCCCCAACCCTTCAATCAATGACAGGTCCTTCACATAATTCTCATTTGCCATCAGTGCCCAAAGATAATTCATTTAAACGTGTGACACTTAAAAGTACATCAATTGTTAATCTGTGTCTACTCAGCCGCATACCTAACCTTGTAATCTAACTGAGACTCAAACCGTATAGGACAAAGTAATTCATAGACCAGTTATCCTAGATTTTTGTTTTGTTTTGTTTTTAGTTGTTTGGATTGAAGCCAATTAACCATTGGGATCTTCAGCTCAACCAAGATGAAGCATTTTGGATTTAAAACAGCTTAGCCCCCACGCCTGCAGCCAGAATCTGTTAGTTTAAATTAAGTTATTCCACTTAGCAATCAGAATCCCATCCCTGTTCTGTACTGAATTTATTTGTTTGCAAATATGGCAACTTAAGATCTACAGCACATGTGGCACGTTGCCTATAAACAAGCCTCAGTGGAAAAGCTTCACATACAAACATCCGACAAGGATTAACCTAGTCATGTGTGCCCCTGCTGGGAAGCCAGGATCTGGCACCCAATTCCCAGCTCACAATCCTATGACAAACAGGCTTCTGTTTATACACCGTCTTGTGTACACATTTGCTCCAATAGGAATGCAGATAAAAAAGCACAAAAATGACCTTAAGAGGTTGAAAGAACTGGAACTTAAAAAAAAAAAACAAGCATGCTTCTGTAGCAGCCTCCATTTTTTCTCTGGAAAGGATATTAAATGAAATTTGTGGAGGAAGGAACATTTAGAGGTAAGAAAGCACTCCAAGGAAAACAGCAATATTAGGTCCAAGGTCCAAAGAGCTGCCTAAGCAGGTCAGGAATAGAGAAAAACCATGCAGGGTTTGAAAAATTATTTGCGCTATGTCTACATCGCCACTACTGTACTGAGACTTAAAACGTTCCCCTTGACACTTATACATTCTTCAGTGTAATAGCTCTTTGGATTCCAGCCAGAAGCAAGGCAGATGTTTATATAACACAACTCACATACTAGCATGGCAAAAAGGTTGGGCTTGGATAAGAAAAGCCAAGGTCACATTTTGTGCCTGGGATGAGCATTGTCAATTGAATGTGCTCTGCCTATCTGCAATTTCCCAATAGCATTAAGGGTGTAATTTCACAGGCCTATCATCATGTTGCCCATGTATGCTAGGTATTACTGGATATTAGTCCCTACAGAAAGAACAAAAGCCAATAGCATTAATTAGCTTCCCCAAACTGGATCACCACCCTTTCCCCCATTCTAAACAGGTGTATCTGATACAGAGAACTGCTCTATGATTTACAGCAGGGATTGGCAACTGGCTGCCCACGGGCCAAAACCTGGCCTTGTAAGTAAAACTAGAAAACCGAAGGGCATGGGTAAGCATTAGAAGTGGCAATTGGGAACATGTGCCCGAAGATCCTCTTTGGAGAGATACCCGAAAGCCAAACATCCAATAGGCCTGTCTGCTCACCTTTCTTCATTCGAAAACACAAATTTCCTGAGTTTGAGGTCCCCCAGCACGATAGCCGACTGGTGGCAGTGTGCGACCGCAGAGACAATCTGTTTGAAGAGCCTGGCAGCTTCCTGCTCCGGCAGACGCTTGCAGCTCCTCACGTAGGAATGCATGTCACCAAAGTCCTTGTCAAAGAAGACGTATGCCTTTGTGTCTCCAAGGATAGCCTCCACTATCCCAGTGATGTTTCTGTGCGATGGTAACTGGATGTAAGGCCTGATTTTGTCCTGGTAGTGTTTGAGAGGGAAGACCTAGAGATAGAACCAATGGGGAGGGAGGGAGAGAGAGGAAAAAAGAGATTAAATAAAGAGGTATTATTGGAGAATAGAAGCAGCAGGGATGATTCACCTTGAGGGATCCTGATCAAAACATCTGCATTCATTAAACCAGTGTTTCTCAACCTTGGCAACTGTGAGATGCGTGGACTTCAACTCCCAGAATTCCCCAGCCAGCATATGCTGGCTGGGGAATTCTGGGAGTTGAAGTCCACGCATCTTACAGTTGCCAAGGTTGAGAAACACTGCATTAAACCATATTCTCAGTGTTACTAGTAAAATGGGACCCTCCATTAAATCACCCATCAAGGAGGAGATAGTAGTCACTGCCATGGTCAAAATGGAGAGGCAATCAAGCTTCTGGAAGAATTACACACTTCCTGGAATTTGTAACCGGAATAAGCTGCATTTCATTTCTGTGCAAAGGTGCTTAAATGAGGAAGGGGAATTCCTTTTTGGAAGACGATGGAAGAGCAGCAGTCCGGATGGCTGAAAGAAAGGGTGGCAACTTGGGCCGCTCCCAAGCTGTGGAATGATGATATCCATCATTTCCCACGGCCGGTGTGGTATCTTGGGCTGCTGGGTTTGGGAATATGCCACCACCTGGAGATACACACGGCCCTTCCTGAGCTAGAGACCACCTCTGTCCATAGACCATTCGACACCCTGGCATCGAACACTTAGCACAGGCAACAGGGAAAGTCTTGGTGCCCCAGCAGGGACGAGACATTTCCAGCTCGAGACTGCCGAAAACACAATGCCAAATGAGTCAGGCCCTGACCTAATCCGGCAGAGCCGATGCACAATATCGTCTTGGGTATGTCTCTGCAGACCCTGTCACTGCCTCATCGTCACACCCCTTTGTGCTACAGAAACTTGTAAGATCTGCCAATTCCTGCTTTCGGCATTCCAGGAAGGAACACCAGCACGGAAGCTGAGCATACTTTGCAGCCACTGTAAACATTCGCCGGCAGGGTAATGCCCCTCTCCAGAGTGTCAAGGAAAAATGAAGGGGAGGTGGGGGGGGAAGAGAGAGCGCTATTAAAAGCCCCCCCCCCCCAGCAGTCACCTTCCAGTGAGTCAGACAAAGGTGAGGGCAACAGAGCTGCAATTTCAGAACACAGCAAACATTTAGGCAAGGAAGAAGAGGATTAAAGCCTCTCATACTTTACTCACAAGTATTTTGCAAGACTGCAGTCATGTTCTGGGACCTGCTAAGAGCTTACTCACATCCCAAGCCTGGCTGGAAATGGTGACTCTTGCACCTGGCACAGGCTCCTAGGGAGAAAATAGACCGCAAAGGGTCCCAAACCATCACACGCACACCCTCTTCTTCCTGGCCAATCTCTCTCTTGACCTCATCAAGGTCTTCTCCTCTACCAGAACTAGTCCACCACCGTACAGCAAAAGTCATGCTAGCCTAGATCAGCCCGTTGCAAGCCCAGCAGAGGTTAAAAATAAATACTCCAAGAGGACCATGGTTTTCCTGGTTTGGGAAAGAGCGATTCTCCTCATAGGAGACGGTTGAAGAAGAGTTTGTAAGCCAGAATGCGCGATCCTTACAGACCCATCTTCTAAAGGCCTTGTCCATTCACAAGCAGAAAGCCAGATGAAGTGGACGAAGGGGCGGCTAGCAACACGAGGTTCAACTGTGGTGCCTCCAAACTCTAAATACAACTTTTTTTTAAAAAAAAATAATAATCTACCTTCCCACTTCCCACTAAGTTCCCCCTCTTCTCCTTTCTCTATTATTATTTGCACTATGTTAGAATTTAGATGGGAAGGTGTATCAGGGAAGCCCATCGGGCACCTGAAGAGCCTAACCAGAGGCACGCCTGATAGTAAGTATATTTCAAGGAAGAGCATGCAATTCCAAAGCTACCTCTAACTACATTTAGGCTGTTTCTAAAAGCAGGAGGACGTTACAAGCAGGAGTTAATGGTCAGAAGAATCTCTACAGCAGTGTTTCTCAACCTTGGCAACTTTAAGATGGGTGGACTTCAACTCCCAGAATTCCCCAGCCACTGGCTGGGGAATTCTGGGAGTTGAAGTCCACCCATCTTAAAGTTGCCAAGGTTGAGAAACACTGCTGTAGAGGGAGAAAACTATCCGGAAGCACCTTGGATTGTTTTGGTTTTAACGCACCATCTCGTTCATCCCAGGTTTCACAATGCACCTTACTCTGGAACAGCCCCGTTTATTTTAAATGGTTCTGCTGCAGAGCAAGGAGAGGGCCGGAATTGCACGGAGGCTCCGCCGGCAGGTGGCAGCAGGAAACCTCCTGGTTGCAACGTTGGCCTCGTCTAAGGAAGGAGAGAAACCGAGGGAGGCACAGCGCGTGTTTTATTTAAAGAGCTGAGGACACCCCATGGAAAACTTGGAACGCGCTCTGCTCGTAGTGGCAGTCAATTCCTGCTTGCGTACTATTCTGCAGGAGGGGAGCGGAAAACAAGAGGAGGATGACGGAGGGAACTTAACCCTTCCTTACCCCGCGGTCCTTTCCCGATGCAATAAAAAAAAAAAAGCATCCGGGCCCCGCTTCTGCAGGGATTCACTTGCATCCACCCCAAATATCCTGGGAACATTCCGGGCAAAGCGTGCGCTTGCAACTGCAGCGCAGCCGAACCGGGCCCCAAAGAAATTAAGGAACGCATCGCGTTTTGCAGATCTCTTCCCCGGACCCTCCTTTGTCTCAATCCTGACTCGAGCCGGTGCCTTCTCCCAAGCCCGCGCTTAGACGGAGGTTTACTCGGAAGGAAACCCCAAAGGCGATCAGGGGATCGCCTTTCCCCAAAGCCCCCTTTAAAGCAAATGGTAGAAACAGTCCAAGGTGCTCAGCCGTAGTTTCCGGACCCTTCTCATTTCAAGTTTCTCCCCACCGCCCAAATCCTCAGCCACATCGGATGTCGCGCATTACCGTCCTAAAGGAACGCGGCGGCGATTTGCAAGTCGGACCTTCGCTTTGTGATGCAGAACATCCGATCCGGCTGCCATTGAAACGCCGGATATTCGAGGCGGTTAATTACGCACGCCTTACCGAAGGCGCTGAAAGTCCCATTCAAGTTTAAGAAGCGCCGCGCGGCCGGCCGGCCTATGTATGCTCATTTGTTTTCCCCGAGGAAGGTCGCCCCCCGCGCGGAATCCAAGCCCCGACGGGTGAAGCGGCTGCGAGACCGCGCTGGGTGCCCGCCCGCCCTCTTACCTTGCAACGCAGCTCCCGGCCAGTGTTGATATCGAGCGCCCTCGAAACGTGCTCCCGGTCGAGCAAGGGCAACAAAAGGTAGCCGGCGACCAGACTGGGGCCCTGCGCGCTGGAAGGCGAACCCTCGCCACCCGGAGCCGGAGAAGCGGGAGCGCAAGGCGAGCCCGGCGCGCTGAGACAGTCCTGGGGAGCCGCGCTCGTGTAATCGACGGCCAGGCGGGCGCACTTGGCGGCGGCCGGAGCGTCCTCGGCGCCGTCGTGCAAAAGGAGGCGCTTGGAAGAGGCGCTCCGGCAGCGGGGAGCGGCGGGAGCGGCCGCCGGCGGGTGCAGGAGCGCGGCGGGGCTGCGGGGTTCCAGCTGGCGGCTCATGGAGCTGGAAGGCGGGGGCCACGGAGAGCAGGCAGGACCTCGAGCTCCTGCGCGAACGAAGCCGGACGGCGCCGCGCGGGTCGGGGAAGCAACCGGAGGGCCGAGCGGGCTGTGCCCTTTCTCCCGGCGGATTCACGCGTCGTCGTTCTCCTCCCCTCCGCCTTAAAGGTGAGCCGCCGCGCAGGCGAGAGAGGGTTGTGCAATGCCGTCCAGGCTGGCGCGCATCCCCTCCTGGCTCGGCAACAGCTGCGAGCGCCGCGCGGCCACCCTCACCATCTGCCGGCGCTTCTGCCAAACTCCTGGGAGCGCATCGAAGTGCCCCGTGACGCAAAGGGAAGTGGGCGGGGCTGCGGGGTGCCAGCCCGCCGGCTCATTGGCGGCTTCGGCCCCATTCAGAAGCCGCGGGAGCGAGCGAGCGAGCGAGCGCGCGCTCTCCCCTCTCCCGCTGCTGGAGCTTCTGCGGAGGGGCGGTGCGGTGCGGTGACGCGCGTGCGGAGCACCCGACGAAGCGTGGACGAGTGTAGGGGGCGCCAGAGGGGATGAGCAGCAGGCGAGTCGCCAGCCCCAGACCCATCGGCTTCACACACACCCCTTTTCCCCGAAGCGTAGCCCTTCTCATTCACCCGATTGACACAGCAGCATCCTGGTTTTCTTCTTTCCTCCTTCGGAAACCTAGCGAACCCCAAATCTAACACGGGTTTGATTTGCTGTCCCCAGACTTGCTTGTACCCCGGAGAATGCGCCGCCCACATTTTTTTTCTTGTCCTGCTACAGTGACAAATAAAGGAAATCCATCCCATGGCAGATTTGAGGTCCATGGAACTCCCTGCCTCAAGATGGGATGGTTGTGGGTTCTGCTGACATTAAAAGGGCTTGCAGGGAGAAACATTCTGCTAGGACAGTGTTTCTCAACCTTGGCCACTTTAAGCTGTGTGGACTTCAACTCCCAGAATTCCCCAGCCAGCCATGCTGCCTGGGGAATTCTGGCAGTTGAAGTCCACACAGCTTAAAGTGGCCAAGGTTGAGAAACACTACGGAAGCACATCTTTTATAATCCAGATCCAGAAGGTAGGAAGGAAATATGGCAAGATGGAGAAGACACCAACTCTTCATTAATAACGTAGCAGGAGTAGCTGCAGGATGTGGTATAAAAAAGTCAAGCTGACAATCCCAGCAGTGCGATTGATGCTCTGCTGATTTTTTTGCTTGTGTCACCTGCGCAACGGACGTACGAAAAAGGCGGAGCTTCAATCACATCATAGTGGCCGCCATCTTGACTTTTTTTTTACTGTATCCTGCACCCCTATTATGCAGTATACAATAAAAAATGGAAACAAAATCCTGTAAAGCACCTAATCGTCGTGCACGCCGGAGACTAGTGAAATGGTCAACCCAGGTAATTAGCTGAGGTGGCCACCCCGAGGCAGCAGCAGCAGACGATCAGCTAATTAATGGCTATATTGTTACTTTCCAAGAAGTTGTGAGTAGGGCATTCTGTCCTGTGCCCAAATTATTTGATCAGCGATCTAGGGCAGGGTTTCTCAACCAGGGTTCCGTGGCACCCTCGGGTTCCGCGAGAGGTCACTAGGGGTTCCCTGGGAGATCACGATTTATTTAAAAAATTATTTCAAATTCAGGCAACTTCACATTAAAGAGGTCTCATTCTTTATTTTTAATTTAAGAACACGATTAATGCATACCTACCTACCTACCCATGAAACAAATATAATAATTTTGTAACCTCTGGCCTATATTTGGGCCTGAATGTGCAGGGCTTCCCCGAGGCCTGAAAAAGATTTCAAGGGTTCCTCCAGGGTCAAAAGGTTGAGAAAGGCTGCTCTAGGCTTCTGGCTTTCTGCCATTCTACCTCTTTGGTCTGATGGAACTAGATGATGTATAAGACATGCACAGTCGCTGAGAGCATTGCACAAGTGACTTCTCACGCTCTACCGGGCCACGGCTGAAGACTCCCTGGGTGAAGGATGATTGTTTAGCAACCTTGACAAAGTTTGCATCTCTTCTGAGGAACCCTCCTCAGGCTGAACTCACAACGAACCACTGCAGAAAGGTCTTACCCAACGCAAGCTTGTTGCGAATGCTTGATGACCAGGCTCAGGAAGAAGAAATTCAGAATGAGTGAAAGGATGACCTGCATTGGTTGGTACTGGATAAGTTTTCCACCAGGCTAGGCCCACCAAGTTACATGCAGCTTTCCACCTCTGAATGTTGGAGAACCATGGTAGATCACCTTATTTCTACTTGCTTTCAGCTAGTAGCAATCTTGAGTGTTGCAAATCTGGAAGATGCACAGAAATCAGGAAATGCCAAGGCCACTTAAAATGGACACTATTAGTGCTAAATGTTGCTACAACCATCTTGCAAATAAAGTCACAAAATCAATCCCTCTTGCTGGGAATGTTTACAGACTTTTCAATTTGCCTATGGTTGTTAGTAATTTATGGCACTTGAAATAGGGTTTTAAGATGAAGAAAAAAAGATTTACTTTCAGTCTGGTGTACAAGTTTCAGTCTGGTCAGCTGGAGTGTCTTGACTTCCTGCAGGTTCTCAAGAAAGTGGCTGTTTATGAAGCAGAATGGTCATATTTGCAGAAGAGGCAGATATTTAAAAGAAACTTATTTCAGCCTGCGACAAGCAGGCAAGGGAATTCATAACCCCTCATCTTAAATCACAAACACTCATCCCAGTGAAGCATAGTGAACCAGTTGCTTTTATTTATTTACTTTCTTTCAAACACATACAACACAAACACACACCCCAAATTAGTTGTGACAGTGGAGCCTGAATAGTAGATGATTCATCAGGCAGATCCTTGGCTCAGTTGCATGTTCAGTTTGTGCTGTTAGTACCATCTGGAGATCCTGCAGGGAGATGCACACCTTGAGGTCACCATCCGCAGAATCTTGGGCTCCAAATACAGATGTTTGTAGAGTTCTCAAACTGACCTGTTAACCACACAGCAGGAGCCTGCATACCATCAGCTACTTTCAGTATATTTTAAGAGGCACATGAAACCTCTTACGCAAGAGGATTCATTGTGTTTCAGTCCCATTAAGGTCCGCACATGATTAAGAGGGATATTCCAGGGATTCCATTTGCCACTTCCTTCCAAGACCTAGGAAAACGGGTTTGCAAATCCTTTGTTTCCAGCAACTTACCTTGTCTCTCCATATGTATTTTTTAATGCTCTCTTTTCCTACCCCTTCTATTGAACAGCTGCTGTTTACTGGAGAGTCTCCATCCATCCAGACATCCAAATTGCTTCCAGACTTCCCTTTCTAGACTGTAAACTGGGGACATTGTAGTTCAGCTTCCAGGTATGTTAGGACTTCAACTCTCAGAATTCTTAGTTTGGAGCTGATAGAGAATTCTGGGAGTTGAGGCTCCAATATTTCTATAGGACAACAGGTTGGGAAAGACTCACGTAGCAGAATGCTTATTAACAGATCTGGCTCCTTGCCTGCAGCACATTCAGCCGGGTTCAGACAACACACTAAGGTCATAATGTAATCTGTTTGGTCTGGGATTAGTGAGTTTTGTGGACCCGGCTAATTGCAGTTTGCAAACCCGTTTATAGCTTAGCATGTTGCATGAAGCTAGCCAGTTATGCTTTGTTTGGTAAACCAGAATTAAGGAAATGATGGCTTAATATTTGATTTCTATATGTGTGGGGTTTAAAACATTTTGTCTGTGTTTGTGGAGGAATGTTCACATCCAATAATATGTAGTACAATCCAGAGGCAAGTTAACCAACAGCCACCAAGTCACCCCACCACGTCTTTCAAGGATCATTGGGGTTTAAGAGCCCCAGTTCCCATTTTCTACTTGCAATATACCAATTTTTAAGATAAATCCTCTAAAGAAGCCATTCTATTCTCTCTCTCTCTCTGCGGTCAAGAAGAGATGAACCATCCCAGACACAGCTGCTGGGTTAATGGAAGAGGCAAATTCTCCATTATATAATAATTGCCTATTTGTTCAGCCCGTTTCGCTGATCTAAGAGGTAGGCAGATTGTGTCACATTTTGGGCATTATTTTATGGCTGCTCTTTGTTACTGCGCTGAATGCTTTATCTACCTTGACCTGACAACAACCCAATGAGTAATCCACAACTTCTATTAGTATTTTTATAGCAGTAACAATGCACTGGGTGGGGGGGAACAAAGGCACCCAGGTCAGCTGGGTTCTGGCTGGGGAATTCTGGGAGTTGACTTGGTTCACTGGCACCCTCCAGGCCAGTGTTTCTCAACGTTGGCAACTTGAAGAGCTTCATCTTCAAGTTGCCAAGGTTGAGAAACACTGGCCTGGAGGGTGCCAGTGAACCAAGGCAGCAGGGCTTCTTGTTAGATAGGAAGTAAGCATGAATGTGCCTGCAACTAGTCTTGAAATAGCCATTCGCAGTAAATCTGGGGTTGGGGGCAAATGGCATGGACTGTGTGAGCCACCAGCCAATTTGGGACAAACGAAGGAACAGACTGAAGATTTCAAGTGGGTTCACCAATGGCCCTCAAGTCAAAATGTGGTTGGCTTGATTCTGGCTTAGGCTGTGCTGGGAACCCAGCCTTTTTGGTTTGTATGCCCTTGTTTATGGCCAGGGCAGGTAATTTTTTTCAGGTAAAGTAGAGCAGGGCCTGCATTGTATTTTTTTAACATTTGTCTTGGCATCCAAAGACTGCAGAGGACATGATAACCCTTTGGAGACGGAGCCAGCATTTCCAGCCCTTGGGAACGGATTGGAGGTTATTCAAGTTCAGCATGCCTATTGGGGGGGTAATTTTTTGAAAAAGAAATTGCAAAAGATTGTGGTGCCAGAAGAATGGGGCTGGGGGCTGCATGTGGATCATCACAGGAGAGTGGTTTATCTTTTTAGTGTGTTGTGAGAACATGATTGAGGGTGGGTTCCTTGATAATCGCCATGGAGAAAACCTGTATGTGGTCGCTAAAGGCTGACACAGATTTGATGGCACATAACCAATCTTTGATAAACCATGATTAGAGAAACCAAGGCTTAGCACAGTGCATGAACCCACTCTTATTTTTGTTAGGTACAGATTCCTTTGGCCTTGCTTCATTCTCTCTCCTCCTGCTGCTGCTGCTGCTGTCTCTGGATCATCCTACCCGTACGCTCAAAGGAATTAGGGTCCTGCTTCAACTTTTACTGTAAGCCCCATTTTTAAATTTCTGATCTAGTGTGTTTGCCTGCCTTAAGGACTGCCAGGCAGTGGAGTCTGCAAACAGCGCACTTCTTTAGTGCTGACCCAATTAATCACCGTGGACATAAACAAATTTGAAATTCAATGTACAAAATCCACTTCATTAACATGTGGACGTGAGTACAAGCGTAGATGGGTTTAAAAGAGAATTAGACACACACGGATGAGGCAGGATCCAGGAATAATGCTTTTTTAAAACCATCCATGGCAATCACCAGAATTTTCAAACACTCCATTGGAATCAATAGAATTTTTTTAAAAAAATATGGAATGTTAAGAGTAGATTTTTTTTTAGACAAAGGAGCTGAGAAGAAGGAAAAGAATTATGTGTATGTGGTGGTGTCTATTCATATTGGGCCACTCTGCATTTACAATAGAGAAGATAAAAAGCAGAAGGGCAGCTATTGGTATGTACTAGGTATTTTTTCCTCAAGAGATCGGAATCAAAAAGGATCAAGGAATCCTTCAGGACAGAACTGGGATAGACTCCAGGTGACTGGAGGTTGACAAGATCTCTGAATGGAAAGGTTTTGTAGCATATCCTGCCCATTGATTCTAAATTCTCACTTCCTTTCTCCTTTCTGTGATACTAGAGAAATAAAGGCTGGACATGTTTCCATTGGAGTTAAACGTGGAGGCTTTGAGGTTAGATGTCCCCCTTTGAGAGGTGGAACTCCTTTGAGGAACAATCTTAGAATAGTTCCCCAAGGGTTATAAGGTTACAATTTTAATCATCTTGACAGCTAGATGGAACTTCAATGTTCCAAAGTGGTATGTCTATGAATGCTAGTTACTGGGGTGCACGGACAGGAAGGTCCAGTCACGCTCATATTCAGTTTGTGGACTTCTTGGGAGACATCTGATTGGCCAGTGTGGGAATGAAATACTGGGCAAAGCTCTTCTTGGGTTCTTATGCCACTACAGCAGTCTGTATTATTACACTAGCAATCTAAGTCAAGGGTCGGAAATGGCGGCTCTTGAGCCAGATCTGGCTCTTTGGCCCCTCGGCTCTGGCTCTCTCTCTCTGTCTGCCGCCCGACATTCGGAAAGCCGGTCTCCGGAAGCAGCGCAAACCCTGGGGAAGAAAGCCATTGCTGTCAGAGCCTAGAGCCAGCCAGCCTCTGTGTATGTGTGTATGAGTGCGAGGCGGCGCTGAGGGGAGCCCACCAGGGAGAAGGAGCGGCGGCGGCGGCGAGAGGTCGCGCTCGATCTTGAGTGTGGCTCTTCCAACCTCTCTAGTCCGGGGCGTCTCGTCTGCCTGTGGCTGCCCCGCGCGCATTTGTGCGTGCGCGCACCCGTGTTTGGGCACCCGCCAGCCGAAGCCGGGCCCCCTGAATGCCGAGGGGGCCGCGGGTCGGGCGTCCCCCAGCTCCCATCCGCGGGGCTGCTCCGCCTTCGCCAGCCCCGAGCCTCGCTGCCCTGGACCTCGTCTGAGGAAAGCGTGTGGGGCCGCGGCGCAGGAGGCGCAAGCGGAGGCCGGGGAGCCGCCAGATGGGAAGCGGAAAGGCCGGCAGGGGCTGCGGGAGTGAGGTGGGGCTGCCCCTTCCACGGCCGGAGCAGGCGAGGGCTGCGGCGTCCCGTCGCTGCAGGTTCTCCCGCTCCGCTCGGGAGGCGCGCCGTCCCTGCGCCCCTTCGGGTGCAGCCACATCTTGCCGGCTGTGCGCGGAGGCGGGGACCTGGGTCAGACAGAGACGAAATCTCTGTGAGGGGGAGGGAGGAGAAGGGTGGGCGGAGGTGGGGCAGGGGTGGTGGGTTCCGGCGAGGGAGAGAACGATGCAAGGAGCGATGCAAGCGAACACACGCATAATCACGCCTTTCTCTCATGGCCTAAATCAGCTTCCCATGCGTCTTAAGCGTGCGAGACTACAGCCACATGGCTGGAGATCACCCGAGTCATACGGAAAGAGCCAGTTTGGGCAAAGCAATCCTAATCGGAGGAGTAAAGCTGGAAGAAACTCGCTAAGCGGGCTCCTTGTCTGAAGCTCCAGCCGGACATTCCATCCCGGGGCCGGGGAGAAAGCAAGCTGGACTCGCCCGGTCTCCCGGCAACAACGCCCGAGCCAGCGAACTCGGTTCGCGCCGCTCCTTCTACAAAGAGTAGAGAAAGAGCGGCTTCTCCCTCGCTTGCGCGCTTGCTTGCTCCCCCTATGCCCCCCCATAGGGGGCATAGCCGCCGCCTCAGGCCGTGCCAGTCTCGAGGGGGGCGGGGAAATACGCCAAACGGTGGAGGGAAAGTCCTATGCCTTTCCCTCTGCCTGTTTCCTTCGAAGCAAGCGCGCGCGCAAGCGAGAGAGAAGCCGCTCTTTCTTTCTTCCTACGTCCTATGCCGTAGGAAGAAAGAAAGAGCGGCTTTTGTCTCGCTTGCGCGCGCGCTTCCTTCGAAGGAGACAGGCAGACAGAAGACAGAAGAAGGAGACAGAAACGAAATCTCTGTGAGAGGGAGGGAGGAGAAGGGTGGGCGGAGGTGGGGCAGGGGTGGTGGGTGCCGGCAAGGGAGAGAAGAAGGAAGGCAGTAAGGAGCGGCGGCGGGAGCAGCGAGGATGGAGGAGAAGGTCTTCACGAAGGACCCCGGGGGAGGAGGCGGGGCGACGCTTCGCTCGCCGCCCGCCCGTCGCGGCTTACTCGGACCCCGGGGGAGGTGCAGTGGCGGACGTGGCGCAGGCGTGGCAGCGGGCATGGTGTGCGTGGCGGCGGCGGGCAATGCAGTGGGCGTGGCGGGCATGGCGGCAGCAGGCCCTAAGTGTGCGCGATTGGTCCCCGCCCGCAAACCCTGCCCCCTTCCACGCGATTGGCCCCCGCCCGCAAACCACGCCCCCTTCCACGCGATTGGCCCCCGCCCGCAAACCACGCCCCCTGGCTCTCGAGCATTTCAAAATGTGCACGAGCATGTCAAAATGGCTCCTGGCATAAAAAGTTTGCCGACCCCTGATCTAAGTCATTTACACCCAACTTAGTATGTACGTGGTGGCTCAGTGGGTAAGACGCCAGGCTTGTCAATCGGAAGATCGCAAATTCGGAGGTTCGAATCCCTAGCCCCGTGTGACGGAGTGAGCTCCCGCACTTGCCCCAGCTCTTGCCAACCTAGCAATTCGAAAGCATGCAAATGCAAGTAGATGAATAGGTACCACTTCGGTGGGTAGGTAACAGCGTTCCGCGCGCGTCATGCTGGCCACATGACCGTGGGAGTGTCTTCAGACAATGCTGGCTCTTCAGCTAACAAACGGAGATGAGCACCGGCCCCTAGAGTCGGACACGACTGCACAAATGTGCAGGGGGAACCTTTACCTTTACCTAGTATACCCACCCAAACAGTACAACTCACAGAAGTCTGATTGGCCGGAAAGTTTGAGAAGTGCCACCCCCAAGCATTTGAAGGGTATTAAGAGGCAGAAGATTGACTTAGGGCTTTCTGAAGTGCCATGTGCCACCTTTCTGTACATTAGGGAACACTTATCTGCTGGGGTTGGGGGTGGGCAGGAAATGCAGCACCCTGTCTTGAGTCAGCACCCATAAATGTGGAGAATCAATCACATGTCTGGTCTGATGATGCTTTGTACGGGGGAGCAAAGGAAACAGCATGAGACTTTCAACTTTCAACAGCTCAGTCTTTCAACTACTGCATATGCTGGACTGAAAATCCCAATTCTCCGACATTTTTTTTCACGCTGTCACAGTCATTTCACAAACTTCACTGGAAGTAGGTGTGAGCTACTACAGAACTGCAGGAAGTATTTTGGTTTCAGCTGTCGAGAGAGACAAGTTGCTTCATTGCTTGTGTGGTAGCAAAGAAAACTGACAGCAACTGCTATGGTGAGTCATGGTGGGGAGAATTCAGTGTGTGTGAGAGAGAGAGAGAGAAGAGGTGGGATGGGAAAGAACATTCAGTAGAACCCTGAGAGAGGTCATTTTTGCCATTTGTTTCGAGTTTTATGATGGATGATGATGTTCTTTTGGCCTTTAAAAACAGGACCTAACTTGAGCCAGGATTCAACGGGATGGAGCCATTAGAAATTGTTAGGAGTGCCGGACACGAAATGCTGGGAATAGGGGAAGCAAAGACGCTTTCTTACATGTGTCACAACTGCAGAATTATGTGGTGAGAAAAATGTGCCTTCATTGCCCATTTCTCCCGAGGAGAAATTGCAGACTGTTACAGGGAGGGTGGTAAAAAAAAAATGGGGCAATGGTAGCCTTTCCCAGCTACAGAAATGGTCACTCCTGTTACTGGAGTTTTCAGTAGCATGAGAGTGCTTCCATCAACATTACTGCCCAGATGTGTTCTTGCTGCTCTAAAGCCATTTGGGTGTTCCAGCTGTTTTAACAGTTGCTGGCATTTCTCCCAGGGTGCTTGAAAGATACAGCAAATGTGTGGGGGGCAGACTAGAAAGCAACAATTTCAGAGAAAGCCACCTTATTCCAGCAGGGACTGCTTCTGCACTCAGTCCCCCGAGACGCCTGTATGATGCTTGTGACTCCCTACTATACCAAAATAACTTCAAAAGAAGTAATTAGAAAGCAGACATGCTGTGAAGTAGAGTATCATCTTTATTTTTCAGGATTGTTATGCCCCCCACCCCCAAGGCATTTTGAAGAAATGGATTCTACTTCAGTACCTGTTTGAAGTATTTGTGTAAAAAAATTAAACTATTTTTAAAATTAATTTTAACACACACACGGTGTATTGCAAAGCAACACACTAGCATCAAGAATCACTTTTTGCTCCTAAGAATGTATCTCAGCCTTGCATAGATCCCACAGTTGTTCCTAGGGTGGCTGAAGGTTAATGCTTTATTGAGAAATGTGTCTACTTGTCCGGGGGTGGTGGGGGTAGGACAAAAGGAAGGTGG
Organism: Charina bottae; assembly: GCA_023362775.1. Classification (NCBI taxonomy): domain Eukaryota; kingdom Metazoa; phylum Chordata; class Lepidosauria; order Squamata; family Charinaidae; genus Charina; species Charina bottae. The sequence goes on from JALMGJ010000003.1 coordinate 134,651,471, forward strand.
CTTGTGTTAGAAAACTAGTCAGGATGGCGGCGAGCAACCAGATCAGTTTCTAGTTAAGGCAACGGGCTAGAAACCAGGAGACTTGAGTTCTAGTCCCGCCTTAGGCATGAAAGCCGGCTGGGTGACCTTGGGCCAGTCCCTGTCTCTCAGCCCTAGGAAGGAGCCAATGGCAAACCAGGACACTGAGAGTTCTAGTCCCGCCTTAGGCATGAAAGCCGGCTGGGTGACCTTGGGCCAGTCACTTTCTCTCAGCCCTAGGAAGGAGCCAATGGCAAACCAGGAGACTGAGTGTTCTAGTCCCGCCTTAGGCATGAAAGCCAGCTGGGTGACCTTGGGCCAGTCCCTGTCTCAGCCCTAGGAAGGAGCCAATGGCAAACCAGGAGACTGTGAGTTCTAGTCCCGCCTCAGGCATGAAAGCCAGCTGGGTGACCTTGGGCCAGTCACTTTCTCTCAGCCCTAGGAAGGAGCCAATGGCAAACCAGGAGACTGTGAGTTCTAGTCCTGCCTTAGGCATGAAAGCCGGCTGGGTGACCTTGGGCCAGTCACTCTCTCTCAGCCCAACTCACCTCACAGGGATGTTGTTGTGGGGAAAATAGGAGAGGAAGGAGTATTAGGCCTGTTCACTGCCTTGAGTTATTTATAAAAATAATAAAGGCGGGATAGAAAATAAATAAATAATAATTAAAAACTGCTCTTTTGTGACTAGCTACTCCCATAGCAGCAGCCAATTTTTAAAATGAGATACTTCTCCTTAGTGGAAGCCTGTATGTTGTCCCCACTCTTCCAAATACCTCCACGTTGATCACTTTCCTACAACATGCAATTGTTTCTCCTTGGCTATTCCACCTTCCCGGGATGATGCTCCACCCTTCCTTCACCCAACCAAGGGTCCCACCAGTCTCCTTTCTGCTCCCTGCTATGGGATGGAGCATGAGTATCCAGTGACAGGATGTGGCTGCAGTGCCCAGAGGGAACAGGACTGCTCCCATGATGAATAAAGGGAGGCACCTCTGTTCTGGAAGCTGTAGGGCATTCATTAGGTCTAATGGGAAGACAGACAGAGAGAGAGAGAGAGATTTGTGCCAGCACAGCACAGCACCTCAGCCAAGGTCTCATGAACACCCGTCTCCTGACTTGGTTGCTTTCAGATCTAAAACAGCCTGAAAGCTTGCTTTGTTTTTGCCATAGGAAATTTGCAGATCAGAGAGTCAAACTTTAACATTCCCATTCAGCCTTGCTTTTTCCCCTTGCTCAGAAGTTTGATCACACAAGTGAAAACACTTGAGTCAGTGTGTTTCAATTCCTCCCCCCCCTTTTTTTTTTCTGTTTTTGGCCAAGCAAATATTATTCATCTGTGAGAAACACCTGGGTTTTATTGGGAAATCTTTTCATGCAATTCCAAATTCACAGAAATATTTTCCACCTCTTCTTGGATTTTGTTTTTTTATGAGGACTAGAAACTGGAGAAGTGGGCTGAACAGAAATAATAACCTCTTTTAGGGAACCAGCATGTGACTGGTGTTTCACAAACTAGGCCAAAATATGGTTGGCTTAGCATGTCATGTGAACCCAGCCATGGGGCCACATATGCTCCCCCAAGGTCTTCAACGCAGCCTCCAGTTGCTGCCGAAGTATAATTTTGAAATGTAACCAAAAGGAACGTTTATTAAAGATGCAGAGAGTAATCTTATTACCAACACAAGCAGGACAAGCCATGGTACTGTATATAAACAGAGAGCAAGTCCCACTCCCTTTTCACACTGAAGATGTTGCCTAGCCTGGTAATGAAACGTCTACAAGAAAACAACAAGGCTCAGAGAGCACCAAGGACTCCACAGTAATCTTATTAATGGTATTTAAGTTCATTTGAACAAAATGTAGTTTTTGTCTTGGACCAAACTCCTTTTGTCCTGGATCTGCCTACTGGGGGGAATACAGCCCCCCAACACACCACTCAAAGACCAAATGTGTCCTTGAGCAGTTCCATTACACCGGAGTCACTCTGCTTATTTTGACTAATGTTTTGATTCCTAGGTCTAAAATGGGAGAACTTACATGGTTTAGCCAAGGCACAATTTTCATTTCTTTCATTTTAGAGAGCCAGTTAAGATGGAGACAGGCAATTTCTACCTCCTAATCTATTCTTTTACAGCCCCAGAAATTATACCAGTGAAATTTGGCTGAAAACACCAAATAATGGGAGCATGGTTTGGTGCATTCGCCCCCCCCCGAGTAAAAATAGATTTGTTCAGCTTCCAGTAGATTCTAAGCTGCCACTGTGTGTCATGTATATCTAACATTGTCATCAGCTCTTTCCACATGCATGATCTCATATCAGGGATAAATGTGGTAACACTTATGCTTAAAGGTAAAGGTAAAGGTACCCCCCGCACATTTGTGCAGTCGTGTCCGACTCTAGGGGCCGGTGCTCATCTCCGTTTGTTAGCCAAAGAGCCAGCATTGTCCGAAGACGCTTCCACGGTCATGTGGCCGCATGACACGCGCGGAACGCTGTTACCTACCCACCGAAGTGGTACCTATTAATCTACTTGCATTTGCATGCTTTCGAATTGCTAGGTTGGCAAGAGCTGGAGCTAGTGCAGGAGCTCACTCCGCACGCAGGGCTAGCCAGCAAGTAAAAACCAGAAAGCTTTGCAATAACATTTCATCCTTAAAAAAAAGAGGCTTGGGATGCCAAACTTAGTGTTCTCAACATGGTGCCCTTGTACGTTGGATTACAAACTTCTATCATTTCTATGCAGAATTACAGAAAAGCTTATTTGTGTGGTCTCCTTTGGCTAATCTTTGTTGTTGTTCAGTCCTTTAGTCGTGTCCGACTCTTCGTGACCTCATGGACCATAGCACGCCAGGCCTTCCTGTCCTCCACTGTCTCCCGGAGTTTACTCAAGTTCATGTTCATCACATCGGTGATGCTATCTAACCATCTCATCCTCTGCCGTCCCCTTCTCCTTTTGCCTTCAGTCTTTCCCAGCATCAGGGTCTTTTCCAGTGAGTCCTCTCTTCGCATTAGGTGGCCAAAGTATTTGAGCTTCAGCTTCAGTATCTGTCCTTCCAATGAGCTAATTGGCTAATCTTCTATAATCTATATATAATATATATAATAATCTAATTGGCTAATTGGCTAATCTAGCTTCCCCCAATCTCCTAGAGAGTGGTAGAGGACATGTAGCTGTCAATATGGTGTCGCATTACAACCAACATCACTTATGATCATTCACTATGATTTCTGGAAGTAATGAGAGCTGAAATCTAATAGCAACTCAACAGCCACACGTTCTCTACTTCTAGTACAGGAACTGGGTGGATGGATGGATGTCTTAAGTGACCCTCAAGAGTTGCAATAGCAATAATGAGGAGCCAAGCATCTCCAAGCACACATAGTTGGAAGTCAATCTTCTTTCGAGTTCTTGTGCAACTAAATTTGCAACAGACCACAAAATGACTTCAATTCAGTCCCCCCCACCTCCCCCAATAGCCTTGGCTTCTTGCTTATGAGTTCAGGTTTCATGACTTAACTCTTCAGTTAAGAGTTGCTTAACTGAAAGCAGAGATGAAGGAAAGGTAAGATAACTCTCTGGCAATAGTTTCCATCCACTGCACCGGTCACTGATGGAATAGCCCTGGTTCTTTTCTCCTAAATGCAACACTTCAGTTTTGATGGCATTCTTCCAGCAGCTTCCCCATTTGTGTTCTTGTCATATTCGCGAGGAGCAACAAAGATGCTTCTAGAAGAAGTCCAAAGCAAGTAAAGAAGTGAGGCTAAACCCAACTTCCATTTCACTCCTGCCCCATTTCCTAGAACTAGCTCATCCGTTGTCATTGTCACTTTTTTTGTTGTTCAGTCGTTTAGTCGTGTCCGACTCTTCGTGACCTCATGGACCATAGCACGCCAGGCCTTCCTGTCCTCCACTGTCTCCCGGAGTTTACTCAAATTCATGTTCATTGTCATTGTCACTTTATGACGTATGAAGAGAGGATTGCTTGAATATTTTTTTTTTCCCTCCCTCTCTGATCCTTTTTTTCTCTTGGTGATGATCCAGTTCACAAGATCATGACCAAGTCATGATTTGTTTATCCATGATTCACCAAATCAACTGGAATTAGCAAGTTTTGCTTAAAACCCTAAGCCATAACCCAAGGTTTACAAACCACAATGGCAGAATTCATACAGCATGCTAAACCACAATCAAACCAAGTCTTATGTCTTTATGTGACGTGTGAACCCAGCCACACACCTCAGTTCACACAATGTATTAGATTCTCAAGCAATGGGATGGGTTTGCAAAACAGAGTAAGACACCAAGAACCTAACCAATGTGAAAATTAACCAAGCTTAGCAAATGCAGCCACAAAGTCCATAAATGACCTGTTAAAGCAAGTTGTTCAAATGTAGCCATAGTTGCCTGATATCAACTTAGGCACAGATCCACGTAACTCAGTCCTGTCTGCACCAGCGTTCCACAATCTCGTGCCTTCTACCTACGTTTGCCCCAATCCCTAGTGTGTGAGAAGAATACCACTGAGTTCTTATCATTGTAAATCATTCATGGAAAGGAGATGTAATAAATAATTACACCTCTCAAATAAGATCTCTGGCTAGATATGATCCAAACTTTGCCCCCCCCCCCCAATTTTGTGAGTATATTCCAGGAAGGGCTTGGCTCTTTTTAAAAATCACTGAAACAAGGATACAATCCTTAATTCTAACCTGTTTCCAAGCCCAACTGGAGAATTTCAGAGAGAACTAAAGGTCAGCTTCAAGCTTTGAGACCCCATACTTCCTCTTCTCTTATTATGGGTTGATTTCAAAATACTGTTTGTGGTCAGCAACATCACTACTCTGTAGAAAAGCTGACCAAATTCTTCAGACCTTACATAAAGATTTCAACCTGTCATATCTATGCTTTAATCCCCATCCCCCGCCCCCATAATGTGTATGGTTCTCAGAAAAGTGGCCCAGAAGTCTGTACTCACCACTAATCCTGTGGACGAGCCCATATCTTACACAGAAGCAATCAACAATATGTCAGCCTTCCTTTCTCTTCCTCTCAGTCTCATCTCGACTCCTAATCTCACATTCTCCAAGCATCAGAAGAGCCCGTACTATTAAATGTTCTCATTTCCATTCTCATTACTTTCTTCACCTTTGACCAAAAAACCTGGAATAGGTTGGACATCTTGATCCCATCAGCATGTCCGTTGTTGATGGATTCTTATACCATATTGGTACAAATCTGGATCCCTGCAGGCTCAAAAAGCTGACTGAGGTTAGAAGCCTATACATTTACTTGTATGTAGGACATTGTACAGGAGTGGACAACTCCACTTGGGTTAAGACTCCAACTTGATCTCTTGACCAGCTAGAAGGTTCCAGGGTGATAGTAGCAGCACCTAAAATTTTATTTCTGGGTAGACATGTATTGCCACAGCCAACTTCCTTGGACAACTTCCTCCCAGCTGAGGCTGCCTTACAAGGTTTATCAGAATGAGAAAAATGGGTTGGGAGGCTTAGCTGCTCTGTTCTTCCTGGAAGAATGCATCAACCCATTTCTTTGTCTTAATACTACTAGCACTCTTTCACTAAAATTTCCCTTTTCACTACCTGTTAACACCCTTCTATCACTACTCAGATGGTGGCAATGCATTCCTGAGTTCATACATCATACTAAGCCATAATGTGGTTAGTTTGATTTGGGCTTAGTGCCACTGTGTAAATACAGCCATTGTGTTTTAGAAGCCATGGTTTATGACTTAGCTCAATAGCATGAATCCAATTTGCTGTGGTTGTATCAATAAATTGTGGTCAAACAAATGTTGACTTAATCATGTCTGAATCCCACTAGACCAGAGCTTTCCAAACTGTGTGTCGCGACACAAAAGTGTGTCGCCACACCACCCGGAAGCGGCGGCGCGTGCACGGCAGCGGCATCAGTGTTTCCGCATTTTAGCGGAGGCCGCCGTGCACACTGCCACACGCCCCCCCGCGCCGCCACCGTGCACGCGCGCGCTGCCGCACGCCCCCCGCGCCGCCACCGTGCACATGCCCCCCCGCGCCGCCGCTGGTGTGTCGCCAGCGGCGGCACTTTGGAAAGCCCTGCACTAGACTATCCAGGATCACACATAGCACTAAGTTGTGATTTGCTTAACTACAGTTTATTGAATAAACCACAACTGTTTGAGTTCAGAATCTTGCTAAACTATAAACTATGGCCTCCAAACCACAATACCCAGGTTCATACAAAACACTAAGCTAAAACCAAACCAACCACATTATGTCCATATATATGGATTGGCTGTAAGATGATACTGAAGGATTGCTTATGAATGAGATATGTTACCATATGTATTATGTTATGTAATATGTTAGGTTATGTATTAGTGGAATATGTAGTTATAATATGAATAGAATATATTGTATTTTATTAGAATTAGAAGTAAATAAGGCTTTTATTTGTTATATTAATTGGATTTTATTGAAGATATAAATATAGATATAAAAATGGAAAGAGCAAATAAAAAATATCAAACTGATGCAGCAATGAACATTTAACTATTACTTCAAGGAGTGGAAGTTAAAGATGGACTATTGGAAGTTAACAAGAAAGGTGAAACTTATATGAAGATCAGAAGATTGGATTATAGAAATTAAAGAGTATATGACAAAGAAAAGTTCCTGTGTATTATATGAAGGACTAACATTTAAAGTTAATTATTGTATTTAAAGTTCAAAGATAGATTGGAGGACATCTATTTTCTATGTTTCCTTTGTTTATTATTTTTTTACTTCACTTTTTCTTTACTTTTTTCTTACTTTGTATTTCTATTTCTTTTTTCTGTTTCAACTTTTAATGTGTATTTTAAAACTCAATAAAATTTATGGGGAAAAAAAAGAGATATGTTACCATCCACATGTCCAGAAATTCTAATGAAGTTGTTAGCCTATTATGTTTTGCACATGGGAAAAAGCATCTACCAGAAGATGATGACTTAAGATTTACAGCACACTTTGTAATATGAACATTAGAGAGAAATTCTGCAACCCTTCCTCCCTGCCAAATGAAGGGACTGAAGATGGCCTTCATAGTTTTATTTACAAAACGCAGGAGCTGAATACTGTTTTTTTCATATATATATATATATATATATATAAAGGTAAACAAAGCAAGACATTTTACACTTGGCAGTTTCCAAGAAAATGCTTTTAGCAACAGGTCAGACCTTCAACTTTGCCTGCAATTGAAACACTTGCAGTAACAATCTCTTACACAACAGCTGAAAATCAGAAACTCAAGCTCAGATGAACTCTTCTACTGCCACATGTTCTTTGTTGTAACATCCGAGGGGGGCCAGATGCCCTCTACTGTGTTGACTGGCTCTGTTTACTCCGACTGTCAATTGTTCTTTTAAGAACTTCATCAAACACCAAGTCTGCTTTTCTGACCTCCCTGTTGCAGCCAACTTGGGGGCATCTGTAAAGAAAGGGAAATGATCGAGTCAAAATCACAATGAAATTAGCAAAACAGAATTTCTCACTTAGTTCTATCTTGGAATCCAGTGGGGGGTTCTGATTAGTTTCTTCAGTAGAAAAACAATCCTGAGCAGAAGTGTTATTTTATCCATGTTTCAAACCTAAAAACCACAGAAGCAAGTTATTAGCTTCAAAATTAGCCCCATTTCAGCTAAAGTCTGTCTCTCAATGGAAATGCCTGAAACTAGCAATGAACACCAGGTTAATGCAAAGGGCTGCTTTCATTCATCTGACCAACATGCTGAGATCTGCTCTGGATATTGTACTTGTTAGGTAATTGAGCAGAGAGGACATATTGGCTAGGGTGGCTCCTCAATTCTGGAATAGCCTTTCAATAGAGTTGCACCTCTCCTCCATTATTTATTTGACTCTTCAAAGCCTCTCTTTGAAGGCTGCCTTGGATTCGGCTGCAAAAGGCTCATAATCTCCCCCAGATGTTTGGACTGTAACTCCCATCAATCCCATCCAACATGGTCAAATGTCTGCACTGCCCAGGGATTAATGAGAGTTGTAGTCTGGCAAATAGGAAGGTGGTAGGTTGTGGAAAGTTGACTTTGATGCTGTCTCTATTCTTTCCTTGGTCCGTTGCCTAAATCAATGCATCTGTGACACCTCTTAGGCTGAGCAGTAACAGATAAGCAAGATTTTCTGACTTCCAGTTGTCTAAAAAGTATAACAGCTGAAAAGTACACTGATGAAAAAGCAAGCTGGAGGGGGGCTGGAACTTGGAGCAGATATCTGAGAACCTGTGAGCTTGGTTCCAGTACTGATCACAAACTCCTTGCCTTGGGTATGTAGCTAGAGGATTTTTCTATGATGTGCTTCTCTCCACTTCCATAATGGATTTTAAGTTTCTGATAAAAACAAAACCAATCTCCCTTGCCTGCAATTGGAATGCCTCTGTATTCTGTTGCCTTGTATTTTATTTTCAGGAGAGTATGTAATAAATAGTAGTCATAAAGTAGTCATAAATAATATGACTAGGTAGTGAATCACCCAGTCTGCACATTATGCAAACTGGTTATAGTACCTGGATTACAGGTGAGAATAATCTGAATTTGTAAAATTCTAGAGTATTATAAGGTGAAACTGAATCTGCCTTGCAGGTTAGATCTGTGCTCATGCAGACACATGTTCACAAACGCACACAAATCAGGACTACTCATTGGCTTTCTCTTTTGACATGCTTCTCCGTTTACTTAATTTTATATAAGATGTAATTCAATTTGAAGGGGCATTCTTTTTTTAAGCCAAGAATAATGAACAAATACAAAGAAGACGACATGCCATATGTTGAATTTTAGAAGGATTTTCTGAGATTTAATGCTAACCTTCCTTGGTAGGTAAGTCAGCTCTGTTTGGGGAGACATGATGCAGAAGGTAATTATATAAACAGGTGAGAATGGATGGCCTTGGGAGGAATGAGTTTTTGAGATTTATGAACATTTCTCCTTGTAGATCAGTCTTGAGTGAAACACAATTTGCCTGTGGTGGTAATAATGGGTAATAGCGTTACAGATTGTAGAGTCTGCATATTGTTTGATACCTTCAAAGAACTGTGCAGATGACAACTTCTAGATTCTCATCCTCTGAGGGGTTTGAAGAGACAGGGGAAAAGATAAGAGGAGTGAAGTAAGCTTCCTTGGGTGACATGGAGAAACTGCAGCAAACCAAGTAGTATGAGAAATAGGGGCTTTTCCCCAAAAAACTTCAAGAATACACCACCTCTGAGCACTGAACACCAGATAAGCCTGAATTGCCTAATTCTTTAGTTCTGTAACCATCTCTCAACGCATTTGCAGGCTTAAATAGGTTTTAAAAACATGAAATAATACTTCCAGCCCTTAAGACAATAGATGGGAAGGCAAAAAGAGTTTTATGATAAGTTTTCCAACTGCAGCCCACAATATAGCTCAATTCCTATAGCTACTGTTGGCTCTTCCTTCTCATTCCTAAATTGTTTCCGATCCTCTCACCTTCGTGATTCTTATCTTCTGCTACCTGTTCCTGCCTTAAAAAATATTTGAAAGTTGTACACAAATAACTACAGAATATTACAGTTGCATGTCTAGTCTGAAGAGCAAGATTTTTTAACCTCCCCACCTCAGTTTGTAATCCAATGTATGCAGTAGAGTCTGTGCAGGAAGAAGTCCTGTTTTTGGCCAGACTGAATTTTTCACAGGTGGCCCAGATAAAGACTATTCTTTATCCTGCTTCCCATTCTGGAAATAAGGATCTATATCTGCACAACACATGGATATACTCCCAGGTCAGATTTAAGACAGCAGCTCCAATGCGCAAGCTACTGAGTTGGCATATTGACTTGACTCCTTTTCAGTCAAGTCATAACAAAGGTTGGCTGACATGTTTGCATGTGCGCAAAACAGTGGCTGCCATTTTGCACATGCACAAACATGGCAGCCTCTCTGTTTAACATTCCTTGTATAATGTGGAATTCATAAAGTCTTGTCTTGTATAACCTTGGGACCACCTATAGATAGCTTCTATCTTGTCTGCAATTAATCAAATTATCTTCCCATATCATGTATGTAAGCTTCAGCTATAAACAACTTTGGAGTCCTTGGTGCTCTCTCAGCTTGGTCGTTTGCTTGCAGACATTTCATTACCCAACTATGAGTCCCCCTCGGGGGAGTTGGGCGGTGATAAATCCAATCAATCAATCAACCAATCAATCAATCCAATAAATCCAATCAATCAATCAATCAATCAATAAACTAGGCAATGAAACTAGCACTAGCACTGATGCTGTTACCTAGCTGGGTAATGAAACGTTTGCAAGCAAACAACCAAGCCTAGAGAGCACCAAGGACTCCACAGTTCAACCCTGAGCTACAGATATTCTCTTCTATTATAAACAACTTCCTGAATATGAGGTTGTGTGTCTGAAGACTTGAGATTTGCTGCTGTGCTTGGTGTGAAGCTTGATACAACAGCTGGTTCCTAATAAAGATTCAGGGGACTGTTGTGTAAACAGCCTGCAGTGACCCTCTTTGTTATCAGTGAAAAGTCCACCTCCCTACCACATCAAAGGAAGGATATTATAAAGAAATTAAAAACTTCTCTGCCCAAACATATGAGGTGATAAATTGGTTCTAAATGGGAAATAGTCCAGTTGTTGAAATTCTTATAACGCCATTCCTTTCATCTCAATAAATCTTGTTAAAGAAAACTTGTTGAGACTCTTGCTTGGAAATTCAGTTTGAGGCAGGTGCCAAAGAGAACACAGTCTATTCTTGCTCTCTTATTCTTCCAGATATATGAATGTATGTATAATATCTATCTGACAGAAGCAAGTATTTGTAAGTTTCTATACTCTGGTGCCTTTCACAGCCTTTCATTAGCTGCTGGCTAGGGATTCTGGGAGTTGAAGCTGCAGGACATCACGATGGGGAAACTGTGTTATAATGTAGGGCTCAATACGTAAATGCCCCAAGCTCAAATCCCCCCACCCCCAAGTATAACCAGCTACAGTATAACCATTCCCTATACCAGATGGCCCAGATGCAAGAGGAATAGGTCAAAAGATTATTTTGGCTTCTCTACCCTTTCAGTCAAATACTTGAAAAAGATCTTTTTGAACATTTGCCATAAACCTCTGAAAAAAAATTACACTCATTAAAAAAAAACCCTACTATTTTCCCATCCATTTTCTCCATCTTAGAAAGCTTTCCTCTGAGGAAGGGGTAACAAGCAGGGGTTACAGTCCCCTTCTTGGGAGATGGAGCAGTAATAGAAATTGAAAGAATCAATCAATCAATCAATAAAACCCAAGCAAATACTCTGGATTACATCTCTTATAATCCCCAACCAATGGCCAAGTTGGCAAAGGCTAAGGAGAATTATAGGCCAAAACATCTGAATGGCCCAGTTGCCCATCCGTCAGCTCTTCTTTTAGCAATTACTGGTTACAATAAACAGTGGATCACTTCTTCTTGTGTGACCATGAGACCTTGAATCTTTTTTTTTTTTAAAAAAAAAACCCTACAAGTCCCATAATCCTTAGGAAGAAATGATATCTTGACAAGAGTGTGTAGGGAAGTGTAGGGAAGTAGGTACATTAGAGTTTTCCTCTGTTTCTAGGAAACATTACAGGTAGTCCTCAGGTTACGACGGCAATTGGGACCAGGATTGCTGTCACTAAGCAATGCGGTTGTAAAGCACGACGTCAGATTGTTTAGTGACGACAATACCAGTTGCCGTCATAGCCCCAGGACCGCACAGGATGTTAAGCTGGAAGAGGCAGGAGTCCCAGGTAAGGAGTGGGGGGGGGTGCATGGGTATCATGGGGAGGGGTGCTATGGGCAGGCGCTGGGGAGCATGGGCGGGCCAGTAAGGGCTGTGGACAGGCCGGGGGTACTACGAGCAGGCACATACTACGGAGCATGGGCAGGCAGGGGGGTACTCCTTAGTGGGGCTCCTCAGGAGGAAAAGTGGCGGGAGTGACTTACGGCCCATTAAACCTGACTTGCGACCTTCTCTGCCGGCTTCCCCACTGACCTTGTGGGAAGCGGGCAGGGAGGTTTGCAAATGGCGATCACGTGACTGCAGCTCGCTGCAACGTCATCATCACAAGCTGGGCACTTGGGCGCCTGGATCGCGATCACGTGACTGTGGGGATGCTGCGACGGCTGCAACTTCGCAGACCAGTTGGGAGTCGCCCTCGTTCAGCGCCGTTGCCATTTTGAACGGCCGTCGAGCGAGTGGTCGTAACTCAAGGACTCCCTGTATTTCCCTTTCTCCCCATTTCTCAAAGAAGGGGCTGAACAGGGATAGAGATGGGCTGGAAGCCCCATTTCAAATCAGATGTGTCTTGAAATGGTGGAAGGACACGGGGTGGGGGGAGATGATGATGATGATGATTTACTAAACTTGTATGTCGCCGGCTCGAGCGGCTCACACCAATCAAATAAATTACAATAAAATCCATAAAAGGTGGCAAGCACGATGAAGCCAGGGGTCTTGCTCTCCCTCGCCATGAGATGTGGATAGGAACGCTCCCTGCCACGTGTTCCCTCCCCACTTTCAAACTGCTTGTGCTGCAGCTGTGCCTACTGCAAGCCGTTTGGACAGAACCTGTTCTCAGGCCCCAATTCCCAGCCTCGGTAGTGCAGGGGCCAAGGAGTGCGGAGAAGGACTCAGCCGCAGCCACTCCGAGGCCCTCCTCTCCGCAGGCAGCACCAGCTCCTGTCTGGGGAGGCGTTTGCCTCAGACCGACAAAGGCAGTTCTCGGTGCTGTGTCTCCAGCGTGCGGCGTTTGCCTTGGGCAAACCGCAGAGTCTCACAGTTTGGGGTTTGTTTCTCCCAATCTACAAAGAGGTGAAGATAATTATTATTTATCTGGCACATGTTTTTGCCCAGATTAATTAATTCTGTTAAAGTGCCTTGAAAGCCTCCGGTCAAAAGGGAGCTGCATGACACAGGCGGGCTGGTACTTCTGCTGCTCAGCAATTATTCTCGGCTCCCGAAACAGCACGGGGGAGGGGGGTGTTGGGGGGGGGTCACTTAAGGAGGACCTTAAAGGAACCACTGGCTTAAACACAAAGATTTAACCACAAAGAATATACTACTGGCAATAACACTGAATATATCCATGAGCATGTGTCTAAATCTTGCTGAGAGTTACTGTATCTATGAAACTAGCCTCACAATGTGGAAGGATGCTTTGCCAATTCTTTATCTAGAGCAGTGTTTCTCAAACTTGGCAACTTTAAGATGTGTGGACTTCAACTCCCAGAATTCCCCAGCCAGCGTGGGATCACATGTTGCACTAGATTATCATCTCGTTTTGATTTATCATCTTAGGTGAATCCCACCATGTGATTTGTAGACCCTGGTTCTGGCACTGAGCAATGTGTGAACCCAGCCAATTGTGGGTAAGCAACCAGGCAGTGTCATCTGTGAATTCAGGCAGCAGCTGAGATGCTCTTCTGCATTCTGAAATTAAGAAATGGGAAAGGGATCTTTTGGGGGAGATAAAGGGGTGCTCATGAACAGTGTGGGATGAGGTCTGGAGTCTGTTGAGAAGAAATTAAAATCAAGTTCAGGCATCTAATATGAACAGAGCTTAGATGATAAATTTCCCCTGCTGTTCACAGATCTAGGTACTCAGCCTGGATGTTGTTAAATGTTCCCTTTCCTAGGAATTTAGGTAGAAGCAGACAGCCAGCTCAGCAAGAACTGCCGCCTTATATTCCAGCTTTCTACTGCCATGTACCAGACTGGCCACCAATTCAGATGGTGTGAAAAAAAGGACAATACAAATTCACGGACAGTCAGAATGATGGTTGTCTGCTACTTCCTGAACACTGAGTAGAAACCAGCTGCTGGGGAACCACAGTGGAGGAAGGCTACCCCTTCTTGAATGCTTCTGGTTAATTGCTCTGAAACACAGAAGGCTGGACAAGACAGGCCAGTGGCCTGATCCAGCAGAGCTCTTCTGATGCTCTACGTTGCCAAAGGCAATCCGGCAAACTAGTCAGAACAGAGCCTGTTATAACTCGGTAGTGTAGATATTTCATCTGGATCCTTGCTTGACTCATCTTAATATTGTACTTGGTGTTAATTACACCTTGAGAGAGAAATTACATGCTGCAGCACCTGCCACGGACAGGCAGGTAGGTGAAGGAATGAAAGGTGGCAATGTTATGCTTCCCAGGTACCAAATAATATTGCCACTTAAACTACTGTTTAAGGTAAGGGAACCCGTACCTTGGGACTGAAAGTAGACTAGGAAACAGGATGGCATGCTTCTGTATTAGATTCCTCATCCCCGTTCCAAATAGGTTTGCACTATGGCTAACAATATATCCCCAGGACTAATACTTCAAAGGGTTGTTTCTTTCTCCAACTGACATACAGTAATTAGCATCTGATTATTTATACTACTGTTATCAGACATCCAAGATAGGTAAGCACATAAGAAAGTTGTCTTCTCCATTCTAGTTCCTCTAGATCATGGCTAGCTAGCAGCTAGCATGGCTAGCAGCATGGCTGGCTGGGGAATTCTGGGAGTTGAAGTCCACACATCTTAAACCTGCCGAGGTTGAGAAACACTGCTCTAGATCAGAGCTTTCCAAACTGTTTGTCGCGACACGTTAGTGTGTCGGCTGCAGTGTGTAGGTATGTCGCACAAACGTAAGGAGAAACCTCTGAGTCGGACGCTCAGAGCCTCAAGCGCCTCGCTGCTGCTGCCTCCGAGCCCTGCCAGGATTCCGCGCAGGTCCTAGTGCCTGCCTTGTGCCCTGCTGTAAGAGGGGAGCTCTGTCCAAGCCTTGCCCTGCTGTAAAGGGGAACTCTGTTTTCATGAGATATGTTGTGTCCCCATACATTTCGCTATTACAATTTATGTATGTGTCCGTATCTCTTATAAGTTAAGTTAGTTTAACCTCCGGTTTGCTAGTAAAACTCAATTACTGTGTCACAAAATGATGCATGTCTAAAAAGTGCGTCACCAACATGAAAAGTTTGGAAAGCTCTGCTCTAGATGTATCAGATTACAATCCCTGTTACCAACTCTGGTAGCTGGGGATAATCAGAGTTGCAATCCAGAGTTCTCACTGAAGGCCCGAATAACCAAGCTCCAGTTGTCCTATTTTGGAGATATTACATGAAGACCTAGCTCTCTAGAAAAGTCTATAATGTTGGGAAAGGTAGAAGGAAAGAAAAGAGGACAAACAGCAAGAAGCTGGATGGATTCAATTACAGTGGCGATGGGTGCACCGTTGGAAGACTTGAAGGACTAGGTTGGAGACCGATTACCCCGAAGGAGGTCCATCTGTGTGGTTGGAGTCAATGTGATGGCACATAATAATCAATCCAGCACATCTGAAAGTGCTGGAGTAGAGCCTATTAAAAGAACCAAGGAACACAGGAACTCTCTGCTCCCATTTCTATAACAGCGGCCGCTGTTACGGAAGTGTAATCAAATGCATCCTTCCATTACCGCTCTGCACAATATTTTTATGAGAAAATGTAATAGCAAAAACTACCCACATCCCATTCTTCCAAATACAGTTCTGGTCTTGGGTTTGCTTCCAAGCCAGAATGTTGTGAAGTCTTACATTCTGCCTTTTACCTTTCCAAGTTGAACAAGATTCCCCCTTCCCCACCAACACTCAGGATTGCTTACTTGACTTTTTTGTTATGTTGCTCTCTGCGCCTGATATGTTCCAAGATGGCTTTTTCCTCATAGGCGTGGCCGCAGATTTTATTCCTAACTGGTTTCGTCATTTCCTCCTGCAATAAAATTATTGGGAAGCACAACTGATCGTTCAAATCAACAACTCGGCAGTGTCTGCAAGTCACTTCTGTATTATTGTTGCAGCTCCACAAATTAAACCCCATTAATTGACAACTACAACCACTGCTGCTTATTATGACCATGACATAATGTTGCCGACGAATGAAGTAATTTGCAATTGATTTTCTATCATACATGGAAATATAGACAAGCCTTTGCTCCAAGGAAGGCCAGGACAAATAAAGGATGGCTGAGTCAAGGTTTAAAAGAACAGAAGGAAGAAAAGGAAAATAAAATGTAAGCACTTAAAAAAGATTTGGATTCCCGCAAGGATGGTAGGACCCGAGTTCAAACTAGCAAGGCATCTTTTGCATTGAGCACATGCTCAAGATTGCTTAAGACAAATAAGTTCACTCTTGTCTTGCAAAATATTAGTGGACCACCAGAAATATATTTATTGAATAAATAAGGTAGAAAGCAAACAAACAAGGTGGATCACACCAGACCATAACCATCTGTGTTCAATTGTCTATTGGGCATTGCATCCATTTAGTTCGCAACCACACCAGTTTTTCTGACTTGCGTCCAGACTATACTGCACAAACTGGTGGAACTGTTGCAGAAGAAAATCCATTTGCAAACCATTTCTCACTTAAGATGCTTTTAGTACAGAAAAAGTAATACTCCCCTTTAACATTTTCACTGCAGACCTGAGCCAAAGCTTTGGATAAGCACCAAATTGAACAATAGACACGATATATGTGCATGTAACCCCCTGCACATGATTTCATGTTGCAGAATGGGAGCAGAATACAGTTGCAGACCTGCTGTGCCCTAACTATCATCGTTTCCTCTCTGCTACCTAGGTGTATTACCTACCTGTGTGATGGGGCAGATAAATTTAATCTGACTTTGCGTCACAGCAATATCCTCATCGATTTGCTCGAGGGCTGGTCTTCCTTCTGCGTCTGGCTGGACCCCAACTGCAGTATGAGAGAAGGGAGAAGTGCCGATGATGCATCAGGTAGGCTGTTGTGGATGCAAATCTTAAGTTTGTTTTTTAAAAACAGTCATTGTTGCAACATATGGCAAGGCCAGGCCTGGTTAGTACTTGGACTCGAGACCCCGAGGAGCTCCCAAATCTGTAGGTTAGACTAGATCAGTGTTTCTCAACCGTGACAACTTTAAGACGGGTGGACTTCAACTCCCAGAATTCCCCAGCTGGCTGGGACTAGATCATCCCCCCCTACCTCCCCCCACCCCCAAATCCTGAAAGAAGACAGTACTGTTGTCGGGAATATTAGATGGGCACATCCATAACCCTTAGAAGTTGAACTGGACTTAAAGATTACTTTACAACATTTCTCCATTCTTGGCAGTGATAGACAAACAGAAGAGCCTTCTCCAGCATTGTCTATGCATAGCTGTTGAGGCTGCATATCTCAAGACCGAGTCAAATACTTTGACGGCGTATCTGAAAAAGAGGGAGCCCTTCTGTCCCACTGCCATAACATCTGGCTGGTATTATCATCTATTTTTCTGACCTGACTTATAGGAGTACAACACATTCCTACCCAACTTTATTGCTATTGCTATTGCTAATAAGGGTAGGTGCACAGATATCCCACATGTGTTTCATGGCTATGGAACGTCAACAGAGCATTTCCCATATAAGCTGATGTTTCATGCACCTTGCCCTGAACTTTAAGTTTATTGTTTTTGTTGTTTATTCGTTCAGTCGCTTCCGACTCTTCGTGACATCATGGACCAGCCCACGCCAGATCTTCCTGTCAGCCGTCACCACCCTCAGCTCCCCCATGGTTGAGTCCGTCACCTCCAGTATATCATCCATCCATCTTGCCCTTGGTTGGCCCCTCTTCCTTTTGCTTTCCACCTTCCCCAGCATCAGCATCTTCTCCAGGCTATCCTGTCTTCTCATTATGTGGCCAAAGTACTTCAGTTTTGCCTTGAATATCATTCCCTCAAGTGAGCAGTCTGGCTTTATTTCCTGGAGTATGGACTGGATTGATCTTCTTGCAGTCCAAGGCACTCTCAGCATTTTCCTCCAACACCACAGTTCAAAAGCATCTATCTTCCTTCGCTCTGCCTTCCTTATGGTCCACCTCTCGCAGCCATAGGTTACTACGGGGAATACCATTGCTTTCACTATGCGGACCTTTGTTGTCAGTGTGATGTCTCTGCTCTTAACTATTTTATCAAGATTTGTCACTGCTCTCCTCCCAAGAAGTAGACGTCTTCTGATTTCCTGGCTGCAGTCAGCGTCTGCAGTAATCTTTGTGCCTAGAAATACAAAGTCTGTCACTGCCTCCACGTTTTCTCCCTCTATTTGCCAGTTATCAATCAAGCTGGTTGCCATAATCTTGGGTTTTTTTGAAGTTTAACTGCAACCCAGTTTTTGCACTTTCTTCTTTCACATTCGTCATAAGGCTCCTCAACTCCTCCTTGCTTTTAGCCATCAAAGTGGTATCATCTGCATATCTGAGATTGTTAATGTTTCTTCCAGCGATTTTAACTCCAGCCTTGGATTCCTCAAGCCCAGCACGTTGCATGATGTGTTCTGCGTACAGGTTGAATAGGTAGGGTGAGAGTATAGAACCCTGCCGTACTCCTTTACCAATCTTAAACCAGTCCATTGTTCTGTGGTCTGTTCTTACCGTTGCTACTTGGTCGTTATACAGATTCCTCAGGAGGCAGACAAGATAACTTGGTATCCCCATACCACCAAGAACTTGCCACAATTTGTTATGATCCACATAGTCAAAAGCTTTAGAATAGTCAATAAAGCAAAAATATATGTTTTACTGAAACTCCCTGGTTTTCTCCATTATCCAGCGGATATTGGCAATTTGGTCTCTAGTTCCTCTGCCTTTTCTAAACCCAGCTTGTACATCTGGCAATTCTCGCTCCATGAATTGCTGGAGTCTACCTTGCAAGATCTTGAGCATTACCTTACTGGCATGTGAAATAAGTGCCACTGTTTGATAGTTTGAACATTCTTTAGTGTTTCCCTTTTTTGGTATGGGGATATAAGTTGATTTTTCCCAATCTGATGGTCATTCTTGTGTTTTCCAAATTTGCTGGCATATGGCATGCATCACCTTGACAGCATCATCTTGCAAGATTTTAAACAGTTCAGCTGGGATACCGTCATCTCCTGCTGCCTTGTTATTAGCAATGCTTCTTAAGGCCCATTCAACCTCACTCTTCAGGATGTCTGGCTCTAAGTATATTAGTACACCATTAATAATAATTTATATAGCCCAGGCTAGTGATCTATAACATATTAAATATGTCTATGTACAGCAATCCACTAGATATGTTTTTGTGAACTAAGAGAGAGAGGAATACCTCTTTTTACATTCTCAATGTATCCCAAAGACACAGGATAGACATGTATGGAAAATTGGACTAGTAGGAAAAATGGTGTATGTGGATCTGTGAGTGCAGTTTCTTCTGTGGATTAATTTACAAGGCTGGACAATGCTAGAGGGAGTGTGCATGTGGGACAGCTTTGTATTAAGCCTGTCAGAAACCAAGCTCCAGTGTTTACCTCCAGCGCTACCAAGATCATACTTCCACCGCAAGCCTTCCCAGATTAATTTGGTCTTACAATGGGGGTTGCAAACTTGGGATGATTCATGCAGTTGATGAATCAAGCTATTTCTATGTAGTGCCATGGTTTGTTGCTCCAGCTTAACTCCTTCCATCTGTCAAAGCAGAAAAGCAAACAAAAATTGGATCTGCAGAAATACAGCTCTGTTGCTCTGCGGGAGCGGGATGTATGTGGGGAAGTGGGCTTAGCTGGTATAATAGAATGGAACAGCATCATGGCTGTTATGTAATACCGTTTATCCTTTTTTCTCTTGTGCCAAATGAAATCTGTTTCTCTACTTCTTTTTTAGTCACTAGACCAAAACATTTCAGAAACAAACATACAGCTGAATGCTGGCTAGGCTACCCAAGTGTCCACAGAGATTGCATTCAAACAGCAAACAGTTCCGGTGCTCAAAGAGTATCCAAGATGTGATTCTAACTCTTCTCAAAAGAAAACAAAACAAAACGTAGGGGGGATCTGAGTTCATATACCCTGGACCCCATGAACCCGGTCTGCTGCTAGCTTCGCAGATCATGTTGAGCTATCATATGGTTTGTTTGGTTTCAGCTTAGTTAGTCATGTGAATCCATCCAGCCATGGTGATTGAAAAGCGGTGGTTTATGACTAAGCTCAACGGTGGGAACCTGGCCAAGTAGGGCTTACTCAATAGGAGCTTAACACTAGAGTCTTCAGCCTAGTCTTTCTCACAGTGTTCCCAAAGACAGTGTTCCCCAACCTGGGTGCCCTCCAGATATAAAGAGAGCACCCTCCAAATTCCCAGCCAATAGAGTTGTGTGGGGGTTCCCAGCCCCAGTGCAACTGAAAGGAACAGGCTGGAGAACGCTGGTGTTAGAATATTTGGGGAAAGAAAAGGAAACCTGTTATTCCAGCCTGAGCTGCTTGGAAGAAGGTCAAGAGAAAAATGAACTAGGACAAGATAAAGCATTCATAAATCAGCCAGCAGAATAGAAAATTGTGTGTGCGCGTGCTGTTATCGCTTCCTGTCAATGCATTAGGAAAAGGGAGAATCGCCTGAGCAGCTTCAGAAGGAAGTTCTGTATTAATCTAAAACGTGGACAGGGTGAAGACCTCGTCAAGACCTTAAAACTCAGGCAGGTCCACGGAGGAGGCATTTTTTCCTTCGCTGTATCACAGCACTGATGGCCGAGGCAGGCTCACGTTCCTCCCTCCCTCTGCAATGGACAGCAGTGACTCATGCACTGGGAGCACATGAACACGGTGGCAGAGGAGGCATCTGAGGAATGTGCCGCAGAAGGTGGCCTGTGCACTCACCTCGGAGGCTGCCCTATTTCACAAAAACCAGAGGTGGAAAGCCGCTCTCTGTAATAGTCACCAAGCGACTGTAGGCACAGACCTTCTCCAAGTGGCCCCCACCCAGTTTTACTATGTGTAATATATTAAGCAATCAGACTTTGAACATCTTCGTAAACATGACGAACCTGCTTTATAGACTATATAACCTAGCCTTCCCCGACCTGGTGCCCTCCATAGGTGTGAGGCTGCAGCTCCCTTTACAATAGGTAATGGATGATGGGAACTATAGTCCCACGCACCTGAGTCAGTATTATATGCTTAGATGGCCAGTGGGTATTTTTAAAGCAAGTATCTTCTCCGCACCTCCAACCATAAATCAGGTTAACTGGAGATACTAGATATGGAAACGGGGACCGCTTGCAATCAAAGCATGAGTTGAAGTGCTTAAATTGTCTTAAATAGCCTAAGGAGAGAAAAGCAGCAATTTCACCTTATTAAGGCACCTGTTGCCATAAATATTCAAGAGGAATACACAGCCCACGTGTTATCTTAGTGGTACAGTTCTCCTAAATAAGTTCCTGTGTCTAAAGCAGATGTTCTAAACATTAGCATGTGCATATTATCAACATCAAACAGATGAATGACATGGGGAAAAGATTATGTACATGAAAAGGGTTTTTCAGGATTATATATATTTTTCCCTGTAGACAGCTATGTCTTTTGTGTAACATCTGAACAGTGCCACACTTTCCATTTTTATGTAGGATTTGTAGAACAACACTGAATGTATGGTACAGAAAAACAGGAAACCTCTTTTCAATGAATTAATGACAAAGAAAATTATTTCTGGAGATGTGCAAAGAATTAGAGGAAAGTTATTTATCCTGTGTATAGTACTGACTGTCCTTCTTTAATAAGGCTCTTAAAAACATAGGAAAACATCAGAAATAATACAGGAGCAGCCTAAAACAACAGCAGCAAAGAGTCTTGTGACAAACTAAAGATGTATTATTTATTACAAATTTATTATTGTATCAGTTTTCACCAATCACACTCCCTCCATGTGTCTGATGAAGTGGACTATGAGCCGTGATAACAAATGCCACAATAAATGTGCTAGTCTTTATGGTGCCACAAGATTCTTCACTGTTTTTGCTGCAAGAGACTGAACAAAATGCTGATTTAAACGTTATGGTTCTGCTGCCCCTTCTTATTTTGAGAGGAGAACTGGATTATTTGATCAAAAGTATTTTAAAATATGTGTTTCAGCAAGACATTGTGAAGGAGAAAATGAAGGGGCAGGATAGAAACTTGAGATTGACAGAAACACTGACCAAGAATTCCTCTTTACTTTGAATGCGTTTATCCCATGTTTTCTAAGTTATTTAAGTGTGGCTTTGATGGCATGACATAGCTGGTTCAAACATCCTCCTCAAACATCTCATCAATGGTTCCTCATCAAACTGAAGAGAGGTATCAAGTGGGCTGCCACAAGGATCAGTCCCATATCCCCAACTCCTCAGTATTTTGTAATTTTTTGTAATTTTTGTATTTTTTTGTAGTTTTGTAATTTTTTGTATTTTTTTTTTGTATTTTTTGTAATAATTTGGTAAGTTTGTATTTATATTTTAGATGTTATTTATGCTTATTGTTTTAATGTGCTTGTTATTGTAAACCACCCAGAGTCCCTCTTTTTGGGGGAGATGGGCAGTAGCAAAATTTGAAAAATAAATAAATAAATAAATTTTAATTAATGATTTAGATGAAGAGGTGGGAAAACTCTAAATCTGCAGTTGATACAAAATTGGATGAGATAGTTACTACCATAGAGGACAGAAATAAAATTATCTTGATAGAATGAAGAAATGGGGTGTGGGTAATTAAATGAAATTTAAGAGAGACAAATGCAAAGTTATTCAAACAGGAAACAAAACTCAAATGTACTGATACAGAATGGATTGGAAATAGTGAATTTTATATTTTATATGAATTTTATATTTTATAAGGTAAAGGTTTCCCCCTGCACACTCATGTCCGACTCTAGGGGGCGGCACTCATCTCCGTTTCTTAGCTGCAGAGCCAGCGCTGTCCGAAGACGCTTCCGCGGTCATGTGGCCGGCATGACACGCGCGGAATGCTGTTACCATCCCACCAAAATGGTACCTATTTATCTACTTGCATTTGCATGCTTTCGAATTGCTAGGTTGGCAAGAGCTGGGGCGAGTGTGGGGGCTCACTCTGTCACACGGCGCTCGGGTCTCGAACCGCCGACCTTCCGATCGACAAGCCTGGCATCTTAACCACTGAGCCATCACGCCCCCTCTTTATTTTATTTTTTTAATATTTTAATATTTATATTTTTTTATATTTTATACTTTTGTATTTTTATACTTGTGCCAGTATGTGTCTGTATTTATACTGTTTTTATTGATTGTCATTTTATTATCTGTAATCCGCCCAGTCTCGTCGCACACGAGATGGGCGGCAAAGAAATTTGATAGATAGATATATAGATAAATAGTGCTTGTGAAAAAGTTCTTAGAATACTAGCTGATTGCAAACTGAACATGAAATAATTTTAGGCTATATCAACAGAAGTATGATTTTCAGTTAATGGGAAGTAATCGTCCTATTCTATTATGCTTTGCCAATTCTCCACCAGTTTTGGACACTTCCAGCAGTCATTCTGATGTTACAACTTCAGAAGTTTCTTCTTTTCAGAAAAAAACAGTGGACTGATTCACTGAAGACTTGAGCTGTAGCTTCACTTTTTCAGGATTCTTCCTCTAACATGGAACACAGCACAGTGTTGTTGTGAAACTCATCATCACAATAAGAAACTGCATGAGAAGAATTCAGCAATGGTCAAGAGTCCTCAAGGCTGTTTTCTAGGCTAGAAGTGTCTTGATAGTTGGAATCTTTTGTAACCATTTAATCCATTCATAGCTGTTTCCTTCTGTTACACTAATCGCAGATGTATGGTGGCGGTAGCTTGATGTGGAGTGCCATCTGGGCCATGCCGTATTTCCTCTATCAAATACAGGGAACATGTTTTAAGTGTGACCAGGCCTGCATGGATACATATTAAAGACTGCTACAGCTAGGTGTGATTAGTGCGAGTTTTAATAATGCAATTTTTGATTTAGTGCAGATTGTAAATTGATACCAGGTTGCATTTAATGGGACCCAAAATTCAGTTAATGCAAGGCTAGCACGTGCGCAACTGATGCTAGCGCATGCGCAGTTATGGTTGGGGTTTAGATGCTGCTGATCTTGATGTGTGCAAAATGGAGAAAAGGAAGATTCCGTCAGAGGAAAACAAGTTCAAGTTTAAAAAAGAAGAGGCTCATAATTACATTAGAGTAAAAATTTGATGTAATTGAACAACATGAATGTGGTCATAGCAACACTAAAATAAGACAAGATGCTGGAATGCCTGAATCTACGGTAGATTTTTTTTGTTTCTATTTTGCTTTCTATAACTACTCTGTGACTCTATTAACCATAAATTTAAATTATAAATATATTCTTTTAATTCTTTACTGTAGTATTTCATTAATATACTGTACATATAAAAATGTATGTTTAAATATTTTCATTGCCTATTTCCGTTGAGCTGGAACCAATTACCATATTTATAAAAGCAATATCACTTTTAATAGTGCAAATTCGAACAATGAGACCATTTTGTGGGATTCATCAAGACCCACCTGTATAGATTTTCCTGTCTGCTAGGAAATCAAGCTAGTTCTTCATTCAATAGAGATTTGAAAGTATCCTTTAATAGGTCTTTTCATGTTGGGCTTTAACTGTAAGGAGGTCAAACCAGTCAATCCTAAAGGAAATCAACCCTGACTGCTCATTGGAAGGACAGATGCTGAAGCTGAAGCTCAAATACTTTGGCCACCTAATGCGAAGAGAGGACTCACTGGAAAAGACCCTGATGCTGGGAAAGACTGAGGGCAAAAGGAGAAGGGGACGGCAGAGGATGAGATGATTAGATAGCATCACCGATGTAATGAACATGAATTTGAGTAAACTCCGAGAGACAGTGGAGGACAGGAAGGCCTGGCGTGCTATGGTCCATGAAGTCACGAAGAGTCGGACACGACTAAACGACTGAACAACAACAACAAAAAATACATTCCTTACTTCTATTCCTCAAAGTCACCTTATCAGTTATTATTATCGGAAGGTTGGCGGTTCGAGACCCGAGTGCCCCATGACGGAGTGAGCTCCATCCATCCATCCATCCATCCATCCATCCACCCCATTATGTACTTAGGAAGCTGGGTTTTCACACAATGTGTCCAAAATAGGAAAATTTGAGCCTGTTCATTGGTGCTTTGAGAACTCTGGATTGGATTGCTTTATGATCCATTTATTTGTTTTCTTGGCTATCCACTATATTCTCAAGATTCTTCTCCAACACAAAAGTTCAAAAGCATCAATACTCCTCCTGTCTTGCTTCTCCAAAGCCCAACTTCTGCTTCCATAGAGTGTCACAGAGAAAGCCACTGCCTGCATAGTTCTGATCTTTGTAGGTCTATCTTTTCCAAAGTTTTCGTTGCTATCCTACTAAAAGTTAGCCTGCAGCATATTTCTTGACTGCTGGTTCATTTACTTTTGACAGTCAATCCTAAAAGGCAGAAGCTGTCCACCACTTCAGTATCTTCGTGGTCAATTCTAAGGCTGGTTGTACCTTTTGTCATTAATCTTAGTCCCCTTTTCCCCCTATGCTCCTTGACTTTCATTACTACAGTTTCCAGATCACTTGCATTTTCACCTATCAGAGCAGTGACATCAGCATAGTGCATGTTATTATGTTTCTTCCTCCAATTTTAAATGTTCATTTTTCAATCTAGCCTCCCTCAATATATATTCAGCATACATAGATGTATGCTAGCTGGTTTAAAATACCATATTTATTATGTAGGAGAAATAAGCATCCTCACTTACATTTATAGTATCTTCTAATGATAAAAAAAATCCTTGATATTTATGCTTAGGAGCTCATTCTTCATTGCTGCTGCTTTCTAATTTTCTGCTTATATAAATAAGCACACAAAGAGTAGGACAGATAGAAAGAAAAAAAGGTACAGACTAAAACAGCTTTCTTCACATCTACTGCAGTTTGTCTTAGATAAAACAACAAGAATTCAATTATAGACCACACAGGATAAAATCTAAGTCAGTGTCACCCCCCAGGTGTGTGTCCTATGACCAATGGTTAGAGTTATTGGGAACTGTAGTTCATCAACGACTGGAGGTCCCCTGTTGTTTATTCCTGCATTCAAGAGAGACTTTTATTTGTAGCCTCTAGAAGTATACTGTACTACAGTATGTAGCACTGTACTACAGCTTCATACTGTGCTCTCAAATTAATTGTACTGCTTGCACAATGCTGTTCACCTGGGTCAAACTGACTTGGAGTGCAACAAACCCACAGAAGTGATTTACAGCACAGATCCTCCCTTGTGACTGCATTGATGTACACAACACACAACGCTTCCAATCTGTAGCACTGAGAACAGCCAAATTCCTGCTTGCCTGAATGATTAAGGATCACCTAATAATGATCAAGTATATCTGCTTTCTTGTTCCATGAACAACTAACCACGGTACTGCTGAGGAGCAGGTGAACCTCTGATGATCATTATTTGTTTGGTGAGCTTGTAACTTTGGTAGATTTGCTAGACTTCACTTTTAGAAGCTGATTTATAAAAGCAAGTCCTTCTTCACAAAATTAATTTTAGATGTCAGTGTCACAAAACAAAGCAACAGCCAATAACTTAGATGTCCTTAACATGGAACGACACTGTGTTCATTGAGGATGTGACCTATGAGTCGCTGCCGAAGCACCTAAACTGACCTTCCACATTTAGTGGTATTAAATGTGGAATTTTAATAGGAGGCAGAGAGTGGGGCTGGGAGAACAAACAGAAATGGAAAGGTAGTGGCCTTTGTGGCCCTGAATCTGGCTGGTCAATCTTGGGATTTGATTGCTCCATTACACTGGACTTTGGTCTGATGTATCTGGTCCTTCTTAGGTTCTTTCTGAACCATCTGGTTCCATAGTAATATAAAGCCAAGGAGGGTTTACCTGGAGCAATAGGTCTGAATATTTAGCAGAGTTTCCAAAGTTGCGGAGGAAAGAAGATATCCCCAGATCAGATGCAATTTCCTCCATCGATATATCCTTCACATGGATTTATTCAGGGCATCTGCAGTGACAGTCACTGGCTTCAAAATGATGGGCGAAACCAATCAAAGCCTTGCCCCTTTTTAACATGTACTGTATACAGTTCACCGACATAAAAAAGGACATTGCCTGGTTGCACCCACCATTTTGAAGCCAGTGACTACTGTATCCCTGCAAAAGCCCATGGCTGTATTCATAGAACTCCTGAACTCTAACAAACAACAACAAAAGGGAGCAGCATTTTGGAAAAGACCAAAAGCTTTAATGCTTCTGCAAACAACACTTCTAGCTCTGGTTTCTGATCAGATCTTACAGAAGGCAGACAGGTTGTCTGGTATATTGCATTGTAAGCAGGGACCTAATTAGTACTTGAGAACAATTGCGGTTTCTTTTGCACCTAACTTGTAACACCTCAACTAATGTTCTGGTTTACACCAAACATTTTCAGATTCAATACAGGGCAGTTCCAATGCAGTACTACATGGTTGCTTGGAAGTGATACATATTGGGCATGATTTCCTTCCAAAAGTTAGAGGAATGGTTGCTCGGACAGAGATGGGCATTCTTTTTCTGGTTAGGCCCATGCTCCTTGGGAATCATCTAGAGAGGGAAGGGTTCAGCTGGGTCCCAACGTGGGCAGAGCCACCACTTTCTCTCTCCCACCTTCTTTTTGTTCTGACAGTCTCCTTTCTATATCTCCCAACACAGCAGATTACGACAGACAGCTTGTGCCAGAATTTGAATGTTTACAGAAAACTTTTGAAATGAGGAGAGCTGCATAAAATTAAACTGCACATCGCACAAGGTGCAGATTATCTGCTCTTGATTAGACTGCAAGGTCTTCACTGTAAACTCTACCCCCCCCTTTTAAATACTACTTTGAAAAATGCCACAAATACAGGAGAATAAAAACAACATATTTTATACCCACTCAAATGATCTTCAACAAATTACAGTAACAAATGCAATCTGAGTGTTGGGCGGTATATAAATTTAATATATTATTATTATTATTATTATTATTATTATTATTATTATTAAATAGCAAGATAAGCACATAATATATACATAGGCACAAGCCACCAGCCCTAAATCCTCTGAATGAAGCTAGCATATCCTCCCCATTCTTATTTTTATAGTACCAGAACATCTGGCACTTGGAACATGCTATTCTCCCTGGGCTGATAGGAATCAAACCTCTTGAAGCTGTTTTTTGTGGGCATTTGGTAAGCAAAAGCTTTTACCTGCCTGGTCTTTTCTTTTCCAGTGTGTTCTTCCTGGGGAACAGCAGGTGCCACCACCCACTGGCATTCAATGGCAGGGGCCAGACTGTACTTCCTTTCATCTAGAAAGAACGCCACATCATGTCCACTCAATTTGGCTTGAATTGGCTCTGCACAAGCTTTTCAAAAATTCACCCCTAATAATTTTGAGTCTTACATTAGGCTTTATTTCTATTTTTGTCCTTCCAAAGGACGTGAGAAGTTCAAACAGTACTAGTACTGTTATCCTGAGGGAGGGAGTGGGTAGAAGGGATGCATGTGCATTTACATAGACAAGTATTTGTTTGTTCCAAGGCTGAACTTGAAAGAGGATCAGGGAGTTCTATTTCTCACCTAGTTACTTTCCCCAAAGGAACGGTTTTCTCAGGCTGCAAGCAGCAAAAAGAAGAAGTTTTGTGACACTGTGTTTTTTTTCCCTTTAACAGCCAGGGGCCATTGCAAAAGAGCTAGACTTCCATTGCAATGCCATGCACACCATCTTGTAGATTTTGACCCCCCTCCTTTCCTTCCATTTGCAGACGCCCCTCTTAACAGCATAAACAATTGAGACCCGAATCCCTTTCATTGGGCATAAAATACATCTCGTGAAGTGTACTCTAATCCGCAAAAGCTTGTGACATAATAAATCTGTTATTCTGTATGATGCTCGGATGGGAGTCTGATCATTCTTCAACATGGCTTCCTGAAGAAGCTAAAACATACAACACACAGTAAGCCATTAATCATGGTCTATCACCTACAACATGATAAACCAGAAAAGAAAAGACCAAAACAAAACAAAACATATATTTTTTGGATTCATGTAGTGTGTTAACCAACCCCTTGATTGCTTAATTGTCCAAGACAGAAAAGCTGTACACTTAAAATACAATATACCATTCCTCTCCCCTTTTCTTAAAAAGGTAAAGGTTCCCCCCGCACATTTGTGCAGTCATGTCCGACTCTAGGGGCCGGTGCTCATCTCCGTTTGTTAGCCGAAGAGCCAGCGTTGTCCGAAGACGCTTCCATGGTCAAGTGGCCGCATGACGCGCGCCGAACGCTGTTACCTTCTCACCGAAGTGGTACCTATTCATCTACTTGCATTTGCATGCTTTCGAATTGCTAGGTTGGCAAGAGCTGGAGCTAGTGCGGGAGCTCACTCCACACGCGGGGCTAGGGATTCGAACCTCTGAACTTGCGGATCGACAAGCCTGGCGTCTTACCCACTGAGCCACCACGCCCCTTTTCTTAATACCCAGATTCAGGGTGAGCAAAATGCTCCCTGCTCAAAGTTTAAGCTCTAGACCCCGCTTTCTCCAAGGTTACCAGAGATAGAGAGACCTTTGTTCTTTAATCCATCTGAAGAGGGCAGAGGCCTTTTTATAGAACAGTGCACCAATATTTGGACTTGAAGAAGTGAATCACCTATTTGGACTATTCACAGATAAAAGAGTGAAATTTGAACATAAACTCTGCCCCAGAGACCACACCCCTTCAAGAAGGAAAGTTTCACAAGGCAAAGGAACTCTGAGGAAAGATGGATTTACCAGCACCCCTCCCAAAGTAGTAAGCTCCTCGTCAGAGTGAGTGGCCTCATAGGTGATTATTCAGAGTAGTTCAGTCAGAGGTCAGTGTCCCAAGGATGGGTGATGACTGAGCGTGGCTCTTTCAAGGTCTGTGTTGAAGCAGTGGCAGCTTAATGTTTCATTTAAGCAACTGGCCTTTGCAAGAGTTTAGGTTTTGAAAGCTACAGTGCTATAGTTATTGGGAAACTGGACTCTGAGTCTTTCCCTTAGATGAAAGCCCAAGTCAAACCTTGGCAAGATTTCAAGGAAAAGCTTCTCAACTGAAAGAACTTTTTCAAGTGGTTGCTACACACATGACATTCTAGGGGTTCACCTTGGATTTCTTTACACATGAAGGACCTTTGGAACCTAAGGCTAGATTACAGTTTAGAACAGGAATTGGAAATATGGCCCTCATATGCACTAGGGTGTCTCTCTTCCACGGAAGGCCACGCGTGCAAATCTTAAAACTAATTTTATAAATAAATCAATGGCCCAAATCTTGTGAGATTCCATGCAAGATCTCATGAGAGTGTCAAAATCTTAACAGATTTTATGCATGCTCAAAAGTTTAGGAGATATTTATTTTATTTATTAGAACCTTAACCACAGCACAAGATCACACAATAGGGCCTTGGGACCTTAAAAGATTGCCAGATACTAGTTAATGCTATCTTGGGCTTTCATTCTACCAGCATGGCTACAAAAGGACTAAAACCTTTTTGTTCTAATCAACAGTGTTTATTTTTCAATCCAAACTCCCCAAACTATCTGTGATTGTTCCATGAAACTAACTAGGATCATGAGCTTTAGGATTTTCATAAATCACTGTTCAGATTACTGTAGATCGTTCTGCCCCCCCCCCCCTTCCTGGAATTTATGTCTCAATACCTGTACCTTCTCCTAATCTAATTTCTCCACAAATTCTATAGCAATATTTATCTCTTTCAATCTGCTTAGATTGCACCATACAGACATAACGATGGTACTTGAATAAAGAAGTAAATTTTCCAATCTTCTTATGACTATCCTAAAGGAATAGATGATGGAGAAAGCTAGTGTGTGTATGGCATGGCTGAACTCATCATTAAGCACTGCAAAGTAAAATGTAACTCCAACAACCTTTGAGATTAAATGTAGGTGTGCAGCTGTGTCATGTGTGAACTAGTACTTTGAAATGTCCATGACCTTTTGGTTTGCAGCTTCTTTGTCTGGTCATTCTAACAAGCATTTCGAATGACCTTTTTAATGATACGTACTAACATGCATTTATTCAAATTCATCCTTGCTCATAAGTTAACAGAGAACTGGAGCATGCAGAGACTACAAGTAACTTTCCATTTCCCCCCCAAGGACAGTAGGAGACCCATGAACTGTGGCAGCAGCAAAAACAGCTTTCACCATGGATGAAATAGGTCCATCTTTGCTTCATACATTGCAGCACAAAGGGGTAAACTAAGTCATGTGTCATGCATACTTCTCTTTTTTCAGTGTACAAATTCTTGCTTAAGAACATCATTTGCACGCGAAATCAGATCTCCAAAAACATGCAGAGATGTTCTTCTCTGGGACTGACTTTGGAATCATCTTTCACTGGAGATTCACCACAAAGAATATCCAGTGATAGGTCTTCCAGAAAAGGAAGAAGCTGTTTTTATTCTAACTAGTGGAAAGACAGGCTACCAGATGTGGGCTGCAAAAATCTGGAGAACTACTTTTTTTTTTTTAAAAGGTTCCCCCCGCACATTTGTGCAGTCGTGTCCGACTCTAGGGGCCGGTGCTCATCTCCGTTTGTTAGCCGAAGAGCCAGCGTTGTCCGAAGACGCTTCCACGGTCATGTGGCCGGCATGACGCATGCAGAACGCTGTTGCCTTCCCACCAAAGTGGTACCTATTCATCTACTTGCATTTGCATGCTTTCGAATTGCTAGGTTGGCAAGAGCTGGGGCTAGTGCGGGAGCTCACTACTAGATGACAGCAAAGAGATACAGGGAACTCTCTGCTGCTCTAACGATTGCTTGGAGTTCTGCAGCCCACGTCTGGTAGCCCTAGAGTTTGTTTGGGATATTGTTATTTTCCCTGGGTCTTGGACTGGGGAAGGTTATAAACCTAATAAATAAATGCAATGGGAATGAAAACCAGCCTTTCTACATTACATTTAAACAGATGCATTCATGTTTTTTACAATGCCTGTAGCTATTTTCCTTCTCAAGCCTTAATTCTCAGACCAGCTGATTAGAATAAAATGGTGGAACACAGACTTTTGAGTTAGTGTTGCCAGAACAGATGTTCTGGGATAAAAATGGAAATCTATAGCAATAAAAGAATATCAAGCAGTTGAAACGCTTGTTGCATAACTCAACCTGAAACAACATTTTTCGAAATCAGTTTTTAGTATAATTACAAGATACACAATAGTGCCAAAACTAGAGCAACACTTTTATTCTATACATTTTTAAATGAGATGGGTGGGTGTTGTAGTTATACTCCTAGGAAGAAAACAATTGTTTTAGGGCTGGGGGGGGGGAGTGTTTACTTCTGGATGGGATGGGGAGTAATTTATATTATTTGGGCAACCCACAGAGCACATATCTGATATATGAATCTAAAAAAAAAAACAACCCAAACCAAGCCACTTAACATTGTGCTCCTAGTATTTGATGTCAAATTGCTGAAAACTAGCAAAGTCATTTTCCAGTGGAAAATGGAGAAAACCCCCACTCCCTTCAAAAACAAAACTTGAAGCTTCCAAAAACTGCCTGCAAAATCTAGAAAAATTAACTCCATCTACTTGCCACTTTTGGGACAACATTAACCATTACAGTGGTTAAGACGCCAGGCTTGTCGATTGGAAGGTTGGCAGTTCGAGACCCGAGCGCCGCATGACGGAGTGAGCTCCCGCACTCGCCCCAGCTCTTGCCAACCTAGCAATTCGAAAGCATGCAAATGCAAGTAGATAAATAGGTACCACTTCGGTGGGTAGGTAACAGCTTTCTGTGCCTGTCATGCCAGCCACATGACCGCAGAAGCATCTTCGTACAGTGCTGGCTCTTCAGCTAAGAAATGGAGATGAGCACCGGCCCCTAGAGTCAGACACGACTGTGCAGGGGAAAACCTTTACCTATTTCCTGCAACCACTGCACAAAATCATAGAATAGTAGCATTGGCATGGGCCACTTAAACCAGCCAGTATACTGCTGTTCTCTCAGCAGGAATCTAAGACTAACACCTGGCTGCAAAAAAAAAAAAAAGGTATGAGATGAAGCAGGAGAAAATCTAATTTTTTCCTCTCCCTTTTATAGCAGGAAAAAAAAGCTCTCTATTCTCCCTTTTCTTCTGCATGGATAAAGCAGGAAGCAAATATTTCTGAATTTTGAACAAATCTTATTTCCCTGTTAAATTTAGATTAAGGGAAAAACTGTGGGCATTTAAAACAAATAAAAGTAGTGCATATCCCCACCCGAGCCCAACATCTCTCCAGGTTTCCTACAACTTAGAGGAGAGGATATGCTCCTTCATGGGAAGTGCCTGCCCATCAAGCATCAATCCTGTTGGCAACAGAGAAGCCCAACGGACAAAGAGCAACTCCATTTCACTATGGTTCAAATTCAGTCTGTTCTGTGGAGTCCCTGGTGCTCTCTGAGCCTTGTTGTTTTCTTGCAGACGTTTCATTGCCAGGCTAGGCAACATCTTCAGTGCGAAAAGGGAGTGGGACTTCCCTTCAGTCTGTTCTCTCCCATCGAAACCCTTACAGCCTCATATAGATCAGGGGTGGGGAACATCCGGCCCGCGGGCCGTATAAGGCCCACGAAATCATTTGGTCTGGCCCTAGGAGCT
Source organism: Charina bottae (assembly GCA_023362775.1). NCBI lineage: Eukaryota > Metazoa > Chordata > Lepidosauria > Squamata > Charinaidae > Charina > Charina bottae. The sequence goes on from JALMGJ010000003.1 coordinate 134,685,036, forward strand.
CCCGCCCACAAACCCTGCCCCTTCTGTGCAATTGGCTCCCACCCGCAAACCCCACCCCCTTCCACGAGATTGGCTCCCACCCGCAAACCCTGTCCCCAGGTCCGCGAATGATGTTATAAATATCCAAATGGCCCTTGGCAGAAAAAAGGTTCCCCACCCGATATAGATGTTAAAAAGCAGAGGGGAGAGAACTGACCCCTCCAGCATCTTACATATCAGGGGCCATACTGCCAATCTCTCCTACTCCACTGTCACAGACTGAAACCACCCACTGAGGAAGGAATGGGACCACTGCAAAACAATGCCTCCAATTCCCAGCCCCCCTAGGCGGTCCAGTACAATACTATGGTCAATGGTATCAAAAACTGCAAAGAGGTCCAACAAGGACTAGGAGGGACACATTTCCTCCATCCAGGTCCCAACACAGATCATCCAAAAGAGTGACCAAAGCCATATCCATCCAATACTCAGGCCTGAACCCACACTGAAAAGGTCCCAGATAATCAGTTTCATCTGGGGCCACCACCATCCCAACAACCTTTTCCAAAAAGGGAAGGTTGGAGACAAGACAGCAGTTCTTATTCTGGATCTAAGAATGGCCTCTTCAGAAGGGGACACACCACAGCCCCCTTCAAAGCTGCTGGCAAGTCATTCTCACTAAAGAGTTGCTAACAGTCTCCCAGATCCAGGAGATCACCACTCCATCCTCTCCCCACAACACCCAGAAGGGGCACAAGCCTAAAATACAGGTAGCCAAATACAACCGAGACAGCACCCTATCCTCTTCCTCAGAAGTCACAGGCCAAAAGAAGTCCCAGATAACACAGTAAGACAACACTCCAGTCACCACAAAGACTCCACCCAGGTAAAATCAAGGCCAAGGTGAAAGTGATCTGCTGTGCAAACCACTCACAGCAGCCCAGTGGGTGGTCACAAGGCTACCTCTTCCTTAATAAAGAGTTGGCAACCTTAAACAAGGTTGCTGGCCAACAGTCCACTGATACAATAAGGGAGGAGAAGTAAACATGCTTTGCCTCCTTTATCGTCATGGTGTAGGCTCAAACATGGGCATGTACCCATGGTCCGTCAGTTTGCTTCTCATCTTTCTCCACTGGTACTCCAGGCATCATTTATGGTGCTTCATCTCCTGGGGAGCCTCAATAAACTAAGGCAATGACTGGGATCAGCCCCTAGAAAGAGGCCATTCAGGGACAATAATGTCCAGTGCTCCATTTGCCTCCTGGTGCCACTTCCTCAGGTGCCCTTTGAAAACCTTTGTATCCATCAGGTGTCTGGGGCAGACAACCTAAAGAGGTCCCTCTGCCCCAGACGCTGGGGTGGGTGGCTACTAACCCAAACGGGATCAGAACACGATCTGACCTTGACAATGGGGTGATGAAAATCCCCGCCATCTCCAGTTCACACAACATCTGCTCAGGGACAAACACAAGAGTGAGACTACCTGTATGTGTCAGGCCTGAGATTACGTGAGATAAGCGCATGGGTGCTATGGAGGCCATGAACTCCCAAGCTTTACTGAAGCCGATCCCATGAGCAGGCAGATTAAAGTCCCACCACACCAATATATTATATTGATTGCAAACTGACAACTATTGAGGATGCAAAGCCTTACAAACCAATCATTTTCACATATTTGGCTATGTCCTTGATACTAATGTTTTAGTCAGCTACAGTTAAATTAATTTAAAATATTTCACATCTCATGTAAAGCCACTGTGATGGTTATGTCTATGACTGTACCTGGCTGGAAAAAACCAGAGAGAGGAAATCCATAAACAAACTTAGAAGCAAGCAGAGATTCCTTCCTGAATTTAAAAGGTATTGTTACATTATTTGATTTTGATATTTATGTTATAGGTCAAGGTTTTACTTTTAAAAAAATATTTAACTTCAGCAGAAATGGATATTGCAGCATTTTTAGCACCGTGTCTTGCAAGGTGGTTTATTACTATATTGGCCTATTTCACAAGACCTTATCTTAGACAACAAATGGGCAAATTCGTGGAGAAGTGGCTACTTTTTACTGTGTTTTTGAACAGCATTCCTTCTGATCTTTTCAGTGTGACCTTTTTTATATTCAAAGATATGTCATTATTAGCCGCCCAGAGTCACTTCCATAGTGAGATGGGTGGTGTATAAATTTAATAAATAAATAAAAGACAAATAAATATGTCTTCATAGCCAAATAATGATACGGGCCATTATATATATATATATATATATATATATATATATATATTATATATATATATATACACACACACACACACACACACACACACACACACATACATACACACATACACACACACACACACACACACACACACACACAAACACACACACACACACACACACAAACACAAAAACACACACACACAGATTTCTACATTTTTAAAAAAAAGCTGATTGGGATCCTCCTACGGAAGGTGGGAATCCCTAAAAATGTTTTTGACCATAACTCTCACCATCCTTGCTATGGACGGTGGGGTTGATGAGGTTTGGAATCCAACTATATAGAGCCAGTTTGGTCTAGTGGTTAAGGGGTTGGAAACCAGGAGACTGAGAGTTCTAGTCCCGCCTTAGGCATGAAAGCCGGCTGGGTGAACTTGGGCCAGTCACCTGGGAAGGAGCCAATGGCAAACCAGGAGACTGAGAGTTCTAGTCCCGCCTTAGGCACGAAAGCCGGCTGGGTGACCTTGGGCCAGTCACTCTCTCTCAGCCCAACTCACCTCACAGGGTTGTTGTTGTGGGGAAAACAGGAGGAGGAAGGAGTATTAGGTGTGTTTGCCGCCTTGAGTTATTTATAAAAATAATAAAGGCGGGATAAAAAAAAATTAAATAAATAAATAAACTATATCAATAGGGTCCTTGTCTTTGGCATCATTGTTGCTAATATTAGGCATATAATTGTTGGACATCCTAGAAGGAATGTTAAAAAACCCTAAGAGGATCGGGGCACGTTTCCAATCTAGTCAAGCATATGAAGAACCCTAAGTTATGGTATATAGACAACAGTGCTCACCTTTATCCATGATATGTATCCTTCAGAAGTATACTCCTCTTGAACATGGAAATTCTATTTAAGAGTTGCATAAGGAATTTCAATAGGCACTTTTCTCGCCCCCTTTAGCTATATGTGTCATGTTTCCATCTATAAAAGTCCTTTTTAAAACCTGTTATCTGGTGGGTGAACCATGCTTTGCAGGCAAAAGGCTGAACCTCCCGCCAGTATTTCCAGTATAAAGGATTCTAGCACGAGAGCCAGAGTTCTATCATGTAAACCAGGTGCATTCCATTCTGGATATGAAATTGATTCAGAGACCTGATTTACACATAATGGGATTTGCTTGGTTTTGGCTCAGTGTTATATGTGAAGCTACCCATTACTGCTGAACATTATGCATGGATCAGGTCACAGCAGGCACACTTGCACAATGTAACCACAGCACACCACAGTTAAGCAACCATTACGTTTAGATTCCCCGTCCTACAAATAGCATGCCTGCAAACTAGGCTTCTCTGTCATGTGAACCTGCCATGATAACTTTTGGTTGGGGAAAAAAAACACAGAGAAAGATTCCCTGCTTTCTCATAAGTTTATGGATTTTCTCTCCCTGGGTTTTTCCAGATCGGCAGAGGATAGACATAATCATCTAAGTGGCTTCACTTGAAATGAGCCTTAGAACAAAATGGTTGGCAGTCTGGCCCTTCAAGGGAGAGGGTATTGTTGTTGTTTATTTGTTCAGTCGCTTCCGACTCTTCGTGACTTCATGGACCAGCCCACGCCAGAGCTTCCTGTTGGCCGTCGCCATCCCCAGCTCCCCCACGGTTGAGTCCGTCACCTCCAGAATACCATCCATCCATCTTGCCCTTGGTCGGCCCCTCTTCCTTTTGCCTTCCACTTTCCCTAGCATCAGCTTCTTCCCCAGGGTATCCTGTCTTCTCATTGTGTGGCCAAAGTACTTCAGTTTTGCCTTGAATATCATTCCCTCAAGTGAGCAGTCTGGCTTTATTTCCTGGAGTATGGACTGGTTTGATCTTCTTGCAGTCCAAGGCACTCTCAGAATTTTCCTCCAACACCAAGGGAGAGGGTATGTTTGCTAGTAAATCATGGAAGGCTGAATCCATCAGTAAAGAAGACTGCTGTAGTAAATTTTGACAGGCAGACTTGTATCATGAGAGACCCACAGGCCCAGAATACGTATATATCTCCCTCACAAAGCTGTACTATCTAGCATAACAACTTACTGAATATGGTAATTATGGCAGAATGTTGCTCCCCCAATTTCTTGGTCCATCAGACCAGTCAGTATAAACCAGCTGCACCTTTTCATATCTCAGCTAAACTGTTCACAAATGCACCATAATATAAAGCCCAAACAGGAGTTTATACAGCATGGAGCTGTATAAATGTATCCCCATGTGTCTTCATATAGCTTTGCCTTTCAGCTGTTGAGACTGGAATTGGGAGAAATGATGCAAATTAAACGGGCACAACATGCTAGAGGTGTTGGCAATGCAGATATATTAAAAAAATCTCGCTGGTTGGCTTTCTGCTGAATTAATGGCTTGGAAAAAGACTCATCCAGAGATCTACCATCCCACCATGCAGAAATGAAGGTTGAGGACCTGATGAAAGACTCTCAAAGCAAACTGCACACTTTGGGAAAGAAGAGAAATCACGGTTAAAAAGATGGAAAGGGTGGATCTGCAGTAAAAGCCTTGAGTCATGATGACACTACTTTGTAAACACAGAGACTTTTTCAGTGAAAAACTTCCTCCTGGCAAGATGCTGTGTTACCCGCATGTGTATTCACTCTCCCATTCCTCCACACCCATCAGGTGAAGAAATAGAAATCAGAGTCATCTGCAAGTCAGTGGTATTCCCTGAGAGGTGTTATTAGCTGGGATTACGCATTCCTGGATTACCACATTCAAGCCATGGTTTATGTAGTGCAGACAGTCTTTAAAATGAAGAGCTTGGTTATACTTGCCAACATTGATCAGGAATCAAGGGAAAGGCTGTACTCGCTCCGATGAAACAGTTTCATTCTCTGCAGTTCCTCAACACCCCACCAGCAAAGGGGCAGAGGAAACATTTGGAGAAGTGCTCAGAAGGCATGACACAGAAATGCAGGCATCACTTCATGCTATCTGAAGAAGGGAGGATTCCAAATGCAGGAGTACATGTGCACTTTTCAAAGACCTACCTTGAAAGAAAACACACCAGTTGTGGTCTCTGTGCTAAATGACGTGCAATTCTTTGCCAACTCTCCAACCTACTGAACACAGCTATTAATACTGAGCTATATATACAGAGTTAGAAAATCCGGCTGTTACTCAGCATCATCTCTATCCTTAAGTGAAACAGAAACTTGATAAGTAGAAAACAGAACTAGGCCGAAACTATCTCCAGCTTTTAAAAATGGTCTAATCTTGGTGCTTCCCCCCCCCCGCCCCGCTACTAAAAAACCAGTGTGTGTCTCTTGGATTCCATATTTACAGAAACATATTAAAAATTGGATTTTATATTTTTCAGAAATGGAGAATCAACTACTCTGGACTTGTTTCTTCATCCCAGCAGGTCTTGTGAGGATCCTCAGTGCCACCCAAAACCATCACAGCCCCTGATATGATCTAATTTGAAATGTCTGACGTTTTCACCCATATTCCATTTTAAGACTACATCTAAATGCAGACCACACTGTGCATCATTCATTCATTCATTCATTCATTCATTCATTCATTCATTCATTCATTCATCACATTTATATCACCGCCCATCTCCCCCACAAGGAGGGACCCTGGGCGGTTTTTAATAATTGTTTTTCTTCTCCAAGTTTTGGTCTACTTATCATCTTGTCTGATGAAAAGCTCTGAAAAAAAATGAAAAGCTTGCCTAATATTTTGTGATCTTGAACTGATCTATGAAAGTTTTACCATTACATGGATTTAAAAACAGTTATTTGATCCAGGCATTGAATCATGGGTTACTGAATATATTACAATTGGCTGAGTTCATATGACATTGGAAACTACAGCTTACAGACTGCAGTAAACCTAAAAAGCACATCTGTAGCTTGAATCATGTCAACTGGATTTCTATTTTCTCAGTGGAAACGTTTCGCTCCTTATCCAAGGAGCTTCTTCAGTCTGAGCAAAGTTGGTACTTACCAACTTTGCTCAGATTGAAGAAGCTCCTTGGATAAGGAGCGAAACGTTTCCACTGAGAAAATAGAAATCCAGTTGACATGATTCAAGCTACAGACAATTCCACCTGGATGACTGAGAACCTTCATAGACTAAAAAGCACATCATGATTTCATATAATCTATCAATCTGGACAATGTGCTCACAGCACACTTATGCTGCCTTCAGACTTAAAAGTCAGTCCTAGCCTAGGGTGGAAAGTTCAGTCTAGGGAATGATGTTCTTCAGTGCCTATGCAAATGTTCGGCTTGACTGCAATTATGCACACCACATGTGGCAGTCATGCAGAGATTCCACTTCAAGTCTTATCAGCTTTCAACATCCTATCAGTGAGAACTCTGCACAAGTAATTACCTTGTTGTTGCATATAAATATACAATGTATTGATACTCTGACCAGGCCTAGGAGGCACTTGGTCATCAAAGATGGGGGCCAGTGTAGATGGTCCTATTTCCAGCTTTACACAAGAGGCAGGCAGAGTTCCCAACAGCACCTAGAGAGCCAAACAAATATGAGCAGCCTGCTAAATATTGCTCCTTCCAGAATAATTGTTCAACGGTTCATCACAAAAGGAACAAGGATGCAAATACAGTAGAAAGACTTCTGCTGACCCTCAAGAATGCTCTTATTTGGTTAATATAAGGCTTATGATGCCCAGGCATGTGTTCCATGGGTGTTTGAGCTTGATTTGCTTAAAGCAAGTATAGAGAATCCAGAGTTGTGCAAACATTTTGTATCTTAAGCATGCAGAGATCAAAGTCAGACATATGTGCAGATTTCCATGAGTGAATTAGACTCATGAAAATGGGCTAAGCAAATTTGATGTAGGGCCCAGAATGGGGGGAGCTAGTTTTCTTGGTGGAAAGTGGTAGCAAGATCTCAGGAAACCCAAAGAATATGGAACAGCTACTTTATTGAGAAATAAGGGACTAAAGAAGGGGGGAGTTTGCAGTCCAGGGACTGAGGGATGATAAAAGAAGGAAACAGATAGAAAAGCCAGAAAAGAAGAAAGCTGCAACACAGGAGGAATATAGACTGTTTGTAAAAAGGCAGGCAGACAGGCAAGATGGCTAGCAATTCAGCAGGAAAGTAGAAATAAAACAGCTGTTCAAATCTTTAGTTGTAGTATAATTTTAAAAAATCCAATCACCTTCCTTTAGTAAGAAGATGTCTAACTATATCAGCCATCAAAAGGACAGATTCTCCCTTGTCAAGCTTTCTAGATGCAAAGTTATGCCTCTACTGACTACATCACTGTCTGTCGTTAGTGACCCAACTGGGAGAGTTTGAAGCATCTGGTCAAGGAACAGCATAACCTGCCTTCTTTCTGTGCTGGGAGAGGTGGCTTCTGTCAGAGTAGAAAGTTCTTCAGAGGACACCACCAAAGTCTCCAGGATGTCCAAGAAAGGGACATCCACTGACAGAAGTAAAATATGGAGTGCAATTCTTTTATCCTTCTTTAGACAAGTCCTGAGCTGTTTCCTAAGCAAAACTGCTAAGGAAAGAGGCATTCCAAGTCCAGAAGCAATGCAGGAATTCTCATTTCTTTCTCCCAAAGAGAAACAAAAGGTCCCTTTACCCCATCATGCTTCGGGAGGGATTTTCCAGTGAGAACATAATTAACCTATGGAATTCATTATCACAAGAAGTCTTGGGCACTACCTTGGATGGTTTTAAGGGGACTGGATAAACTTATGAGGGACAAGTCCATCACTTTCAAGCAGCAACGCTGCAGAAAGGCCAGTGTGGAGGGAGGTGGGCAGATAGACAAAATGGTAGGAAAACTCATTTGTTTAGACTAAAAGGATAAAAGGAGCACCTAGGAGGGCTGATAAAAAAACACTACTTTCTCTTTGTTAGATGGGCTGAGGAACATTTCATGGGTGGAAGACTGGGCAATGGATTCCAAGTGGGTGATGAAACGCACACAGAGTGGACTTATAACGCAAGGAGTTGAGCAGTGTCTTAACATGAGAAGGACCTACATTATTTCCATCTGTTCTGGGGAGTAGAAGTTGGAGTCTCAGCCAATTTTAGGCTGGCATTACATGTTTCACATTTCCCATCTGAAAACGATGAGAATTCAGAAAGTGTTGCTGTATTCAAAGAGGGTTCTAGAGACTGCCATTTGCCCACTCCAAGGTGAGATAATGCTTGTTACAGCTGCAAGTTACCTGACGAAGCAATGCAGTGGCATTATGTAAGAAGCAACTCCTAGCAAATAATTGGAAGGAGGGAGATAAGAAAGTGGGTTGCTCGTCATTTATAATATCCATACGGCATTGGATAGGATGGAAAGGAGTCTCATAATGCCCCTTCTTCATCAATCTAGCAGCCACTTAATGTGCCAGGTGTGCCTCTTTCAAAATTCTTAAGCCAACCTGGCTCTTGACAATCCCAACACCTCAAGAGCACCAGGTTAAGGAACAAAGTTGAAAAGATGCTAGCGATCAAAGTAGCATCTCTGGAAGAGAGAAGGGTGGCTGATAAGGCAGTAACAGCTAAGGGTGGAGTCTAGATTATGAAGGTCGAACTGACATGTTCATTAACCCCCACATCGGCCTTAGAATCCAATCTGTCTTGTTTCTGCTGTAGGTAGTCTTTACCCCCTTTTTTCCTTATCACGTGGGTCCTACTATCTATGTTCTTAGTTATCTTGGGTTTTCAGTCCTTTAGGGAAAAGGGTTGCTCCAGTTCTACTTGGAGTAGTTAGTAATGTAATTTTTATGACACTATATAAATAATCCATAAATTTACATTTTGAATAAATGGGAAAACTCTCCCACACTCCCTCCAGTGTGCAGTGTTCTTCATCAATAGATAAATAAGTATATGAATAGCTAGCTGAAACAAAATTAATTTTAAAAAGGGTGCATAACACTTGAAGTGATGATGGAGACATTGATTCAGAATTGGTAAGCAAAGAATTGCAGTGATAAGGAGGTTACTTCAAAATTGTGCCTGCGCATAAAATCTTATCAAAGTAATCATCAACAATGAAGGGGGGGATCTTAAGTCATGACCCCACTCAATCACCTTTTAGGAACCTTTGGAATTAATAACCTTCTTCCATCTTGCAAGATGGCCATAAGAGCCACTGAGCTCACATACCTCATGTATGATCTGATACCCTCTGGAGGACAACTCCCAAGAACTCCCAGCCAGCATGGCCATGGTGACTTCCAGATGTGAAGTGCCTTTCAGAGAATTCTGGGAGCTGTCTGAGAATTTTGAGAGTCATCCAACACACCTGGAGATATCAAGTTGTTGTTGTTGTTCAGTCACTTAGTCATGTCCGACTTTGTGACCTCATGGACCATAGTACGCCAGGCCTTCCTGTCCTCCACTGTCTCCCGGAGTTTACTCAAATTCACGTTCATTACATCGGTGATGCTATCTAACCATCTCATCCTCTGCCGTCCCCTTCTCCTTTTGCCTTCAGTCTTTCCCAGCATCAGGGTCTTTTCCAGTGAGTCCTCTCTTCGCATTAGGTGGCCAAAGTATTTGAGCTTCAGCTTCAGTATCTGTCCTTCCAATGAGCAGTCAGGGTTGATTTTCTTTAGGATCGACTGATTTGACCTCCTTGCAGTCCAAGGGACTCTCAAGAGTCTTCTCCAGCACTACATCAAGTTGGGGAAGGCTAATGTATAGAAAGGGCTTTGAATTCTGAAATACAGTACATGTTCTCAAGAACTGCAATCACAACTGCTTTAAGAATGTACTTTAGCTTCTGTTCTAAAACATTGCTTAGAGGTATGTCTATGAAGGTTCTCATTGCTTAGAGGTACCTTTGCTCCCCTGACTCCAAACCTGGAACTTGGGATTCTAGTAAAAAACTAAGTAGATTCCCCAATCCTTAAATTACTCCCCCCATCTGCAGAGAAATACTGATGAAGCGGGGGAGGGGGGTTGCAGATCTTCCTGCCCACCTTTTCCCTGGGAAAGAAAGTATGGTTTGAGTAAGCAAGAAAACGCCACCACACCCATCCCTTGTCCCTTCTGATAATTAACACTGATGGGGCCATCTCTAATCTATATTATGCAACCCTTTCAATTCCCTGGGAATCTTCCTGCAAAGACTTTGTAAGACGTTGCTGTCTCTCTCAGTCCTATTAACTTCCTTGGCTCATTTTCCACTTTGGTCTGAGGCTGAGGATAAGAGAGGATGCTACGTTTAGGTTGCAATGGCAGTTCTGCCACTGGGCTTAGCGCTGAATCAGATGAACGGCAAGAACATCTTTGTTGCAAGGGTAAGGTTGGAACTTTCGACCGGGCAGACCTGTAAACTGCCATACCTGAATCTTTCCAAAGAGACAATTATCCAAGACTTGTGGCACCTTAAAAGTGAATTTCTGACTGCTTTTGTGGATGACTGTCCATTTTGTCAGATGCAGAGTTTTTAAGTTGCCACAAGAGTCTTCAACTTTTCCACGCAGCCACCAGCTTCAACCCCCTGCAATGGAAGCAGCATTCCTGTGTTCTTCTGCAGCACTTACAAGTATCCTCACCTTTCCCTCCAGGAGTAAAGGTAGAGCTCTTTCTGCACTGAAATGACAAAAGAGATCCCTGGAGGAAGACTAAGAATGAGCCTGACTGGACACACAGAACAGCCTAACTACCCTATGGCGATAAGAACAACAATTTAAATTATTTTCCCGCTCTTACTGCATCTGCAGATTGCTGCCTGACAACCCTGTTTAGGATGATCCTGTCTCTCTTAAGGAAAGGGGGTTAGAAGAAAATCTTAGGGCTGCTGTGAAGATTATTCCAGGCATATGACTGATAAAAACATTCAGATCTGCTCTGTGTTGGACTGGCTGTGCATGTGCTGTTGAGGTAACCAAGGCATGGTCTGGCTTGGTTACCTGGAAGAAGTTTGAGCCTAGACTCTCAAGGAACTGGTCAGGGTCCTCGGAGCTGTGAGCACAGCCACCTGTGTATTATATCCTTCCTGTTTGGTTACAGCCTCCTGGGAGATGGCATGTGGCTGGGTCAAGGCAGTGGTGAATTCATTTTTGAGTCACGGGGTGGTCTACTCCATCCTCAAGAAACAATAGCTGGTTGTGGACAATTTCTGTTCAGTCTCTAACCTTCTCTTTCTGGGGAAGGCTGTGGAGAAGGTGGTTGGGTTGCAGTTTTAGATGGCCTTGGAGGAAGCAGATTATCTGGATCCTTTCCAGTCTGGTTTCAAGCTTGGGTGTAGTACTGAGTTGGCATTGGTTGCACTTGTTGATGACCTATCGCAGGATTGGGATAGGGGTGGCATATCCGTCCTGGCCCTTCTTGATCTCTCAGCTGCCTTCAATATTATTAATTGTGGTGTCCTTCTGGACTGCCTCAGGGGGTGGGACTGAGAGACACTGAATTGGGGGGATTCAATTCCTTGAATTGCTAGGCATTCTGGGGACTGAAGTCCACTGTGTCAGGAGGGCAGTAACTAGTGACTTCTGCCATTGAAATAGGACTTGGGAAGGCACAGTCACTTGTATTTCAGCTCAATGGAGGACTCCGATCTTTCTAACAATCATAATATAGCTATATCAGCCTTGTTTAGGCTGGTACTTGCCAGACATTATTGGAATCTGAACTCCCAGAATTCCTGAACCATTCATTCTTGTATCATTTATTTATGGTTATTTGCAGAACCACCTCTCCTTGAAGGTATCTGCCCACTCCACCAGATTGGACAGAGTGGGACCTCGGACACATGCCTTTTCCATAGCAGCCCCTGCCCTGCGGAGCACCCTTCCCCAGGAGATCTGGCAGGCCCCCACCCTCTTGCCTTCCAGAAGGCCATAAAGAGCTGGCTCTTCCTATCACACTGGAATACAGTGAGAATGGAGTCTGAAGATGGTGGTGGTGGTGGCTGCATCAGAGAATGGCTGAAGTGCCAGGTTTTTGTTTTTAGGGTTTTCCTGCTGTTTTGAGCTGCCCAGGGTTGTATTTCTTAAGAGGAGGGGCCATATAAGTCTTTTAAATAAATACATGAAATGAATAAATAACTCTTCTAGAACTCTAGCCTAAGTTTTTCTAAACGTGACTTCTTCTTTGAAAAGAAGCATGCTGGGTTACCTCCTCCCTTACTTTTTGAAGGTCTGATGAACTGAGAGGATGCAAGTCCAATGAAGAAATTATGTTCCCTGTGTTTTTTTTAAATAAATCTCACTAGGGAAATATGATGGAACACATACAATATCCCAGTTCTCATCACCAGCATTCTGCAGGCACAATTATAAAATCAGAGGCCATACCAGCATATGACCACTGTGATATTGGTAAGTACCAGAAAGCCCTTCAGAGGATTCTCTAGGACTCTGATAGGTATGAGTACCCTGAGTAATATTGCAATTAACTTTCATTTATCTGTCCAACATATTCATTTACAGAAATTCACTGCTTGGATTCTCTGCATCCTCATCATCTTTGATTTTATAAAGCAGGTAAAGGTAAAGGTTCCCCCCGCACATTTGTGCAGTCGTGTCCGACTCTAGGGGCCGGTGCTCATCTCTGTTTGTTAGGCGAAGAGCCAGCGTTGTCCGAAGATGCTTCCACGGTCATGTGGCCGGCATGACGCATGCGGAATGCTGTGACCTTCCCACCGAAGTGGTACCTATTCATCTACTTGCATTTGCATGCTTTCGAATTGCTAGGTTGGCAAGAGCTGGGGCGAGTGCGGGAGCTCACTCCGTCACGCGTCGCTCGGGTCTCGAACCTCCGAACTTGTGATCTTCCGATCAACAAGCCTGGCGTCTTACCCGCTGAGCCACCACGCCCCTTATAAAGAAGAATATACTCTAAAGCCATATAAAAACAAACTGTCATTACAACGGAAATCTCCTAGTGAGTGAGTCATGCCAGTCCTTAATTGGTACGCACAGACCTAGACCAGTAGCTTGAAAGGACAGTAGAATCCTGAAGGGAATGTGTAGACTGACCACATGTCCCTTAAGACACACTCTGCCAAGCAGGATCTCTCTAGCAAATCCCTGGCTAGCCTTGCTGACAACCTTCTTCAGTGGGTAGAAGAAGGTAGAAACCTTTCAGCTGTCCCTGACTTTACAAGCCAATAAGGAAGATTTAACGGACAAAATTGAAGTAGCCAGAAAGTTGGAAGAAAGTGACTATGTAAAGTAGAAGGTCTAGATCAGTGTTTCTCAACCTTGGCAGCTTGAAGATGTGTGGACTTCAACTCCCAGAATTCCCCAGCCAGTCATGCTTTTTGCTGGCTGAGGAATTCTGGGAGTTGAAGTCCACACATCTTCAAGCTGCCAAGGCTGAGAAACACTGGTCTAGATTGTACTTAGGTTCCCCTTCTCAGGATATTTTCCAGGACAGACTGAAGCTGTCAGGGAGGCTTTAACTTGCGTTCCTACCTTGAACAAAGGGTTGGATTTGACGACCACTCTCAATCCTTTGATTCTATGCCACTCAACTCTTTTGCCTCTGGGGCCTGGCAGGGTGACATGGATATGGAGGCAGCACTCAAAGCAGCACCAGGTGGGGGGGGGGGGTCTATATCAAGACAAGGGCATTGCTAGTCAGGAACACTGTGTGGAGCCACCAGATTTGGGCTGCTCTGGATGACCACTAGATTGTAGCAAAAATTTTTTTAAAAACATTGCTCGTTGCTGCCATCTAATGGTCGTCTGGAGTTTTGCAGCCCAAATCTGGTAGCCTTACCTTTTAAATAATGCTAGATCCAGTCATTTGGCATAGCTCAGAGTGCAAGTCAGAAAACACCACAGCAGCAATACAGGAGGTAGGTAGGGGAACATCAGCAGTGGATTTTCCCATGGAACTGAGATCCTGGCTTCCACATTCTGTCATAGGACATATAGTGGATTTCTGAGCTGAAAGGTGGGGTTCAAATGCTTCATAAATATATTGTACAACAGGACTCCAAGCTAATCTGCTATTTTTCTGCTTGTACTGAATTGTTCTCTAGATGGAGGAGGAGATTTAAAGCTAGCACTGCCCATAGAAAGACAATTCATTCTGCCACCTAATTCTTGTGTGTGTGTGTATGTGTGTGTCCGCGCGCCTTCAAGACAGTGGTGACTCCTGGGGACTGCCTGGACTAGTCCTTGCAGTTTTCTTGGCAAGATTTTCAGAAGTGGTTTGTCATTGCCTTCTTCCTAAGAGTGAGAGAGAATGGCTGGTCCAAAGTCACCCAACTGGCTTCATGCCCAAGGCAGGACTAGAACTCACTGTCTCCTGGTTTCTAGTCTGGTGCCTTAACCACTATGCCAAACTAGCTCTCACCTAATTCTACTGCATATAAAAATGAGGTCTCATTCAGATCACTTCTGATGACATGCTCCAATCTTTTCCAACTTGGTCTTTCCTTAGCTTCTCCTACTGCTGCAGAGCTTAATCCATGGGACTGACTGGAATTACAGTCCCATCCATCTGGAGGGCCTCAGACAAGGGAGGACTGATACCAACTAATACACCAAAGACTCAAAGAACTCAGATCCACTTCAGAGAAAAGCAAAAACAGCCTAAAGATTCATCAATAGTCAATTGCTAAAGCAGGCCAACATACAGTTTTACAGAAATTAGTTTGATTTATCTGCAGCCAACAAGAGACAGAATTGCACAACAAGAGGGGAATTTCACAAGATGATTGGGGAAAATTGCTGAGAGTCATTAGTACTTTGGAAATTGCACTTCAGGTAGGTGAAACCTTATAACCAAAACATTATTTTACAACTTGGATTGAAATGTTAAAAACGGTCCATGTTCAGACAGGCTTCAGGAGTTTCCCCTTCCTTAGAAATGAGGAGGGGGGGAAATAGACGAAGAAATATCTGTGCTTCAGTAAGTGGGTAGGTTGCCTTGTGAGATGAATCAGACTTTTCATTCAGTTTTATAAGTTGCCTTGCTTTGAGCAGGGCCTATAATTACCTTCTGTTCCAAATCGGATGTGCAGTAATTATAGAGTGCTTAGAATCCAATACAATTTATGGAACTCAACTAATGATGTAGTGATTATGTTGGCCTTCTCTTGTGCTTACCCAGGTCAAAATCTAGAATTCCCTCTCCCCTGCTTTGTTATCACATATTCATGAGCACTGAAACCATTCCAACAAAAAGATCTTTATTTATAATGCTTCTTTTAGAAGATTTTTAAATCTCCCATATTGGTTTTTCAGTTCATAAAAGAAGGCAGATTCCAAATAAAATATTAGGAAATACTTTTAACAGGGAGAGCCGGACAGTCCTGTTAAGGATGCTTTTATTGGAGGTTGGACTTACTGGTCTCTATCTTTGTTCATTTCTTTGCTAAAACTCCACCTCTCCTACAGATCATGGTAGAGTTTCAATGAAATGTTTCAGGTATGTTTCAAGTTGGCATGCTCAACACTCATATATATTCATTGATAAATAAAGTTCAGCTTTGCTGCAGATCTTTGCTCCTAGGAGGAAGTTTTTCTGCGCACTCCAGAACCAATCACGGACTTGTTATTCATTTTTCGCCCATCTAGATTCTTTAAGATCTGACTCAAAGCTGTGTGTCCTTCAGTTCCCTAAGTAATTAATCAATCCATATAATTATTTTGTTGTAATTCCACATTTTGTTTCATTGGTGGATTACAATTTAAATTAATTAAATAATTTATTTATTTATTTAGTAATTAATACAACTGTTCAAAAACAAAATTTAAATTGTAATCCACCAATGAAACAAAATGTGGAATTACAACAAAATAATTATATGGATTGATCTGGATCAATCTTCCCCAACTTGATGCCCTACAGGTATAATGAACTTTAATTTACACAATCTCCAGCCAGCATGGCCAAAAGCCATGTTTGGTGGGAACCGTGGTGTTATGTCCTAGATCAGAGCTTTCCAAACTGTGTGTCGGGACACGTTGGTGTGTCGGCTGCAGTGTCTGGGTGTGTCACAACTGCTGCTGCCTCCAAACCTGCCCTGCCAGGATTCCGCGCAGGTCCTAGTGCCTGCCTTGTGCCTTGCTGCCTCCAAACCTGCTGTGATTCCGCGCAGGTCCTAGTGCCTGCCTTGTGCCCTGCTGTAAGAGTGTGTCACGAAATGATGCATGTCTAAAAAGTGTGTCACCAACATGAAAAGTTTGGAAAGCTCTGTCCTAGATCTTTGGGGGACAACTGGCTTAGATGAACCCTAGAGACATTAAATGAGACATTAAATATACTGTATCTTTAAAGAACAATAATACACCTGGGCATAACCCTCCCAAAGAGCCTTAAGAAATTCCCTGGACCAAGCCATCCAAAACAGTGTTTTACAAATAGGCATAGAAAACATATAAAAGGATTTTATAATCTTTGATTAATAATATATTAGAAGGCTAATTAAAAGAGAAACCAGAAGAAACAGGTATTATCAATCACATTTCTCTGTATCTCACGAATTATCACAGCTCCAGATAGAACAATTAACCATTTATGAAGCACCACAGGGAGGGGACTTTTTTTTTAAAGCAGAGATAAGCCTGAGCCACTTCACAGATTATAGACTTTTTCTAATATAGAAATCAATATCTGTGTTCTGAGTGGCACACACTTCGTAATTGTCTCAAAGGGAGCACAGCTGTCTTTTTGCCACATCACTAAGCTGATACTACTGTTGGCTTCCTGATCCATGTACTCATGAATAAAGGAACACCTAGTTCACTCTTCAGAACAGTGCAAAATATTTACATTGACAATGGCTTCCTTGACAATGAAATCATCTCAGTAATCAAAAGTGGTAACAAATATTATTTTCAAATAACTAAGCCATCAGAATATGATGAAAATAGGAGGGGATGGTTTTAAGGATCCAACGGTGGCAAGTTAAAAGTTGTCTCAGAGTAATCGAGTCCATCTTTCTGCCAACTTAAGATGCTCTTTGAAGCATCTCTAATAGGCAGCTGGTCATAGCAAACAATCTTTTCCAACAACACAAGAGACGACTCTACACATGGACATCACCAGATGGTCAATACCGAAATCAGATAGATTATATACTTTGCAGCCAAAGATGGAGAAGCTCTATACAATCAGCAAAAACAAGACCTGGAGCTGACTGTGGCTCAGATCATGAGCTTCTTATCACAAAATTTAGGCTTAAATTGAAGAATGTAGGGAAAACCACTAGACCACTCAGATATGACCTAAATCATATCCCTTCTGAATATACAGTGGAGGTGAGGAATAGATTTAAAGGACTAGATCTGGTAGACAGAGTGCCTGAAGAACTATGGATGGAGGTTCATAACATTGTACAGGAGGCAGCAACAAAAACCATCGCAAAGAAAAAGCAAGGCAAGAAAGCAAAGTGGCTGTCTGGTGAGGCTTTACAAATAGCTAAGGAAAGAAGGGAAGCAAAAGGCAAGGGAGAAAGGGAAAGATATAACCAACTGAATGCAGATTTCCAGAGAATAGCAAGGAGAGATAAGGAGGCCTTCTTAAATGAACAATGCAAAGAAATTGAGGAAAACCATAGAATGGGGAAGACTAGAGATCTCTTCAAGAAAATCAGAGATATCAAGGGAACGTTTTGTGCAAAGATGGGCATGATAAAGGACAAAAAAGGCAGGGACCTAACAGAAGCAGAAGAGATTAAGAAGAGGTGGCAAGAATACACAGAAGAACTATACAAGAAAGATCTTAATGTCCCTGATAAATACGATGGTGTGGTCACTGACCTTGAGCCGGACATCCTAGAGAGTGAAGTCAAGTGGGCCTTAGGAAGCATTACTAACAACAAAGCTAGTGGAGAAGACAGTATCCCAGCTGAGCTATTTAAAATCCTAAAAGATGATGCTGTTAAAGTGCTGCACTCAATATGCCAACAAATTTGGAAAATTCAACAGTGGCCACAGGATTGGAAAAGGTCAGTTTACGTTCCAATTCCAAAGAAGGGCAATGCCAAAGAATGTTCAAACTACCATACAATTGCGCTCATTTCACATGCTAGCAAGGTTATGCTCAAAATCCTACAAGCTCGGCTTCAGCAGTATGTGAACCGAGAACTACCAGAAGTGCAAGCTGGGTTTCGAAGAGGCAGAGGAACTAGAGATCAGATTGCCAACGTTCGCTGGATCATGGAAAAAGCAAGAGAGTTCCAGAAAAACATCTACTTCTGCTTCATTGACTACGCTAAAGCCTTTGATTGTGTCGATCACAACAAACTCTGGCAATTCTTAAAGAGATGGGAGTACGAGACCACCTTACCTGTCTCCTGAGAAACCTGTATGCGGGTCAAGAAGCAACAGTTAGAACCGGACATGGAACAACCGATTGGTTCAAAATTGGGAAAGGAGTATGACAAGGCTGCATATTATCACCCTGCTTATTTAACTTATATGCAGAGTACATCATGAGAAATGCAGGGCTGGATGAATCACAAGCCGGAGTTAAGATTGCCGGGAGAAATATCAACAACCTCAGATATGCAGACGATACCACCCTAACGGCAGAAAGCGAAGAGGAACTAAAGAGCCTCTTGATGAGGGTGAAAGGAGAGAGTGCAAAAGCTGGCTTGAAACTCAACATTAAAAAAACTCAGATCATGGCATCTGGCCCCATCACTTCCTGGCAAATAGAAGGGGAAGAAATGGAAGCAGTGACAGATTTTATTTTCTTGGGCTCCAAGATCACAGCAGACGGTGACTGCAGCCATGAAATTAAAAGATGCTTGCTCCTTGGGAGGAAAGCTATGGCAAACCTAGACAGCATATTCAAAAGCAGAGACATCACCTTGTCGACAAAGGTCCGTATAGTTAAAGCTATGGTTTTTCCAGCAGTGATGTATGGCTGTGAGAGTTGGACCATAAGGAAGGCTGAGCGCCGAAGAATTGATGCTTTCGAGCTGTGGTGCTGGAGAAGACTGCTAAGAGCCCCTTGGACTGCAAGGAGGTCAAATCAGTCGATCCTAAAGGAAATCAACCCTGACTGCTCATTGGAAGGACAGATGCTGAAGCTGAAGCTCAAATACTTTGGCCACCTAATGCGAAGAGAGGACTCACTGGAAAAGACCCTGATGCTGGGAAAGACTGAAGGCAAAAGGAGAAGGGGACGGCAGAGGATGAGATGGTTAGATAGCATCACCGATGTAATGAACATGAATTTGAGTAAACTCCGGGAGACAGTGGAGGACAGGAAGGCCTGGCGTGCTATGGTCCATGAGGTCACGAAGAGTCGGACATGACTAAACGACTGAACAACAACAACAACAACAACAACAACTCTTTGTTTGAAAACTTCTAACCAAGGAAAATGCACCATCCTTCATGCCTATCTTTCCATTGTCAGAATATGTCATTCCACCAGGATCGTCTCCCCATACTGAAGTCAATGTTCCATCTTGTAAATAGGAATTAACTCAACCCATAATGACTGGGAATTCTGGAAGCTGTAGTCCCAAGTTATCTATAGAACAAGTTAAGAAAGGCTGCAGCAAAGCTTTAAGACACCATCACTGTCAAAAAATTTCAGGTCACTTTTTACCTATGTCAGTGCATACAAAGTGGGTGACTGGTGTGCGGAGAGGGAGAGAGAAACTAAGAATTTTCAATTATTTGTATTTGTTTGCTTGGAAACAACTCCCTGTAAAAGAGCAATTTTCCTTTTTAAAAGGGAAAGGCATGTAGCTTCTGTGTGCTGCTGGGGTGTGTGGGGTGTGTGTGTGGGGGGCAGCAGCTGCATCCCTTGTGTTCCTTCAGCAATTTTGAAAGAGTGTGCCTGTGGCGTACCAATGATTCATACTCTGACATTAGCAAGAAGCAAGAACTTTAGAAAATGATCTGGGACTGCTTACGGTTTTGACAAAACTGGGATGATCACAGACTCTGTGGATTATTTCCAGTCCTAAAAGATTAGGCTTAGCTTGGGGGGAGAGGGGGCTGTTCAACTTGTTTCCCAATTTACTTCTTATTTGTCTCCTCATCTCATTCTTTCTCCCATGAAGATCACCACACCCAGAGCACTATCTGGGTAACTGATAGTTACCGCCTGGCATGGGAAGGAGGAAAGGATAGTTCCTCATGGGGGTGGCTAACTCCTTAATTTTATAATGTCCTTCGTTTTAATTCCATCGTCCATCTGGATTTATAATTATTTATTATTTTTACATATTGTATACTGATGTTTTATATTTTATTTTAACTATTTTATTGTAAACTGCCCAGAGTTCCCCATTGGGGGAGATGGGCGGTTATATAAATTAAATAAATAAATAAATAAATAAATAAATAAATAATAACAACAACAACAACAACAACAACAACAACAACAACAACAACTGTCTTTTCCCCTTTCAAGTGCAGAACGCTGAGTGCTGCCTCTTCTTTCTGGACTTCAGCTCAAGAACAGAAACTCATGCCCTTGTCATCTTGCACTTCGATTACAGCAATTCATTCTATATGGTGCTGCCTTGGAAAGCAATTCCGAAGCTACAACTGGTCAGGATGCAACCTCCATTGTGCTGTCTAGTCAATACTGGTAAAGCACAATAACCCCAATCTCATCAGAGCTGCACTGGTTACCAGTAGCCTTTCACGTTTAATTCAAGGTGCTGGTTATCTCTTATAAGGTATTTTATGTCTCAGATCCTCGTGACCTTTGGGACCACCTGGCCCAGGTAGAGTCCACCCACCCAATTCATACAGGCTGAAAGGCTGAATTCCTTCCTTGCAAGAAGTCAAGGGGTGGGGGTGTCAGGAAACAGGCCTTCTTAGTGGCTGCCCCATCCCTTTGAAACAGCATGCCACCCAAGGGAAGATGCCTCCTTTGCTGCCATCCTTTCAACATGCTTTTCAAATGAGCCTCTGGGGTAGAAGGGATAATTCAGCTGGAAGTGGCCCACTCAGGAAGGAAGTATTACTCATTTAGAAGCCGCATGATGGATTCTATTTTGTTGGCTTTAAACATTTAATATTCTGTTTTAATGGTTATCTATAGTTTTTATCTTGTGGGCTTCCTAGAGTTTTGAAGGATGCTATGGGTCATCTGCATACTCCAGGTGTTTTCATCAAAATGACAAAAGCAGTGTTGCACCATCACACCACAGGCTCCACTCCTTTTGGGTGTGCATGTGATGTCTTTGGTGAGACTTGTGGCCTGTTGGCACAGTGTTCCTTTTGTCATTCTGCCTCCTCTGCACACTGCTAGTGGAAGGACACAACATAAAATTGGCACAGAAGCAGCCAAGCAAATAAATAAGATGGCTCACACAATTTGGCATACTGACGTGACAATTTATAACAGAACAAACGAGTAAATAATTTGGGTCAATGATATTGACTGGGGTTGAAAATCAGCCATCAAAACATCAGCCCCAACAAACTCTAAAACTAGGAATGTTAACCTATCTTTTTCAAGTCCAAGATTGAGTCCTTGCAGAGGAAAAAAAGATCAGCACCAAGTTATATCAGCTTTATAAATAAGTTTTCTTTTCAGTTAGGAAACAGATCAGAATGTGGAAAATAAATCTGCAATCACTTTAGCCTTCTTAAAGGTACTACATTGCTTTAAAGTGGTTAATAATGATGATACCCATAGCTTTGTTAAATACCATTTTAAAAAATATTTCCTTTCTGAATAGCTGTTAACATTCTGTTGCTTCCCCCTTTTTTGAACCCTTGTTGAGTAAAACTTCAAACAACCTTCAGCAGCTGGTTTCAGAAAATCACCTATACCAGACTGTCTTCATTTTCTGGGCAAAACAGTGAAGCTATCCGCTGGTATCTGCTACACAACTCTTCCAGAAAACATGGGGGGAAATCCTGAACATTTCTATCCAACACTCAAAGGTTGCCCATAAATGTTATGATTTACAGGAATAAAACGGGAAACCCCAGTGTAGAAATATTGCATCATTCCCCTACTTAGCACAGATCTGAGCAAGCGAGTGCAATATGAGAATCCATAAATTTCAGCTGGGGTTTCCCGTCATCCAAATGAAGACTTTGATCCGTACAATGTGAGCAATCATAAATCCTCTTATACAATTGGAAAGTGCTGCATTGTCAACGTGTACTGATAAAGACCACCCTTTAAACATTCCTACAAAGACATATACTCATGCATAATAATAGACCCCTGTCCTGCTTAAAATGTTTTGATAACTAAACAAGCAAGAAACAAATAAGGATGAGGGTTTGTTTTCGCTTATTCATTACAATCAACAGGTCATTGACAGCATAACGAGTGGTTTAGGGAGTTACAAAGTGAATACACGTTTCTCTCTGAGTTCAGTTTTGACTTAGTTGAGCCAGTCTTTCAGATGACTTTCCCCTTCTGCATTGATATTCACTAGCTGTATCATGAATCAAATTGTAAACTTTTCCACGTCTAAAAGACATGCAATATGAATGGTACTCTGATACCCTCGTTTTCAATTAAAGTCCACCTCCATCCCAAAATACATAAATCATGGTATTTTCATCCCTTAACTGCAGCTGCCCCTGAAGATACATTAGAATTCAACCTCCATAACCTCTAGTCACGATAGCTACTGACTGCACTGGCCAAGGATTATGTAGTTGAAGTCCAGCCCATCTGAAGGACACCAGGTTTGGGAAAGCTATTCTACTGCAACTGATGATATAATCACGTCTTTAGTAAGTCATTTTTCAGGGCACAATTGAGTTCCTTCTACAGGAAGAACAAGGAATCTGTAAATTGAAAATACCTTTTATTTTAACTTGCTGCCTACTCAGAAGCTTATTTTTGTTACAAATACAGACAGGGACTTGAATAAGCAGGTGCTTCAAGTCCTGAGTGGGCTCCAACGTGCCCAGCTAGAGATCAGCTTTTACTCTGGGGAGCCTTTCATGCTAATATTGGATGAGGAGAGAAAAATAAGTATTTTTCTGAATTCCATCACCTGAATTCAGTGACCTCTTTATGAAAAACACAGCAATATTGTGAAACCCATAGTAAGTTGGTCAAATCCCTTACTCACAGTGTTGCAAATTCCCACTGCAAAGCAGATGTTCAAGGGCTTTCTATGCTCCTAGGACAGAGATCTGCTTCCGAGAATTAGCAAAACGATCTGCTCACCTTAAGTGAAATCAAACAAGTAACACATGGCACAAAGCATGAGTTGAAAAAAGTATTAGCCGTGGCTGTAATCTCTTAGGTCACACTATGGCCTCCTATTTGCACTGAGCTTCATTGCAAAGAAATTCACAAGAGTAAATGAACAAGTAAATGAAGCAAAATAACATTGCAGCTTCAATATCCCATTACTACCACCTGACTCACCTATCCAATTCTGCCCATAGTACAGGGCCCGTTTCCATCCCTACTTCTTCCCTCTCGACAGGTGATGTCACCTGGGAATTAGGAACAATCCCGTGGGAATAGACCTACTCTGTTTTGCTTGTCCTCTCTTTCCTGTTACAGAGCAGTTGGTACCATCTAACTTGAAAGTATAGAAGCAATACAGCAGCTCTGATTTGTGGAGAAATTCTCATAGAGTCATATCATATAAAGGTTGGAAAGAACTTTGAACATCTTCTCGTCTAATCCCTTGCCCAAAGCAGGGATCCAAAAAGACAGAGGGCCATCCAGCTCCTCTGTGGGTATCTTCACCACCTTCTAAAGCAGACTGTTCCCCTGCTGAAGAGCTCTTACTGTTTAAATGCTTCCTTGATACCCACCTGCCTCCCTACTCCATCTGATCAGAATTTTATTATTTTGATTTGTTTTTTTAAAAAAAATCAATGGGAATCTGACATAAGGCAACACCAAGTGGAGGTCTGTGATAACTCCGTTATTTACAAAAGTGCCTTTGGGGTGGTAGAGAGTATCTTGTGGCCACCTTATTTCCAACCCTACCCAATATGCCTAGGACTGGTTCTGTTCTGGCTGGAGATGCAAACTATGTATCATCAGTGTACCATACAGTGTACCGTTGATATCTGTCAGGGAGATAACTGGTGGAGAAGGAGGGGGCTCCCTCCAGGGGGATAAACGCATGTGCAGTACTGAATCGCTTTGCTTTCCAAGAGGCTAAAGAAGGCCCCGCCCTAGTTTCATGGGCCTTTTCTCTGAGCATCACTAATTCATTTCAGTTTAGCTGGGTTCTGTCTAGCAGAGTAGAACAATAAAACACTAGAGCTTTTACACCAAGTCTCAGCGTGTCCCTTCACTCGAAGTCAGGACAATATCTCACTCCAGCGACCCCTCCAGCAGATGCATAGAGATGTATAATAGCAGTGGAGATAGGATTGAGCCTGAGGGATCCCAAACATAAGTCTCTTTCCCCCACTACTACTAAGTAGAAACCCCTGCTCAGAAAGGAATGGAACCACTGAACATCTAACTCCCAAATGCTTTCGGAGGATACCATGGTTGATGGTATTAACAACTACAGAGACCTCTAAAAGGACCAGGAGGGCTGCATCCCCTTTCATCAAGGTCCTGATGAAGATAACTGACTAGAGTGACCAATATTGTTTCTGTCCCATACCTGGGCCTGAATCCAGACTGAAAAAGATCCATATTATTTGCTTATTTAAAGAAACTGTGATGATGTCTCCCTATCATTTTCTCAACAATAGGGAAGGTTAGAAACTGGATGATAATTGTCCAAACCTGTCAGGTCCAAGGAGGGCTTCTTGAGAAGAAGGAATACTATCACCTCCTTCAAGGCAGGCGGCAATACCCTTTCCCTCAAAGAAATATTGACCACTTCCCAGAACCAGCTCTTATTGTTTTGTGACTGTTAATGGGAAATCCACCCCACTCCCTGTGGCAACCATTTTTCATTTTCTTTGAGTGCCCTTGAGTTTTCAAATGTTGGCCAAAATGGTTGAGAAACTCTGGCTTATTTATGGAGAGGCAATTTATGCAGAGAACTCACATCAAATAATGGGTACTACAACTACATGTCTCTGATCCTTTTTCTATTAAGAGCAATCATGCTAGATCAGACTAAAGGGCTGTCTAGTCCTACAGAAAACAATCAGATACCTTCAGAAAACCAGTAAAAATACATGAAGGGCCATAGCTACTCCTGAACTTTCTCTCCTAATTAATATTGAAAGTTACATTGTTCCAGAACACTTTGACATCTATGTAACCATCTATATCTTGACTAAATGAATCCTTTTCCATGAAAGATTGCCTAACCTTTTCAAAAAGCCCATCCAAAATATCACCATATTTAGCAGTGATTAAACACTCTCACCTATTATTTCTTTAGACAGTTTTATTATCTTCTTCTTTACTCAATTTCTGTACACAAACAGTACCTTTCATTCCAGAACACTGTGTTCCAGCCTACATAGAGAGAGAAAGAGAGAGGAATACATTTCCTTTTCATAAACTATCCCAACTTTCCCTGATCTAGTGCTGTCTAAATATGTTGACCTTCAGTTCTCATAATTATTGTCCAGATGGGCACTGATTATGAGATGTGAAGTCCAATGCATCTGAAGAGCATCAGATTGGGGGAAAGGAATAGGATATTAGAATTGTAGAAGTTAAAGGATACTCACAACTGTTGGAGTAACCAAATTGGCTCTACAGTATACTCTTGGACTTACAGAATTAGAAGGCAATCATTACTAATCACTCTATACCAGTGTTTCTCAACCTTGGCAACTTTAAGATGCGTGGAATTCATCTCCCAGAATTCCCCGTGGCTGGGGAATTCCAGGAGATGAAGTCCACACGTCTTAAAGTTGTCAAGGTTGAGAAACACTGCTCTATAGTCTTTCTTTACTAAAACTGGATCGTTATATTGGAAATGACATTTCTCTGAGTTTTTTCTCAGCTGTAGTTGAAACTTTTTACAGCTTCCCCATAAAGAAAGCTACTTAACAGGTTGGGCGGACAGTCTCTCTCTGGTGCTAGAATATCCTTTTGACTGATAAACTGAAATCCAGTATCTGGAGGGCCATCCCTGGCTTAGGAAGCCTTGCAACACATAGCTTTAATGTTGCACCACACATACCATACTAGCACCTCTGGTTGGACACTCTGAACACCACATCCATAATTCGGAAGAATTTGTTTCCAAAGCAAAGATCCTGAAACTGGATACAGATGAAACTATGGTCTCCTTCGATGTGTCCTCCCTTTTCACCAGCATCCCCACCACTCATGCTCTATCCGCGGTCAGGAAGAGACTAGAAGAGGACAGCACCCTTGAAAGGAGAAACCAGCTCAACCCAAACCAGATCTGCCATGTTCTGGACCTGTGTCTCAACACCACTTATTTCTCATACAGAGGTGACTTTTACAGACAAAAACACGGCTGTGCCATGGGTTCTCCTGTGTCACCCATTGTGGCCAATTTATACATGGAAGAAGTGGAGAAGAAAGCACTCAACATATTCCAGGGAACAGCGCCCACCCACTGGTTCAGGTATGTGGATGACACCTGGGTTAAAATCAAGGCCCAGGAAGTACAGGCCTTCACGGACCATATAAACACCATAGATGCCAACATTAGGTTCACCAGAGAAGACACCAAGGACAACAGACTGGCATTCCTAGACTGTGAAGTCCTCATTGGGACCGGTGGCAAGCTAGAAATAGGGATCTACAGGAAACCCACACACACAGATCAATATCTGATGTTTGACTCCCACCATCCACTACAGCACAAACTAGGAGTCATCAGGACATTGTCACACAGAGCAGAAACCATCCCCACCTCCATGGATTCCAAAAAGAATGAAAATCAGCACCTGAGAACAGCTCTGAAGGCCTGTGGATATCCAAATTGGGCCTTCACTAAATCTAAGTCTACCAGACCTAAAACAGCGACAGACAGGGCTGAGGCTCAGAGTAAACGGAAGAACCTGGTCATTCCTTACATGGCTGGCATGTCTGAAAAGATAAAAAGGATATTTGGCAAACACCACATAGCTGTATATTTCAAACCCACCAACACACTGAGACAGAGGCTTGTACACCCCAAAGATCAAACTCCAAAACACAAGAAAAGCAATGTAGTGTATGCAATCCAGTGCAGTGAGGAGTGCTCTGAGCTCTACATTGGAGAAACCAAACAACCTTTGTACAGGAGGATGGCCCAACACAGGAGGAGTAACACCACAGGACCAGAGTCAGCAGTTTACCTTCATCTAAAGGAAAAAGGACACTCATTTCAGGACATTAATGTTCACATTTTAGACAGAGAAGATAGGTGGTTTGAGAGAGGGGTCAAGGAGTCCATTTATGCCAACTTGGAAAATCCTTCCTTGAATAGAGGTGGGGGCCTCAGGCACAATCTTTCCCCTATTTTCCTTCCTGCTTTGTCTTCTGTGCCTAGGAAGATTAAGACCATTTCGCAATCTCAACAACAGCAAGGTAATCTTAACGATCCTCCTTTGGATGATAAAGGGACTTAGAAATAAACATCTCAAATAACCATGACCTAGCCCCAGGTGCAAGGTCACACAGCCACCCTAGAAACATATTTAAGGATTCGCTTACAAACTTTGCTCAGACTGAAGAAGCTCCTTGGATAAGGAGCGAAACGTTTCCACTGAGAAAATAGAAATCCAGTTGACATGATTCAAGCTACAGACAATTCCACCTGGATGACTGAGAACCTTCATCGACATGTTGCACCACACAAAACAATTCTGCACACAGTGCTTATGTTAGCAGCTGCTGATAACTGAAACTACTGGATTATATTTTTTGCTTTGCTTGTAACCTAAATCAGGCCTCTTAAAAATTGATCTGCAGAACACCAGTGACCCAAAGGTGTTCCATGAGCTGATTCCCCCCCCCTTTTTTTTTGAGAGGGTGATGGACCCATTAAATTTCTCTGCCCAAGCAAGTTACACATCCATGAATGAAAAAGAGTCATTGGCAAATCCCTCCTCAGAGGTCACATTGAAATTTTTTTAAAAATCACTAGAAGACTTTAAAAGTTATGCATTTTTAAATGAGAAGGAAAAACCTATTACCACACATTTCAAAGTATTTTTGTGGAAGTGTATTTTCAGCTTTCGCTACAACCAATCCTGGATATCAAAATAGCCCAAATGTTTCTTTAACAAATCTCATTCCTGACATGGAGGAACTATGTCATCATATGCAAGCCCATTGAGATGTAGAAATGATATATGAAATGCAAGGAAAATAAAGTATTCTTAAAATATGTTTTATTTCCATATTATTTTTCTAAAAGGAAGAATCACAGGGGCACTTCATTTTAAAAAATGTATTGTGCGGCGTTCTGTGGACTTGAGAAGTCCAAGAAGCATTGATCTAAATGGCACATATTCCACATCACTGCCCATGTGGAGAAATGCAAAGCCACAGGGATTTGTCAGAAATTATATAGCTATCCTTTATGATGAACCTCTTAAGGGCACCTTCTTAGTAAATACATTTTCAGTGCTTATTTAACGCAACCAGTGTTGGCCGGTTACTAGATGCTCCTGGACAGAAAAGAAATAAAAAGACTTCAAACTTATAGCTCTAGTTTTTGCCTCCTGGGTTTAAAGTCCACTTTCATTTTTCAGGCCTATCTTCTAGTTTCCCCCTGCAAACTAGTTTCCCCCCGCAATCCTGATTCCCAATTCCAGTTTAACCCAAGCCAGTGCCTATAACCCAATCCCAGCACTGATTTTGGATGGTATGCCTACTAAACCACAGTCGTTATATGTATTCTGTCCTATAAAGAAGATAGCAAACATTACATCTAATAAGCAAAATCTCCTGTTTTATTTATTTATTTAAATTTTTATCCCGCCTTTATTATCCCCACACAACCACCCTGTGAGGTGAGTTGGGCTGAGAGACAGGGACTGGCCCAAGGTCACCCAGCCGGCTTTCATGCCTGAGGCGGGACTAGAACTCTGTCTCCTGGTTCCTATTGGCTCCTTCCTAGGGCTGAGAGAGAGGGACTGGCCCAAGGTCACCCAGCTGGCTTTCATGCCTAAGGCGGGACTAGAACTCACAGACTCCTGGTTTCTAGCCCAGCACCTTAGCCACTAGACCAAACTGGCTCTTTTTAGCTATCTCATAAGAGCAATAAGGAGATCCATTACTCTCAATCTAAATTAACACATCCAAATCTAATTTTTAATCTCCATAAAGAATTGAAACAAGTGCTGAAGCTCATGGATATAGCATGGAAATTATGTCTCTGAAGAAATTTGTTTTTTAAATTTGAACACCTAAGTGGTTTAATTATTTAATAGTTACACTGGGCATCCATAAAAAGGTGTCCCCCTTGTAAGATTACACCATGCATCATACATCTCCCAAGGAGGCCAGAATGGTCAGGAACTTAATCAAAGAAGCCTCCAACTTTCTTCTTAGCATCTTACATCTCTATTAGCCGCTGAAGAGAAACCAACACGATGAAGCCTTCATCCATGTAACAGGGCTTCCCTCTGTGATCAGTATCTATAGAAAGCTAGAGATGACCTTGGAGAAGCTAAGCAGAGATGGTTACAAAAACACGTAGACTGGCCCCACCCTAATTCACTGGGGTATAAGAGGAAAGATAAGGGGGACACAGTCAGACTTTCACCCGTGCAGTCAGTTTCCTGACTGCCTGGTCTACCTCAAAAGGGTTGACAGTATCATGCAGGTGGGCATAAATCGCCCAGAGTCCCCTTCGGGGGAGATGGGGCAGTGATAGAAATCAAAAGAATAAATAAATTAATTAAATAAATAAAAGATAGGGTACTTTTGCTAGTATCCTCGGTTGGTCAATTGTATTCCAACTGACACACGCCTGGCCTTACTTTCACAGGCTTTCAAGTAGAGCCCCCCCAAACCTAACACTGGCCTCTGAGTTATGATGTTATCAAATACACACACGCACACACACACAGTGTAAATAAACCTACAGGCTGTACCAAAAGTCAGGTTCCGTAGACAAAGTCAGGCCCTATAGACAATTTATTATATACAATACATTAAATGTTCAAATTGGCTGCCATTTCCTTCTAAACACTTCCTTATTTGCTTGATGCATGACCTTTGAACATTCCTTATTACAGTAACATTTTCTCTGGGAAACGAAAGTAATAAAACATATGGTGATTAGCCTATGTGGCCTGACTTTTGATATACCCTGTGTGTATATGTGAATAATATATATACATATACATTATACATATATGTATATTTCATATATATATATATATATATATATACACACACACACACACACACACACTTTTTAATATTATTTTTATAATTGCTTTATCGTATGTTTGTAGTTTTAAATTTTGTTGTACATTGTTGAGGGATATTTTAAGTAACATAAACTATGGAAATTTATATGAAAATAGTCCCGCCTTAGGCATGAAAGCCGGCTGGGTGACCTTGGGCCAGTCACTCTCTCTCAGCCCAACTCACCTCACAGGGTTGTTGTTGTGGGGAAAATAGGAGGAGGAAGGAGTATTAGGTATGTTCACCGCCTTGAGTTATTTATAAAAATAATAAAGGCGGGATAGAAAATAAATAAATAAATAAATAAATAAATAAATTTTATTCATTGGAAGTTCTGTTTATTTTCTTTACAATGTGCCCAATAGGTATATAGAGATTTTGAGGGAGTTTTTTTAGATTTTTAGGCCAGTTTCTTAGCCATTTAATCTACCTCAGATCTCATCTGCATCTATCATCGGAGAATTCTTAAGTTTACAGAAAGATTCTTAGCTATAAAGGAAGAGGACATCTGACTACTGCTATGAACGTATGACATCTTTGGAAAAACACCAGCCATTTATTATTGCTTTGAAACAAAGCAAGCATGGTGTCTCAAGCTCGTTTTATATATCTTTATCTGACAAAGCCTCCGGTAATTCTTCCAGCTACTTTTTTGAACCCCTTAACCTGAGCTTGATAGAAGATTCACTAAACCACTATCTTGTTAAGCAATGGGTATGTCACTTCTGAAGCTGGAAAGGAGCTCCTTTAAGAAAATTTGCTTGGGGTTTCCATTAACTGAACAATTCTTCATTCTCTAACCCTTTGCCTTAATTGTAAAGTTTTAACTAAATCAGTGTTTCTCAGCCTCAGACAGCATGGGAGTTGAAGTCCACCCATCTTAAAGTTGCTGAGGTTGAGAAACAACGCCGTGTTTATGACTATGCAGTGCTTTGAATCTGAAGGCAAAACAAGGCTTTCAAGCGTACAGAGGTGTGAACATGACAACTGTCTGCAACCCCTTAAACCAAGCCTGACTTTTTCAGGGAAAAGGCAACAGTCAGGAATTCCTGTGCAATCCCAAAGAACGTTTCTGCCTTCTCATCCAAAACACTGCACACCCCAGACCTTTACCTAAACTTCTGTGCAGGTGGCTTTTTGGAATAAGTCCAACTATTATTGTTCACGTGTCTATTAACCCTAAAGTGGATTTTAGAAGGAGTAGACAAGAAGAGGAGGAAGAAAAGGACAATTATCAACCAGCTGTCTCTTGCTCCAGGTGTGAGAGTTCTTCTCTCCTCTTTATAGACCACTGTTGCCAGCCAACACCTTGAGACAGCTGCCAGTGTCACCAAAGATCCCCGTGTGTTGATGTCTGCTTTGGGGCCCCTAACCCGGGCAAGGGTTTTTCAAGCTGCTGTCCTTAATTCCCCCTATAATTGAGACATGGGGGGGGGAATTAAAATGAAGGCTTGCTAAGGATTTGTTTCTGCTGCCACTAGTACTGGAATAACTTGTCTGAAGGCGCTCTTGCTAAGGGGCACTTTAAACATGGGACAAGCCTACATTTCCTGCTAGCAAAATGCCATCAAACTGTTTAGAAGAGCTGGTTAATTATCCCTATTCGTAGGGATATTCTCATTTCCCTCACCTCTCAACTCCAATCAAAGGAACAACTGCATTAGAAAATCATTGCTTTCTTCTGCCTGGGACTTGTTCCAGAGAAGTAGCAACAGACAGCTTACAACTAATTAATTGGAGTAAGACACTACCCACACAATATGCAATTCAGAACTCATTCCATTTTTATCTTAAGTATCAGCTTTACACCGCAATGCTGACACATGCTGAACATTGTGCTTTCTTCATTTCCAAGAATCCTACAGATCCAGCAAGCAGCGTGATACTTTTACAGCAAGAAACCCTCACAGTATCATATGGGTGGGGGCATATTGAAATTGAGCAGTGTATCTGCAAAGGGCTGCCCCAAATAAATCAATAAATGACCAAGAGTTGTGTTTCTGCGGTATAGCTTCTTATGGAGGGATGGGAGAAAATTGCAGAGCAATCCAATTAAGTCTGTTGCAATGACTACGCTTAGCATCTCACTACACTCACATGTAGGTAATGGAGCAATTGGAGAGCCTGAAATACATGTATATTGCATTAAGTCAGTGACTGACTATGTATTGTGCATTAGCTCAAGTCCAGTCCAAAGGTTGACGTGACTTTTTAAATAGATGCCTCCCAAGAGCTTCATTCAGATATCTCACTGACTTTGTAGATGGCCAATAATAAATTCATTCTGTGGTATTTAGCTGACATCACCCTTATAAGGGACTAACATGATGCAATGCTTGGTCCTATAAATGAAATTTATGAGGGCATATGTATGAATAGTGTGGAGGGATTAGATAATGTTCTGTATATACGTCCACGTACGAGAAGCCTTCTAAAGGAGATGATCCCTAGCAACTCATAAGCATGGAACAAAGATAACAGCCCTTCCCACTCTTTGTCCCCAGCATCTGTTACTCAAAATTATAGTGTCTCTAAAACTAGACATTCAGTGGCTATTATCCAAGAAACGTAAATGACAGCACCTAAGTTCCAAGAATCTGTCTAATTGCTTTTAAAATAATTTAAGAGCAATAGCCACCACACCTTGTGATAACCATTTGGTCTGTTCTGAAGCTATTGTCTGTTCAGTTTCAGGAAGTGTTCCCAATTTCCAGTGTTAGGGAAGAGGTGAAAAAGAAAATCACCTCCAGTGTCCTTTTCTACAATAGTCACCACTGCCTTGTCATTATATCAGAGTTTAAGATCAATCTAACACAAAATGAATTCTGGGAGCTGAAGTCCACACATCTTCAAGTTGCCAAGGTTGGGAAACACTGGCCTACTATATTCCACAGAGCCATGGGGTGTCAACCAGATGTGTTGAGCCCATGTCCCACATCTCAAGATTGCCAAATGCAAGAACATCAAATCTCAACATATTTTGTGCAATGCCCTGTAGTGATAGATAGATAGATAGATAGATAGATAGATAGATAGATAGATAGATAGATAGATAGATAGATAATCAATGTATATAGCCACCCATCTCACTGCAGTGACTCTGGGGAGCTTACAACATTTAAAAACAATGCAAACAACATAATATAAAACATGGACAACAGGCAAGGAGCCAAACCAAGCTAGACAAACAGCTACATCACAGGCTCTAACTAACAATCCAATCCCCATGACCGCAAACACCTCCATGTCTTAAGAGTCTTCCGAAAAGCCAGCAGAGTCAGGGCCAATCTAATCTCATGTTCGAATGAGCAGGCATAGCAACAGAAAAGGCCCACTTCCTGAGTCCCATAAAATGATATTCTTTAGTGACAGGACCCGTACATGCCTCTCTTTCCGGAACTAATGGGATGGGGAGAGAAATTGCCAAAATCAAATGAAGTTTGATCATCCAGTGAGATTTAGGGTACATGGTATTTCTGGGTGCACAGGCCATAATGTAATGGCAATATAAATGTTTGCAGATCCTTCTGTTTGATCATAATATATATTACCTACTATAATCATTTCCATTAAGTAAGGGATCTAAATGGGTTTATATGCTTTTAAATTAAATCTTGAAGTGCTTAAAGTAGTGTATATTGTTCCCCCCTTTCTTTATATGTTGCTTTACTGCTGAATGGAAAATAATGAAATTCAAGTTTCTGATTTAACATTCTAGCAAATACAACATACTGGATCTCAACTGCTAAATAAAATGTATGAAACATTACAATTCATGCATGCAATGACAATATGGATATATTTGGCAAATGATCCATAAAATGGATTTAGACTTTCTTTGAGCAAACTCATTGTAAGCCACTGAAATCAATAAAACAATTTAGTGATGTCTAAAATAAACATAGAGCTAGTTTGGTGTAGAGATTAAGGCATCAGGCTAAAAACTGGGAGACCATGAGTTCTAGTCCTGCCTTAAGCATGAAGCCAGCTGGGTGACCTTGGGCCAGTCACACACTCTCAGCCCTAGGAAGGAGGCAGTGGCAAACCAGGAGACTGAGAGTTCTAGTCCCGCCTTAGGCATGAAAGCCAGCTGGGTGACCTTGGGCCAGTCCCTGTCTCTCAGCCCTAGGAAGGAGGCAGTGGCAGACCACTCCTGAAAAATCTTGCCAAGAAACCTGCCGGGACTTGTCTAGGCAATCTCTGAGAATTGGATATGATTGAATGGATATAAACAAACAAACAAATATAACATATACATAAACATAAGAGCTGACTCCAATTTTTACCATGTTCAACTGAACATTCAATCTAAACAGTAAGTACATACAATATTTTCCAAGATCTGAGATACAGACCTAATATTGGCTGTTGTGGGTCTTCTGGGCTGTGTGGCCGTGTTCTGGAAGTTGTGGTTCCTAACGTTTCGCCAGCATCTGTGGCCGGCATCTTCAGAGGGCATGAGCACAGACAGAAGCGAACTCTCTGTGCCCAGTAGAGTGGCAATGTTTTTCTATTTATAGAGCTAAGTTATAGGAGATTAGGTGGGGTTTTTTGTTGTGTTGAAATGTTAACGAGTAGCTGCTGAGCGTCATTTGCATATTCATTGTGAGAAGTATTCCCATGTCCTGGTGGTTGGACTGAGTTCGTTGACCTTTTGCAGGCTGTGTTTTTCAGGACTGGTAGCCAGGTTTTGCTAATTTTTAGACTTTCTTCTTTTTTATTGTAACTGTGCTGGTGTTTGTGAATTTCAATGGCTTCTCTGTATAATCTGGTGTAGTGGCTTTTGGTGTTGTCCAGTATTTCTGTGTTTTCAAATAGGATTTTGTGTCCCGTTTGCTTGAGAGCATGTTCAGCTACTGAAGATTTTTCCGGTTGCTGTAGTCTGCAGTGTCTTTCGTGTTCTTTTATCCTGGTGCGAATGCTTCGTTTTGTGGTTCCGATGTATACTTGTCTGCAGCTGCATGGTATGCGGTATACTCCTGCAGCGGTGCGGGGGTCCCTTTTGTCTTTTGCTGATTTTAGCATTTGTTGTATTTTTCTGGTGGGTCTGAAGACTATTTGAAAGTTGTGTTTTTCCATCAGTTTTCCCATGCGGTCAGTGACTCCTTTGATGTAGGGCAGGAATACTTTGTTTGTGGGGGGCTGTTTTTCTTCAGTTGGATATTGTTTTCTTGGTTTGATGGCTCTTTTTATTTCATTCTTGGAATAGCCATTCGCCTGTAGGACCCTATTCAGATGGTTAAGTTCATTGTTGAGAAATTTGGTTTCAACAGTTTCGATTAGCATGATCCACCAAGGTTTTGATCATGCCTCTCTTTTGTTGTGGGTGGTGATTGGAATTTTTGTGCAGATACTGGTCTGTATGGGTGGGCTTTCTGTATACTTTGTGTCCTAGTTTGAGGTCCGGTATGTGTATGACCAGAGTATCTAAAAATGGAAGTTTGCCGTCAGTTTCTTTTTCCATAGTAAATTGTATATTGGGGTGGATGCCGTTTAGGTGGTCCAGAAATTTCTCCAGTTCTTCTTCAGTATGACTCCAAATTGCGAAGGTGTCATCCACGAACCGGAACCAGACTGTTGGTGTAATGGGTGCCGATTCCAAAGCCTGTTTTTCAAAATGTTCCATGTAAAAGTTTGCTATGACTGGGCTCAGGGGGCTTCCCATGGCAACGCCATCCATCTGTTCGTAGAACTCATTCTCCCATTGAAAGTAACTAGTTGTTAGGCAGTGTTGAAATAAAGCTGTAATGTCTTCTGGGAAGATTTGCTTGATGAGTGCCAGGGTGTCCCTTACTGGTACCTTGGTAAACAGGGATACCACATCAAAGCTGACCAGTTTGTCTGTGTGGTTGAGTTTTAGGGTGCTGATTTTGTTGATGAAGTGTCCTGAGTCTTTGATGTGTGATGGAGTCTGTCCGATGTGGGTCTGTAAAAGGGTTGCCAAATGTTTGGATAATTCATATGTTGGGGAGCCAATGGCACTTACAATGGGTCTGAGTGGGATCGAGTCTTTGTGGATTTTAGGGAGTTGTGGATTTTAGGGAGTCCGTATAGTCTTGGTGAGAGAGCTTCTGTCTTGCAGATACGTTGTAGTATGTTGGGATGCAGGGAGGAGCTCTTTATCAGTGTGTTGGTTTGCTTCATGATTTTGCTGGTCGGATCCTGTCTTATTGTTCTGTATGTGGTGGAATATGGGGTCTAGTAGTTCTCTGATTTTGTCTTTGTATTCATCTATGTTCATAATTACCGTGGCATTGCCTCTGTCCGCTGGCGAAACGTTAGGAACCACAACTTCCAGAACACGGCCACACAGCCCGGAAGACCCACAACAGCCATCGAACTCCGGCCATGAAAGCCTTCAACAATACATAGACCTAATATTGTTACATGTATAGGATATAGAAAATATGGGGGGGGGGGTTTACACACATGCATGCATTATGTGGCATATATTTCTGAAAAGTAAGAAGAAGAAGCAATAAAGTTATGGATTAATATAGCATTTACAGAAAGATATCAATGTCCTCAAGGAGCTTAAACACTCTTACACATTGCTGTCATTTACAAAGCAGGTTTTTTTTTTAAAAAAAAGATGCTTCTCTATAAAATCCCCGCAGTAGCATAATTACACATCCATGTCTTCTAAAATTTGGAGAAAGAGCTAAAACTCTAACTTTGACCTTATTTTACTCCATCCAGAGTATATTTGGATTGGAGTGGGTTATAAATAGAAGTGAAGTCTCATGGCCATTCCTGAAACTCACATCCAGGCTCCCCCTTTCCCCAATCCCAGCACCATAAGTTCCTGTTTTGTACTCTTTGGAATATGGGACAAGACCACTCAACTCAGTAGGAAGGAATACTCCATAATATTTTGCTGCAGAATACATGTATTATGTAATTAATACAAATATAAAGTAAATATTTGATGTTATAAATCAGGGGTACCCAACCTTTTTGGCACAAGGGACGTTTCGTGGAAGACAATTTTTCCACAGACCAGGATGGGTCGGTTTGCAGGCGGGAGCCAATCACGTGGACCAGGGGGCGGGGTTTGCAGGCGGGAGCCAATCGCGCGGACTGGGGAGCGGAGTTCAGAGACCGGCATGGTGGCCCGGTTCCTAACAGGCCACGGACCAGTACCGGTCCGTGGCCCAGGGGTTGGGGACCCCTGTTATAAATGATCAAAACTTTATATTAAGCATTACTCCCGTTTACTACAATGTTTCTCAACCTTAGCAACTTTAAGACGTGTGGACTTCAACTCCCAGAATTACCCAGCCAGCATGCTGGCTGGGTAATTCTGGGAGTTGAAGTCCACAC
Source organism: Charina bottae (assembly GCA_023362775.1). Taxonomy (NCBI): domain Eukaryota; kingdom Metazoa; phylum Chordata; class Lepidosauria; order Squamata; family Charinaidae; genus Charina; species Charina bottae. The sequence goes on from JALMGJ010000003.1 coordinate 134,722,728, forward strand.
GTCTTAAAGTTGCTAAGGTTGAGAAACCCTGCTTTACTACATTGAGCAGCTCGCTGAAGGAGCAAGATGAAAGTAATGGACATGAAGTTTGCTCAAATCAACACCCAGCTGGATTGCTAACATCCAAAACATGTAAGAGAGGAGAAAATTAGAAACAGTAGATGAAGAAAATTAAAATAATTAAGCGTTGCAATCCTGAGAGGTGCATCACTGGGACAAAATGCACACCAAAGAGACTACACAAACCTAATAACTGGAGATAAATGTTTCATAACTCACTAAATGCATGAAGTTTTCCGATGGGAATGGCATGGTTGAAAGATGCCTGAGTCTTAATTGTATTGCATTGCACCTCTGTACAAATACTTTGAAACAGAGAGACAAAGTTGGAGCCAACTGCTTCATCTCATCTCAATGGCATACTCAATTGAAGCACCTTAACTTTCTCATGGTTGGGAACAAGTCATCAATGTTACTTTATTGGCAATGCCCGCTACACATTTCTTCACACCAGGTAATGAATTTGCAGATTCTGATTGGGAAAGAATCATAAGATGCCTATCACCAGCATGTTAATGGGGCTTCCATTCTATAGCATTAATCTTAACCAAGAAGTGGCAAACACATTGAGCAATAAATAAAATAGGATATGGCCTTAAGGACTATTGCATTTCAAAATCCTTGTTGACTATGTACAATTACTTTTTATCACCACTAGAGAGTTTTCTTCTATGTATGGACAAATCCATTAGAAGATCTCAAAAATAATTATCTGAAGCCAAACCCTCTTAGAGATGCTCAGATTGAAAAAAATAGTTGGCAGATCTTTATCACTGGCAGTTGTTTTTGGAACTGACACCTGAGAGTACTCCTCCAACCATATCTACTATTCTCATAATCAGACTGTAACAGCCTCATGGAAAAGCCAAGCCATGGTATCTTATAATCATGATGGTCTATTGCAGGGGTCGGCAAACTTTTTATGCCGGGAGCCATTTTGACATGCTCGTGCACATTTTGAAATGCTAGAGAGCCAGGGGGCGGGGTTTGCGGGCGGGGGCCAATCGCGTGGAAGGGGGCGGGGTTTGCGGGCGGGGCCAATCGCGTGGAAGGGGGCGAGGTTTGCGGGCGGGGGCCAATCACGTGGAAGGAGGCGGGGTTTGCGGTCGGTAGAGGGCGTCCACCCGGCCCAGCTGCCCGGGGTCCAGGGAGATCAGCTCCGGCGGGATCTGTGGCGAAGAGCGGCCGTGGGGGGGGCGGGCGACGACAAGCGGCGCGCTGAAAGCCTGAAGCGCGCTGCTTGTCGTCGCCGCCCCCCCCCCACGGCCGCTCTTCGCCACAGATCCCGCCGGAGCTGATCTCCCTGGACCCCGGGCAGCTGGGCTTGCCTCCCTCCACGAGGCCCAGGCGCGCTGGAAGCCGGCCCGGGCCTCCTCCTCCTCCTCCGCCGGCGCTTCAGGCTTTCAGCGCCCCACTTGTCGTCGCCGCCCGCCCCCCCCACGGCCGCTCTTCACCACAGATCCCGCCGGAGCTGATCTCCCTGGACTCCAGGCAGCTGGGCTTGCCTCCCTCCGCGAGGCCCAGGCACGCTGGAAGCCGGCCCGGGCCTCCTCCTCCTCCTCCGCCGGCGCTTCAGGCTTCCAGCGCGCCTGGGCCTCGCGGAGGGAGGCAAGCCCAGCTGCCCGGGGTCCAGGGAGATCAGCTCCGGTGGGATCTGTGGCGAAGAGCAGCCGTGGGGGGGGGGGGCGGGCGGCGACGACAAGCGGCGCGCTTCAGGCTTTCAGCGTGCCGCTTGTCGTCGCCCCCCCCCCACGGCCGCTTTTCGCCACAGATCCCGCCGGAGCTGATCTCCCTGGACCCCGGGCAGCTGGGCTTGCCTCCCTCCGCGAGGCCCAGGCGTGCTGGAAACCGGCCCGGGCTGCCTTCCAGCGCTGAAAGCCTGAAGCGCGCCGCTTGTCGTCGCCGCCCGCCCCCCCCCCCACGGCCGCTCTTCGCCCGCCCGCGTTGAGCGAAGAAGATGATGGGGGGCGGGAAATGAGGCCTGCCCGCTTACCTGCCTGCTTGGCTCCCTCCACGAGGCCCCCCACTGCCTTCCCCGGATCCAAGCCGGACCGGGGGCCTCGCGGAGAGAGGCAGGCAGGCAGGTAAGCGGGCAGCCCTGGCCTCCGCCGCCGGGCCCGTCCCCCTCGGCCGCTTCCGCCCGCCCGCGTTGAGCGAAGATGATGGGGGGCGGGAAACGAGGCCTGCCCGCTTACCTGCCTGCTTGGCTCCCTCCGCGAGGCCCCCCGCTGCCTTCCCCGGATCCAAGCCGGATCGGGGGCCTCGCGGAGAGAGGCAGGCAGGCAGGTAAGCGGGCAGCCCTGGCCTCCGCCGCCGGGCCCGCCCCCCTCGGCCGCTTCCGCCCGCCCGCGTTGAACGAAGATGATGGGGGGCGGGAAACAAGGCCTGCCCGCTTACCTGCCTGCTTGGCTCCCTCCGCGAGGCCCCCCGCTGCCTTCCCCGGATCCAAGCCGGATCGGGGGCCTCGCGGAGAGAGGCAGGCAGGCAGGTAAGCGGGCAGCCCTGGCCTCCGCCGCCGGGCCCGCCCCCCTCGGCCGCTTCCGCCTGCCCGCGTTGAACGAAGATGATGGGGGTCGGGAAACGAGGCCTGCCCGCTTACCTGCCTGCTTGCCTCTCTCCGCGCAGGGGCTGCTGCGGCTGGAGATGGCGCTGCCTCCCTGCCGCGCCGGGCCTCGCTCAGTGTGAGAGCCAGGGGGCGGGGTTTGCGGGCGGGGGCCTATCACGTGGAAGGGGCGGGGGTGAGTTCAGCTGCGGAAGAGCCACACGCAAGGGGCCAAAGAGCCGCATCTGGCTCGCGAGCCGCCATTTCCGACCCTTGGTCTATTGCAAGGCAGTGGTGCACATCTGCCAGCATGCTGACAGTATACATAGGATTTGCTTTGGGAGAGCGTGAGTGCAAATCAGCCACAAGGCTAGGCTAGTTGAATACTTACTCATGGTTCCAGCACCAATTAACCCAACAACCAAGTATAAAGGAGAGTACTCCTTTTCAACGGTCTTCCAGTGACCCTTGTTTTTTCCCAAACAAGTAGAGAGAAGTAAAGCCTCTGTTTCTGTTTTACTTTTCCAGATACTCACAGGGAGTGGGTGGGGAAAGATGAGAAAAAGTGGGGGAGCTAGGACACACTCATTTAGCACCCCTCTGGCTCCCATCTGTGTCTTAAAAAATGGAAGGGAAAGTAAGCTTCAAACTAATTTTCTCTTACAGGTACTGACCCAACCTGTCAAGATCTATTATCTAGGAGGATAGCTCAATGTATCCTCTACATGCAGGGTCAATATATATATCAAGATCAGACATGGGGGATAAATAAGTGAGCCTTTCCAAACCATGTGCCTTCCAGGTGTATTGGAACCACAATTTCCAGATTTTCCAGTCACCTTGCCAAGAGTTGCTGCAACTAAGGGATCCATGCTTGCAAGCTCAATATCTTGGGGTAGGAATAAGAAGAAATAAGCAAGCCCTGGAAAATGGCTTAACAACAGAAAATTGCCCCATCATGCCTAAAGCAACATCCCATCTGACTAACTGTAGTAAGGCGGGACTTCAGCTGGAGGCTTTTCCCAATCTACTGTCTGAAATCTTTAAAAGTGAAGATACTGCTGGCTGAATTAGAACCTTGGGCAGACAAAGCAAATGCTTATCTACTGCACTACAATCTCTCCTTGGTGCAAGGAGAGCTTTGCCAAAGCAAGGTATCTTGTCCTCTTCCATGTGATTTCCTTTCCATTTAGCTTTTCCTACTGTGGACAGAAAAGGGGGGGGGAGAAAAAAAAGTCTTTGTATATACTGGTTTTGATGTTTTGCAGGGCTCTAATTTGCCAGCTGCTGTGAGCAAGTGAGAAAACGCTTCAAGCTGTGTGAATATTTTACAACTCGCTCCTGAGAAACTTGCTGTAAGTCAAGAAAGGGCTTGTCCTCAGGGTAAAGAGATCCCAGGGAAAGATTTGGCATCTAGAATTTGTTACCTGATTCTGTTTTGGAAGAAATATCAGAAGATCTGCAGCACCCCAAGGAAGCATCTGATTTGAAAGTGGAACAAAGTCAGAACTGGATTACAATATTTGTAGAAATATTATTCAGCACTTCTTTGAATTAGAATTGAATTAGAACCAACCAAGAGAGAAGCAGAGAAAACCAGTTGCCAAATGCAAGTTACCATGATCCATTGCATCTAGCCACATACTGTATCTTTGTGAGCCAACTCAAGGTTAGGTAACAGGGTGCAAGTGTTCACGTTTTCACTGCCTTATTTGATAAAGAGTTCTTTATCCCTTAACCACTACCGCACGCTGGCATTCTCACAATAGTATTTTATCATCTTGAGTTGGCCTAATAAAGATAATGTCCAGTTCATATGTTGCATGGAGAGTTTGCTTTACATATGAAATGTTAATGCACAATTGGGTTTCTATATCCATGGACTCCAAACAACAATGGTTGGGCTCCCACAATTTTTCCATTTTTCTGCACTTGTTCAGAATTCCAGAAACCGTGGAGAAGGAGAAATCTCCTTATAAAACTGCAGGGTTAAACATTGCACGATATGTATATTTTACTCAGTACGTTACAGTTCATACAGTATCATAAAAATGCCTTCTCAACTGCTCAGCTGTAAGACATTTAGTTTGCTACTTATCTGTTTATGCTGCGGCTTCTGTTTAGTTAACAAATACAAGGCCTACAGGATTAATTAACGAGGATGAAGACTGCTGGCAAAGATATATTGAACATTCTATTACCTCAGAGCTTTCCAAACTGTGTGTCATGACACCTTAGTGTGTCGGCTGCAGTGTCTGGGTGTGTCCTGGCTGCTGCTGCCTCTGAGCCCTGCCAGGATTCCGCGCAGGTCCTAGTGCCTGCCTTGTGCCTTGCTGCCTCCAAACCTGCTGTGATTCCGCACAGGTCCTAGTGCCTGCCTTGTGCTCTGCTGTAAGAGTGTGTTGCGAAATGATGCATGTCTAAAAAGTGTGTCACCAACGTGAAAAGTTTGGAAATCTCTGTATTACCTTGTCAAGAGCCAGACTTCAAACAGTAGATTGGTTTTTTCCCCCTTTATTCCTTACTCATAGAAGGAAAACATTTCAGACAGGAATGTTTATGAGTTTAAAAATTTTCCGAGAATAATTCTTGCACGGCACAGGTAAACTCGTTAAATGATCTAAACCCATGGATGGGGAAACCACTGCACAAGTTCTCACAATGCAATAAAAAAACTCTGTGATTGGGTTCACCCCATATGCTATATGCACAATTATGGTTTAATGTGAGTTTCCTTTATACAGGTAGTCCTTGCTTAATGACCACAATTGGGACCAGAATTTTGGTTGCTAAGTGAAGCGGTCGTTAAGCGAATCTGACCTGATTTTACGACTTTTGCAGTGGTCATTAAGTGAATCACCATGGCCATTAAGTGAATCACACAGTTCCCCATTGATTTTGCTTGCCAGAAGCTGGCTGGGAAGGTCAAAAATGGCAATCACGTGACCGCAGGATGCTGTGACAGTCATAAGTGCGCAATGGTTGCCAAACACCCAAATCGTGATCACGTGACCCTGGGGGACACTGTGATGGTTGTAAGTGTGAGGAGTGACAGCAAGTCAGTTTTTCAGCACCGTGGTAAGCCCGAATAAATGGTCATTAAGTGAGGACTACCTGTATAACATTCTAAGACAGTGGCTGGATTTTCACAATATGCTGAACCATAAACTTCCCGAACTCTATTCTAGCTTCATCTAGCATACTTTGCAAATCTAGCCTATGGGAAATTTGGCTACCATTCGCATGACTGAGTCCTTTAACAATCACTACAGCCACATAGCAGCTATTCAAAGGATATCAGTTTCCTTGTGGCCAGGACAATCTTTAAAGGATCCCTTGGAAAAGTGAGAAAATGCTAATAATTCTTCCAGTTGCTTTTCTCTCTGTTGCTATGTTGGTCATATGTATACTTGGATGGGATCTAGGCACCTTTCAGAACTTTTGGAAGACACTTTATACAAAATTACATTATAGGATCTTACTGCAGATCATGCCAAATATGAAAAAAATATATTCAATTTTTCTTTAAAGGAAATGTAGACTAATGGATTCCAACTGGTGGTATGTATAGCACAGGTGGGACTCCAAAGCAGTCTACATGCGACCCAGCATGTGTCATTTAAAATTTACCATGCACGATAAATATAGTTAACAGAATGCTTGTAAGGACTTACATGTCCTTTGTGAAAAAAGTGTGTCTTTAGTTCCTGTCAGGGCAGTGCCCTTCTTTGACAGAATGATTGATGGTAGGACATTTTTAGAGCCACATCTCTAGTTCATCACCACTGCCAGCAAAATAAAAATGCAGGCAATGGAGCTTCAGCCTGGTTTGGATTTGCTTCTCGGAAGCATCTGCCACTCAACTTATTTGCAGACATTTTAATGGGCAAATTTGATTTCTGATCCATGCATCTGAGAAGATCACGTATAGCCATTAGAAAGGGATCAGTTCAACAGATCCACTCTCCTGTGGCCAGCACAGTCTGTCCAACAGCCAAAAGCACGCACCACCTCTAGTCATGGGCACCTGCTACTTTGAATAGCAAATACAGAATACCCAGGAGCTCCAAAACCTTAGCAAAGGAAACCGTGTCTCTTTGTTCAGGATGCATATTTGGATATCCAGTTTGCAGAGTCAAAAGCAAATGACAACGATGCGGTAGAGTGTTTGCATACAGCATACACAGAATCCAATGAGGTAGAGCTGCTCTTTCTATTCAAACGTTCTGGTAAAACATGCCTAAGACTTTCCCACTCTGTACTTGATGCATGGCTAGTTTTTATGGCTCATAGGATGAAATGTGGGGAAAAATAAATTCAGTAGTACAACTTAAAGAAAAGCCCCAGGACACCCATAACTACATTTAACAAGCTAGCCCTGACTTTGTCTCCAAGAGCCACATGGAACCCAGCCGGTGATATGCAGGAGAAGCTGCAGAGACAAATCTTCTCATGAAAAATAGAGAAGATTTAGAGGCTTTGCAGCAAGCCTGCTGTCTTTTCCACTGTATTAAAATAACTTTTAAAACACAGAAGTAAAAGTAGAGGGGATAGGTGTTTCTGTATGTGGCAAGAGATTTCCCTCCCCCTGCCCCCAAAGTGAAAACCATCTTGCGAATAAATCAGCAACTTGCTAACACAGGTTTGGCAGAGTGATGTTGGGGAGCTGCAAAAAATAAAAGGGGGGTGGGGGGCTGCCAGTGATCCACAGATTTAATTTACTCTGATTTAAAGAGTAAAGCTGAACTGTCCTTGGAATTTCAGCTGTTGTTCAAAATGCTGCACACACAAAAGGGGTATTTCCAGTTTTCAAGGTTGTAGACGTAAAAATACAGAGAAGCTGGCAAGGCACTCTGCTCCCTCTAGGAGTTACTTGGCGAGTAAACCAAAGCAAACAGCAGCACTTAACAACTGAGCCTCTTCCAGCACTTCAAAGGGGATAACTATGCTTTCTTCCACAAGGACGTCCAGCAATTTTAGAGAGGAAAATGTGTTCTTGGCAGGTTAAAGCCATGGCAGAAAAAGTTATGATTATCCAAAAAGATACTATTTCCTGCTGGTTTCACAGAAGACATTTGTGGTTGTCTGTTGGAAAGCTTAGCCCTCTTAAAGATATACCATTTAGAGCTTTGCCATTCAGTAGAAGAGGCTATCAGAGAATAGATATTAGATACTGCAGATCAAGGACATCCAAGGTTCGAAAGCTGGAGGAATAATGACCAGAGCAACCCAAATGGGCAGGGAGCCCAAAGATTTTTCACTACAATTACTACCAGTTTCTCTCTCTCCTTCAAAAGATGCTTCCTATTTTTTCTTCCCTGGGAATCATAAATATTGTATATTCAGCCCCACTCTGATTCAACAGTGTTTACTCAAACCCCAATAACATCAAAATGACATGCGTGTCATAACACCATGTCGTCAGCAAAGGTTGCAACTTAGCCCTTGCATCACAATGTCTGACCCTCTTGCATCACGCCTGGGCTATAAAGGAAGGTCATGACCTCTGTGTCCTTTGCCCCCTCTTGCTTCCCTGCAGATACCCATGCTCTTGTTTCCATTTCATTGCATCCCATGTGATTTTCCTGTTTTCTATGCATTGAAGTTAATGGCCATCTACATGAGTGTATGGGAAATCCCAGACAGTGAAATAATCTTCTACAGGAACTGACCAGTTTTTCTGCCTTGAATGAAAAGTATTAATCCATCTGATCATCTAAATACTGAATCATATTTTGGACTGAGCCTTCTCCATAACGGTGCTTAGGGCCTCTATTTCACCCCTCCTGAGGCCTTGTTTTTATCCAAGAGCCAGTGTGCTATACAGGTAGTCCTCGCTTAACAACCATTCGTTTAGTGATGTTTCAGATTTACGATGGTGCTGGAAAAAACGACTTACGACCAGTCCTCACACTTATGATCGTTGCAGCATCCCCACGGTCACGTGACACCATCAAATCCAATAGCATCTGCAGCTTTATGTCATTCCGTTTACTAGTCCAGGGCTGGCACTGGGTGTCACTATCATTGGCTCTTGCCAAGACCCCTGCCTCAAAAGAGTCTTTGATGCCGACTCTTGCTATCTTCTGGCCCTGATCCTCCTTTGGGATGCCTGGCACATTGCCCCACTCAAGCAAATGAGTGAAGTTCTCTCTCTTTGGAAGACAGTGCATATTTGGGTCCAGTAAGAGAAAAGAGCCTTTGGAATGACTCAGGAGGAGGAACCAATGTCATTGTGTGCTCAAGGCCACACCTACGTTTAAAAGCAGCATTGGACCAATCAACAAGGACAAGCCAGCAGTAGCCATAGAAGGAAAATACCACTGCCATCTTGTATGTCTGTAGCTTGAATCATGTCAACTGGACTTCTATTTTCTCAGTGGAAACGTTTCACTCCTTATCCAAGGAGCTTCTTCAGTCTGAGCAAAGTTACCAACAAATCAAACAGATTTTCTTCTTAGCAAAGGTTGGTAGGACTACAAAGGTCATTTTAACTGAATTTCTGAAAAGTACTCAGTGAAAGGACAGTTAAAGTAAAGAACACTGTGGTCAATTTGGGCAAGATAACTGTTCTTTAATTAGTTTGATGTGAGATCACTTTCACTGCATGGGCTGTTCTCTTTTACATCAATGTAACAGAGAGAAGACAATGTTGCCCATTGTCTGGAAATGAGATATTCATGCCACCCTCCTACAAAAGCTGTACAACACCTACCAAGATATCAGATATGCATCCCAATTTTGGATTTCAAGCTGCAACTGAATACTTCCATTGTTGCTAATGGGAGCTCATACACAAAAGCTTCAAGCGAAAGAAAATGTATTTTTCAGAGTCCTTCTGCAGAATAAGAGTAAATAAAGAGCTTTTCCCAGAATTAAAATAATCCAAGCTTGTAGTTCATTTAGAGAAAGAGGAAGGAGGGAGAGAGGGAATTTTATATATAAATATTAGCATGCTGTTTTTAGTTGTTATACCAGCCAACTATGAGCTGGGATGGTGGGTCCTCCCTGCATAAAAATGAGGACAGATACCTGTGTGTCAGTTTTATGTAATTTTTTCTCTTCTTTTTACCACCTGGGAAAGGACAAAAAGGTGCTTTCAGCACTATAGTCCTAGTATCAATTTTAATTTTTTGTCGTGCTTGCTGTGAGACCCATTGTTCAACTTATCTGGAAGGCATCAAGTTATGGAAAGTGAAGTCAGATGTTCATTTCCCTTTTCTTTCTGTCTACTATTCAAAGTGTTAGCAGTGGTTTAATACATTCCTTGAATGGTTTAGAACCATATGAAAAATCATCTTTCTTGTACAGAGACAACTTAATGAAATCCATCTTTGGGAGTCCTCTTGTATGTCCCAACATTCCCTATTACCGTATTTATATAAAAGGAAGACAACCCTGAATTTAAGATAAGTCTCTTTAAGGAAGATAAGACAGCCTCCAAATATGTGTTCTGTACTACCCAGCTTCTCTGTCTTGTCAACTAGGATTGTTGACTCTGACTGAAGTCAATCCTAGAAAAATTTTCCTCCCACAAACGTACACATGTACACGCACACACCAATGTCAGATATTATATTTCAAGGAAAGGGGGGGGGGAAGGCAGGATGAAGAAGAAAAAATTAAAACATTATTAATTGGAATTGATGACTAATTATTAGAATTCACCACAGGAAAAAATAAGCTGCTTAGTTCAACTTATTCCATATACTGGGATGGAAATTATGGATGAGATCTTGGGGTATTTAACTGCTTTTTCCTTTCTGCTTGCAAAAATGAAAGATAATCCTCATTTGCACAGACAGCCTCTATGGCTAGTTGAGGCTTACCAATGCAAAACTTGCCCTGGACACGTGGATAGTGACAAGAGGAGGGCATGGCTTCTATACTGGTCTTCACCCCTCTTGAACCTACAGCAGCAGCTTCTCTTTCTACTGCCTCCCTTACAGCTGCTTGCTTTCATAGCCATATTTGTAGCTCCTCACTGGCTCTGAAGAGCATTTTCCTCCTCTATTTATTATATTCTTTATGAACAATTGAAATGTGGTATGCCTACTTGAAGCTAAGGAGAAACCTTGCTGATGAACTTGCCTTGGCTCTGCAACTCACTTTCAAGACAGCAACATCCCACAACTTTGTATTGACCTCCTGAAACCTCCTGAAGACCTTATTTTTTAAGGAAAGCTTTCAATGTGTAAATTCCTCTTGTTCTCTCTTTATCTTTTTATACCTGCTGCATTGTGTGGTTTTGGTGTTTTATGCTAAGCCAGAGGTTTCCAAACTGTGTGTCGCGACATGTTAGTGTGTCGGCTGCAGTGTCTGGGTGTGTCACAGCTGCTGCTGCCTCCGAGCCCTGCCAGGATTCTGCGCAGGTCCTAGTGCCTGCCTTGTGCCTGGCTGCCTCCAACCCTGCTGATTCTGCGCAGGTCCTAGTGCCTGCCTTGTGCCTGGCTGCCTCCAACCCTGCTGATTCTGCGCAGGTCCTAGTGCCTGCCTTGTGCCTGGCTGCCTCCAAACCTGCCCTGCCAGGATTCCACACAGGTCCTAGTGCCTGCCTTGTGCCTGGCTGCCTCCAACCCTGCTGATTCTGCGCAGGTCCTAGTGCCTGCCTTGTGCCTGGCTGCCTCCAACCCTGCTGATTCTGCGCAGGTCCTAGTGCCTGCCTTGTGCCCTGCTGTAAGAGTGTGTCGCAAAATGATGCCCTGCTGTAAGAGTGTGTCGCAAAATGATGCATGTCTAAAAAGTGTGTCACCAACATGAAAAGTTTGGAAATCTCTGTGCTAAGCTCTAAATTGGGAGGATTTTTAAAGAGTTAAATTATTGACTTCCTTGGAAATCAACCAACTTTACCTCATTGGCTGTTGTGGGGGAAAATGGAAGTACTATGTATGTCACTTTGAGGTCCTATTACAAAAGGCTATACATTTAATAAATAAACTCTTTGGAGAGAAATAGTTTAAAATAAATAAAGTTAATATAGTACATGGAAAGCTTAAATATCTGTGACTAACCTCATGTGCTGGTTTTGTCATGTACTTCAGCAGAATCACAGAACAACTCACGACACTGTTTTAAATTTGTGGAAAATTTAAATGACTGCTTGTCATTCTTATGATTTTACTCAAATTTGCCAATTTTCTGTGCATAGGGTCTTTTCCTCTTTTTTTTTTAAAAAAGAATTTTATTAAGTTTAGAGCATAGATTAAAACTACAAAAAAAAAAGAAAAACTACAAAAAAAAGAAAAAAGAAAAAAGAAAAAAAGAAGTGAAAAACACAAGAAAAAGAATTTTAAAGATTACATAAGAAGTGACTTCCGACTTTCAACAAGAATATATAGCAATTCCCATAATTAATCCCTTTCTCTAAATTTAACCAAAATCACATTATTTCTATAAATCATTCCATGAACATTATATAAATCAATAAAAGCAAATGTTTCTTCCCCTTATATAAAAAATAAATAAATATATAAACCTTCAATCAACTTCTCCCCCCCATAAAAACTCATTTATAAAATGTTTCCCTCCTATCACTATTCTATATATTTCTGGCCACTACTGTATGTTAACAATCAAATTATTACAATCATTTAAAAAACATTTAATTTATCTAGTTTTATGCTTAATACTACAATCTTACCCCTATTAAACCTTAAAAAAGAAACTTTAAATTATTAGAGAAAAATAAAATCATACAACCTTATAATCAATCCACATACTTATTCTTAATTTCTATATTATATTTCTATATTAACAATCAAATTGTAAAAACATTTTAAAAACATTTAAATTATCTACTTTTATGCTTAGTACTGTTATTTCAATCTTACCCCTATTAAATCTTAAAAAACAAACTTTAAAGCATTGCAAGAAACTTTAAATCATTACAGAAAAATGAAATCATACAGCCTCATAGGTCTTTTTCTCAAGGGGTGTTACTGAATCATCTAGTTTCCCATCTATACTCTGAAGTGGATAAGATAATAGTTCAACAATAGATTATTAGAGAGCCAGTTTGGTCTAGTGGTTAAGGCAACGGGCTAGAAACCAGGAGTCTGTGAGTTCTAGTCCCGCCTTAGGCATGAAAGCCGGCTGGGTGACCTTGGGCCAGTCACTCTCTCTCAGCCCAACTTCACAGGGTTGTTGTTGTGGGGAAAAGAGGAGGAGGAAGGAATATTAGGTATGTTCACCACCTTGAGTTATTTATAAAAATAATAAAGGTGGGATAGAAAATAAATAAGTAACTAAGTAAGAAAGAAAGAAAGAAAGAAAGAAAGAAAGATTGATTGATTGGATTGATTGATTGATTGATTGATGGGCACAAGATTCCAATTCAATTGGCATTTGTCTCTCCATTCATCGAATGAACAGGTTGAAAGATCTTCCTAACCAAGCTATGGAGGTTAAAGTACACTAGAGCAGGGGTCGGCAAACCGTGGCTCGCGAGCCACATGCGGCTCTTTGGCCCCTTGAGTGTGGCTCCTCCTCCTCCTCCAGGCGCGACAGCGGCCGTGGTGTGCATGGCGGCGGGCATGGCGGCAGCAGCAGGCACGGCAGCGGCATGGTGTGCGTGGCGGTGGGCATGGTGGCAGCAGGCCCTAAGTGTGCGCGATTGGCCCCCGCCCGCAAACCCCGCCCCCTTCCACGTGATTGGCCCCCACCCGCAAACCCCGCCCCCTTCCACGTGATTGGCCCCTGCCCGCAAATCCCACCCCCTTCCACGCGATTGGCTCCCACCCTCAAACCCCGCCCCCTGGCCCTCGAGTGATATTATAAATTTTATAAATGTCAAAATGGCTCCTGGCATAGAAAAGTTTGCCTACCCCTGCACTAGAGAAGTAGGCTTATCCTCTTAGCATTGTCAAATGTGAAAAATGTCATGACCCATTCCACCCAAGTAAAACTGTGATTACAAACCTTGCTCATATAATTAGCCTGGTTTCTATATAAATGAGAGTTAGAAATACAATGCCTGGGATCATGCAATACACGGACCACAAACTAGTCACTGTATTTTAATCAACTATGTTGTATGAACTCAGCCTGTGTGGTTAGTTCAATACATTAGGTCAGGGGTCGGCAAACTTTTTATGCCGGGAGCCATTTTGACATGCTCGTGCACATTTTGAAATGCTAGAGAGCCAGGGGGCGGGGTTTGCGGGCGGGGGCCAATCATGTGGAAGGGGGCGGGGTTTGCGGGCGGGGGCCACTCGCATGGAAGGGGGCGGGGTTTGCGGGCGGGGGCCACTCGCATGGAAGGGGGCGAGGTTTGTGGGCGGGGGCCAATCACGTGGAAGGGGCGGGGTTTGCGGTCGGTAGAGGGCGTCCACCCGGCCCAGCTGCCCGGGGTCCAGGGAGATCAGCTCCGGCGGGATCTGTGGCGAAGAGCGGCCGTGGGGGGGGGGCCGGGCGGCGACAACAAGCGACGCGCTTCAGGCTTTCAGCGCTGGAAGGAGGCCGCCTTCCAGCGCTGAAAGCCTGAAGCGCGCCGCTTGTCGTTGCCGCCCGCCCCCCCCACGGCCGCTCTTCGCCCGCCCGCGTTGAACAAAGAAGATGATGGACGGTGGGAAACGAGGCCTGCCCGCTTACCTGCCTGCTTGCCTCCCTCCGCGAGGCCCTCCGCTGCCTTCCCGGGGTCCAAGCCGGATCGGGGGCCTCGCGGAGAGAGGCAGGCAGGCAGGTAAGCGGGCAGCCCTGGCCTCCGCCGCCGGGCCCGCCCCCCTCGGCCGCTTCCGCCCGCCCGCGTTGAAGAAAGAAGATGATGGAGGGTGGGAAACGAGGCCTGCCCGCTTACCTGCCTGCTTGCCTCCCTCCGCGAGGCCCTCCGCTGCCTTCCCGGGGTCCAAGCCGGATCGGGGGCCTCGCGGAGAAAGGCAGGCAGGCAGGTAAGCGGGCAGCCCTGGCCTCCGCCGCCGGGCCCGCCCCCCTCGGCCGCTTCCGCCCGCCCGCTTTGAAGAAAGAAGATGATGGAGGGTGGGAAACGAGGCCTGCCCGCTTACCTGCCTGCTTGCCTCCCTCCGCGAGGCCCCCCGCTGCCTTCCCAGGGTCCAAGCCGGATCGGGGGCCTCGCGGAGAAAGGCAGGCAGGCAGGTAAGTGGGCAGCCCTGGCCTCCGCCGCCGGGCCCGCCCCCCTCGGCCGCTTCCGCCCGCCCGCGTTGAGCGAAGATGATGATGGGGGGCGGGAAACGAGGCCTGCCCGCTTACCTGCCTGCTTGCCTCTCTCCGCGCAGGGGCTGCTGCGGCTGGAGATGGCGCTGCCTCCCTGCCGCGCCGGGCCTCGCTCAGTGCGAGAGCCAGGGGGCGGGGTTTGCGGGCGGGGGCCTATCACGTGGAAGGGGCGGGGGTGAGTTCAGCTGCGGAAGAGCCACACTCAAAGGGCCAAAGAGCCGCATCTGGCTCGCGAGCCGCCATTTCCGACCCTTGCATTAGGTCATAGCTTTCCAAACTGTGTGTCGCGACAAAACCTGGAAGTGGACGTGCACGGCGGCGGCGCAGGCGGCATGCACGGCGGCAGTGGTGCGCCATCAGCGCTTCCGGGTTTTAGCGGGAAACACGAGGCCGCCGCCGTTGGTGTTTCACCAACGGTGGCAGCTTGGAAAGCACTGCATTAGGTGAACTCAGAAAATTGAATACACCGTGATTCAGTTAACCATGTATGGGTAAGCATTTTGAGTGAACACGGTTTTTAAAAATTCCTAAATTGTTTAAAGGACAACTACTGTTTTTATATTTCTGTATTTTTAATAGTGTCATGAAAACTCTAAATTTATGTAAAGGACAGACAGTATATCAATGTTTGAAAGAAATATATAGAAGAAAATGAAAATAGCTCTTCACAGTCAAAAGTCTAGGAAGTGTAGTCGGAACTCACAAAAGATGTCTATGAAGGTTCTCAGTCATCCAGGTGGAATTGTCTGTAGCTTGAATCATGTCAACTGGATTTCTATTTTCTCAGTGGAAACGTTTCGCTCCTTATCCAAGGAGCTTCTTCAGTCTGAGCAAAGTTGGTAAGGGAATCCTAAATATGTTTCTAGGTAGCTGTGTGACCTTACACCTGGGGGCATGGTTATATTGAGATGTTATTTTAAGTCCTTTTATTATCTAAAGGAGGATCGTTAAGATCACCATGCTGCTGTTGAGCTTGAGAAATGGTCTTAATCTTCCTAGGCACAGAAGACAGAGCCGGGAGAAAGATGGGAGAAAGATTGTGCCTGAGGTGAATAGAGGTGGGGGCCTCAGGCACAATCTTTCTCCCATCTTTCTCCCGGCTCTGTCTTCTGAAGATTAAGACCATTTAACAAGCTCAACAGCAGCATGGTGATCTTAACGATCCTCCTTTAGATAATAAAAGGACTTAAAATAACATCTCAATATAACCATGCCCCCAGGTGTAAGGTCACACAGCTACCTAGAAACATATTTAGGATTCCCTTACCAACTTTGCTCAGACTGAAGAAGCTCCTTGGATAAGGAGCGAAACATTTCCACTGAGAAAATAGAAATCCAGTTGACATGATTCAAGCTACAGACAACTCACAAAAGAGGTTAAAAAAATAATCAACTTCTTAACAATGCTTTTAAACAAATGGATTTTTTTAAGGCTCCTTGACCCCATTCCAAATATTAAGGGCCTAAATATTATCCATCATTAAACAAGAAACGTGAATATTGTTGCTATTGTTCTGGAGTGTCATGCATTCAGTGCTGTTGTTTCACTTTTTTAAAAAAGCTTTCCTTAAATGTAACTGTTTCTTCCTCAAAGTTCCTACATAAAGACTTTTCATTATGGTTCATCTGGATCCCCTCCCATTTATGACTTGACTGGCATTTAAAAAAGGAAGGCACCTCACAGTAATTAAACTTAGACAACATCTGGGGTGCAGCAGTTACTTATTTCTGAGGTTCTTAAGAGTTTACAATTATAGCAACCCAAACCTGAAAAAGGGTTCCTGAGATATACAGGTAAATCCATAATTGCTTATTTGTGACATCTGCTCCTGATACAAAATAAAAGTGAAGCCTGCAATGGGATTATGTGCTATTAAGGGATGTGATGAACCAAACCCAAGATTGTAAGCATGGAGACTTGTGTAGGATTTGTACACTACCCACAGAAGCATTAAAACATGCACGCAGGCCTCTACATAAGTGCAAGGAATTTGGTGCATCTTCTCTTTATGCCCAGATAAGAAAAGTCTGCACAGGACTAACCCAGGAGTCTCTAACTTCAGGTGGCCAAGGAACAGATCTGATAGTTGAAGGTGCTCAAAGAAAATGAGGAGGGAGTGGCAGCTTGCCCATTCACTTCCATTCTCTCTAGCCCCCAGGTTATTCATTATCAACCCACAGCTTATCTTTGTCTTCTTCCTGAACAAATAAGCACATTTACAAACAAAGCAGTGTTTCTAATTCCACCTATGCTTGCCTACATGGAATCCAAGGACACTCTTAGAAAGAAACTAGACAACCTGTGACCCGTTGGGTCATCCTTTCAGAGATATTTCCTTACTTAAACAGAGAAACAGAATGACCATGGGTCAGTGGGAGTGGGAGCGACTTCCAACTTCCTGCCGGCTTTCCCATTGACTTTGCTTGTGGGAAGCTGGCAGGGAACATCGGAAATCACTCCTCCTCCTTGGCTAACCTGCGGAACTGCCTGTCACTTTGCTGGGGGGAGGGGGAACAAAGGGAGCCATGGACTGCGAGGAAAACTGCACCTCCACTCCTCATCCCAGCGTGTCCCTAAGGGACCCCTCCATCCAGGGAGGAAGAGGGCTCACCTGCTGACTGCTGGCGTCCGCCAGCCAGCCCTACCTCTCCAGCAGGCACCCGAGTCACTCCCTCATCCTTCCCTCACCGCCAATGGCAATCAAGAGATTTCAAATTTAAGCCTTGGTTCCGAAGCAGCCAATCGCTGCTCGCCCGTTGGGCCTTGCCGCCAGCTGATTGGACGCAGGGGCCAGAGGGAGGCAGGAAACAGGGCAGGGATATGCCCCTTCCATCTTCCCTTGCGCCATGCAACCTACGGGTTTCTAGGAAGTGTAGTTGGAAGGCACAGTGGTGCTGAAGCGGCCACAAATTTGCCAAATTTCAATCCCAGGGGAGTAAAGGGTCCCAGAGTTTGAATGCATTCTGTACGTTAGTCCATTGGAGGTACCTTGGTTCAAAAATTGTTGCCCTTTGATGCACCATTTAGCCCAATTGAAGGTTACAAACAGACATGAGAGTTTTATCTTCATGAGAGTTTTATCGCTATCTTCATCGCTATGATTATACACCTTGTTGAAGAGAAACTTCCTACTGGTGTAGAAATTATATATCGAACAGATGGAACGCTTTTTAATCTTAGTAGGCTGAAAGCAAAAAATAAGGTAATTACAACTTCTGTTATAGAACTTCAATATGCTGATGATAACGTAGTCTGTGCACACTCCGAGGAAGATCTTGAAACTATCCTAAACATCTTTGCAGAAGCATATGAAAAGCTCTCGATTAACATTAAAAAAACCAAAGTGCTTTACCAGCAAGTTCGAACCAATCCCTCCGCAGCGCCATCAATCCAGCTTAAAGGTGTGTCACTAGAAAATGTCGACCACTTTTCTTATCTCGGCAGCCATCTATCTACAAAAGCCAACATCGACGCTGAAATTCAGCATCGCCTGAGCTCTGCGAGTGTAGCTTTCTCCCGAATGAAGCGTAGAGTGTTTGAGGATCGGGACATTCGCAGGGAGACCAAAATGCTTGTTTACAAAGCCATTGTACTACCAACCCTTCTGTACGCCTGTGAAACATGGACCCTCTACAAACGCCACCTCCAACTTCTTGAAAGATTCCATCAACGCTGCCTCCGAAAAATTCTGCAAATTACTTGGGGAGATAGGCGGACTAATGTTAGCATATTAGAAGAAGCGAAAACCACCAGCATTGAAACAATGATAATCCAACATCAACTTCGCTGGACTGGCCATGTTGTTCGAATACCTGACCATCGTCTTCCAAAGCAGCTACTTTACTCCCAACTTAAGAATGGAAAACAGAATATTGGTGGACAGCAAAAGAGATTCAAAGACACTCTCAAAGCTAATTTAAAAAAAATGTAATATAAGCATTGAGAACTGGGAAGCCCTAACTCATGAGCGTTTCAATTGGAGGTCAGCCTTTATTAAAGGCGCTATGGACTTTGAAGAAGCACGAGTACAGGGCGAAAGGGAGAAAAGAGATAAAAGGAAGGCACGTCAAGCAAACCCTCATCATGACCGTCTCCCACCCAGAAACCTATGCCCTCATTGTGGGAGGTTGTGCGGATCCAGAATTGGCCTTTACAGCCACTTACGGATCCACTGTTAAGATTTTACCCTTGGAAGACAATCTTACTCGGCTACGAGCGATCGCCAATGAATGAATGAATGAATGAAGTAGTGCATAGATTATCCTGGAGGGTGGTGCTTTGCTTTATGTAATATATGGAAATTTTCTTTTCAGTTTTAATCTTACAGAATTTAAAAAGCAGGGTAGGTCAGGAGGCAAGCAGGGTAGGAGAAACATTCTACACATGAACCTCACGTTGAGGGAACCCAGAAATATCCATGATTTCAGCTGCTCAAAACTGCTACTGGTTTTTCACTTCTTCAAACACACCAAGAGTGAATCATGTGCCAGGCCAGGCTGGCATATTCCTTTACAGTTTACTGTGGGCAGTGGTGTATGTAAGATGTGTAAAATGTAAAAGGGAAGGGGAAAACAAAGGCATTTTTGTACTGCCTCTTCTCTCTGCAGAGAAGACAAGCTGGAAATATTCTGTGAAATTCCCATAGTTCTTACAAAGGCAAATTCAGTTTAGACTGAATTTTTGCCTGTCTGCTTTAGCACAGGGGTCCCCAACCTGTGGGCCGTGGGGCTCCCGCCTGCAAACCCCGCCCACCCAGTCCATGGAAAAATTTTCTTCCATGAGCGGTCCCTGGTGCCGAAAAGGTTGGGGACCGCTCCTTTAGCAAACTCCAAGGAAACAGTGTGTGTACTTTGGTGTCTGAATATGACAACTAAGATATGATAGATACATCAGGCTGGGATGAAAACAATGCTATCTCATCTCCTGTTCTCAGGGGAAAAATATAATTAGTGGAAGAGCCGTATGTCATGTTTGTTTGTTTGTTTATTTATTTATTTTTCAACTTCTATCACCGCACCATCTCCCCCAAAGGGGACTCTAAAACTCTTAAACACATAGCTGCCCAAATGACAAAAGTTCCAAAAGCAACATAAAAATATGCAAACTCCTAAGTCAGTTGATACTGTTCCAGCTAAAAGAGAGGGAAAGGTGGGGAGAAAGAGAGATATTGAAAGAGGTCAAGGAATTTCTGGATCCTGCACCGCTCTTTGAAAAGTAGAACTGAGCTGCTTTTTCAATCTTTGATTCACTTGCTCAAAATGCTTATTTCCTATTAATAGATCAGAGCTTTGATTCTGGAACTTCCTTGAGGCTTGATTTGAGGGCAAAAGGTTCCATACAGAGATGGTTCTTGGAAGAAAACAAAGAGCCATTGATGCAGCTACTCCTGCAATCCACGTCATTTTCTTGGAGAATACTGTTAATCCACAAGCTAGGTTCCACCAGCACACCAGTCCACAGTAACAATGAGCCATGGTTACAAATTGTGGTTAAGGCCTTCCTCAACCATGTTCTGCTCCATGGTGAGGATTCAGAGGACATGTACTCCAATCACAACATGACTATGTTGTGTGTAGGCAGTTACTCATTCACTCACAATCAATTTCTGTTTATGTTTGATCATTCTTCAGGAGCATCTCTAGTGCTCTCCAGCATTCTGCTGGTTCTGTACATTGAGTGATATTGTTACACACAATTAAATATGCATAGCACTTTGCTATTTGTTGACTGGTTGATTTTATTGGCTTTTATTTTGTTGCAGGCCACTCTGAGTAATGCTAATGCACTGAAAGGGCAGGACAGAAAATATTTCAAATAAAAATGGGTTGGGGAACTCAATCATGATCAAGGATCTTGCCCCTTCCCCAAAGCACACTCTTTTTGTCAGCTGTTTTTCCCCCGTTAAAGAAGGAATAAACAACAGCAATACATCAACAATGGTAGCCACCTTAGATTTAGTCAGAGTATTGGTTCAAACAGATTAGAATGGAGTCTTCCAGTTTATCTCAACCTAAGAGCCTGCCTAGATGGACTGTGGGGCTGAACTGCAACAGCACTTTGCTAACCACTGGCCATGCTGGTTACAGCTGATGTGACTTCTAACCCAAAACATCCAGGAGGGCATCACATTAGGACAGGGGTGGGCAACATCAGGCCTGTGGGCTGTATAAGGCCCGCGGGCTCCCGCCTAAGGCCCACGGGGCTCCCGCCCGCAAACCCCGCCCCTTCCACGCGATTGGCTCCCGCCCGCAAACCCCGCCCCCCGGTGCTTGTGATTGGCTCCTGCCCGCAAACTCCGGCCCCTGGTCCATGGAAATCCCAGAAACCCTGCCCCCCACCCCCCCCCGGTCCCCAGTTATAAATATCCAAATGGCCCTTGGCAGAAAAAAGGTTCCGCACCCCTGCATTAAGAGAAGACTGCTCTGTTCTAAGGGGCAGCATCTCTCCAGGGTCTCAGGCAGGAGATGGGTCATTACCATCTATTGCTACTTGAACCTTTTAATTGCAGAGAGGAATTGTATCTGAGTCTGCGTAGAAAACACACGTTATACCTAGAGCAATCCCGCCCTGTACTCCTGAAATCTCTTCAACTTTCAGACAAATTCTGAAATGACATTTTATTTGGAATAGTAGTCAATCACAGGGTGAACATGAATCAGTAATGTAAGATATCAGCAAAGAGGGCAATTTTAGATTTCATTGAAGTCGGAAGGAGCAGGAATTCTCCTGGACTCAGGGTTCCTGCTGGTTCTGTAAGTGAGGCCGTGACAGGGCAGCCTTTGCCCAGTTCACCAATTGCAGCCCTACCTAGAATGGGAGGTTGTGATGATAGTGACTCGTGCCCTCAATGCCATAGACAAGATTACTGAAATATGCTTTACATGGAGCTTGTCTCTGAAGGCCACCTAGAAACTGCAACTGGTGTAGAAAGCAATCGCCCACAGGCTGGTAGCCGTTAAAGCCACTCAGGTGTAGGATTTTAGGCACTGAACTGGCTTCCAACAGCCTTCTAGGTACAATTCAAAGTGCCCCCTTTGACCTATAAAGCCCTCCATGGCTTTGCTCCTAGATATCTTCAGGGTCACTTCCTCCTCCATGTGGAACTGGCCCATCCTGCAAATTCAGCCTGGATGGGGCTGCTCAGGGCTCCCCATATAGGAGAGATGAGGAAACTGGAAACTCAGAAACCATTGTTTTCTGTGGTTGCCCCCACCTTCTGGAATAGCCAAGCTTAGTCCCTACCCTGACAATGTTTCGTAAGGCTGTTAAGACAAGGCTGATCACTATTATCAAGTTTATATTGGTCCCTTTAATTCTAGTTATTATTCTATGTTTCTTATTACTGCATTGTTTTATTATTGTTTATTTTTTGAAAAACATTTTACTGATTTTGCTGTATGATTTTGGACTTTAACTGTACTGTAAACTGCCACGAGTTATTCTGGATGCAGTGGTATAAACCCAAATAAACAAATAAAAGTGCAGCCCCCAAAGTGAATAATGTATTAATTCTACTTTATTCTATGCTAGTTAGTCCCCATTTCAGTTCCGGTATTGAGCACCACACAAACTGGAACAGATTCAGAGAAGGCCAGTAGAGAAGATCAAGGGAATGGAAAGCGTTTGGGGGAGATGGACGGTCATATAAATTTAAATAATAAATAAATAAGTAAACTTAAATTCTGTGAGAAGAGATGAGGGAAGTAGGTATGTTTAGCATCAAGAAGATAAAACTATGCAAACGTGTTCTTCAAATATCTGTATGGTGTCACAGAAAATAAATGATGGTCTCTTGTCTATTGTTCCAGAATGCAGGACATGCAATCATCGTGACAGGAAAGCAGATTCTAATTGATGGTCAGAAAAGAAAATTCTAACAGGAAGAATAGTTTGATAATGGACCTAATTCCTTAGGGAGGTATTGAACTTCTCTTGACTAGAAGAGTTCTAGCTGAAGTTGGACAACCACCTTTGAGGGATGACTTAATTAGATTCCTTAATTGGGCAAATGGTTGGACTTGGTGGCCTAAATTGCCTCTTCCAATTCTGTGATTCTGTTACTAAGCAAAGTAACAGGCAAAACTTTCCTTGTGGTTTTTCAGCATGCCAGGTTACAGTAAGGGAGCAGGACTGTTTCAAAAAATGGCATCCATTGATTTATGAGACACAACTGCATATCAAAAGCTATGAAAGGCACAAAAGAGATACAGTAATTTGCAGTTTCAACCTGGTATATTCACAGTCCTGGCTGCATATGTCAAATGCTTTCACAGCATCCTCCACTTGGAGCGGTTTGAGAAGAAACATTGGGTGAAGATAGAGATTTTCTAGCCCTTTTGAGAGGAAGCCAAGATTAGGACAACATATGATGAAAGTTCAAGCCAAAGCTAATTTGGTTTAATGAACTAACCCATGGAGGTATTGTGAAAGGATTGTGCAACCAAATGCTTAGCTAATTATTGTGAGATCAAATAACCGTTGCCATCGTTACTGCACTGTGTTTTCCATAACCACCTTTATCTCCTCCATAAATCAGGATGACGCAACAAATATAAGAAGTTTACTATAACGTGACTATTATATTGTGGAAGGCATTTGGCTAAAGCTGACCTGTGATTATGATTAAGTTCTGATATTTGTTAGAGGACAATAAAGAGACCCAGGCCTACTTTTCTTGACAATAGCAGGGCTACTGCGTGATCTCCCAAATTGCTGATTGTGCATGAGAGATAGGTAGCTTGTGGCCTGGGAGTTTCCATGTAGCCACCGGCATAAATCTTCAGCCAAAAAGAAACCTAATTTGTTGTTATGCTTCTCAACCACATCCTTAGAATGCGATGAGGCATCAGCAAACAACGTCTCACTGAGCTCAATCCCAGTGCACCCCTGACGGAGCTACCGAGGCTCTTTTAGCCCCATTGACCAACAAAATTAGCAGAGACTCTGGCAGGGCTCATCTGCCCTCACACACCTGCCAGCTTCAAAGGAGATTCTGAATAAAGGCAAATGACAGCATGCAACTTCCTGCCAGGCTGTTTATGCTTACAGGGGAGAGGAAAGAGACCGTGCTTTAGTTTATGTGGAAATAAGTCGTGGGTGAAGGCAATTTTTGAAAGCCCTTCAGGCCTTCTTCAGTTTGGCATCTGGTTGATTTTGTTTCCATCCCCTGAAATGCTATCCTTCGAGTCAACGTTTTCAGAAATGAACACAGATTCAATTAAAGGCAGACATTTAACACATACAAAATAATTAAAACAATAAAAGATAATTGCTTAAAGCATAAACACAAGTAAAATGTTCCACCACAATAGCTACAGAATCAGGAACGAAGCAATAAACAAAGTAAATAAAAGATGAAAATGAGGAATTAATTAAGATGCAGAGTGGGAAGCTCAAAAGGGAACCAGATCAACCCTCAAAACTGATTGTGACCTTAGCATCACAAAGCATAAACAATGTTTTATGTTCATATATTATTTCGTATCTTCCAAGTTGTGATGCTGATGGCTTAGAATGACAAGTACTATGAATGGAGTATGTCTAAGTAAAGAAGCCTGGCAATATAAACCTTAATTTCAGTATATAATTTTCTACATGAATTATTCTTCCACTTTTTCCTCCCCTCCCACATAGAGATCCTTTTCTAGTTCAGGTTTAAATGCTAGTTGGAGAAAAGTTGCATTATCTGGATACAGATGTAAAGAATGAACTTGGTGGAGCGGGAACAAACCATTCTCAGACCAGAGATAACTGCTGTGTCAAGATGAGATCAGATGCCTACATCTGAAGAACAGCCAAGTATCTGTTGACTTGGAAAGGCAAAAGGAAAAAAGCTTTAATATTTAAGCACGCGCGCACACGCACACACACACACACACACACAAAGAAGATCTGATTTCTATATACAGTCCTGCAATGAGCAAATCTGCATATGGCTTCATTGCAATAAAGAGACTAGCATACCAATGTTATCTGTCTGTCAAGTACACCAATTCCTTTTTTTTAATAACAACTTGATTAAATTTTAAAACAAAGAGATAAAATCTAACAGAATTTATCTGTTTATCAACTAATAATGAGAAAGAGAACAGAAGTGCAGGGGAAAAAAAGAAAAAAGAAAAAGAAGAGAACAGAAATAATAGAAAAAGGAATAATTCCCAACTTCTTTTACAACAGATATAAGTAAAACTTACATTAAACTCTTACTCTAAAGCAGTGTTTCACAACCTTGGCAACTTTAAGCTGTGTGGACTTCAACTCCCAGAATTCCCTGGCTGGCTGGGGAATTCAGGGAGTTGAAGTCCACACATCTTAAAGTTACCAAGGTTGAGAAACACTACTCTAAGGTTACAACATAACATCCATTTTTTCTATTGTCAATTAATATTAGTAATCATCAAATCCGTATAGCATAATTTCATTCTTTCCTGTTTCACACAAAAAGCCCAAAAGGGGCAGGTACATAAGGGGCTAAATGTCTGGGA
Organism: Charina bottae; assembly: GCA_023362775.1. Lineage (NCBI taxonomy): Eukaryota > Metazoa > Chordata > Lepidosauria > Squamata > Charinaidae > Charina > Charina bottae. The sequence continues at coordinate 134,747,983 of JALMGJ010000003.1, forward strand.
GTGCCAAGATTTACGACTGAGCCTGGTGCAAAGCCCAATAATAGGAAGGTGTACTTTTAGGAAGAAAAAGGTGGACAGATATTCCACACATCTCAATTTTCCTCTTCCGGGCCTATTTGCAAATTTCTCTCCCAGGCCTACATCTGTTAACTTAAATAAATCTATAACTGTGATAAATAAATGGTTATATTTTCCCTCTACTGGGATACAGTAAATGTCTAACAGTAAGCTCCTAAAACTTGCTATACTTGTACAGATCCAAGTATCAGATATTGCAAATGATCTTAATGTACAGGCATTTCCTTTGTTGGAAGTGTGGAAACCAAGCTAACATACAGGTCTGGGTGCATGCCCTTATGTGTAGAGCCATACAAGAATCCTGTAGAATATTTTCTTCAAGTCAGCATTGAAGAGTAAAGCTAATTATTAGTAAGGTCTTCTGGAAAGGCAGGAAACACCAGAAAAAGCTGTCACAGTGAAGTATCAGGGACAATCTTCCTTATCCTGAGATTCGGAAGCATGAAATGGACTCAGTAAAGGGACTAATTTATGACTTATTACATAACAAACAGATGAGTAAATCTGATTCTGCAAACTTCCTTCTTCTAATACCATGGTTGTTGTCCTCCTGCTTAATCCATGGTTCTATGGAGTCCTTGGTGCTCTCTGAGCCTTGTTGTTTCCTTGCAGATGTTTCATTGCCAGACTAGGCAACATCTTCAGTGCGAAAAGGGAGTGGGACTTGCTCTCTCTTTATATACCATGGCTTGTCCTGCCTGTGTTGGTGGGGGTGTTGTACTCTCCTTGGTAGTTCCTTGATTGGGCTGTTTGCTGCTTGGTTGATTGACTGAGTTAATAGTTCCTTGATTAGGGTATATTGTGCTGCAGCCAGGAAATCAGAAGATGTTTACTTCTTGGGAGGAGAGCAATGACAAATCTCATGTAAAATAGTTAAGAGCAGAGACATCACACAAGGTCCACATAGTTAAAGCAATGGTATTCCCCCTAGTAACCTATGGCTGCGAGAGCTGGACTATAAGGAAGGCTGAGTGAAGGAAGATAGATGCTTTTGTGTTGGAGGAAAATTCTGAGAGTGCCTTGGACTGCTCACTTGAGGGAATGATATTAAAGGCAAAACTGAAGTACTTTGGCCACGTAATGAGAAGACAGGATACCCTAGAGAAGATGCTGATGCTAGGGAAGGTAGAAGGCAAAAGGAAGAGGGGCTGACCAAGGGCAAGATGGATGGATGATATTCTGGAGGTGATGGACTCGACCGTGGGGGAGCTGGGGATGGCGACGGCCGACAGGGAGCTCTGGCGTGGGCTGGTCCATGAAGTCACGAAGAGTCGGAAGCGACTGAACAAATAAACAACTAGTGTGTGTGTGTGTGTGTGTGTGTGTGTGTGTGTATGTATGTGTGTGTGTGTGTGTGTGTGTGTGTGTGTATGTATGTATGTATGTATGTATATATATATATATATATATATATATATATATATATATATATATAGTAAAGGTTTCCCCTGCACAGTTGTGTCCGACTCTAGGGGGCGGTGCTCATCTCCGTTTCTTAGCCGAAGAGCCAGCATTGTCCGAAGATGCTTCCGTGGTCATGTGGCTGGCATGACGTGCGCAGAACGCTGTTACCTACCCACAGAAGTGGTACCTATTTATCTACTTGCATTTGCATGCTTTCGAATTGCTAGGCTGGCAAGAGCTGGGGCAAGTGCGGGAGCTCACTCCATGACAAGGGGCTAGGGATTCGAACCTTCGAACTTGCAATCTTCTGATTGACAAGCCTGGCGTCTTACCCGCTGAGCCAACGCGCCCCCTATATGTATGTATGTATGTATGTATGTATGTATGTATGTATGTATATATATAGAGGGGGGGGGGCTAAGATCCTACGGGACTTCCAGATCCAGACGGACAGGCAGGTACTGGCCAATCAACCAGACATCGTGGTAGTAGGCAAGGACCAGAAGACAGTGGTGGTGATAGATGTAGCGGTGCCAAGTGACAGCAACATCAGGAAGAAGGAGTATGAGAAGCTGGAGAAGTACCAGGGCCTGAAGGAGGAACTAGAGAGGAAGTGGAAAGGGAAGACCAAAGTGGTCCCAGTGGTGGTAGGAGCACTTGTGACTCCTAAGCTGGGAGAGTGGCTCCAACAGATCCCAGGAGCAGCATCAGAGCTCTCTGTCCAGAAGAGTGCAGTGCTAGGAACAGCTAAGATCCTGCGCAGAACCCTCAAACTCCCAGGCCTCTGGTAGAGGACCTGAGGTTGAGGAAGACACATACCACCCATAGGGGTGAGAAGGGAATTTTACATATATAAAAAGTATGATGCTCCAAACTGGGCATAGTTCTTGAAGTAAGGTTTGGGGTCTGACTGAAGCGGAACAGTTGCTTCCTGTGATTTTGAGCATGGCAATGCAAAACAGGAAAGATGTTATTGCACCCTAGGAAAGGACCCCAAATCCATTTCTGGAGCAGTCAGAATGTTCAGCCAGCTCTCCTGAGACCTGGCACCTGGCTGTAGCGCTGCTGCAGGAAACTTAATCTACTGCCAGGTTCTAATGGCTGCTTGGAGCTGTCTGGAAGGAAGGAAGAAAAGAAGCCCTCTTATCAGCCAGTGATTCTTGGCTGCAAGAACTGCTTCAAGGAATGTTTCTGCTGGCAGCTGCCTGCCTGGGGGTGAAGAGGCTTGGCCAGGATTCTTCCAAACGGTGCTGGAAACTAGAGACAACAGAGGCAGAAGCTGGATGAAACGCTTGACTCCCTTCTCCCCTCAAGCGCTGAGCCTTCCTCAAGAGTATCAGAGGTATCTCAGGTCATTTGATTATTTAGAGGGGCGTGGTGGCTCAGCGGGTACGATGCCAGGCTTGTTGATCGGAAGATCGCAAGTTCGCTGGTTCGAATCCCTAGCCCTGCGTGCGGAGTGAGCTCCCGCACTAGCCCCAGCTCGTGCCAACCTAGCAATTCGAAAGCATGCAAACGCAAGTAGATTAATAGGTACCACTTCGGTGGGATGGTAACAGCGTTCCGTGTGCGTCATGCCAGCCAGGTGACCGTGGAAGCGTCTTCGGACAACGCTGGCTCTTCGGCTAACAAACGGAGAAGAGCACCGGCCCCTAGAGTCGGACACGACTGCACAAATGTGTGTGGGGAACCTTTACCTTTACCTTAGGGAGGGGAAGATTTAAGCAGACTCAACATGTGATAACAAAAGTGGAGGCATCGGTTAGAACTGGATGGAGAGTGATGGATGGGCATGAGAGAGAAACAGTACAGGCAACCCAAGTGATTTTTGGATGAAACTGGCAAAGGATCTACTTCTCGACAGATTCAGAATGAAAAATACATACGCAAAACAATGGGGTAACATCTACTCACGGTCGAGCTGCTTGTTTGGCCAGAAAATATGTATCTCTGACCCTGTGCCACTAGTGATTTATATAATTTCCTAGCACCACCCAGCCATCACAGAGGCAATATAAAACCTGTCCTCATTGCAGCTGCATCAGCATAATGATGGTTAGATGATTCTAGAAGATGCTATGAATCACTACTGGTGAAATGGCCTTTGTGATTAAGCCACTGGAATTTATCCTGTCTACCATGCATAGTTTTCTCAGGTTATTTCAGAAGTAGTTAATATTTGGATCAAAGACATTATGAAGAAAAATGTTTAAGATTCCTAAACTGTAGATCAGAAGATCCTTTGCTTAGGAGCAAAATAGTACTGTATATGAATACCTAACCCTAACAGAAATATTTATTTTATTTATTTTCTATCCTACTGTTGTTATTTTTATAAATAACTCAAGGCGGTGAACATACCTAATACTTCTTCCTTGAATTATTTATAAAAATAATAAAGGCGGGATAGAAAATAAATAAATAAAAATAAAATAAAATAAAATAAATAAATACTCCTTCCTCCTTCTATTTTCCCCACAGCAACAACCCTGTGAGGTGAGTTGGGCTGAGAGAAAGTGACTGGCCCAAGGTCACCCAGCCGGCTTTCATGCCTAAGGTGGGACTAGAACTCTCAGTCTCCTGGTTTGCCATTGGCTCCTTCCTAGGGCTGAGAGACAGGGACTGGCCCATGGTCATCCAGCCGGCTTTCATGCCTAAGGCGGGACTAGAACTCTCAGTCTCCTGGTTTGCCATTGGCTCCTTCCTAGGGCTGAGAGACAGGGATTGGCCCAAGGTCACCCAGCCGGCTTTCATGCCACTGTCTGTCCAATAACAGCTAGTACAGTTGTATGATTCCTGATCAAACAGAACAAATGACCTGATATACTTTTCCATTGGGTTTTGTCATTCAGAATCCACTGAGAAACATTTTCATTTTTTTTTTTTGCAGTTTTGCCTAGTTGGGTCAACACTTGGTATGCAGTAAAAGAAATGAGAATGACAGAACTTGCATATTTAAAATGTATATTATTCTGTATTATTACTCATTTGCAGTGCAGGCAAATGAGTAATAATACAGGTGATACAGCTTGTCTTTAGGGGTTTCTAAGTGGAAACAGCACTTTTTGTTTATAATAGTTTTATTAAAGTTTACATATACAAAGATAAAAAACTAATACAAACTAAGAAAATATAAAAAGAAAAGAAATGCAAGAAATATAAAAAGGTAAAGGTACCCCCCGCACATTTGTGCAGTCGTGTCCGACTCTAGGGGCCGGTGCTCATCTCCGTTTGTTAGCCGAAGAGCCAGCGTTGTCTGAAGACGCTTCCACGGTCATGTGGCCGCATGACGCACGCAGAACGCTGTTACCCACCCACCGAAGTGGTACCTATTCATCTACTTGCATCTGCATGCTTTCGAATTGCTAGGTTGGCAAGAGCTGGGGCGAGTGCGGGAGCTCACTCCACACGCAGGGCTAGGGATTCGAACCTCCGAACTTGCAATCTTTCGATCGACAAGCCTGGCGTCTTACCCACTGAGCCACCACGCCCCTTGCAAGAAATATAGTAAAAGAAAAAAGACAGAAAAAAGAACCAACTCCTGACAATGAGAATTGGTAGAAAATGGTTTAGCTTGATGGAAAAATAAGGAGAGGATGATGGAGAAGAGGAGGAAAGACATCTACAACTGGGTTCTTTCAAAAGAGCTATCAGGTTTATTCTGGAGCTTGCTTGGACCCACACTCAGCGAGCATTCACATTCCTTCCATTTGAAAAAGCAACTTCCACGGAGCATCCAAGGGCTGCTGTTTGAGAAATAGCAGGCTGTAACCCTTTTCTTCAGAGAGGGGGGTGAAAGGAGTGATCCATCTAATTCCAGATACAGGGAAGTCCAGACCAGCCACAAGAAAACATATTCATAAGAGCTGTGCTGGATCAGTCCAATGGCCCACCGACTTCAGCTCTTCTGAGACTGGAAAGATTTGTTCACAAAGTTTAAAATAGGGCAGCAGCCATCTCTCGCTATCTCTGCTGAGGATCAGCTCCTCTAGCTAGATTTCATCAGACATCTGCTTTCAAGTATATTTTCATTATAAGGGCAGTTGCTCATTTGATATTTAAAATAATAACAGAAGTTCTGGGGCTGCTGCAAATGATAGTACACTTGCTTGCTTCCCTCTGCTCTCACAAAATTATGATACAAAAACAACCCCAGGCTGTTCTCATTGCTACCCATTATATAAAAGGGAAAGTATTCTTCAACGTGCTACATTAAAATTCACTTTGAAAGGACTTCTGTTGTTTGGCTTCACCTGATTAGCTTTTAACCAAATCCAGATATTTTTGCCAACTTATTTGGCAAAACTATCCAACTGCCTAATCCGCAAATCCCTCAGTTATGCAACTTCTGGAGGGATTAAGATTTTGTCGTGAGGAATTCTTTCATAAACATAACGAAGTTCAATAGTTTAAATCAGATTCATTGATTAAATTACATTCATAAAAAAGCCTGGCTCATGTCGCTGCCAAAGAAGCTGAGTTAGATGTGTGTGATACAAGCTTTGGCCCAACGCTAAACCCTCAAAATACTTGCACTGTGGTCTCTTCTGGAGCGCAGCTGGCATTTAGGGTTTTAAAGTTTCCACAGAGGTATTACCGTGAAACATTTAGAGAGTCTGAAGTGGTTGAGCAATTTTTTTCTCTCGGATTTCATAGAAATGAATATTTCTTCTGATGTACTAAACTATAGTACATATAGTACATATAGTACATATAGATAGGGGCGTGGTGGCTCAGCGGGTAAGACGCCAGGCTTGTTGATCGGAAGATTGCAAGTTCGGAGGTTCGAATCCCTAGCCCTGCGTGCGGAGTGAGCTCCCGCACTCGCCCCAGCTCTTGCCAACCTAGCAATTCGAAAGCATGCAAATGCAAGTAGATGAATAGGGACCACTTCGGTGGGTAGGTAACAGCGTTCTGTGTGCGTCATGCGGCCACATGACCATGGAAGCGTCTTCGGACAACGCTGGCTCTTCGGCTAACAAACGGAGATGAGCACCGGCCCCTAGAGTCGGACACGACTGCACAAATGTGCGGGGGGGACCTTTACCTTTACTACTAAACTATAAAATAAAAGGGACAACAAAAACATAGCAGCAGCGGCAGCAAAATGCAAATTGTGGTTTCAATGAACAGCATAACAATTACACACACGCCATAAATAATAAGAAAAATTAAAGAAAAAGCAAGAAAAATGCATGGAAATTTGTGACACAGGCAGACTAATACAAGGATATTTGATCAAATTGGCTGAAACCTTCTTCTCTACCCTCTAGATTAAGGCTCTCATATGTGGGCGGCAAAAATCCAGATGACCACAAGATGACAGCAAACCTTTCTATATCTCTTTGCTACCATCTAGAGGTCATCCAAATTTGGTGGAACCTAAAAAATATGGCAGATGTGGAATTAACCTTCCAGTGCGGTACAAACACATTTTGGTAAAAATTAATATTAAATTTCAGGGGAAAAATACAATTTATGGATGACCATCTCATATATATCCTAAAGTGCAACTACTATTCATTGCAATTTAGCCCCTATAAACCTCATCCAGCAGGTCCATGCTGGCTATGGATTATGGCAGCGGAAGTCCAGTACATCTGGAAGGCAGATTGTTGCAGAAGAGAATTTGGAGATCTATCTTGCTGGGCAAACTGATTACTGCACATCTGCAAATGGTAAAGCACCATCTAGCAGTTGCATTCATCATCTTGGAATACATGCACTCAGATACTGCAAGGATGTTACCCCCAAACTCCAAAAAAGAGCTTTATTCCTCTGTAGCTATCATGAAGTGCTTCTTCGGCAGGCATTGTTGGCGTTTGTACAGGGCAATTTACAGATAAAAGGCAAGCCCACATGAAAACCAGAAACTGACATTAAACCAATGGTAGAAGCAGAATGCATCCATTCAGCACTGGGTTGCGTTTGGCTAACTTTTTTAATGACATCCCACTGGTTACAGGTAGGAATAGGGGCGTGGTGGCTCAGCGGGTAAGATGCCAGGCTTGTCGATCAGAAGATCGCAAGTTCGGAGGTTCGAATCCCTAGCCCTGCATGCGGAGTGAGCTCCCGCACTAGCTCCAGCTCTTGCCAACCTAGCAATTCGAAAGCATGCAAATGCAAGTAGATTAATAGGTACCACTTCGGTGGGTAGGTAACAGCGTTCCACGTGTGTCATGCCGGCCACATGACCCTGGAAGCGTCTTTGGACAACGCTGGCTCTTCGGCTAACAAACGGAGATGAGCACCGCCCCCTAGAGTCGGACACGACTGCACAAATGTGCGGAGGGAACCTTTACCTTTACCTTACAGGTAGGAATATAGAAAAGAATTCACCTTTAATTTTCCCCCCGTGATAACCAGTAGTTCCTGCTCAATTTTAAAGACTGAATCAGCAACCACTGCTGTATATTGCATTAAAATGCAGATGACTGTTTCTTTGAAACTTGAAGAACTTTTATCTTGGCCTTATAAATGAAACTGTACACATTTTATCACATCTTCATTTGCTGACAAGAAAACTGCTGCAGGGTCCTGATTCAGTCACTAAGTTGACTATCCCTGATTAAGATAACAGAGGTGGAATAGGGCAAATTAAAATTGGCCAGGATGAAGCAGGAAAACTCTGAGTAAGAAAGTAGTCGGAATCACTTCTTTGTTTTCCAGCCGTCAGGGCATCTGTATCAGAACCGACCATCTGCCTAGGACTGCATTTTCTTGTAATAGGAAAGTAGCAGTGAACAGGCAGGTTTATGATGAGAAGAAACGACATAGAGGAAAGATTTTTGATGGGTATTGTTACCACTTTCCTGATGTTAGGAAAAGTTAGCAGAGGCTCAAAGGAGGAGACCTTTCACCTGTGACCAGAAGAAATCTGAGTGCCACACCTTAGAAAAAGGTAATTTAAAACATAATACTGTACACAAGGTATGAATAGCTTGTGTTTGCATAATACCCTTAATCTGGTCTCAGGCTTAGTGGCCCATTCACACAACATGCCAGGGTTAGTTTTGAAGGCCTGGTGAAAGGGATTAATTCAGTAACCGGCTTGTGAATACAATTTCACAATTGTATTAGGGCTTGAGGTAGGATACTTTGAAAGCTTGGTAACAGGCCTTCAGTCAAAGAGCTTAAAGCAGCCCAAATCAAGCATTTTTAAAATTCCACCGATTGCAGTGAAGGAAGAATTAGGCAGACATTTACACTTTTCTGTTTAATCAACAAGGTTTGAATTGGGCAAAACTTTGGCTGGGTCATTTTTGCCAAAGATATGTATATATTTGCCTGTTAAAAGAATGGAACACAGCAATTGAAAGAGCATTTTCATATGTAGCCTGGGTACTTCTCATAACACACAGACAGACTCAACCACAGTTTCAAACTGTGAGCATCCTAGACCAAGCTAAATCCAAAAACACTAGGGAATTCCTGGAAGCTTGGCATGCAGACAAATCAGCCATCAACAGACACATAGAAATAAACTATATTTAGACACCATTCAAAAGAAGCAATAAAAAAGCTAAGAGGGAAACAAAAAGACCAGAATACATCCTCCAACACCCAGATAAGCAGGGATTAACACCAGGCAAACAATGAAGCAAAAAACAATACCCTAATCAAGGAACTACCAAGGAGAAAACCACCAACAACAACACTGGCAGGGCAAGCTACTGTACACGAACAGGGAGCAAACCCCACACTCACTAGCACTGATGGTGTTACCTAGTTGGGTAATGAAACGTCTGCAAGCAAACAACGAAGCTCAGAGAACACCAAGGCCTCCAGAGTTCAATCCTGAGCAACATATATTTTCTTCTATTGAGGACATAATGGCAAACCATTGAACAACTTCCTTCCTTCCTTCCTTCCTTCCTTCCTTCCTTCCTTCCTTCCTTCCTTCCTTCCTTCCTTCCTTCCTTCCTTCCTGTTGTTGGAGAGGATGTGGTCTGGTTCTCTTCTTAGCTTTTTAAGCAGAAAATAATACCCTAATCAAGGAACTACCGAGGAAAAAACCACACCCCCACCAACACTGGCAGGGCAAGCTACTGTATATAAACAGGGAGCAAATCCCACACTTACTCGCACTGATGATGTTACCTAGTTGGGTCATGAAATGTCTGCAAGCAAACAATGAAGCTCAGAGAGCACCAAGGACCCCACATTATCAACTTCATTTATCAAATTTACCCAAATAAAGAATCTATTTCAAGTCGGCCTCTGTTTTCAAACTACTGTAATGATTTTTTTTAATCCCAAATCTGAGAACACAAAGAAATGGGCTTCAGTGTGTTGGAAACATAAATGAACTCATAGCCGTGCTTTGGATTACTAGCTAGAACTCTACAGTTTAGGCTCTGACCTTCCAGGAAGGGGGCTCTGAGGAGCCATTTTGAGATGGCCAAGTGAATTCAGAGCAGATGGCTATTGAGTGCCAGCAAATTGTTGTTTACTGAGATGATGGGAGTTGAAATTCAGTATGTCTGGAGGGCTCCAGCTGAGGAAAGACTGCCAGAGAAATATGGCATTCCCAGTCACAATCTCTGAAGGCTTTCACCCCAATTCCCTCCATGACGAAGAAGCAGCAGATATGGAAGACAACCTCTCTGATGGTGCTGGTATCCCACTTACAGATTGCTCACTTACGCAACTTTTTCTACTGTTTTCAATTATATTATTTGTCTTACATTTGCTCTGCTTATAAGCAATCCAGAGAAATTTGATTTGGAAAATAAGCTTCAGCATTTTAGCAAAATATTTTGTCCATATTCATCACTTACTAAAGCCTTATACACGCATCCCTCCCTCTTTGATGAGCCACAAATCAAATGGGCACAGAACTTTGCCAACACTTGACACATCCCTAGTCACAAGCGAGTCAGTTCAAATGTTCAACTATAAGCCATCAAATAAGGAGTAAACAAGATGCGCTGCTTTTTCACCCGCTGTGAAACTTAAGCCATGCCTCAAAGTCTAAAAGAGAATACCAACACCGTTGCACACAAAATACAACACTAGTCTAAACATTTAGGATCCAACAGATTATTTCTAGGCAGTAACATTCTGATCCAATGAGATTCCCATATTTTCAAATATTCAATTAATTTTAAATAAGGTGAAGATGATGGCATGTAATATCCACTCTAAATGCTAAAACTACATTAATGCAGAATAAATAAATGCCACCATAGTAATCAACATTTAACACACTCACAAATATATTTATATGATTCATATGTTTGCACATTCATGTTTGTGGCACTCACAATACACACTTTCAGAGACCACTTCTATTTTTAGGTGTGTTCTTTTTGAATCCTGTATTGTATAAGAAAACCATTAACATTTCTGAGAAGGAAAAATCAGTCCAGTTTAACAAATGTATGAAGTGTATTTGTTACTTTTTCAGGTGTCACAACTCTCTGTTGTTTTTGCTGCAAAAAAACTAACACAGAAACAGTTCCCGCTGCTGCTGAACAAATTCATCATCATTTTAGTGCTGAAGGCTCCGGAGTTATATGTCCCCTTGGCTCACCTTTAATGTCACAGCTGACTGCCATAATTATGAAAGGAAATGTGCTCATTCCCTTGTATGGACAAAGGAAAAAACACAAGTGACTAACATTGTCATCTAAGTGTAACTTCCTTCTTCAGCTAAATTGGTGAACTTTTATTGGCGGGGCAGAAAGTCATATTTTCACTTTCTGTTTCCTTGTTTGTGTTCAGTTCTAAATCAACGAGAAGCTTCTGAACAGAAGGAAGTTATCTTCCATCTCAGAAATGACACAGTTATTCCAAGCCTATAGACCAGAGCTTTCCAAACTGTGTGTCGGGACACGTTAGTGTGTCGGCTGCAGTGTCTGGGTGTGTCGCGGCTGCTGCTGCCTCCTGGCTTCCACCCAGGTTCTAGTGCCTGCCTTGTGCCTTGCTGCCTCGAAACCAGTTGTGATTCCACGCAGGTCCTAGTGCCTGCCTTGTGCCCTGCTGTAAGAGTGTGTCACAAAATGATGCCCTGCTGTAAGAGTGTGTCGCGAAATTATGCCCTGCTGTAAGAGTGTGTCGCGAAATGATGCATGTCTAAAAAGTGTGTCACCAACATGAAAAGTTTGGAAAGCTCTGCTATAGACAATGTGACACAACCTCTGTATTCTAACAACTTCACCCATTACTTTTCCCTTATCACTCTATGCCCTCATTGTGGGAGGTTGTGCGGATCCAGAATTGGCCTTTACAGCCACTTACGGATCCACTTTTAAGATTTTACCCTTGGAAGACAATCTTACTTGGCTACGAGTGATTGCCAAGAAGAAGACTCAGCTAATGATAGGAAATACATTGGTTGTCTAGTAGAGAACTAGACAACCTTGTTACCTGTTGGGTCATCCTTTGAGAGAAAGGTAGTGCAGTCTGATGTGACCAGAATGAACATTAAATTTTAGGCTGACCATAACTTTTTTACCCCAATGCTGGACGGTCCCGTGATCATCTAACAAGAGTATATATCATAAATAGAAAAATAATTGTAGTGGCAAATGAACTCCAATAATAAGTCAACATTTACTTACTTAAACAGAAACAGAATGATCACAGGTGGGCAAAAAGGCAGTGGGAATGGGAGCAACTTCCGACTTCCTGTTCGCTTTGCCGTTGACTTTGCTTGTGGGAAGCTGGCAGGGAGCGTTGGAAATCACGTGACCGTGGGGACATTGCAACGGCCACAACTTTGCAAATAAAACTGGTCTGAACATCGTGGAAATTTCAGTTCCACAGCAGTAATGGGTCCCGGATTTTTTACGCATTCTTTATGTTAGCGGATTTTAGGTACCGTGATTCAAAAATTGTTGTGGTATAATGCACTGTTTGGGCTAACTTGAGGGTACAAACAGACAAACAGATAAACACCATGAGAGTTTTAGTAGTATATAGATGGCAGAGGTGGAAAACTGAAAATTCAGTTCAAGGTGGAAAACCCATCACACTCACCCAGGCCAGAAGATGTCAAGAAGTGGTGCTTGGAATGGAAGCCCTTCTCCTGAAATCTTTTCATTCATGATTTAAAAATTTGCAGCAGTATCCGTAGAATGGGGAGGTCAAAACAGGCAAGGCGGCAGAAGCAACGCTGTGATGCAAGTTGACCCCTACCCCGCAGATGCTGCTGGTACTTCATAAGACTTCTACATTTTTCAAAACACCTTTCAAAGGCTTTGCAGAGCTCTAAAAAGATAAGAATCAGTGTAGTCTCCTAAACAATAAAAAGTGTAAGAGGTTTTGACTAAGTTATACTTGTTGATCTACTTTCTGGCCTATTAATCAAATACTAGCTCTGGTCAATGAAACGCAGGGCAATCCTCCTCCTCCCATGGGTGCCCTAGTCCACCACTGCTGGCAGAAAAGTCAATCAAGATGTCACTGAAATACCGCAAAATAAAAGGCAATTGTAGCTCAGCAATGGCAGAATGGTTGTCTGGACATCTACTATTTGGCGAGTGTGCTTCAGTACAGGTGAATTTTCAGCTGAAAGAGTTTCATGGCATTGGAAACTGGTCCCTGTAAGCTTTGGTCCTCTTGTCAATTATCAGTGTCAGAGCAGTGTTGTAGCCATCACTGAGTGCAACCCAGAAGACTAGATGACAAGATTCTGACTGGATTCCCAAGCTATGCTGTGTACTGTGATTTGGCTTAGCTTAGTTTGTCGTATAAATCCAACCAACTGTGGCTTATTCAAAAGTCATGGTTAAATAATCCATGGTTTAATGTAATGCAGGAATCCAGCCAATGAAAGCTGCCCAGAGAAAAAGTTTCAGCCTGCCCTGACAGTTCTACATCTGATTTGGCCTAGTTTGGGTGGGTGGGGTTATTCTGAAAACTTAACAGCCCTTCACAATCCAACATGGGTTGGAAAATCCCCAACCTGGAGTCCCTGCAACTTACTACACAAGGAAGCAGTAGTCGGTTCCTTGAAATTTCTGTTCAGTGTCAGCCTTTTAAATGAAAAAAGGGACTTTTCAATGGAGGCAGGTGGAAGTATTTTAGGAATAGAGCTTCTAAGTAACAATCTCCTGGCTGTTGTGCGGATCTGGTACCAACCTGGCTCCATTGCTTCTGCCTGGCTCATCTGCATTTTTCCTCTTGTTTACATGCCCAAGTGGCTACAGTGATGGCAATGGCAAGGGATATTTTGGGAGACTTCACCTGACCACATCAGTCTGAGTCTTCTATTTCCATGTCTGGGCTTGCTCTATCTCTATGGAAGCAGAAACACATACAGTTCTCTGCTCCATGACTGTAACCTTTCCTTTTTGATGACAGAGGAGGAAAGTCTTAAAGTGAGAGCAAAAGATAAATCTGGCTTTACATTTCAATACAAAATTCTGCAACATGGATGAATGAGCCTCAGAGTTCAAAACTTGTTAAATTGCAAGCCGGTCTTTCTTCCCCATACCCTTCTGATCATCATGGAAGCTATGTTTCATTATGTTATCTACAGAAGACGTTCTAAACACTGCTTCCAAAAATGCTAACACAAATTGCTGAAAGTCTTTGTTGCTTCTAGCAGTATTCCATCAGTATCTGGGACATCAATAGAGTAATATTAAGTCAGTGTCATGTAATGGACAGAGCAGAAAATGTAGGCCAGGAACTGTTGGATCCATGTATTCCTTTGGGGGATGTGTGTATGCATGTTATGTTAAATGACAAGCTGAGTCCAAGCAACTTCACAGAAGAGAAAAGATAAAATAGAAAAAAAGTTATATATACCAGCATCACATCCTTGAAGAAGAGGTGGGACAGAAATAGAGCCAATTACTTCTGATTTACTGAAGAAACTGAGGTTATTTCCCTTCCTGTTCATGTTGTGTCCTATAACTGCAAGTGTTTTTTTACCTTGTTATAGGTTTAATGTACTCATTTTGGTTTTTTTAAATTTTATTTTATTTAGTATCTTCCTATAACTGCAAGCGTAGAATACTACTTCCCCTTCCATGTTCCATCTTCCTCAGGCAAGATGGAAATGTACCTCGTGATAGGAATGTCACAATCACGGCTGCATACGTTCAGAATTCCTTGCAATTCATCAAGAGTTGACCTGCAATGCATTAGGCAAAAGCGGGCTGGAGTATTTTAAAAACACTTACTCATTTTGAGCAAGGTAAATAATGTATGGTAAAATGGGCCAAGAACTTTGGCTATAACATTCAAATGGATTGATGGGAGAGAATGTGGTTAAAAGGTTAAAACATTGTCTTACAATCTAAGAGAGAACTTTTACAAAATGATGTACCGTTGGTGCATGACACCAGAGAAATTGTCTAAGATGTATAAAGGTACTCCTAATTACTGTTGGAAATGTGAAAAACACGAAGGGACATTTTATCATGCATCGTGGACTTGTGATAAAGCAAAAAGATATTGGATACAAATACATAGGTTGATGCAGAGAGTTTTAAAAATTAATATTCAGATGAAACTGGAACTTTTCTTACCAGGCCTTATGGACAGTCAACTAGAAAAGGCTCATGGACGATTGGTTTTATATATGGTAACTGCAGCGAGGTTATTATATGCACAAAGATGGAAGAATACAGAAATACCCATAATGGAGGAATGGATCATGAAGATGGCTGAGTTTGCAGAAATGGCTAAATTGACTTGTTTGATTAAGGAGGGAACAAGAATTACTTTTACAAAAGACTGGAAACCTTTTATAGGCTTTTTGCTGAAAATGGATAAAAATGAACTGTGGATTTTGGGATTTATTGATTGAAAAGGTTTGTGTATAGGGAGAAGGGAACTAAGTACTGTAGTTTGGTTGGGGGGAGATGGCAACTGTGTTTGTAACTGCTGCAAAGATCGGAAGTCACTTCTTTAGATACTTTTATTTTTCTTTTCTCCTTTGTTATCTTTCACTTTTCTTTTACTCCTTTATCTTTTCTTTCTTTTTCTACTTTTTCTTTTATGTTTCTGTAGTTTTTAAGCCTATCTAAAATCCTTTTATAATGAAAATTACCTTTAAAAAAACACTCATATTGAAAGGAATCTGATTTAACAGCTGGTCTTGACTGAGCATGTTTATCACTATTGTTTTTATGTTTTTAATTCTTGCTTTACGATTATGTGATGTCATTGTTTTAAAGTTCTGACAAGAAGCCTTAAAAAGGAAAGAGGGAAGGAAGTAGAAAATAATGGCATCTGTAGAGAACGATGAGGAGTCAAAGTGAAGATGCCATTATGCAAAAGCTGCTGTTACATATTTGCATCCTAGCCTCTGTTGTCGATATGTAAGTTGCGGCATTCGCATGATGACATTGCCAAGCACGTGTATCATTTCCCTCTTACCCTGCTGCTGGGATGTCCACAGAAGGGAGGAAGAAAGAAAGGATGATAGAGATAGATAGACAGAGAAGAGGGGGGGGGAGAGATTTACTTGTTAAAGGAAACAAACTGTATCCCACAAGCAAGTTACTGCACTTGTCATGGCATTGATGCAATTACATTTTAGTTACTAAATTGTTACTATGATAGTATTTATCAAAATCTCTACAGATAGTCCTCGCTTAACAACCATTCGTTTAGTGATGGTTTGGATTTATGATGGTGCTGGAAAAACCGACTTACGACCGGTCCTCAGACTTACAACCGTTGCAGTATCCCTGCGGTCACGTGATCACAATTTGGGTGCTTGGCAACCAGTTCGCGTTTATGACCGTCGCAGCGTCCCTTGGTCATGTGATTGCCATTTTTGCCCTTCCCAGCCAGCTTCTGGCAAGCAAAATCAATGGGGGACCACATGATTCACTTAACAACCACATGGTTCACTTAACACCCATGGTGATTTGCTTAACGACTGCCGCAAAAAAGTTCGTAAAATTGGGTCGGATTCACTTAATGACCACTTCACCTAGCAACCGAAATTCTGGTCCCAATTGTGGTCGTTAAGTGAGAACTACCTATATTAAGGAAGCCGTAATTAGTTCCTTAGTCTTTTTCTTGAGGCTTTCTATACATCTGCACCTATTTGTAACTGTGCCGTGTATTATGACTGAACACAAATTTCAGTTAAAACTATATACTGCTTTGGCAACAACACCAGGTCTGCTTCTTATATCTTTCTATCTTTCAGTTAGTTAGAGTTTTGCTGTTTATTCGTTCAGTCTCTTCCGACTCTTCGTGACTTCATGGACCAGCCCACACTAGAGCTTCCTGTCGGCCGTCACCATCCCCAGATCTCCCACGTCTGAGTCCGTCACCTCCAGAATATCATAGTTGAGACATACCCATAATCAAGCAGGCAGATTTAAACAAAAGGAAAAAGAAACTTCTTTACATATGTTTGTCTGTGTGGCCAGGGCAGGTTGTCTTCTTAGAAATGTGATTTCCTCTTCTTTCTCACGCAGACAAAAATGCCTCTTCTAAAAGACAAGTCTATGACAATGTGCTTGCATAAGAAGGATGGCTAAAACAAGCCTTTGGCCCTCTTTAGTTTCAGCCCCAGGATGGGGAAGAGATGAAATCATAATCCGTTCACTTTCCAATTGCTAATTCTGTCCATGAACATAAAAAGCCACTCACTCTCCTTCTGTAGCTTCTCACTTCCTCTGTCTTTTGAGAGCTAGCTTCTTTGCTTGGCCAGCTTCCTGACTCTCTCATCAACCTGATGAGGAAGCCAAACGTAGGCTATTCCTTCTGGCCAGGACACAAGCAGGATATGGCTTTTTTAGGTAGCGGTTGAAGCCCACACAACTTGCTACGTAGAAATCCAAAAGTTGCTTCCTCTCCCATGCCCAACCAAAAGATCTGGCCCAGCACTCCAAAAAATGCTAGGCAAAGCACTGCCATTCTTATTTTCTACAATGCCTAAAATGGTGCAATGTCAGAAATGA
Source organism: Charina bottae (assembly GCA_023362775.1). NCBI lineage: Eukaryota > Metazoa > Chordata > Lepidosauria > Squamata > Charinaidae > Charina > Charina bottae. Next base: position 134,765,346 of record JALMGJ010000003.1, read on the forward strand.
ATGGAAAATCAACACGGCAGCTAGACATAAGGACACAGGAGCAGCCCTGCTGGATTAGACCAGGGCCCATCTTAATCCAGCATCCTCTTTCTCACAGTGGCCAACCAGATGCCTCTGGAGTGCTTGCTTGCAAGAGATGGAAGCACATCCTTCTTCCGTTGTTGCTTCCTGGCAACTGGTATTTAGAACCAGTTTGGTGTAGCGGTTAAGGCACCAGCCTAGAAACCGGGAGACCGGGAGACGCCTTAGGTTTGTGCCAGCTGGTTGGCCTGGGCCAGTCACTCTCTCTCAGCCCTAGGAAACAGGCAATGGCAAACCTCTTCTGAAAAACCTTGACAAGAAAACCACAGGGACTTGTCCAGGCAGTCTTTGAGAATAGGACACGGTTGAACGGATAAAACAGACAGACTGGTATTTAGAGGCCTGCTGACCCAAACTTGCAAAGCAGCACTGCGTCTTCAAAAGTAACAGCTCTTGATTGAAGGCAAGTCCATCAAGAGTCCATCATGAATTTATCCAATCCCCTTTTCAAGCCATCCAATTAGGGGGCTCTGCCATGTCCTGTTATAAGGAATGCTTGGATAGCAGAGTGTACTGGTTGGACTAATTGCTAATTGATTATTTGAGAAGGACAGGTTAGAAGGGAGAGGGGATGAACAAAATAATTTCATTGGTTATGGCAGAGAGACTTCTGCAATTCCTGTTACACAACTCTGGGAGAAGCTCAGAAACTGTACTTACCTTGTACTAGATTTACACTGGAATAAGCAGAGACATCACCTTGCCGACAAAGGTCCGTATAGTTAAAGCTATGGTTTTCCCAGTAGTAATGTATGGCTGTGAGAGTTGGACCATAAGGAAGGCTGAGCGCCGAAGAATTGATGCTTTTGAACTGTGGTGCTGGAGAAGACTCTTAAGAGTCCCTTGGACTGCAAGGAGGTCAAATCAGTCAATCCTAAAGGAAATCAACCCTGACTGCTCATTGGAAGGACAGATGCTGAAGCTGAAGCTCAAATACTTTGGCCACCTAATGCGAAGAGAGGACTCACTGGAAAAGACCCTGATGCACTCCAAGCCTGGCTGGCAGCTCGACAAGTCAGAGTTTCTCAGAGCTCTGAGCTCTGAGACCTGGCTAACTTTCTATCTTGTTTGCAGGGGTCTACGGACCACTGAAGTTTCCCCCTGGAGAAGGGGGAACCAGAAGATTGCTCACAGAGCCATTGTAATTGCACACTCCTGCTTTTCTTTGTTGTTTCCACCGCGGAGAAGAACGGGGGGTGAATGCAATGAAATGGCTGAAAGAGGATTCTAGCTCTGCAGAGAACAGTAAGTCTCTTGGGAGACACAAGAGTGACAGCCAGCTTTTAGATCACCTTATATTAGTTTTCTTTTTTAGATTAGTACATTTTTATTATTCTAAAATTTATCTTTGGACTCCGTTCAAAATGTTGGCTAATTTTGTGTTTTCTTTGCTATAATTAATTTTGGTGGAAGTTTGATAGATTTTATTTTGGCAACATAGTGAACAAGTTTTGTATTTTTCTGCCTTTCTTTTGTATCAGAGAAATTGGGACTTAAGAGACTTTGTTGGTATTTCTCACTCGACAAACTAACTGACTTTTGAGAAATTGTTTGTTTGGGTTAAGCAGCTTGCAGCCTGAAGAATAAAGAAGAATAAAGAATAAAGTATAGAGAATGTGTGCCTCTCTACCTTTTTTTTTTCTTTTTCTATTTTTTTTTAGAAAGGACTATTTTTTATTTGGAATATATTTTCATCTTTCCCTTTACAAACTGTTTGAAATACTGCTCTGTGGAATTTTTTCATCTCTTACTTTAAAAGCTTTTCTCACTTAAAGAAATAGACATTATTGATAAATAATAGAACAGCTGTTCCTTGCTCCCTGAGAATTTTTTTTGTTTTGACTACGGCAGTTGATTACGCTTTGAACAATAAATAATGGCCTTTCTCACAGTACTTCAGGATTTTAAGGAAGAAACCAGCAAAGTTTTTTTGCAAATTAAGAAATCCATAGAACGTATATTAATAGTTTTGGTGGCTCAGGAACAGAAGGTACAAGGGACAGATTTAGAAACAGAGGAAAGATTTTTCGAACCAGTAGAGAAACAGGGAAAGAGGACTTTGAATGTATTGGTACAGAAGAAGATTATGATATCTTACAGGAAGTGGTCTATTAAATGTTTGGGCATAAATACATTGTGGCAGCTGAGACAGGAAGATTTTAATATGCAAATTGATAGATATGGCAAAATAAACATTTTGATATCCCACATGAGTTACAGAAATAAACAAGTTGCATATTGTGATATTGGCATAACCTAAACAGGAGATTTATTGATATTGATTTGGAATGCAAGGTGAATGAAAATGCGGATTTGGTATTGTACACAGAGTAAGCACAGATATGAGAAATTTACAGATGCATAAAAACATGATATTTTAAGTGTAAGATACAAGATTATAAATAAATATGTTGATATTATATATTACTCTTTCTGGAGACACATTTATGAGAAGACAATGAGATGATGAGATGGAATTAGAATGTAGGTTATTACAAGAATATGTTGTATGTATTAGGTTATATGTTATGTTAGGTTTTGTATTTTTGCTATATTATGTATTATGTTATGTAATATGTTAGATTATGTATTAATGGAATATATAGTCATAACATGAACAGAATATACTGTATTTTATTAGACGTAGATAAGGCCTTTATTTGTTTTACTAATTGGACTTTATTGAAGATATAAATATAGATGTAAAAATGGAAAGAGCAAATGGAAAACATTTAATTGATGCAACAACGAACATTTGATTACTATTCTAAGGAGTAGAAACCAGAGATGGATTGTTGGAAGATATCAAGAAAGGTGAAACCTATATGAAGAACAGAAGATTGGATTATAGAAATCAAAGGGTATATGACAAAGAAAAGTTTCTGTGTATTGTATTAAGGACTAACATTTAAAGTTAATTGTTATACTTAAAGTTCAAGGATAAATTGGAGGACATCTATTTTCTATATTTTTTCTTGTTTGTTATTTTTTGACTTCACTTTTTCTTTTCCCTTTTCTTACTTTGTATTTCTATTTCTTTTCTTTTGTATTAGCTTTTAATGTGTATTTTAAAATTAATAAAACTTATGGAAAAAAGAAAAAAAAAGAAAAGACCCTGATGCTGGGAAAGACTGAAGGCAAAAGGAGAAGGGGACGGCAGAGGATGAGATGGTTAGATAGCATCACAGATGTAATGAACATGAATTTGAGTAAACTCCGGGAGACAGTGGAGGACAGGAAGGCCTGGCGTGCTATGGTCCATGGGGTCACGGAGAGTCAGACATGACTTAACGACTGAACAACAACAACAAAACTGAGGACCTAAGGATACCTTGTGCCTTTTATAATTTTAAGCTTTTAATAATAACAGTATTAATACTTGTTTGTATATATTGTTTTTAGCTTTGTTGTACACCGCCCAGAGTCACTTGGCTGTGAGATGGGTGGCCATATAAGTATGGCAAAATAAATAACTAAATACATTTTCTCACAAGCTGTACACACTGAAAAGGACAGACAAGATCAAATGATATTTCACATTCTTCCCAATGGGCAGTCTTTGGATTCCTGTAGAATTATGGGAGTCTGCCACCCAACATATCTGGAGTTCACCTGGCTGGGGAGGGCTGGTCTATGAAGTCCAGAATTTTGTCCCCAGCTTCTGAAAAAGCCAACATACTTTTGCCTACAACCCACCAACTCAGAGATACATAGAATATGCTAAGATACACAAAACAAAATCTATCCGTAGATAGACTCTAAAAATAATTGCAAAAGAATTTTTCTGTGACAATAACCAGATTAGCTTAAAAAACAACATACCAGAAAAAAGTAATGTCTAATTCAATGCTTATTTCGGGTACAAAACATTGTCAGGCATTTGGAGTGGCACAAAACTGTGGAGTGCATTCTGAAAGACCTATTATTTGCCTCATTCCAAAATAAAGCAGTGAGTTGGACCAAGAAAAGAAAAGAAAAGAAAAGAAAAGAAAAGAAAAGAAAAGAAAAGAAAAGAAAAGAAAAGAAAAGAAAAGAAAAGAAAAGCACAAAATTATGATAGTAACTGTTAACATGAAAAGACTTTAATGCTGATAAGCAAAGTAAATGTTAGCTTTAAAAGAGTAGAACCTTTATATTATCATTGTTATAATAAATGGAAGTATAGAGTTAAAAGGGGCCTCTGAATCCAATAGCTTACTCAATGCATCCCTGACAGATGATTGTCTACTTGTCCTTCATATCCAGTGAAGAACAACCCATGATTTCACAGGGTAATTGCTTCCAAAGGCAAACTGATCTGTATTTTTTCTAACATGCTATCAGAATCTGACTTCCTGAAACTTAAATCCATTATTCCATGTCCTCTACTCAGTCTTGACTTATTCTGTATGACAGCTGTTCAGGTACTTCAGTAAAGGTAAAGGTTCCCCCCGCACATTTGTGCAGTCGTGTCCGACTCTAGGGGCTGGTGCTCTTCTCCGTTTGTTAGCCGAAGAGCCAGCGTTGTCCGAAGACGCTTCCGCGGTCATGTGGCCAGCATGATGCACGTGGAACGCTGTTACCATCCCACCGAAGTGGTACCTATTCATCTACATGCATTTGCATGCTTTCGAATTGCTAGGTTGGCAAGATTTGGCTAGTGCGGGAGCTCAGTCCGTCACACGGGGCTAGGGATTCGAACCTCTGAACTTGCGATCTTCTGAACACAAGCCTGGCGTCTTACCCGCTGAGCCACCATGCCCCTCTTGGTACTTCAGTACTACTATCATATTTTTCAGAACTAAACAAAAGCAGCTCCTGACTTTTCCTGGTAAGGCTTAGTTCCACTCCCTTGATTTTTCTGGCTGTCCTACCATGTACCTGTCTCAGTATCTCAGAAATGTTCTTGAAGTATGGTAGACAAACAAATGGAAACAAAGTACCCATTAAATGTCCAAATATCTGAACATTTCCAAAATTTACATAGGGAAAAAATAGAAAAGAATGTAAATAAAGGGGGGAAAATAGAAAAGAAAGGAAATCTTTCTCCCAGAGAATCAAAAATATTAACTTGCAGCAACTTCCAATGAAAAATGTGAATTTATTTTTAAGCATGCATCAAGCTGGAACATGAAACTTAGTATTCTGTTTCTTATACTGTTATGACAGTGAGGTCTTTCTTTCACAAATTGGGTTAAAGGTCAATCTTTTTATCTTTATTTTTTATGTTTTATTGATTTTATTTTAATTTCTTAGTTTGATTGTTGTGAGCTGCCTAGTCATTGAAAGTCAGGTGGCATACAAGATAAATAAACAAATAAATGAATTCCCTTTCTGTCAAAACGGTCCCTGAAGCAGCTGCCAATACAAGGAGTTAAAAGTATTATTTAAAGACTTAAATATTTACATTTACACTAATCAGCGTTTAGAAAAATACACCAATTGAAAAAAAGGGACAAAAACTTCCTAAAATGTATCTTGGCAGGCATATCCACTATGGTACTTTATCATTTTCTGCCTGGATAGATAGAAATATCTTTATTTGCTGCTGATGGGGGGGGGGGGAAGTAACATCTCCTTGGAATCAAGCTTGATAGTGGATGACTTAATGGATACAGCCATACTGTTTTCTTGGTAACAATACAGAAATGCTGCCACCTTCTAGGACATTTTTACTTTTTAAATTTCTTAATCTAGTGTACAGTCCTGGTCTTCTACCAAGGTAGGAAAGAGGCCTATGTCACTCCCACCAGTAGACCAGACCAAGAATCAACTTCAGAGGAAGGCTAAAACTACTTATATTAAAAAAAAAAAAAAGGTAAAGGTTCCCCCCGCACATTTGTGCAGTCGTGTCCGACTCTAGGGGCCGGTGCTCATCTCCGTTTGTTAGCCGAAGAGCCAGCGTTGTCCGAAGACGCTTCCGCGGTCATGTGGCTGGCATGACGCATGCGGAACGCTGTTACCTACCCACCGAAGTGGTACCTATTCATCTACTTGCATTTGCATGCTTTCGAATTGCTAGGTTGGCATACTTATATTAAGAGTGGCTCTAATAACAGAATCTTGCAAGTCTGATTGTGATGGACCTCCTCTTCCTTTTATATTTGTGTGAATTAGGGAGGTTTCTATCTAAGCCTCTTCCACATATTTTCTGCTTGTTTTGGACTTAAGATACAGTATGCTTTTCCCCTCATCGCTTTGGTCATGGATCTCACCTATCTCCATCAAGGTCATCTTCCTTACCCTCTACAGCCTAACCCTGCTCAAGTTCGGAGTTTAGAGAAGATCTGGCATAAATTTAACAAAAGGGAGGCAACCCAACACCCAATGAAGGTTTTAATCTTGCAGAAGAAGGAAGTCAAAATCAAGGGAGAAGAATAAACAACTATAATATGTTTTGATTCAAATGAGTAAGATGATGCTATTGGAAGGATGTTCTGTGCAAGCTACTTTGCATACATCTATTAATGCAAATTAATGAGATTGAAAATATAAAGTTCTCCATCCAGTGAGAGATGTCCCAGAAAGCAAAGGCTGAATGGGCATTTGTATCCTTGGTGAACATAAAGAGCCAAATACAATGGAGAGATAATAAATATCTGATTGTGTAACCAATCACGTCAGAGCAGATTTGGACAGAGACGACATCAATAGACTTCAGACCAATCACTAGAGAAGTAAGTTAGGTGGACTCTGACAAGAAAGAAAAGATGCAGAAGTAGGAGACCAGTCTGAAAACAAAGGAGCTTAAATCATTGTTGACATCAGGAACCTAGTGGTAAGTGCTGGAGATGGAAGTGGATCCCACTTCTGTGATCTGGATCAGGATCCTAAGGAGATAACATAGAAAATCCTCTAGAAGGCAATAGTGACAGGGAAGACAATCCCTATCCACCTTTACTATTGCTCCTGTAAAGAAGTGGGCCTGGTCTACCAAAAACCTGCATGAATCCTATTTGCATATGGTCAGTGAGTATAGCAAGAATTGGGGAAGAAATTTGATGGAAAATTCTACAGAAATGGGGGAGAGAACTTGGTCCTTAACTTTAAATAGGAATTAGCTACTTCCAACAAGCCAATCCTCTGCCTTAATCTCATGTGTATTTTCTGTAACTATAGCAAGCAGGTACCAACATCACCTCATCTTGCTTTTCTGGCTATCAGATTATTTTATTGATTCTTTTGAATTCTACTGCTTATTGTGTCATCTTTACTGCTATATCTAATAACTTGCTACTCAGGGTTAGAAAGGGTAAAGGTTTTTTTTTTTCCCTGTTAGGGAAAAGATGGTGGCTTTTAAAAGAGAAGGGGAGTTTGTTATTTTTCTTTGATAGATGAGGAACAGTCTTCAGGCCTAAATCCCTAAAACCAAGTTAATAAATAGACAATTCTTACAGTGAAGGGATCTTAAACCATGGATTTTCAAAAGATGAAATGAGGTTCAATGCTTTTAACTCATTCACTCCTAGAATTATGACTAAGCAGCAAGTCGGCCAAGTTTGCAAACGTTAAATGTGATTCAATGATTACGTAATAAGTATAAAATAACCCATCTGTCCCGACTTCGAGTGAAGGAACACGCTGAGACTTGGTGTAAAAGCTCTAGTGTTTTATTGTTCTACTCTGCTAGACAGAATCCAGCTAAACTATAAGGAATTAGTGATGCTCAGAGAAAAGGCCCAGGAAACTAGGGCAGGGCCTTCTTTAGCCTCTTGGGAGGAAAGCAAAGCGATTCAGTACTGCGCATGCGTTTATCCCCCAGGAGGGAGCCCCCTCCTTCTTCACCCGTTATCTCCCTGACACATTTGCAGACAAAAAATATTGACATGGAGAATGACAGGGTCTGAACTAAAATGAATGATCGGGAAAGGTTATTGTGGATAATCTGATTCACCCTATACAGTATGTAGCCTTGTGAAAAATCAAACTATCTGTATATAATGCCTTATATGCATTGATAATGTGTCCATATTTGTAATGTAGGATACAGTTCTGATTACCACACCCCAGAGTGGATAGTGTACAGCTGTAAAAGATGCCATTTAAATGCTCAGTGGAATGGAGCAACTCTCCAGTGAAAAAATGCCACAACAATTGACTTGGGAAAAACGTAATAAGGAAGGATGGGACACATGATGCAGATTTATATGATTATACATGGATTACAGAATGTGAACAGATTTTTTTCCCCTTCTCATAAAAGTAGATCCCAGGATCATCCAATGAAACTGTGGTGAGAAAGTCATAGCAGGTTAAAAGGTGTACTTTGCAAATTGCATGGTGAACTTATGGAAACTGCTGTCATACTATATAGAGACAGTCAGGAAAATGTTGTGATAACCAGTTTTAAAAGGAGATGAGAGTAATTCAGAGAAATTAAGGTTATTAATCTGGGATGTGCATGCCATTTACCTGGATTCCGGAGCAGACATTCAGATTGGGATTTTCATTTTTCATGTCAGAATGGATTGATCTGAACCAACTCTGCTGGGATTCAGGAAGTTAGTGAAGTTTAGATCCCTTTTTTTTTTCTCTGTAGCTTCAAGGTACTACGAAGAACAGCACCAGATGGAGGAGCTTTCATTATTTGTGTAAAATGTCAAGGTGAGCAGAGGAAAAAGGAGGCATACTGGATGTCAGGAAGGGATAGGCCTACCATCAATCAGAGTGACCTTTGTGATCAAGTCACCATCACCCCCCCCCAAGAATTGCCATTTGCTATATATGACTCTGCTGTATCTTTCACCCTAGGCAGTTGTGTGTCATTGATTGATTGATTGATTGATTAATTAATTAATTATCCCATCTACTCTGGGTTCTGGTCTAATTTAGAAATTCTGGGCTTCTCCATCAACTCTGATGGATTCATCCCTTGTTGACAAAGATTTTTTTTTTTTGCTTTTGATTCATGTGACAGGAAACTTAAATGTCATAGCAGAAACTAGTAAGTAGCAGCCATGTAATTACTGGGAGATTGGAAATTGCAAATTAGATCTTTCATGCATTCTATCTAACCTGATGAATGCTTTGGATCAGGTGGCACCAGATAATATCAACCTGAATTAAGAAGCCAAGAGTTTCTAATTGGTGCCTAGACTGCTACCACTAAAGCCCTCCTTATAACCACAAAACAGGTTTTGGCAATGCATTCTTCCCAACTAACAAGCCACCACGCCAATCTTATCTGGCCCTTGTATTGCCCAAATACTTCGTAAGCATTTATAGAAAGAAATATCAACTGTATTCAATATTTATTATAGAATAATGAAACATTCTTTAGTTGCCCAACTTAATAGCCTCCAGTTGATGTTGGACTGAAATTCCATCTTCTCCAATCAACACTGCCAATAAGTAGCCTAGACCTTCGTATGAAATAAAAAGTGGGTCTGGCAGGCTAATATTTTCAGTGGATTTACTCTAAACCAGCCTAGATCCCAAGCATATTTCAGGTTTATCATTATAACTCATCAAACGGACAAGCATTTGGAAAGAAAGAGGCTCCTGGAGGTATATTAGTGGACTTTTGCCTGTGGATCAAAGATCCAGTTCAAATCAAGCGCCCCAAAGACAGAAAGACTCATTCTTAAAAAAATATATGCCTGAAGCTTCTTTGGAATACCATTCTGCATTTACATTTTAATGAAAGCCCTCTTTCTAGTCACCAGGTACATGATTACCAAAAATATGGCATTCCTTATAGTGGCATCATCTGTAAAATGCTGTCCCTAGGGACACTCACCTCAGACCAACTCAAACCCTTTTTTTATCATGCAACACAGCCTTCTACAACATCACACTACCCAGAGGTTGGGACTACAATTCCTATTTTGACCAGGTATTCAAGAGGGTCCCCGTTGGGGAAGGTTGATCTAGGAAATTCAGGAGGTTACCATACAGATAGGCTAGATAAACCTGTATGGCCGTTTTTGTTTTGTTCTGCTTTGTTGAGCTAATACCCTACATGATTTTATCTATTTGATGCTGTTGTTTTTGCTCAATAGTCATTCCTTATGATACTCAATCTACTTAATTATTTTGCTGTTGACTGCTGTGGGTGTTGCACGGAAGTGTCACATAAATGTATAATGCCAACACCAACAATATATTTTAATAAAAGTATTCTCCATTAAGGTACAGCCTACTTCAAGTCCACTTTCATTCATGGTGACTTCAGGGGCACATCCATATCACTTTATGACGACTATGTGGAATAGATTTCCTATTGCCTCCTTCCAGGAAATACTTCCCAGTCTACCTGTAGAGACTTCCTGGTCTTCTTCCTTCTAAGTTTGGATTTCTGTTAAAGTTCCCTTTGCGTACCTCCAAATGAGAAGATTTCAAAGGCAAATGCCAACAGTTCCAAAAGCAAACAGCAAGATCAGTGATAGAATATGGTTTCAAAATCATTTCTCTCAAGTCAAGCCCACTATGATGCAGCTGCTACGTTATTGCACATTTTCAAAAACTCTTTCCAATATTTCATTTAAACCCCATGCTTCTTGTAAATGGGTTGTGTGTAATTAAATTATCCCAGTAATCAAAGTGGAAAGCTGCTGTGTCACATCTTTCTCCTCTGCAGAACCTTTTTCAGTTATTAAACTTTTGTCCATCTTCATTCATTTTATTACAAAGACTCCTGCAGAACTTTAAAATAAAGAATACATTTATTTTGCCCCCATCATGCAAAACATTTCTTTTCACTCCTCCGCAATTCTCACAGCCACCAAGAAGGCTGAATGGAAGACCTTGCAACTTACGGAGAAGAAAAAATATACTTCGGTAAGGTGAAGATTCCTTGATCCCAGGGGGCTGTTTTTAGTAGCATCTCCATGGTGACCATAAAACCTGTTCTTGTCTCAAACAATGGAGACCAGAAGAAAGTAAACCCACCATGACTCTACTTCATATGGGAGAAATAAGAAAGAAGCTTCCTTCATATTTTGTGGTGACATATATACCTCATCCCTTTCTTACTATCTGAACAAAGACGGCTAATATCCTCAATTAAAATAATACTGTAAGACTAGAGAAGTTGCAGAAAAAGGCAAGCAAAATGGAATAGTGGCTGGAGCAACTTCTGTCTGAGGCCTTTTGGCTTAGAGAAAAAGGTTAGTGATGGGAACAAATAGAAATGTATGTATGCTGGGAGGACTTAGGGGTATCGAACAAAGTTGAATAGTTGAGCTTTAAGGCAGGTATAGGCCAAACAGTGGCATTCACCCAGCTGGCTTCCGTGCCTAAGGGAGGATTAGAATTCACTGTCCCCTGGTTTCTAGCCCAGCACCTTAACTGTTATACCAAACTGGCTCTCAAAAAACCAAGAAATCCTCGTTTTCCAACATTTCATTGATAAAATTCATAGAGAAATCACTTTCAGGAGTGGGATTTGAGCCCACTTCTCCAAGGGAGACTGCAACCTGAATGCTGCATCTTACACTGCTTGGCCATCCTCACTGTTATTCTCATATTCTTCTTCAACTTGATTTTACTTACATTCTTAGAATAGAAAGGGGCCTGCTTAAGTAGCAAAATAGTAATTTTTGATGAGGCTGACATGAATCAGCCAGACTACTCCTCTTTAGAAAAGGAGGAAGATGTTCAAGTGGCAATGCCATCCATGTCAAATTTGAGGACAGCTAAAATAGAAGTGGGAAGTATCAAATTAGTCTGAGACAGAGGAACAGCCCAAGACTTTAACAGTGACAGGTTCTGCATGTATGGGCTCAGTGTTGCAACACTGCCCTCCACCACCACCACCACCCTTAACTGCTCTTCAGATCCTGTTGTTTCTCTCTTACTATCTAGTCCTAGTGTTTGAACTCTTATTCTTTGACCCTGGTCTGCCTCCTGGAACTCACTCTTGGCTCCTGATTGTGGCTACTCTGTTCATAAGATGTGTTGCTTTTAATTCTGGAATTATTGTAGATTATTATGAGTTGGTTCTTTTTCTTTTTTACATTGATAATTATGGCAGAGTCTTCAGTCTTGGTTGGGAGACTGATCTCATATTGTTGAGAAAGAACTCCCACTAATTAGATAAATATACCATCAGCAAGAAAAGTTCTAAGGCCACAGCCTCTCACACATAAAGTCGGCCAGCATGAAGCAGATGGGTTGGCCATTTATGATGTGACTTAATGTTGGTCAAAAGTCACTTCAGTTGTCTCCCTTGCCACAGCGGCAGGAAGCTGCTCCACCTCCTACACAGGGCGGTGTTTACGAAACCACAATATATCTTCCATATATGAATAAACACATTCTAGCATTCAGAATATCTAATCTGAAAGAGTGGATGACTTAATAAGGTTGTACAATAAATTTAGGAAAGATTGCTAAAGACATGCATTATGGAATAACTGCCTAACAAACATTTAAAAAATAATGATGCTTGACCTATCATTGGAAGTCACAGAAACTACTTTAATTAGCATTGCTACCAAGGTGAAATTTCACAATACAAATATGGAGATTCTCCCTGATGAAATATCCTAGGAATTGGACAAAGGGGGAGAGATGCATTTTGATGGGGCAAATGGAATGTTTCCAGGGATGGGTATAAACCCACCAGGATTTTAGCTGAAGCAAAACTTCAAGGCAAATTCAGAAGTTTCAGTTTGGATAAAATATCTAAGGAAATGAAACAATAGCAAGATGATAAGAATAACAAAAAGTTCAGGAATGCTCTTACGTATTATAATCCAAAACTCTATCAAAGATGAATAAAGCTGTTTTATCTTCAAAGGCCAGGGAAATCACATTCTTTTTTAGGTGTTAGTAAACACACACTGACTTTTTGGATTTCGCACTGACTTATTGGATGGGCCAGTGGCAAATCATCAATGAATGGTATTTTAAGCAGTTTGTATTTAAAATGCCTAATGCGACTCTGCTGAAATCATTGCTCCTAATAAAACAAGCTGGAGGTTTGCTTTCCCCCCCCCTCCTTTGAAAAAATAAAATAAAATAAAGGCAAAACAGAAGTTATGCTCCTCAGTCAGAAAGAAATGATCTCCCATTTGAAAAAAAGGTATCAACAATGCATGAAACAATAACAAGCTTTTGAGAGTTCTTTGATGATACCGATTGTCCAGATCCATTTCACTCCAGTTACTTTCCATATTACACTTGGGTTTAAAAAATCTATCTGAGTTGCCATCCTTTGACTGAGCCACATGGTCAGTGTCAATATGGAAATATAAATACTTCAGACTTTTAAAAATATCTTCACTGCAACAGCATCCTAGACCCAGACCCTAATGATCTTCAAGGACGTCCTACTCTCTGTCCCATGGCTTGCAAAATGGCATTTAATAGCAATCTAGAACCAGGCCTTCTCTGGTGACAATTACAATTACTGAATTTTAGTTGTTATTTAGAAAACAAAAAAAAGTTTGAAAAAGAGAAAATGTAAAACCTAGGAAGGAAGGAAACAAGTAGAAGACATCCCTTCCAGCAGCCAACACTCAGATAAACAGGGATCAACACCAGACAAACAATCAAGCAGAAAACAATACCCCAATCACGGAACTACCAAGGAGACAAACAATCAAGCAGATAAACAATCAAGCATCTGGAACTCAAGAATTATATTCCAAAACTGGTTTAGTTCCATCAAAGACTTCATTTCCTTCTAAAATGCAAAGCTAGAAACTTCTAATAAAGCCAATATTTGTGTACAAATCAAACAGTACATTAAAAATACAACCCCCATCTACCCATGTTCTGAAAATTCTTTTGGTATTAGATTTTTCTGATAGAGTGATGGTTGAGGCTTAAGATATGAAAGGCTGGGAACCACTTGCCTAGGACACAGTCAGCAATGAGATTCTCCAAGACTCAGGATGCTAGGAGCCAAGGTAGCATAGGATGGCCTTAAGGTCCAGTCACAATCAAATAATAAACCAGAGATTAAAGCTCATTCAAAGGAGTGCCAACCTGAATTCCTTTATGCTCTTCAAAGTGTCTTCAACACTCCTATTAAGCTAACTTTAGTGTTTGCCCATGTTGCTTATTTAAGGTGTTTAAAATTTGGTCATGAAATTATCTAGGAACAGATCAGTAGGGGATCTTCCACCATTAAGCTATAAACTATCACTGCCTATGTAGCCCACTTCTCAACCACCTTCTGTACTTCCAAGCCAAAAGCCAATATTGGGTTTCAGAGCTGACCACCTATACAAAACAGTCAGCTTACAGAACTTAGCAGATTTCTGTTATAGGTGTTTCAGAGCTATAGAAAGGAACTGTAGGTATCAAATCCAGTTCTACAGACTATTAACATCACACACTCTCACACACACACACACACACACACACACACACACACACACTCAGCTGTATGTGGACAGTGAACAAGGATATCCTTCATTTGTGGCATGTGTTTATGTTGGATGACCTTCTTCCTCCTTTTCTATGAATTTGAAACAGCCTCCTTATTGCTTTTTCCTTTTTTTCCTGGTTAACGTACGTTGCATTACATTTGTCTAATTAAAAAAAAACCTGTGGAAATAACTCCCTTTATTTCCCCCAAGTCATAGGAAGGGTCAGCTTTCTTCATAGTTGAACAAGAAAATAAAGCTTTTCTTGAAAAACACCTTCCAAGCGATGCGAACAGGTCTAAAAGCAACAGGTTACATAATACGGATCAAGTGTCACAAAGTTTAATATTGGAATGCTGTCTCTCAGCAGCTGAAGTCAAAAGCTCAATTCAGAGAACCTGCATTTTCTAGAACCGTGGAAAAAAGAAGAAGAAAGTCTCTTATGGGTATGTCTTTCACCATCCTCTGATTCATCTGACTTGGAAAGCAAAACAAACACATTGCTGCATTCAAAGTATTGCACAAGATAATTCGCAAGAATGAGCTGTATCCACAGTTCCTAGAAAAGGAGAAAAAAATTGCAGCAATGCAGGCAGCCAACTCGTTCAGTGTCAACTCTAGGCAGCGTCCCAGGCCTAGCAGTAAAATGAGTCACAGTGAGTCACCCCAAAGCTATTTTTGCTTTGAAAGTATTGCCAGGCACTGTGTTAATATTCAACCCATGGTAAATTTAGCAGTGGCAGGAAAAACAAGAGTTTCCATGGTTGCTCCTCAACAACACTTATGATGTATGTGTGCAACCAATAAACTCTGAAGGTTAAGCCAAATTCATTATAGAGATACCCCCCCTTTTTTTTTTAATTAGCAAACCAGAGTTTGGTACATTGGTTTATGGCTCACACAGCTGCTACTTTTTATGGCAAATAAACTGAAATAAAACAATCATTAATTCACAATCCATCAGGGGGTAACATTAACCCCGTTAGTAACATGCTTCTCACTGTTCTTCTGGATTTTGCCTCTTCCTTTCTCCTTTCCTCTTTTCCGTCATTACTGAAGGAAAGAGTTATCCATTAATTGCTCAGCCAGAGGTGGAATTAGAAGCAATTAAGGGAACTAGGTTTACCAGCTGATCATTTTGGCTATCAGATATCAACTTGCTTCCATAAAATTGCTATTACGGATGTGCTATTATGGGATAAACTTTTATTATTGTGCGAAGTGTCCGTGAACGAAAGAAAGCTTATCGCTGCCTCACATAAATTGGCTTTCAGCGGTTGTATTCCTTCAATGTGCCAGCCATTCTGCAAATGAAGCCAGCAGGAGGAAGAGGATCCTGGATGCCAAGGCTAGATTTTATAAACAGAAGCAGTGGAAACAAGACACAGAGATGGAGGAATTCCAGCAGGCAAAAATGGAAGCAGAAATATATAAGTGAGCCTGCAAGCTCTAATCAAAATTCCTTTTAGATCAGCTCTACTGAGTAAGAATTCTGGGAGCCGAAGCCACAATACATCAGAAGGTACTAGACTGGAGAAAGTTAATCTATCAACTGTAGGTCAACTGACGAGTAAAAGAGGATGGGGGGCATCAAGGCATCCAGTAGCTGGGTATGCAATATTGTAGGATAATCGGTTCCATTCCACTGAATGCTGAAAGGTAGATCATTAAATTACCATGACTTTAGAACAAACTTTGGAATTTACAGTAATATTTATTATTACCCTGCCTATTGTAATTCCCTGGAGCGTACAGGGGAGATGGTAAAGCCCTTCAAAGGCGGCTGCTGACCTCTTCCCATCTAAGCATCATTGTGGTACAGGTTGTGGGTACCGCAGTACACTTTAGTCAGCCTTTACTAGAAGCTCCTTCTCAAGCACACTTGCTGATTGCATTTGTGCAGCGTGCTTAACCAGGTTGCTGAATTAACCTACCTTCTGGGATGGCACAATACACTGAAATAGGCAGGGCTTGTAAAAAAAGGTAAAGGTAAAGGTACCCCCCGCACATTTGTGCAGTCGTGTCTGACTCTAGGGGCCGGTGCTCATCTCCGTTTGTTAGCCAAAGAGCCAGCGTTGTCCGAAGACGCTTCCACGGTCATGTGGCCGCATGACACGCGCGGAACGCTGTTACCTACCCACCGAAGTGATACCTATTCATCTCCTTGCATTTGCATGCTTTCGAATTGCTAGGTTGGCAAGAGCTGGAGCTAGTGCAGGAGCTCACTCTGCACGCAGGGCTAGGGATTCGAACCTCCAAACTTGCAATCTTCCGATCAACAAGCCTGGCGTCTTACCCGCTGAGCCACGAACAATACACTGAAATAGGCAGGGCTTGTACAACAAGCTAAAACACATGTGCACACATTCACACATTTGGTTAAATCTAACCAATCTTAGCATCTTACACAAAGGCAACTGTTGGGCTTTTATTTAACTTGAATAAGCATATTGTATGACCACTGCTATATGGACAGACATGCAGTTCTGGATGTGGATATAAAGTTCCTTTTCAGCCATTACTTCCTGATAGCCATTTGATGAAGTGAAGGCTAAAGGCTGGTCCATGTTTGCAGGTAGGAGGATCCTAGGAAAGCTCAACTATGTTTGTGATCAACCCAGACCTCTCCAGAAAAAGGGTTCAAGATCAAATCTGGAAATGCTGCAATTCCACCAGGAGCTATGGTTCGGCCTTGATCCTTACGTGGAAAATTATTTTTTACATTCCCAGTCCTATAAAACTGTTCAAGTACATTAGCGAATCAGACATCCTGGTCAGCTGTTCAGATTGGAATGCAGATATCATTGGGATTTCACATTCCTTCGTATTTTGCAATGTAGCTTTTGGATTTAAGAAAAGTGCATATTTTAGGATAAAAGATATTCGGATTCTTTTGAGAAAATACATTAAAGATGACATATTTACCAGTATTCCTGCAGATTTTTTTAAACATTCAGATGAATGTAACAGGCTGGATTTATGAAATGTAAATTGGTGTTCACCAAACTGGTGTTCTTCAATGCCACTGCTGGCTAAGATTTCTGAAAGATGAAGCTCAACATATCTGAATGGCACCAGTTTGGATAAAACAGTGTAAATAGACTCATCTACTCCATAAGATCCATCCCTATATCACATATTTCCTACAAAGCCGTAGCGTAGCCTTTAACTCCCATAGCCTTCTTTTGTAGGCCTAAATACTTGTATTAAAATAAATACATTTTTCCTAGGGCTTTACTTCCCCACTCCACTCTTGTTTCCTTCTCTTATTTCTTGTACGGCCAATTGTGCATTGTAAAGTTCTCCAAGCAAGACATTTGCATTTCTATGCTGAGTGGGCAATTCATAGCCATTGTGAAAGTAGCAAAGAAGATAGCAGGGTATTTCTCTTATACTACATCACATGCAATGTTGCAGTCCTCTTTTTGTAGCATCCCCACCCCACCACCAAGATCACACCATCAGAACTCAGCAGCAAAAGACCAAAAATTGGTAGCAGATTTCAAAGAAATGTTAAAAATTAAAAATTAATTAATTAAAAAAATTAAGTGCACATTAAGCTTCCAATAGCTTCCAAATATTGTCCTATTTTACTTTTCAAATGTGCCCCTATTTTAAAAGAGTGTGTGTTTGTGTGTGTGTGTGTGTGTGTGTGTGTGTACACATGACCACCCACTGAAGCCTGCATAAGCCAGAAAAAAATCAATTTAAAAATATTGTTGCACCCAATTATAAAAAAGCAGGATGGCTGGAGGTAATGGAAGTTAAAATCTAATCTATTTAGGAGGTACAGGTACTCCTTGCTTAATGACCACAATTGGGACCGGAATTTTGGTTGCTAAGTGAAGCAGTCATTAAGCGAATCCACCCCGATGCTATGATCTTTTTTGCAGCAGTCATTAAGCAAACTATGTGGTTGTTAAGCAAATCATGCGGTTCCCCATTGATTTTGCTTGCCAGAAGCTGGCCGGGAAGGTCGAAAATGGTGATCATGTGACCACAGGACACTGCAACGGTCATAAATATGAACTGGTTGCCAAGCACCCAAATCATGATTATGTGACACGGGGGGGGGGGGGGGGGGAGAAACACTGCGGCAGTCGTAAGTGTGAGGACCAGTCGCAAGTTGGTTTTTCAGCACCATTGTAAGTCCGAACCGTCACTAAATGAATTGTTGTTAAGCGAGGACTACCTGTACCAATTTGAAGAAAGCACAGTATAGAAACAAATAACCTCCTAAGACAAATGTCCTCCCATCCTTCTGCTACTTTCACAATGGCTAACAGAGCAACATGTCTGAGCTGCTCTAAGTTCAAAGGGACTCTCTCCCAATAAGATAGAGGATTCAGTCCCAAAAGTGCCTCACTAATTCAGGTGGATATGCGGGCCAATACAGTACTGCTTTATGTTTGCCTACCCATGTTTTGAAACACATCCCGCTTGGTAGCTGCCAAAAATTAATGGTGCATTACAGGTAGGTCTGAGGATCTTGAAACACTGATGGGAACAGGCTACCAGAGTCACTCCATTTCTGCTTGTTCAAAGGAATCATTTCAAATAACTTTGCTTCAGTAATATCCCACGGGTGTAGGGGTGGATATTAGAGAAAGAAAAACCCGAAAGGTAATTATGTAGATAGATTAGCAGAGCCACATTAGATTGCCAAACAATTACACATGATTATGACTGCCTCTTAAAGAAGTGCTTTCTTCCTTTGCATTTTAATGCACTGCTTTTATTCATCAGACTTAAGTTGCTGTAATTATTATTTGCAGCCTAGAGTGAGATAAAGTAATCAAGCTGCTATTACTTACTGCTCTTCTGACTGTGGGAAGAGGATTCCTACACAACCTCTGTTTACGAGTCCAGACACAGACTTGTAAAAGTCAAAGACTGTCAACATTTTCTCTCGCAGCTCTCTTACACCATGGAGATCTTGGGCAAATGATGGCACTCATGCCCAGGAGATTCATCCAAGGTTGATCCTCCTCCTTTCTTTCCCCGGTGGACAAACATATTTATTTAACTGGGAGATTCTGAATGCAAAGCCTGTGGTTAAATGAGCAACAGTCCCTCCCCAAGGACAAGGCAAAGGGGCCAGTCACTGGCTGAATTCACACAACACAATAGACGACTGAGTTAAAATCAAGTTTGGTGGCTCATGGTTAAAATGTTTTGGAACGCAGTCATTGTTGTAAGATCAGAGCTTTCCAAACTTTTTATGTTGGTGACACACTTTTTAGACATGCATCATTTCGTGACACACTCTTACAGCAGGGCATCATTTCGCAACACACTCTTACAAGCAGGGCACAAGGCAGGCACTAGGACCTGCGTGGAATCACAGCAGGTTTGGAGGCAGCTAGGCACAAGGCAGGCACTAGGACCTGTGCGGAATCCTGGCAGGGCTCGGAGGCAGCAGCAGTCGTGACACACCCAGACACTGCAGCCGACACACTAACGTGTTGTGACACACAGTTTGGAAAGCTCTGTGTTAGGTGAACCACACCAACATATAAATTTGATGGATGGGTGGATGGATGATTTATTCATTTGAACACAGGCATTGAAAGTTGAAGTTTTTCCTGTGAATCTAGGCACCTTTAAGGTGGCCTCATTCTCTCTCTCTCTCTAACAGGAATTGTGCCTTCTCTGGTAAAACTTTTCTCCAATTTTTTTCAACATTTACCTGCTGGCATTTCCCCCCCCCCCCCCCCCGTAAATGCTTTCATTTCCCAAGGTCAATTTATCAAAATTGATTTTAAAAAAAGTATCAATAGTTGGGCCCTTCTTCAGTTTTCATGTTTTTAAAGCGAAAGAGCTACTAACCATTCTATATATTTTCTCTCTGACATCGGTAGAAGTATAACCCTGGACTGACTAAAGTAGCTTGCATCTGTTTTCCCCAACAAGGCCCCATCCAAACATGTTGGGACTCCAACTTCCATTAAACCTAATCAGCATTGGTTGTCTAACAGCCATGCAGAAAGGAGATTGCTTAAGGAGGCCTGCTTTACAACCCAAGTTGCATTTTATAATTGGCTGTAATCTTATGCACAATGACACATACACACACACGGATATATATTAAAAGCAGTGGGCCTTGGCTATGCATAGCAGTGTAGGAATATCATACAACCTGAGAATGCTTGAGAAACCAGTGCACGGAAGCCTTTAAGTCTTAAAACAATCAAAGGCTTACCGTCAGTCAAAAGAGGATGCTGGATTTGGGAAAAGTCACTACAAATTAGAATGTTCTTGAAAAGGGTCATGCTAGTCAGAGAGAGATGGTTCTTAAAAGTTGCATGGAGTACATCTTTCCAAGTTCATAACAAACTGCAACTCATCCTACAGTCTCTTCATATGCATATTACTAATCCTAAATATGGACAACATTTCTGATGAGTAGAAGCGAGCCTGGTCACAAGATGTAATGATTTTGTAATATAACTCAGTTGCACAAATGAATTACTTATACAGTCAAGAATTATGGGAACAGAATGATCTGATGAAGAGGGGGAAAATGTTGCTGAATATCACCAAGATCAGCTGCAGTTGCTTAATTGCTGAGCCCCAGCAACTGCAGAGCTAAGCTGAAAGGATCCAAAAGTTTTCTTCTATGCAAAGATAATAAAGTCACTAATTCACAACACTGCTGGGCAGTGGGTTGGCACTCTTGCCCTTCACCAGCAGTTGGTTCTAACTTCCAAGGGGGCCAAAGAAGAATATTGCTATTCTGAATGTGTGGGGAGGAGTGAGAGCAGTGAAGCAAGTCTGAATACTAGTCAGTTGACTGGTCAAGGCAATCTTGTATTGCACAATATTCCATGAAGTTTTGAGAACATTCTTATGTGAGAAAAAGAAGTGCGCAGCAGAATTGGTAAAGGGTGCACGCATCAAGCTTATGTTTTCCTTGTTCAAATGTTGGGTGGATGAGTGAGACAACTCAGGGCACAGATAGATAGATAGATAGATAGATAGATAGATAGATAGATAGATAGATAGATAGATAGATAGATAAACCTCCTAGTAGTTTCTGAATGCCACACGACCGTGGAAGCGTCTTTGGACAACGCTGGCTCTTCGGCTAACAAACGGAGATGAGCACCGGCCCCTAGAGTTGGACACGACTGCACAACTGCGGGGGGAACCTTTACCTTTAGTCTCTGAATGCTGTCTGGCTGTTTTGCCCCAGCCTATCTGAAATGCTATCTGCTAAGATGGTATCTGGAGTGGCACAAGAGTTTGCAGGAGCATCTTTCCACAGCCATTTCCTGCAAATGTCCAACAATATCTCTACTCAAATCAAATCTATCTTTATTACAGTCATAGATCAGCATAAATGTCCTAATGAGGTCACGAAGAGTCGGACACGACTAAACGACTGAACAACAACAAAAAACAAACCACATCATTCCCAGACCCCATATCCAAACAGCTACTGATTACAGGTATCCATCATCAATAGCTTGACAAGTTCTTTACAGCCAAGTTTAATAGCAATAGAAAACTGAAGAAGGAGAAGTTCCTTGATTCTACCCAGGAGTTTCCAAGTAGCTCTGGGCAAGTAGTCTAAAATCTCTTTTTGTTGTAGTTCAGTCGTTTAGTTGTGTCCGACATCACCTATCAAATGGATTATCTAATAATTCTGACTTAACAGAGCTGTCAGAAGGGTGACCAAGCTGTGATATATGACAAGTGAACTAACATCCTCACATATTATTATACAAAGATTAACTGACTAATCAGACATATTTGTAAATTGCTTTTCTGGCTAACTGGCCTAGTAAGACAGTATTAGGCCCATTTGGCGGCAACCCTGCTGTCCTTCAGAAGGGCTTTAAAGACCTGGCTCTTCCCATAGGCACTGTGCAAACCTGTTAAATGTTACATATTTGAGTCTGTCTCCCCTACAGCATGATTGCTTTTATTGAGTTGATTTTTATTTGTCGCTATTTGTTGTTTCTAACCTTCTAGAAGCTGCTCAGAGTTGCTTGGCAAGTAGGCAACCCTAGAAATTAAATAAATAACATTACTAAGGTCCATCAAAAGACTAGTAAATTAATAGACTTTTTAATGCATCACAGACATTATTATTCCTATCTCTGAGAAAGTTAATTTAGGAACAGTTGACGGATTCACCTTCCCCAAGAAGGATGCAGCTGGAGTATCAACCAAAACAGGACAAAGAAACTTGCCTTGATCCTCTATAAACAATATTGGGTGCAAGAACCCTAAATTTCTAGTTGCTCATTCAAAGGGGGTGTAGCTCCATTTGGATCAGCTGTACCAAATGTCCATTACCAAACAAATCTTCTGTCTTGTCTAGACTAAGCCTTTGTGGAGTCCTTGGTGCACTCTGAGCTTGGTTGTTTGCTTGCAGATGTTTCATTGCCCAACTAGGCAACATCTTCAGTGAATATCTTCAGTGCACTGAAGATGTTGCCTAGTCAGGCAACGAAACATCTGCAAGCAAACAACCAAGCTCAGAGTGCACCAAGGACTCCACAGTTCAACCCTGAGCTACAGAATATTCTCTTCTATTGAGACTAAGCCTCACCTTATTCATCCAAATCCAATCCCTTGCTATATTTCTTTAAAAAGTTCAAGATTTTCACAGCTTCCAGGGCATCACATCAACTGGAAAAAAGAAGAGCACCAAGAACACCACAACTGAGGGTAATAACTATTACAAAGAGGTCAAGTAAAACCTATAGGATGGACTTCTATCCAATTCCCAGTTCAGTTCATTCATCAAGGCAATAGCTGCTCTTCTACTAATTTACTAGTGATGATAATGATGATCTGGCTTCAACCTTCAATCAAATCAGCTAAATTAACTGAATATTTTTCAATTTTTATTATTACAGTCATAGACCAGTAGAAATAAAAATACGCCATATGTATCCAATAAAAGTTCTCAGCTATAATAAAAGAAGTAAAATCCATATCTAAAATTAGTTTAGCAAGATACTTAACATTTGTATATAAAATCAAGAAGACAGCCTATTTTACATTATGTTGAGTTCCATATATTGTGGCATCCTATGGTTATTAATTATTAACTATTAAAATTAAGTGTTAATATCAAAGTTTTAAATGTATAGTTATAAAAGAAAGTAAAATATTTACGGTAAGTTTTTCACTAAGTTATGTCGGCTCTTTAGTGCTGCTGCGCAGAATCTTGCTACCTGCGCTGTGACTGTAATCCACTCATCTTTGAGCAAAATCTGAAGATACTCGGTTTCAGAACGGCCCGGATACATAATAATCATCGGGGAAATAAATTTTATTCGAATATCTCTGTAGAATGAACATCGTAGAAGGACATGTCCAGTAGTTTCTATCTCTCCAGAATTACAAGGACAGAGCCTTTTATCCAATGGAATTTTTTTATATTTGCCATCCAAGACGGCTGAGGGGAGGACATGGCATCGTGCAAGTGAGAAGGCTTTCTGGTGGTTCAGTGTCTCTAGCTGGCTGAGATATCTCGCAGAGGTAACAGTATATCTAGTAGAGTCTGGAGCCAAAAATGTCGGGGCTTTCTCTAGATCTGCTTGCCTCTCCGTGTCCTCTACCCTTTGTCTCAGGCTTTGTTTTGCCTTGTCGTAGCCCAGCTCTAGTATTGAAGACGGAGAAAAACCTAATTTTGTGAGCTTATATTCAACAGCCTTGATCCATGAGGAAGAAAATTTGTCTTGGAGAATTAGTGGTGCAAGGCCTTGTGGAAAAAAGTTGAGTTTTAGCCATAGATTTAAGGAAGCTATACAGGTTCTTGACTCAACTTTTATCAGTCCTGTCTCCAGGCGTAAGTGAGCGTTAGAAACACAACAAGGCATCTGTAAAATTGCTCTTATAAATTTGGATTGAACTCTCTCCAAACGTATGAAACTAGAAGATGAGGGTCCAAGCTGGGTCCCATACAATAGCTGTGCAAGCAACTTAGCCTGAAAAAGCTTAATTGCAGCTGGGACATAATGTCCTCCTTTCGAGTGGAGTAATTTGAGAATGGCATTGAAATTAACTGAATAAACTATTTTAAAATCAACTGAAAAGATACTGCCAATTAATCAGGCAGTGTTGTTCTAAAAAAAACCATTCCCTTCTAGCATAAAATTATGCATACTTACTTAGAAGTTAATACAACTGAGTTTAATAAGATCCACTCCTGCTATGGGACTAGACACAAGTATGGGATTGCAGCTATGAATCTACAAACGCATGCGTCCTCTTGCCATCAAAAAGTATATCACCTACTCTGACAAGGGCACAAATCAAGTAAAAATCTTGCCCTTCTTCCACGCCTGGAGAAATGAGAAGCCTTTTTAAGGTGCCAGACTAAGTTCAAATAATGGGAGAATTTTATGAGCTCTCCTAGTGCTGCACTGAATCTTGGAGATACATTGAGAATCAAAAAACTTCTCTGATGCTGAGAAAGTAACATAAGATAATGGGAGTGAGTTCCCATCTCTCTATCCTCTGGAGAATGGTGTGGAGTCATCACTCTCAAGTGATGTCCCAAATCCCCAGGTGGAAGATGGGTAGAAATAGGGTCAAGACAACCATAAATTTTGGCTGGCCATAAAAGTGAGCAATGGTCTACTTGCCCCAAATTCCACCCTTAATATATGCATTTTATAGGATTTTATAAGTTCAAGTGCTTTCAAAAACCAATGTGTGGGCTCTTCCCTTCAAATCTATTGCTTTAGTTCTCTGCAAATTGATGTAGATTTAATCAGTTAATAATTAAAAGATTAAACTTTGTTTGATTTATAGATTAAGACTTCTTAAATTGAATGACAACTTTATTCATTATCATCATGATCATCAGTCTTGCCTGGACTATTCAGGTGACTCATTCATGAATTTAAATATTCCTTTCTAATACCAATCTCAGCAGCTAGCAGCAGCTAGCTGATCTGCTCTGGGCGCAGGAGGGAGCTAAGCAGAGTCATGCCTTGGAGAGGAGACCACTAAGGAATATCAAGGCTGTAGGCTAGAGTGGGAAGTTTAAAAAAATCCTTTAAGAAGGCAGTGGCAAACCATTTTTGCACTGCTGTCAAGAACTCTTCAAGGATGTGTCCATGAAGTCACCAAGCTCCACTTGAAGAAGACTTTATCACCTTCTGATTTTCCCATCCTAGCTCTTCCTCCATGAGTATTTAACAACAGCTTTTGCCACAGTTGGATCTTTTTGAGCAAATATCTGAGAGTTTTAAGAGTTATATGTGTATGTATGTGTGTGTTTTAATTATCTATATGCATGTTGGTATTTATTCCCCCTGCAGCTAAGGCAGAAACATTCCATTACAATTGCACTGTTATTGTTTTGCATACCTTACAGCAGAGCCTTTGTGGTTGTGAGAAAATAAAGACTGCCAAACCAATACAGTGTCACTAAATGATCTATTTCCTAGCCAACACCAACTTCTTTTTCAAAACATAAAATTGGTTTAGACTACAACTCCTAGAATTCCCATCTTAATATAGATTAAGTTCATTGCATCTGAACTGTTGGGGACGGCTGCAGTAAAAGTGGATGAAATTATTCCCAAACTATCTTACATTCCCAATATTATACCAAGATTAATGGCATAGCTTTCCAAACTGTGCAAACTGTGTGTCGGGACATGTTAGTGTGTCGGCTGCAGTGTCTGGGTGTGTCGCGGCGGCTGCTGCCTCGGAGCCCTGCCAGGATTCCACACAGATCCTGGTGCCTGCCTTGTGCCTTGCTGCCTCCAAACCTGTGATTCCGCACAGGTCCTAGTGCCTGCCTTGTGCCCTGCTGTAAGAGCGTGTCGCGAAATGATGCATGTCTAAAAAGTGTGTCACCAACATGAAAAGTTTGGAAAGCTCTGTTAATGGACTTCATGTGTAAAAGGAAGCGTCAAACTGCCCAGTTAAAACTTGAATTTCCTGGCATTGCTTTCCAAGGCAGCCTACACAATACTCCTGCAATACTCCTCCATTCCTAGATTCTCAAGGACTGAAGTTTCTTTAACTTCTAACATCAAAATCTTCTAGTATCACCAGGATTACTCATGTTTCAGTGAAGTTCAAGTAATTTAAGGCTAGCGCCTTAAAGTGGTCCCCATGTATTTATGAATCCAAATCAGAACTTTTAATTGCCATCTTGGATGCTATTTTATACTTGTATTTATACGTTATGTAATATGTTTTGTTTTTATTGTATTTTAATCTTTTTAGCTTTACTGTAAACCACCCAGAGTCCCTCTTTTGGGGGAGATGGGCGATGATGAAATTTGATAAAATAAATATTCATCAGTAAGGGACTGATGCAGGTCTTGCACACTAGTTAAGGACTAGAGTGGCATAGAAATTCCAAAGTAATTGAGAAACTTAACTTGAAAATGGTGCTGAGAGTTCTGATAGAGTTCTCTGGCCCTCCCCATCAAAGAACTACAGTTCCCAGGATTCTCTGGGAA
Organism: Charina bottae; assembly: GCA_023362775.1. Taxonomy (NCBI): domain Eukaryota; kingdom Metazoa; phylum Chordata; class Lepidosauria; order Squamata; family Charinaidae; genus Charina; species Charina bottae. The sequence goes on from JALMGJ010000003.1 coordinate 134,792,170, forward strand.
GAGGGAATACTTTTTATACAGTGGGGTGCTGAAATTTGAAATGTTCTGCCCACCTCTTTTCTTCATTACAAAGCAAAGACTATGCCCCTCAACAATTCTTTTCCAAGGGTCTCACTCTCTGGTATTATGAATGTCACCATTTCCTAATAACATATTCTATATGACAGGGGAACAAAACTTTGAGAGCTGGTGAGTTCTCCTTTGCTGAAGATACTGTATATCAGGACCCTGTGTCAGCCTTGTTACCTGCAGAATTTGCACTGAACAGAGGGTTGGATAAATGACTTTCAAGATCCCTTCCATGATTTTATTAAGGCAACTGATCAGATTTGGACCCGCTTAGCTTGGCTAACTTAACCATGTATTTTATCATTTATAACAATCCTGCCTATTACTATTTCCATGGCTTCAACACTGCTTAATATGGCCACTGAAATGGGCTTTTTCTCACACTTCTCTTGCTAACAAAATATATTACTAACAACTCTTTATTTTCTTTGTCAAAGACAGAAATCTACTCTGCAATTTATAATTGCTCATTTCCTCTCCCGATGAAGTATTTTAATACAGTCATTATACCAAGCTGGGGGCAGCCCTAACTGAACTTGGCTGATCTCAAAATGCTACGCAGGACCAGACATTAGTGTTTAGAAGGGGACAACCAGGAAATACCCAGTGTGATGAAATGATACACAGATATTAACTCAGGAACTCTCTCTTACACGCCATGAGGTGAAGTAGAAGAGTACTTTATTAATACAGATGCTCGGTCCAAGCCAAAGATCAGTCTGAGAAAAAGCGCGCAAAATGCTAAGATAAAACCCCCCTTTTTCTCCAACCTCTCCCTAAAGCTGCACTCTACCCTACAGCTTCTAACAGCTAAAGCTCCCCCCTCGAAACGCTAAAGCTACCTAACAGTAAAATTCCATTCACCCCTCACGGTTCCCTACTCCCTTTCTCACATTCCTTACTAAGTACCAGTAATAAGCCAGCTGCTGCCCTGGGAGGTGCCAGGCCTCTTACCCAAGTGCTACTACACATCTGCTAATCCAAACACAACTACAAGCCCCATCTACTATACTCATTTTATATTCTTAACCCAGAGCTTTCCAAACTTTTCATGTTGGTGACACACTTTTTAGACATGCATCATTTCACGACACACACTTACAGCAGGGCACAAGGCAGGCACTAGGACCTCCGCAGAATCCTGGCAGGGCAGGTTTGGAGGCAGCAGCAGCCGCGACACACCCAGACACTGCAGCCAACACACTAACGTGTCCCAACACACAGTTTGGAAAGCTCTGTCTTAACCTTTATTCTGGAAGGATACACATCCTGACACCCAGTTATACTGAGAATCTGAACACTCCAAAGACAACAATGGTAAACCACTTCTATATTCTTACCAAGGTAACTCCATGGGTTTGTCTATGTCATCAGAAGGAGCTGACTCAAAAGAAATGTTATTTTCCTTTTAAATCCACAGTATCCTGTTACCTGAAGAACTAACACTTCAAGAAGGCTTTTCCATATCAACCTACCTAAGGAAGAACCCACAATTATTTACTTTATGAAAGTATGTTCTAGGAGAGTAGTTTCCAGATACTTCCTTCATGCAGACAATTGCATCATTATCCAAAGCTTTGGTAGATCACTATAAGCCAAGAATTAGCCTTAGTCTCTGAAAGGAGTGACCCCACACCAGTTCAGAATGTGCTTGTGGAACATCAAAATTAAATACACATTAATTTTTCAAAATTAATTGGATATGAACTAGTTCCACAGATAGGCCCCTCTGGTTCCTTGCCTTCTGCAAACTGGAAATGCACCCTAAGTTGTTCCCAGTAGCACTGTGGCTATGCAGTGAGAAATTTGGAAGAGGATCCCAGTTTCCCACAGCAGCCCAAAATGACTGAATTGGACCATAGGGATTTTAATATGCTGCTGTGTTGCAGGGCTTATATATACAAGCTGTAAACCTGAGAACAGACACTGTAAGCATTTTCCAACAATACAGTTCCATGATTATAGCAAAGGTCTCTTTAGAGTTGCAACACTGCCTGGATTGTGAAATTGAAGCAATTTTGTTAGAGTGACAAAATGAAAACAGCTTACCTAATCAGTTCAGGGAGATCATATCAAAAAGAGAATACGACATACTTATAAAATTAAAAAAAGCTCACCTTCAAATATTAAAAAAAGGATATGAAGCAAGATTTACCTTACATAGTTATGGAAATAAAACCAGCACCGTGAGACTAAAGAAAACCACTTTTTTACTGCTGGGACAGCTTCCTTTTTGCCCAGTAAGAGAAATGCAAACCATGGCTTCATCCCCCACTGTTTTAAAACAATTTACTAGTAAATTAAAAGGAAATTGGTCTGTGTTGAATCTGTTTAAGTGTACATATTCATTGGAAACAGAGTATAACAGGAATCTTTCTGGCCCCCCTTCAATTTGATGACAGAGAATTTGCTCTCAAAATTCTTTCAAAGGAGAAGAGAATTTTGGTGAAATACTCAAGGAGTGTAGTGTGCTTATACACATTTGATAATGAGAAGGCTCTTTGTCCATGTCTGGGTATGAAGTCCTTTTGTTTGCTATACAAGGCTTTTTCCAGGTCTCTGGAGCCTTAAACTGAATTTAAGGCTTCAGTTCAATCCCAAAGAGGTATTGATTCAATCCCCTTCAATCCATCAGGAGGAAACTCCTTCCATGGGGCTCTTTTTCAGTCGGTCACTACTATGGAGGAGTCCTATCCTTGAAAAATTATTAGAGGATTTTTCCTTCCCAAGAAGAAATCCAGAGAAATCATCACACATGAAACTGATGGAGAAATTCCAAAGGCCAGTTGTTAAAATGGATGAGAAGAAGACGACAAAAAAAAAAGCTCTATTCAGTTTTTCCATCAGAAAATCCTAGACTGGAATATTGTTTTTCCTTTGCTCCTCTTCCAAAGCCGAGAGATTATTTGGGGAGGGAGGGCTGAGCTATGTGCTTATTTGTTTTGGATGCAGAGCAGAGGTCTATAGTGAGAGACAAAGGCATCAGAGGCGAGAACATATAGAACATTATGAGTTCAGGAATAAAGCCACACTTACACTGAGCCTTCATCTGCTTTAGCTGCTCCTTATATAGGACAACTTTCTCATTCGTTTGTAAATCAGTATCACAGTTCTTGCTTTCCAGGTTTTTGAACCTCTCTATGACTAGCTGACTTAAATCTGGAACAATTTCTGGTTTATCTTGTTTTATCTGGAAAAGAAAAACACACACACACAAAATAAAATAAGACATAGATTCAACCCTGTTATTCCCAAGCACACATCGGTTCTCTCAGCTAATCAGAGAAAAGGCAGTGATTTTCTAAAATTCCCAGTTTATTCACTTTGCTCCAACAATATTAAATTCCAGAATTGCAAGAATGTAGACATTATTACAGTACCTATATATGCCACACTTTTCATTAATACTGGATTAATGCACTTGATTAGTAACTTGCTTTGATTCAAATGGGGAATTTTGAAATGAACAGGCTAAACAAAAATCTGCCACAAAGTACTACCATCACATTGCAGCTTGTACACATGTTAAAGTTTCCAAAGCAGTAAAAGAGAACAGAAGAAATTGGAAAATGTCATCAGAAATGAAGCATTCTCAGAAATCGTGATATTGAAACTGGGCATGCTAAACCTATAGAAAGGATAAAATATTCTTTGAAAAATTAAGCAAACTGACTGAATCCACAACTCTAGGACCTTTGAAGAAAAGAGCAGCACTGATTCCCATTCACCATTTTTCTCTGCCAAGAAATCGATAGGGCGGGGTTTCTCAACCAGGGAACAGCCATGGATCCATTGCTTTGGAAAGGTAGAAAAGAAAACTAAGAATTTAAGCTCGAGCGCACAAGTTTATATAATGATTATGATTCCTGTGTGTCCATGGCTTCATTCTTTTTGAAAAAAACAAACGAATAAATTATCTTGCCAAGTCACCTCTATGAACCTCCTACTGAGAATGCCCGTTCCTGAATAGAGAATGTCTGAAAAACCATTTCTGTAAACAGGCGGACAACCAGCGGTGTCCATGGGCTCTTGCTGCATTCATCAGTATGACAAAAGCAGTGTTATGGCATCATAGGATATGTGTGATGTCATAGCTCACACAGAAGAGAGGTGGGCCTTGCGCTGACGCTGCTTATGTCACTCTGGCCCCCCTTGTTTCGGCCACCCTGCAGATGCAGCTGTTGACAGCCAGAAGTCTATGTTAGAGATTACGGGCAGGCTGGGATGGGGAAGAAATGAAAGGGAAAGTGGACATAATCATTCAAGAGACAAAGGATCAACTTGGCCCAGGCGGCAAGAAACCTAGGAAGAAGCGTTATGTCATAAACAGCAACTCAGCCAGGTGGCAAGAAATCTGGAAAGAAGTGTTTCAAATCATCCAGAGTTTCTACCTAAAGCTGGGGAATTCTGGGAGTTGAAGTCCACACATCTTAAAGTTGCTAGTATTAAAGATATCTTATTGAGATGTGTCTAGTTCTTGCTTCCTTGATCTTGCTGGTTGCGAGGGCTTGACAATGTACCTAGAACTCCAAGCGCACTCTCACTATAGATTTATATAAGGGAGATACTATATTAGTAATTGTACTTTCAATTCCCTTTCTTCCTCATGATTACAAGAATGGAATTTACTTTTTCTTTTCCGGGGTTACACATTGGATCAAAATTGTCATGCAGCTATCCAGCACAGCTCCAAAATAGCTTTCCTAAATCAGTCCCGGACAGCTAAGATCCCATTAACTAACAGAGATATCCTGCAATCTGAAATACATTGACTCTTAGTCTGGGAACTGATTGTTTACAAATGCACAAGTAGCTGTGAAGACTGATATGTGTTCAATGGAGATTGTATGGAGTTCAAATAGAGTACTGGCCCAATTTTCACCTGTCAGTGTTTTTCAAACTTGGCAACTTTAAGCTGTGTGGACTTCAACTCTAGAATTCTGGGAGTTGGAGTCCATACATCTTAAAGTTGCCAAGTTTGAAAAACACTGACCTAGAATAACCAGAGAACATTATCTAAAACAACAATTTTGGATGCACACTACAGGATTAAGATGAGCAGTGATGCACATTGTGTGCCCTTCCTTAGCCTTATACTCTCCAAACTGGTTGTGACTGTTACTTCCCCAATTACCCAGGCAACATGCTGGCTGAGTAGTTTGGAAGTTGCATCCCAACACATCTGGAAGGTCCCAGTCCTAACATACAATAAGCAAAAGGAAGGCTAGTTGCTCATTCACTATCACTGATCTCCTAAGTCATCCATATTAAATCCTAGAGTACTGTTTGTAAACCAGAACTCTAAAATATTACTTCATTGTAGGGGTTACACAGGGACTCAAGAGTTTCCCTGCAGCTCTGCCCCCATACCCTCCCCTGTGAAGATCCCATTCCCACATTTCTATGATTTATTATTCTATTAATATGCACATTTCGATTAAATACATACATTCACTGCAATTAGTCAGTTAAGATTACTTTAACTAAGCAATCACTCTCAACTAGCATCAACAGGATGTCATTTCTTACAATTTAATCCCAAGAGAAATTGGGAAAGTTCACCTGCCCATACCTGAATGCTTTCAAATACACTTCTCAGTGCCAATTTGAGATATACATTGTCTTAGGTATGACTATGTACACACACACTCATGCACACACCCCTTAAATAATATCCTGGTAGCAGCCAACAATTTCTGAAATAATGACAAGCACTTTCGCTAAATCTCTTTTACAACAATGAATGTTCCCAAGCAGTCATCTCAAACATTACTCCAATCATACTTCATTGGAGGTATGAAGGGGAGGTTGGTAAGTGTTTTTGAATTTCCATACGTCAAAGCAAGATATTCTGTGTGGAGTGGCACACAGGAGTGTAAAAGAAGATTCCAAAATCAAATATAGTTATTAGGATTTCAAACAAGCATTCTCCTGTCTGCTTGCACAAGCATGCTATGAACTGGAGCCAAAGACTAGCAAAGAGATATGAAGTTTGGGAGCAGGCAGGCAATTTTACAGATATCTAAACTTCTTTCACAAGCTGAGCTGAAAATGTGTTAATGAATATGTGGAAATACAGCACAGCAATGAAAGTCTGGGGAACCGAAGTTATCATAATCTTACTGGATCTCAGTAGGAGGTGGGCAAATGTTTAACTGAATTTCCCTTGAATTTTACACCACTCATTTTGAGAACTGATGCCCACATTACTCCACATTACTTAAATGCAAATCAGGAAATTCTTCTGCAGTGTTCAGATTTCACTTTGGGATACCCTTCTATGCTATTTTGCCAAAGGTGTGCATGGCTCTGAATACTTTCTCTACTTTTACAAATTTTGTTGCTGTTGTTTATTCGTTCAGTCGTTTCCGACTCTTCGTGACTTCATGGACCAGCCCACGTCAGACCTTCCTGTCGGCCGTCGCCATCCCCAGCTCCCCCACGGTCGAGTCCGTCACCTCCAGAATATCATCCATCCATCTTGCCCTTGGTCGGCCCCTCTTCCTTTTGCCTTCCACTTTCCCTAGCATCAGCATCTTCTCCAGGGTATCCTGTCTTCTCATTATGTGGCCAAAGTACTTCAGTTTTGCCTTTAATATCATTCCCTCAAGTGAGCAGTCGCTTTATTTCCTGGAGTATGGACTGGTTTGATCTTCTTGCACTCCAAGGCACTCAGAATTTTCCCCCAACACCACAGTTCAAAAGCATCTATCTTCGGTGGCTGTTGTGGGTCTTCCGGGCTGTGTGGCCATGTTCTGGAAGTTGTGGTTCCTAATGTTTCGCCAGCATCTGTGGCCAGCATCTTCAGAGGGCAGGAGCACAGATAGAAGCAAAATCTCTGTGCTTCTATCTTATGTTGCGGGAACCACAACTTCCAGAACACGGCCACACAGCCCGGAAGACCCACAACACCCATTGAACTCCGGCCGTGAAAGCCTTCGACAATACATTGCATCTATCTTCCTTCGCTCCGCCTTCCTTATGGTCCAGCTCTCGCAGCCATAGGTTACTGCAGGGTTACTACTTTTACATATAGCCTGTTTTAATGCTCAGAGTTCTCCTATATCACCCCCTCTAATATTAAACTTTGATAGTCCAGCGGGAAAGTGCTTCATGGTAGACCTATTCCTTACTTTATCCCACAAACCAAGACCGCAGAGCTTACGTAGAGATAAGGCAAGCAAATCCATTCCTTCATTCTAAGTTGCAAGATCTACTGCTCTTGCTAAGTTTATAAACAATATTAAAAATAAATATGTTTGCAAATTATCTTGAACTGATAGGATTGCTTTGGAGAATTTTTTAATTAGTCTTAAGTAATTTTCAATAAGTGCAACCTGCAAAAAATGCTACAGGGTATTCTCAGGTCCTTTCTGACTTCTACTTTTTCAAATATGCCCTTTTAAAGTGCCTCAAGCAAGGCAATGCCTTCCACCCCTCACATACAGTAGACAGGTTTCTGGTTGCTTTTTCAACCGACAGTCTACATCCCATAACTTCTAAATATGCTCAGTCCTAGTGACTATCTAGATGGTTTTTCTACCACTTATGAGTTTCCTCCTGAAAACCTCAGTGTTCCCCTAATATATTGTTATTTCTCCAATGTTTCTCAGAAGGTCTACTTGTTGGCTAAGGTCCCACCAGTACTCAGTATCGGAGCTGGGTAATACAGGGAAAAACCCTGTCATAAATGAAACATAAAGGGCTTGTGTGAGGAACTAAGATGCGTCTGTCTTGCCCACCAACATGTGGCCTTTGAATATATTAAATTAGGAAAGTGTCACATGTGTAAACACAGATTCAGCTATAGCCTAATTAACTTCTAAAGAACTAATTTAGAGTCTCGATATATCGACAGGTTTTTTTCCAACCCAGGTGAGAAGATTTGCAAGGAGATCCATAATTACCACTTTATACTTTTTCTCTCAGTAATGCATTGGAAAGGACTCCCCCAACTTCAAAAACCAGCCAAACCAGTATGGCATCTAACCTAATCGGTTGAATCTTTTAGTGATGGTTCCTACTGAACCAAATTATGATGAAAAGAACTGTGACAAGAGCCATCAAAGCAGGAATGAAAACCTGAAAAGACTAAAGGGGGGGTGGTGGAAAGGGAGGAATTAATCTGCAAGTTGCATCATAAGAAGAATGTTTGAAAGGCAAAATCTAGAGAGGCATGAATGAAATACTGTACCACAATACCTTTATCAACATTAAACGATCGAAGCCGGGGAGTTAAAAGACTGGCAGATAGACAAGTAGGAACAGTTGTTCAAGAAAATTGCTTTAAACTTCAAGGATATCACTTAGTTCTAAATTTTCTGTTCAGGCGTATAACACAATGCCCATGTTCATGGTTATGCTATTTCAGAATAGACATGGCGGGAACCATATGAATGAAAATCTCCAAACAGTTCAAAAATGTTATTCCTGGAATGTTGTCAAGGAAAAGACTCCAAACCAAGGTTGCTTCCTGAAGGGTTGGTTATGGGGTGACTTTGTTTCTGAGGAGGGGTGAATCATTCAGACCTGTAATTCCAGCCTTGCTGGCCGTCTGCAGTAATGTCGTCCTGAACGGTTAATTTTTTAACGGTTAATGGGGCCATCTTGATTCAGTGAACTCTTATGGAGTAATTTCAACTCATCAATCCTAGAACCCTCTCTCAGTGAACATGGAGTACCATCTGTGGTATGCTGCTGCTTTCCAGATGTCAGATTGAAGGAAATGCTTGAAGTCAACCAACACATTGTTAGCAAATACTGCCATGTTGCTTCAAATGTACTAGCATGAGGGAAAGGACAATGTTTATGGCACTTCTGTCAATGAAGAAACAATAATATGCTTCAATCAACAGCTCCCTGGGATTGGCTAACACACTGAAAATCCACATGCTATTTTGTCATGGGGGTGGAGGAACAGAGAGATTCTAAAATATTTGGCCAATGACACAACAGCACAAGCAGGGAGTGGTCATAGCACATGGGAAACTAATGGGCTAATCCCCTCAACATTGTTTATTGCAGTTGCAACAATAATAACAGCAGCAGCCTTTCTCTAATAAATATTGGACAAACATCTCGGTAGCAATCCGGTTTATCAATACTCACTATCACTGACTCAGAGCTTTCAAATGCATAACACACTTTCTAATATTTAGCTTCTGTGACCTAGCAGCTCACTATAATTTCCACTCAAGTGTTTGCATTCGTCTCTTCAAACAGGAGCTCCCCCCCACCCCCCCAGCAATTTCTCTGACGTAAAGTCCTCCATTTCTGACTTCTCCAAACATAGGCTGACCATATTTCCTTGAGACAAAAACGGGACATTGGGATGGCAAAAATGGGACGAGGTTAAACTTATGTAATATTCCATATCCATGAAAAAGTAAGATGATAAAAAAAGTTTTAAAGAGTTTTTAAGATCCATTTGCTGGTCCTTAAACAGATTACTGTATATATAAAAAGATTTTTGTTTTCATTAAAATGAAAAAGTTTGATTACATGAACATATTGAGCGGTGTCTGTAGCTTGAATCATGTCAACTGGATTTCTATTTTCTCAGTGGAAACGTTTCTCTCCTTATCCAAGGAGCTTCTTCAGTCTGAGCAAAGTTGGTAAGGGAATCCTAAATATGTTTCTAGGTAGCTGTGTGACCTTACACCTGGGGCTGAGCAATCAGCCCCAGGTGTAAGGTCACACAGCTACCTAGAAACATATTTACACAGCTACCTAGAAACATATATACACAGCTACCTAGAAACATATTTAGGATTCCCTTACCAACTTTGCTCAGAATGAAGAAGCTCCTTGGATAAGGAGCGAAACGTTTCCACTGAGAAAATAGAAATCCAGTTGACATGATTCAAGCTACAGACAATTCCACCTGGATGACTGAGAACCTTCATAGACATATTGAGCGGTGCGACACGGAGGGTTCCGGGCGGTTGGCTTGAAGGAACGGGGAGGCAGGATTCAGTTTGGCAAGGCGACAGACGGCGGAGGAAGCGCAGGGTGACGGAGTCAGAAGGTGACTGGAATCGGCAAGGCAGGGAAGGCACAGGAAGGCGGAGTGTGGCGGCTGGCTGGATCGGTGAGGCTGGGTCAGGATCGGCGACAGGTAGAGAAGGCGTAGGAAGGCTGGGTACAGCAGAGGAGGGAAGAGGTTCTATGGCACCTTCAAGTTCAAGTTCTGCAGAGGCTTCGGCTGGAGGCAAGAGACGAGGCTTGAAGCAGGAGTCTAGTGAACGGTTGTACCCGACAACCCATTCCTCCTTTGGACGTCCTTTTAAATTCTTTTCTTCCCGCCATTTTTGGATAGGAACCAACTGGTTCACTTTCTGTGTGGCGCATCTTGTTGCCCTTTTTTCCCTGGTGCTGATAGGCGGTAGTGGCTCCACCTTTCGATCACCGCCAATCAGCTGCTCCTGGTTTTCCCACTGCAGATTTCCCGCCAAATTAAACTCTGTTGCAATTTTCCAACTGTTGCTGCCGAGCTCCCCCTCCCTCAACTCTGAGTCAGGCTCCATTCTGACATCACCAGTGACACGGTTTTTTTAAAAACGGGAGAAAATTGACATTTATATTAAAATGACGGGACGGTTGGGAAATGTGAAAAAAACGGTACTGTCCCATTTAAAGTGGTACGTATGGTCAGCCTATCCAAACAGCAAATTCAGGACAGACTAAACAAAGCTGGCAAGAAGGCAATTGGTAGTTCTTTCTTTACTGCATTTAATATAAATGTGAAAATATGCTATCTACCATATGGGATGTAAGATTTCATTCATTCATTCATTCATTCATTCATTCATTCATTCATTCATTCAAATTTATTATAGCCTCCCATCTCCAATGAACTCTGGGCAATGTACAACCAAAACATCCATAAAAACAGATAAGACATAAAACCACACAGACAGCCCAGACTAAAACGATCTTAAAAGCTACACAAAACAGGGCCCGAAAAAGTACAATAATATATTAATACATTAACCCCAGGACTGAGACCAAAGCCAGGATACTGAATGCCATTTTTTAAAAATCCAAGTTAGAGTCCACATCACAGGTTATGTTTTCCCAAACGAAAAGCACCTGTCCTGCAAAAAAGATGAAGCTCATACAGACTTCCAAGTGTGATGATGATACATGGGTGCAACATGGGCATCTGGTAGAAGCTATAATGACATCATGTGCATCATGACATTATCGTGCAAAAGATATGAATTTGCATCATTTGTGCAATGACATCACAACATGTGTGATATTGGACACCCATGGGGGGATTCTTTGTTGTATGCACATGCCCAGTGCACAATCAGCTGGTAGGTTGCATCCAGTCACACATCAAGGGCCATGTATTGAGGAAAAAGTAAGCTTAACTGCCCCATGTGGTCATTTCAATTTAAGAATCTCCTGTAAGGGACAACACATGGCCTCCAATGACTCTGTGGTTGAGAAGGCATTTGTACAGCACAATATTTTAATAACAACCCATCATGAGGAATATCTACACAGGTAGTCCTCTACTTACGACCACATTTGGGACCAGAACTCCCGTTGCTAAGTGATGCAGTTGTTAAGTGAGTCACGCCTGATTTTATGACTTTTGCCACAGTTAAGCAAATCACTGTGGTCGTTAAGCGAAACACACGGTCATTAAGCAAATCCAGCTTCCCCCCACTGACTTTGCTTATTGGAAGCCCCCTGGGAAGGTCGCAAATGGCAATCACGTGACCCTGGGACGCTACAACTGTCATAAATACATGCTGGTTGTCAAGCACCCGAATTCTGATCACATGACCGCGGGGACGCTGCGATGGTCGTAAGTGCAAGGACCGGCCGCAAGTCACTTTTCCAGCACCGTTGTAACTTCAAACGTTCGCTAAACAAATGGTCGTAAGCTGAAGACCACCTGTACACACTAGTCACTCCAGAGTTTACTAGCACAACTTGTTCCACCCAAGCTCTCCAAAAGAAAAAAGTCAAAGGGAGGACAAGGTGAAAAAAGCCATTCTAAGTCATGAGGACACCCTGAGAAAATTTCCTCTTCATATTCTACTTTTCACCAGCTTTTTTCCTTTTTGGTGGGTATAATACTTAAAGCAGCAAACTCTTCTACAAGATGGAAGAGGGTAGGAAACTACCCTGCCAGCTGACAGGCACAAGTGATAAATGAGCAGGAACTTGAGGCTACGATACGGAAAACACCCTGTGGGAACAGAGGGAAAAACGTACAACCACACTTTTCAGAAACTCTCTGCAGGAGTTTCAAATAAGAATCTGCATTGCAAAACAGAAATGGCCGTTTCCTCCAGGACATCTAGAAGAGAACATTTCCCAAGTCCAGCCTTCCTGGTACAGTGATATAGTTCTTCTTACCTTAAGAAAAGTGGAATAGCACAATTTTAAAATACTGAATTGTACAATTGAAATTAAATGTTTCCTTGTTATCAGACACACACAGATACATACACACCCCAATCCTTTAACCAATTTCTCCAATTAAGATCTTTTGGTGGAGAGCCAGAAGTTAAAATGCCCTTACACTGAGTTCTTTTCCATTTTTTAATGAAGGGGGTGGGGGAGCTGCTAGCTATGTTGCTAAAACAACATTTAATTATTCCACCACTCTAAATGCAGAAGTTTACAAAAATCACTGTGTGTTGGGTCTCTGCATGAGTCTCTGTGCCTTCTTTGAATCAGGAGCAATTCAAGATAGCATTTCACACAGAAACATGGGAAACAGGCTCTGTTAAAGCTGCATAATTTTGTTCCTGTGCTCAATATTCTAAATATAAACTTTTACAGATATAAACATGCAGCAGGCCTCAAATTGAAAGTGAAGAACAAGGAATGTCTCAACTATTCACAGCCCAGAAAAGGCATATGCTTCCCATGGATATGTCAGATTGGATGAGCTTTTAAACAACTTAAAATAACATTTAATCTATATAAATGTTAGCATTTACTGCAGTAGAACTGTCATGTCTATAATGAATGGGGAAATAAGAACCTGTGGTATCCAGAAAGCTGAATCATTAGTACAATTCTAAGAATGTATTTGATGCTGTTGCCACATGTCTGAAACATCAGTTTAATGTCTTTGAATCTGCTCCTTCCAAACTGTTAGATCAAACGGGAGACCAAAAGATTTGTTTGCGAATATTGCGAACTCTGTTAAGTGTGCCCATGTGTGCTGTTTTTAAAGATACACAAAGAATGGAAGCCAAAACGTTGGCTGTAGCTAAGAAAGCCTTCTTTAGCAAGGCATGCATGCAGAATTGTCTTCCCCAACCTGGGGCCCTCCAGATATGAGTGTCTGAAATTCCAAGAATTCCCAGCCAGCATGCTGCTGCAACAGAACTGGATGGCACAGGGGGAAAAAGCAGCTATAGTCTTACCATGTTCATGAGGCTAAAAATGAAGGGAGGCAGGAAGGACTTCTCTGATGGGCAAGGTAGGTTAGTATATATGACTGACTCACATTTCACAGAGACATCTACAATCATAGTTATGATTTGTTATAAAACTTCAGTACTGCACCTACTACAAAATAGCTGCCTGCTGCTTTACAGTGCAGTGATTCATCTCTTGGTTACACATAACAATTTACAGTTTCATTATGGGGTGGAAATATAAGCTGTCCTCGCTATACTGAATTATTCTTTGACCAAAGTACAACCATTGTTCTCTTTCTCTCTTCGGAAAAAAATCGGAATTTCTTTCTCAGAAAGACCCCATTGATGGATTGGCATTGGATGCACACATATTTCAAATTATCTATGATTGTTCCATAGAAGCATGCATATTGCATACCATTAAATATACTCTGCATATTTATAAATACCTTTTTTAAAAATGGGGGTCTTGCGGCATTTCTAGAATTAGCTCTATCTGGAGTAACCAATGAGTGTAAAAAATAAAAACAAAACATAATTTGTTTCCCTAACTATGTAACCACCTTACAGGTTCCATACTCACATTACTGGATCCCTGGGTTAGATGCTGCCCTTTGTTCTTTAGACTTCTCAACTTTCTCTTTTTGAGGACCTCATCAACTCCATCCAACCATTATCTTCTCAGTCTTCTCCTTAATCTCAACCCATTTGTCCTCTTTCATATATTTGCTTTGCAATCCTTGTGCATTCTTTCTATATGATCAAAGCACCTGAACATACTCCTTTCATACTGGTCAATCACGTTTGTATTCCGCCACATTCATTTAACCTTCATATACTCTTGACTTCATCTATTCTTGTTTCACCACGCAAACGTCTTAGGTACCCCACTCCCATTGCATTCAACGTATTTTTATTTTTCTTCTGACATAACCAAATCTCACTTCCAAATAACAAAGTAGGCAGAAACCATTCTTACAGGCAGCCCTTTTCATTTCTTACAACAAACATTAATTTCCTGCAATAAATCACATCTTACCTACTATCCTATTATCAGCATTTGCATTTCTGAACATTTCTCCAACCATATTCTCATTATTTTGTATAAAGATATACAAATTCATCCACTTATTCTAGTTTTTGGCAACTGATGTCTAACTTGCTATTATTTATTCCAGTTTCCCTATTACACAACTGTCTTGGTCTTTGATACATTAACATTCCTGACTGTATCACACAATCTATCCAATATTTGCTGCAAATCATTCAGGTTCTCAACCAACAACATGACATCATCCGCATACAAATGTACATGTTCATTTATGTCCCCATAAATTTATGGCGGAAATAGGCATTCCTTACACAGCTAGCTCCACTAGGTAGACCAGACCAGGAAGTCAGCTCCACAGGAAGGCTAAAACTACTTTGACTGGGATTGGCTATAATAACAGAATCTTGCAAGTCTGATTGTCCTGCACCTCTTCCTCCTTCCTATAGTACACTGAATTAGGGAAGCATCTCCCTGAGTTGCTTCTGAATGTTATCTTGTAGTTCTAGACTAGGGGTCCCCAACCTGTGGGCCGCAGCCTGTAAGGAAGTGGGCCGCGGGGCTCCCGCCTGCAAACCCCGCCCTGGTGCACACAATTGGCTCCCGCCTGCAAACCCTACTCCCGGTGCACACAATTGGCTCCCACCTGCAAACCCCGTCCACGGTGCGTGTGATTGGCTCCTGCCTGCAAACCCTGCCCCCCGGTGCGCGCGATTGGCTCCCGCCTGCAAACCCTGCCCCCCGGTCCTGTCAGATTTCCCATATGAAAATTGTTTTGGCAAATTGTTTTCTATACAAAGCACAGCTTTTTCATGGTGACGTGAAGTGCAGGTGGCCAGATAACAACTGTCACGTGTGTATTGTTTTGGCTAGATCCTAAACGTTTGCATGGGAACAAGTCCTCCTGATTCCCTCCGTGGGAAGCCTGCTCTGGGGGGAGCAGAGGGAGGGAGGTGACAGCATGCTTGCTGCGACATTGCCACCCATTGACAGGTTATGCTTTTGGCCTAACCTAAGTTTTCCTCCAATCAGAAAGCTGGAAAAAGCCTATTTCTATCCATGCAAAATGGTGTTCTATGCTTCTTGACTTCTTGTGTCTTTTAGCCATGTCATTTTGTGTTTTTTGCTCCTGTGGACTAATAGAAGTGCGAGCTATACCTGGCTATGTGCGTGATGCCATGGCAATATGCTCCTTCATATCTGTCGTACAGTGGAAGCCAACACATGTGCATTTTCTGTGTATACTCTACTTGTAAGTTGTGTACCATGTAGATACAACTCTGCCTTTATTTATAGTAAAGACTTTTTAGCCAGAAATGCTGCCCTCTGTGTCTGTCTGTTTACTCTGCCTCTTTCCCTATAAGCCAGCGTACATCTTATCAGGTCCGTGGAAAAATTGTCTTCCATGACTGGTCCCTGGTGCCAAAAAGGTTGGGTACCCCTGTTCTAGACTTTAAAAATATTTCAGCCCCTTTTGGCTAGGCAACAGCTTCTGCATATCTCTGTCAAGGTCATTTTCCTTACTTTCTATACCTAGGTTGGCAAACCTTCTCCTACCCATATTTTTGGGCTGGGCTTCCTGGAAGATCACCAATTAATTGATCAAAGTATATGGGAAGGCTATTTTCTCCTGTGAAAATCCTCTTAAGGTTTTTGCCATAATTATATCTACGCAGCGACAGAAGTGGGAAACTGTACATAACCTCAGTGTCACCCAAAGGCCAGATTCACATATTTCAAGTTATTCTTTTTCGCCTGAAGACTTCACTATAGAAAACTGGCAAGCAATGACGACTTCATACATCAGGAGTGCATAATATCAACTGTGTATAAGAAAACACTGAGAACAATTAAGACCTTTTCCTTCTTCTCAAGGCGTCCTTCACTCTGCTTTATTTTCCTGCATGTCAACAGCCGCAGCGATTTAGGGTAAAAGCTCATCAGCCTGGGTCCTCTTACCCTTCCGGTAAAAGATCAGCCAAATTCAGATATGCCTAAGAGTACAACTGAGAGCTTTAATTCCTCTCAAGGTCAGGATTTTAGCTGTTCTTCCAACGTTTTGCAGAAGGACAATTTGACTGGAGTTAACCTTCTGCTCTCCACTTACAAATGCTACCTCCAGCTTCTGCAGTTGGCTCTTGAAAAATAAACTCTTACTTTGCAGAGTCTTCTTTTGAGAGCAGAGCTCTTCAAATTAGAGATGCTTGAGGAACTAAATGTAAATTCTAGTAAGAACTGGATCGATCTTCAGCTCCCAGGCAAATGTGCAGATTGGGAGCTATGCAATGGATTTTGCACATGGTGGCTCAGCGGGTAAGACGCCAGGCTTGTCGATCGGAAGATCGCAAGTTCGGAGGTTCGAATCCCTAGCCCTGCGTGACGGAGTGAGCTCCCGCACCAGCACCAGCTCTTGCCAACCTAGCAATTTGAAAGCATGCAAATGCAAGTAGATTAATAGGTACCACTTCGGTGGGATGGTAACAGCATCCCGTGTGCTTCATGCTGGCCACATAACCGCAGAAGCATCTTCGGACAGTGCTGGCTCTTTCGCTAAGAAACGGAGGTGACCACTGCCCCCTAGAGTCGGACATGACTGCACAAATGTGAGGGGGAAACTTCACCTTTTTTATTATTTATTTATTTATTTATTTATTTTCTATCCCTTTATTATTTTTATAAACAACTCAAGGCGGTGAACATACCTCATACTCCTTCCTCCTCCTATTTCCCCCAAAACAACAACCCTCTGAGATGAGTTGGGCTGAGAGAGAGTGACTGGCCCAAGGTCACCCAGCCGGCTTTCATACCTAAGGCAGGACTAGAACTCACAGTCTCCTGGTTTCTAGCCCGTTCCTTAACCACTAGACCAAACTGTACTGAACACTGAAAAAGCAGGGTTTTTTTCTGCGGGTGTGTGCAAATACTACACAATTTTAAGCCACATGTTTTGGCATTAAATTAAAACGGTAGATTTTGAGATAAATATGTAATTTAAGCATGAATTCTCACTGACGTTTTAAAAACAGTTTGTTGATTAAAGTGGAAACAGGATAAAACAGCTTTATGAATTTGCTCCTGCTAAAGGCCTTTTACATTTTTGCTTATTGGAAAAAAAAACCCACCCTTTTTATCGTATCTTATTGCTGCTATGTAGAACATGTTTTAATGGCTTTCATTGTTTTACTTATTATATTATGCTATTTTTAGTTTCCAATGTTTAGCTACCCTCACCCCCACTAGGGATGTTTGTTTTGAAGAGTGCCGTAATATTTTAAAAATAAGTAAATGTGACTGGGATGAGCCATGGACTAACTGAGCCATGCATGACTATTCCCTGCCTGGTGATTCCTCTGGATGCTTTTTAATCCCAGCTACGTGGTTTCAGCCAAGAAGCAGGGAGGTGTCCTCAACCCCCCATGATGCTTCCATGAATGAAGTCCTTCACTTTCCACGCTTTGCGGGGTTCCAAGCGAGCTGTTTTGGCCTTCAACAGGCAGATTCCTTTCTGAAAGCCAGCCCACACCCAACACATACCAGAAGCAGTTTTCTAAAACAAAGTTTACAGTTCACTCTTAAACAGATCATTTGCTGTCCTGTGTCCGCGTCCCATAATACAATTCCTATGATTCATCTGTTTCCTTCCACGATGTGGAAAATGGAGCTCCCCCAAGTGAGGACGGCGCACAACAGCACTATTTCTTCCTTTAAGAGGCCGGGACTGAAATCTGGCATCTTCCTTCAAAAACCTAGATGGGTACCTACTTGCTGCCTTTTTGAAGCTTGCTGTTATCCCAACTTCTAAGCTACTTCTCAGGCCTTCCAATGGGCAAACAGTGAGCTTTATGCAAGAGCAATATGTTAATATGTTAATATGTTAATATTAAATTAAATTAAATTAAATAATTTAATTTAGATAAACTAAGCCAACCTGCTTAGTTTATTCCCAAAAAATATTGTTTATTGCCGCAATATGGATCCATGATAGTAAGGCAAGGGGAGTGTCATCCCTTTCTTCATAGTTGGCTGCCCTTCACTGGGCAAGAAGGTCTTCTACTCCAGTTCACTGCAGATCCTGGCTGCATGAACACTTTACTCTTATCATACAAACTCAAAGAGATCTTTTCAAGCTTCTATGCTTAGGACAGAAATATCAAGGGTTAAGGAGGGAGGGCCAGTGGGATTTAATTATTTATTTGATTACATTTTTACATTGCCCAAGTCCCAGAGACTCTGGGTGGTTCACAGATAAAAATGCACAGAACCATAAAATAATGCAGTAACGAAAACAAAAGATGGCACAAACTGGGCAACAACTAAGCAAACCTACATTACCCAGAAGGGGGATTCAATTACCCTCGCCAAAGACCTGGGCAAAGAGCCAGATGTTGAGAATAGGATCAAATCTCCATAACGTCCCTCCCTCCCTCCCTCGACTTATATGGCTGCCCATATCAGCATATGATTATGGGTGGCTAACAACAATTTGAGAGCCAGCTTGGTCTAGTGGTTAAGGCAACGGGCTAGAAACCAGGAGACCGTGAGTTCTAGTCCTGCCTTAGGCATGAAGCCAACTGGGTGACTTTGGGCCAGTCCCCCTCTCTCAGCCCTAGGAAGGAGGCAATGGCAAACCACTTCTGAAATCTTGCCAACTGCAGGGACTTGTCCAGGCAGTCACCGAGGATTGGAAACGATTGAACGGCAAAAAACCCAACAACAACAACAATTTAAACTACCAACGACTCTGGGTGGCTCACAACAATCAAACAAAGACATTACAATAAAATCAATAAAAAATAAAAGATGCCAGCATGACAGACCCAATGGAATGAAGCGAGGGGTCTCACTCTCCCTCACCAACAATTTATTTTTTACAGTTTAGATTTTTAAGGCTGCCCAACTCAACAGCAACCCTGAGTGGTGTACAGATTACAGTACGCTAGATCTTCAAGGCTCATTTACAGGTAATCCTCGCTTAATGACCATTCATTTAGTGGTATTTTCCTTTATTAATACAAGTAAAATGACTGAAGAAGTAATACAATCATCTCTGCTTTTCAGAGCTTTACAACATTACTTGGTCTAGCCCAAAGGGGATTTTATCATTAAAAACTGGACTATCCAGCTTGTTCTTAAAACAAAAAGCTTCAGCAAATGGAAAAGACTAGGTCTTTTATATATATAATTTTTATTAAGAATTGTGATTATAATAGTAAAATCTACTGGAATAGTAAAATCTTATAGAAACTAAACTTAAAGAAAGAGAAGAGAAAGAGTAAAAAGTGCAAGGAAAAAGGAAAAAAAGAAAGAAGAAAGGGAAAAGTAAGAATATACAGTCAGGACCAGAAATATTGGAACAAGGATAACTGTTTTGGCAGTTGACCTGTGTACACCACCACATTGAAGTTGAAAGGAAACACACCCAGATGGGAGCGAAGTCAGGACTTTCAGCTGTAATTCAAGGGGTTTGACAAAAGTGGGGCACTAACCATTCAGGAAGTTCAGCCAGTGGCATACACCCCCCCCCCATCATTGGTGGCTCATAAGTAATGGAACGAATGGCTGACAAGCAGCTGCATGGCCAGGTGTGGCCTGTTTCCTGGGTACCCCATGACCAATCAAGCAGATAAAAGGCCTGGAGGTGGTTCTGAGTGTTACATTTGCATTTGGTAGCTGTTCACTGGAACTCCCAACATGAGGTCCAAAGAGGTGTCCATGTGAGCGAAGGAGGCCATCACTAGGCTGAGGAAACAAAATAAACCCATCAGAGAGATAGCAAAAACAATGGGAGTGGCCAATACAACAGTTTGGAACAGCCTGAAAAAGAAGGAATTAACTGGCAACAGCAAAAGGCCTGGAAGACCACGGAAGACAACTAAAGTGGATGACCGCAGAATTCTGCTCATGGTGAAGAGGAACCCTTTTACAACATCTAGCCAGGTCAAGAACGCTCTTGAGGAGGTAGGCATGTCATTGTCAACATCTACAGTCAAGAGACAGCTTTATGAATGTACATACTGTATAGAGGCTTCACAACAAGGTGCAAACCACTGGTAACGCTCAAGAACAGAAAGGCCAGATTAGACTTTGCCAGCAAACACCTAAAAAAGCCTGCCCAGGTCTGGAATAAGATTCTTTGGACTGATGAAACCAAGATTAACTTGCACCAGAATGATGGGAAGAGAAAAGTATGGAGAAGGAAAGGAAAAGCTCATGATCCAAAGCATACCACATCATCTGTCAAACATGGTGGAGGCAGTGTTATGGCATGGGCAATGGAACCGGGTCACTGGTGTTTATTGATGACCTGACTGCTGATAAAAGCAGCAGGATGAATTCTGAAGTGTATAGGGCTATACTTTCTGCTCAGATTCAGCCAAATGCTGCCAAACTGATAGGACGCCGCTTCATATTGCAGATGGATAATGACCCAAAACATACAGCAAAAGCTACCCAAGAGTTTCTCAAGGCAAAGAAGTGGGATGTTCTTCAATGGCCAAGTCAGTCGCCTGATCTCAACCCAATAGAGCATGATTTTCAGTTACTGAAGACAAAACTGAAGGCAGAAGGACCCACAAACAAGCAGCTGCAGTAAAGGCCTGGCAAAGCATCTCGAGGGAGGAAACTCAGCATTTCGTCATGTCCATGGGTTCCAGACTTCAGGCAGTCATTGACTGCAAAGGATTTTCATCCAGGTATTAAAGGCGATCCTTATGTTTGTAATGATGTTGGTTTGTTCCATTACTTATGAGCCACCAACGATGGGGGTGTGCATATGCCACTGGCTGTACTTCCTGAATGGTTAGTGCCCCACTTTTGTCAACCCCCTTGAATTACAGCTGAAAAGTCCTGACTTTGCTCCCATCTGGGTGTGTTTCCTTTCAACTTCAATGTGGTGGTGTACACAGGCCAACTGCCAAAACAGTTATCCTTGTTCCAATATTTCTGGTCCTGACTATAATAAAGAGGAAAGAAATATGTAAATAAGTGACTTCCAACCTTCATCACAACAAGTATAAAAAAGTTAGTGACTCTTCACCCCCTCTAAAGTTACAAACAGTTATCTCTTCATCCCATATCCCACCTCTTATCTATAGGCAAGTCCATAAAACATCATCTTTTCAGTCCTGTTGTTAGCAAAAAGTCCATAAAGAGTTACCAGAAGAACAGATCTTATTTTAACCTTGATCAAATAAACCAAGTGTATATTCCTTCCTTTTACTTCTAACAGTTTTAATCTTTTTATTGTTTATTCGTTCAGTCGCTTCAGACTCTTCGTGACTTCATGGACCAGCCCACGCCAGAGCTTCCTGTCGCCCGTCGCCATCCCCAGCTCCCCCACTGCTCCAGAATATCATCCATCCATCTTGCCCTTGGTCAGCCCCTTTTCCTTTTGCCTTCCACTTTCCCTAGCATCAGCATCTTCTCCAGGGTATCCTGTCTTCTCATTCTGTGGCCAAAGTACTTCAGTTTTGCTTTTAATATCATTCCCTCAAGTGAGCAGTCTGGCTTTATTTCCTTTTGTTGGTTTGTTGGTTTGTTTGTTTATTATTTAATCTTTAGTTCATTCAAATATTGTCATAAGATTTGATTTCTCTTGATTTCTTCTTTATCCCATCTCACAGAGTTGTTCAGGTCTTTAACAGGCCTCTTTTATAAATCCAATAAGAAAAAATTATCCAGGTCATTTTCTTGGTTTATCATTTGTATTTCTCTTTTGATTTTCAAAACATCAGCCAGTTTCTTTTGTACATCCAGTGAGACATCCTTTTCCAAGTCGTTCTTTTGGCTTGTCATTTGTAAATCCACTTTTGGTACCATATCTATCTTGTCAGATAAAATTTGTTCCACATTTGTCATCTTTTGGACATACAGGTAGTCCTCACTTAACAACCACAATAGGGACCGGAAAACTGGTTGTTAAGCGATGCGGTCATTAAGTAAGTCACCACGTGACTGGCCCCGATTTTATGACCATTTTTATGACGATCGTTAAGTGAATTGCTGCGATGGTTAAGTGAATCACGGGTTCTTAAGTGAATCACTGCAGTCATTAAGCAAGTCCAGCTTCCCCAATGCATGTTTTTTGCCGGAAACTGGCAAAAAAGGTCACAAATCATGATCACATGACTGCAGGATGCTGCAACTGGTCGTAAATGTGAGCTGGCTGCGAAGTGCCCAAACTACAATCATGTGACTATGGGGGTGGTGCAACATTTTGCAAGGGTCATAAGTGTAAGTACAGGCCATAAAGCACTTTTTTCGAGACTGTCGTAACTTCGAACCATCATTAAATGCACGGTTGTTAAGCGAGGACTACCTGTAGTCAAATCCACATATGGATATATTTCTATGGACATAGTCTATCCACAGAGGCAGACACCATGACTGACACTGTTGATATTGTGACTAATTTCTGCCTCCATTCTTCAAAAGTCTCCTTTAATATTTTCAATGTTACAAAGTTTTGCATCATTTTGTAGGTCCCACTTAATTAACACAAAAGGCAGGCTTGTTTTTTTTCCCTCCGCCTAGAATCTTTAGTCCTGTCTAGTGTCCCATTTTTAAAATCATACCCAATCCAAGAGGTGAAAAGAAAGGTGACTTTGTGACTTTAAATCTCCTTTCCTGGCGCTGTTCACTGTGCTGGGACAGTCTACCCTGTGCTACCAATCACTTCCCCTGGAAAACCAACAGTTCCCTCCTTTGATCTGCCAATTCCAGGAAAGCAACCTTTTTTAGATTATAAACCTGCCCTTGCCTTCTTCCTAGGGCTGAAAGAGACTGGCTGGCTCAAGGTCACCCAGCTGACTTTGTGCCCAAGGCAGGACTTAAACTCATGGTTTCTCAGTTTCTAGCCTAGTGCCTTGACCACTACACCAAATTGACTCTCCAATACATGGTAAGGAAATCTTAATACGCTGTAGGAGATTCTTAATAGACTACAGGAAAAGGAAATTTGCACCTCAGCCGTATTATTTCAGATTTTGGCATCTACTACACACAGCTCCTGGGACTATATCATGCTTTAAAAAAATCCAAAAGCTGCAAAACAACAGCACTTTTTGGAACACAACAAAATGAAATATGTATGTGTTGCTGTCGGGCAGGGAAATAAATATTCTTCTCTTGGCATTCTGTTTCTCCAGCACGCCTTGAGAAAAATTACAAATGCATTTGCTTCATGCCCAAGGCAAAGTAAAAAATTTCTCCCTCAATCATTAATTTATTTATATTTGGACAACCATTATTCACTGGGAGGGGAAAAAGAAATCATGGGAGCAGAGCAAATTTGCAAGTTGAGTCACATGTGGCCTTTCTGAATCATCTGAGAACCAAATCTTTGAAGTGACTCATCTTCTATTAACTGAAAGCAGGCGGCAAGATTTCTGCTCTCTCCCCACCCCCTAATAAAAGATAAATAAAATGACCCACAAACAATAAATTTATGTACTTATTTTTTTATTTTATATACCTCCTCCTTTTTCAAGCACAGGCTTAGGATAAGGGAATACGAAGCCTTTGCTTCAAAAGAAGAAAGCACTCAAATCCTCTGCTGATAGAATTAAAAGCTGGTTTGCCGGGCACAAAATTAAACCAGGGATTAGACCACGTGAAATGGGAAACGGTAATAAACAAGGCAAGTGGCTGGACTTGCACTACAACGAAGTCCCAATTTCCCTAAGGCTCATATCTGATTCTGAGACTGGCTTATGCTGCTTCACATCATGATTTGAGGGATGGTTGAGCAACAGACTCCCAGACAACTGGAAAATGCCAAATGAGGCACGTTTGTGGGAGTCGACCCACACGTATGACACACTACTTGTACAAACTAAGCCTGCATTATGGGGGGGTTACCACAAATGTCAGGCTGTAGATGATGGCATGGCAGAAAGCCTGCAGGGTTAGCTTAACTGTTTGAGAAAGCAATAAAAATACACAGCCTTGATTGCTAAGCAAGCAAGATCTGGTTGACAGCAGTTGAAGCTAAGGCAGGCGTGTCCAATCCGCGGCCCTGAACAGCTAGTAATGCGGCCCAAAAAAATTGTAAACTTTTAACATTATTTTGCTATTTTTTTCGTGACTCGAGTGCGCAGTGCTCGAGCGCAGACTGCGTAGGTAGAAACAACGGAACGCTGTGTAGGGGAGGGGGCAGTGCAGTGCTAACGCCGCCACCGCCCGCTACACACGTCAGCTTGTGGCGACTTGGTGTTATATGTAATATTTCAACCTACCTACATGTGTTCTGTGATGACAGGCGTTTATTGTTATTATTATTATTAAGTAGACATGTAAGTTTTCTTATTTGATTATTAAACTTTGCTTTGTTTATTTGCCTACCTAACAATTTACAATGGGCTTGTTGTGTTATTTCTTTAAAAAAAAATTATTCCTAAATAAATTTATTCCAGCATGACTTCAACTTCGTTTCAACAGAAAACAGAACCCAAAAAAGAAAAGAAAAAAAGAAAAGAAAAATTACGGATGAAGGAAGAGTATTCAATGAAAAATGGACAGAGTACTTTTTTGTCAAGACAAATACTAAGGCACTATGCCTAATTTGTAGGGAGAATGTGTCAGTTTTCAAAGACTACAATTTTAAAAGGCATTATACGGAAGAACATGCTGCCAAATTCGAAGCGTATCAAGGAATTTGTCGTAATGACAAATTAGCGGAACTGAAAAAAAGTCTGTCATCTCAACAATTTTTTTAAAAAAAGTCACAACTCAAAAGGACTTTATTATAAAAGCTAGTTATTTGGTAGCAAATCTGCAAAAAAATCAAAACCATTTACCAATGGTGAGTTTATTAAGCAATGTATGGTCCTGATAAAAAAGTGCTTTTTCTAAAATCAGTTTGTCTCACCAGACTATAGCCAGGTGAATTGAAGAAATAGGAAAATCTATCGAAAGAGAGTAAAGCTGCTAATTTCAAATTTTATGCTTTGGAGATGGATGAAAGTACTGATGCTACAGATATGGCTCAACTTGCCATTTTTATTAGAGGTATTGATAACGAATATAATGTCACTGAAGAAATGGCTTCTTTGGTGCCATTAAAAGACAAAACTAAATCTCTTGGTTTGTACGAAGCAGTAAAAATGACATTAAAGCGATTTTCTTTAACCATCGTCAACATATCTGGTATATCTACTGATGGCGACCCGGCGATGGTTGGTAAAAGTGAGAGACTTACAAAATTGACAGAAGACAATGCAAGTGCCGCCGGCAACTCACCTTTGATGAAGTATCACTGCATTCTACATCAAGAAAATTTATGCGCGAAAGCTTTAAAAATGGATAATGTCATGCAAATTGTCATCAAAGCAGTGAATTTCATAAGGGCCAAGGGATTGAATCATCGCCAATTCCAGGAGTTCCTTAAAAGTATGGATGCTGATTATGGGGACGTAATTTGCTTTTCTGTAGTAAGGTGGCTAAGTTGGGGTAAAATGCTGAAAAGATTTTATGATTTGCGAAATGAAACCAAGTCGTTTATGGAATCAAAAAGAAAATTTGTGCCCGAACTTGAAGATGAAAAATGGCTCACAGATTTAGCATTTTTGGTGGATTTGACCGCTCATTTAAATGAGATAAACATGCGTCTTCAAGGTGAAAACCAACTTATCACTGCAATGTTTCAAACTATAACAACATTTAATAATAATAACGTTTGAAATGAAACTTAAAGTATGGCAAGCTCAAGTTATGGAGAATAATTTTATACATTTTAATACGTTGGCTAAACACAGTCCTGTGAACAGCGAGAAACACGCAGCCTTGCTTTTTGGTTTGATACAGGAATTTGAGAACAGGTTTCAAGATTTCCGGAAAAATCATCAATATTTTGGTATATTTTCGACTCCATTTTCAGTCGACATAACTACATTACCTCCGAATTTTCAAATGGAATGCATAGAGTTGCAATCAGACATTCAACACAAAGAAAAATTTGATCATGTCTCTCTACTGGACTTTTATAAGACTCATCTTCCCAGAGAAAAATATCCCTCGCTTCACAATCACGCCTAATTCATGACATCGCTTTTTGGCAGCACGTTCATTTGTGAGCAACTATTTTCAAGGATGAAGCACACGAAGAGTAAAATTAGAATTAAAATTTCTGACGAGCACCTTGAGAACTCACTGAGTATTGCAACCATTTTCCTCAAACCAGACACTGATGCATTAGTTTCACAAAAACAAGGTCAAATATCCCACTAGTTTTATGTTGCCCTCTTTTTTTAAATTTTATAATAAAAAATATTTAAAAATAAATGAAGTTCTATTACTTATATACATTAACTATATTATATATTTTATGTGTGGCCCAAGACAATTCCTCTTCACTCAGTGTGGCCCAGAGAAACCAGAAGGTTGGACACCCATGAGCTAAAGCGTAATTAAATAGACGTGTTTATTTCCTGGGCTCCTGCACTCAGAAAACTGTATCATATAAGACTGACTTGGGATGGACAGAACCTCTCAAGGAGGTCAGGATGATTCCAAAGAGGTCAGGAGCACAAGAGCAAGCTGCATGTCGTTCCTTGAAAGGGGAAATGTGGGTCCTTGTTTAAAAAAAGCCTTAATCCCCCCAAACTGAAATGAAAACTAAATCTGTGTCACTCAGTATATCAATGTCTCCTTCCACTTCCATCTTTTCCTAGTTATCAAAGGCTCAATCTGAATCAGATGCTCAGTTTTTGTTTTGCTTTTTTATTTATACAATATCTATTTTGATGCACTGTATCTTTAAATAAAAGCAAATAATCAAATATATTACAGCATTTCCCCCATTTCTTTTCATTAAATGCAGATTGAAAACTCAAACACAAGAGTGGAGAATTATCTCTTCCAGATATGGTTTTCATCCTATCCTAAAGGTAGGCTTTAGGAGAAAAGCAAAAAATACAGGTAGTCCTCACTTAATGACCACAATTGGGACCAGAATTTCAGTTGCTAAGCGAAGCAGTCATTAAGCAAATCTGACCCGATTTTACGACCTTTTTTGTGGCAGTAAATCACCACAGGCATTAAGCAAACCACGTGGTCGTTAAGCGAGTCACATGGTTCCCCATTGATTTTGCTTGCCAGAAGCCGGTCAGAAAGGTAGAAAATGGCAATCATGTGACCACAGGATGCTGCAACGGTCGTAAATGTGAACCAGTTGACAAGCGCCCAAATCGCGATCACGTGACCGCGTGGATGCTGCGATGGTTGTAAGTGTGAGGACCGATCGTAAGTTGGTTTTTTCAGCACCATCTTAAGTCCAAACCATCACTAAACGAATGGTTGTTAAGCGAGGACCACCTGTATCAGCATGGTCTGAAAGGGTGTGGCTTGGCAATCCTGCTAAAGCTTAGCACATCTGTATCTGCTCAGGAGTTGGATTGATTGAGATGGATATGAACCAACAGCCTTCAACATCCCTTCCAATGGACTCCAGCTCCTGCTAATGCCAACCTGTCACTTACTAATTAGTGGGCACACTGCCCCTGTGCCTGCCATGGCAGTGCCACGCAAATTTGGGGTTATGTAGTAGATCTAAAAT
The DNA here is from genome assembly GCA_023362775.1 of Charina bottae. NCBI lineage: Eukaryota > Metazoa > Chordata > Lepidosauria > Squamata > Charinaidae > Charina > Charina bottae. The sequence goes on from JALMGJ010000003.1 coordinate 134,820,236, forward strand.
CTATATTCAACAATGCTGCCAAATGAATTATCCAGGTCCTACTTCCAATGTGTATATATTAGCATAGGGTTGGCATAATTACAATGATGGTGCTAAATGATTATGGTGTTTCTGAGTTAATGGCATATGTCACAGAACTCCATTTGGCAGCACTGCCAGGCTGCCCCCACCCAGCTTTCTTCTTCTCTGTTGGCACCCCAACTCTTATTCATTGAGAGCATCAAGAATTATTCCTGACCTTATTGGCATTGCCATCTTAACCACACCAATCCTGGGGCATAATTGACTTGACAATGCCAGCAAGTCCTGGCAGGCTTTGTAGACTTAGAATTTCACTCCCTGCCATTGACAGATAGGCTGGGATATGAACTACAGAATTCACAGCAAGCCTAGCAATGGCTTTGCTAGAGACGAATTCCGGCAGTTCTGATCTTAATGGCTCTAGATCACAAAATAATTAATTAATTAATTAATGTGTTGGGTGGAATCTATGATCAGTCATCACACTAATTTAAGTCACTGAGAACACTGTATCAGCCTTCCTCCGACCGCCCTACACACTCCCTTTCAAAGGGCTTCATAATCAAAGGAATATAAAATATAATGAATGAATCTATTTTCTGCCTTATATTTCAAGTTGGCATCAGACTTCATGTAACTGAGTGTCACTTAAGCTGGTACCAAACTTCACTGTAAATTATCCAGGGAAGATGCTTGTCTGTTTTGGTTTGATTATTTCACTTGAAAAGTGCCATCCACATCAGTGATGCTATATTATTATAGAGAGAAGGAGCTATCTAAGAACATAAATATATAAAGGTAGAAAGACAGGCAGACAGACTCTTTCAAGGCCACTTAAGACTAAAGTAGGTTACATTTAAAAAGGTAAAGGTTCCCCCTGCACATTTGTGCAGTCGTGTCCGACTCTAGGGGCCGGTGCTCATCCCCGTTTGTTAGCCGAAGAGCCAGCGCTGTCCGAAGACGCTTCCACGGTCATGTGGCTGGCATGACGCATGCAGAACGCTGTTACCTACCCACCAAAGTGGTACCTATTCATCTACTTGCATTTGCATGCTTTCCAATTGCTAGGTTGGCAAGAGCTGGGGTGAGTGTGGCTCTTTCAAGGCCACTTAAGACTAAAGTAGGTTACATACTTTCAGATTATTCCAATACGTGATCTTAATAGTCAACCACCACATGAGGCTGGCCCATGTAATTTAATTCTATCAACTACAGGGATAGAAGGTGAAAAACAGGTTGCCTTACCTATAGCCAGCCACTGAGTCCATGACAGAGCTAAAATTTAAATTTAAATTGAGAGGCTTCAGCTCACAATTATCATGTTTCACACCTCATAACTGTACAAAATCAATATGGCAGAGAAACAAAAATCTGTCCCAAATTCAGTTCAAAAGTTCTGCCGTTGGTCACAAATGAAAAAGTTACATAACGTGGTAAGTATTTCTATGAATATGCAAACTTCCATTTTGAAGAAGTCTCTGCTAGGCAGAAGAGAAACGGGAAGCTAAGGAGAAGATGAGGAAACAGAGACTTAAGGTCAACTCGTGCAACAAACATGAATCTTCACCAATGCACGTCTCCTACGAATTGCTTTCTGAATGCCCTCAGGTGGGTCCCACTGAAAACTAAGTTCAGACACACCTTCACGAAGGGTAGAGTATGGGGTTAGATGGTTCTAGAAGCCTCCTACACTAATTAACATATTTGTAAGAGATTTGTTTAGCTGAAGCAAGCAAACTTGAATTTGGTAGCAATTTCAGGAACAAGCCACAGCAAATAGAGGATTCCGCAGGAAAATGGCATGCAAGGAAGAATTCAGTTCCACATTAAAGCATCTCACATCGCTGTCCTCCGCTTCCTGTATCTGCTGTTAGGGATCTTCCACTGGTAGCCTTCAGCTCCTTCTCCTCCATACATAAACTGGCCCCAAATGAACCCAGCTTAAAAACATCCCTTTTTGGACGTCAACCCCTTCATCGAGCTTGGCTAGATCAGATCATGGTTAACGTGACCTCAGATTAGAAGATTCAATCAATTAATCAATCACTTTCCTTTCTGTGGGCAGGCCTTAAGGGACATATTGATGTTTTGGGGGGGAAAAATGCTATTTATGAAGTTAAAGCATCAGAACACATACATCTGCACACATAGTGACCAGGTTTAAAACCTTCATGTTCACAAGTTCGTCTTCCAAATGTCTGCAACAGCTATTGCTATAGCAGGGCTTTCCAAAGTTTCCCCCCGCTGTTGGTGTGTCGCCGCGGGAAAACCTGGAAGTGCCGCCATTGCGGCAGCGCGCAAAAACCCGGAAGCGCTGCTGCCGCTTTCGGGTTTTTGCGCGCCGCCGTTGGTGTGTCGCCGCGGGAAAACCTGGAAGTGCTGATGATGATCAGCGCTTCCGGGTTGTGTGGAGACACACCAGACTGTGTGTGGCGACACACTTTTGTGTCGCCACACACAGTTTGGAAAGCTCTGTGCTATAGTAATGCTCCAGAACTTTAGTGATGATCATGTCTGCCTCACATGAAAAGGGTTTCCAGTTTGAAACCAGACAGAATGTATTTATAAATTATTATTTTTATTTCCCTGAAATACCCTTTTCTGCAATTTTTTTAACCACTTCACCAGTGGACCATTTCATCATTCTTGCCAGCACTTGAAGTAAAAGGAGAAACTAGCAAACTCTTGTCAATTTCACCATGTTCCTAGATTTATAAGACCTGCAAATGATTTACTATTGTTTATTTCTCACTGGAGCCACATTAAAAAGAAAAAAAGCTTCAAGCACTTCAACAGTTTACTGATGGACTAATGAAAAAAAAAGGCCTAGAGGAAAAGTGGGTAGCTGTTGTTTTTTTTCTAGCAAGGTTTTGTTTACCCTTGAATTCTGATATGAACAACTATTTTGTTCCAGAGGCTGCAGAAAATTTATTGATCTGGGATCATTCAAAATAAAGAAGTAGCATTCTTTTTTCTATTTAACATTTTTTATGCAGAGCGATGGGCCAATCTCAGCTTGTGGGGGGAGTTCCTGTATTACTGTATATTTTGAGTATGTGTCTTCCAGAAGTCCCTGGTTAGGCTGACCATACAGTATGTACCGTTTTGAACGGGACAGTACAGTTTTTTTTCACATTTCCAGACTGTCCCGTCGTTTTAATATAAATGTCAATTTTGTCCCTTTTTTAAAAAACCTGTAAGGATGGCGGTTGGGTCAGAGGAGGAGGGCGAAGACCCTGTTAGGGAAAGCGCGGGAAATGTCGTTGGGGAAAGCACAGGAAGGTTTGAGGGGGAAGCCAATCAGCTGGCAGAGAGCGGACTAGAGGTGAGTTCCCCGCCGCCAATCAGTGCACGAGCTAGGAGAGCTGAGAAGAGAGCTCCACAAAGACAGCAGCTATTGGCTCCTGCTCCTCAGCGGCGGGAAACTCAGCAGATAAAAAGACAACAGGCACAGGAACTGGTTGTCGGAGACAACTGTCCAGACTACCCTGCACCGACGCTCCGTCGACCTGCCCTCCTGCCTTGCCAAGTGCCTTGCCATTTCCGTGGCTCTTGCTGAGCTTCTGCTGCCTCCAATCTCTGCTGGGATTCCGCGTCGGTCCTAGTGCCTGCCTGTTTCCTTGCTGTCAAGTAGGAATGCTGCCTTGCTCTTAGTCTTGCCTTGCTTCCATGTAGAACTCCTGAGTCAAGCCTTGCCCTGCTGCCAAGTATGAGTTCTGTCACTGAAGAATAATTTTTAGCTCAATATGTTCATGTAATAAAACTTTTTCATTTTAATGAAAACAAAAATCTTTTTATATATACAGTAATCTGTTTAAGGACCAGCAAATGGATCTTAAAAACTCTTTAAAACTTTTTTTATTGTCTTACTTTTTCATGAATATGGAATATTACATAAGTTTAACCCCATCCTGTTTTTGTCTCAAGGAAATATGGTCAGCCTATCCCTGGTGATTTTGTTTTTCTTTTTGTGTGTGTGCATGCACATGTACATATGTGGTGTGGTTTGAAGTTTTTAAAAAGTATTTTATTCTTAAAATTCCTATTCCACTTTTTTCTATTTGTGTTTCTTTTATTTTTATTTTTAGCTTGTTAAAAAGTTTGTCTCAATTAAATGATTCCCCCCTTTTTTTCCCCTTTCCCTACAGAAATACTGATTATTTTTTGTGGAAAGTTTTTCCCCCCACTTTGTTGTCTTTAGGTTTTTCCTAGAACATAGAAGAAGCTCATATACTTCCCCAAGAGAAAAATATTTTACCTAGAAGATGGGTTAGTCAAGTATGTATTAGTGGGAATTGAGAATCTGCTAGGAGGGTGTAACTGTTTAATGCATCTTCAAAATCTGTAGTGGAACAAGAAATAAGTTATACAGGGTTTTTTTAAATAACAGTTTTAATCATTATACTGCATTTATTGATTATTACAGTCATGCAATATTAGATATAAAGGACCATCCAGGTCCTTAGGTGTTTTCAATCTCTTTTTTAGTTTGAACAGAAAATGTTGGTTACAGATTGTAAACAAGCTTTAGATTCTTCATTAGCCTCTTAATAGCGTCCCAGCTCAATTTATCTCTTGTACATGGAAAGTGCTACCAGCTCATACATTGGAGTTTAATTTGCTGGCTATAAAACAACTTTTAAATCTTTCACAGCAAGAATATGCTTTCTTCTCATTTCTACACCAGACTTGTTCCTGACTTAATTATGTTTAGTATCAGATGCTGTTTCAGCAATCAGATCCTGGACAAATCAATAAAGGTAATATTGGTTCTATTACATTATCTGATCATGTTCCAGTATTATGAAATACTATTAAAAAGTCATTTTTTTCAAGATGGTACTTTAATATGTTATTAATGGATCCACTTTTTATAAAACAGGTAAAATTGTCTTGAAGATTTCTTTCAATAAGCAGCCAATCTGAAAAATTAATGGTTGTTTGGAATACTTTTAAGGCATATATTTATGATTCTATTACAGCATGTGCTTCCTGGGAAAATAAAAAAGCTTTAAAAGTGGGAAAAGAAAGTTATGGAACTTTTGGATACATACATATGTAAAATAACCTATACTGGAATTATATAAAGTTTTTATGTTGTTAAATTGGAACTTAACTCCCTTTATATGCTTGATATAAAATATTCATTGAATTATATAAGCAAGACCTGGTAAATTCTTGGCCTCACAACTGAAACAGCAACAACAAAGTAATATTATTTGCACTATTAAGAATGCTCAAGGAAAAGTATATAGTGACTTTGATTTAATAATCAACTTTTTTAATGTTTCTACTTGACTTTGTAATCCTGAGTGAATGATTACTAAGGATGTTTTTAATGTAACGCTTCTGAAGTTTAAACATAGCTAAGCTGTTTATCTTGGTGCACCAATTTTTGCAAGTTTTCTAGATATATTAGAGCATATGGGAAGAATCTGAGTCTTACTTCAGTTAATAAAATACTCTGTTTATCACATATTTGAAGTTTATCAGTGTTGATATAGAACACTCATACTCATCTATGATATATCATTAACATATAAATAATCATTTATATTCATCTCCAGCCACTTTCAAATCCATAATGTCTTTTGATTGCTTGATATGGCAAGTCAATGGTTTCAGAATCAACTAAATTTATGAGATAAAGGGCACAAGATATTTATTTATTTATTTAATTTATTTAATTTATATAACCGCCCATCTCCCCCAATGGGGAACTCTGGGCGGTTTACAATAAAATAGTTAAAATAAAATATAAAACATCAGTATACAATATATGTAAAAATAATAAATAATTATAAATCCAGATGGACGATGGAATTAAAACGAAGGACATTATAAAATTAAGGAGTTAGCCACCCCCATGAGGAACTATCCTTTCCTCCTTCCCATGCCAGGCAGCAAAACCAGGTCTTCAGCTCTTTCCTAAAGGTCGGGAGGGAGGAGATCTGTCTCAACTCTGGGGGCAAGATGTTCCATAGTGTGGGTGCCACCACAGAGAAGGCCCGTCTCCTAGGGATTTAAAAGGTTATCGAGGAACAGCAGGAACAATCAGCAGAATCTTTACCAGCTTTCAAAAGTCACATTGAAGGAAAATGGAAAAATGAATTTTAAAAGGCATCATTATGAAACCTGGAACAATACTGAAGCAAAGAAATCAGTGTATGTTTTGTACCTTTTAACAAAATATTTCCCTCCTATATTGTTTATAGTGAGGCTCTTTTGTTAATTGTTGGTACTGAAAGTTAGTCTGCTGCACAGTCTATAGATGACATTAACTTCATTTATGCATCCTGTAACATATGATTTTATAGAAGTACAAAAAGTCTCTGATAATATTAGATAACTGGTTGATATTTTAAATATGTATCCAGAAAAACTGGAATTGACAATGGTACTTTTGTTATACTGCAAAAGGCCTTTGATATGGTACAGTTCACATTTTTAGCAGGTTTTCCCTAAATATAGATTTCCTTATTTTTAATTAATTAGATTATAATGGGTACTCTAATTCCTTGGCCAAGAGTTATTAGAAATGAAATTATTTCTTTATCTATGAAGATATCTCACTGAAGATGAAAGGATGCCCTTTATACAGTCTTATAGTGTATCTGATTTTGGAACCATCAGACTATCTTATAGGGCAATTAAAGGTCATTCTAGGCAGAAAAGTGGCTGAATATGAATATAAATATAAATACTTATGCCAATGATACATTATATCTTGATAATTATGAATATTAGATCAAAACATATTAATAGCACAACAATGTAAATAATCAGATTACCCATTAATTGGAGTAAAACATACTTTCTATAAGTTTTAATGTACCTATAAAAGGTTCCCCCTGCACATTTGTGCAGTCGTGTCCGACTCTAGGGGCCGGTGCTCATCTCCGTTTGTTAGCCGAAGAGCCAGCGTTGTCCAAAGACGCTTCCGCGGTCATGTGGCCGGCATGACGCACACGGAACGCTGTTACCTACCCACCGAAGTGGTGCCTATTAATCTACTTTCATTGGCATGCTTTCGAATTGCTAGGTTGGCAAGAGCTGGGGCGAGTGCGGGAGCTCACTCTGTCACACGGGGCTAGGGATTCGAACCTCCGAACTTGCGATCTTCCGATCGACAAGCCTGGCGTCTTACCCGCTGAGCTACCACGCCCCTATTGTACCTATAGAAATAAGTAAAAATTAGGGCTTTACTTACTGTTTGGATTCTTTTGAATTTCTTTTAAATAACTTGAAATAATTATCCCAAAAATGTCTTGAATTCATACATGTAAAAATTTCCAATAGTTTTATTTCAGACTACTATCAACATAAGGGGAAATATGCATATCATAAAAATGTATATTATTCCAAGACTGATTAATACTGGGCAGGCATTACGACTTCTATTTCTCTATGGAATCCAAGTGATCAAATCCAAAAGTCATTATAGGAGCAATTAGAAAATGATTATATGATCCCCCTGATATCATGGGAGGGGCTTGGTTCCTCTTGTATTCATAGTTCATAATACCCTTAGCACTAAATGGTGCAAGGCATGTTTGGGAAATGTTGAGATGGAAGTTCAATTCTAATCCTTTTCACATGATAAAATTACACTTTGGGATAACTTTTATTTTCAATTCATGGGCCAATAGGGTTATTCATTTAGATCAGCTTATTATCAGTCAATTTTTTAAACCACTTGAAAGTATTGCAGGAGGAATGAAGTTTGCCTAAAATGGCAGAATGACAGTAAATACAATGAAAACTTCTTTTGATTTCAAAATTTAGCTCATCTACATTAGCAATAACTAAAGCTCCTTAATATTAGGATGGGTTTTGGATAATTCTAAATCACCAATATTTTTAGAGACAATTGAATTGTTAAAGAGGGTATCAGTTATTTGCAAGAACTTAGGATTCAGGATCTTAAAGAATATTAAGTCCTTTTCTTTTGATTTTAAGACAAGGCTAATTAATTCAACAAAAGGTTTTTTTTATGATATTCAGAGACAGAGCCTACTTTTAAAGGCTTGACTGCTGACTTCATTATTCTGGAGGTGAAAACTATGGAGGGGACACTTACACCATTTGCTTATGAACTGGCTTTCTGTTGATGGAATGAAAAGACTCAATACTATTCCATGCAGTAAGGTTTACTGCTTTAAAAACTGAGCTTAAAAAAATTGTATTGCAATTGTCAGCCCATCAAATTAGGCTAGTTCTTGAAACAGGCAATGCAAGGACTACTGGAACTCTTTTAGAAGTTTCTGCTCTCATGGTGGTGAATGTATGCTAGAAAGTCTTGTGAAATTTCAGAAATTAGCAGTGTCTCAATTTTTCAGGTGGTGTGACAGGGCTTCTGTGTCCTCTACTATTCCAAAAAGGGTTTTTTTCCAAAACTGCACATATACCCAATTCCACAAAGTTAGCAGGTTGCCTCCCCCCTCCCTTTTCTTTATTCTTGAAGGGCTGAAAAGGGGTTTTTCTTTAGCATTAAAGGCACACAGCTTCACCCTCCTGATGATTTCTGAACTATTCTTCAATTCCTTTAGCTATTTGGGTCCATTAAGAGCTTGACAGACAAATGGCCATGAAGCCATGAGTCATCACTTCTTGATTCACAGCTAAATGCACATCTGAGCTGAAATTCAGATGCAGAAACTCGTTCCTTGGACCAGGGTTTCTCAACCAGGGTTCCGTGGAACCTTAGGGTTCCACAAGAGGTCACTAGGAGGAAACCCCACAGCATGAAAAGGCTACTAAAGGAGAGTGTAGTATGTCACTTCACCTACAGAAACTTGGCGGTGTGGTGCCCTGATTGGTTTATTTACATGTGATTATTATTTGCCAATTCAACATATTGGGGGAAGAGTGACAAAAAGTGCTTCAGAATGAAATATTGCTTTCTATCTTTATTCGCTAGAAAGTCTCTGGGCCTCACGTGGACTCAGAAATAAAAATGGCAGACAAGGCAAGGCCACCATTTTGCTTTCAAACATTCCTGGTCTGAATTAACTGTGCCCAACTAGTAATGGGGGAGGTTTAAAAAGAGCATGGGGCGGGGGAACCAGGGAAAGGCTGGGGAGGAGCCAGTGACTGGGTTCACACAAAATAAAATGAGATTAGGAATCTCCCCATATTGAGGGAACCTATAATCTTAGGTTGCTGTGCCAACCTGGCCAGCCCTTACATTAAGCTAGATAAAGCAAGTAAAGCAATTGTAATTTGTAATCTGGGTTTTCGCTTTATTGCTGTTGTGTGAATGTGAAAGGAAATAATGAGGAGTTGCAACTGAGTATTAGCAGGACTTCCTGCTTGGCATGACAATAAAACACACACTCTCTCCTCTCTCCTCTCTCTAATCTCTGCATTCCCAAGCAGACACAAGAAGTAATTGTATTGTTCTTTTGCAGAGATTTAGGCAGTCATCCATACAAAGAAATGTGCATGCAGGAGAATGCAGGAAACCTGCTCTCCCTCCCCATGCAGATAAGGTTCAAATGTTAGGTTACTTTCTCCTGCCTTTCTGAGCCAATGGGCTTCGGGCTGCTCTTTTCTTGGCCTTAAAGTTCCCTGCCACCAGTCCCATTTACCAAACAGCTATCTCTGACGTGATAATCTTGAGAACTTCCAGCTTCGACCCTTAGAGGTTATCACCCAACAAGGTGAGATGAATAAACGGGATGGGAGTGATGCAAAGGCTACAGAATGGCTAGGGAGGGAGAAACAGGAAAGGATCGGTGGCATGTGTGGGAGAGAGAGAATCAGTTAAGAGGCGTTCTTGAAAGACGAAGAGAGTGTAGGATGAGGAAATATTCTGTTTAGGGAATTTGGAGTGAGAACGACTGGAAGGTGATCCTGACTAAGAGAGAACTGAGCCTCAAATAAGATTTCTGTTTTGAAACTCACCTCTGCCTTTCCTCTTCTACAAGTGAATGATTTTTTACTTGTTCATATGTATGCTTTACTTCATGTATGCTAACATGATTATACAAGCTAGTTTTCTCCCAGAGTGTTTAGCATGAGAATCCTTGTTTAAACTAATCATTCCTCTGTTCTTGTGAATCTGAATCGTTTAAGCTAAATGGCCATTGAAAAGTACAATTACCCAAACCCATGGAATAAAAGGATGTCAGTCTGCTACTTCACCACGCACCTCAGTGGTGAAGAGATGTCCTGTTCCAGCATTTGGCTACATATACAGTACATATGCAAATATCCAGCAATGTCTAATAACAAAATATCTTTTTTCATCTGTAAGACACCAGCAAGAGTCAACACTTCCTCCCATCATACTTCCCTTTGCTGGCTTCATTATTATTTCATTCACCCACTGAGATTCTTGTTCTCAGACAACTTTTTTCCATGCTTTGTAAACTGGTTGGATGACTCATACTGTCCTCTCTTCTTAAGGCTAAATGTAATCTTCAGAACATACAGTATAGGAAGTTACAAAGCGGGTTGCAGCAGTTCAGCATACGCTCTGTTAGAGGTGGCATTCATTCAAAGATACACTGCCTTTAATAGTACTTCTCAAATCCTGCAGAATGCTCATAGCTATGACAGATTCCATGTATAAACGAACCTGTGCACCCAAAACTCTTTAGAAACTACAAGGAGGACTACCCAGAGTGTAAGAAGGCTGATCAGCTGGACCACACTACAGTAGCCAAGCATAAGTTTTGAGAAGACCACACAAGTAGGACATGATGCCAAAGCGACTCCTCCACTCATATTCTACAGCAACTGGAATTCAGAAATACATTGCTTCTGCTCTTGTATGGCCATATTGCTGTGAACCGCCCAGGGTCCCTCCTTGCGGGGGAGATGGGCGGGATATAAATATGATAAATAAATAAATAAATAAAAAAATATTGACTAGGACAGGATAGTACTTCAGATTCAGTCTGTAAGACAGTGCTTTCCAAACTGCCGCCATTGGCGACACACCAACGGCAAGTGCGTGCATGGTGGCGGCGCGGAGGGGCGTGCAGCGGTGTGTGCGGCGGCGTCGCTAAAACACGGAAGCGCTGATGGTGCGCCGCTGCCGCCGTGCACACCGCCGCCGCGCGCGCCCCGCACCGCCACTTCGCGACACACTAAACTGTGTGTTGCGACACAGAGTTTGGAGAGCTATGCTGTAAGAGGTTCTTCAAAACACACAGGACCACAAACACAGCGCCTACCTGCAACTCATTAAACAGCAACCTAGTTTTCCAGGTTCACAACTGCAACAGGGAGGCTTTTACCAGACACCCACATTCCTAGAAACTGACACAGCTACTTTAATGAGTTGCCAACAGGTGCTCTGTGCCCCCACACATTTTAATGCATCTGTTCTCAATTGAAGCTGAAGCCTTAATAATGGTTAGTAACTACTGAAAGTCTTAATACCCTTCCACAGTTCAAAGAATCTTTATCACAATCTCCTATTCCATATTTTCTATCTAACCAATAACAGCCACGCCTAACCAGAAGCAGACTAAGGTGATGATACATTTGGAACACACTGAAATTTCTGAATGTCTGAGTTGGCAATGGGAAGTTTCTCAATAAAATCAGGCTTGGACCTTCTTGCCAGTTTCCGTTTTCATAAAGCAGATATCAATATTTATGGTTAAGACCACAAATAACGTTGTCTGTGTGATAGTACTTGCCTAACAGAGTCGTGACTAACAATAGATACATCTTTTTTTTTTCCTGCATGGATTTTATTTGGAGTTCTAATTTCTAGTTTAAGGAAGGAAGCACTTCCTAGAAGCACAGCTGATGCTTGCAGTTTTCCCAGAATAAGTCCCTTCTCCCACTGGGATGCAAGGAGGGAAAGTCATGGTGTACAACGCTGTATTATGACAACCATAAGTGGAGGAATTCAATTATGGATCGGAGGGTCCTCACCCTGTAATAAATGCAAGTGCAGAAGAAAGTAGACCTGCATTATACTCCTGACCTGGAGTTATAATTATACAAGTAATAAGAAACAGGAGCAAAACGGATAGCTCTTTTACCTACATATAAGCATAGCAAATTCAATGTTACGTTACCTACTTCTTGACCCAGGAAAAGATTTGCGCAAGTTTAAAGTTAATTGGGGGGGGAAAACTACTTTTCAATTAAACGTAATTAAATAATTGCTCTAAAATTTACTGGAGTTGATTTTTTTTAAACAAAACTTCCTTTTATCCCTCAAGGGGAGGCGTATTTTACTATTAGCATGTCAGCTCTCAAAGAGGCCAAAATGAGAAACCAAGTCTATGCTGCAAAAAGGTTGTGTTGAAACTAAGATCACCCTACATACCCCAAAATAAGAGTTACCGTGTTGCTATATGTGCTGTTCTAAAAAGCAGGAACCTTACTCTTCCTTAGAAAATTAACCTAATATCAGAGATGTCCTAGCCCTTAACAACAAACCAAACATTACACAAGTTCCCATCAATTCCCACAGAACAGGCCATATCTGTTTGGACAGAACAGCCTTCCCCAATGCCTTCCAGCTGGGTTGGATTATAAATCCTATCACAAAACCCACCCACCCCATTGAAATGTACATACACGAGTTGGAGGAGAAACCTGGTTGCTTTGTCAAGGTACTTCGGTTTGCATATCATGACTTACAATGGGATACTTTGAGAGCTTTTCTCTAGTTATCTTAATTACTTTGCAACCATTTCCAACAATTATCTGATGAGATTCAACAAGGGTTGCAACAAGAGAAACCACCATGAGGAACATATGCATGTTATTTTGCCAAGACACCCTTAAAATAAAGATCTAATGATAACGGCCTTATTACAAGTTCCTACTGTTAAGGGTGTCTTAAGGCATGAACATGCATATTTTCTCTATGAAAAACTTGTTGGAGTGGCCAATTCTTTTCACTCATCTAAATGGTGAGTTACTTTCCAGAAATGCCACTTGCCACTCTCAAAGCCAAGTTCCAATTTTAACAGGCAATGAAAATTCACAGACTGCATGGAATAGACACGCTAATTACATTTGGTCCAGCTCTTCCTCAGCATATATGAAAGAGTTTGGAAGAGTCTGGAAATCTAAGTTGGTGAAAAAAATGGAGCATATAAGTTGTTGTTGTTTATTCGTTCAGTCGCTTCCGACTCTTTGTGACTTCTTGGACCAGCCCACGCCAGAGCTTCCTGTTGGCCATCACCATCCCCAGCTCCCCCATGGTCGAGTCCGTCACCTCCAGAATATCATCCATCCATCTTGCCCTTGGTCGGCCCCTCTTCCTTTTGCCTTCCACCTCCCTAGCATCAGCATCTTCTCCAGGGTATACTGTCTTCTCATTATGTGGCCAAAGTACTTCAGTTTTGCCTTTAATATAATTCCCCAATATAAGTAAGCATATAAGTAAGCAGTGCTAAACAACCCCACTCCCACCACTTCAGTATTTATAGGCAATGAGTTTGCCACTGATTTTTTCCAGAATATTTTTTCAACTTTCCAGTGGAGCCTGACTCTGCAATTCCCAAGTGGTTCCTCCACCCAAGCACTAAACAGGATGCATCCTGCTTAGCTTCCAGGCCCAGACAAGGCTGGCCAGGTAACCTAAATAGGATAATGTGGTCTTAAATTACAGGAAGGCAGATACTATTTGAATGTTTGGCAGAACTAACCTATTTTTGATGTTCACACAATACAATGATATGGGCTTGGTTTGCAAGAACTTGCTAAGCTTCCATAAATAAACAAATCAATTAATAACCAGCAGAGTGATCTGGTATCAGTGCAGCCACTGGTTCTTTAAGCATTTTGCACAGCCTATGATTCTATGAAGCTTGGCTTCCCCCATTCACGGTATAACTCTGAGATTTTGTGGGGCATCTTCCCATCCCTTCCCACTCTTTTACAGCCCCTTTCCCAGATGATAAGCAACAAATACTAGAGCTTTTCTCACAAAATATCCAACTCAGAGTCCAAATCAAACTCAAATATCTGCCCAGAGTCCCCTATGGGGGAGATGGTGCAGTGATAGAAATTGAAAGATAAATAAATAAAAAATAAAAAACTCAGCTTTTAGCTTGCTGGAAGAGAAAAGAGGCATGTCGATTACTAAAAGGCCAAGCCCAGTCTTCTTCACTTTGATGCCCACCAGGTGCACTTGACTTCAACATCCACAATACCAATCCAGCATGTACCGAACAAATTGCCTAGGAATTATGGGAGTTGTTCCAGTTCACACCTGGAAGACATCAGGCTGGAGAAGGCCAATTCAACCACCACTGGGTCTCATTACCTTTTTGAACTATCACAGCTTCTTTGTCTCCAGGGGATTATTCATAAGACTTAAGTGGTTGCATCTGTTTAAATGCAAATTTAATTCTGACCTCTTTGATCTTTGCTTTCGTCTAAAATGTACAAAGGTACTCCGAATATATGTTGGAAATGTGAACAACACAAAGGGACTTTCTATCATCTTTGGTGGGCATGTAAAAAAGCTTTAAAAATTTGGAATCAAATTAATATACAATCAAAACCCGAGACTTTTCTTTTGGGATTGATGGATAAACAGTTGGAAAGATCTCGTGGAACTTTGTTTTTATGTATGAAAACAGCAGCAAGGCGTTTATATGCACAAAGGTGGAAAGATTCAACACTACCTACAATGGAAGAATGGATCGTTAAGTTGATGGAGCTGGCTGAGATGGCAAAACTGACAGCTTTGATCAGAGAAAAGGAGACTGAGCAATTTTAATGTTACCTGGAAACCCCTTTCGGACTTTTTGCATGAAACAGAAAAAAATGATATCATATTTCGATTTGATGATGAGAAATAATAATGGATAATAGAAATAATGAAAATTATGTTAAAACTTAGAGTAAGAGTTTAACATAAATGTATACTTGTAAGATGCTGGTGCTAGGGAAAGTGGAAGGCAAAGGGAAGAGGGGCCAACCAAGGGCAAGATGGATGGATGATATTCTGGAGGTGATGGACTCGACCATGGGGGAGCTGGGGGTGGCGACGGCCGACAGGAAGCTCTGGCCTGGGCTGGTCCATGAAGTCACGAAGAGTCGGAAGCGACTGAACGAATAGACAACAACAAATCTATTGCAAAGAAAGTCGGGAGTTGTTTTTTTCTGTATTTTCTTTTTTTCCTTTCTCTGCACTTTTGACTTTATTCTATTTCTTTCTATTCTGCTCTTCTACTTTACTTTTTATCTTAATTATTATTTTCTGTTAGTTTTTATCTTTTTATCTTGAAAATTTAATAAAGTTTGATTAAAAAAAGATCTTTGCTTTCAAACAGGCCCTCACTTTAGACTGTCATACCACACTGAGAGCTTATGCAGAGGTTGCCACAAGTTCCAGTTCACAAGTTAGTAAGCATTCTTATATCTAATTATGAAAGTAGTAATATTTGCACAGGTAGCTGAAGTGGGCTTAGCAGTAGAACAGGTTGACACTTTTAGGTCAAAGATAATTTTTCTTTAAAGAAGACATCTGATCCCCTATCTACAAGCCTGTCTCCTTTCTCATCCCACAGAAAACCTTGACTCATCTGACTATGATCATATACCTCAGGTGAACACAATGCAGATCAACCTGATTTTCAAAGATGACTTCTTTACTTCTTTAGTATCTCCTTCTCCTCATCACCTTGATATATAATAGGCTTTTCTTACCTTTTCTTCAAAAGAAAAGAAGTCTGAGACTGCACAAAGAAACACAGGAAGCATTTTGCAACTCATTCATTTGCTGTGTAGTCAGAATACACACACACACACACACACACACACACACACACGTCATTTTCTCTGCCACTGGAGAGTCACCACAATTCCAAAATTTATTACACTTGAGCCCAGCAGTCAGCTTTACATGAAAGCTGTACATCTGTACAATGAATGGGAAGAAGGCTCCCTGGCCTTCATAAAGCTGGCACCTTCCAGATATATTGACCCACAGCCCTCATTCAACTCTCAGCAGGAATTATGAGAACTGTACTCCCATACTATTAGAGAGCACCAGGTCAGAAAAGTCCGAACTAGAATACATGATTTTTTTAAAAAAACCATTTTGATCTACTATACCACCAAAACTTAGCCTTCTGGCTTGCCCAATTTTCTTTGATTTTCTACCAAGACCCAAGGTCCACTAGAATGCAACAACAGTGGCAAGCCCAGTTTACCACTAGGCCCCATGTGCTAGGATGACCTGCATAGACAAATACAAATCTACACCTCAATTTATGATTGTTAAGAGTCCACTGTTGAGCAAGTAGGAATGGACAACTTTTGCTGATATGTACCCCCCTGTATTAAACATGTCTCTTGATGAACTGGAAATAGTTTTACAACCCTGTTTTTTTAAATACAATTGCATATTTTAATATAAATCAGTGTATTTTAAGAGAAGCACTGGGCTGGATGAGTGCATCATCATCTTTATTTTCCTTCCATATAAAAGTGCATATGATTTCATCAGTTTAATTAACATTTAAAATTAATATTATAAGGTTTTCATTATATTGGGTGACAACCCTAGAAATTTCACACATAAGGAAAATGTGCATAAACATGATATTTGATATTTACTTTCTAGTTTGCTGTGAAGTAATAACCTGTAATCCAGCTAGATTTCCCCCCCCAGAAAATATTCCTGCTTTTCTGACCTTTTCCTAAAATGCCTTGCGGGGGAGGGAGGAGATAATTCTTTAAAGCAAATATAGGAAATTACAGGCAATTTTTAAAAACAAAATTCAAGCCACATTGTAATGTTTATTTGGGAAAACGGGCGGTGAGTTTTCAATAGATTTTCAGCTGGGGAGGAAAGAATCAATTCTTATCTCACTGTGCTTAAAAAAAACTATGCACACACACCCAAAAGTCCCTCCAATTCTCCACACAATCTATACTTACATTCATTTGTTTGTTTCAAAAGTTAATGCTCTTTCCAACACCAAAAATGCAGGTCCAAAGACAGTTAACATGAGGAAAATATCCTCCCTCCCAATCTAAATTGCCAGGCAGAGGCACTAATAGCAAAATTTATTTAAGTGGAAGATGGGGAATGAATGAAAACATCAAACATCAACTTCACTACATTTTCCATGCATCAGCAGCAAACTCAGCTTCTGAGCTTGTTCTGCTTAATGATGAGACATCATTAAGGCATCTCATACTGCGCAGAAGCAATACTGGTTCGACATTCCTCATAGTGGCCTGCTTCGAAAGACAGGCAGAGGGGTCGCTTCTTCCCAACAACATGGGCCTCTGTGTTGCCTCAGGTCACCCTTGGAACGGAATTTCCAAAATAGGAAAATCCTGTTCCTGAACTCCACATGTACCATTTTCTTGCCTGAGAGTGTTCTAAGGGGAAATCCCTAATCACTTTCTCTGGTGGATAAGAGAATATATGATTTATATATGATTTATCTCTGAAAGATGATAAAAAAAAAACACAAACAAGGAAAGCAGATGCATGAGGACTTGCAGCTACAGTGCTGAGCTCAACTTATAGATGAGTGTGCCTCTGCATTTGTAAGCCCTTCGAGGTAGGCCAGGTCATGGAACAGACAATGCAAGGATTACTGGAACTCTATTGTTCTAGGGAAGTGTTTTTCAAACTTGACAACTTTAAGATGTGTGGGCTTCAACTCCCAGAATCCCGGAATTCTAGGAGATGAAGTCCACACATCTTAAAGTTGCCAAGATTGAAAAACACTGTTCTAGGGTCTAGTAGAGTTTTCCGCAACCTTGGGATCTTTAAGATGTGTGGACTTCAACTCCCAGAATTCTCTAGCCAGCCATGCTGGCTGGAGAATTCTGGGAGTTGAAGTCCACACATCTTAAAGTTGCCAAGATTGAAAAACACTGTTCTAGGGTCTAGTACAGTTTTCCGCAACCTTGGGATCTTTAAGATGTGTGGACTTCAACTCCCAGAATTCTCTAGCCAGCCATGCTGGCTGGAGAATTCTGGGAGTTGAAGTCCACACATCTTAAAGTTCCCAAGGTTGAGAAACACTGGTCTAGTAACAGAATCTTGAAAGTCTGCCAGTTTCCCTCTGCCCCACTTATACCAAACATAATTAAGGCAGAATTATTTTGAGTCTTTTTTTCACAGGACTGCTAACAGCCACCCAGTAAAAATCAGCTCATGAAGCCTTAAAATCGTAATGATCAGGGTTAGAAACTTAATTTGAAAACAGAAAAACTTTTAAAAAATTGATGGAACAAGTAAAATCTCCCTGTATCATCTAGGTTCTCCTACATGTCTCTAGATTTTACAGAGAGAGACAGAGAGAGATAGGAATTCATATACTGTAAAGGGATATATAGAGATACAAATGTCTCCTCTGTGTTATTCATGATATTGCCCCATATTTAACTTAACCTGACAAATTCCCATGAGATAATACCAGGCAATATGGGGTTGTCAAGGCAATATCCTACCACCTGCTGGGCTGCAGCAAAAACTGCAACAAGATGCAATGTGGGAAGGAGGAGGACGACGAATTGCAGTCCCGCAGCTTCTTTGTGACAACAGCAAACCCAAAAACAAAATAAGGCAATCAAAACACGTAGTGCTGCCCTTCCTCATATTGGTGCCCCCCAGAGCAGTGTTTCTCAACCTTGGCAACTTTAAGATGTGTGGACTTCAACTCCCCGAATTCCCAGCCAGCAATTCCCCTGCCAAGGTTGAGAAACACTGCTCCAGAGCTACGTATATGAGACACGAGTCCTACCAGGGATGGATAACCCGTCTCAGCCAGCGCAGGGAGGCTACGTCTTCCAACTGAGCTCTGCGATGAGCGGGCCACAACTTTATTTATGTATTATTTCATTTTATATGGCCACTCATCTCAAGTTCACAACTCTGGGCAACTAACACTAGTTTAAGAAACCAGAATAAAAACATGAAAAACAAGAAACGATGACACCGTTTGCAGCCAGAGCGAAAAAATACCAATATGCTGGCTCTTCGGCTAAGAAACGGAGATGAGCACCGGCCCCTAGAGTCGGACACGACTGCACAAATGTGCGGGGGGGGGGAACCTTTACCTTTACTATGAGGCTGATATAATGTGGGAGACACGGCAAAGAGACGCAACCAAAGGAACGGTCAGATAAAAGGCAGCTGAGCCCGCAACAGGAATGCGGACAGGGCAAGAGGGTCGGAAGAGACCCTCCTTAGTTTCTCGGGCTATAAATGAGACGGGGGGGGGAGAATTGTACTTTCAGACTTGCAAGATTCTGTTAATGTAGCTTTACAATAAAGTAGAATGAGCTCAACTGGTCGTGTTTCCTGTCTGGTCTACCCCATAAGGCTGACAGCTGAACACCCCTTGCTGCATGACAGTCCCGAAATAAAAGAAAAGGGAAAGTCCATGCCTAAACAGCAGCTCTGTCCTAAACACAGAGATTTCAGTGAATCCACTTCCAAATAACTCTGCGTTGATCCTTCATTTCTTTAGGGGAGGGAGGGATATTCCAAGAACTGCCAACCCATCGTAACGTTTCCCTCTTCTTTTTTCAGCCTGCTTTGGATGGGCAACCCAAGATAATCCACTGCCCAAGTTGGAGGATCATGCTTTGTCTATCACATCCTACCTGCACAGCTGCTGCAACGCCGCCACGCCCATCATCCCTCACCCAAAGCTGAATATCACCGCCCAGGGTCCCCGCTGGGGGAGATGGGCAGTAATATAAATTTAAATAAATAAATAAATAAATAAATAAATAAATAAATAAATATATATATATCTGGGTATCAGACACAAGCAGGAAGAGGACAATGGGACGATGATGGCAATGTCCATTTGGTTCCAATTTGCCATCCTTTTTAACTTGCTCCCTATGGTGGCCATATCCCCTTACCTAGTGTCAGCTCAGTTCTGCTGCTTTGGGCTCATGACCTCAAAAAGGCTTACCTCCATTTGCACTTTTCTATGTGATGGATTGCTGTAGGTGCAGAAAACTGTAAGTTTAAAGAGATGCTTCTATATCACACTGTTGAGCCTGACTGCTACCCCCTTCCTTTCCTTTCCTTTTTACTCATTACTAACTTCAAGAATCCTGTTCTTTCTGCTCACTTGGACTCCTTGCTTGCACCTCTATGGCTCCAGCTATACCGTACCCTTCACCCCACCAGCCAGTAGAATTTAAGGTGGGTGGACAGGAACATCACATTGTCCCACAACTGGGAATGACAAACCCTTCCTGATCTACCATCAGTCACCCAAAGATCTCCCAGTAGATCCCAATCTATTCCCCTGTTTTAATTAATTTGTCTCTAATTCCTGCTGGTAAAAAAAAATTGGGAAGGGAATAAACAGAATATAAGAAAGATAAGAAAAAGTGTACAGCTTTCAATTCTGTTTGCTGATTGGCATCAACAAAGGATTTAATGACTCTGCTATAATTATCTACAAGTCAGATATGTGGAGAAGGAAGAATAATGCTCCTTGGGATGAAACTGTAGCCATGGATGTGCTGATATGTACCTTCCCAGCTCCTTTAAATTAGCACCAGGTAGCAGCTTCCGGTGGGAATGGCGTTCTGAGCAGCTGTGCCCACTGTTTCGGCGGGTGGAATGGGCAGCGTGGTGGCTTTCTTTCGGGCTCAGGCAGACTTTCCTGAAGCCCAGAACCGTTCTCCGGATCAGGGAGAACTTACAGAATCATCCCATTTGTCCTCCGGTACGGTGTCTTGCAGCCAGGAGATCGCAAACAGCTTTTGCGATCGAGGGTAAGAGCTCCCGGGAGGCGGGGACGTCACCATTTCCAAGCCACGCTGTAGCCTTAAAGGGACACTAAGACCGGCCACCCCATTTCTAAATCACCAATTTGCATTTTTTAAAGTATATGTACCCCAAGAGAGGCTTTTTACAGTGAGGAGAAGCCAGCCCTCTTGAAGCTTAACGCTATTTTTGGAATTTTTTTTAAGTTTTGGATTTTCGTTTTCCTTCCAAAGGAATTTTAAAGACTGAGAGTAAGCAATTATCTTCCTGATATTATTTTTGTGTTAAATTTGAAGATATTAGTATTTTCCTACACAATGAATTGGCCGATTTGAACCTTCAGCTTTCTGTTCACTTTCCCTTGAGCATTCACTCTCACTTCAAGTAAACAACTTTCAAATATCTTTGACTTTTGCTAATTAAGCTCTTAGGGGGCGCCATAATCTACTGTGTGAGACATGGAAGTATTCCAACAGTAAGTGATGCAGTGGCCGCCCTTTCTCAGTGCCTGGAGGCTGTGGGGGTCTGGATGGGGAACAACAGGCTTCAGCTGAACCCTGGTAAGACAGAGTGGCTGTGGATTGATGGTTCTTCTGGATATAGGAAATTATCATCTTTGGTTCTGAATGGGGTTGCACTTCCCCATTCAGAACCGGTGTGGAACCTGGGGGTCCTTCTGGACTCACGACTCCTGCTCGAGGAGCAGGTGGCAGTCGTGGCCAGAAGGGGCTTTGCACAACTTTGTGTTGTGCGCCAGTTACGCCCTTTCCTGGATCAGGAGTCCCTCCGTACAGTCACTCATGCCCTGGTCATCTCCCATATAGACTACTTAAATGCGCTTTACATGGGGCTACCCTTGAAGAGTATCCGGAAGCTCCAACTGGTCCAGAATGCGGCTGTGCGCGCAGTTATTGGTGCCCCTAGATCGGCCCATGTGACACCTCTGCTGCGCCAGCTGCACTGGGTGCCGGTATGCTTCCGGGTGCAATTCAAGGTGTTGGTTATGACCTTTAAAGCCCTACATGGCATGGGACCAGGTTACCTAAGGGACCGCCTCATCCCCATAACTTCAAACCGTCCCACTCGATTATGTAGAGAGGGCATGCTTCGGACCCCGTCGGTAAGGGAGTTTCGTTTGACGGGGTCCAGAAGGCGGGTCTTCTCGGCAGTGGCACCTGCCCTTTGGAACATTTTGCCCCCGGAGGTGAGGCAGGCCCCATCACTCCTGTCCTTCCAGAAGAACTTAAAGACCTGGTTTTGCCACCTCGTTTGGGATGGGAACAGGAATAGTTCCTCATGGGGATGGCTGGTGCCATAGAGCCCTTTTAGAAGATCATTGTATTGCCTCTTGGATTTTTTATATTTAACTTATTAACAATAATGATTACACATTGTATTTTATATCTATTTTATAGTATAATTTTAATTTTTGTGTTTGTAAACCGCCCAGAGTCCCCTTTGGGGGAGATGGTGCAGTGATAGAAGTTGAAATATAAATAAATAAATAAATAAAAATACTTTCTGACCTTCACCAGGATCTTAAACAGATTTCTTCTGACTTCTATCAAACTTTTATGCAAATCATCCAGGACATTGTGGAAAACATGAGATCTAAAATGTGCCATCAGGTTGAGGATGTGGAGGATGAAATTGAGGAATTTAAGAGTGATAGAAAGTTTTTTTTTAAGACTGAGATTGGGATCTCTATCGAGATGCTGGGTGAAGATTGGATAATGGAGTTGGAGAAATCTAGGGGAGAGAGTGATCTGCAAGTTATAAATAGGGTCAATCTCCTGGTGGAATGCCATGAAAAGAACCTGGAATCTTTGAGGGGGGCAGCTGGGCTGTCTGATTCTCTGAAGAAGAAAGCTCTGTGCATATCTTGGGAACATGTAACTGCTCTGGTTTATTTTGAAGTGGGATAAAGGTTGAAGAATGTTCATTTGGTTTGCTTTAAGGATTTGACTGATGCTATTTGCCTTTAAAGATTTGGATTCACTGTTTTGAATATTGAGATGATTATAATTGTTGTATTATTAAGTATAATAGCAGACGACTTATGTGCTTTTTAATTTGGTTTGTATTATAGTAGACAGAAATGTATAGAATAGTGGTAGGAGGGAATAATTGTCTTATGTTTTGGAGGGGAGAAAGATGTTTAAGAGGTTTATATGAATTTTCTTTTTTCTTCATTTTAATATAAGGGGGAGGAGCCTAGTGATTTTTATTATTTGTTAAAGTGGAATGACCTATAGAAATAATGTGGTATTTTGGTTTAATATAGAGTAAGAGATTGATTATGAAAATTTTCTATATCCTTGCTGTTAAAAATCAAAAGCCACACCTCTCTGTAAAAAAAATTTTTATCTTGTGTTTCTGCACTTTTTTAGTTTTCTTTCTCTTTCTTTGTAGTTTTTTGTTTTTTGTAGTTTTTATTCTTTTCTTGAAATTTAATTATATATATATATATATATATATATATATATATATATATAAATATAAATAAAAGAATTAGCACCAGGTAGCCAGGAGCTAACGGCCTTTTCAAATGCAAGTATTATTACTCAATTATTGTAGATAGCCCTCCCCAAAATCCCATATATAAAATTAAATTAAATGACTGAAATTCAAGATTTCCATATTTTCACCCCAGAGATTCCATGAGATTTTGACATTCTCATCTTCAAGATTCTCATCCAAACCCTGAAGGAAGATGTTCAAACAAGACAAACTTCAAGATTAAAAAAGCCAGAACTAATTAGAGATGTAGCTTCTTGCCAAAAGGCGAAATATATATCCTAGTCTGGGAACGCAGACATTTACATACAGTATACTATGATGATTTAAGACTGGCGATCTGAAGCTCCAAACTTTGGTGAGCTCCCACAACCTTTTCCAACTTTAAAAAAAAAAAAGAAAATGAAGGGGGGGAAATGAAATTCCACCCTAAGGAAAATCTAAACGTTCTGACCCCATCTATACGCATGACAAGATTCTGGTCAATTTGCACTGTGGTTCTCCATAAAGCCTTCAGCCCACAACCAGGAAAGGTAGTAGCTCCACATTATAAAAGCCCCATATTATTGTATATAATTTCTCCTCTCCTCTCCTCTCCTCTCCTCTCCTTTCCTCTCCTCCTTTTCCTTCCTTCCTTCCTTCCTTCCTTCCTTCCTTCCTTCCTTCCTTCCTTCCTTCCTTCCTTCCTTCCTCTTTCTCTTTCTCTTTCCCTCTTTCTTTCTTTCTTTCATGTGTATCTGCTTTTTCTTACATTTTTGCATTAAAAATGACATGAATAGCATCAGTCTGTAAATGTATTCCATTTGCCTTCTTCTGTACTGAAGTATAAAATATTTCAAATGGAGGAGGAGGAGGAGAAAAAAAAAATAAATTAAAAAGTGCCAGCTGGAGTAATGAGAAGATTGCCCATCCTTATTTTAGGAGCTCCAGGACCTTGTAGCCTTCCTCAAAATGCCAAAAGGCTATAGACCGCAGTGGAGAGTTATTGGCTTAAGTGGTTTAAAGTGATTAAGCCAAGTACTAGAGAAAAGAGACAGAGATTTTGCTTCTATCTGTGCTCCTGCCCTCTGAAGATGCTGGCCACAGATGCTGGCGAAACGTTAGGAACCACAACTTCCAGAACACGGCCACACAGCCCGGAAGACCCACAACAGCCACTAGAGAAAAGGTTTCTCAAAAGTACCTAGACACCCTAACAACATGCACTTCCTACTCTGAGAGGCAGAAAAATATCCTAGAGACCTGCAATTCTCCACTGACACAGTGAACTCACAGGGGCACCGGGGGGGGGGGGCATAATAAATTTGGACCTAACCATTTAATAAATGGAACTGTTAGGCATTGGCCTAGGGGCACAGTGAAAAAATTACTGAGACACTAAGGGTGCTGTGAATCAAGAAAGTTTGGGAATCTCTGCTATAGACTGTAGCTGCCTTTTTGCTCTATTTGCACACTTCCTAGAAGCATCTGGTTCCCAGATGCATCCAAGAAGCACCCAGGAAACAGGATGCTGAGCTAAAATAATGAATTTGGTCTTTGGCTTGACGCACTAATACTCTCTTCATATCTATTCCCTTACAGTTCATTGCAATCCGCTACCTCTTTCTTTGAGGTCAAGGTGTACTTACATTCCAATACACAATATCACACATTATTTTAGTTGTTTGCGTTCAATCAATACAAAAATGCATACACATTTTAAGAAGCCACAATCACTCACACACACACACACACACACACACACACAAACACACATATCTGGGAGGCCCCAAATCAAATAGTTGTCAAGATTCCAACAGAAGAGAATCTCTGTAGCTCAGGGTTGAACTGTGGGGTCCTTGGTGCTCTCTGAGCTTGTTTGCTTGCTTGCTTGCAGATGTTTCATTCCCTGACTAGGTAACATCATCAGTGCCAGTCCTGGCACTGATCTGGCAACAAGGTAACATCATCTGGCACTGATGATGTTACCTAGTTGGGTCATGAAACATCTGCAAGAAACAACCAAGCTCAGAGGGCACCAAGGACTCCTCAGTTGCCAGGATTGCTCACTCTTCTTTTCTGCATTCTGCTATGCTGAGCCAGTGTCACTTTCTCTCTCCAACCTTCCCTTCCCTTTCCTTTCTTTTTTTTTTTTGGTCAATTGCTTCAGTATTCATCCTCTTAACCATCCTTTTCTCCAAAAAATATCTTCTCCATATAATCTCTGCTACACTTTGAGCAATGAATTCTTGCAAAACATATGCAAGTTGAGATACCGGTGCGTAATCTGGGGGTCCTTCTAGACTCACGACTCCTGCTCGAAGAGCAGGTGGCAGTCGTGGCTAGGAGGGCTTTCGCACAACTTCGGTTAGTGCGCCAGTTACGCCCATTCCTGGATCGCGACGCCCTCCGTACAGTCACTCATGCTCTCATCTCAATAATAATAATAATAATAATAATAATAATAATAATAATAAATCTACCATGTAGATTATTGCAATGCGCTCTACATGGGGCTACCCTTGAAGACTATCCGGAAGCTACAGCTGGTGCAGAATGCGGCTGCGCGGGCAGTTTTGGGTGCGTCAAGATCCGCACATGTAACACCGCTGCTCCGCGAGCTGCATTGGGTGCCGGTTTGCTTCCGGGTACAATTGAAGGTGTTGGTTATCACCTTTAAAGCCCTACATGGCATGGGGCCAGAATACCCGAGGGACCGTCTTATCCCCATATTATCGACCCGCCCCACCCGGTCATTCAGAGAGGGCCTGTTACGACCCCCATCAATTAAAGAGTGTCATCTGATGGGGTCTAGGAGGCGGGCCTTCTCTGTGACAGCGCCCACTCTATGGAACATCTTGCCCCCAGAGTTGAGACAGATCTCCTCCCTCCCGACCTTTAGGAAAGAGCTGAAGACCTGGTTCTGCCACCTGGCATGGGAAGGAGGAAGGGATACTTCCTCATGGGGGTGGCTAATCCCCTAATTTTATAACTGTCCTTCTTTTAACTATTCTATTACCATCTGGATTTTCAATTCCATTTATATATATTGTATAATTGAGATTTTAAACCTTATTTTAACTATTTATTGTGAACCGCCCAGAGTTCCCCATGGGGGGAGATGGGCGGTTATAGAAAATAAAATAATAAAATAAAATAAAATAAAATAAAATAAAATAAAATAAAATAAAATAAAATAATAAAATAAAATAAAATAAAATAAAATAAAATAAAATAAAAAAAATAATAAAATAAAATAAAATAAAATAAAATAAAATAAAATAAAATAAAATAAAATAATAAAATAAAATAAAATAAAATAAAATAAAATAAAATAAAATAAAATAAAATAATAAAATAAAATAAAATAATAAAATAAAAAAAATAAAATAAAATAAAAATAAAATACATATGGCTTCAGATAGCATCACATCAGCCTTTCCTGAATTTCTCCATAAATGTGGAAAGCTCAGCATTGGGGAAATTTGGATTAAAAGTATTATTCCCAGGGAATAAGGGAAAAGAAAGGAAAGTGAACTAAAGACAAACATTGGCCCCAGAATATCCATTGCAGAGAGCATCCTCCGCTTCTTCGGTGTTGCCTATTACTTCCTATAGATTTGGATGTGCAATATCAGAGTACATACTGTAGATGTGGGATAGGACTACATGTGCCCACCTCCAAATCCTGGATGTGATGCCAAGAACTCCTCCAAAGATTTCCACCAAATTGTAGTTCTTAGGATAGCATAAAGAGAAGATCATTAAATCCACAGAGAATAATTGTGTGCTTAATCATACTTAATCGATTTAATTTTAAATTCCATTTAAAATTAAAATGCAATACAATTACCTGAGCACTCTTTGCAGAGGGCTCTTGTTATACTACTCAAAGTCCCCTGTGCTTCAGGGCCTCCAAAACACTTTATGCAAACATGGTATTTGGTTCCTAGTTATACAAAAATAGTCTGAGTTTAGATGGAATAGCATTGAATTTCATGCAACAGCCCATGTGGTGTAATGGCTAAGATGCAGGACTAGGAACTAGAACGCATATCCTAGTTCTCCCATAGACATGGAAGCCAGCTGGATGACCTTGGGCCAGTCACTATCCTTAGCCCTAATCAGTGTCAGGCTCTGCAACAAGTCAGCTGTCACGTTGTGCATTGATAGCTTTACAGTAAGAGCTATGTGAGTGCAGCACAAAGGTAAGCCAACCCTGAACCATTCAGGACAAACACTAAGAAAAAAGTACAAGGTGAAATATCATGCCCAAGATTATTTCTTTTAATGGTGTTTATAGGTTTGGAAAACTGTTCATGTATTGTACCAAGACACTGGGAAAAATAACATGGGAATGTCTTTAACCAGTATAATACAAGCTGGCATCTGTTACTAGCCATAATGACAACAAAATGATAAAATGTGCACTGCAACGTCATGATGCAAGCTCTGCCATTTTGTACTTGGACCACGATGTTTACATGCAAATGCATAAAGGTCGAATTTTGCATTGCGGTGTCCATCCCCCGACCTTGCCTCATGGGTGCCTATGATATACTGTAAAGAATAAGGCTGAACTTGGTCTAGATTGGAATATGGGGACTTATCATAAAGTTCAACGGATAAGTAATAATTACTTAGTTGACCTGTGTGTGTGTGTGTGTGTACGCACGCCTTTGAGTCAATTTTGACCCCTGGTGACTGCCTGGATTAGTCCCTGCAGTTTTCTTGGCAAGATTTCAGAAGTGGTTTGCCATTGCCTCCTTCCTAGGGATGTGTGTGTGTGGCTGGCCCAAGGTCACCCATCTGGCTTCATACCTAAGGCAGGACTAGAACTCACGGTCTCCTGGTTTCTAGCCTGGTGCCTTCACCACTACGCCAAACTGGCTCTCTAGCTGGCCCTACATCACGACCAACTAGGTGTTAGCGCCTAACCAACCCTGTCTGATCAAAAAAGGTAAGCATGCTCAGATCTGGTTAATTTTTGGATGGAAGACCATCAGAAAATTTCAGAGAACGCCACTTCTCCGCCATTGCCAACAAAGCTACAAGGATGGGACTATGAAGTTTAGCTGAAACAATACTTTTAACCCATAGCTTTCCAAAGTGTGTGTCGTGACACACTACTGTGTCGCCTGCGGTGTCTTGGTGTGTCGTGCACAAACCCGGAAGTGCTGATGGGGGGTAACCGGAAGAAGAGGCACCTCTGCCAATCAGCGCCGCCAGTGGCGGCGCTGATTGGCAGGGGTGCCGCTTCTTCCGGTTCCCCCCATCAGTGCTTCCAGGTTTGTGCGCAACACACCAGGACACTGCAGGCCGCCACCGCCGCACCGCCGCCGTTGGTGTGTGTCGCCAACATGAAAAGTTTGGAAAGCCCTGTTTTAACCTATCTCACAAGTGGTGACATAATAGCATAATTCCAACAGACAACACTTATGAAAAAGAACTGAATTAACTAATATTTAACTAGGTTAAAAAAAATTAAGAATTATAAAGACTCGCCCCATTCCTCATTATTGCTGTGAATTAATCAATATCTCTCAATGGAGGATTGCTTTTTATCATGAAATTTGATCCGAATTATGTCCTGGATAGAAACCTTTGTTTTAATGGAACCCAAGGACTTGCTTGCTATGTTTTTAAAGACTTTTAACAGTATTTTTAAGAGGCTGCTTTCACAACGTAGCTGGAGAAAAGCAGACCACCTGTAGACTGAGAAAAGTTAAGGCTTCCTAAGGTCCAAAGTCAATTTTTAGGCATGCTATGAGCTACATGTTTTCTGGATCCTGGCCTGAAACTAAATTATCAGAAATAGGCTGTATTCCAGGGCTAGTGCTAATGTAAAAACAAATATGTCTTCCACGATGGATACTCCATATGGTTTGGCTCATCTTTTACTCTTTAATAGAAAAAGTGCCTATTATAAAAATGCCCCATTTTTTTTCCACCAGCCAAAATGTTTGTCCCACAACAGAAGCACTGTTGACACAGAACCACTATGTCAAAATACATCCCTGGAACAAAAGGTTAAAGTCCTCTACAATATTTCATTTCCATAGGGATTTCAGTCACAATAAAACAAAGTGGTGACTCAGAATTGAACACAAATCTGCTAATACACATTAGTCATTCAACCAAACAGTGTGCTGAGGGTTTACAGAAAAATAGGCTCGAAGAGGAAAAGGAAAATAAAAGAGAGAAGCCAA
Organism: Charina bottae; assembly: GCA_023362775.1. Lineage (NCBI taxonomy): Eukaryota > Metazoa > Chordata > Lepidosauria > Squamata > Charinaidae > Charina > Charina bottae. The sequence continues at coordinate 134,849,657 of JALMGJ010000003.1, forward strand.
TGAGCTGTGGAAAAGTCAATGGGAGATTCTATTCTTCCAAGTTATCAATGCTGTCCCCTTTTTACCAAACTTTTAAAAATATATGGTAAAATCACCCCTAGACCGATACTTCATACGCTGATGAGAAGCTCTCCAAGTGAAGTCAGTTGTGGCAACCATACTTTCCTGAAAGAAAGCTTGCCCAACTCATCAAATATACTACATAAGTTGGCAACTTGGTGCCCCTGATTCCTTCCTCCCTTGGCAGCTGCCAGGCTCCATAACTCACTTGACTAATTATATGCATGTGTGTGTGTGTGTGTGTGTGTAGAATATATATATATACACACACATACACATACACTGATATGCTACAACACAAAGCCCAGCCTCTAGTACTATCCTCATTTACACAAATGCCTCTAATTTTCCCAGGCCTCACATCGGCACCATAAACATGGTTAGAAAATAAAAATAGCAGATGGTTGTATCCGGTTCTTTCTCTAGCAGGATGCTTGTCTGGCCAACAACAACAAATAATAAAGAAGGCAAATTGGGATGGTAAGGAGCATCTGGAAGGGGTTAGGTGTTCTGGTGGGGGCACCAGTGCCATTGAATAAATGGGTGTTTTGGGATTGGCCACCACTATGATACCAGTGACTGTGTGAACATGCAGCAGCCATTTTATGTCTACATCTCGCTCCCAACATCCCAATGGTACCACTGGAAGAAAGATTGTCTTTTATGGATGAATAGCAGATCTGGTGCCCCAGCAAAGCTTATTGCTCTGAACGCCCAGCACTAGCAATCTGTAGCCTTTTAGCTACATGTAGTTTACACCATAGCTTTCCTCAATTAGGACTACAACTCCCAGCATTCCTCATCCAGGAATTAAAATTACTGTATATCAGCCTTTCCTGAATCAATCCCCTCCACATGTGCTGGGATTACAGTGACCATGCTGGGGATTGAGAGAACTGTAGTCCTAATACATAGGAAGGCTCTAGGTTGGGGAAGATGAATTAGACCAGAGCTTTCCAAACTGTATGTCGAGACACAAAAGTGTGTCGCCACACACAGTCTGGTGTGTCGCCACACAACCCGGAAGCGCTGATCATCATCAGCGCTTCCGGGTTTTCCCGCGGTGACACACCAACAGCGGTGCGCAAAAACCGGCAGCAGCGCTTCCGGGTTTTTGCGCGCTGCTGCAACGGTGGCACTTCCGGGTTTTCCCGCAGCGACACACCAACGGCGGTTGGTGTGCCGCCGCGGGAAAACTTTGGAAAGCCCTGAATTAGACAATAAGAATTCCTGACCAGTAACTATTCATCTATAAGAGGTACTTGTTAATGCATGACTTATTAAAGGCAAAACTGAAGTACTTTGGCCACAGAATGAGAAGACAGGATACCCTGGAGAAGAAGCTGATGCTAGGGAAAGTGGAAGGCAAAAGGAAGAGGGGCCGACCAAGGGCAAGATGGATGGATGATATTCTGGAGGTGATGGACTCAATCATGGAGGAGCTGGGGATGGCGACGGCTGACAGGAAGCTCTGGCGTGGGCTGGTCCATGAAGTCACAAAGAGTCGGAAGCGACTGAACGAATAAACAACAAAAATGCATGACTTATAGAGAACAGCAGATAATGGACTATACTCTGCAGACACGCATGTGCCCAGGACAATTTCTCAACCAGACCATCCCATGTTACCATTTTATCCTGCGATCAGATTAGTGGCCTTTGGACACCCAATCATTTAAACAAACAGAGCCCACTGACTTGACGTCTCCTTATAATTTGCACATATCAAGTCAATCTTTCCCAACCTGGTGTTCCCCAGAAGTGCTGAACTCTAGCTTTCTTCATGCCCAGCCAGCATGGCCAATGGGTAGGGCACTACATGTGGATCAGGCTACCTTAAGCAAGCAGGGTAAAATATCATTAAATATCACGTTGCATAATTTATTGTGACATTCTTGTTGCTTTCTTAATCATTACTCTTTTGCTGATGAGGGGGTTAGGATTTGGGGCAGAAGATAAGGGGCTTTGGAGGGTGCTCAGTTCCCACCCCCAACCGTGGAAATGTGCTTTTCTGAATTCTCTGGCTCCAATAGCATCATCTATGCATTTTCAAAGAATATTTGTGCAGTTATATGGGCTAGCCCAGGGTTTCTCAACCTCAGCAACTTTAAGAAGTGTGGACTTTAACTCCCAGAATTCCTCAGCCAGCATGCTGGCTGGGGAATTCTGGGGGTTGAAGTCCACACTTCTTAAAGTTGCTGAGGTTGAGAAACCCTGGGCTAGGTTATTCAGTTGTCATCTCTCCTTTAATATCAGCTGGATTCTCAGGGGAGCTTCTCCAGCACTTAAGCCACTTCTAGTTCCATTTTCAAAATGAACATAGCAAACGCTGAACATTCAGAATGCAAGTCTCAGTTTGCATAACTTCCTCATCAACATCCACCGTAAAATAAATTAATAAACAAGATAAGCTATTAATAGACTGCCTAAGTACAGGAAGGGATTTTACCTCTTTCAGAGTTTTAGGAATTCAGAAATGCAGGCAAACTGGATTCGGAAAATGAAACTTGCAGGGCTTTAAGTTTACAAAAGGGTTCAAGTTTTTGTGAAAGCAGCTTTAGTGCCTCAAAGCTGGAAGGATTTCCAGTATGGCACAATTACTATAACTGGAGGATTCAAAAAAAAAAAAAGCAGTAATGCTCCCTGGGCATAAAAAGGAAAACAGTAAAAGAAAGTTCAATAAAATATGAGAGTAAGGATGCACAGCAAAATTGCTACTAAATGTTAAACCAGGAAATAAACCCTCAAAAAAATTAATCCCTAAGTCTTCACAACACTATTTGGGGTTGGGACAGCTGGGGTACACATGGGCTATCACAACACATTAAGCCAACTCTGAAAGCACCAAAGCAGAATTTGAGATAGATACAACTCCATTAGAGAAGTCTTACAAAATGAGAAGATTGACGAAAAACTGCGTGCTAATCTTCTTAACTTGACTGTCCTACCAGTGGTGCTATATGGAAGTGAAACATGATCGCTAATCAAGGCAGAAGAGGAAGAACTTTCAAGAGCAGTAAGGGCTATGGAAAGATCCATGCTGAAAGTTTATCTCCAAGACCACATCCCAAGCAACCAGATTAGAGCACGAAGTGGAATAAATGATGTTGTTGTCGAATATCGCAAACGGAAGCTACGTTGGGCAGGACACGTTGCGCGCATGTTGGATGGCCGATGGACAACAACAGTTACCGAATGGTATCCAAGAGAAGTAAAAAGGCCCATTGGCCGACCTCCAAGGAGATGGGAAGATCCAATAGTTAAACACTTTGGCCGAACCTGGAGGAGAAAAGCCAGGAATCGAGATGAATGGAAAGCGAGTCGCAACCAGCAGGACTCTGTCCGGCGACAGTCTGGTCAATTGAGGTGAGGTGACATCTCAAAAGAGTATTCAATGTTTTTTGCATAATCTTTCCACTCACTGCAAGTGTTTAACTTAGTAGTCAATCTGAGATCTCCAACACGGCATCAATGGGTACCCCTGTGCTTATAGAAACCTCTCTTTATGTCTTGTCCACCCCTCCCTATTCTTTTTTAAGCTTTCTTAATTTTAAATTAATTTAAAAAACCAGGCACGCTGTAAAGCAAAACAATAGCCTCCGATATCATCTTTCTTTCAAATATTGCTTCTGGATTCTCATTGGATTCCAAAGAAACAACAAAACTCCTATTGATGGTTGCCTTCTGGTAAACCAGTGTTTTTCAAACTTGGCAACTGGAAGATGGGTGGACTTCAACTCCCAGAATTCCCCAGCCACCCATCTTCAAGTTGCCAAATTTGAAAAACACTGTGATAAATCAATGTTTTGAGACAGAAGTAGCCATTTTTTAACGTGGAAGCCCACTGACCCAAAAGGGTTGCAATCATCAAACACATGTATAATGAGGCATTTAAATCAGGAGTGGGCAACCTGTGGTTTGGGGGAACCATTTGGGAAGGGGGGTTGTTCCTTGTGGGGCTTTTAAAAAAACCTGTGCTACGACTATTTCAGAGTTTGCATCTATTTCCTACCTCAAAATAGGAGTAAATTGTACTGTCAATTATCAGCAACCACAGTAAGGGGCACAGAAAATGCATATAGGGATCCTATGTGCCCTAGAGTGGATTTAAATTTAAATAGGGATTTAAATAGGGACCCAGCAATGTTAGAGAAAGAAAAAGCGATTCCAGATCAGCAGTTACTTGTTCAAATAAACACAGCCATTTTTCTACAATACATCCCTAGAGTCATTGTCTCTATTTTTCATGGCAAAACACAGTACATATTAAATTATTTTTGCATGCAAACCTCCCAACATCTATGAAAACGAGAACAATTTGGTTTCAATATTCTTCCAGGGCAATCCAACCCATTCTCGTATCAGTTAAGATCAGTTCCTCCACATCACTCATGCACTTCCTTTTTTGTCTTCTCCCTCCTCATGCAACAATGATTCCTATCTGGATATGTTTTGCAAAACTTCCAGATTCCAAGTGTTATACAACAAAGACTGCTGAGGAAGTGTTAGCAAATTTCCCACCAGAAGTTGCATTTGCATGCAGAACCAGAGCACCGCCCAAGCTATTGCCCATTCAGCAGCCAACCAGCATCTTGCATCATACCACCACCCTATCATTTGATTGCTCATACTTTTACACATCCACACACACACACCACCCACAGGGTGGCAAATTGTGCAGCTGCCACCAAAAACGGATCAGCACTTCTTAACAGCGTGCTTTGCTTGTTCCTTCAGTGTACCAGATATGGAATATTGTTGGGAACTGTCTTCCCCAACCAGATGATAGAAAATGTATTCCAGTAAGACCGTCCATAACGGGGAAGAGGAGGTGAGCTAAAGGTAAAGGTAAAGGTTCCCCCGCACATTTGTGCAGTCGTGCCCGACTCTAGGGGCCGGTGCTCATCTCCGTTTGTTAGCCAAAGAGCCAGCGCTGTCCGAAGACACTTCCACGGTCATGTGGCCGCATGACGCACACGGAACGCTGTTACCTACCCACCGAAGTGGTGCCTATTAATCTACTTGCATTTGCATGCTTTCGAATTGCTAGGTTGGCAAGAGCTGGGGCTGGTGCGGGAGCTCACTCCGCACGCAGGGCTAGGGATTCGAACCTCCAAACTTGCGATCTTCCGATCGACAAGCCTGGCGTCTTACCCGCTGAGCCCCTTGGAGGTGAGCTGCTGCACCTTTTAACAAGCCATCTTCCAACTTCATAAGAACATCCAACATGTCCAATTTTAGACACTAACACTCTGGCATTGTTAGAGGTATTTGGACTGCAACTCCCAGTGTGCCAAAGGGGGAAAGCTGGTTTTAGATTACAGGTAGGTCTCGATTAGTGCGGTTAATGAATCCCACAAAATGGTCGCATTATTCAAACTCACTCTATTTGAAGCGATATTTCTATGGAAAATATGGTAATTGGTTCCAGCTTGACAGAAATAGGCAATGAAAAATTTTAAGTGGAAATTGTTATATGTATATTTATGAAATATTACAGTAAAGGATAAAAAGAATATGCTTATAATTTATATTTATGGTTAACAAAATCTCAGAGTAGTTATGGAAAGCAAAATAAAGACAAAAAAATTCTACCGTAGATTCAGGCATTCCAGCATCTTGTCCTGTTTTAGTGTTGCGATGACCACATTCATGTTGTCCAATTACATCAAATTTTTGCTCTAATGTAATAATCAGCCTCTTCTTTTTTAAACTTGAACTTGTTTTCCTCTGACAGAATCTTCCTTTTCTCCATTTTCCACACACGAAGATTAGCAGCATCTAAGACCCCAACTGCAACAGCACATGCACCAGCCTCGTATTAACTGAATTTTGGGTTGCATTAAACACGACCTGATATTCTCTGTAGCTTGAATCATGTCAACTGGATTTCTATTTTCTCTGTGGAAACGTTTCGCTCCTTATCCAAGGAGCTTCTTCAGTCTGAGCAAAGTTGGTAAGGGAATCCTAAATATGTTTCTAGGTAGCTGTGTGACCTTACACCTGGGGGCATGGTTATATTGAGATGTTATTTTAAGTCCTTTTATTATCTAAAGGAGGATCGTTAAGATCACCATGCTGCTGTTGAGCTTGTGAAATGGTCTTAATCTTCCTAGGCACAGAAGACAGAGCCGGGAGAAAGATTGTGCCTGAGGTGAATAGAGGTGGGGGCCTCAGGCACAATCTTTCTCCCATCTTTCTCCCCGCATTGTCTTCTGTGCCTAGGAAGATTAAGACCATTTCACAAGCTCAACATCAGCATGGTGATCTTAACGATCCTCCTTTAGATAATAAAAGGACTTAAAATAACATCTCAATATAACCATGACCCCAGGTGTAAGGTCACACAGCTACCTAGAAACATATTTAGGATTCCCTTACCAACTTTGCTCAGACTGAAGAAGCTCCTTGGATAAGGAGCGAAACGTTTCCACAGAGAAAATAGAAATCCAGTTGACATGATTCAAGCTACAGACAATTCCACCTGGATGACTGAGAACCTTCATAGACATACGACCTGATATTAATTTACAATTCGCACTAAGTCGAATATCGCATTATTTGAACCCGTACTAATTGCAACCTATCTGTATACAAATCCTGCTTTTCAGTCAAGCATTTGCTCTCGCCTATAGAGTAAGACATCCTAAATTCTCTTTGCACCCCATCTATTATATTACGAAAAGTATTTGACTCCTTTTATTTCGTTTAGAAACTTTACTGCAATTTTGGGATGTTTCACTACAAGTTGCTGTAAGGACAAACCATTTATTTCAAGGGTGGTAAAAAATAAATAATAAAAGCATGGAATTTAGTACTTATAGGAGAGGACAATACCACACAGAGTTATTCTTTAAAGATTAGGCAAAATCACTGTGTTATATCTACTGGTTAATAGCATGACAGGTTAAGGAAACTTCTGGGTATTATGGAAATAGACCTGCAAATACATTGTGTTGAGGGCAGTCAACAGTATAACCCATAGTACCCAACTGGTCATTGTCAGAGACAGAATATTTTCCTTAAAATCTGTTAGATTGAAAAGGTGCTATCACCAGATTCCTTCAAGTATATGATTTTTTAATGCAGTTCTCAGCCATCTATGATTAGCTAACCGCCACATAAAAACTCCGTATGTTCGAAGTATTCTATTCTCTGTCCATGGCTTAATCCTGCCCTTTATGCTGCCCCATGACCAAAGACAGAGAGAATCATGTTTGCTATTGGCTATTGGAATAGCAAGCGGTGTCTCTGCATGTCTGTGTATTTCCCACACTTGTTGCAGAAGTCTGGATTACAGTCCATTTGCAAAGCGATCTTGGCTTGTTTGAACTTTGTGTAATGTTTTAAATTTAAAAAGATCTAAACTTTTCCTCCTTTTTAAAAATTAAACTAAATAAAGATACCCTTACGTCCAATGACTTAAATTTGGTAATTTAATGTTGATCAATTTGAAGAAAGAAGGAAGGAGAAATGAAAATAATCTAAGCCCACTGAAAAAGGGAAGTAACCGAAGGTGGGTTACCTTCCAGGTAAACTAAAAGGAGCACCGAAGGGAGTTTCCACTTCTGCTCAAACAAAGGGTTTCCCAGAGCCAATTGTTGGACATATTACAGCAACTCAGTTCCTTGCTTCTTATTCAATGGGCTGCTGAGTCAATCAAAAGAGGATGCTGGTGTGGTTCATCTGCCCTTTGGCTCTAACAGCAGCTTAAGTCAACAAAAACTTGGCTTTCTCAGCTACGCACCTATACATTTTGCTAGCGATCTTTCGTTTTCAGCAGACCCTTTTATTGTTTTATAAGTAGCAAGGGTGAAAGATTATTTGAGGTAGAGGGAGGGGGAAAAAAAGAAAGAAAGACTCAGCTCTGGGAACTAGCAAGTGATCTCATGATTACTTACTCAACACCCACCAATCTGCCAAAAACAGCTACTGTGGCGGCTTATAATGAATGCCACTAAAAGTGATTCCTGTAAAGCAATCATGCTGACAGGGTCGTCAGAGGTCAGGTCTTCGTCAAAACAGCCTGGGTATCACCATCCATGTAAAATGCACCAACTTGCTCAATCTAAAGTGTTCTGCCTATGAGTTTTATTAATAACAAAGTAGAAAGGGCCCTTTCTGCCAACACCCTTGCTGAAAGCTATGAAAGAAAGAGCACGGGCCCTTGTCCTTTGTTTCCCCCTTAGGTTGAAGGGCAAAGGCCTTGCTTCTGAAATTGACAAGACAGCCAAGCTTTCTCAATCTGTGGAAACCATATCTATAACCAGAATTTCATCCTCCTTCCTCTCAGTCAACGCTTAAGTGATGGAACAGAGGCTAAGCAACTTATCCATCTCTTAGACTCCTTAAGACTCTGGAGGGATGTGGAATCTCTTGAAGAAAGGTCTAATCCAGTCTGCCAGTGTGGTACTGAAGAAGCATGTCTGCAGACACAGCTTTCATGCTACAGGCTCTTTTCACATGTCAAGCCCGCCTCCATGCCTCCCACCACTTTCAGATCTATCCAACCCATCTCTGGGTTCAACCAATCCTACAGTTTTTGCAACACCACCTGGTTGCTAACATCTCAGGTTACCCAATCATCTCGGCCAAACCCAGGTCCCTAAGAGATTTGGTGCTATAAATCATCAGAAAAGTCTTCATATTGCTAATACTTCCCCCCCCCCCAAACTCTGACCTTCATTTCTACATATTTAACTGCATCTCATTAAATAGATCAGACACCCCCAACCTGGTTTCCTGTAGGTGTTAGAGACTACAGCTCCCAGAATTCTTTTGGTTACTAGCTGATGAATTCTGGGAGTTGTAGTCCCTGCACAGCAGCATGGTCCTAGGTTGGGAATGGATGGAGTAGATATTAATGACATGGCGGTTTTTGTGTCTCAAAGTTTCTTAGCGTGGTCACTGTCCTTCCCCTCTATTCTACCACAGAAGTTTTTTTTTCCTTCTCTTTAAATTCTCATCTTCCATATAAAGCTATATAGCTCCTCTAACCTCTCCTTTCCCCCACCCCCAGGGATTTTATTTTGCACAATTTAGAGTACTTCATAATTCCACTGAAATATTTCAGACAGTTCCCTCCCAGAATTTTGTACAAGCTTGCAAAAGTTTATCACTTGTTAGAATCCACAGAGGTTGGCACAGAAGAAATGCTGGGCTTATATAACATTTCTGATAATTTAAAGCACGTATTTCAAATTGTATTCCATGGAACTCTACGATTAAGGTTAAGGTTAGAGAACATGATGGGGTTCTGTGAGAGACCAGGGGCAAAAACAACCACCACCACCACCACCTTCATTCAAAGGCAGCCAATTTTCTATCACTACAGCTTTAGCTCTTGATCCAGAGTTCAAGGGTTTTTTTTAAAAAAAAATTGATGGGTTCTGTGACTTGAACAATTTTGAAAACTCCTGACTTGAAGTGCTTCAGATATACTTCCAAGGGAGACCACTAATTTTATTCCAAGTTACGGAGAAGGAAAAAGAAGAGAGTTCCCACATCTTCCTTAGCCACTACAGATACCAGCTTTAAAATTAAACAGTACACAACAAAGCTCCCAAAGGGCCATTAGGAAAACAAATGATTCTCACATGAGCAGGACAGACACTGGCCACTGTTCTAAGCCAGAAAAGGTACATATGAATACAGTACTTGTGTCTGTAACTCAGTTCCTTATTCACCATCTGTCACATGTTGAGAGAAGAGAAGTGATCTCATTTTATTAGTTAATCATTAGAGTGTTTCAAACTCTGGTTTGCTTTCATGACATGGGGAAACTATAGACTAAAGATCAGCCACATTTACCTGCTTTACTGTATCTTCAACAGCTTGCACATAGTGACTCAGTTCTCTACTCATTGCAGCATATTCCAACATCACTTTTTCCATTGTGTTAATTTCTTCCAGGTCATCTGCAAAATAAAAGTTTACTTAATTTTAAAAAAATGTACTCGCTCTTTCAGACAACTAGGGTCTAAAGAAGTTAGAGAGAACCAAAGAGACGAAGAGTGAGTGTATGCAAGAAAAAGGCAGGGGCAATATATTAATTTAAACATATAAAAGCTACTTCCCTAAATGCTGCATTGGTAGAAAACAGGGGATTGAGCAGCTTCTTTTAGAGGCCAGATCTAACCATCATTGATGGGGATCACAAACAGGGCTCTTTCAGTGATAGTTTGAGGGAAATTATCAAGTCCTCTCCCTCATGACTTTCAAACATGCTTTGACAGATTCTCTGTTTCAAAAGCCATTTGCCTATCTCACTCTACCAAATTCTTATATTAAATGGCTGTTTGCAATTTTAAAAATGTATACATGTTTTAAATTGTATTTATAGTCATTTAATATTTCAAGACATATGAAGGCTTGCTGCATCAAAAATAAAATAAGTAGCCCTAAATAAATATAATTAAATCAATATACCTTTTCTATGGTTCCAGTCAATCCTAAAGGAACCAGTCAATCCTAAAGGAAATCAACCCTGACTGCTCATTGGAAGGACAGATGCTGAAGCTGAAGCTCAAATACTTTGGCCACCTAATGCGAAGAGAGGACTCACTGGAAAAGACCCTGATGCTGGGAAAGACTGAAGGCAAAAGGAGAAGGGGACGGCAGAGGATGAGATGGTTAGATAGCATCACCGATGTAACGAACATGAATTTGAGTAAACTCCGGGAGACAGTGGAGGACAGGAAGGCCTGGCGTGCTATGGTCCATGAGGTCACCAAGAGTCGGACACGACTGAACAACTGAACAACAACAACCACCTTTTCTATATCAAAGTATTGCTGTGCCAGGATCACAAATGCAATTCATGGTCTACTATGGGGCTAAACATTTCATGGAAATCTTTTTCTAGGTAAGTGTAAATACAGCAATTTGACTTTCCATACCATTAACATCAGTACTCACACACAGAGTGCTGCCACTACTTCTCTTAAGACAGCATAGTTATTTTTTTATTTTTTATTAAACAGATTTATAAGGCCCCCCTAACTCACACACGGTGACTCTGGGCGGCTTACAGAATAGTTCAACCACTGTAAGATCCAGTGAATATCACCAATCAATCTTGTTGGGGCTTGGAAGTTAAGGAGAGTCAGACCTGTTTAGTACTTGGATGGGAGACCACCAGAGAAAAGCTATGAGCTAGACTGGAAAGTTGAAAGTGTATCCCATAAGATGGCAACAGCAATCGCCTTCATATTGCTACCAAGTAAACTTGGATATCTACATGTAATCTCCAGGAGTTGAGCCTCACCAGGAGGACTTTACCTTTAGAAAAGGATTAGACCATTCATGAAGGATTAGGCTATCAACAGCCACTAGCCCAGAGCTTTCCAATCTGTGTGTTGGGACACGTTAGTGTGTCGGCTGCAGTGTCTGGGTATGTCCCGGCTGCTGCTGCCTCCGAGCCCTGCCAGGATTCCGCGCAGGTCCTACTGCCTGCCTTGTGCCTTGCTGCCTCCAAACCTGCTGTGATTCCGTGCAGGTCCTACTGCCTGCCTTGTGTCCTGCTGTAAGAGTGTGTCACGAAATGATGCATATCTAAAAAGTTTGTCACCAACATGAAAAGTTTGGAAAGCTCTGCACTGGCCTTTAGAAGCTATGAGACCCTAGTGAACTTTTCCAGCTTGTGGGCTTCCTAGGAGACATCTGGTTTTCCCTGTGAGAACAGAATGTGAGTCTACAAAAGCCTTCTCTTATATTCTTATAATAAGTTTGCCTGCTGTAGGTCTGGGGAAGATCAACCTGCAAAATATTAGGCTTCGAAACAGAGTGTTTCCAATTGATGCAAAATGCCCACCTGCACCAAGATATACTGCTCCCAACTCTGTTGGTTAATCAGAGAAGGACAAAGGGGTCTTTATGGAAATTATCTTCAACCTGCTCTCCAGGAAATAGAGTTAATGAGCCTGTAACTCACAGATGAGTACAGATTTAAAATCTCTCTCTCCCTCTCTCTGAACCATCAAACATCTAACAGCAGAGTATAGCCCAGAAAGAAAAAAATATAGTGAGTTTTATTAGCTCAGCTTATTGTCAAGAAGGCAAGGCATTAATATACAGAATCTTGGAAACTGAATAAGCCAAAACTCTAACGCTCATTTATGAGTAAATCAATTAAATCAGGACCTCTCAGAGGTGTTCGAACCTCTTTTTCCTAGAATGCAGGACAGATGGGCTAATCATTATTTTCCTAGATAAGACTGACTCTGAAATACCCTTCTGCTCATCACTAATTATGGTCTTAGATTTAGTGAAGGCCCACTCCAAAACACAAGAAAAGCAATGTAGTGTATGCAATCCAGTGCAGTGAGGAGTGCTCTGAGCTCTACATTGGAGAAACCAAACAACCTTTGTACAGGAGGATGGCCCAACACAGGAGGAGCAACACCACAGGACCAGAGTCAGCAGTTTACCTTCATCTAAAGGAAAAAGGACACTCATTTGAGGACATTAATGTTCACATTTTAGACAGGGAAGATAAGTGGTTTGAAAGAGGGGTCAAGGAATCCATTTATGCCAACTTGGAAAATCCTTCTTTGAATAGAGGTGGGGGCCTCAGGCACAATCTTTCCCCTATTTTCCTTCCTGCTTTGTCTTCTGTGCCTAGGAAGATTAAGACCATTTCGCAATCTCAACAACAGCAAGGTAATCTTAACGATCCTCCTTTGGATGATAAAGGGACTTAGAAATAAACATCTCAAATAACCATGACCTAGCCCCAGGTGCAAGGTCACACAGCCACCCTAGAAACATATTTAAGGATTCCCTTACAAACTTTGCTCAGACTGAAGAAGCTTCTTGGATAAGGAGCGAAACGTTTCCACTGAGAAAATAGAAATCCAGTTGACATGATTCAAGCTACAGACAATTCCACCTGGATGACTGAGAACCTTCATCGACAAAGAGAGCCATCTGTATCCATTTCTCCTTTTTGAAAACCCGTTCTCCTTTTATCTTCATACCAACCCCACAAGGAAGGATGGGTTAAAATGAGTATAAGGTATGTTCCCCGCCTTGAGTTATTTATAAAAATAATAAAGGCAGGATAAAAAAAATCTTTTAAAAAATCTACGATGATCTAAAGGGAAGCAGACTTAGTTTTTAATTTCAAGCCTTTCCGACATCTTTCTCCACTGCACTGCCCCAGCTCTCCACCAGGTTTGTTATGAAATATTTTTTACTGTTATTATCAGCACCCATTTTATTTTATTCACCACCTTCAAAAATATTATCCTCTTTTTTACTATTTTTGCCAATGTACATACAGAAGTAACATTTCCGTCATATGCATAACAGACATTTTCTAGGTTCTTCAAAATGCAGACTGCATTTTTACATGTTGTGCAATCCAAGGGCATTTTATAATTCTTGGGCAACCTCAGCTAATGTATTACTCAGAACAACACTTCCTTGGTTTTATGCAAGGAAGATTTTGAGAGGGAAAGAATGGTGTGTGTGTGTGTGTGTGTGTGTGTGTGTGTGTGTGTTATTTCAGTTACCAACACCTAATCATTAGGCAATCAGGGTATTTAGTGCAGAAGTTGTATTTAATGACTCATCATATTGCTTGAGAAATATTTAACAGAAATATGAATGCCCTCTCCTGTGGAACTGGGGTTGAAACTATAATTAGCCCCCATTCTTTTAAATGTCAACCCTTATAAAATCAAATCTGAGTCAGCATTTTCTAACTCAATGAAAATAATAAAGGGTTGTCTGACTTGGAAGAGCACCAACCAGAAGCTGTGCTTTGCCCACAAAACTGAAGCAAATCATAAGGTTTATCTTTCCCCAAGAAAGGAGAACATATTATTTAAAAATCCAAACACATGTCTTTTAAGCTGACTTTTCACCTTTCCTCCAAATAACCCTGTTCTCCGTTGCAACATACAATCTGGTATTGTTTTTCATGGAAAAGGCATGTAAACAGTACAAAAGTCCAGAGTTAGCTTCCTTTCCCATTGAGCAATTCCTCTTCTTGGCAGAGCCCATGACAGCATCACACAAACAAGCCACTTCCTAGCCAGGATGCTGGAACTCTCTTCAATGCTTTCTTAGCTAGCTACAGCATCCCATCCAAAACACACAGGCTCAGTGCCCCATGTATTATAGCAGTGTTTCTCAACCTTGGCAACTTTAAGATGTGTGGACTTCAATGCCCAGAATTCCCCAGCCAGCCATGCTGGCTGGGGAATTCTGGGCGTTGAAGTCCACACATCTTAAAGTTGCCAAGGTTGAGAAACACTCTACTATAGCAATCTACCTTACTGCCTTCTCACCTAATGTTCCTCTTGAAAGGTCAAATTCTCAGATGAGTTATCTGAAACAGGGCTGGTTTCAGTCACTAAACAGGATTACAGCAATTCTTTCTATCTGGGGCTAACTTTAGAAACAACTTGGAAACATCCAAGTCATGCAAAATGTAGCACAAACACTCAGATTGTACACAGGAAGGTGCACTCGTAGCTTTTAAACTGTTTGCACATCCATTTCTGGGCTCAGTTTAAAGTGACGGGCTAGGTCCCCACAACTTCTTGAGCCACAAAGCTGCCAATAACATTTTAACGTAGCATGGGGTGCCAATTCAACCCATATAGTTGGCTTACAGTTCAGCATGTTGGGCAAAGGAAATGGGTTAATGGACAAAACAAGGAATAAACTAATGGGGGATAAAGATGTCTTGTGAACCTAGACATGGTAAACCATTGAAGATCCTTTTGGCGTCTAAGCATGCTACTTGATGGGAGAGTGTCCACCTGAGTCTTAAGGCTGGTCTACTCTTATTGATGCAGAGTCTTCTCTAAGCTAGCACCACAGTTGCATAACCATCTCTCTGGGGAAATTCCTAAAACTCTTCTCTCTTCTTAAATGGACTATGAATCTTTTTTGATTGAGAGAAGTATAGTGGAAGGCATCAACCTTCTCAATTTCTGAATGTAAGATAAAGAGGGGGGAAATCATCTTATCATTTGCTTCAGGCATCAAAATATCTTGGGCAAACCTGCTATCAGAACGTTGTGCAAACATAAATTCCATAGTTATGTGTTGAGTGAAGAGTTTTCCTTTGTCTAACATAAACCTGCTGTTAGTCAATTGTGTTGGGCATCTGCAAACCCATTTGGACTCAAAATGCTTGAAACCACACACACACACACACACACACACACACACACAAAATGGACTGGTGGGCTGAAGACAGCACTAGGAAAGAATTTATCTGGTGGCATGGATACGCCATTTGGAATATTTAAAGGTTGTTTTGGGGGTCCCAGCCCAAGCTTTGTATTCATATGGGTACTGTCAATTTGGGGCAAGAAGGTTGCATGCTTTACAGCAATGTTTCTCCATTCTGTTTTAGCTCATTACAGAAAATTGTCCCTTGTGGTTTGTAAACCATACTTTATGGCTTAATGGGACACGTGAACCCAGAAACTGTGGCTTATTCAACATAATGCTTAAAGCAAACTAAGATTAGCCTAATGTGTGAACACAGCCAAAGGGAGAAGATAATAAGAGAAAGGCCAGAAGCCTCTTTCTCCAAAGTATACCCAACTCTCAGACTTGGAAAAAGTGTCACTCTCTGGCATCCAGATGAAGTCGTAGGCATCAGTCTTCAGAACAAACTCCTGTCTCCTCCTGTTCTCACCTACCTTTCATGCATGGCTGCTTTCCCATGAGCCTTTGGGCAGCAGCTCTACCACCAGCCAGGTGGCCAGTGAGCTTCGCTCCTTCAAAACTGACATGGATCCAATGAATCATACCTGCAACCAACACTAACCTTCACTGACTTATACAGCAGAACATTGATAAAACAAGAAATAACAACAGTCACCATATATAGAATTTTCATCAGAGAGAGTGACTGAGAGAACTGGTAGCTGAAAACCCTTGAACATACTAAGCAGTGGCTTAATGGCTGTGGATCTTAGACTTTTTTTTAAAAAAAAGGAGCTAACAAACAGGTGGAGCCCAACTGAGACAAGAAGGATATTAACTAATTATCTCTTACACTGCATTCTTCCGGGCTCAACAATCCACCCACAGAGCCTCTGTTGCTAATTTAATAATGATGCTCAACAGAGACTAAATAGGCCTCTAATTTTTAGCATGCATATGTACAGTATGTGCACACCGTTTTAGATAGTAGAACAGCATTTCCCAACCTGGTGCTCTCCAAACGTGTTTGAATTACAACTCCTATTTTCCCCATCTATCACAGCTTGGATGCTTGCAAGACAGAACTTTACACTCAAGCCAGAATACTAAATGTCTTGAGTCTCCTGTCCTATATACCAAGGAAAAGGACAGAACACAGTTGCTTGTGCTTTGCTCTCTCTTCTGTGTATGTCTCATTCTTCTTCTTAACCTTTCACTAGTGTTTCTCAGATGATAGGCCCCGAGCAGAAGTGACCTCTCTATGCCAGAGGTTCACAATTATAACATGCCAACATGAAGTGGAATCTTTTTTTTTTAAGTTAACCTATTCACTGTTTGGCCAGAACCTTCTGAGATGCAAAGTATGTACAGGACCCTATCACTATGGCTTTTCCCTTTTTTTTTTTTAAATAAGAACTTTATTATTTTCAAAGTATATTTAAAATACAAAGTAAAAAGTATAGAAAAGATATAGAACTAAGAAAAAAGAAAAAATTATAAAAGTGTCAATAGACGGAAAACGGAAACGGAAAGTGACTTCCGACTTTCTCCAATACAGATATGAATAGGTAAAGGTAAAGGTTCCCCCCGCACATTTGTGCAGTCGTGTCCGACTCTAGGGGCCGGTGCTCATCTCCGTTTGTTAGCCGAAGAGCCAGCGTTGTCCGAAGACGCTTCCACGGTCATGTGGCCGCATGACGCGCGCGGAACGCTGTTACCCACCCACTGAAGTGGTACCTATTGATCTACTTGCATTTGCATGCTTTCGATTTGCTAGGTTGGCAAGAGCTGGGGCGAGTGTGGGAGCTCACTCCGCATGCAGGGCTAGGGATTCGAACCTCCGAACACATGATCTTCCGATCGACAAGCCTGGCATCTTACCCGCTGAGCCACCACGCCCCTTACAGATATGAATACATTTACAAATATACTTACCATTAGTTAAACCATAGTAACATTATTTCTATTAAAACAAACCATTTTTGTAAGCTCTTTGCAGACCATGGCTGTTGCTGTAAGAGGCAACTGAGTAAATGTCAGAAAAATCCTACTAGAACAGCTGAACTTTACTGTATATGGGCTTGATCAGAGTCACTTTAATTGATGGCTGGTGTGTACTGACTACTATTTTACATCAGTTTGAATGTGATTGGCTAATTCTGAACACAGCCACATCCCTACTTATAAGAGGGTGTGCACACTTATACAACCATGTTATTCTAGTTTATTTTTATTTCCCCCCCTAAAACAGGGTTCCTCAACCTCAGCCATTTTAAGATGTGTGGACTTCAACTCCCAGAATACTCCAGCCAGCATTGAGAGTTGAAGTCCACACATCTTGAAATAGCTGAGGTTGAGGAACCCTGCCCTAAAAGATTTGAGTTTGTTTTTCAATGGAATTGTACAGCTTGTATGTTATATTAAAGGTGGAAAAAATTCTGACATGATTTACCTTGGTCTGATTCTTTTACATCTCAAAAACCTGGCATTTTAACAGGGCTGTGCAGACTTTTTATATCCACTGTATTTCTTCCCTCTCACCTGCCTTGTATGATACTTGACACCTGGTCCATCCATGACTCAGCTTCCTGCCTCTGACCTACTTGACTGCCTGTGCCACAATGAGTCCACAGCTGCAACCTGTTGCAAAGCTAGGCTCCTAGCCTAGAAATCTCTTCCCTTAAACAGCTTCCATTTGAAAAGGATGTTGCTTCCCCAATTATAACATTAACTTCTCAAGTCCTCAGATGAGGCCCTAATGCACGGGGCTGTGGTCATCTTTAGCAAGACATGCCAGGCATGTGGACTTCGAAACTCTTCCAGAGAAATGCAACCCGTTTCCTTACACCTTTCTTTGCACTGACACGAAAAGGCCTTTTCATTTCCAAGGGCTTTTAAAGTATAATCAGCCACCTGGAATTCAAATTTTTGCACGTTGTGCTTGTCCACCTTCTGAAAAAATGGATTATCGGTGTCTTTTAGCAACTGATTCATGACAACATTTATATTTCTTGCTGGGTTTTTCATCTTACCGCTTACCTCCACCCACAGCCCTGAACATTCCTTCAAAGTGGGAAGTTCAGAAGCAAATGGTTTCAGTAAATTAATCAGAAAAATTGTGCCTACAATTTAGTCTGTCAGACCCAGAATTTAATTTTCAAAGGACAGCAAACTGGGTAAAGCTGAAAGAAGGTTGACTTACAGACTAAGGCAGAGCTTTCCAAACTGTGTGTCGCGACACAAAAGTGTGTCACCACATACAGTCTGGTGTGTTGCCACACAACCCGGAAGCGCTGATCATCATCAGCGCTTCCGGGTTTTCCCGCGGCGACACACCAACAGCGGTGCGCAAAGACCAAAAGCGGCAGCAGCGCTTCCGGGTTTTTGCGCGCTGCCGCAACGGCGGCACTTCCGGGTTTTCCCGCGGCGACACACCAACGGCGGTTGGTGTGTCGCCGCGGGAAAACTTTGGAAAGCCCTGGACTAAGGGGACAAAAGAAATTTGAATGGGGAAAAAAAGCTGCATGGTGATGTCAAAGGAAAGTTCCCCTTAATTCAAGCTCTATTCCCTGTTTTCTTCAAGGATTTTTTTTTATTACCCAGTTTAGCTACATCCCTAGGCTTTCCTAGTGGTCTTCCATGCAACTACTAATCAGGACCAACCTTGATTACCTTTTTCAAGATCAGCCAAGGTCAGCTAGGTGCTGCCACCTGCTGGGACACAGTGAAGTAAACAAGTACAACAAAGCCAACATGTTGAAGGAGATTCAGTTTCTGCAGCTGATTTCCTACCTGCCCTTCAAGGTACTCCAGACAGGAAACCAAAACCATGAGTACTAATACCACCTTTATTGTAAGGTTACAGTAACAGAACCTTGCAAGTCTGAAAGCACTTCCCCCCTCCCCTGCCTTTACTTTCCAGAGAACTTGGGAGGGTCCTTTCTGAGATGGTTTTTCTACCCCCATGTCTCCTTTGGACTCAGATTTCTCTTATCAGACCACTGTCTAGGCTGCAGCTCTTCCTCATGTCTCCCAAGGTTATTCTCACAGTTCATTACAGTTATTTACAAGGAAATTATGGAATTTTATGGCATGGAGTTGCCCCATCAGGCCCAAGGAGAAAAGGTAGACATATGATAAAGCAATGAATTGGAAGCTTTGTAGAATACCTGAACGGTAGAGCTGCTTACAAAAATTATGCATTTTACCTACAATTCCTTAAGTTAAAGTGTGTTTCTCAACCTGGGCAACTTGAAGATGCGTGGACTTCAATTCCCAGAATTCCCCAGCCAGCATCCACACATCTTCAAGTTGCCCAGGATGAGAAACACTGGGTTAAAGGAAAGATATAACAGTAATAATTTTGAGGGCAACACTAGCAAATAACAAAGAAAGAAGTGGGGGGCAGGTGTCGTGTGTAGATGCAGAAATAACACGCCGAGGCCAGGAATCTAGTCTCTAGCGTTTATTGCATACCTACAAGCAGAAATCCTGCTAAACTAACAGTGCCTGAAGATTCCCAAGTATATCAGCTCGACCTAGGGTGGAGCTTTCTTCTGACGTTTGGGGAAATAGGCTAGGCTCTCTGAGCTGCGTGCTCGCTTCTTATCCAGTGCTCCGCCCTCCTCTCTGCTTCCCCTGACAGCAGGTCTTTAAATGAGGACATAAAGATTTCACTTTTCCTGTCTTGGCAATGTGTTATCCTCAACTTTATTACCATTCCCTCTCCCCTATTTTTTCAACATGCTATTTTATTTATTTATTTATTCATCATATTTATATTACCGCCCATCATTGTTATTTATAAACATAACCCACTCTAACACAAAGGTTCAAAATGTACACTTCTATCACCAGTGTTAATGCACCACACAGAACACTAAGCTATGACCTTTCTTGTTCCTCTTAACTTTCTTGAACTTTGAACACTAAGCTATGAACTTTCTTGTTCCTTTACACCCTGATGCTATCTGGGTCATTTTCTCATTTTTTCCACCGTTCCTCAACTACAACTATTCCTCTCCTGTCCTAGTTCACTTAGTTCACATTACTGAACCATTTGATTTATTTATCCCACTGGACTGTGCTATAACTAATGAAAAAAACCTCCAGATTTACTCACTGGGATCAACATGAAATAATGCATGGCGGTTAACTGAGGAACTATTCACATTCAAAGGCATTCTTGAATGTGGGATGTTTTGTGCTGCTTCCATCTGAGAAGTAACAGTCCAATAAACATCATTTAGCCCTGCAAATTCCTGGGAGATAATTGTACGTTCTGATAAATTGATGGTGCTATACTAACAGGTATCAAAAATCTGTAATGACAGATATATATATGCCGGAATCATTAGGAGAGGCGTGGCTTTTTCTCCGCGAGGCTGGAGCACGCCAGCCGGAGTGGGGAGGGGGCCGCCCTCTGCCAGATCAGCTGGCAGGCGCAAGCTTGTCAAACACCCAGCCAAGCTGCAGGGCGCGCGGAGAAGCAGCCGCCGCTCGCTTACAGAAAAGGCGCGAACGAAGCCGCTTGAGTGCCGGGCGCAACAAACGCGTGCCGGGTGCACAAAGGGTATGTGTAAACTTGCCATTGGAGCATTATATCACGCGACGCCTGTAAGCCTGCCTGTTTCTGTGCCAAATAAAAGGGACGTCACGAGACTGCTCGGGGCGATCCCATCCCGAGGAAACCACGTGTTGGTGTGTTCCTTGGCCTCTGGCCTCATGGGGAAGCCCGCTGGGCGCGAGAAAACCCGCAACTGGTGACCCCGACGTGATTGATTGGCATTCCCTCTCACGTCCCTTGGTCCCCCCGTACTCACTCGACGACACAGTCTACTGCAACCCGGGGCCGGTCGCCGTCTGCAGGCGAAGCACCCCTCATCGTGAGTATGGGGGCAGAATTCTCTAAGCCTCAGGTCGCGCACCTCACCGAACTTAGGGAATTGATCAAGTCAATTTCTACGCTTAGAAGGGAGGGGGCCACCTTAAACCCTCCCTCGAAAAAGGATCTCATTGAACTTTTAAAATATATTTACCAAAATTGTCCAATCTATCCAGAAAAAGGGTCGCTAAAATTACCAATTTGGACTAAATTAGGAAAATATTTTTATGAGTCTCCGCGCGCCCCGCCTAAAATTTTGACTACATGGCGGGCCGTTTATGAATGTCTTAAAATTACAGGAGACGTTTTTCCGGAAAAAGGGGCTGACCCTCCCCCTCCCTACGAGCCTGATAAGTCCGCCAAGCCACTGGTGGAACAGGCCAGGGAGCGACCGGATACCTCCGCAGTTTTCCACGCGGAACCTGACTCTCTTCCGAGTGCGCCATCTCCTCCAGAGACTTGTTCCCCAGCCGGCGCCATTTCTAAGGCGTTAGCTGATGCGTATCAAAAAGGGGAACTAGATCCGGACGAATACCAGTTTTGCGCGCCTGTCCTTATTGACCCTGCGACAGGAAATCGCTCTTATGCAACTGTCCCCATCAAGATAATTAGAGAGATTAAACAAGCCGCCTCTTCCTACGGCATATCTAGCCATTACACACTGGGCTTGATAACTAACTTGGCCTCTTCTTTTCATATGATACCAGAAGATTGGAAAAGGCTATTCCATATGATTTTGACATCTTCCCAATATGTGGTGTGGGAATCTGAATGGAAAAAAGAATGCCACAGGGTGGTTCTCATGTGGAGGGGTAACAATCCACCCATTGTAGACCAATTGACAGGCAATGGAGCTTTCACAACCACACACCCCTCAGATAGCCCTGGATCCTTTCTATTTGGCTCATTCCGCTCTGGCGGCGCAAACTGCTCTAAAAAAGGTTGATGATGCCCAAAGGGGAACGAAGGGCTCATTTGTCAAAATTTTCCAGGGCCCCAACCAGCCATTTGGCGATTTCATTGATCAGTTACAAAAGGCCATCTCCCGTGAAATTACTAATAGTATAGCCCAGGAGGAACTGCTTAAGAAACTTGCCTTTGAAAATGCCAATGAGGATTGCAAGCGCGTTCTCCAACCTTTGCTTAGCAAACCCGATGCAGGACTGGCAGATTACATCCAGGCCTGCCGTATTGTGGGCACTAACGCCTACAATATGGAGGCGCTGGCGATGGCCCTGCAAAAGGCAGAGGGCCGCCAGGACCCCAAATTCGGAAATTGTTTTAACTGTGGCAAGCCCGGACATTTCAAAAGCCAGTGCCGCGCCCCAGGCGGTGGCGCTCATAGGCAAGCGGGCACCTTCTCTAAACCAAAAACGGTGTGCCCCCGATGTAAAAAGGGCTTCCACTGGGCCAACCAATGCCGTTCGAACCCGCCAGTTGCCGATATTCCTCAACAGCCACAGGCGGGAAACTAGAAACGGGGCCATCAGCTAGCCCCGCCCCTAAGGCTGAACTTCATCATTTTATCTTTGTTGCTTCAGAGACTATTGTCACCGGTCTGCCAGGCCTTTCCTATTTTCTCCCCATCCGCCCGGCTGTTCCGTTTCCTCCCGGTTTCGACACTCCTATCTTGGTGTTCCCCCACCATGATTTTATCATCCAGGGTGTCATAGCCACGCCATTCTTGAAAGACTCCGCTGACTTTACCACTGTGGCGCTTGTCTTCACCCCTAATACCTCTTCCTTGCGGGTCCCTGAGGGAATGGTGGTAGCAACCGGTGTCCCAGTCCCGCCCCTAACCCAACTTTTGACGGTTGAGCAAAACATCCAGCACTCCCGCCCTTCTCTAACCTTCCAAGTAAACGGCCGCTCCTTCTTTGGTATTTTAGATACCGGAGCTGATGTGTCCGTTATAAGGGAAGAGGAGTGGCCCTCCGAGTGGCAGACCGACAGCACGCCATCAGTGCGAGGCGTGGGCGGGGTTCAGCACGCCCGCATGAGCAGGCACTGGCTTCCGGTTACCACCTCTGAATCTTCGGTCACTGCGCACATTAAACCGATCGTCCTCCCACTGCATGTCAATTTGTGGGGACGGGACCTCATGCGCCAATTTGATGCAAAGCTCACCCTGAATTAGTATGACCTTTCTTCTAAAATTGGTCCTGACCTCCCCGGCGCCTGTCTGGGTGGACCAGTGGCCGCTGACATCTGAAAAGCTGACCGCTCTTAGGGAACTAGTCCATGAGCAGCTACAGCAAAAACGCATTGAATCCTCTTTGAGCCCCTACAACTCCCCTGTTTTTGTGATAAAAAAGAAATCGGGAAAATGGAGATTTTTGCACGACCTGAGGGCCGTCAACGCTATCATTCGCCCCATGGGGGCGCTTCAATGTGGCCTCCCAAATCCGAACATGATTCCCAAAGATTGGGATCTCATGATAATTGACTTGAAGGACGCCTTCTTCTCCATTCCCCTTCACCCCGACGATCGGCAATTATTCGCCTTCACGGTCCCGGAATTTAACAACTCTAGGCCTGCGGCCAGATACCAGTGGACCGTGCTGCCTCAGGGCATGCTAAACAGTCCCACTATGTGCCAATATGTGGTGGACAAAGTTCTGCAACCGTTCCGTGACCAATTTCCTTCTTTTGTCATCTATCACTACATGGATGACATTTTGGTTGCCGCTCCTGGCCCTCCCGGCACAGTTGCGGCCACTCTTCCTGCCCTAACCTCTATTTTTCAGAAACATGGGTTTTACGTGGCTCCTGAGAAGATCCAGGTTCACCATCCTTTCTCCTATCTTGGTCACAAGCTTCTGGCTGCTCGCTCTGAGCCACAGATGTCTCGCTTGGCCTTGCCCACCCGGCCGAGCTTGGTTCAACTCCAACAATATCTGGGCTCTATTAATTGGGCACGCCCTTATATGGGCCTTACCACATCCCAGCTTGCTCCGCTCTTTGCGGCCCTCACTCAGGGATCGCAGCCGGGGGACAAGATTGTGTTGACGAGCCAGCAGCTCAACGTCTGTGACCTAGTGAATCAGGCCCTTCAAGGGGTATGGGTGGATCGTGTTCTGCCCAACACGCCATTTGCCCTTGTGCTCCTCAATACCCCGCACTTGCCCACCACTGCGCTGGCCCAAAAGTCGTCCCCTAAGCAGCTCCTCATAGCAGAGTGGGTTCACCTGCCTAACACCCCTAAGGTGACTATTTCGCAAAAACACGTGCTTTTTGCTCAGCTTATCACGAAATCTCGCTTTAGGGCCAAAGCTCTCGCTGGCATTGATTTGTCTGTGCTTTATGTCCCTTGCTCCCTCATAGCCTGGGAAAATCTTTACGCCTCCTCGGAGGTGCTCCAGTTGGCGCTTGCTGACTGGCCCGGTGCTATCTCTTGTCACCCGCCCACTGACCCTCGCCTTTTTTTGGTAAGAACTGTTCCTTTTCAGTGGCGCTCTCCGTGCGCCACCCGCCCCATCTTGGGGGCGGTCACAGCGTTTGCCGATGGCAGCAAGAGCCGTGGCGCTTGTGTATGGAACACTGCTGGCCGCTGGCACCAGCTCCTCACGCCGCCACAAGTTTCAGCCCAGCGGTCCGAACTTGTGGCCGCCACGTTGGCTTTTTCCCAGTTCCAACACTGTCCCTTCAATCTCATTTTGGACAGCTTGTATGTGGTCCAAATTGTTCAGACCATTTTTGACTCCTATTTGGCCCCGAATTTGTCCCCGGACCTGCTTTCCCTGTTTTTGGATCTCCAACAGCTCGTCAACCGCAGGCGCCACCCATTTTTCGTCGCCCACATCCGCAGTCATCAGCCTTTCCCTGGCCCCCTACAGGAGGGGAATGACCGCGCGGACGCCGCGGCGTCTTCGACTCTTTTGACACTGGCCTTTCCCAGTCCCTGGGATAGTCACTCCTATTTCCATCAAAACAAAAAGGCCCTCATGCGTGAATTTAAGCTCTCTGCCTTAGAGGCTGCTGCCATCATTCAGCAATGTCCGACGTGCAGCAAACAGTCCCCCGCTGTCCCCCTGGGGGTTAACCCCCGGGGCTTGGACTGCTGTCATATTTGGCAGATGGACGTGACTCAATTCCCTCCTTTTGCCCCATGGAAACATCTTCATGTTTCCATTGACACCTTCTCTGGTTTCATTATGGCCTCCCCCCAGAGGGGTGAGGCCACGAAACATGTCATCAACCACTGCATTCGCTCCTTTGCATCGCTGGGACGCCCCGAAGAGCTGAAGACCGACAACGGCCCTGCCTACACTAGCAGTGCCTTCGCGACCTTTTGCGCAAAATGGTCGGTGGTTCACAAATTCGGCATCCCTTATAACAGCCAGGGTCAGGCCCTGGTCGAGCGTGCCAACCAAACACTTAAGGCAGCTCTTCTCCGTTTTTTAAATGAAAAGGGGAAAATTGCCCCTGGCCTCCCGACAGTGCAAAACATCCTGAACTTGTGTCTTTTTTCATTAAACTTTTTGAACCTGACCGGCGACCGTCCATCAACGGCTGCCTCTCGCCATTTTCCAACAGTGGCTTCCCCCCCGGTGCGCCCACCTGTATATTTCCAACAACTCCTGGATCCTTCGTGGATCGGCCCTGCCAAGCTTATTACGTGGGGCCGTGGCTACGCGGCAGTGGATTATAACGACAAGGTCATCTGGGTCCCGGCCCGCTGCGTCCGCCCATATTCCCGGCAGCTTCACCCCCCACCGGCAGCAACCTAAAGGACCTCATCCCTCCGATCCTATCTTCTGCCGTTCTTGCCCCTGACCCTGCCGGATCTGTGACGACGCCATTTCTAACATGGGAGGAGCTGGAATCATACTTATCCTCACTGCCATGGGCTTCGGAGTCCCCGCTGCAAGCTCCGTCACCGTCGCCCCTCCAGACAACAACCGCAATTGTACGCGCTGCATTTCCCAGGTCAAGAAAGGAACTATAACTACTGTGACTCTGATCTATTCAACTACGAAGCCTGCCTCATGCACCGACTCGGCCGCGCCATGTATTCTTAATGGCACGCAGTACAGTGTATGCACAGAGCGTCAGCAGCAAACGACCACCTTTCATTGTTTCGGACCTGGTGTGGTCCAATATTGGCAGGTGGATCTTTATGCAGGCTTGCCGAAATACCCTTACAGCCAGGGGAACTACCCGTACCCCCCTGTCAGAATTTGCTCCAACTCCACCTTTGACATGACCAAACCCCGGATCAGGCTAGAATTCGACAGCTGCACCGTCCTTGAAAAATTCGCCGGAACTTTGACAAAGTGGGGTTGTGGGTCATGGCGCGAGACTTACAAGCACAATCATAAGTATCTCTGTGCCACCAAGACCATCCACGGTGATGGAGGAGGGACTGCCCCAGACTACGTCTTGAGTAAAAATGGCCTCACTTGGTTACACCCCCCTTGTCTCTCATGGGGGTGGGTATGTGATTATACCGGGGGGGGCTATGACGGCTGTCCAAACGTCAACCAATTCCGGAAGGAAAAAGGCAACAACGTTAGCTTGGTATGGGAGTTGGACACAGAGAAGACCAATCACATGTTCTTCCTTGGCTTTGGTATCGACAGTTCCGGGCAAGATCCCAAAACATACATCACTATTGAACAACGGTTGTTCTCTCCACACCAGGTCAAACGCATTGAATGGTCAGTATATGATACATTAGCTGAACTGGAAACTAATGCTAAGCCCATTGTGTCCCCGGTGGCCAGAAACCTGTTTCTTGAGTTTGCCACTCAAGTAGCTCAGACGGTTGGTGTGACGAATTGCTTTGTTTGCGGTGGCACCAACATGGGAGAACAGTGGCCCTGGGAAGCCCTGGAGGCTGATCCAGAGGAGTTTAACAACTTAACTGAACATGGGAACATTACCAGTCGAGTTAATGCCCGAGGTACCACTTGGACCTTAACCACCAACATCGTTGGGAATCATTGCTTTTACCAAAACGGTTCCCATCCAGTGGGCGATCTGTTGTGCAGAGGGCAGTGGGTGCAGGGGGTCTGGACAGCGGCGGGAAATATGTCTGAGCCTGCCCGGTTTAATGCCAGCGCTCTGCCCTTTTTAAATTCCAGCACTACCAACTGGGTAGCGCCTAACGGCATGTACTGGATTTGTGGGAACATGGCCTATGAGTTCCTTCCGGCTGGGTGGAGCGGCTCATGCATCCTGGGATGGATCAAACCTTCCTTCTTTCTCCTCCCCCTCAGGGCCAAACAGACATTAGGGGTTCCGGTGTACGATAATTGGCAAGTAAACAGGGAGAAAAGATCCTTGAGTAATGGTTTGGGTGGCATCTCGACAGGAACTTGGAAGGACAACGAATGGCCCCCTGAGCGTATCATTGCTTACTATGACCCCGCCACCTGGGCGGAAGATGGCTCGTGGGGATATAGGACGCCCATTTACTTGCTCAACCGTCTCATCTGGTTACAGGCCGTCATGGAAATAGCCGGCCGCCGGATTGATACTGCGCTAAATGTCCTAGCAAAGGCGCAAGATAAATTGCGCACTGCTGTCTATCAAAACAGGCTGGCCCTGGACTATCTGCTGGCCAAAGAAGGGGGGGTATGTGGAAAATTCAACTTGACCAACTGTTGCCTGCAGATAGATGAGACCGGAAAGGTGGTGGCAGATCTCACGGCGGATCTGCGGAAGGTGGTCCATGTTCCGGTCCAAAGCTGGACTGGCCTCCTGGATGACGAAGGGTTCTTAGGGGGGCTCTTCCGCAACTGGAAGCAAGCTCTCCTAATAGGAGGTATGATAGTGTTGGGTTTACTGATATTGCCCTGCCTTATCCCTTTGCTCAGAAACATGATACATAGCACAATTGAGGGAATCATGCAGAAACAGGGAGCACAAATCTCCCTCGCCCTACAAGAACACCGGGCACTGCTGCAGAGTGCGAAAGAGCCCCTGAACTACCTATCTGGAGAGGATAGTGATTTTGCTTAGAACTTCTGTCACGCTTCAGCATGTTTGTAACGAAAGGGACGCTAGGTACCAGGCCACCGCAATAGGCCTAGCTGCGTAAACAAAATAAAAAAGGAGGAGATGCCGGAATCATTAGGAGGGGCGTGGCTTTTTCTCCGCGAGGCTGGAGCACGCCAGCCGGAGTGGGGAGGGGGCCGCCCTCTGCCGGATCAGCTGGCAGGCGCAAGCTTGTCAAACACCCAGCCAAGCTGCAGGGCGCGCGGAGAAGCAGCCGCCGCTCGCTTACAGAAAAGGCGCGAACGAAGCCGCTTGAGTGCCGGGCGCAACAAACGCGTGCCGGGTGCACAAAGGGTATGTGTAAACTTGCCATTGGAGCATTATATCACGCGACGCCTGTAAGCCTGCCTGTTTCTGTGCCAAATAAAAGGGACGTCACGAGACTGCTCGGGGCGATCCCATCCCGAGGAAACCGCGTGTTGGTGTGTTCCTTGGCCTCTGGCCTCATGGGGAAGCCCGCTGGGCGCGAGAAAACCCGCATATATAGTCACTCAACATCTCATTAAAAAGCCCCTAATGTTCAATGCAACCTCGAGATAAGAAAGAGGAATAAAAAGGTGGGAGCCCAGCAGGAAGCCTTGATCCAAGACAATTCTACAGATTCAAAGTGGAGGAGGTGCATTTTGAAAGCTGAATCCAGTCTCCAGCCATGTAAAGCTCCAGCCATTGACTGTTGGGATCCTTTCCAGCATCCCACCCAGTTCCTCTTGCCCAGGGTGGCCTGGCTGTGTCCAAAGTGCTTGTTTCTCACCTTGCTGGCAGATTTCACTTGTAGGGCCATGCAGTTTTTTGAAGTATAAAGGTACTAGTTCTGCAACACCCAAAAGGTCCTGCATCTTTTCCTGAGATGCAGCTGCTGGGTGAAAAGACGCAAATGCTCTAAGGTACTTCAGAGAGGTGCTGGTGCACTCCCAATCCCCTTTTTGGAGATTGAATCCATGGCACTGCACAGTCTTAACAGCTTGTTCCTTGGCTTATTTGTCAGCTGTAAAATGATGGCAAATGATGGCTGAGCCAGGTCGGAAGAACAGGGCTACTGAACCCCCCCTGGGAGGGAATGCTGGAAGAAGGCAGGCCGAGGGGAGAAGATGGCAGGAGGAAGGATGGTGAGAGGAAGGAACAGCAGCAGGCAAAAAGCTGGGCACCCGATCAGACACAGAGAGGAATCGTGAGCTTGCCATCTCCTGGACTGGAGCTGGGAGCCTGTCCCTGCAGAAAACTAGGATGTGGGAGCCAGCTCCAGTAAATAAGGGAGCCAAAAGCAGGCTGAATCCCATGGGGGTTCGGTTCTTTGGAGAAAGCATCAACCAGCCTCCCATGTCAGCTGAATTCCCTGGTTCCAACTGGCGTGATTCTGCAGCAGATTATGTGCCATCAAGTCGGTGTTGACTCTTAGCAACCACAGACAGGTGTTCTCCAGGACTCCTCAACCTCACCCTGCAGATCTTCCAACTCACTGCCACTGTAATTGGGTCCATCCACTTTGCTGCTGGCCATTCTCATCTCCTCTTTTCTTCCATCTTTCCCAGCATTAGAGACCTAAGCCTCCGCAAAATGTATCCGAACAGATGCAGCACAAATTGAAGCTTAAGGCCTTCTACTTACCAGTAGGTATCCTGTCCCTTCTCAGGTAGGGCCATCAGTACTGGCCATTTTATGATAAACTGTGGTTTGTTTTTTGAATACAGCTAGTCCTTGCTTACCGACCACTTGTTCAGTGACCATTTGAAGTTGCGCAGCGCTGAACGAGTGGTACTTACGGCCGGTCCTTGAAGTTCCATGATCGCGATTCGGGTGCTTGGCAACCGGCTTGCACTTATGACAGTTGCATTGCCCTGCGGTCACGTGATCATCATTTGCCACCTTCTCTGCTAGCTTCCCAGAAGCCAAGTCAATCGGGAAGTCCAAAGTCACTCCTGTAAGTCCCCCCCGGCCTCCCTGCACTTGTGCCGAGGCACAGCCTCCTTCCCCTCGCCTCTCGGCACTCACGCACAGCCTGCGTCAGGCCTCCCAGGCCCCCCCCACCCCCCACAGCACCCCCACACTCCTTACCTGGGACTCCCGCCACTTCCCACTTAATGACCCGTGCATCTTGGGGTTACAACAGCAACCGGGACTGCTGTCATTAAGCGATACAGTCACATGACATCACACTTTACAACCATATCACTTAGCAATGGGAATCCCAGTCCCAATTGCTGTTGTAACCCGAGGAGTACCTGTAACCTACAATTGGTTGGATTCACACCACTAACTGCGAACCAAACCACATTCTGGCTCAGCTTGTTAATAGGCCACTGGATTTAAGGAGCTGATTAAGCCATGGTTTGCTTAAATCACATGAATGAGATCACATTCCATGCTAAATCATTATTAGTTTAACCATGAACTGTTAAATAGGCCACCTTTGGCTAGATTCATACAACACAGTATGTCATAAACCGTGGTTTACAAGCCCACAATGGTTGGGTTCACACAATATTCTAAGCCAAAACTAAACACTATAGCTAAGTACAAGGTGTGAATTCAGCCTGTGCCTGAAATGGATGCAGGGTGGAGGTGAGAAGGATCCCTTCTTTCCAAACTCTCTAGAGCAGTATTTTTCAAACTTGGCAACTTTAAGATGTGTGGACTTCAACTCCCAGAATTCCCCAGCCAGTCCTGGCTGGGGAATTCTGGGAGTTGAGGTCCGCACATGTTAAAGTTGCCAAGTTTGAAAAACACTGCTCCAGACCAAGGTGCTTTTAAAGCTGCTTCTTTTATCCTTCATTAAAGGCTCCCAAGGAGCTTTGAAACTAATGAGACTGGATAAAGTATCCTCTTTTAATACATTACTCAACTCCAAACAGACTGTCACAGACAGACAGTTGCAGAATTAACAAGGTCAAATTTGTACCCATGAGAAGCCTTGGAACTAATGGGAGTAGGCGAAGTCGGCCCTTTATTATTTCACTCCACACCTGCGCATTATTGCAGAAGGCAGCGGATTCAGAGTTGAAAAAGAAGGGCAGTTTTACCACGAGGTTCAGACTAAGTACTTGGGTACTCTGCTGACCTCATCAGCTTCATTATTTCATTCCTTTCAAACGGCATCAACCAACCTTTGGCAACAGCGACTCAAGCCTTGATCGCCACTCGGGTGGACTACGGCAACATGCTCGACATGGGCTACCTTTAGAGATGACTCAAAAGCTGCAGCCGGTCCAGAACGCAGCAGCCAGACCGCCAGCAGGACCGCCTTACCATTGCAGAGCAATACCAGTTCTCAGTAGGCTTTGGGGATCAGTTGCAAATGGGGGCTCTTCATGGCATGGCACATATTGCCTTGGGCACCATCTTGTTCGTCCACCTAGGGAGGCCATGCTGAGAATTCCCCCACCACAAGAAGTACATGGGGGGCTAGGCAGCAGACTTCCCTATCATGCCCCCCCACTTTGGAAGACACTTCCTCCAGAGGTATGTTTGGCCCCTTTCCTCCATGCATTTCACAATGCAGTTACACCATATTACCCCCGTGTGCCTTTGGCTCAAACTGACTGATTACGAGCCCTCCTTTTCCATAAATATCATATGGTGGTTTTTATTCTGTGGATTACTGTATCACTCCACTTTGTTGTTGGCTGACCAGAGCTGCAATTGTTTAGGGCATCTTGCAACTATTGCAAATGAATCAATAAATGATGGCCACTGAAAACAAAATCCTCAGATCCAGATGCATTTCAGGGAAACATATCCATCATCTTCACCATTTCCTAGGATAACGGCAGGACCAGAAAAGGAGATCATGGCAGCAAAAGCTTGCACAAATACACTCTCACTTTCAGGGAAACTGCCATTTTGATTTTCTATTATGGCTCAGCATGGCCACAAAAAATTTTCTCCACAAATTTGGGCCAAGCAAGAAGACAGAACCAGTGGTAGGCCTATTAAGGTGAATCATCATGCAAGAGGGCCTTTTAATACATCATGTATCTGCTGTTTCAGCTCTTTTTAGGATGTGCCTTATGTTGTTTTATTATTTACTTATTTATTGGTGCTTTCTTCTCCCTGGTTTGAATTGCTGAAGCACTGGTCTTAAAAACTAAACTGCTCTGGGGATACTTGCTTGGAACAGCAATGTGGTAAATTTAACTGACCTTGGTTGAGCTGAAAAAGCTCAACCGAGTCAGACTTGATTAGTTCTTGGATGAGAGACCACTAGGAAGAGCTGAAGGCTAGATTGATGAGTTGAAAAACCATCCCAAAAGTCACAATGATAAAGCATTTCCATATTGGTACCAAAAATGAATGTCCCTATTAAGTCACCAAGAGTCAAATTTGATACGAAGGAGATTTTACTTAATATAGAGATGCCACAGTTTGAACCTACAATCTTCTGCGGACAAATTACTTCTTTTAGCATTGAATTATGAGCCTTCTCCTATCTACCCCCCCCAAATGGACTGGTGACCTCTGAACTCTTTTGCACATTGTACTTCTATGATTCTGGCCTACCTAAAGTAGCATTCTGGACTTTGAGTCTGCAATGAGCATCCAATTTAATTCACCTGCTGGTTTTCTCTTAGTACAAACAGAAACACCCCAATAAAAAGGAATAAGCACTCACTGATGGCAGCTACAGGTAAGGAGGTATGCCTTGTTTTGGATCCAGGAAGGCAGAAACTGCACCACATCAAGTGGTGAAAGAGGGATTGTTGTTGTTGTTTATTCGTTCAGTCGCTTCTGACTCCTCGTGACTTCATGGATCAGCCCACACCAGAGCTTCCTGTCAGCCGTCGCCACTACCAGCTCCCCCACGGTCGAGTCCGTCACCTCCAGAATATCATCCATCCATCTTGCCCTTGGTCGGCCCCTCTTCCTTTTGCCTTCCACTTTCCCTAGCATCAGCATCTTCCCCAGGGTATCCTGTCTTCTCATTATGTGGCCAAAGTACTTCAGTTTTGCCTTGAATATCATTCCCTCAAGTGAGCAGTCTGGCTTTATTTCCTGGAGTATGGACTGGTTTGATCTTCTTGCAGTCCAAGGCACTCTCAGAATTTTCCTCCAACACCACAGTTCAAAAGCATCTATCTTCCTTTGCTCAGCCTTCCTTATGGTCCAGCTCTCGCAGCCATAGGCTGAAAGAGGGATAGGTAAGTAAAATCAAGAATTATCTTGTATTGAATTTGGGAAGCTGATTGAGACCAGGCTGTGTTGGAATAAAGATAATATTCTGAGGTCTTAGAACACAGCCTGCTCCCTTCTATCAGCTGCCAAACAAGATAAATCCAAAGAAAGGAAGGTGTGAGAAGATTTATTCCCACAAGGGTCTGTCAGTCTTTCCTATGTAGTTGCTCTCCAGATGTGCTAGACCTCAATTCCTACAATCTCCTACCAGCTGGGGATTATGGGAAGAGATCCAACACATCTGGAAGGGCCACCCCAGGGGAAAGTTGTGCTTCATAATGCTATTGATAAGGAGGTTGGATTTTTGCACAGACTGAAGAATTTTCCTCCAGTGCTTTAGTTATAATGCAACACTTCAGATCAGTGTTTCCCAACTTCTAGGTGTCTGGACTTCAACTCCCAGAATTCTCATCAATCAATGGTTGTGGAGTTCTGAGATTTGAAGTCCACACGCCTAGAAATTGCAAGGTTAGGAAACACTGCTTTAGATAATACATTACTCATAATAAAGAAGAGAGCCAGTTTGGTGTAGCTGTGAAGGCACCAGGCTAGAAACTGGGAGACTGTGAGTTCTAATCCTACCTTAGGCACGAAGCCAGCTGGGTGACCTTGGGCCAGTCACACTCTCTCAGCCCTACGAAGGGGGCAATGGCAAACCACTTCTGAAAAACCTTGCCAAGAAAACTGCAGGGAGTTGTCTAGGCAGTCCCCAGGAGTCAAGATTGACTTGAAGGCACACACACATAATGAAGGGGAGAGTGGATACAGTGGATATAAAAAGTCTACACACCCCTGTTAAAATGTCAGGTTTTTGAGATGTAAAAAAATCAGACCAAGATAAATCATGGCAGAATTTTTTCCACCTTTAATATAACATACAGACTGTACAATTCAATTGAAAAACAAACTGAAATCTTTTAGGGGGGGGGGGGAATAAAAATAAAAAACTAGAATAGCATGGTTGCATAAGTGTGCACACCCTCTTATAAGTAGGGATGTGGCTGTGTTCAGAATTAACCAATCACATTCAAACTGATGTTAAGTAGTAGTCAGTACACACCCGCCATCAATTAAAGTGACTGATCAAGCCCATATACAAAGTTCAGCTGTTCTAGTAGGATTTTTCTGACATTTACTCAGTTGCCTCTTATAGCAACAGCCATGGTCTGCAAAGAGCTGACAAAGCATCAAAGGGATCTCATTGTTGGAAGGTATCAGTCAGGAGAAGGGTACAAAAAAATTTCCAAGGCGTTGGATATACCATGGAACACAGTGAAGATAGTCATCAACAAGTGGAGAAAATATGGCACAACAGTGACATTACCAAGAACTATGTCA
This sequence comes from Charina bottae, assembly GCA_023362775.1. Taxonomy (NCBI): domain Eukaryota; kingdom Metazoa; phylum Chordata; class Lepidosauria; order Squamata; family Charinaidae; genus Charina; species Charina bottae. Next base: position 134,884,278 of record JALMGJ010000003.1, read on the forward strand.
GGGGTCAGCCCAAGAACAACGGCAAGACAGTGTATTCCAAATCTCCAGTTCTTTATTGCTCCGACCATACAGAGAGAATCCTGCCAGACTAGAGCTACTCTAACTGACCTAAGGAGAAATAACCTGGGAGACCCTAGGGCGGAGCTACCTTGAACCCCTTAACTTTCCCAGCAACAGTCTCCGGACTGCGATTCCTCTTATCAGCTTGGAATGTGCTCCCTCCTCCCTGGGAATCAGCGGCAGAGCCGAACTCCACCACAAACTGGATGTCCCTCCAAAATTGATGAAAACACAAGAAGAAAACTGGTTCGAGAGGCTGCCAAGAGGCCTACAGCAACATTAAAGGAGCTGCAGGAATTTCTGGCAAGAAATTCTGTACTACATGTGACAACAATCTCCCATATTCTTCATATGTCTGGGCTGTGGGGTAGGGTGGCAAGACGGAAGCCTTTTCTTACAAAGAAAAACATCCAAGCCTGGCTACATTTGGCAAAAACCTACATCAAGTCTGACAAAAGCATGTGGGAAAATGTGTTATGGTCCAATGAGACAAAGGTTGAACTTTTTGGCCATAATTCCAAAAAGTATGTTTGGCACAAAAACAACACTGCACATCCCCAAAAGTGCACCATACCCACAGTGAAGCATGGTGGTGGCAGCATTATGCTTTGGGGCTGCTTTTCTTCAGCTGGAACTGGGGCTTTAGTCAAGGTGGAGGGAATTATGGACAGTTTGAAATATCAGTCAATTTTGGCTCAAAACCTTCAGACCTCTGCTAAAATGCTGAAGATGAAGAGGAATTTCACCTTTCAACACGACAACGACCCAAAGAATACCTCCAAATCAACAAAAGAATGGCTTCACCAGAAGAAGATCAAAGTTTTGGGATGGCCCAGCCAGAGCCCGGACCTGAATCCAATTGAAAATCCGTGGGGTGACCTGAAGAGGGCTGTGCACAGGAGATGCCCTTGCAATCTGACAGATTTGGAGCGCTTCTGCAAGGAAGAGTGGGAAAGATTCCCAAGGCAAGATGTGCCATGCTGATAGACTCCTACCCCAAAAGACTGAATGCTGTCATAAAATCAAAAGGTGCTTCAACAAAGTATTAGTTTAAGGGTGTGCACACTTATGCAACCACGTTATTTTAGTTTTTTATTTTTATTTTTCCCCCCTAAAAGATTTCAGCTTGTTTTTCAATGGAATTGTACAGCTTGTATGTTATATTAAAGGTGGAAAAAATTCTGAAGTGATTTATCTTGGTCTGATTTTTCTACATCTCAAAAACCTGGCATTTTAACAGGGCTGTGTAGACTTTTTATATCCACTCTATATAGAAACTGGAAATGGCCAATTATCAATAATAGTGCTTCTAAAACACAATGATAGCATTTTTTTTCATTTACACGTTCATTGCTTGTATAATTTGTTGGAACTGCACCAAGAACATATTGAAGAACCACATAAAATAAAAAGTTAAAGTCACTTTTGAGTGGCACTCAACCCTTGGGGACTTTGTGCAGTATTCTCAGTAACGGCATGGAAATCATTGCCTTCTTCTGATAAGCTTTTTCAACTTCCCAGTCTAGCCAACTGCCCTGGGATTCCCTTGTAGTCTTCCATCCAAGTACTAATTAGCTTCCAAGCCCAGACAAGGTTGGCACTGTCACCTGCTGAGGCCACATGAAAATGCTTCCCTTAAAGAAAAGCTAATAACAAACATGAGACCCTATCAATCATAATGCTTGGAGTGAAAATACAAATAGGAACAGACATTCTAATAAATGTGGATGAAACAACAGAGCAGAAACTGAGGTGGTGTGAATACTAAATGATTTCACCTGAGGATATGGTCTAAGAGGAAAGGAGGAGGAGGAACATTTTCGTATAACTTGAGCAAAACGACGACACGCAAAGGGCAATATCCAAAGGACCCAGCTGTGTTTTGCTTTAACCTGATTTGGTAAATAATTAAAGTACTTCCAAGGTGAAGTTTGGAGCCGTAGTGGATTAGACTAAACTTTTCTCATAAAAACCTCCACTGGTACAAATGAGAGCCAGTGCGACGTAGTGGTGAAGGTATTGGAGAGCCAGGTTCTCGTCCACCTTCAGCCACAGAAGCTTCCCATAATCCATGATCTGGGATCAGGAATTCTCTCACAGCCCAATCTACCTAACAGATATGTTGTTGTGGGTAAAAACTAGAGGAGGGAGACCAATGTATACCGCCTTGAAAGGTGGAATATACGTAAATACATTCTTCTTTCCTCCCCCCCCCCCCATTCTTCCTCATCTCAATTTCTTGTTTTTCTTGCACTGTTGGGGCACTCCAGATGTTGAACTACTGTGAGCATCAGTACAGCCAATGGTGAGGACCTTCTAGTTCAGCCTGATCTGGAGGACTGTCACCCCTTCAAGATAGGCCAGGCCAAGAAACAGAAACCACAGGGATTTCAGGACTGCTGTATTATTGTAGGGCAGCGGTCCCCAACCTTTTTGGCACCAGGGACCGGTCATAGAAGAAAATTTTTCCACGGGGCGGGGCGGGGGGTTTGCAGGCGGGAGCCAATCGCGTGCACCGGGGGCAGGGTAATCACGCTCACTGGGGGGCAGGGTTTGCAGGCGGGAGACCCGTGGCCCACTTCCTAACAGGCCGCGGCCCAGAGGTTGGGGACCCCTGTGTAGGGTACATTAGTGAAAACTTTGTTTTCACTGATGATGTTACCTAGTTGGGTAATGAAACATCTGCAAGCAAACCACCAAGCTCAGAGAGCACCAAGGACGCCACTTGAAAACTTGTCCAAAGCCTTATCTGCCCCCTTTTTAAGGACAACACAGTCCTTAACAGGTGGGTTTGTTCTGAGTCTCTTTCTCACCCTTCCTACTTTTTCAGGGTTGAGCAACCATTTCCCCTCTCCCACCTCCTTCCCAAGGTCAGAGGTAAATTCTTCTACAAGGGCATAAGTTCCCACCTCTGAAGGTGGGTGAAACAGACATCATGAATCTCACAGCCCCTTCCATGAAACACAACAGAAATTTTAGCTCCAGCCTGATCCTCTATATCTGAGAAAGATAAACCTTCCAGAGAGTTAAAAGCTTGACTCAAACTCTAAATGAACAGGACATGGGAAATCTGCAATTGGATTTTGTGGGACTGATGCTTTTAATTTTAAATTAAGGGCAAGAGTCCCTGAGTTAAATTTGGGAAGAAGCACATTAGGACTTTTACACTCCCCCACTATAAGAGCTAACATGTCACATAGTTTTTCCTAAGTATGAATGTAGTCTATTTCCATCTCAATGTGACTTGTTTAAAAAAAATACAATAAAAACAAAAGGGTGCTTTTTTCTATTCTTTTAATTCCTAAATAAACATTCCCAAAACATGAACTTCTTGGCAGGCCTTCAATGAACAAGATAGGGATTTTGGTTCCTTTTATCTGAAATCTATTTACATCCACAGAAATGCCACAACAATAATATTGTATCACCAGAACAACGGTAGAGTTTCATCCTTGAATGGTCCAATATCCCCTTTTTGCAGCAAGTGAAATCCGTGAGAAAGAGATAAAATATTTACATAAAGAAATTACTCTTAACAAATACCATCTGTGTTTACTTTTAAGCCAGTTAATTTGTTTGACATGATTCCGTTTTTTGAGGGCTACTTCCATTCCAAAAGAGGCGAGGTTTAATTAGTCATATTCACCCGGCTTTGATCACATGACTTGACACATAACTGGAGAGTTTATTCCAACTAAGATTGTAGCAGATACAGATAGTCCTTGCTTGATGACCATTTGTTCAGTGACCGTTTGAAGTTATGGTGGCGATGAACAAATGGTATTTACGACCAGTCCTCAAAGTTATGGCCATTGCAGCACCCCCACGGTCATGTGATCAAAATTCAGGCACCTGGCAGCCCGCCCACATTTACAACTGCAGGGGCACTTCAACTCCCCCCACCCGCCTATCTCCCCCCTCATCTCTGACCTTTTGGCTGCCCTGTACCCTGTACCTTGCAAGAACTGTTATCCCGCAAAGAGGGGTGAAACATTCTTTAAGTCCTGGGAAACAAGATAATATTCAGAAGCAGCTCACACACTACCCTGATTCACTGGGGTGTAAAAAGAAGGGGAGGTAAAGCACAATCAGACTTGCACGATTCTGTTATTACAACCTATCTCAATAAAGGAGAGTTTGAGGCTTCCTAAGGTGTTGGTTTCCCGATCTGGTCTACCTTGTAGGGCTGAAAACTTGTAGAAAGGTAGAATAATAGAATCTTGAAAGCCTCTCCAGGTTTTCCTCAGTCCCACTTACAGTGGGGCAAAAAAGTATTTAGTCAGCCACCAATTGTGCAAGTTCTCCCACTTAAAAAGATGAGAGAGGCCTGTAATTGACATCATAGGTAGACCTCAACTATGAGAGACAAAATGAGAAAACAAATCCAGACAATCACATTGTCTGATTCGGAAAGAATTTATTTGCAAATTATGGTGGAAAATAAGTATTTGGTCACCTACAAACAAGCAAGATTTCTGGCTCTCACAGACCTGTAACTTCTTCTTTAAGAGGCTCCTCTGTCCTCCACTCATTACCTGTATGAATGGCACCTGTTTGAACTTGTTATCAGTATAAAAGACACCTCTCCACAACCTCAAACAGTCACACTCCAAACTCCACTATGGTGAAGACCAAAGAGCTGTCGAAGGACACCAGAAACAAAATTGTAGACCTGCACCAGGCTGAGAAGACTGAATCTGCAATAGGCAAGCAGCTTGGTGTGAAGAAATCAACTCTGGGAGCAATAATTAGAAAATGGAAGACATACAAGACCACTGATAATCTCCCTCGATCTGGGGCTCCACGCAAGATCTCACCCTGTGGGGTCAAAATGATCACAAGAACGGTGAGTAAAAATCCCAGAACCACACGGGGGGACCTAGTGAATGACCTGCAGAGAGCTGGGACCAACGTAACAAAGGCTACCATCAGTAACACACTACGCCGCCAGGGACTCAGATCCTGCAGTGCCAGACGTGTCCCCCTGCTTAAGCCAGTACATGTCCGGGCCCGTCTGAAGTTTGCTAGAGAGCATTTGGATGATCCAGAAGAGGATTGGGAGAATGTCATATGGTCAGATGAAACCAAAGTAGAACTGTTTGGTAGAAACACAACTCGTCGTGTTTGGAGGAAAGAGAATGCTGAGTTGCATCCAAAGAACACCATACCTACTGTGAAGCATGGGGGTGGCAACATCATGCTTTGGGGCTGTTTCTCTGCAAAGGGACCAGGACGACTGTTCCGTGTACAGGAAAGAATGAATGGGGCCATGTATCGTGAGATTTTGAGTACAAACCTCCTTCCATCAGCAAGGGCATTGAAGATGAAACGTGGCTGGGTCTTTCAGCATGACAATGATCCCAAACACACCACCCGGGCAATGAAGGAGTGGCTTCGTAAGAAGCATTTCAAGGTCCTGGAGTGGCCTAGCCAGTCTCCAGATCTCAACCCCATAGAAAACCTTTGGAGGGAGTTGAAAGTCCTTGTTGCCCAGCGACAGCCCCAAAACATCACTGCTCTAGAGGAGATCTGCATGGAGGAATGGGCCAACATACCAGCAACAGTGTGTGCCAACCTTGTGAAGACTTACAGAAAACGTTTGACCTCTGTCATTGCCAACAAAGGATATATAACAAAGTATTGAGATGAACTTTTGATATTGACCAAATACTTATTTTCCACCATAATTTGCAAATAAATTCTTTCCGAATCAGACAATGTGATTGTCTGGATTTGTTTTCTCATTTTGTCTCTCATAGTTGAGGTCTACCTATGATGTCAATTACAGGCCTCTCTCATCTTTTTAACTGGGAGAACTTGCACAATTGGTGGCTGACTAAATACTTTTTTGCCCCACTGTATACCAAACAAAATCACAGTGGAGTTATTTTGAGTTTCTTTCCCACACTTCTCTCCTTCACAGGACCGTGTAGTCTTCTCTGTAAGTGCGCCCCCCCCACTTTACTCCTCATTCATTCTTTCCCTATGCCCAAAATCAGCTCTAAATTCCTTTATAGTGGTTACCATTTTGAGTCCTTAAACTATACTGGAATACAGAAGTATAGTAAACTTGAAAATAGCCTGAACATCATTTTTTAAAACTAGGAAACCACCTGCAGCAGCCCAGAAAAAAAATATAGGAAATTTTAAATCCCCCTCCCACACGTGTGACAGGGCGTGCTGTCTCTGCATCATCACCCAGCAGCCTACAGCTGTGGCCAAAGGTTGCTCAACAACACGTTCCGTCTCCCCCAAGGGTCAAAATGCAATTGCGGGGCTACTATCTCCATCAAACTGTCCCGATAAAAGCCCGGTTATTTTCTATATTTAGAGGTTGCCCGTTCATTTTAAAAAGAAGCCAGTCATTTTAAGTTTACGGGCCTTTTTCTGCAAGAAAAGATCTTCAAAGCAACTTAAAATGAAATAGTGCAGAATGTCACACCAGCAAATTGCACATATGAAAAGGGTCAGCTCCCTTTTGAGCTGAACTCGACTCTGTTGGCTTCATAGACACGCTCATATAGCTTCCTTTGGTCACAGTAAGGAATTGGAATCCCATTGCATTCTCCTGGGATGTATTTTCAAAATTTATAGCTCTGATATTCATCGGTGGTTTTCCCAACATAAAGTGCTAACCAGGTCTGACCCTGTTAACATTATGAGACCAGCCAAGGTCAGCTAAATGCTGCTCCTAAACTAGAAGATAATCTGGAAATCTCCCCTATTAAAATTCTCTGTCGTCTAACTATTGTCATTTTTTTACTGTATCATCCTGCAGTTGTTTTTTATATATGTCTTAACGACCACAGCTTCCAGCGGCATCACTTTAAAATGGCAATTCTATTATAATAATTATTTAGTTATGCTTTTTATGGACGTAAACCACTCCAGTTCTTCCAAGTTCAAAGGAGTGTGATGATGCAAATACAGAAAATAATAAACACTTGCCGAGTTTGAGAAATCAAAGGATATGCTTATTAACCAGGAAGAAAAGGTTACCCATTGTATTTACGCCATGAATAAATAAGCATTGATTGCTATGGCTCTGCCTGATTCCTAGTTATGATCTCAACCAAAATGTTGCGGGAATTAACAGCTGCTGCCAGTTCTCTTCCAAAACAGACTAAATCAAGCCTTCTACAGTCTAAACTATGAATTGCCCAACCGGAATTAAAGAACAAGCAGAGTTTTCGTAACTCAGATTCCACCTCAAGTACTATGTCCAGTTCTCCTTTAAGAAGGATTCGGAAAAATTGCAATAGGGTTACAGAAGGCAAGAAGGGAGCTCAGAAGACAGGAAGATAAGCCTTAAAAGAAAGACCAAAGAAACTGGCTAAATTTAGCCTTCAGAAGAGAAAAATCTGGGGAGGTACCATAAAACAGATCTGCTCTCCATCATTCCAGAATGCAGAATATGGAATGGCAGCATTTTGTGTTCAAGCTAGACAACCCAACGGTAGAAATGCTTTAATTTGGACTTTTTCCCTGGATTTGATGGCCCGAATAGCCCCTTCCAATGCTCTGATTTTACAATTCCATATTATTATGAGTCTCCGTCAAAAAAGAAATTTATTTCAGACTGTGATCCTAAACACACTATGGTATCGGAGTGCATAGACTACACTAAATTACAGTTTGTGTAGCTGCGGTTTGTTAAATAAGCTAGAATTGGCTTGGTTTGTGTAATTCACCTTTTAACCATGATTAAGCTAGAGTGGCTGGGTTGCTAAATGTGACAAAATCAAACAAACAACATTACTGCTTAGCATGATATGTGGATCCAACCACTGGCTATGTTCAACTATCGCACTGCCAAAGTTTCTTCTAACTATGGTTGGTTGAATATGCCACACTGGCTTAATTTACACACAACATGCATACACTATTGTTTACAAAGCACATTGGTGGGATACATACTGTACATCACAGGCAAACTTAAATAAGCAATAGTATGACTTAGTAGAGGGGGCGTGGTGGCTCAGTGGGTAAGATGCCAGGCTTGTTGATCAGAAGATTGCAAGTTTGGAGGTTCGAATCCCTAGCCCTGTGTGCGGAGTGAGCTCCCGCACTAGCTCCAGCTCTTGCCAACCTAGCAATTCGAAAGCATGCAAATGCAAGTAGATTAATAGGTACCACTTCGGTGGGTAGGTAACAGCGTTCCACGCGCGTCATGCAGCCACATGACCGTGGAAGCGTCTTCGGACAACGCTGGCTCTTTGGCTAACAAACGGAGATGAGCACCGGCCCCTAGAGTCGGACACGACTGCACAAATGTGCGGGGGGTACCTTTACCTTTACTATGACTTAGTATGACATGAACCCAGCTAGTGCCAAGATTCATACATTACGCTTAGCCAAGTTTTGTTGAACAAGCTACTGCTGTAGTGTTAACACATCCTATCAAGCCAAACCAGCATATGGCTTAATTTGATATATGGACCCAGCCAGTGGCAGGATTCATACATTATGCTAAGTCATGGTTTCTTTAACAAGCCATGTATCATATTAAGCCAAAACCAAACAAATCATGTTACAGATTAATATAATGTGTGAACTTGGACCTTATAAGCTAATTATGTCCCCTTGGATTCAGTAGGGCTAATGTCCAATACTATTTCTTATCACCCTGATTTAGAAAAAGCTCAAGTTTGTTTTTCCCAACCCTAATTAAAACAGTGTTTTGAATTTTCTCAGAAACTGGCTGTGCTTAATTAAATCCACTGAAACTCTTCACCTTCCTCAATCCAAACCTTGGATAGAAAATCCCAAACTTTGGAGTCCTTGGTGCTCTCTGAGCCTTGTTGTTTTCTTGCAGACGTTTCATTGCCAGGCTAGGCAACATCTTCAGTGCGAAAAGGGAGTGGAACTTGCTCTCTGTTTATATACCCTGGCTTGTCCTGACTGTGTTGGTGGGGGTGTTGTACTCTCTTTGGTAGTACCTTGATTGGGTTGTTGTGTGCTGCTTGGTTGATTGACTGAGTTAATAGTTCCTTGATTAGGGTCTATTGTGTTGTTTGATTGCTCCTCTGCTGCTAATCTTGCTGTTAATCTTTGCATATCTTGTTGTTGATTGCTGGCCCAGGGGTGTTCTGGTCTTCTGGCTTTTCTATTGTCTCTTATGAATGGTATGTAAATGTTGTTTACCTCTATGTGTCTGTTGATGGCTGCTTTGTCTGAGTGCCAAGCTTCCAGGAATTCTCTACCATTTTTGGATTTGGCTTGGTTTAATATGCTCACAGTTTCCCAGTTGAAAGTATGGTTAAGTCTGTCCATGTGTTGTGAGATTAAGGAGTTTTCATCATGTCTTCTGACTGCTAGTTGGTGTTCATGGATGCGTTCTGCTAGTCTTCTGCCAGTCTGTCCTACATAGTGGCTTTCCCAAACTTTGACAGAAATGGCTTATTTCATTCAGAAGGTTTTGGGAGGAATTACAATTGAGGCAAATCCGTATTCTAAATGAGATAATTATGGGATATGGGTCCCCAAGTGAGGCTTGGGAAAAATAATGGCAATTTCTCAAGGGATAGTTTGGAAACTATTTTTTAAAAAATTATAAAATGAGTCAAATGAAGCAACTTCCAAGACTGTGAGAAAGAAACCCCCTCTTTCTTTAACTGTGACCTTTGCGAGAAACATTTCCAAAGGAGGAAATTGATAGAAGGGGAAACCCCGATATGTAAAGTCTACCCAGTTTCTCCAGACAATTTCAGGTTAACATAACGAAAAATCTCTGAGAAATTGTAATGAGAAGGCAAGCAGAAAATAAAGAAGTTACTGCAATACTGGACTTGTGACCTGCCCCCCTCCCCCAAAAAAAACTATTATAGGGGGAACTTTCTAGTTTTTTCTCTATTATTTAACTCCTTCCTCAGGTCAGCCTGATTCAGCTGATTCATGAATTGCAGACATCACTGAAGGATCAGCCCCACAAATCTCTGCTTTTAGGATTATTTTTGAAAGGTTGCTTCTCTTAAAAACAAAAACAAATCACTTTTTAAAAAGGAGCTGTGTGGGGCACTGGGGAAAACGTTCAAAATCCCTAATAGGCATACTTTCAGGTTTCCAAGAACAGGATAGAATTCTATGAACCTCACATGCTTGCAACTGTTTTAAACAGCAAGTTTTTAAAACCTTTAGACAGCATAACAAAGGGATGGACTCAGTAGGGACTTGGATTATTTTTTCCATTAAGATGGGGTGGGAAATGCATTATGACCAGGAGGAATGCTATTTTTAACAACTGTTTCAGCTTGCAAGAGATGAAGAGCAGAAATTCTTCTTCTTTTTTTAATTAAAATGGGGAGGTGGGATTTTAAAGAATTTTTTAAAAAATGTAATAAGCCTACCAGCACCTTAGCAGACCTATTGTACTTACAATTTCCTTAAAGAAACATGTAAAATTGTTATCACAAGTTTAAGACAGTTTACTGACATTCTGATCGAAGGAACTTGAGAGGCACCAAAGATGTAAACCAGAGACTGAGAGGGACACACACTCCACCTTTCTTTAAGCCACCTACAAAGCTTCCTAGTAAAATCTGCTCTCTCTGGATGAGACCATGCACATTTCCAAATTTGCAAAGCCCTTTCCAAGACTGCATGGGAAAAAAAACCCTGAAGCATGGGATCCCACCAGCATTCCCAATCTGGCTCCTTCCAGACGTGTTTGACTGCAATGCTCAAGATTCTATTAATGTACCTTTACAATAAAATAAAATAGCTCATCTGGTTGTGATTCCTATCTGCTTTACCCAGCGAGGCCAACATCAATCTTGCAAGTCTGAAAGTCAAAGCCGCTCAGAGTCATTTGCTGAGATGGGCGGCTATAGAAATCGAATAAATAAATAAATAAATAAGTAAGTAAGTAAGTAAGTAAGTAAGTAAGTACAATTCTTCCCCCATCTCCTATACAACCAGAGAAACTGGGGTTTCTTATGAGCCTCTTGTCCCACCCACTGTCCAGCTGAAGGCTATGCTGTCTCTTATCTGACCATTCATTTGGCAGCATCTCTTCGCCCAGTCTCCCAGGGTCTTTCCCACATTAGTATTAGCTAAAGGTAAAGGTAAAGGTTCCCCCCGCACATTTGTGCAGTCGTGTCCGACTCTAGGGGCCGGTGCTCATCTCCATTTGTTAGCCGAAGAGCCAGCATTGTCCGAAGACGCTTCCACGTTCATGTGGCCGGCATGACGCACGTGGAACGCTGTTACCTACCCACCAAAGTGGTACCTATTAATCTACTTGCATTTGCATGCTTTCGAATTGCTAGGTTGGCAAGAGCTGGGGCGAGTGCAGAGCTCACTCCGTCACACAGGGCTAGGGATTCGAACCTCCAAACTTGCGACCTTCTGATCGACAAGCCTGGCGTCTTACCCGCTGAGCCACCACACCCCCAACAGTATTATCTACAGTTGCCCTAATAAAGGCACTGCCATTGCGTATTTATGTTTGAGATGGGTATCCTTAAAAAGAGGGGGCGTGGTGGCTCAGTGGGTAAGACGCCAGGCTTGTGGATCGGAAGATATCATTATGCATTTGATGGGTTAGACCTTGAAAGCATATTTAGCTACACTGAACAGTCCTACCAAGAATGACTTCATGGCATAGAGCAAACATGAGGAAACTGTGGTCCTGCAACTCGCATCAACCTGACCATGCTGGCTGCCTAGAAGTTGAGTCCAGCAACATCCAGAGCAGTGTTTCCCAATCTCAGCAACTCTAAGATGTATGGACTTCAACTCCCAGAATTCCCCAGCCAGAATGCTGGCTGGGGAATTCTGGGAGTTGAAGTCCACACATCTTAAAGTTGCTAATCCAGAGAATCACTGTTTCCCCATCACTGGCATTGATTGATTGATTATGTGCCATCAAGTTGTTTTTGACTCCTAGCGACCTCATAGATATTCTCCATGACATCATTGTCCATGTAATGTCATTCCATGACGTCACTCCATGACATCACTGGCATACAGGTTGAGAATCTCCAGTGGGTGATGCCAAACAAGAAGATGTGACATTCCCAGGACAGAAAGGCATGCTAAAGTCCTGATTTGCATTTATTTTAAAAGACTAGTTTGATCCCTTAACTCTTACTAAGGGGGTCTTTGTTCAGGCCCTCTTTAAAACACAGTCCTAAATCCTATTGCATTTCAGTACTAGGGAACTGCAGAACCTTTAGCATAGGCATGACCGCAAATAACTTCATGAGTTATGCAATGTGAAGTCTCTGCTGCCATCTCATGGTATGCTCTTCCCATAGTTATTCAAATACTTCAGGCATTAAGCTATAGCTCCCAACACCACCTAGGAAATAAAGGAATTGTGGTCCTATCTGGAGATACCAAGTGGAGAGAAAGCTTTGAGAGGCAGTAGAGTGCATTGGTTAAGAGCTTGAGAAGGGAGACCAGGGTTCAACTTCCTACTTAACCATAAAAATCACAGGGTGACTTTGAGCCAGTCATTCTCTGTCAGCACAACCTACCTTGCGGGGTGGTTATGGTGGGTATAAAAATAGGCAGGACACAAACACAATAAAGATATATATGTTATAGAATTGGAAGGGGCATTCAGGCCATCCTGTTCAACTCCCAACTCTGTGCAGGTTTGCCAACTGAAGCACCGCTGAGAGTTGGCTATCTAGCCTCTTTTTGATCCAATGAAGATTCATTGTTAAACTGATCTTACTGTTTCAATGTTTTTCCAAGAATTATAAAAAAAAAAAGTTTTAAAAAGCAAACAAACCTGGTTCCCCAAAAAGTTCCCCAAACCTTTCCTCTTCAGATGTCAAACACCCGTAAGCCCCCAGAAGGCATTCAGAAGGCACAGAATAGGGAAGGCTGCCATAAGGTTTGCACTTCAAACAGCAAAAAAGTAGATGTTTTGATTCTGGAGAGCTGTTGTAGTGAGAGATGAGGAATATTTTTTTATCGAACAATGTTCTTTTCCAAATACTTGGTGACACAGAATAATAACGTCTGCTCTTGTGCAAGGTACAGGTAGTCCTCGACTTACAACCACAATTGGGACTGGAACTTCCATCGCTAAGCGAGGCGGTTGTTAAGTGAGTCATGCCCAATTTTACAATCTTTTTTGCCGCGGTCATTAAGCAAATCACACAGTTGTTAAGTGAATCCAGCTTCCCTATTGACTTTGCTTTTCAGAAGCCCCCTGGGAAGGTCGCAAATGGCGATCATGTGACCCCAGGACACTGCAACTGTCCAGTTACATGCCAGTAACTGTTACAATATCCTAAACATCTTTGCAGAAGCATATGAAAAACTCGGCCTCTCGATTAACATTAAAAAAACCAAAGTGCTTTACCAGCAAGTTCGAACCAATCCCTCTGCAGCGCCATCAATCCAGCTTAAAGGTGTGTCACTAGAAAATGTCGATCACTTTTCTTATCTCGGCAGCCATCTATCTACAAAAGCCGACATCGACGCTGAAATTCAGCATCGCCTGAGCTCTGCGAGTGTAGCTTTCTCCCGAATGAAGCGTAGAGTGTTTGAGGATCGGGACATTCGCAGGGAGACCAAAATGCTTGTTTACAAAGCCATTGTACTACCAACCCTTCTGTACGCCTGTGAAACATGGACCCTCTACAAACGCCACCTCCAACTTCTTGAAAGATTCCATCAACGCTGCCTCCGAAAAATTCTGCAAATTACTTGGGAAGATAGGCGGACTAATGTTAGCGTATTAGAAGAAGCGAAAACCACCAGCATTGAAACAATGATCATCCAACATCAACTTCGCTGGACCGGTCATGTTGTTCGAATGCCTGACCATCGTCTTCCAAAGCAGCTACTTTACTCCCAACTTAAGAATGGAAAACGGAATATTGGTGGACAGCAAAAGAGATTCAAAGATACTCTCAAAGCTAATTTAAAAAAATGTAATATCAGCATTGAGAACTGGGAAGCCCTAACTTATGAGCGTTTCAATTGGAGGTCAGCCTTTATTAATGGCGCTATGGACTTTGAAGAAGCACGAGTACAGGGCGAAAAGGAGAAAAGAGCTAAAAGGAAGGCACGTCAGGCAAACCCTCATCATGACCGTCTCCCACCCGGAAACCTATGCCCTCATTGTGGGAGGTTGTGCGGATCCAGAATTGGCCTTTATAGCCACTTACGGATCCACCGTTAAAATTTTACCTTTGGAAGACAATCTTACTCGGCTACGAGTGATCGCCAATGAACAATACATGCCAGTTGCCAAGGGCCCGAATTTTGATTACGTGACCGCAGGGACGCTGCGACGGTTGTAAGCATGAGGACCCTAAGTCGTAAGTCACTTTTCTCAGCATCAGTGTAACTTTGAATGGTCGTTAAACAAATGGTTGTAAGTTGAGGACTACCTGTAATAGAAAGCAGGTTGGGTAAAACAGATCTACCAAACTCTATTAGCTAGGATTGAGCAGCAGGCAGAAATGATCGAAGTGGAATGTAAGCAGCCAAAAATGTAAAGTTCTGCATCTGGGTAGACAAACGGTAAGGTGCAAGTAGAGGATGAGACCTGGCTTTGCAATAGTATAGGGCAGGGGTCGGCAAACTTTTTTATGCCAGGAGCCATTTTGACAGTTATAAAATTTATAATATCACTCGAGGGCCAGGGGGCGAGGTTTGCGGGCGGGAGCCAATCGCGTGGCTTTGCAATAGTATAGGGCAAGGGTCGGAAATGGCGGCTCGCGAGCCAAATGCGGCTCTTTGGCCCCTTGAGTGTGGCTCTTCCGCAGGCAGGCGTGGCGCGGCAGCGAGTGTGGCGGGGCAGGCGCGGCAGCGGGCATGGTGTGCGTTGCTGTGGGCATACCCCTGGCAACCTGGCAGCCGTCTCCGGCAGCCATCTTGACGACAGGCAGGGCTTTCCAAACTGTGTGTCGCGTGACAAGCCGGAAGCGCTGAAGGGAGTGGAAATTTTCCGCGCCAATCAGCTGTGCGTCGGGAAGCCCGGCAGCCTGCACGCACGATTTTTGCCTCCCTGCCGGAACCGAGGGCATTTTCGGGGTCCTCGGAGCCTGCCCTTTCGAAGGGGCAGCGGCAGCAGCAGTGCTGCCCCTTTGAAAGGGCAGGCTCCAGGGACCCCGAAAATGCCCTCGGTTCCGGCAGGGAGGCAGAAACCTCCCCTCTCCACATGCACACGCTGCCCTGGGGTGGAAATTCTCCCCGCAGAACAGCTGAGGCAGCTTGCGCGCAGCCTCCCTGCCTAAACTGAGGGCATTTTCGGGGTCCCCGGAGCCTGCCCTTTCGAAGGGGCAGCCGTTGCCGCCGCAGCGACAACCTGGAAGCGCCGCCGCCGAAGCAGTCGAGCCTCTCTTTCCCTTCTTCTTCCAAACCTCCCCCGCCCCCTTCCACGCGATTGGCTCCCGCCCGCAAACCCCGCCCCCTTCCACGCGATTGGCTCCTGCCCGCAAACCCCGCCCCCTTCCATGTGATTGGCCCCCGCCCGCAAACCCCGCCCCCTGGCTCTCGAGCACTTCAAAATGTGCACGAGCATGTCAAAATGGCTCCCGGCAAAAAAAGTTTGCCGACCCCTGGTATAGGGTGAAAGAGATCTGGATGTCCTTGCTGGCCACAAGTTGAACATGAGCCAGCAGCGTGACGCAGCTGCTACTATGTTAAATACTATTCTGGGGTACACTGAATCCAGATCATGAGAAGTAATTGTTCCACTCTACTATGCTCTGGTCCAATTCCATTTGTGTCCAGTTCTAGGCACCACCACAGTTCAAAAAAGGCAGTGAAAAACTGAAGCAAGGTTAGAGGATCTCTACCAAGTGGGTGAGGGGCCTGGAAACAAAGCCCTATGAACAACAGTTAAAAAGTCTTGGTGCATTTAGCCTATAGAAGAGACAACTGAGGGGAGATATGAAAGTAGTCTTCAAAAATCTGAAGTGTTGTCACATAGAAGAGGGAGTGGACATCGCCCCAGAGAGCATAACTAGAATCAATGGATGAA
Source organism: Charina bottae (assembly GCA_023362775.1). Classification (NCBI taxonomy): domain Eukaryota; kingdom Metazoa; phylum Chordata; class Lepidosauria; order Squamata; family Charinaidae; genus Charina; species Charina bottae. The sequence goes on from JALMGJ010000003.1 coordinate 134,900,290, forward strand.
AACTAAGAGGAATTTCCAGAATTTGGAACAAATTTTAAACGTTTGGACTGAATCACAAGCCATGAGAGGGACCATCTCATCCCAATAACATCGACCCGCCCCACTTGATCATGCAGAGAGGGCATGCTTCGGACCCCATCAACAAAATCATCTAGCGGGGTCCAGGAGGCGAGCCTTCTCTGCGACAATGCCCGCCTTGTGGAATATCTTGCCCCCGGAGGTGAGGCCGGCTCCCTCGCTCCCGGCCTTCCGGAAGACTCTTAAGACCTGGTTCTGCCGCCTTGCCTGGGACGGGGGAGGTAATAGTTCCTCCTGGGAGTGGCTGGCCCCATAATGTCCTCCATTTTATATGAGATTTTACCATCCCTTGGATTTTTATCTATTATTTATTATACTGGTTTAGATTGTAACTTATGTTTACAGGTTTTTAACTGCTGACTCTGTTGTAAACCGCCCAGAGTCCCCTGTTGGGGGAGATGGGCAGTGATAAATTTGAATTATAAATAAAAATAAAAAAATATTGTTACCCTAATATGACCATCTCCAGTTCAAGTATAATTCTGCCCAGCTGGTCTAAACTTCAAGAGGACGTCTACTAGAGTCCTGCTCCCGTGTGAACTAAGAGGGGTGTGGGCTCAAAGGCAGGTCTTTTCGTAACAGCCCCAAAACGCGCTGCCCCCACAAATACCCTGGGCTGCAGCCGTCTTTTCTTAAAACCATTTTATTTCAGTGAGGCTTTGGGCTGTATACATCCATCAGAATATTGTAAAAATAAATAAAAATAAATAAACCCGAGTGCCCTCCAGCTATGCAGACTTCACACCCACAAATACAGAAATTGCCATTCAATGTTGAATCACAGCCATCTCCTGGAATAACAAAGATATTTTTGCTTCTGCTCCAGACAGAAAAGGGAGAAGATAAATGGCCTCAGTGCCTCCCTCCAGCCAAGCTTTCTGAACTTTCATCTGGCAATGTCTTCCCCAAAACTGAGCTAATGGTACAAGGAGAAGCCACCTAGCGCTCAAAGATGGCGTTCTTCCTGCACCTAAATCCCACTGAACACGCTGGGGATGGCATCACACCATTTGCAGCTAACTGCTTTCCCCCAACAGCTGCAACCACACCCACAAAAAGTATTTTAGGGCCTGGAAAGGGCATACTGCTCCCCTGAGCCCAGATGCTGGAAAGGGTGGTGAGACAAGGAATCAGAGAGAGCCAGTTTGGTCTAGTGGCTAAGGTGCTGGGCTAGAAACCAGGAGTCTGTGAGTTCTAGTCCCGCCTCAGGCATGAAAGCCGGCTGGGTGACCTTGGGCCAGTCCCTGTCTCTCAGCCCTAGGAAGGAGCCAATGGCAAACCAGGAAAGTGAGAGTTCTAGTCCCGCCTCAGGCATGAAAGCCGGCTGGGTGACCTTGGGCCAGTCACTCTCTCTCAGCCCTAGGAAGGAGCCAATGGCAAACCAGGAAAGTGAGAGTTCTAGTCCCGCCTCAGGCATGAAAGCCGGCTGGGTGACCTTGGGCCAGTCCCTCTCTCTCAGCCCTAGGAAGGAGCCAATGGCAAACCAGGAAAGTGAGAGTTCTAGTCCCGCCTCAGGCATGAAAGCCGGCTGGGTGACCTTGGGCCAGTCCCTCTCTCTCAGCCCTAGGAAGGAGCCAATGGCAAACCAGGAGACTGAGAGTTCTAGTCCCGCCTCAGGCAGGAAAGCCAGCTTGGTGACCTTGGGCCAGTCACTCTCTCTCAGCCCAACTCACCTCACAGGGTTGTTGTTGTGGGGAAAGTAGGAGGAGGAAGGAGTATTAGGTATGTTCGCCACCTTGAGTTATTTATAAAAATAATAAAGGCGGGTAGAAATTAAACAAATAAATAAATCAGCATGAATTCTGTGCATGCTGCTTGTACAGAGAAAACTCAAACCTGTTTTTGTTTACTGGAATTGTAAGAGCAAGTAGAAATTGAAAGAACAAGGATCTTATGAAGACCTTAGACTTCAGGCTGCAGGAGAGAAGTGGACAGTCCATCCCCAAGACTCACAGAGGTGCAGCATTGCCCACTGCAAAACAGAAGCTTTGTTCATTGAGCTACAGGGTAACCAAGCTCAAGCTGAAAGAAAATCAGCTGAAGTACCTAAAAGGGTGTCCATGTTGGATCACACAATGGAAGAGCAGGGCCAAAGCCTGTGGGGCAGGATCCCAAGACACATTGGAAGCTTTGAAAAGTGACCACGGAGAATAGATCCCAAAACGGCACTCACTGTGATTTTCCACAAGATCAAGGGCCACGTTCGTAGCTGTATCCATGCCGGTGTCTATGTAGGACTGGCAGGTTTTCAGAGAAGACAGACACGTGTCCACACCACTGAAGGAAACCAATGGACGTCCAGACATTCTGGTCAAGCTCCCTAAAAAACAAACAATGTTTATCACTACAGTGTTGTGTTATTCTATGATGTGCCTGTGACCCCTCCATCTTTTTCATATGGGTTAAACGAACAGCGGTAAAAATGGTATCAACCAATAAATAAAATAATACAATTTCCCCAGTCTGAAAAAGAACGAACTGGCTTGTCCATCTCAACCTTCTTTGAAGGAACAAGAGCCTGCAATCTTTAGGACAAGACGTTTCTTAGATCAACTCAAAAGTCACAAAAATTCAATGTCGTCCTACTGAATGCAAGTTTGCATGTTCACCTGGCAGCTGAAGGGGAAACGTACACATGTGACATTTCTCCACATGAGGTTGGATCACGTACAATATATGCACTTTATTAGACACTCACAGTTCCTTAATATACTAGCTGTGTATAGCAGGCATTTAGGGCAAATCACATTGGCTTTAAGTCAACCACCCATTGACATATTCTCTCAACACCCAGTGGAGACCTTTCAAACTTCTGCTATTACTTCATTTTGATTTGTTTCATTTTAAGTGGGTGGTGTACTGGCTTTTAATAAGTATGGAGTATTTTTCTCCTCTTAAACCGTAGGTGCTCTGAAAACCTTTCGATGGACTAGCAGAATAATAACAGAGAAAATAAATAAAAATAGTGAACACAATATTTTGCAAAGAATGGGACATGGGGATTTAAACCAACTAAAGGATGTTTGGTGAACGGTTTTAAAAACAGGGAAAATCAAACTGAATTTTAAATTAGGCTTTCTCTGCTGCTTCCAAGAGGCTATTTTTCAAGGAGTGTAAAGTTCTTTAGAACATCTGTAAGCAAGAGCTATAGTTCAGCAGCAGAATGGATGCAAAATGTCATAGCTTCAAATCCCCACATCTCCAAATATAGCTCTGGAGATTTGTTTTAAGAATACAAAGCAAGATAAAGCAAACACTGTGTATGAACCAGGCCATTTGCGCCTTCGTCACTAAACCATGCTTAAAGCAAGCCATGTAGCTTATTCAACCAGCTAGGGTTAATTTGATATCTGAATCAGGACTGTATCTGTCAAAGTTTTATTTTGCATTAAATAATGGTGAGGATAAAGCTGTGTGTATCCTTAAATCCACTTATGGGCCTGCTGATATAATACCAATCCTAAGGATTGAATGACAGGTTAATTCAGAAGAAGGATGGACTATTATTATTCTAGGCCTTCTGCTCAAGATATTGCAAATGGGATTATGCCCCCGAACCCCAATGAGGGGGTTTCATGGAACCTGCAATGCACATAAAAACCAGGCAGAGCTTCAATTGTACAACTGCAGCCGCTGCCATGACTTTTTAAGATCATACCCTGCGGACACCTCTAACCAGGTATGGCTCTACTTAACTGTTCTTTGCACCCTCTTAGAACAAAATAAATTCCCCCTGTACTGGTGTGACAATTGCTTTTAAAACTCCACTTGGCATCAATGGATATTTTTTAGAGGAAGAGGAAGAAGTAGTAGTATAAGTTCTATAAACAAAGAACCAGGAAGGAGGAGGAGGAGGAGGAGGAGTTGTTTTATAAACAAAAAACCTGCGGGAAGGGAGTTAAAGATGGCTTTTCCCCCCCAAGGGATTTTCTGGAATAAGTTTATACGAGGGTAAATTAGATATGGGACGCTGCTTACAATGTATGTTTTACATGATACGGAGTTTAACTCTGATTGGGGAAGTTAAACTATGACAGAACCAGCAACTTTTTGTATGTAACACATGCACCCCACCAATGAACACCTAGCCAATTTTAGGAAGAAAAGCAGTTAATATGTGGATGAGAGACCACCAGGAAATTTGAGGTCCTTATGCCGGACCTGGAAGTTGGTAGAATATAGCACAAGGGGGCAAAGGGCGACCAGCTTTTTTACTGTTGCCAAGAAAACAATATGGATGTCTCCAGCAGTCAAGTCAGGATCAAAGGAGACTTTACTTTTTAACTGAGCTATACTTCCTTCCACTGAGGGAGGAAATGGGTTGAAAGTTGTATGGTTAGGCTTTCTCTTTTGTACAATGCCTACTCTTCTTAGCAGGAAGCCATCTGACGGGGTCAAAAAAGTCAAGATGGCAACTATGGCCAAAGGAATAAAGCTCCACCCCTTTGCAATGCATGTTGCTGCCTTGTTTCCCCCGCCCTCCCCCAGTGCCTCTGCTTTCTAGGGCATCAATATAATTAATATTAACAATACAGTTTTCTCTTCTACCAGTGGCTTTCAAACCAAGAACATTTTTTAAACTTCTGCCAAAATTTCTAAAACATATTTATCATCTACTGAGAGCTGAGTCAGGCTGCAATTACGGTGTCTACCAAACTTTTCCACCTCTGCAGAAAACAACAACTAAAAATATACACCTGATTTTGCTTGATGCATTACTGAGGTTAGTAAGTCTGAAAACTTTGTGCAGTCAAATTCTTAGCATGTCCACTTAACAAGGATATCCGGCAATAACTTGGACAATTCTAGGTTCAGGATTTTATAGTTGTACAAGTGCTATTTTTACCATGATTGCAAGTATATCATAGCAGATACTGATGTTATTGCTCTCATATAATTTTAACTGTTGCTAATTTTAATTTTTTAATTTTTTAAAAAATTTTACCAAGTAGCAACGATAAGAACAGACCATGGAACGGACTGGTTTAAGATTGGAAAAGGAGTACGGCAGGGTTGTATACTCTCACCCTACCTATTCAACTTGTACGCAGAACACATCATGCGACGTGCTGGGCTTGATGAATCCAAGGCTGGAGTTAAAATCGCTGGATTGCAGTTAAACCACAAAACAACCAAGATTATGGCAACCATCTTGATTGATAACTGGCAAACAGAGGGAGAAAAAGTGGAGGCAGTGACAGACTTTGTATTTCTAGGCGCAAAGATTACTGCAGACGCTGACTGCAGCCAGGAAATAAGAAGACATTTACTTCTTGGGAGGAGAGCAATGACAAATCTCGATAAAACAGTTAAGAGCAGAGACATCACACTGACAACAAAGGTCCACATAGTTAAAGCAATGATATTCTCCGTAATAACCTATGGCTGTGAGAGTTGGACCATCAGGAAGGCTGAGCGAAGGAAGATAGACGCTTTTGAACTGTGGTGTTGGAGGAAAATTCTGAGAGTGCCTTGGACTGCAAGAAGATCAAACCAGTCCATACTCCAGGAAATAAAGCCAGACTGCTCACTTGAGGGAATGATATTCAAGGCAAAACTGAAGTACTTTGGGCACATAATGAGAAGACAGGATACCCTGGAGAAGCAGCTGATGCTAGGGAAAGTGGAAGGCAAAAGGAAGAGGGGCCGACCAAGGGCAAGATGGATGGATGATATTCTGGAGGTGACGGACTCGACCGTGGGGGAGCTGGTAGTGGCGACGGCTGACAGGAAGCTCTGGTGTGGGCCGGTCCATGAAGTCACGAAGAGTCAGAAGCGACTGAACGAATAAACAACAACAACAATCCCTCTTTCACCACTTGATGTGGTGCAGTTTCTGCCTTCCTGGATCCAAAACAAGGCATGCTGCTTACCTGTAGCTGCCATCAGTGAGTGCTTATTCCTTTTTATTGGGGTGTTTCTGTTTGTACTAAGAGAAAACCAGCAGGTGAATTAAATTGGATGCTCATTGCAGACTCAAAGTCCAGAATGCTACTTTAGGTAGGCCAGAATCATAGAAGTACAATGTGCAAAAGAGTTCAGAGGTCACCAGTCCATTTGGGGGGGGGAAGATAGGAGAAGGCTCATAATTCAATGCTAAAAGAAGTAATTTGTCCGCAGAAGATTGTAGGTTCAAACTGTGGCATCTCTATATTAAGTAAAATCTCCTTCGTATCAAATTTGACTCTTGGTGACTTAATAGGGACATTCATTCTTGGTACCAATATGGAAATGCTTTATCATTGTGACTTTTGGGATGGTTTTTCAACTCATCAATCTAGCCTTCAGCTCTTCCTAGTGGTCTCTCATCCAAGAACTAATCAAGTCTGACTTGGTTGAGCTTTTTCAGCTCAACCAAGGTCAGTTAAATTTACCACATTGCTGTTCCAAGCAAGTATCCCCAGAGCAGTTTAGTTTTTAAGACCAGTGCTTCAGCAATTCAAACCAGGGAGAAGAAAGTACCAATAAATAAGTAAATAATAAAACAACATAAGGCACATCCTAAAAAGAGCTGAAACAGCAGATACATGATGTATTAAAAGGCCCTCTTGCATGATGATTCACCTTAATAGGCCTACCACTGGTTCTGTCTTCTTGCTTGGCCCAAATTCGTGGAGAAAATTTTTTGTGGCCATGCTGAGCCATAATAGAAAATCAAAATGGCAGTTTCCCTGAAAGTGAGAGTGTATTTGTGCAAGTTTTTGCTGCCATAATCTCCTTTTCTTGTCCTGCCGTTATGCTGTTAGATGCTTTTGAACTGTGGTGTTGGAGGAAAATTCTGAGAGTGCCTTGGACTGCAAGAAGATCAAGCCAGTCCATACTCCAGGAAATAAAGCCAGATTGCTCACTTGAGGGAATGATATTCAAGGCAAAACTGAAGTACTTTGGCCTCATAATGAGAAGACAGGATACCCTGGAGAAGAAGCTGATGCTAGGGAAAGTGGAAGGCAAAGGGAAGAGGGGCCAACCAAGGGCAAGATGGATGGATGATATTCTGGAGGTGATGGACTCAACCATGGGGGAGCTGGGGATGGCGACGGCTGACAGAAAGCTCTGGCGTGGGCCGGTCCATGAAATCACGAAGAGTCGGAAGTGACTGAACGAATAAACAACAAAAATTTTACTTGTTAATTTTGATTGTGGTTCCATCATTGGCTTGTTTATGGAAAATACTAACATACCAGATATCACACTAAGCTATGTTTGTGAAGTCTCAGGGCTTGGTTGTATAGCACACTTGGTTGTATAGCACACAAGAGCCTGCAATCTTTAGGACAAGACGTTTCTTAGATCAACTCAAAAGTCACAAAAATTCAATGTCGTCCTACTGAATGCAAGTTTGCATGTTCACCTGGCAGCTGAAGGGGCAACGTACACATGTGACATTTCTCCACATGAGGTTGGATCACGTACAATATATGCACTTTATTAGACACTCACAGTTCCTTAATATACTAGCTGTGTATAGCAGGCATTTAGGGCAAATCACATTGGTTTAAGTCAACCACCCATTGACATAGCACACTAGTCAAACAGACGCCATTACAATTTAGCAGGATGTGTGTATCCAGGCAATGACACTCTAAGCCCATTGCTTATTGAATAAGTCTCAGAAGGTGGCAGCACTTGACCGATCTTGCTCACTAAGCAATACTTGGAAGGGAGACCACTAGGAAATCACTAGGCACCAGGCTAGAAACCAGGAGACTGAGTTCTAGTCTTGCCTTAGGCATGAAAGCTGGCTGGGTGTCATTGGCGATCACTCGTAGCCGAGTAAGATTGTCTTCCAAAGGTAAAATTTTAATGGTGGATCCGTAAGTGGCTGTAAAGGCCAATTTTGGATCCGCACAACCTCCCACAATGAGGGCATAGGTTTCCGGGTGGGAGACGGTCATGATGAGGGTCTGCCTGACGTGCCTTCCTTTTAGCTCTTTTATCCTTTTCGCCCTGTACTCGTGTTTCTTCAAAGTCCATAGCGCCATTAATAAAGGATGACCTCCAATTGAAACGCTCATGAGTTAGGGCTTCCCAGTTCTCAATGCTGATATTACATTTTTTTAAATTAACTTTGAGAGTATCTTTGAATCTCTTTTGCTGTCCACCAATATTCCGTTTTCCATTCTTAAGTTGGGAGTAAAGTAGCTGCTTTGGAAGACGATGGTCAGGCATTCGAACAACATGACCGGTCCAGCGAAGTTGATGTTGGATGATCATTGTTTCAATGCTGGTGGTTTTCGCTTCTTCTAATACGCTAACATTAGTCCGCCTATCTTCCCAAGTAATTTGCAGAATTTTTCGGAGGCAGCGTTGATGGAATCTTTCAAGAAGTTGGAGGTGGCGTTTGTAGAGGGTCCATGTTTCACAGGCGTACAGAAGGGTTGGTAGTACAATGGCTTTGTAAACAAGCATTTTGGTCTCCCTGCGAATGTCCCGATCCTCAAACACTCTACGCTTCATTCGGGAGAAAGCTACACTCGCAGAGCTCAGGCGATGCTGAATTTCAGCGTCGATGTCGGCTTTTGTAGATAGATGGCTGCCGAGATAAGAAAAGTGATCGACATTTTCTAGTGACACACCTTTAAGCTGGATTGATGGCGCTGCGGAGGGATTGGTTCGAACTTGCTGGTAAAGCACTTTGGTTTTTTTAATGTTAATCGAGAGGCCGAGTTTTTCATATGCTTCTGCAAAGATGTTTAGGATAGTTTGAAGATCTTCCTCGGAGTGTGCACAGACTACGTTATCATCAGCATATTGAAGTTCTATAACAGAAGTTGCAATTACCTTATTTTTTGCTTTCAGCCTACTAAGATTAAAAAGCTTTCCATCTGTTCGATATATAATTTCTACACCAGTAGGAAGTTTCTCTTCAACAAGGTGCATAATCATAGCGATGAAGATAGCGAATAAGGTTGGAGCAATAACACATCCCTGTTTAACGCCGGATTCCACTTTAAATGGATCGCTTTGAGAGCCATTGTTATTCAGGATTGTTGCCATCATGTCGTCATGGAGTAATCGCAAGATGTTCACAAATTTATCAGGGCATCCGATTTTCAGAAGGATGGTCCAGAGAGCAGTACGATTTACAGTATCAAAAGCTTTAGTCAGATCAATAAACGCCATGTACAGAGGGCGGTTTTGCTCCTTGCATTTTTCTTGAAGCTGTCGTGCAGTGAAGATCATATCCACTGTTCCCCTGGAAGGGCGGAAGCCATTTTGCGTTTCAGGGAGGATGTCTTCTGATACAGATAGGAGACGGTTTGCAATGATCTTTGCCAGGATTTTGCCTGCTGTGGCTAGAAGGGAGATGCCTCGATAGTTTCCACAGTCTGTTCTATCACCCTTTTTAAAGAGAGTGATAATTATGGCATCCCTAAAGTCTGCTGGAATCTCCTCCCTCATCCAGATTTTTTCGATGAGCTTATGAAGTTGGTGTGTAAGTTCAGGCCCGCCTTCTTTAAAGACTTCAGCAGGAATCCCATCAGGTCCACTAGCTTTGTTATTTTTCATTTGTTTAGTGGCTTTACTGACTTCCTCCAAACTAGGGGGTACTGCAAGCTCATTTCTTATTTGTTTTTGCGGGATTTGCAAGAAGACTTCATCAGCCACAGTAGAGTGACGATTAAGGAGATTGTAGTAATGCTCTTTCCAGCGCAGTGCAATAGACTCTTTGTCCTTTAGAAGCTTAGCACCATCTACTGAGCGTAAGGGATTTGTACCATGGTTTGTTGGTCCATAGATGGCCTTTATGGCATTAAAAAAGCCCCGTGCATCATGAGCATCTGCAAAATGTTGGGTTTCTTGGGCTTTTTTTATCCACCATATGTTCTTAAGTTCTCTAGTTCTTCTTTGGACTTCTGCCTTTGCACTGGCGTAGATTTTTTTCTTAACGGCACAGTTAATATCTTTTTGCCATATCTGGAAGGCTTTCCTTTTCTTGTCAATAATATGTTCAATCTCACTATCGTTCTCATCAAACCAGTCCTGATGTCTCTTAGTCTGGTATCCGATAGTTTGTTCACAGGCTGAAATAATAGAAGTCTTCAATTTAATCCAGTGTTCCTCAACATTTTCAGGAAGTTCCATAGGCAGATGTTCCTTGAGAGTTGATTGAAAGCAAGCTCGTTTAATAGGATCTTGAAGGGCCAGTGTATCCATTTTACGCCTTGGTTTTCTTCCTTGGAGCCTACGATGAGGGACAATCTTTATGGCCATCGTGGATCGAATTAATCGATGGTCTGTCCAGCAGTCATCGGCGCTCGTCATGGCTCTGGTGAGAAGTACATCACGGCGATCTCTAGCACGGACAATTACATAATCTAAAAGATGCCAGTGCTTCGACCGTGGGTGCTTCCATGATGTTTTAAATTTATTTTTCTGGCGAAAGAGTGTGTTAGTAATGACAAGGTTATGCTCTGCACATTTAGTCAGAAGTAAGATTCCGTTTGTGTTGCTGTTGTCAACTCCTTCTTTCCCAATGATCCCTGGCCACAAATCAAAATCACGCCCAACTCTTGCATTGAAATCGCCCAGGAGGATAATTTTATCCTCCTTTGGTATCTCTGATAAGATGGTGTCCAGCTGGGTATAAAATTTTTCCTTGATATCCTCATCTGCATCTAGTGTTGGTGCGTAAGCACTTAGGATAGTTGCCTGTTGGTTTTTGGCGAGTTTTATTCGCAGAGTTGAGAGTCGTTCGTTAATCCCAGTGGGAACTTCTGACAAGAGCTTCACAATGTCGTTTTTGATAGCAAAGCCTACCCCATGTATTCGTCGTTCTTGTTCAGGCAGTCCTTTCCAAAAGAAGGTATAACCTCCTTTTTCTTCCTTCAACTGTCCTTCTCCTGCTCTTCGAGTTTCTTGGAGTGCTGCTATATCAATATTAAAACGTCTCAGCTCCCTTGCAATAATGGCAGTCCTACGTTCAGGTCGTTCACTATCCATATTGTCTTGCAGTGTCCGTATATTCCATGTTCCAAAATTCATGTGTTTTTTACGACCGCTAGATGGTGACCCCACTGGTCGCGGTAATCCAGTCAGGGAGAAAATGAGGCAGACTATGTTTAGGGCACCTTTTCTAGCCCCCTCCCCATATGGGGTGAGCAGAGTGGATCCTAAATAGGGCTGCTCAGTCGTGGATACAGCTGCCGAACTACTCAACTGCCTCGATCCTTGAGTCAGGGCGACTGAATCCGTATCCACCGCCCATGTGCTGGTCCATGACTAGGAGCTTCCGGATTTCACAGTCCTGCCCCCGTTGCCATTCGTCAGTCGCCATGGGACTTTTGGTTGTTTTGGGTTTGGTGTGGTTGGAAGACGCCTGTGCGTGAATTTGTTTTATGTGTGGAGATCGGTGCACAACGATCAGCACACAACCTTCACAGAAAAAGGTTCTAATCCAATGGCATGGATACCATGACGATTGGTGACCTTTTGTCTGCTGCAGCCTTCATCCGCCTTCGCAGCCGTTGTAACAATACACCTTGTTATCTTCCGCCTGTTCTGCCGTTGAGGACTTTCTTGGATCGTTCTTTGTCTGGTTCCTCCCCCTGGACCTTACCGCCATGGGTGACCCTGCCAGGAGTACATGACTCCCGACGGCTTCGCTCACAGGGTTCATTGGGAACACACAAGCCCACTCACCACAAAGTCACACTGGGTGACTTTGGGCCAGACACACTTTCTCAGCCCAACTCACCTCACAGGGTTGTTGTTGTGGGGAAAATAGGAAGAGGAAGGAGTACTAGGTATGTTTGCCGCTTTGAGATTTATATAAATAATAAAAGCAGGATTTAAAAAATCCTTCTAGGCTAGGCTGCGAATCAAGAAATATCTCAGGAGGTGGCAAGCCACTTTCACACTGTTCTTGAAAAGCTACATTACATGAGTACATGTAATGTACATGTACATAATATTACATGTATGTTACATGTACATGAGATCACCTGGAGTCGAGACCTTTTCTTTCTCACATGCTGAATGAAGTACAATACTGTACCTGGGATTCGCATCACTTTGATTGGCAATCCTGCCAAACCAAAACCAATTCAACCATTATGTTTTAGCACCAGAAGTGAACCTACCCACGGCCCCCACTGTTATAACACCAACATTTAGACTCCAGCACCTCAGACTGTGAGTTTCTGAAGAACAACTGCGTGCCAAGGCATAGTGTGAATGCAAGAAACGGGTTAATCCAGGAAGCGGGTAAAGCGCGGAGTGTGGATGCAATTATTTCACCAGCATATCTTGGAGCAGCCATTTCCCCCTTACCTGGGACTCGTTTCCTTGGTAAAAACTCGCTTTTCCTCCTATTTTGAACTCTTCGCCCAGATGCTTGCCGAGAGAAGGCGGGATGAGTCGGAAGGGCGGACAAGGCTCCTCATACGCCGGCGCCTGTTCACATGACCGCGCAAACCCTCATGTGACACGGGAGGGAAGCTCACCCGGCCCTGCGCTGCCCTGCCCTGATGGCCGCTGGCAGCCTCGCCTCAGTTTCCGGCCCGGTTTTTCTCTTTGCTGGCTGTTTTTCGGCTTGCACCCAACGTTGCACTCATTCTGACGAGCGGCGTGCGCCCTGGGGGTCCTGACCCGCGGGTCTCCCTCTTGTCTGAAAAAGGGAGCAAAAGAGGAGGAAGGGCTCCATCCATCCCTTCCCTTCCTCGCAGCCGGACCCGAGGAGAGAAAGTAAGTCCGGTATGGAAAATGCTCTCATGCGAAAGGAACAATTACTAATGCATGGTCGAATATTGAAGATTATTATTTGTAAAGTAATGATATCGAAGTGCAGTTAAACGCCTTTTGAAAGATGTATTGATTGATTAAATTTATATAGCCGCCCATCTCACATTCATTGGCGATCACTCGTAGCCGAGTAAGATTGTCTTCCAAAGGTAAAATTTTAACAGTGGATCCGTAAGTGGCTATAAAGGCCAATTCTGGATCCGCACAACCTCCCACAATGAGGGCATAGGTTTCCGGGTGGGAGACGGTCATGAGTTTTAAAATGATAGCGGGGAAGCTGCATCTAAACATGCCGTGCATGTTTATATTGAATATGGGGATTTTTTCCTCTCCTGTTGAAAACAGTTGCCACCCACCCCCGGACACCCAATTTGTATAGGGAAAAGGTTTATAGGGAATGGTTTCAAATTCAAAATGATGTGGATGCTCTTAATTCTTAAAAAACTAAGCATATCACCAAAATGTTTCTAGCCTCCTACTCTGATTCTTTTTCGTAAAGGCTGGATACTTTTGTGAAAATAAAAGCCACAACAGAGAGTAATGGATTTTTTACATTTTTTCTGTAGCACTTGGTTTCTCAAAGGTATACTACCCCTGCCCATGAAGGTTCCATTTGGCTCCATCAATAATCTGATTCATATTAATAATTGTATTCATTATTAATAATCTTATTAAGCAACTGTGCCCAACTGTGTCATAACATCCCCGACACAGAAACGGAGCTGCTTTGTAGTCAGAGAAAAAGAAAAAGACCACAGAGGAACTGAATCTGGATAAATCTTCAAATCCTCTGCACTAACTGCTGTATCCTGGGATCTGCATTTAGTTCCAAATACAGGTAGTCCTCACTTAACAACCATTCGTTTAGTGATGGTTCAGACTTACAACATTGTGATTCGCTTAATGACTGCTGCAAAAATGGTCATAAGATTGGGTCAGATTCACTTAATGACCGCTGTTCGTTTTAACACCTGTGGTGATTCGCTTCATTTTTTAAAAAAAAATTATAGTAAATTTTATTAGGTTTCAAGAGAAGAATAAAAACTACAAAGAAAGAAAAAAAAACTTTAAAAATGTGGAAACACAAGAGAATTTTTTTTCAAACTTACAAAAAGATGTGGCTTCCAACTTTTAACAGCAAGGATATACAAAAATTTCCATAATCAATCTCTTACTCTATATTAAACCAAAACACCACATTATTTCTATAAGTCATTCCACTTTAATACATAATAAAAATCACTAAGTACAGTCACTCCTCCCCCTTATATTAAAATAAAGAAAAAAAAGGTCATATATTTATTTAATTTTTATTTAATTTTTATCCTGCCTTTATTATTTTTATAAATTACTCAAGGCGGCGAACATACCTAATACTCCTTCCTCCTCCTCTTTTCCCCACAACAACAACCCTGTGAGGTGAGTTGGGCTGAGAGAGAGTGACTGGCCCAAGGTCACCCAGCCAGCTTTCATGCCTAAAGCGGGACTAGAACTCACAGACTCCTGGTTTGCCATTGGCTCCTTCCTAGGGCTGAGAGAGAGTGACTGGCCCAAGGTCACCCAGCCGGCTTTCATGCCTCAGGCGGGACTAGAACTCTCAGTCTCCTGGTTTGCCATTGGCTCCTTCCTAGGGCTGAGAGAGAGGGACTGGCCCAAGGTCACCCAGCTGGCTTTCATGCCTAAGGCGGGACTAGAACTCACAGTCTCCTGGTTTTTAGCCTGGTGCCTTAACCACTAGACCAAACTGGCTCTAAACCTCCTAAACATCTTTCTGCCCTTCAAAATATAAAACATATTTGATTATTCCCTTCCTACCACTATTCTATATATTTCTGTCTACTATAATAAAAATCAAATTAAAAAGCACATAAATTGTCTGCTATTATACTTAATAGTACAACAATTTTAATAATCCCAATCTTAATAAACCCAAAAAACAAAGACAATTCAGAACAGTAATTCCATATCTTTAAAAGGGAATAACATCAATCAAATCCTTAAAGCAAACCAGATAAACATTCTTTAACCCTAATACAACAGTTTTAATAATTTTCATTTTAATAAACCCAAAACACAAAGCCAATTCAAAACAGTAAATCCAAATCTTTAAAGGCAAATAGCATCAATCAATTCCTTAAATCAAACCAGAGGAACATTCTGCAACCCTTATCCCACTTCAAAATAAACCAAAGCAGTTACATATCCCCACAATGTGCACAGAGCTTTCCTCTTGAAAGAATCAAACAGCCCAACTGCCCCCCTCAAAGATTCCAGATTCATTTCATGGCATTCCACCAGGAGATCGATTTTACTTATGGCTTGCAGATCACTCTCTCCCTTAGATTTCTCCAACTCCATTATGCAATCTTCATCCAGCATTTCGATAAAAATCCCAATCTCACCTGTGCTGATTTCGCTTAATGACCGCCGCAAAAAAGGTCATAAAATCAGGTTGGATTCACTTAATGACCGCTTCGTTTAGCAACCGAAATTCCGGTCCCAGTTGTGGTTGTTAAGCGAGGACTACCTGTAAGACTTTTAAATTATCTTCTGCAGTAAGAATATTATTGCAAGACTCAACATTCAGTTTGGAAAAAAAATTAAAAATTGTAGCATCAAAAACAACATCAAAATGTACTCTCCGTGGTTTATGACTTTTTCAGGAATATTAATGGAGGAATTGGCAACAGATTTTTCTTCAGGTAATTTTGACAACGACTGTATAGACCTGCACTGAAAAATACTGCCTTCTTCCTCTTCGCCATGTTGGACTTCCTAGCAGAAAATAATAGCTGTGGGCAAGCGATTCTTCGGATCGTCTCTTGTGGAAATGCTATCATTGCTGAATTGTTGAGGCTGTCAGAGTTTGTTCCAGCTGTATTCCGACTCAAAGACAAGGCCGATCAACAAAAATATGGAGATATCATATTTGATTTCAGCTACTTCAAAGTAAGAATTGTGCTGTACTGAAGCATTCTTTAACCTTGATTTAGTTCTGCCAAATTCTAATGTATGAAGCATTAGATCAGTGCTTCTCAACCTTGGCAACTTTCAGATGTGTGGACTTCAACTCCCAGAATTCCCCAGCAGCCATGCTGGCTGGGGAATTCTGGGAGTTGAAGTCCACACATCTGAAAGTTGCCAAGGTTAAGAAACACTGCATTAGATTTATGTAATTGTGTTCAAAACATACTAACTCTGTTCCTGATTTTTTCCCCATTTTAGGGGCCTGAAGTGTGCGAAGGCAGGCTAGAAGCCAAACCTGATCTTCAAGATTTAGATGATGAGTTTCGCGAAAACAACATAGAAATCTTGACGAGATTTTATTTAGCTTTCCAAAGTGTTCATAAATATATTGTTGATTTAAACAGGTAGGCAATTGTTCATGCAAGTGAAGCAGCAGCAGCTGATTTGGAACAGAATATGTCTTGTTGCCAGGAAAATAGCTTGTGCTTGTGTGGGCCAAAAAAAATGCAGAATAGGCTTCTGGAAAAGAATGGAAACCAATTTATAGAAAGCATCTCACATTCTTTCCCCAGACCTAGGAAGAAGCATAAAATGTGGAATATCATTAAATTATCATTTCTTAGATTTCAGATTTTCAAAAAAGGACAGAAATACAGTATAATTTCATACACACAAAACTCAGAATTTGGAAATATGAATTCCCCCATATTCACCCTATTTACTTTGACCAAAATGTTTGACATAGAACATTTTAAATTTTGGGAAAGAACATGGTGTGATCTCAAATTATTTGCCCAGGATTACCTACCATGACATATTGTCAGATCTGAGATGTGAACTAAGTAAATAATTAGATTAGGAAAAAAGTATAAGATAATTTATGCAGAGGCCATTTCAGCTAGCAGAATTTTCCTCAACGTTCCTGTTACATGTGGTTCAGACAAGCCTCATAAGCAGGTTTTTTGTTGTTTATTCGTTCAGTCGCTTCCGACTCTTTGTGACTTCATGGACCAGCCCACGCCAGAGCTTCCTGTCGGTCGTCGCCACCCCCAGCTCCCCCAAGGTCGAGTCCGTCACCATCCATCTTGCCCTTGGTCGGCCGCTCTTCCTTTTGCCTTCCACTTTCCCTAGCATCAGCATCCTCTCCAGGGTATCCTGTCTTCTCATTATGTGGCCAAAGTACTTCAGCTTTGCCTTTAATATAATTCCCTCAAGTGAGCAGTCTGGCTTTATTTCCTGGAGTATGGACTGGATTGATCTTCTTGCAGTCCAAGGCACTCTCAGAATTTTCCTCCAACACCACAGTTCAAAAGCATCTATCTTCCTTCGCTCTGCCTTCCTTATGGTCCAGCTCTCGCAGCCATAGGTTACTATGGGGAATACCATTACTTTAACTATGTGGACCTTTGTTGTCAGTGTGATGTCACTGCTCTTAACTATTTTATCAAGATTTCTCATTGCTTTCCTCCCAAGAAGTAGACATCCTCTGATTTCCTGGCTGCAGTCAGCGTCTGCAGTAATCTTTGCGCCTAGAAATACAAAGTCTGTCACTGCCTCCACTTTTTCTCCCTCTATTTGCCAGTTGTCAATCAAGTTGGTTTCCATAATCTTGTTTTTTTTGAGGTTTAACTGCAACCCAACTTTTGCACTTTCTTCTTTCACCTTCATCATAAGGCTCCTCAGCTCCTCCTCGCTTTCAGCCATCAAAGTGGTATCATCTGCATATCTGAGATTGTTAACGTTTCTTCCATCGATTTTAACTCCAGCCTTGGATTCATCAAGCCCAGTACATCGCATGATGTGTTCTGCATACAGGTTGAATAGGTAGGATGAGAGTATACAACCCTGCCGTACTCCTTTCTCTATCTTAAACCAGTCCATTGTTCCGTGGTCTGTTCTTACTGTTGCTACTTGGTCGTTATACAGATTCTTCAGGAGGCAGACAAGATGACTTGGTATCCCCATACCACCAAGAACTTGCCACAATTTGTTATGATCCACACAGTCAAAGGCTTTAGAATAGTCAATAAAACAGGAATAGATGTTTTTCTGAAACTCCCTGGCTTTCTCCATTATCCAGCGGATATTGGCAATTTGGTCTCTAGTTCCTCTGCCTTTTCTAAACCCAGCTTGTACATCTGGCAATTCTCGCTCCATGAATTGCTGGAGTCTACCTTGTAGGATCTTGAGCATTACCTTACTGGCATGTGAAATAAGTGCCACTGTTCGATAGTTTGAACATTCTTTAGTGCTTCCCTTTTTTGGTATGGGGATATAAGTTGATTTTTTCCAATCTGATGGCCATTCTTGTGTTTTCCAAATTCGCTGGCATATGGCATGCATCACCTTGACAGCATCATCTTGCAAGATTTTAAACAGTTCAGCTGGGATACCGTCGTCTCCTGAAGAATGTTGCAAACTTCTGTCCATAGTTCTTCCAGGACCCTATCTACTAAATCTAGTCCCTTAAATCTATTCTTCACCTCCACTGCATATTCCTTAGGAATATTAGTGAGCTCATATCTAACTGATCTGTGGGTCTTCCCTATTCTCTTTAGTCTGATTCTAAATTGTGTAATAAGAAGTTCGTGATCTGAACTACAGTCAGCTCCAGGTCTTGTTTTTACCGACTGTATAGATGTCCGCCACCTTTGGCTACAAAGGATGTAGTCAATCTGATTTCGGTGTCGACCATCTGGTGAAGTCCATGTATAAAGTCGTCTTTTAGGTTGTTGGAAGAGAGTGTTTGTTATGCACAGTGAGTTGTCTTGGCAAAATTCTATCAGCCTATGTCCTGCTTCATTTTGTTCTCCCAGACCATGCTTGCCTGTAATTCCAGGTGTCGTCTGACTACCCACCTTAGCATTCCAGTCTCCTGTAATGAAAATAACATCTCTTTTTGGTGTATTATCTAGTAGGTGCTGCAGATCCTCATAGAACTGATCTACTTCTGCTTCTTCAGCATCTGTGGTTGGGGCGTATATTTGGATCACTGTGATGTTAAATGGCTTACCCTGAATTCGAATTGAGATCATTCTATCATTTTTTGGATTGTATCCAAGCACTGCTTTAGCCACTTTATTATTAATTATGAAGGCTACTCCATTTCTTCTGTGGTCCTCTTGTCCACAGTAGTAGATCTGGTGGTCATCTGATGTGAAGTGGCCCATTCCAGTCCATTTCAGTTCACTGACACCCAAAATGTCTATATTTAATCTTGACATCTCACCAATAACCACATCCAATTTGCCCTGGCTCATAGATCTTACATTCCAGGTTCCTATGGTGTGTTGATCTTTAGAACATCGGATTCGTCGTTCACCACCAGCACCGTCGGCCGCTAGCCGTCCTTTCGGCTTTGAGCTAGCTGCGTCATCACATCTGGGGCTAGTTGAACGTATCCTCTGTTCCTCCCCAGTAGCATTTTGACCATCTTCCGACCTGGGAGTCCCATCTTCCGATGGTATACCGACAGATCTCTGGTTGTACTGATCCATTTAGTTTTCACGGCAAGAATACTGGGGTGGGTTGCCATTACCTTCCCCAGGGATCGTATTTAGTCTGACCTCTCTGCCACGACCTTCCCGTCTTGGGTGTCCCTTCACGGTTTAGCTCATGGCGTCATTGAGGTGCTCAAGCTCCAGCACCACGACAAGGTAACAATCTCCTTTGCTGGAGAATAAGCAGCTGCTGATGTAAAAATGTGGCATTAAATTTTGACACTATTTAGTCTTTTTTAACTTGTAATAGACTTTAGTAAAGAGAAAGAAAGACACACTCTATTTCAGAGAATAATTTAAATACTGTGTGATTAAAAGGCACATCTCCCAAGGAGGTTTGATGGTGATAAACAATTCTTAACATGCCACATAACTAAAAAGCTAATGACTTGGCTGAAATAAAATCCATTGAGATCTTTTGGATATAAAGACATAAATGACATTCTGATAATAGCTTTTATAGCTACCACTGCTTCCTTCTCTTCTACTGCATCAGCTTTTTATTCTTTTGCATGCAAAGGAACATGGAAAAGAAATTATGTCAAAGGGTTCAGAAGTTTAATTAGATTAAAGCAGTGTATAAATTCATAAACAAAGGAGAATTTGCCAACAACCACTCCTGCAAAAGATTAACTTATATTTCACTTTTATTGTTTCTAGATACCTGGATGATCTCAGTGAAGGGATTTACATTCAACAAACCCTGGAAACAGTGCTGCTGAATGAGGATGGGAAACAGCTATTGGTAAATTTACTCTAACCATGCAGCATTATAGGGTTGCCTTTGCCATGTGACCTCTACATTGCAGCAAAGCGATACAGAAATTGCAATCTTTCCCTGCCATTCAGTGATCACTTAGATTTTTGCAGCCCAAGTACAGGAACCATGGATGGGGGTAACTTGCTTGTAATCAAAAGCTCCACTTTAAAAAAATGCATTTGCCTTCTGAAATATCTCAGGACATAAGTTGCAATTAGAACAAATCCAGGGACTGAAAGAATGATTTGAAAGCAAGCAATAGCGGTGGATGAGCTGATGGGCCAACACATTGGAGGGAACCAGATTCTGCTGAATCCTGGGTGGAAAGGGGCTAAAACTGGTTTCCTGAGGAGGGAATTCAAAAACAGAGAAAATCCCATTCCTCATATTCATTAAAAGGGAGAGACTTCCCCTGTCCTCCAAATTTTAAGATTCTGGAAAAAAAAATGGGTCTACATAGTCAGCAACCCAGCCCCAAAGCCTTAGTGGGATCCTAAATCTCCTTTTTGTATCTTTCAGAGCCTTCTCTGGTTACGATTGCTGAGAGATGACAGCAGTGTTTTCTAGCTTTTCAGAGTAGGAAACACAAGGAAACTACAGCAAAAACAGTTTAAAAATAGGGATATCCATAGCGGGGGTTGAGGATTGGAGGCGTTGTATGGCGATTCCACTCCTCCCCTAGTGAGCATTTTTTGTTGGTGGTTGTGGGGAAGGAAAAGTTGGTTGTGGGGTGATGATGGTAAATGAAACCAAACCAAACTCTCTTAAGGATTCTTGGGTTCTAGGCCACTATCAACAGCCTGGCTTCTGAGAGGTTTCTTGGATAAGATTGTTCTGCCAAAATGTTCTGTGCACAAAAATAAATGCTTCTACATTCTCATTCACCATTGGTAGGAAGCATTGTGGAGGGAACTGCTCATCATGCAGCATTGTGCAATCTTTGGCACATCACACTCCCCACTGCTGTAGAAGATTATCCCCAGATTGGATTCGAACCTGCAGTGGATGCTTCTAGGCTAG
Source organism: Charina bottae (assembly GCA_023362775.1). Taxonomy (NCBI): domain Eukaryota; kingdom Metazoa; phylum Chordata; class Lepidosauria; order Squamata; family Charinaidae; genus Charina; species Charina bottae. The sequence continues at coordinate 134,921,359 of JALMGJ010000003.1, forward strand.
TATTTCTCAACCTCGGCAACTTTAAGATATGTGGACTTCAACTCCCAGAATTCCCCAGCCATCCATGCTTGCTGGGGAATTCTGGGAGTTGAAGTCCACATATCTTAAAGTTGCCAAGGTTGAGAAACACTGCTTTAGGCCATAATTCAGACATGGGGCAGCTGAGGGTCCAACTGTATGTTTGCCTTGCTGCAGCTTTCACACGCTGTTCAGTTCCCCCTCCTCCTCATCTTTGCTAGTTTTGGCGTCGGGGGCCAAGGGCCTGGCCTCCATAACGCACCAACACCCAGCAAGATGCACAGTGGAAAATGAGATTCTGTTTCTTTTTCTGGTGCCTCTGTTACTCCAGTGAAGATTTGCTGGATCTGTCTGGCACTTTGAAATATCCACCTTCCCCAATTTGGCACCCTTCAAATGTGTTGGACCTCAGATTCCAGTAAACCCAATATTTGAACTGCCTAAGCATTAGAGAGTATTTTTTAAATAAGAATTTTATTAAGCTTGAAACAAAGATAAAAACTACAAAAAAAGAAAAAAACTACAAAAAAGAAAAAAAGAAAAAAAAACTAAAAAGGTGTGAAACACAAGAAAAAAGAATTTTGAAGATTACATAAAGAAGTGACTTCCAACTTTCAACAAGAATATACAGCAATTTCCATAATCAATCCCTTGCTCTATATCAAAGCAAGATCACATTATTTCTATAAATCATTCCATTAACACATTATAAAAACCACTAAATACAATTGCTCCTTCCCCTTATATTAAAAAAAAGAAATATATATATATAAACCTCCAAATCAACTTCCCCCCAAAAAAACCATTCATTCAATTATTTCCTTCCTACCACTCTTCTTTACATTTCTGTCTACTACAATAAAAATCAAATTATAAAAACATATAAATTGTCTACTTTTATAATTAATAATACTCATTGGTGATCACTCGTAGCCGAGTACGATTGTCTTCCAAAGGTAACATTTTAACAGTGGATCCGTAAGTGGCTATAAAGGCCAATTCTGGATCCGCACAACCTCCCACAATGAGGGCATAGGTTTCCGGGTGGGAGACGGTCATGATGAGGGTTTGCCTGACGTGCCTTCCTTTTAGCTCTTTTCTCCCTTTCGCCCTGTACTCGTGCTTCTTCAAAGTCCATAGCGCCATTAATAAAGGCTGACCTCCAATTGAAATGCTCATGAGTTAGGGCTTCCCAGTTCTCAATGCTGATATTACATTTTTTTAAATTAGCTTTGAGAGTATCTTTGAATCTCTTTTGCTGTCCACCAATATTCCGTTTTCCATTCTTATGTTGGGAGTAAAGTAGCTGCTTTGGAAGACGATGGTCAGGCATTCGAACAACATGACCGGTCCAGCGAAGTTGATGTTGGATGATCATTGTTTCAATGCTGGTGGTTTTCGCTTCTTCTAATACGCTAACATTAGTCCGCCTATCTCCCCAAGTAATTTGCAGAATTTTTCGGAGGCAGCGTTGATGGAATCTTTCAAGAAGTTGGAGGTGGCGTTTGTAGAGGGTCCATGTTTCACAGGCGTACAGAAGGGTTGGTAGTACAATGGCTTTGTAAACAAGCATTTTGGTCTCCCTGCGAATGTCCCGATCCTCAAACACTCTACGCTTCATTCGGGAGAAAGCTACACTCGCAGAGCTAAGGCGATGCTGAATTTCAGCGTCGATGTCGGCTTTTGTAGATAGATGGCTGCCGAGATAAGAAAAGTGATCAACATTTTCTAGTGACACACCTTTAAGCTGGATTGATGGCGCTGCAGAGGGATTGATTCGAACTTGCTGGTAAAGCACTTTGGTTTTTTTAATGTTAATCGAGAGGCCGAGCTTTTCATATGCTTCTGCAAAGATGTTTAGGATAGTTTGAAGATCTTCTTCGGAGTGTGCACAGACTACGTTATCATCAGCATATTGAAGTTCTATAACAGAAGTTGTAGTTACCTTATTTTTTGCTTTCAGCCTACTAAGATTAAAAAGCTTTCCATCTGTTCGATATATAATTTCTACACCAGTAGGAAGTTTCTCTTCAACAAGGTGTATAATCATAGCGATGAAGATAGCGAATAAGGTTGGAGCAATAACACATCCCTGTTTAAGGCCGGATTCCACTTTAAATGGATCGCTTTGAGAGCCATTGTTATCCAGGATTGTTGCCATCATGTCGTCATGGAGTAGCCGCAAGATGTTCACAAATTTATCAGGGCATCCGATTTTCAGAAGGATGGTCCAGAGAGCAGTATGATTTACAGTATCAAAACCTTTAGTCAGATCAATAAACGCCATGTACAGAGGGCGGTTTTGCTCCTTGCATTTTTCTTGAAGCTGTCGTGCAGTGAAGATCATATCCACTGTTCCCCTGGAAGGGCGGAAGCCATTTTGCGTTTCAGGGAGGATGTCTTCTGATACAGATAGGAGACGGTTTGCAATGATCTTTGCCAGGATTTTGCCTGCTGTGGCTAGAAGGGAGATGCCTCGATAGTTTCCACAGTCTGTTCTATCACCCTTTTTAAAGAGAGTGATAATTATGGCATCCCTAAAGTCTGCTGGAATCTCCTCCCTCATCCAGATTTTTTCGATGAGCTTATGAAGTTGGTGTGTAAGTTCAGGCCCGCCTTCTTTAAAGACTTCAGCAGGAATCCCATCAGGTCCACTAGCTTTGTTATTTTTCATTTGTTTAGTGGCTTTACTGACTTCCTCCAAACTAGGGGGTACTGCAAGCTCATCTCTTATTTGTTTTTGCGGGATTTGCAAGAAGACTTCATCAGCCACAGTAGAGTGACGATTAAGGAGATTGTAGTAATGCTCTTTCCAGCGCAGTGCAATAGACTCTTTGTCTTTAGAAGTTTAGCACCATCTACTGAGCGTAAGGGATTTGTACCATAGTTTGTTGGTCCATAGATGGCCTTTATGGCATTAAAAAAGCCCCGTGCATCATGAGCATCTGCAAAATGTTGGGTTTCTTGGGCTTTTTTTATCCACCATATGTTCTTAAGTTCTCTAGTTCTTCTTTGGACTTCTGCCTTTGCACTGGCGTAGATTTTTTTCTTAACGGCACAGTTAATATCTTTTTGCCATATCCGGAAGGCTTTCCTTTTCTTGTCAATAATATGTTCAATCTCACTATCATTCTCATCAAACCAGTCCTGATGTCTCTTAGTTTGGTATCCGATAGTTTGTTCACAGGCTGAAATAATAGAAGTCTTCAATTTAATCCAGTGTTCCTCAACATTTTCAGGAAGTTCCATAGGCAGATGTTCCTTGAGAGTTGATTGAAAGCAAGCTCGTTTAATAGAATCTTGAAGGGCCAGTGTATTCATTTTACGCCTTGGTTTTCTTCCTTGGAGCCTACGATGAGGGACAATCTTTATGGCCATTGTGGATCGAATTAATCGATGGTCTGTCCAGCAGTCATCAGCGCTCGTCATGGCTCTGGTGAGAAGTACATCACGGCAATCTCTAGCACGGACAATTACATAATCTAAAAGATGCCAGTGCTTTGACCGTGGGTGCTTCCATGATGTTTTAAATTTATTTTTCTGGCGAAAGAGTGTGTTAGTAATGACAAGGTTATGCTCTGCACATTTAGTCAGAAGTAAGATTCCATTCATGTTGCTGTTGTCAACTCCTTCTTTCCCAATGGTCCCTGGCCACAAATCAAAGTCACGCCCAACTCTTGCATTGAAATCGCCCAGGAGGATAATTTTATCCTCCTTTGGTATCTCTGATAAGATGGTGTCCAGCTGGGTATAAAATTTTTCCTTGATATCCTCATCTGCATCTAGTGTTGGTGCGTAAGCACTTAGGATAGTTGCCTGTTGGTTTTTGGCGAGTTTTATTCGGAGAGTTGAGAGTCGTTCGTTAATCCCAGTGGGAACTTCTGACAAGAGCTTCACAATGTCGTTTTTGATAGCAAAGCCTACCCCATGTATTTGTCGTTCTTGTTCAGGCAGTCCTTTCCAAAAGAAGGTATAACCTCCTTTTTCTTCCTTCAACTGTCCTTCTCCTGCTCTTCAAGTTTCTTGGAGTGCTGCTATATCAATATTAAAACGTCTCAGCTCCCTTGCAATAATGGCAGTCCTACGTTCAGGTCGTTCACTGTCCATATTGTCTTGCAGTGTCCGTATATTCCATGTTCCAAAATTCATGTGTTTTTCTAGTGAACTAGTGAGAGTAGGAGTTAATGAGTTAATGGAAAATCTCCAAAAGTTGTTGACACGAGAGAAAGTATGCTAACAAGCAGCTCCCAGGGAAAGTGAACAAAGCTGAAAACTCAAAACAAATTCAACGTGTAGGAAAATATTAAATCCTTCAAATTCAGTACAAAAACAATAGCAGGGAGGTAATGATTTATTCTCAGTTCTCCTTAGTAATTAAATGGGAAAACAAGCCAAAGCTTTAAAAAAAAATTAAAAATCCAGAAATAAAGATAGGCACCAAGAGATTTCACTTCTCCTTGCTGTAGAAAGCCTCTCTTGGGGTACATAAACTTTAAAAAATATAAATTGGGTGATTTAGAAATGGGGTGGCTCGACTTAGTGTCTCTTTAAGGCTGCAGCGTGGCTTGGAAATGATGACGTCCCAGCCTCCCAGCAGCTCTTACCCGATCGGCGCGAATGCTGTTTGCGATTCTCAGGCTACAAGTCGCCGTTCTGGAGGACAGATGGGATGATTCTGAGCGTTTTCCTTACTCTGAAAAAGTGCTCCTGGGCTTCAGGAGGAACCAGCCTGAGCCCGAAAAAACTGCCACGATGCCAGTTCTGTCCACCGAGCCCGCGGACACAGCTGCTCAGTCGGTCATGTTCCCACCGGAAGTTCCTAAGCATTAGAGAATTGTATTTAAACACATCCGAAAAGTACTATGATGGAGAAGGCTGTAATAAATGAGTTTGATGTAACAGGGAATCACAGCGCTTTACTTAAAATCCTTGAAGTTTTAACTGTGAATAACTGTCTCTCTCTTGTTTGCTGCAGTGTGAAGCTCTTTATTTGTATGGTGTCATGCTCCTTGTCATCGATGAGAAAATTGAAGGCGAGGTCCGAGAGAGAATGCTCGTTTCTTATTATCGATACAGGTATTCCACCTCTGACTCTGGATACGCTCAGTTGGCTATTTTGTGGTTGATTATTCCATGCAAACTCAGCCGCTTTTTAGATTGCATCAATACAGATAGTCTTCACTTAATGACCACAATTGGGACCAGAATTTTGGTTGCTAAGCGATGCGGTCATTAAGCAAATCTGACCTGATTTTATGATCTTTTTTGCGGCGGTTGTTAAGCAAACCACCTGATCGTTAAGCGAATCACGCAGTTCCCCATTGATTTTGCTTGCCAGAAGCCGACTAGGAACATCAAAAATGGTGATCACATGACCACGGAACGCTGCGACAGTTGTAAATACGAACCGGTTGCCAAGCACCTGAATCACGATCATAGGACTGTGGGGACGCTGCGGTGGTTGTAAGTGTGAGGACCGTCCGTAAGTCAGTTTTTTCGGTCCTGTTGTAAGTCCGAACCATCGCTAAACAAATGGTCATTAACCGAGGACTACCTGTATACTTGTTTTAAGAACTGTTTGCAATATGTTTACATGAAAGTCTCCCTATAATTGATGCCCAGCTAGGTTGCAGCATCAAGCCAATTTTTCTGGCCTTGGAAGATAAGTAGAGTCTGGTCTGGTTAGTAGTGCCATGGGAAACATTCAGAAAATACTAGGGCTCAAAGCTAGATGGAGAATTTGAAAAAACATCCAGGAACGAGGGAGCCAAACTGTTTTCATATAGTTACCAAGAAAACGACTGGGATGTACCTATGAAATCAGAGGAATTGCAAGTTTATCTTTTTACTGTACTTTGATAAGACCTTCCTTTAGGGACGTTTGTTTGTCATGCCCCATCCAGTGCTGCTCGCTCTGCTGACTCCAATATGGATGATATATGTAAGCTGCTTCGGAGCACGGGCTATTCAAGCCAGCCTGGAGCGAAAAGGCCCGCAAACTATCCTGAGAGTTACTTCAGCCGGGTGCCCATCAACGAACCTTTCATCAGCATGGTGATTGGCCGCTTGAGGTCAGATGATATCTATAATCAGGTGAGTCGGGGTGGACAAGGCTGGGGAGGAAATGGGAATGTGGCCACCTGGCTCCTAATGCACCCTGTCACTCTGTTCCCCTCTCAGGTTTCTGCGTATCCATTGCCAGAGCATCGCAGCACAGCTCTGGCGACGCAGGCAGCCATGTTGTACGTGACACTTTATTTCGACCCATCCATCCTTCACACCCAACCAGGAAAAATGAGAGAAATCGTAGACAAATATTTTCCAGACAACTGGGTAAATATATTATTACTGCTGCTATTTCTAATTGATTTGTATCAATGTCTGCTGCAAACTTCAGGGATGCTCAGATTATGACACGGGCAGGAAGATGTCATCACGCAAATGCCGCCGTTACATCGTTGTGTGCTGATGTCTGATCTGGGCGCACGAGTCATGCCATTTGCGTGATGTTTTTGCATGCGTGTCCTCATTTGCCGACCTGCTCCCAATGCCCTCCATATACTTTTGCTTCATTGTCATTTCAGACCCTTGGTGTGAACACAAGAAAGCCAGGGAAAGCCAGCGAGGACAATTCCATTCTCTCCTCTTCCCATTCAGAATTCATGTCTAGAAATCTGCGAGTTTGCTGAGCCGTTTAAACTTATCTAGTTTTCGGACTAGAATGTAGATATGAAGCAGTTCAGTTTTCCCACCATAGTTAGATCAGGCAGCATTGTTTCTCTACTGGTCTTAAAATGTTGTCTGCCAGAGAACCACTAAGCCAGCTCCACAATCATGGCTAACTGTCTCCACAACCATGGTTGTCCATATCCATAACCATGACTAACCCTCTGCAACCATGACTAGCCATGTCCACACCCAGCCATGGGATAGATCTGTTTTGTGACGTGTTGATGGCCTCCTTCCCCCATGAATGTCTAACGGGGGTCTTGTTTTGGCTTCTGTTCGCAGGTTATTAGCATTTACATGGGAATATCAGTAAATCTGGCAGAAGCCTGGGAGCCCTACAAAGCTGCAAAAACAGCTCTGAACTACACATTGGATCTTTCCAATGTTAAGGAGCAGGTAAGCAAACGGGGGCTTTGCAGGATAGTTGAAGCTATGTGGGAATCTGATTTGACCCAGTGTTTTCGTTAAACTCACCAACCTGCGATCTTCTCACCAAACGTAGAGCTTTTTAAGGGCTTCTGGCCCAACTTCCCAGAAGAGTCTTACTCGCTTGTTACCCTTGGCAGTCTGCATTTGCACATACAGCTGCAGAGCTTTGTCAGGACGGAGAACCCAGCAAATTTGAATGGGAAGGTGGGGGCATCTTCCCATGTCAGTAGGACTGTATCAGAAAGACTTTAAAATTAGAGCAGAACTTTTTTTTTTTAACTTCTTGTTGGAAGGGAGGGCAAAGGCTTGTAATGGGGGAGGCAGAGACGATGCTGGAAGGGCAAGAGAGAGAGGCTGTAAGGCTGGGATGGATGGACGGATGGACGGATGGATGGACGGATGGGAGGGAGGTCTCAGCCAGCCTTTGAGGAAGAATAGTAGATGCCCAGATCCACACTGTGGTTCACTGTGGCTGAAATTTAATGCAAGAAATTAGAAGAGATGTCAGGGTCCACTTTTGCACCCTTGGCAGGCTTATGAAACTCCCAAGTGGCAATTTGTGCCCCTATGGCGTACTCATGAGCAAGCTTCAGTCAAGTGTGCTTGTTTACAATTCACAAGAGGTAGGTACTCTCTCCTCCAGTTCAAGGCCTGGTGACATCATGGAAAACCTGTTTTTTCTTAGCAGCAGGATAAAAGGGGTTGGGCACTTGCTTCTAGGATATATTTCAACTCCCCAGGTAAATAAAATACTAAATCTGAATGATGTTAATCCTGTTGGAGAGTCCCTACCATGGCATTACATGGCAGAGCAGGAATAAAAGCAGAGAAATGAATCAGATTAAATCCTCCTGTTGTGTAGACAGAATCCCTCGAATCTCTGTATATGATCACCTGCAGCTATGAGATTTCCTGGTACTACAGGTAGTCCTTGCTTAATGACCACAATTGGGACCGGAATTTCGGTCGCTAAGCAATCCGATTATTAAGTGAATCCAACCCAATTTTACAACCATTTTTGTGGTGGTCGTAAAGCAAAACTGCAGTCATTAAGCGAATCACATGGTCGTTAAGCAAACCACGTGGTTGTTTAAGCGAATCACACAGTTCCCCATTGATTTTGCTTGCCAGAAGCCGGCTGGGAAGGTCGAAATTGGCAATCACATGACCGCGGGACTCTGCAATGGTCAGTGCGAGGACCGGTTGCAAATTGAGGTTTAGCGCCGTCGTAAGTCTGAACCGTTGCTAAACGAATGGTTGTTAAGTGAGGACTACCTGTAATACTATCCTGTTTAAGTACTAACCAGGTCTGACCCTATTTTACATTTTGAGACCAGCCACAAAGAGATTGCTGATGAGAAAGGAAGCTTGCAAAGCAACTTCACCAGAGCTAATGAACAGAAATAATGATTTGCTCCCAAATCCTGCCAGGGGGCAATGATAGATTTCTTTATAAGTTGGAGAGTAACTCATTCCATTGGGGTATCTTGAACATCTGCATTTTTTAAAACTTTGTAAAGTAAGGGTTATTGTTTAAGTTGTTTAGGAACAACAGTAATGTCAACGCTTATGTTTGAAAACTTGAGAATTTTTAATAAAGTTTTGGTTAGTACCATTTATACCAGTGGCTCTCTGGGTATTGCAGACTACAACTGCCAGGTATGTTAGACATTTTAGCCAAGCATTAGGGATGCTGGGAGATGTAGTTTAGCCTTAGCTGGAGGGCCTCGGGTTCTGAACTTCCCATTTAAGCTCTTAGGGCTCTGCTGCTCCTCTGTTATGTATGCTAATGCTTTGATTTCTGCCTTTGAAGGCCAGCCGGGCTGCTGCTGTCACTGAGCGTGTTCGCACCCAAGTGCAACAATTTCTTAAGGAAGGTTGTTTAAGAGAAGAGATGGTGCTTGACAACATCCCCAAACTGCTGAACTGCTTAAGAGACTGCAACGTGGCGATCCGCTGGCTGATGCTTCATGCTGCAGACTTGGGTAAGATTTGAGGAGAGGATGTGATGGTTTGTTTTCCACAAGGATGGACAATCCATCTAGAGGAGGGACATTTGCCGGTCACATTTTATTTTTATGCCCTAGCTAAAGGCAATCCCTTAACCTCTTAAAATCCCCAAGTGGGAAAAACTGGTCCACCCAGCTTTTTTGAGGGTATACTATTGTTTTAAGTTTCTGCAAGACTTAAGCCATCTATTTTGCCCCTTAAATTTCCACAACCCCCCAAATCAAATAAGGGTCTGAAATTTCAGCTCCATCCCAGTCCTGCAGTTACAAATTGGGGTGTTTGAGGGGGGCCTCATTTAGGCTACTCATCCTAGACTTCTAAAATATATTTACTTCACCTTTCTTTGTAGCTCAAGGCAGGTTATTAAATATAGCAAAATCTAACGTGCTTGGCTGATTCCAGAGTGGTCCTACTCAAAGAAAGCCCATGGAAATCTATGGGATTTAAACGACTTATCATCCATTTCATGCCTGAAATGTAACTAAATCTGAAGCCAATTAAATAAAAACAGTCATATGAAAGAGGATTGTAAAAAGCAAGCAACGGAACAGCATAAAAGCAACTGTAATCAAAATACTGATATTAAAAAGCCCAAGTTAAAGTTAAATTCAAGGCAGCCTGCATTAATGAAAATAACATAAAATAGGGTAAGATAGCAAACAGGATTCCTAAGTAAGAAGCAAAAGAGATTTCAGAGGTCTACAACTTTTTGGAAGTTGGTCTTCCAAAATAAAAATATGTATTTTTTTAATGAAATGACTGAAATCTTGCAAAATTGCACACAATGTTGACATTTTTGCCTGAAATCACACTAGATTACTTTTACCCACTGATTTTTTTAAAAAAAATCATTTAATGTTGTGGTTTTTCACCTGCTAACCGCTGAAATTATGTGTGTTGCCCAGCTCCAGTGCCACTCCTTTCTGTGACATGTGAAGTGAGACACTCATTATATTCAGCTAAACACACTGCAATCCATCTCTGCATAACCAGGAACTAATCGTACAGAATTTAACATTGCCCAGATGACCCAAACATCATTTGGACTTTCCAGTTATATTTTTCAAGCTTGTGTTATCTGAATAAGGCTATAGACACATATCTTTATAAAACATTTCATAGAATAAGGAGGAATCCTAGCAGAAATCACCATAACTGATGTGGTGAGGGCCAGATTGATCATTTACCTGCAAATCCATTTGCAGAAATCCACTGGTTTTATTCCTTGATAGATCCTTGATGAGGTTATTGTTTCTTTCCTGACTGTTTATCTGGTGCTGTTTCCTGCTTCTCTGTTGGTTGCTAGGAAGGATATGTTGTGGGCTGCATGTTCCCTTTCTTGACCTTTGGTGATATCTTTTAAATGTTATTTAGATGAGGATTATCTCTATGTGGTGGCTCAGCGGGAGGTTCGAATCCCTAGTCCCGCGTGACGGAGTGAGCAAATGCAAGTAAATTAATAGGTACCACTTCGGTGGGTAGGTAACAGTGTTCCATGCGCGTCATGCCGGCCACATGACCGCGGAAGCGTCTTCACACAACGCTGGCTCTTCAGCTAACAAACGGAGATGAGCACCGGCCCCTAGAGTCAGACACGACTGCACAAGTGTGTGGGGGGAACCTTTACCTTTAGCTCTATGTATCTGTTGATAGCATGCAATACCCTAATTAATTAATTAATTAATTAATTAAAGAAGTATCAAGGAGTAAGCCACAACCCAACCAAGACTGGCAGGGCAAGGTACTATATATAGAAAGCCAGCGACCCCTCCTCTCCCTCACATTGATGATGTTACCTAGCCTGGTAATGAAACGTCTGCAAAAAGACAACCAAGCTGAAACAACGCCAAGAACCCAACGGTTCAATTTTGAGCTACGTACATTTTCAACTATTGTTATGCTGATGTCCGTAAGTTTGTTCATGGTAATCTATGAAAACTAATTCATGTGCAGTCTCCATATTCAGTATCAGTGTATCTTAGAATACCCAACAAGGGAAGCCTGTGGTCTTCAGACCCCATGTTGAATTTTTCAAGGGAATGGAAACTGTTGCTCCTATTGAAAATGTGTTGCTGGTTTTAAGTTCATTCATAGTAATGATTTAAAATAATTTGCTACCTCTATAAAAAAGAATGTGCCCTCTTTTTTCCCCCCCTCCCCAGCTTATGATCCGAATAACAAGCGCCTCCGCCAGATAAAAGACCAAGTTCTAACTGACTCCAGATTCAATCCCAAGATTCTTTTCCAGCTCCTCCTGGATACAGCCCAGTTTGAATTCATTTTGAAAGAGGTAAAGAAAGGGTGGCCACTTTTTTTAGGTGGGAGGTTCTGTGGCACAGTTCATAAGATACTGTGCGCCATCCCAAAATAGTAAGATTTGAAAACTCAGATCCTAGGAGATTTGGCTATTTATTTTATTTGAGTGTTAATGCAATCGGTCTACTGGGTCACAGAGATATCATTGCAAAAACCCAGAGAAAAAGCTTCATGGGTTGTTATCCTTAAGTGTATCATTAATAGCTTTGTGGTTTCGGCATTTGTCTTTTAATCTGAGAAATTTGTGCCTTTCCACTAGATGTTCAAGCAAATGCTGTCAGAAAAGGAAGCAAAATGGGAGAGCTACAAAACAGAAGGATCAGAAAGAATGGCTGAACTGGCGGATGTCTTTTCAGGGGTTAAGCCACTAACCCGAGTGGAGAAAAACGGTAGGCTGGAACAGAAAAACCACCAGCAAACTTGTTAAAAACTCTTTTAGCTTGAAGAGGAAAATTGTAGTAGGTTGCTTCATATGACTGAGTTCACGCATTGCTCTAAGCCATGGCTTGCGTAATCATGGTTTGCTGAATAAGCCACAATCGGCTGGGATGGCACAATATACTAAGCCATAAGCCATATTTTACAAACCAAAATGGCTGAGAATCTACACAACATTTTAAGCTGGAACAGAATAAAATACATCTTGGCTTAGTGCAAAAGAGGAACTTAACCATTGAATTGACCCATAGGGTCAATTAGAGCGACTAGTACAGGATGCTAGTGTGTTTCCAGGGACTGTTGGAGGGCGCTGGGACTTTGTTACCTGAAAGAGTGTCTTCTGTTATGTGACCATACTGATCCATAAAATTAGTATTTCCGCATTTTGGGGGGTGCTTTTTTGCTCAGAGGCGTGGTTGGTGGCCAAGTTGCCACTCAGTGGCAGCACCCTCCAAGTGCACTTCCACCACATACCAAGGCAAGCCTAGCTATCTTAGCTAGCTGTGGTTCATTGGTTGCTATTCTTCTTGGCCGGTATCTTGGCTACCAGTGTGGCATTTGGTTGACTAACATTTCCGTGGGCCTCCCCCAACTCTTTGCTATCCTATTCCACCCCAGCAAGGGTGAAAAACAAGCCAGGAGCTGTAAAGATGCTGGGAGGGAAGTAGTTGGTTTAAAGAGAATGGCCTTATCTGTCGGCAGAACACAGATAAAGAGGAAGATAATGTACTCTCTTGAGTCATAGAGATCACAAAGACCTGGGGTACAAGATGCACTAGACCACAGCATGATTTGGCTCAGTGCAGTGTTTCTCAAACGTGGCAACTTTAAGATGGGTGGACTTCAACTCCCAGAATTCCCCAGCCAGCTGGGAATTCTGGGAGTTGAAGTCCACCCATCTTAAAGTTTAAGCTGCTTTCTTCACACAAATGATGTGTGGAATTCTGATTCAGGTTGTTGTACTATGGTAAAAACAAGGGTATGGTGCTGTTCTTCAACCACAAGGTCATCATTGGTCTAGATTTATATGTTGCACTAAGCCAGTGTTTCTCAAACTTGGCAACTGTAAATGGGTGGACTTCAACTCCCAGAATTCCCCAGTCAGCATAGCTATGCTGAGTGGGGAATTCTGGGAGTTGAAGTCCACCCATCTTAAAGTTGCCAAGTTTGAGAAACACTGCACTAAGCCAAATCATGCTGTGGTTTACTGCATCATGTACCCCAGGTCTTTGTGATCTCTATACCTCAAGAGAGTACATTATGGCTGTTGTGGGTCTTCCGGGCTGTGTGGCCGTGTTCTGGAAGTTGTGGTTCCTAACGTTTCACCAGCATCTGTGGCCAGCATCTTCAGAGGGCAGGAGCACAGACAGAAGCGAAATCTCTGTGCCCAGGGGCACAGAGATTTCGCTTCTGTCTGTGCTCCTGCCCTCTGAAGATGCTGGCAAAACGTTAGGAACCACAACTTCCAGAACACGGCCACACAGCCCGGAAGACCCACAACAGCCATTGAACTCCGGCCTTTGACAATACAGAGTACATTATCTTTCTCTTTATCTGTGTTCTGCTGACAGATAAGGCCATTCTCTTTAAACCAACATTTTACCCATTGTTGATCAGTTGCATTTATTTACTATTCGTTTGGGCATTCTGTTTTTATTTTTTGTGGCTGCGTTTAGCTTTAACGAATGGTCATTGTCTTCATGCTGTTGGCTCTTTTTTAGAGGGGAAAAATGGAGGGCTGCATTTCTTCAGTGAATTAATAAAGGGACAGTGGTGGACTGTGTTCAGTATATATTTGATAGATGTGAAATTTGCCACTAGGACCTATGTTCTCTGTCAGCTTCTGCAGAAATATTGCAAGTTGAATCCTTCCTGGCAGGTGCATATCTTATAAATTAAGAGTTTCAATGGTAAGATGGGAACGTATTTCTTGCTTTCATAGAATGAGCAGAAATACATTTCCTCTCTTGGAGCTACAAGAGACCAGCAGCCAGGCCCTGTTTTTCAGAAATCAGGCTTCTAAGTCTTGCACTGAAGTGGCACATAAAGATTAGTATGTTTGCAAATGAAAGAAAGCAGTCATCTAATTCCAAAGCGTTCTTGCTTTTTTAGTCAATATATGGAAACACAACATTTGTAGGCTGAGAGTTTAAGAGGTTTCAGTGGCGTTGACAGTCAGACCTGCCACAGCAAGATGATCATTTTTATTCCTTTTCCTATTTGAACAGAAAATCTGCAAGCCTGGTTTAGAGAAATCTCCAAACAAATTATGTCTCTGAATTACAATGACTCCACTGCAGCAGGCAGGAAAACAGTGCAGTTAATACAAGCTTTGGAAGAGGTAATGAGGGAGTCCTTGTCTAAATATTTGGGTTTCTTGATGGAATAATCAGATTTTAAACCTCTCCAGTGAATGAGTTGTATTCAAATGCTTAATGCAGGTCCAGGAATTTCACCAACTCGAGTCAAACCTGCAAGTTTGCCAGTTTCTCGCAGACTCTCGTAAGTTTCTGCATCAAATGATCCGAACCATCAACATTAAGGAAGAAGTTTTAATCACCATGCAAATAGTAGGAGACCTTTCCTACGCTTGGCAGCTCATCGACAGGTATGATTCCAGAGGTATTCTGAATTCTTATCAGGGCTGGTTAGCCGATTAGGCTGTTTCCCCCCAATCAAGGAGTGTGTTTGATGTCCCATTGTAGAGACAATCATCTCCAAATCATGGATCTTGAGAGGTGGAACCTCTTCTAATTCTCACAGTTTGTCAGTGAAGAGGTGGCAAACCTTACTATGTGGATTAAGAGTAGTGTTTTCTGCATGAACAGTATGTGTTCTACTGTAGAGCTACAATTGCTCACTGAATTCCTATGCTAGCTCCTTGTTTTCTAAAATTCTAAACTTACTTGCCCTACAACATGGTTGTTTTCTATGGAGAAGATCAGATCTGTTTGGTTGTAAATGTGTGTTCTCTGGTTGACTGTCTTCACAAGAACAAGGCTTTAAAACAGGGGTGGACAACCTTTTAGGAGACCAAGAGCCACACCACTTTTTATTATTATTATTATTGTTATTTATTATTTATTTTATTTTTATCCCACCTTTATCATTTTTATAAATAACTCAAGGCAGCGAACATACCAAATACTCCTTCCTCCTCCTATTTTCCCCACAACAACAACCCTGTGAGGTGAGTTGGGCTGAGAGAGAGTGACTGGCCCAAGGTCACCCAGCCGGCTTTCATGCCTAAAGCGGGACTAGAACTCTCAGTCTCCTGGTTTGCCATTGGCTCCTTCCTAGGGCTGAGAGACAGGGATTGGCCCAAGATCACCCAGCTGGCTTCATGCCTAAGGTGGGACTAGAACTCCCAGTCTCCCGGTTTCTAGCCGAGCACCTTAACTTTTAAGGGGAGTGAAGGCCACAGTAGGAATTACAATAATAATGCAGGATCATATCATGTACCTGGGCTAGTTTGCAATTTTCCATATTTGTTCCTGGATTTATAGGAATGGTTATATGTTTGTTTGTTTGTTTGTTTGTTTACATTTAAATCTTAAACGTGTTAAGTCTGTTTTAGCCCTTACACTAATTTTTGTGTGTTACCTTCCTAAGCATATTAGAAAACCACACCACTCGTTTTTGGCAATTGGTGTCAGAGGGCCACAAAAATGTTTTCTCACATCTGTGTCCTAGAATATTGATTTCAGCTTTTATTTCTGATCATTACTTTATTTCTCTTCCCTCCACCCTTTTTCCAGTTTCACCTCTATCATGCAGGAAAGTATAAGAGTCAGCCCATCTATGGTAACCAAACTCAGGGCCACATTTTTAAAGGTGAGTTGGTTAGTACAACAGAAACAATCCAGCTCTTGGGAGGTGGGGTGTGGAATCCTTTACGGTTTTTGGAAGGGGAAAATGTAGGGAACTTACTTTTCTCCCCTCTTCAAATCCTTTGTCCCCAGTTGACACAGTCATCACAGAGGGCAACAGTGTGTAATACAACAGTTGCCTAAGTTTATTGATTCAAAGCTTTAATACAGTTCTCCTTTTAATACGTTCTCAGTTCCAGCATAACTGGTTAGAGATACACATCACTAATCAACACATTTTTCCAACTAATGTAAGGAGATAAGTTATTTATAATCAAATAGTACACACAAGGCACACCCACACACAGCTCCTCTTCCTCTCCTCTTTCATAAGCTAAAAGTGTTGGACTCTGACCAGCTGTTTTGCATTAATCTTGTCATAGAATATTGTTACAATTTAGAAGAAAGTTTAAGAAGGGGTCTACCTGTTCTTGGGCAGTAATTAATCCTGCAAGTTCATGTTCTGACTTTCTGTACTTTTATCCATTAGTCATATTTTGATCTCCTCCTCCTTATATCTGACCTTTGGCACATCATTGTGTTAGTCTATCCAAGGGTGATGTTGCACTTACTCCCTTTTTATCCATGCACCCATGCATTTGGGTGGACTGTAGGAGTTTCAGTGGACTGAGTATTCATCATACAGTTCATTAAGCTCAATATCTATCATGATCATGAGATTCTTTCATAGGCAAGCCTGTAAACAGCTCACATTTCATTCCAACGTGGATTCTTCCTGGTTTCGGTAGCCTTTGGTTTCAGTACATCCAAAACACCCTTCCAACATATTGCATTGATAAAGTACCTCAGAGCCAAACCCACACCTTGAGGATAGTTACAAGGCTGTATTCCAAATCTAAGTTTGTTCCTGAGTGATATAGCAGACTTGTACAATGGAGGAGAATTCTGTCTATTTTAGACTGAAGCCTATATCTCTATGGAGCCCAGTCCTATATTTAAAAAAAAAACTGACAGTTTACTTAATATTCTCTTCCCTTTGTCACAATTCTCAAACCACGGGAAAGATACTTTGGAGGTACTGTATCTAACAAGAGTTGCCAGAAATCTCCAAGATGATCAACAGATAATTTGTACTCCTAGATCAGCTCTTGACTAACAGTATTGGCACAAGTAGGTTCTGCCTGCTCCTAATTCCAGATGATGATGATGATGATGATATCCCAGCTTTGTTTTGTACAACTGTGTATATAATGCTCTCGCCTCCTGTTTTCCCCCAACAACAACCCTGTGGAGATTGGACTGAGTGAGAGTGACTGGCCCAAATTCACCCAGCCAGCTTTAATTCAGATGTACATTTTAAAATGCATGCTTTATTTATTTAATTATTTATACGTTCAGTTGGTTTCTGTGGCCATCCTGCTCACCGAAGCAACTCTACTGGTTACTCCAGCCCTTGATTCAGAGGAGCTATAGGGTTGCAAAATAACAATGAAACTGTGTAGGTTTTATGATCTGGCTCTACCTCTCCTTGCTCCACTGTTTTGTACATGTTCCAGTTAATGGGCCTTGGGCTTCTAGAAAGAAACAAGGTAGAGCCTACAAATCTGCCTAAAATGACCCTAATCTGTAGGTTTTCCAGATATCTCCAGGGCTTGAGACATTGCCACAGTTTGATGCAGAAGACCCCAGTCAGTTCTAAACCAAAAAGCAAAAGGGGTTTCCAGAACCATAAAACTGATCCATTTTATTCTGGATTATTTCCAGAATGGAATTAGGCCTTTGGATAATAACCAAGGATCTGCTTTATTCAGGTCACTTTCCACTTAACATAATCATTCTAGCAATTTTCACTCTTCTGAGTGGAAGCCTGAGACTCAGTTCACACACCAAAGAAAGAGAAAGTTTGCTTAGCCACAGTTTGTTAAATAAGATCCAATTGGCTAGGTTCATGTAACAGACTAAGCCACAAACCATGATTTACAAGGCACAGTGGCTAGGATCACTCCTTGCACTAAGCCACAATTAAGAGAAACCATATTATAACCTAAAGTAAATCTGGGAACCTTATTGATGTCTCTATCTCACTTGCTTCCAGTTGGCTTCAGCTCTTGACATGCCACTTCTTCGCATCAATCAAGCAAACAGCCAAGATCTTCTCAGTGTATCACAGTATTATTCTGGAGAACTGGTGTCCTATGTAAGAAAGGTGGGCAAGATCACTCTTTTTGGATATTTTCTCCCTTGTTACAAACTGGGAAACCCATTTTTCAAGGGTTCCCCTCTAGAAGAACATTACAGTAGACCAGTGTTTCTCAACTTCAGCAACTTTAAGATGTGTGGACTTCAACTCCCAGAATTCCTTAGCCAGTGTGCTGGCTGAAGAATTCTGGGAATTGAAGTCCACACACCTTAAAGTTGCTGAGATTGAGAAACACTGCAGTAGACTATCACTATTCAAGCGGACACCTCCTGACATCCCTGTTCATTGTAGCCAAGAACTTTTTAGACCTTTTACCAAGGATAGCCTCCTTTAGCCCAAGCCTAGGAGAACCAGAAGGGAAGGTGCTTTGGATCTTCCTGCCCAAAGCCAGCAATAAAGAACTGAACAACTATCTTGGAATATAAAGAATAGTTCTATAATCATGCACCCTTAAACATGGGGATGTTTATAATAAGAATATTCTCTATTTAAATCAATGAAGGTACATCTCTAGATACAAAAATGAATTTACTGGAGAAGGGGTATATAAAAAAGAAAGGGAAGGCAGCAATCACATCCACCGAACTCAAGATAATAAGTCTAGCTAAACAACTTATTATTCCTGTTGGGTGAGATCTATCCTGCTGGGAAAGATCACACCTATCTATGTGGTTAAAACCACGCCCCACTATCTATGTGGTTGCTAGAAGTCAAAAACAACTTGATGGCACATAATCAATCAGTCAAGATCTTTGTACTTTGGGCAGATTGTGCAAAGACCCAGCTCTCTGGAGAAGGCTCTAATGCTGGAAAAGGTGGAAGGAAAGAGGACAACCAGCAGCAAGGTGGATGGACTCAGTTACAGTGGTGATGGGGGTGCCGTTGGAAGAACTGAAGGACTAGGTTAGGGACAGATCATGATGGAGAAAATCTATCCATGTGGTTGCTAAGAACTGACAACGACTTGATGGCACGTAATCAAGATCTTTGATTTTAGCACATATTCAGACTTCATTGCAGAGAGGATAGTTTGAAGAGAAACCATCTGGGCCTGCTTTGATGCTGTTGGGAGGCCTAATTTCCTGCCGATTCTGTTTTCCTTCTCTTGAGCATGATTCTCAATTTTATTGAATTCAGAGGACGAGAAAGCTAGACTCTTTGGGGAAACCGACTGTTGCTTTGTCCTCTGACATCCAGGGTCTAGCTAGCAAACCAGAACATTACCCACCTTCCTACAGACTCTGTGGCTGAAAGAGAAAAGCACAGACTGGTTTTCATAATTTCTGCCACTGTGGCAAAAAAAAAAAGATCTAAAAGGCTTTACTTGGGGATAACAAAAGATAACTTCTGCTTATTTATGTCTCTCTTCATGGGATGCTTTAGTGTGCATTGCCGTGCCATGCTAAAAACTAGAAGATTGTGCAACTTCTACTTTGCAGTCACTAATGGATATTTTTGCATTTGTTTTATTTTTGTTTTGGAGAAAAGGTTTTACAGATCATTCCGGAAAGCATGTTTACTTCTCTCCTGAAGATTATAAAGCTACAGACTCATGATATCATTGAGGTGCCAACTCGCTTGGACAAAGACAAGCTGCGAGATTATGCCCAACTTGGACCACGCTATGAGGTGCATCAAAGTTCACAGTATTAGAGAGGTTAGGTGCACTTCTGGAAATGGTATGAAGTAATATTATGGGAACATGGAAAGAATTTTGCAGGCACCGGCTCAAGTCTGTTTCTCACAGAGGCCAGCCAGATGCCTTAAAGTAGTAGGGCTTGATGGACACAGCCAATTCCCATTATTATTCCCAAGGTTTCGTGTGACCAGCCAGACCAGATGGCATTTTATGGGTCCAAGTGGAAGGCATAATACCATGGACCACTACGTTCCATTTAAGATTCTGCAGTTTTCCTGCAGGTCAAGGAATGGGGAAATGGGGCCTTCAGCTGCACCACTGATGAGAGCTATGTGCATGAATAAGCTCTCATATTCCGAATCAGATCATTGATCTGTCTCAGTCTTGTGTCCAATAACTAGCATTCAGAGGGAGAGAACCTTTCCAGGAAGGGTGGGAATCTGGGACTTTTTCCTTTCAAAGCCTCTTGCTAAGCTGAAGCTCTGTATAAATATTTGAACCCCACCACACAATATACACCTTCACCCACATAGCCTTCTGTGTCCCAAATAAAATGAAGAAGCTGATCTGATTGTTGATTGTACATAGAACACTACAGCAGGTAGATGAATTTGTGTACCTTAGTAGAACATTCACTAAAGATGGGAAAACGGCTAGATAAGCGTTAATATTGCAAATGCTGTTAGAACAGTGCTGAGTGGTAAATTGTCTGTAATAAGGAATGAATGTTTATCAGAAGAAGTGAAAGGAGCTTGCTTCCATCCCTTTTGTCATAAGGAAGTGTCAGTTGGGTGTGTCACTTAAAACATAAAATTAAGCTGAAAGAGGTCCATGTGGTAAAAGAAGAAAAGGGGATCAAAGATTCATGGGTGCTAAATGAATGTGGACCAAATACAAAAGTGAGTGATCAGTCTGAAAGAAATAGGGTTGAAGTGGTTTAGTCCTGTACAACAGCGGTCCCCAACCTTTCTGGCACCAGGGACCGGTCATGGAAGAATTTTTTTCCACGGACTTGGGGGGGGGTTTGCAGGTGGGAGCCAATCGCACACACCAGGGGCGGGGCAATCGCACGCACCAGGGGGGCGGCGTTTGCAGGAGGGAGCCAATCACACGCACCAGGGGCGGGGTAATCGCACGCACCGGGGGGCGGGGTTTGCAGGAGGGAGCCCTGCGGCCCACTTCCTAACAGGCTGCAGCCCACAGGTTGGGGACCCCTGCTGTACAATGAATGAGGATCGAATCCCAGAATAAATACATGAAGGTGGAGTGAATGGGTCAAAGAAATTGGAAGACTGAGAAAGGCATGGTGGGATGGAGTTGATGAGATCCTCAAAAAGAAAGCGGTGGGGAGTTTTAAAGAACAAAAAGCAGTGTATGAAGCAATAGGAGTAAAGATGGTTTGCAAGGATAAAAGAGAATGGAGAAGTACGTACAGTGGTTCCATTTATTTATTGCCCTTAGCTTCCTTAGTCAGCCCCGGATTACTCATTAAGCAAAGTAAGCGTGTGCTTAGGGCACCAAGGGAAGAGGGGCACCACAGAGTTTTTCCCCCTGATTGTTTTTGTTTTTTGTTGTTTATTCGTTCAGTCGTTTCCGACTCTTCGTGACCTCATGGACCAGTCCACGCCAGAGCTTTCTGTCGGCCGTCACCATCCCCAGCTCCCCAATGGTTGAGTCCGTCACCTCCAGAATACCATCCATCCATCTTGCCCTTGGTCGGCCCCTCTTCCTTTTGCCTTCCACTTTCCCTAGCATCAGCTTCTTCTCCAGGGTATCCTGTCTTCTCATTATGTGGCCAAAGTACTTCAGTTTTGCCTTTAATATCATTCCCTCAAGTGAGCAGTCTGGCCTGATTTCCTGGAGTATGGACTGGTTTGATCTTCTTGCAGTCCAAGGCACTCTCAGAATTTTCCTCCAACACCACAGTTCAAAAGCATCTATCTTCCTTCGCTCAGCCTTCCTTATGGTCCAGCTCTCGCAGCCATAGGTTACTACAGGGAATACCATTGCTTTAACTATGCGGACCTTTGTTGTCAATGTGATGTCTCTGCTCTTAACTATTTTATCAAGATTTGCCATTGCTCTCCTCCCAAGAAGTAGACGTCTTCTGATTTCCTGGCTGCAGTCAGCGTCTGCAGTAATCTTTGCGCCTAGAAATACAAAGTCTGTCACTGCCTCCACTTTTTCTCCCTCTATTTGCCAGTCATCAATCAAGCTCGTTGCCATAATCTTGGTTTTTTTGAGGTTTAACTGCAACCCAGCTTTTGCACTTTCTTCTTTCACCTTCGTCATAAGGCTCCTCAACTCCTCCTCGCTTTCAGCCATCAAAGTGGTATCATCTGCATATCTGAGATTGTTAATGTTTCTTCCAGCGATTTTAACTCCAGCCTTGGATTCCTCAAGCCCAGCATGTCGCATGATGTGTTCTGCGTACAGGTTGAATAGGTAGGGTGAGAGTATACAACCCTGCCGTACTCCTTTCCCAATCTTAAACCAGTCTGTTGTTCCGTGCTCTGTTCTTACCGTTGCTACTTGGTCGTTATACAGATTCCTCAGGAGGCAGACAAGATGACTTGGTATCCCCATACCACCAAGAACTTGCCACAATTTGTTATGATCCACACAGTCAAAGGCTTTAGAATAGTCAATAAAACAGAAATAGATGTTTTTCTGAAATTCCCTGGCTTTCTCCATTATCCAGCGGATATTGGCAATTTGGTCTCTAGTTCCTCTGCCTTTTCTAAACCCAGCTTGTACATCTGGCAATTCTCGCTCCATGAATTGCTGGAGTCTACCTTGCAAGATCTTGAGCATTACCTTACTGGCATGTGAAATAAGTGCCACTGTTCGATAGTTTGAACATTCTTTAGTGCTTCCCTTTTTTGGTATGGGGATATAAGTTGATTTTTTCCAATCTGATGGCCATTCTTGTGTTTTCCAAATTTGCTGGCATATGGCATGCATCACCTTGACAGCATCATCTTGCAAGATTTTAAACAGTTCAGCTGGGATACCGTCGTCTCCTGCTGCCTTGTTATTAGCAATGCTTCTTAAGGCCCATTCAACCTCACTCTTCAGGATGTCTGGCTCTAACTCACTGACCACACCGTCAAAGCTATCTCCAATATTATTATCCTTCCTATACAGATCTTCCGTATATTCTTGCCACCTTTTCTTGATCTCTTCTGCTTCTGTTAGGTCCTTACCATCTTTGTTTTTGATCATACCCATTTTTGCCTGGAATTTACCTCCGATGTTTCTAATTTTCTGGAAGAGGTCTCTTGTCCTTCCTATTCTATTGTCTTCTTCCACTTCTGCACATTGCTTGTTTAAAAATAATTCCTTATCTCTTCTGGCTAACCTCTGGAATTTTGCATTTAATTGGGCATATCTCCCCCTGTCACTGTTGCCTTTTGCTTTCCTTCTTTCTTGGGCTACTTCCAGTGTCTCAGCAGACAGCCATCTTGCCTTCTTGGTTTTCTTTTTCTTTGGGATGTTTTTTGTTGCCGCCTCCTGAACAATGTTGCGAACTTCTGTCCATAGTTCTTCCGGGACCCTATCTACTAAATCTAGTCCCTTAAATCTATTCTTCACCTCCACTGCATATTCCTTAGGAATATTAGTGAGCTCATATCTAACTGATCTGTGGGTCTTCCCTATTCTCTTTAGTCTGATTCTAAATTTTGCAATAAGAAGTTCGTGATCTGAACTACAGTCAGCTCCAGGTCTTGTTTTTACCGACTGTATAGATGTCCGCCACCTTTGGCTGCAAAGGATGTAGTCAATCTGATTTCGGTGTCGACCATCTGGTGAAGTCCATGTATAAAGTCGTCTTTTAGGTTGTTGGAAGAGAGTGTTTGTTATGCACAGTGAGTTGTCTTGGCAAAATTCTATCAGCCTATGTCCTGCTTCATTTTGTTCTCCCAGACCATGCTTGCCTGTAATTCCAGGTGTCGTCTGACTACCCACCTTAGCATTCCAGTCTCCTGTAATGAAAATAACATCTCTTTTTGGTGTATTATCCAGTAGGTGCTGCAGATCCTCATAGAACTGATCTACTTCTGCTTCTTCAGCATCTGTGGTTGGGGCGTATATTTGGATCACTGTGATGTTAAATGGCTTACCCTGAATTCGAATTGAGATCATTCTATCGTTTTTTGGATTGTATCCAAGCACTGCTTTAGCCACTTTATTATTAATTATGAAGGCTACTCCATTTCTTCTGTGGTCCTCTTGTCCACAGTAGTAGATCTGGTGGTCATCTGATGTGAAGTGGCCCATCCCAGTCCATTTCAGTTCACTGACACCTAAAATGTCTATATTTAATCTTGACATCTCACCAATAACCACATCCAATTTGCCCTGGCTCATAGATCTTACATTCCAGGTTCCTATGGTGTGTTGATCTTTAGAACATCGGATTCGTCGTTCACCACCAGCACCGTCGGCCGCTAGCCGTCCTTTCGGCTTTGAGCTAGCTGCGTCATCACATCTGGGGCTAGTTGAACGTATCCTCTGTTCCTCCCCAGTAGCATTTTGACCATCTTCCGACCTGGGAGTCCCATCTTCCGATGGTATACCGACATATCTTTGGTTGTACTGATCCATTTAGTTTTCATGGCAAGAATACTGGGGTGGGTTGCCATTACCTTCCCCAGGGATCGTATTTAGTCTGACCTCTCTGCCACGACCTTCCCGTCTTGGGTGTCCCTTCACGGTTTAGCTCATGGTTTCATTGAGGTGCTCAAGCTCCAGCACCACGACAAGGTAACGATCTCCTTTGCAGGAGTTCCCCCTGATTATCATACCCTTAATTCTTTCACTGCCATACTTGACATTAGTCAATGTTTTTGTAGTTGTCTTTATGTTTGATAACCTGCACTATTAAAAAAAACATTTTCCTTGGCATGGTGAGTGACTAAAGTTTAAAAGTTTGGTTTGAAGGTGTGGTCAGATACCATATTCGTTTCCATCTCATGGTGTGAGAGTTTCGTTTCCATCCACGGGCACCACTGTTAGGCTGTGCTTAGGGCAGTGTTTCTCAATCTCAACAACTTCAAGATGTGTGGACTTCAACTCCCAGAATTCCCCAGCCAGCATGCTGGATGGGGAATTCTCGGAGTTGAAGTCCACACTTCTTAAAGTTGCTGAGACTGAGAAATAGTGGTTTAGGGCACCAGTTGCCCTTAATCCGGCCCTGTCTTCAGTTTAGTTTTTCTATATTTGCTGCAATGTTGCTTATCCCCAAAGGAAAAACCATGATGGGCATATATGTGTGCATGTCTAAAATCTCTATTGTGTATCCGTGAGGATTATGTTTGTTTTGGTGGACTGTACATTTCAGGTGGGCCTTTTCAAAGCTAGTGACAAATATACAAAATAATGTGCAGAGCAAGAGGCTGCTTCCTTAGCAGTGACTTTCCTTTCACCTTCCCAGTGCTTTGTGGGTGCCTTCTACTGACAAAGCTCTCCTTTCTTTCTCAAAGGTTGCTAAGCTGACCCACGCCATCTCCATTTTCACAGAAGGCATCCTGATGATGAAAACAACATTGGTTGGCATCATCAAGGTAACATTTTCCATTGCCGTGGACGGAAAATCTAGAAACCTGTGGATTCCCCAAGTTAGGCTTCATGAATTTGGGGGGAGGTGGGAGTCAAAGGGAATGTGAAAATGGCACAGTGACATCACCCAAAGGAATGGGAATAGCATTTTGAAGGCCATTTTCCAACATTTCTTCAAGGGTTGTTTGTGTGTGACTTCAAGTCAGTGTTGACTCCTGGTGACTGCCTGGACTAGTCCCTGCAGTTTTCTTGGTAAGGTTTTTTGGAAGTGGTTTGCCCTTGTCTTTTTCCCGGGGCTGAGAAAGAGTGATTGGCCCAGGGTCACCCAGTTGGTTTTGTGCCTAAGACAGGACTAGAACTCACGGTCTCCCAGTTTCTAGCCTGGTGCCTCTGCACCAAACTGGATCTCTTTCTTCAAATATAGAAGGTTTCGAATAAATCCACAGATCTTATCTCAGGCAAGCATTTAGTTGTTTTTTCTTATTTATTTTAAAATGATACTTGTTTTACATATTTGTTTTAAAATTATTGGAAGAAAGGTAAGTTTTCCACAGTTTTCTGATGAGAAAACATTATTATTAACATCTAGTACCCTTGGATTTTATATTTATTTTTATGGATGTTCTAATTTTATATTTATGTTTTTAATTTGTTTTATTGCGAACCGCCCAGAGTCCCCCGGTTTGGGGGAGATGGGCGGTAATACAAATTTATATAATAAAAATAAATAAATAAATAACTGTGAATTTAAAATCAAAACAGTGTGTGTGTGCGCCTGCACATGCACACACACACAGAGAGAGTTTTAAAATTTGTAAACAAATACCAAAGCAGCATTTTGTTTGGCCTCTGTCTGGAGAAGGACTATGATTGCCAAAAAGAGTGAGGTAAGAAGGCGGAGATCACCCCATTGCAGTTTTGAATATTCACAATCGGATGATAATTACATCTCAGCTGCTTCTGCAGTTGTTTTTGAGGATTGCTTTGACATCTAGGAAATGTTTTGCATGTGGTCCTTTTTTTTCTCCCAGTCACATAAAATCTGATTGGTTATGTAGCAGTGCAGCAATCTTGAGTTTCTTTCTCAACCCTTCCTGTCCTCCGGGCTAAGCTGATGTTTTCCTAATAGCTGCCATATATCTTCTTCAAGGCCATTATTGAGTAAGCAGACACTCACAGGAGATTAGATAAAATATCAGCTGTGGTATGAGTCACTTCTTTCATCATTCTTCAACAATGGCTGCTGATAGAATGACTTGCAGAACTTAATGCCTCTCACCTGTCTAATTAGCTGTAAATTCTGGTTATTATACAAACCCCAACAGCCATCTCCATACTCCTCCGAGATCACCAGAGTAGGATGAAAAACAACCCCAATAGACATCTAGTACCAGAATACTGGGGAGGGAGGTGTTCTACAAAGGTTCCCTCCCTTGGAGACTGTCTTATCTTCCCCAAGATAAAGTTGTTCAATGCAGCCTTGGCATAATAGACGCCGTAAGAAAGACTGACCCAACGAACAGAACTGCAAACGCAGAGAATATTTTTGCACATTATGATTTCTCTCTTCTGCGGGTTTCCTTTATTTCTAGGTTGACCCAAAGCAGTTGCTTGAAGATGGAATTAGAAAGGAGCTGGTCAAGCGAGTGGCTTTTGCCCTACACCGAGGGCTCATCTTCAACCCTAGAGCCAAGGTACAAACGGATCTCGTTCCAATTTTCCCCATTTTTCTGTTTGCCTACATTCATTTAGCCCAGCTCTTTGCTCTCGTACCAGCAATTACAGCAGAGCTTTCCAAACTGTGTGTCGGGACACATTAGTGTGTTGGCTGCAGTGTCTGGGTGTGTCGCGGCTGCTGCTGCCTCCGAGCCCTGCCAGGATTCCACGCAGGTCCTAGTGCCTGCCTTGTGCCTTGCTGCCTCCAAACCTGCCCTGCCAGGATTCCGCACAGGTCCTAGTGCCTGCCTTGTGCCCTGCTGCCTCCAAACCTTCCCTGCCAGGATTCCGCGCAGGTCCTAGTGCCTGCCTTGTGCCCTGCTGCCTCCAAACCTGCCCTGCCAGGATTCCGCGCAGGTCCTAGTGCCTGCCTTGTGCCTTGCTGCTTCCAAACCTGCTGTGATTCCGCGTAGGTCCTAGTGCCTGCCTTGTGCCCTGCTGTAAGAGTGTGTCGTGAAATTATGCATATCTAAAAAGTGTGGAAAGCTCTGAATTACAGAGCATTCTCATGCTTCCTTGTTCCCCTTTTAGAAGTTAAATGCTTTGCTCAAATCATCTCCCTGCAGCTTCATGAAAAAAAGGTTTCACACATTTTGTTTATTCGTTCAGTCGCTTCCGACTCTTCGTGACTTCATGGACCAGCCCACGCCAGAGCTTCCTGTTGGCTGTCACCATCCCCAGCTCCCCCATGGTTGAGTCTGTCGCCTCCAGAATATCATCCATCCATCTTGCCCTTGGTCGGCCCCTCTTCCTTTTGCCTTCCACTTTCCCTAGCATCAGCTGCTTCTCCAGGGTATCCTGTCTTCTCATTATGTGCCCAAAGTACTTCAGTTTTGCCTATAATATCATTCCCTCAAGTGAGCAGTCTGGCTTGATTTCCTGGAGTATGGACTGGTTTGATCTTCTTGCAGTCCAAGGCACTCTCAGAATTTTCCTCCAACACCACAGTTCAAAAGCATCTATCTTCCTTCGCTCAGCCTTCCTTATGGTCCAGCTCTCGCAGCCATAGGTTACTACAGGGAATACCATTGCTTTAACTATGCGGACCTTTGTTGTCAGTGTGATGTCTCTGCTCTTAACTATTTTATCAAGATTTGCCATTGCTCTCCTCCCAAGAAGTAGATGTCTTCTGATTTCCTGGCTGCAGTCAGCGTCTCCAGTAATCTTACCTAGTCTTAAATTCTCTTTTAGATTTTAGATTTTAGAATTCTGGGAGTTGAAGTCCACACATCTTCAAGTGGCCGAGGTTGAGAAACACTGTACAATGGGGTTTAACAAATCAAAATGGCAGCTGCAACTGTGTAGTCAAAGCCCCCAGTCCCTTCTTAGCATCCGCCATCTTGAGTTTTCTTCCCCTGCCCCTCTGTAGACATCCCCAAAGGGAGCAATAACAAATTTAAGAAAGCAGCAGTGATGAATATCCTTTTGATGGCTCTTTTGATCTTCCCTGTTTCCACAGCCCAGTGAACTCATGCCCAGACTGAAAGATATGGCAGCCACTATGGATGGGTTCCACCGTTCCTTTGAGTACATCCAGGACTATGTCAACATCTGTGGATTAAAGATCTGGCAGGAGGAAGTATCGCGGATTATCAATTACAATGTGGAGCAGGAGTGCAACAACTTCTTAAGGACAAAGGTATTCAGCACCCTTATTGGAAAGCTGTTGAATCAGTTCAGCGAGGGGGGTTCTTCTCCCCATTCATCCTCAAGGCAGGACTGAAGCAAATACAGGTGGTCCTTGCTTAACGACCATTCGTTTAGCAATGGTACAGACTTACAATGGCGCTAAAACCCCGACTTGCAACCAGTCTGAGCACTTACGCCTGTCACAGCGTCCCCGCAGTCACGTGATGGCGATTCGGGTGCCTGGCAACCAGTTTGCATTTATGACCGTTACAGCGTCCTGCAGTCCTGTGATCGCCATTTTCGACTTTCCCAGCCAGCTTCGGCAAGCCAAATCAATGGGGAACCACGTGATTCGCTTAACAACCATGTGTTTCACTTAATGATCACAGTCATTCGTTTAACAACTGCCACAAAAATGGTCGTAAAATTGGGTCGGATTCACTTAGCGACTGAAACTCTGGTCCCAATTATGGTTGTTAAGGGAGGACTACCGGTAAGGCATCTGAGCCCCTCTAGTTGGAGGAGATCTCTCTGGGTTACTATCTTATTCCCAATGCCGCTTATTCAGCATAAGCTTAATGATACTTATTCAGAGCCCTAGTGTCCCCCTCTGAGTTCCTCTTCCATTTTAACTCCAGAAATGGCTTGAGGAAGTGTTCTGCCAGCTATAAGCATCTCCCCAACCTCTTCACAGAGACTATTTGGGGGAAGGAGAGAGTAAAACCATTTTGCGGCAAGAAGTGATTGGGACTGGATTCCCACGTTTCGCTAAGACATTGTTTGCTCACTTAGTTTGCTTTAATGTGTTGTGTGAACCCAGCCAAATGTGTCTTAGTAGATCATGATTAAATAAGCTAAGGTTTAGCATGATGTGTCAGTCCATTCCCAGTATTTATTGCACTCCTTCCAACAGCTGTGTCTTAAAGTTAGACAATCCAAAGGAGAGGGTCCCGGTCAGCATAAACCGCTATGGAACAGAGATTAGAACAATTTTCCCCAATTGGATACCTTTCCGGTGTTTTAGCCTCCAACTTCTTAGCAGGGACATAGCAGGACAGCAAGAGAGCAATTGACAAAACGTGCATGGTAATGTGGCATAACTTCTGATTCGCACATACCTGTGAGCAAGGTCACCTCACGAGACACATTTCTTCATTTTGGTATCATTGTCAAGCCCTACATGGCACAGGGCCTGGTTACCTGAGGGAGCGCCTGTCTCCCATAACATCTGCCTGGCCAATTCTATCCTGCAGGGTTGGCGTGCTCCGGGTTCCTTCGGTTAAGCAATGTCATCTCTCAGGACCCGGGAAGCGCACTTTTTCTGTAGCAGCGCATGTCCTCTGGAATGAGGTTCCCCGCATGATCCGGATGACCCCCGCTCTGCTGTTGTTTAGAAGAGCCATGAAGACCTGGCTCTTCACCCAGACCTTCAACGAGGGACAGTGAGACCCCCCCGCTTCATCACACTTGCCATCTTTTATCTTTTATCTTTATTTTTAATGGTTTATTGATTTTATTGTAATTTCTTTGATTGTTCTGAGACACCCAAAGTCATTGAGAGTTGGGCGGCATACAACTTTAAGGAATTATTGTTATTGTCATCATCATGGTTAGGAACAAATGCCTATGACGTCAGCCATAGCTCAAGCAGCCAGTGCATGAGAAAGCAAGGCTGGCTGGGGAATTCTGGGAGCTGGTCCACACATCTTAAAGTTGCCAAGGTTGAGAAACACTGGGCTAGATAGATGATGTGGACAGACTGAGAGTGGCCGTCCAGAGCTCTGAAACCAACGCTGCAGGCAGACAACAATAGGATACCGTAGTCTTGGAAAACAGCCTGACTGTTTGGAAACAAAAGCAATTTCTGGACCCCTCTCAGTCAGGTTTCAGGCCTGGTCATGGGACTGAAACAGCATTGGTCGCGCTTATGGACGATCTTTGGCGGGAGCGAGATGGAGGTAGTGCATCCATTCTCGCTCTTCTTGACCTCTCAGCGGCTTTCAATACCGTCGACCATGGTATCCTTCTGGAGCGGCTCAGGGAGTTGGGGGCGGGTGGCGTTGTATTACGCTGGTTCGCCTCCTTCCTCCAGGGCCGGTTCCAGTCGGTGTTGATTGGGAGCGAGAGAGCCAGCCCGCGGGCCCTCTCTTGTGGGGTCCCGCAGGGTTCGGTACTCTCTCCGCTCCTTTTTAACATCTACAATAAACCGCTGGGTGAAATCATCCGTCTCCATGGAGTGAGATATCATCAGTATGCTGATGATACTCAATTATACATCTCCATCCCCGGGGAAGTAAGTGATGCAGTTTCTACCCTGTCCAAGTGCCTGGGGGCTGTAGGGGCCTGGATGGGGAAAAACAGGCTTCGACTGAACCCTAGTAAGACGGAGTGGCTGTGGATTAATGGCTCCTTGACATCTAGGAAATTGCCATCCTTAGTTCTGGATGGGGTAGCACTGCCCCAGACAGACCCGGTACGTAATTTGGGGGTCCTCCAGGACTCGCAACTCCTACTCGAAGAGCAGGTGGCAGTCGTGGCCAGGAGGGCCTTTGCACAACTTCGTGTTGTGCGCCAGTTACGACCTTTCCTGGAACGAGAGGCCCTTCGAACGGTCACTCATGCCCTGGTTATCTCACATATAGACTACTGTAATGCGCTCTACATGGGGCTACCCTTGAAGAGTATCCGGAAGCTTCAGCTGATCCAGAATGCGGCCGCATGGACCATCTTGGAAGTCCCTTATCGGACACATGTAACACCACTGCTATGCGAGCTGCACTGGGTTCCAGTTTGCTTCCGGGTGCAATTCAAGGTGTTGGTTATGACCTTTAAAGCCCTTCTTGGCATGGGACCAGGTTACCTAAGGGACCGTCTTATCCCCATCACATTGGCCCGTCCCATCCGGTCATGCAGGGAGGGCATGCTGCAGACCCCATCGGTTAAAGAACTCCATCTAACGGGGTCACGGAGGCGTGCCTTCTCTGCAGCAGCACCTACTCTGTGGAATATCCTTCCCCCAGAGTTAAGACAGTCCACCTCGCTCCTGGACTTCAGAAAAAAACTCAAGACTTGGCTTTGCCAACAGGCCTGGGGCGGGAAGAAGAGTATAAACTCTTGGGGATGGCTAACATCTTAGGATGTCCCTAGAATTGCCCTTCCAATGTTTTAAAGAAGACATCACCATCTTGATTTTATTATATTTATTGTATTTTTAAATTTCCTATTTTAATGTTTTAATGTTGTATCGAATTGTAAGCCGCCCAGAGTCCCTTGAGGGAGTTGGGCGGTGAAAAAGTCAAATAAATAAATAAATAAATAAATTTCATGTGGTCCGAGATAGCTCAGAATGATTTCACTGTGCATGTCTTTCAGATTCAAGACTGGCAAAGCATCTACCAATCCATGCATATTCCAATACCCAAATTTGTGCCCACAGATGAATCTGTTACTTTTATTGGTCGCCTCTGCCGAGAAATTCTAAGAATCACTGACCCAAAGTAAGCAGACTCCATAATTTGTATATTTCCATAGAAAATGGGCAGGACATGAGTATTTGTCACAAAACTTTCATAAAATTCCTACCACCTCATCTCTTTTACAGGTTCTCTATCATCTTAATAGTGCTGGGTCTTTCAAAAAACAGAGCCGCCTCCTTTCTCCTCCCTCCTCCTCCTTCCTCCTCCTCCTCCTTCCTCCTCCTTCTCCTTCTCCTTCTCCTTCTCCTTCTCCTCCTTCTCCTTCTTCTTTCTCCTTTGCAGTGAACATGCCTAATACTCCTGCCTCCTATTTTCTCCACAACAACAACCCTGTGAGGTGGGCTGGACTGAGAGAGAGTGACTGGCCCAAAGTCACCCAGCCGGCTTTCATGCCTAAGGACTCCTCCTCCAAGATGATCCCAAACAAATATTTAATATTACTAAATTAGATTTAATATATCATGGCAACTAAAGCAATGTTTTCTGCTCACATTTTGAATGGGTAAGCCAGTTTCTCTCTTACGTAGCCGCCTGGGTTTTTTTTAGATTTTTTATCCCGCCTTTATTATTTTTATTATTTTTATAAATAAACCAAGGCAGGGAACATACCTAATACTCCTTCCTCCTCCTATTTTCCTCACAACAACAACCCTGTGAGGTGAGTTGGGCTGAGAGAGAGTGACTGGCCCAAGGTCACCCAGCCGGCTTTCATGCGGAAGGCGGGACTAGAACTCTCAGGCTCCTGGTTTGCTATTGGCTCCTTCCTAGGGCTGAGAGAGTGAGTGACTGGCCCAAGCCAACCGGCTTTCATGCCTAAGGCAGGACTCGAACTCACAGTCTCCTGGATTCTAGCCCGTTGCCTTAACCACTAGACCAAACTGGCCATTGAAGAGGACAAATTCTATAGAATTTTTACAAAACACATAGGCAGACATCTTGTACTTCACAGCAGCTCAGAAAACTGTAAAGCATTCTGGCTTCTTGCAGTCCTGTTCTCATCAATCACTCATTTGACTCCTGCCAGTGGGAGCAGACATACAAATGAAAAACATCTCTGTTCATGCCTATGTAGCATTATCTGTGAGTCACAGTCCCTGACATGTTCTCTCAGGAGCAAGAGACAGAAACCAGGATTTTTATTTAATCTTTATTTTTTATATTTGTTTTTATTTTTTTTAATATTGTTAGCTGCCCAGAATCATTGATTGAGATGGGTGGCCATATAAATGGACCAAATAAATAAATAAATAGATAAATTTCTTTTTGCCAGTGTTCTGCTTTGTACACATTGCTAAGCAGACTACAACAATGACTTCCAAGTTCGTTTCTTCAATTTTTTTCATCCAGTTTATATCCTTTGTTTCAGCCTAAATGAAAGTGGCCATTTAAACAGGCTACCCTCCTGCCGGCTCATTCCGGATAAACCAGGATTTTTAAAAATGCTGGCTTATCATGTGCTCTTTTTTGGGGTGCCTTCAAGTCAGTCTTGACTCCTGGGGACTGCCTGGACTAGTCACTAGTTCATAATTGCATCTCGGCCCAGCCCTGCAGAAGTTTTAGCCCAGAACTGACCCTGATTCTTAATTTGTAAAATTAAGTATTTTAATGACTATGCCTTGTACTATTGCAGATCCTCCTGTTTGTTCTTTGGCCAACTTTAATCAATACCTGATTGCTTGAAGATTGTTCACGCTTGCCAGCTTTCTCACAGATAGGAGCCTTCCTTCAGTGACGGCTGCTGCTATTTTTTCCTTTTTTTCTCTTTCCCATCAGGTCTGCCTGCTATATTGACCAACTGAACACCTGGTATGATATGAGAACTCACCAGGAAGTCTCCAGCAGTCGCTTGTTTGCCGAGATCCAGGACACCTTGGGTACCTTTGGTCTCAACGGGCTGGACCGCCTTCTCTGCTTCATGATTGTGAAAGAGCTCCAGGTAACCAGGCCCCGGGCCAGCTCCAGCCCAGCCAGACTATCATAAGACCAGTCTGCCTGGACTAAGACATTTCCAGGTGTGCTGTTTTAGCTCCATTAGCCTCCTGTAATGGTCTGTGAAAATACAGGTGGTCCTCAGTGAACGACCGCTCGCTCAGCAACCGTTCAAACTTACGATGGCGCTGAACAACGGGGACTTATGACCGGTCCTCGTACTTACAGCCGTTGCAGCGCCCCTGCAGTCACGTGATCGCAATCTGGGCGCTCAGCAACTGGCCCGCATTTCCGGTGGTCACAGCGTCCCGTGGTCACCTGATCGTGATTTGCAACTTTCCCTGCCAGCTTCCCACAAGTAAAGTCAATGGGGAAGCCAGCCGGAAGTCATGGTCACATGAGGTCCTCGCTTAACGACCCACGGTGATTCGCTTAACAACAGTAACCGGGGACGTGACGTCATGTTTTATGACCGCATCACTTAGTGATGGAAATTCTGGTCCCAATTACCGTTGTTAAGTGAGGACTACCTGTAACCTTGAAAGATGGGGATGAGCTGCAGCCTAGACAACTGTCACACAAAAGGTATCTCATCCCACAGAAGGAAAAGGGTGTGGGAAGCGTCTCAGAAGGGGCCCTCCCAAGTTTTCAGGAAAGTAAAAGTAAAGGAGGGGAGAAGGGCTTTCAGACTTGCAAGATTCTGTTACTGTAACTTTACAATAAAGGTAGTGTTAGTACTCGTGGTTTGTGCTTCTTGTCTGGACTACCTCGAAGGGCTGACACCTCCAGACATGAGGGACTACAACCCCCATAACCCCAACCAGCATAGCTAATGGCCCTGCTGGTGGGGTGAATGGGGATTTATTTGTTTATGTCCTGGTTTTCTCCCAGAAGCTCAGGGCAACGTATGAAATATTCTCAATTTTTCTTTCCCAGCAGCTGGCAACTCTGGACCTGCTCACAGAACACGCTAGAGCAAGGGTGCAAAACAGCATCTCAGGGCCCACAAAAAGCCTTCCTTTTGCACTCACTAGAGGGCACCCCCCCCCCCAATTGGGAAGCACCAAAATTGATTGATTGATTGTGTGCCATTAAGTCATTTTCGACTGCTAGCGACCACATAGATCAGTGTTTCTCATTTGCCAGCCAGCCATGCTGGCTGGGGAATTCTGGGAGTTGAAGTCCACACATCTTCAAATTGCCAAGCTTGAGAAACACTGACATAGATAGACCTTCTCCATGACGATCTATCCCTAACCTGCTCTTTCAAGTCTCCCAGTGGTGCACTCATTGCCACTGTGACTGAGTCCATCCACCTTGCTGCTGGTCGTCCTCTTCTTCTCTTTCCTTCCACATTTCCCAGCATCAGAGCCTTCTCCAGAGAGCTGGGTCTTCACGTAACGTGTCCAAAGTTGTCCAAAGTTGAAGAAGAATGCTGGCTGGGGGATTCTGGGGGTTGAAGTCCACACATCTTAACCTTGCCAAGGTTGAAAGACACTGCTGTAAACAAAATCCTCGGTTCCATTCTAAGTTTTCATTCTGTTAGGCCATACAAAACACAATATGTGCTGCAGCAAGAGACTTTTCTGCAGAACATCCTCAAGCATCTCTTTCTTTTCTTTCCAGAATTTCCTCATCATGTTTCAGAAAACAGTGCTGCATGATAAAGGAGTCCATGAAGCACTGAAATCTCTCATGAAGAGTGTCAGCCCCCTGAAAGGACTTGTAGGTAAGATCCTTAAAGTAGAGTCCTGGGCTAGAAAATGGCGTCTCTAAAGGCGAGGATTTGAATGGCTTTCAGGAAGCTTGTAGGTTGGTTACCCCTGTTGGAGTAAGCCAGTTGTGGTAACAGGATAACATTTGGAAAATGAAAGTGCATTCTCAGTCAAAAGTCACTTCTCTTGGGAGTAATCTACTGCCCTGCCGGCTACCACCTTCTTTCTCTTTCTGTCCCTACGTAATAGACTGCTGGGGACCAGCAGGAGAGGCACGTTATGGGTCCCGTCTATGAAAGAGTGTAATCTGGTGAGACCCAGGAAGAGAGTCTTTTCTGCCGTGGCACCCACCCTGTGGAACATCGTCCCCCGGACCCTAGATTGGTCCCGACCCTCCCAGCCTTTAGGAAGTCCCTGCAGACATGGTTCTGCGCCGTGCCTGGGGGTCTGGCAGTGGTGGGGAGATCTTACAAGGGCTGTGTTGAGCTGATGTAGGATGAATTCTGCTGCTGATCATGATTTTCTTTTTTTTTTAAATTGATAATGGATGATTTTTATATGTTTGCATATTGGTTTTCAACTTATTTTTTATTGGATTGTTTTTTTACCTGTTGTGAGCCACCCAGAGTCATTTAGATGAGACGGGCGGCCATACAAATCAAAAACATAAAATAAAAAAGTAAAATAAAATAAATGCCAGAAGTCTGAAGGAGAGATTGTAGCGCAGGGCTAGAGCACGCATTTTGCAGGAGGAAGGTGCCAATTTCAGTCCCTGGTGTCTCCAGATCTGCCCCAGAGTGAACTGTCAGCTTCAGCAGTATTGGGTGGATGGCTTAGTATAAGGCAAGCCTCTGAAGTTTCAGGATTTTGAATTAAGGCCTGGGGCTGCAAGTCTTCCTCCATCCCCCTTCCATTTTAAAGACTGGGTAGCCATGTTGATGATTTGACACACACGAGGGAAAGAAACCACAATGGTTTGTACTTCCTATCTTTAGATCTAGCAGCGTGCATCTATTTCCTAGAGACTATTTTCGTGGGCTGGTGGAAACAGGATGATAATCATGGAGTGGGGGGGGGGGTAAGAAGGTCACTTCTGAAACTTTTTTTTCCCCTCAATGCTCTGTTGCAGCCAATTGTAATAGGGTGTACTCCACAGCAGTTACCAAAACACAGAAGATCTGGGCTGCTTACCTGGACACAATTATGAAGGTACTTCGGTTATATCAGTCGTGGGTAGGGAACATCTGGTGACCCTCCAGATGTGGGTAAACTGAGGGAAGCTGGGAGCTGCAGCTTACCAACAGAGATCCAGAGGGCTCTCGCCTTGAGGATGATCTGAAAGCCTCTGGAAACCTGGATGCCCTCACAGTCTTTGGGGTAGGGTGGTTGCTTCTTGGCGTGTATGATTTTCTCTTCTGGACATCCATGGTCTGTTTCTTAATTTTTATTGTTTCTTGCTCTTAAAGTGTAAGCCACCCAGAGTCATTTAGAGTCAGGCAGCCTCTAAATTATAAGTCACAGGTCCCTTATTCTTCATCTTAAATGACAAGGTCTCCTTCAGCAACCAAGTCCATAAGAAGGCTGGGGGTGAGACTTGCATGTCTTCTGAGGACCCCCAATCTCGTAACCCTACACTATGCCCTAGTGGGGCAGAGAGGTTCCCATAGAGGTGTATTCTCAGTGGTATCTGATGATTTGTTTAATGCCAAGGGAAGATGGATCTTCCTACATTCTGGAGATAATTTAAAGGTCTTTCTCTGCCTTTGTTTGGAGCAGGCCCAAGGTCCCTCAGATACATCAGGTGAAAACAATATGAGCCAGAAGGCAGGTCTTCTCTGCCGTTGCCGTGATATTGTGGAGCAGGCTGATCTCAGAGATAAGACTGGCAGTTTTTGCTCCTGGTCTTCCAGAAACCTCTGAAGACTCTACATGACATTAAGCAGGCATTTGATTTGAGTTGGTGCCTGGGTACCCATTTTTCCAGTTAGTGATGCTGGTTTGGGGACCTTATGTATTTATTTAATGGCTTATTTTATGTTTTTGTTGTTGATTGCCCCATCGTTGATTGATCAGGACAGCATAAAAATTTTGTAAATCAATAAATCTGAAGTGGATAAGCACTGAAAATAAAATAATAAATAATTGAAACGAAGTAATATTCGCTAGGCAGCACCTAGTCAACCATGCCGATCTTGAAAAAGCGAAGCAGAGCTGGGCCTGGTTAATTCTTGGATGGGAGGCTATCAGGAAATCCCAGGCTTTGGGCTAGATTGGGAAATTGGAAAGACATACAAGTAAGTAAATAAAATACAACAGCAATGCTGTTCTTTACCAGGAGGGTAAAACCTGAAGTCTTGGTTGCCGCAGGAGCAGCTCAGTTAGCTGGTGCACCTTGAATGTCAGAATCCCACACACTCCTTACGTGAGACAAGGCGCATATTTTCTTGGGAGAAATTCTCATAGAAGTCAGTTGGGTCTTCTGAACAGTAGTGCAAAGGACTAGGACATTCTTTTGTACATTACCCTTTTTCAGATGGATTAGGACTGTGCTGCCCATACCGACGGGGGATTCTGGAAGTTGCAGGATCAACTTCAACATCAACATCTGGGATGTGCTAAATTGGGAAAACTTGCCTCAGGGCTATAATGGTCACTTTTAATTGGTGGTCATCAGTGCCCATTAAAAAAAACCAGGATGTTTTAGGCCATAAATTGTATGGGTTCCTAATCATTCATTTTCATTTTTTTGATCTTTTAATTCTTGTCATCTCCTCCCTAGGTTGGCCAGATGCAGATTTTAAGACGCCAGATAGGCAATGAACTTAACTATTCCTGCAGATTTGACTCCAAGCATTTAGCAGCTGCACTGGAGAACCTTAACAAGTAAGACTCAAAGCTTCTTGAGAACCAGCTTGTGTCACTGGGAGGGCAACAGTGATAATAATGACTTCTCATATCCTGGGATGGCAACAACAATAATAACTTCTCAAAGGGGAACATCTGCAATAATAACTTAATCAAATGGGAACATCTGCAATTTGAGACATTCAGTCGCAACGCAGCATGCTGAGCAAATGTGGGTGGAGCCACGGTTTCAAAAATAGGTTGCAGGGAAAACCAAGAAGATTGGGAAATTATTCTCTAGTCAGTTGTGGATCGTGGTAGCAGAAAGCAATATCTGTCCAAGTTTTGGAATCCTCCTGAAATCTGCCCCAGATTTATGTTCACCCAAGCTAAGTATTCCCAATTCCTTTTTTTGTTTGTTTGTTGTTTGTGACTTCCTCACAGATGTCATGAATTTCAGTCCATAGTGCTTCAAGCAATCTATTTATCTAATCCAATCCACTAAATCTATTCTTCACCTTCATTGCATAATAATATGGAACATTGTTGAGGTCTTATCTTCTTGATTGTTTTTATTTATTTATTTATAAGTTATAATTTTGCAAGAAAGAATTAATGATCTGAACTGCAGTCAGCACCAGGTCTTGTTTTTCCTAACCAAATAGACCTTTTCTATTTTTGCTTGCAGAGGATATAGTCAGTTTAATGTCAGCATTGTCCATCTGGTGATGTCCATGTGTAGACTCATTTTTTTAGGCTGTTGGAAGAAAGTACTTGAATTTTCTTGGCACAACTCTGTTAATTTGGCTCCTGCTTTGTTTTGTGCACCAACTTTTCGAGTTATTCCTGATACTCTTTAACTTCCAAACTTAGCATTCCAGTCTTTCATACATTTTAGGCTTTTTAGCTTATAGCAAAGGTAAGTAAGGGGAGACATGATAAGGGGATATAAATGTATATGGAAGATGTGGATGGGAGGTTGTTTTCTCCTTCTTTTAGAACATTAGAATACTGTTATCTACTGAAACCCAATACAGAGAGATTCGGGGCCAATAAAAGGAAGTATTTCTTTACGCCACGCATATTTACTGTGGAATTCACTGCCATTAATCGTAGTCGTGGCCATCAGTTTCGGTTTAAAAGAGTTCTAGACCCATTTGTGGAGGATCAAGTGTGAATGGCTGCTAGTCTCATTGACCTTTTCTGAGCCCCAGAATCACAAGCTACGTATCCTTGAATACCAGCTGCTGGGGGGAAATAGAAGTGAGGGGTTGCTGTCCTCCCAGTGTTCGAGCTTCTCAAATGCATCCTAACCACTGTGAGACAGAGAATAGAGAGAGAGGTTGGCCTTCGGCCTGATTCAGTAAAGCTGCTCTGGTGTTCTTTTGCCCTTCCTTGTAGAGCAATCCTTGCTGACATAGAGGCCCATTATCAGGACCCTTCTTTGCCTTGCCCCAAAGAAGATAACACCCTCCTGTATGAACTTACTGCCTACCTGGAGGCGGCTGGCATCCACAATCCATTGAATAAGGTGAGACCATTCTCCGTATTTGGCTACCTCAGCCCTTCATACCATCCCAATGTGTTGGACCAACTGCTGGCATGTCTAATCAGCATGGCCATTCAGCCTATGAGATACCATCTGTACTAAGAGGCTTCAACTCTATTTTTAACTCCTGTAAGAGTCTGGGAAGCAGGCAGGGAAAGAGTTCGTTTCTTGTGAGAAGAGGCAGCACAGCTCAGAGGGGGGGGGCTGTGGGAAGAAAACCATTCATTCATTCATTCATTCATTCTACTAAATTTATAAGATCACCCAACCCTACAATGACTCTGGGCAGTACAGGTAGTCCTCAACTTACGACCACAATAGGGACCAGAAAATTCATCGTTAAGCGGTGAGGTCGTTAAACAAGGCATCATGTGACCACACCCGATTTTACAACATTTTTTGCAGCAGTCCTTAAGCAAATCCGGCTTCCCCCATTGATTTTGCTTGTTGGAAGCTGGCTGGGAAGGTCGCAAATGGCGATCACGTGACCCTGGGACACTGCAACCGTCGTAAATACATGCCGGTTGCCAAGCACCTGAATTTTGATCACGTGACTGTGAGGACACTGTGACGGTTGTAAGTGCGAGGACTGGACACAAGTCACTTTTTCCAGCCCCATTGTAACTTCGAATGGTCGCTAAATGAATGGTTGTAAGTTGAGGACTACCTGTATAGAATCAAAGGAGTCATGAAGTGCAATTAAAAACCCAGCATCCAGAAGAACACACCATTCAAAAACAATCCAACACACAGGACGTGCTACCCACTCTAACCCAAGGCCTGGGGGAAAAGCCAGGTTTTCAGGGCTCTTTTAAACGTGGCCATGGTAAGGGCCAGATGTATCTCAGGGTGGTGTTCCAGAGGGCAGGTGGTGCAACAGAAAAGGCACACTTCTTAGGTCCCGTCAGATGACCCTGCTTAAGGAATGGCACCTGGAGTATGCCAATTCTGCCTGACGGTATGGGCTGAGCAAACACCACAGAAGACGGATGGTCCTTTAAGCAGCTAAGCCCTGTGCCATGAAAGCTTTGTAGATAATAACTAGCACCTGGAATTGCACCTGGAAGCCTACCGGTAACCAGTGCAGCTCATGGAGCAAAGACATTACAGACCCAGAGAAGGCACACCCGTAATTGCAATGTTCTGGACCAGCTGCAGCTTCCAAGTGGTTTTTGAGGGCAGCCTTACGTAGAGCACATTGCAATAGTCCATACACAAGGTGACCAAAGCACCTTGGTGTTTGAGAATCTGAAAGGCCTCCCAGTCCAGATAAGGACACAATTAGTGCACAAGATGGACTTGTGCAAAGGCCTTTGAAACAGATGTCACCTGCTTCTCAAGCAGGAACTGTGAGTCCAAGATCCTCAAGCTACACACCACTCCCAAAGGGGCAGTGCAGCCTATTCAGGACTAAAGATGAAACGTCTCTGTGCCAGGGTGTCAAAACACCTACATCCCATTGGCTTTGTCAGGATTGAGTTTAAACCTCCCCATCCAGTCTCCCACAGCCTTCAGACGCTTGGACAAGACTTTGACAGCATCGCCTGCTTAGTCTGGGGTTAAGGTGTATAACTGGGTATCATTTGCATGGTGATGATACCTGACCCTAAACCGTGTAGATGTTAAACAGAAGGACAAGAGTATAGAGCTTTGAAGCACCCCACGCACTAGTAGCTTTGGATTCAATCTTTCCCCTCCTGTCAACACAGATTGCACCCACCACAGCGAAAAGAGGAGAACCACTGCAACCCATTGCTCCCACTCCCAATTCCTGCAGGCAAGCCCAAAAGATAACCATGGTTGATGATACCAAAAGCCTTTGAGAAACCATCAGCTTCAAAGAGACTCCGCCTTAATTGGCTTGCTGTAGGTCTTCGTCTTATAGGAATTTACTCTCATAGTTTTCAAGGTTATATTTTCATTCCTGGCTAGTATTAAGGAGGACCTTCTGAAACCCACGTGGCGCTCACTTCTTGAGTTGGCAGCTATGTGGGCTTGACAATGGCTTCTGCTGTTGCAAATGACCAAGAAAGGTGGGTGAGGAACTGTGCCGTAGGAAGCAGCTTTTCATGAGAATCATTTAAAACAAGATTTTCAGTCCTTTGCAAGCTGAAGGCTTCACCATTGTCTGATCAATGGGCCAGCAATCCAGAAGATTAAACAAAAATAGAGAATGTGTTTGTCCTTATCATTTCAGGCTTTATTTCAAAAGCCCCATCAAACGACGTCTAGAAGTAGCTGTGGGTAGAAGGGCTTCTTCAGTGATGGCCCCTTGAGCAGCATCTCCAGAAAAAGTACCCTGATCCTTCACCTGAGTGTC
This sequence comes from Charina bottae, assembly GCA_023362775.1. NCBI lineage: Eukaryota > Metazoa > Chordata > Lepidosauria > Squamata > Charinaidae > Charina > Charina bottae. Next base: position 134,963,708 of record JALMGJ010000003.1, read on the forward strand.
TTTCTAGTTTCTCAGCTGTAAAACTACCCCATTATTTTCTTTTGCTCGGTGGATTATTTTACCTCCCTCTGTTCGTTCTTTTAATTGATTTAGCACAACGCAATCTCTTTTTCTTCCATTCTTTTTAAGAGAGTTTTTTTAATGCTATATGAATTTCATTGCTTTGCTCTCTTTTTTAAAAATTAATTAATTAATTAATTAATTCTTTCCTCCAAAATGTTCTTTCCCAGATTTATGTTACAACAAAACGATTGCCGTATTTCCCCATCGTGAACTTTCTGTTTCTGATTTCCCACTTGCCAAAACTTCAGTACAGTAAAAACTTAGGTATAGTATAATTCTTCTGTATCCTTTATCTTTAAGCGTAGTTGATTAGAAAAGTGTTTTAACTTTAGCAAAATTACCAGCAATCAAATTTCCTTGCAGATATATTTGTTCCTGATTCCTTTTCTCCAGAAATTAGATTGTGAAAGAATTGCACAGTTACAACATACCTCTTTGTTTAACCAGCCTTCCCTGACCTTAATTGCTCTAGATATGTCCTCTAATTCCTACGAGCTCTGATGACCATGACCAGTGATCAAAGATAGTGGGAATTTTAGGGCAAAATAGAGGAACCCTGACTGGGATGTCTAGATTTGGATATATAATTTGAATGACTATGAAGATTTACCTTTCCTTGGGTTACACATTACATTTCAAGATTTATTAATCTATGATTTGTGCCAGTAATACATTTCCACAACACAAATGGGTCTGGGAACCTAAGAAACAACAGTGGAAGAAATGTTTCAACCTCCCACCATGCTCACTGCTCAGTACAGGTAGTCCTTGACTTACAACCACAATTGGGACCAGAATTTCCATCGTAAGTCATTGTGGTTGCAAGTCAAGTCATCACATGACCAGACCCGATTTTACGACCATTTTTACGGTGGTCGTTAAGCGAATCCAGCTTTCCCAATGGGCTTTTTTGCTGGAAAATGGCAAAAAAACGTTGCAAAACGTGATCATGTGACTGCGGGGCACTGCAACCAGTCATAAATGCAAGCCGGTTGCCAAGCACCCAAAATGCGATCATGTGACCATGGGGGCTGGTACGATGTTTTGCAACACTCAGAAGTGCTTTACAGGCCATAAAGCACCCATTCTGAGGCCATCGTAACTTCGGACTGTGTTAATCGAACAGTCATAAATTGAGGATTACCTGTAGCCAAGATTTCCCAGATCTAAAATCATATACCTTCCTCCAAAGTGGATATATTTTGATGCACCCCATGCATTTAATATGTCTGAAGAGAGACTGTGAGAGAGATGATACAGGCAGGAAAAATATTGAGGCATCCCCATGCTATTGAACATCAAGCATGAATCTCAATGTGATGGCTACCCAAGAACTTCACGCAAGATTTTACTTTTGCTAGACTGAGCTGATTATGAGTTGAAAATTTAAATATATTGGCAAAGGGATATATTGGAAGGGATAATCATGTAGATTGGAATCTGGCAATAGTTTCATCTTGAAATATGAAGCCAGTTTGAAGTTAAAATGATTCAGGGAATTAAATTCCTAAACACTTCTTTTTTTCATCTCTGGCCAAGTGAGTTTTAGAAAGTCTGTATGGGATTCTCTGAAATTTCTCCAGCGGTAACAATAGGACAAAGGAAATGCTCCATTCAGTTGCAGTTATTTCCTTCCAGCTTTGAATAGATTAATGCTAAGCTCTGTTCAAAGGAGTATCTACAGGGAGAAAGCCTTCCCACCGACATGTGTGCCTGCATAGGCTTCCACATGAGTACAAACTCTAATAACACAAAACTTTTGCTTGCGTGGAATCCAAAGCACATTCATAGGCATGACTTTCCCCAGCAGATCCCTGTGCTGTAACAGAGGATGTCTTGGAGATGTGACACCATTTGAGCGATAGCATCAGAGGGTTGGGTGTTAACAGGAATATTCAGACGATGAGACGACGTTTTGAACTCTTGAGAGGAGCATAGATTCAGCACATACCCAACACTCTCCGGGGATGAGTGGTGGAAAGGCCAACGTGATGGCTTTGGAACCAAATGGTTGCAATCTTTGGGACAAACCAGCAGCAACATCTTAGCCGTTCAACAGGTGCTGAAATCTGCCGACGCAGAAGTCATCATAGGGCCCGGTTTTAGCAACTGACGTGGGGAGGAGGGGAATGGCTTACGGTTTTCTGGATGACACTCTGTTGAGACACCTGGATCATTATAATGATGGGCAGTTTACAGCCTCCTGCCACAGACTCTAATACTGTAGCTCTTTGCTTAATACTAAAGCGGCATTTTGCAAGTTGATGAAGTACTACCAGAAACAACCCTTTCTTATTAACTTCCTAATTTCAAAATATTTGTTTAATGGTTTTTAAATATATACACACAGACACACACACATGCATACTGATGGGCAAAAGACACAATTTCATGTTCACGTTTAAATTCCTTTTTCGGGGTGGCCGTCTCTGAGCAATGAACTATTCCTTGAGCACAGCTTCCAAATATTAAGATGGACTATATTCCGGGGTTAGTGCTGCAGAGAAAACCCTTCTCTCCACTTATTCCCAAGCCGCAGAGGCCAGCATGTAACACGAATTTTCTATAGAATTCTGTTCTGAATTGCTGCCACCAGCTATCTCTTCTCATGCACCAGCCCCCAAACTATGAGGAAACCCTATTCGGGGAGATGGGCGGGGATAAATTTAAATAATAAATAAATAAACAAACAAACAAACGTATTGGGTTGGATTTTGCTTTCCTTCAGGGATGGTGTGTCGAAAACCAGCAGATCCCATTGACTGGCCACCTCTGGTGCTAGGAGTCCTGACCTTGCTGAAGCAGTTTCATTCGCGCTACACCGAACAGTTTCTGTGTCTGATCGGCCAGTTTGTTCGCTCCACAATGGAACAGTGCACCAGGTACCAAAATCTCCTTCACCAAGCCCTCGCTGCCTTGCGTTAGCAACACAAACGCAGGACCAAATATGTTAGGAGGGTTGGATTCCCCTTTCCCAGATGTCTTCAGAAGGACGCTGGATGGCCATTATCCAAGAAGCTTTAATTTGGATTTCTGTGCTGAGCTGGGAGTTACCCTCCATGCCTAAGAAAACATGAGCTGCTCTGGATAGGGTGGAGAACGTCTGGGCTTTCGATGTTGCTGAGCTACAGCTTGCAACAATGCAAGTTGGCTAATGATCAGGGATTCTGCAAGTTGTAGTTTAGCAACATTCAGAGAGCCATGGGTTCTCCAACCAAAATAAAATTAAAAGTTTGATCACTGGTCGCCCCCTTGCCCCTTTTCTAAGCCTGTTCCAACTCTGTTGTAACCTGTTTGAAATGTGGTGGCCCAAAGAGGCACAGAGTTGTACACCAATAATCCACCACATAACGTTGAACCTGTGTCAGTGGCTGAGTTCACATACTATTCTCAAGGCATGGTTTAGTTAACAAATCACAGCTGGCTAGGTTCACATGACATGCTAAGCCAGAGTCAGTCAAACCACATACTAACATGGTGCAAATCTTGTCATTGATTGGTGTTGCAGCACCATCTCTTTTTTTACTTCCTGCCTAGTTTAAAGCCCCGCGTGACGGAGTGAGCTCCCGCACTAGCTCCAGCTCTTGCCAACCTAGCAATTCGAAAGCATGCAAATGCAAGTAGAAGAATAGGTACCACTTTGGTGGGTAGGTAACAGCGTTCCGCGCGTGTCATGCGGCCACATGACCGTGGAAGCGTCTGCGGACAACGCTGGCTCTTCGGCTAACAAACGGAGATGAGCACCGGCCCCTAGAGTCGGACACGACTGCACAAATGTGCGGGGGGAACCTTTACCTTTACCTAGTTTAAAGGCCTGAGATTTGTCTCCCTTTCAAGTACTAACCAGGTTTAATCCTGCTTCTCTTTTGGGGGGACCAGCCAAGGTCTCAGCTGGATTCTGTGACACAAAATAGTTCCATTTAAACCATCCTTAACGTATGTTAAGCATACAGTATATACAGTTGGAAGGGGGGGTGTCCTACAACACTGAAGTGTTTTTATAGCTGGCCCATCACAGATGTACCGAAATAAAAACACTCTGTGTTATGGTTTTGTGCCTATCCACAGCCAGAAGGTCCCAGAAATGCCAGCAGATGTTGTGGGTGCCCTGCTTTTTTTAGAAGATTATGTTCGTTACACAAAATTACCAAGAAGGGTAAGTAACAGGGTTTTGAGAATGAGTCCAATGTGCTGAGTGGACAAAAACCTCCAGCATTTTTGCCTGTGTTTCTTGGAGCCTCCTTAGATTTGCTTGAGAGGGAGGACATGGCTCGTAGCATGCTGTTTCAACCAAAGCCTCCCTAGGGAGGTCACTCCCGATAAACTTGGTTTAAAAAGGCAGTCATGCTGAGTAAGATAAAGGAATCGTTGAGCAGTTTCCTTTGCACAGCTTGCTTAGAAACGGCCAACTCCGACATCACGCTTTGACTAACTTAGTTCACAATTAATTTGGAACGGGGCCAATGTTTTCGGAAAATCGAATGTGATCTGCAAGTGGCGAGATTAACCAAAACCAAAAGAGTTAAGTGTGGATTTAACAAAAATAGTTCACGCCTTAATTATTTTTCTCCGTCTAAGGTTGCAGTTTCCCACTCCATCCCTAAGTGCTTCTCTTCAGAAAGCCAACATCTCAAAGGCCTTCTTGGAGCTTCATCCAAGGCCTGTCACTTTCTCTCAGCAGATCTAGGTTTTCCACTCTTTAAAGTAGAAAAAGTCTTTTTCTTGCCATTGCTTCGTTCTCTTATTTTTGATGTCTTTCACCACTTTCCCGTGTTTTATCGGTCGCTGGCCCTCTGGGTGCATAATCATCAATACCAATTCCCTTTCTTTGTTGCCTACAAAACCCGCTTCCTCCCTCCTCTGCTGTAGTTGTCTGTTCAGTTCATGTCCAGCTAATCTACCTCTCAGCGGGAGCTAACCCACCTGGCATCTAGAATTAAACCAAATTTAATTTCCTATCTCTGTGTGACTTCTGCATACATTTTTAAATAATTTGGTCAACTTGGGCGTGTGGTCACGATCTTAAAATCCTTTGTATTGTCGAAGGCTTTCACGGCCGGAGTTCAATGGCTGTTGTGGGTCTTCCGGGCTGTGTGGCCGTGTTCTGGAAGTTGTGGTTCCTAACGTTTCGCCAGCATCTGTGGCCAGCATCTTCAGAGGGCAGGAGCACAGATAGACAGAGATTTTGCTTCTATCTGTGCTCCTGCCCTCTGAAGATGCTGGCCACAGATGCTGGCGAAACGTTAGGAACCACAACTTCCAGAACACGGCCACACAGCCCGGAAGACCCACAACAGCCATTAAAATCCTTTGTTTTTAGACTCTACTTTCAATGAAAAGAGCTGTTTCTACAGAAACATTTAACCAAAGTGTTGGGCCCTTTCTTTCCCTAGGTTGTTGAAGCCCACGTGCCTAATTTCATTTTTGATGAATTTCGGACAGTTCTGTGAAATTTCAACTGCTGGTTCTGGCTGGAAATAAGAAACAAGTCTCAATAGGGGATAAGGCGGAAAAGAGCATCTATAAATGTATGAGTTTGCATAATCATTGAATGTTAATATCCTTCATAAAAAATAATTGGAATCATGGCATCATGGTCAATGGATTACTTAATTCAAGCAGTGTGTATTTTGTACTTAACCTGTAGCATACACAATTCCTTTACAAAAATAATTTCTGTTCTTAGAGAACAGTATGTGACTATAGAATGACTTTTTTTTGTAAGGCAATTAAAAAATAACATTGAAATGAGTGGATTGTAAATGTTTACCTCAGTGTTTCTCAACCTTAGCAACTTTTAAGACGTGTGGACTTTGACTCCCAGAATTCCCCAGCTGGCCTTGCTGAGGAATTCTGGGAGTTGAAGTCCACACATCTTAAATTTGCCAAGGTAGAGAAACACTGGTTGACTTGTTCTCAGATAGCTCACCAGTGCATTATTTACTTAGTGCCATTATGCCTATTAGCAAACCGTTCATGAAGCCTGCATGCTAAATATTTGATCCTGGGTTTGCTGATCTCCTGTGTTCTGAGTTATCTGACATTAGACAGTGATGTTATCTTTCTCCTGTTACCTGGTAAAGTGCCAGGAATTACAGCAGCCTTCTCATTCTTCCGCTGGTCTCAGCAAGCTTCCACTGTGCTCTTTTACGATATACAGTGAAATTATTGACAATAGGTATTTATTTATTTTATTTATTAGTTAAATTTATATGACCGCCCAACTCCCCCAACGGGAGAGAAATATTGAGAGAAATTGGGAAATATATTTTATATTATATTTACAACCAGATCCCAGCTTCTACCCAGTGTCAGGTTTCCCCTTAAGTCTCTCTCCCAGAGACTATTCCCCCCTCTAATTCTCCTCCTAAATGCTTAAATTCCTCCCCCTTCACCCCATCTCCCTCCCCTGTTTCCGGGACTTATCAAGAGAGAGTAAAAAGAAAGGAATGTGCTAGATTTACAACTGAGCGTGCTCGGCACCACCCGTCTCCTCTCCGCTGATCACCACCACCTGCATCTCCTTCGTTGGGGAAGAACCTCTCGGGCTCTTTTGCCCAGTCCTTCCCCAGAGACTGGGGCTTGGCCAACGATGGACGAGTCCCTCCTTCCTGTCTTGGGTGAAGATGCCATCTCTCTGGGACTTCCCTTTTCTTCTCCCTCTCCGACCAGGAACTACAACTTACATAACTAAATTTTAATTAATTAATTAATTAGAACTGTGACTACAAAACAATAGCAATTAGCTAGGTCACAAGTTGCTGAAAAAAAGAATGTCTACAATTGCAAAAAACACAGTATTTATCTGCAGCATTACCATTATCTTAATGCAGCTGACTTGGTCGGAACTAAACCTAACTCAAACCCTAACGCTTGTTTGTCATCCTAGCAGCCAATTACTGCAAAAAAGCTTTCCAAACTATTATTGTTGGTGACACACTTTTTAGACATGCATCATTTCGCGATGCAGTAATTGAGTTTTACTAGCAAACCGGGGGTTAAACTAACTAACTTATAAGAGATACGGACACATACATAAATTGTAATAGCGAAATGCATGGGGACACAACATATCTCATGAAAACAGAGTTCCCCTTTACAGCAGGGCAAGGCTTGGACAGAGCTCCCTCTTACAGCAGGGCACAAAGCAGGTACTAGGACCTGCGCGGAATCCTGGCAGGGCTCAGAGGCAGCAGCAGCAGCGAGGCGCTCCTTATGTTCCTGCGATACACCTACACACTGCAGCCGATACACTAACATGTCGCGACACACAGTTTGGAAAGCTCTGCTCTAGAAAATTCACATCCAATTTGCAACTAGCACAGATTCCAACCCTCCAGAAACTGAGAAGGTAAATTAAGAGTTGCACAAAAATGATCAGAAAAGCAAGGGTTTATTATAAGTCCTGGGCTATAATAACAACAGATGGCAAGAATATAAATGTTCACCCCCCAAGGTCCTGTTAAAAGTTGCACACTTTAATGCAACAACAGAAAAAAAATTAAAATTAAATAGATGGATAACAACCACAGTGCTACTAGTTTAATTGATTTTATTCTAATTGAATCTTTTTTTGTTGTGTTTTGGTGCTGCCTACTCCTAGCACCCACTTAGAAACCAAACAAGCCTCTTAGCCCCAGCCCCACCCCAAAATATACTTTTGGACCTGTCAGAAGACTCTTCCCCTTCCATCTGCAAATGAACGGAAGATACTTTTAAAAAGGAAAAGATCCCTAGAATGTGTATCGGAACTTTAAACAAAAACAGAGCATATTCCTTGAATATATACTTACATTTTATTTGACAGAAAAGCTTAACACCAGAAAATATCAGTGACGAAATATACATGTAAGAGCTGCAGATGCTTTATTAGATTGATTGAGCATTTATTTCATTAACATAACAGGGCAGGGCCATTTATATTGCCAGAACTGGCATTTTAGCTATCTCTGTTATAATAGCTGAAAGTGGTTGTTGCAAGTATCCCTTTTAGAAACTTTATTTGTACAAGGTAACATGCACAAGTGTGTGTGTGCGTGTGTGTGTGTGAACAGACACATACCCCAATGTATTGTCGAAGGCTTTCACGGCTGGAGTTCGATGGTGGTTGTGGGTCTTCCGGGCTGTGTGGCCATGTTCTGGAAGTTGTGGTTCCTAAGGAACCACAACTTCCAGAACACGGCCACACAGCCCGGAAGACCCACAACAACCATAGACACATACCCCGTTTATCTCAGTACACCTAATAGCTAAATCATTCAGTTTATCATGATGCTTGACTCTCTCCCCAGAAACACACCAGAATGGAGACAATGCCATTCACAGACATCACCACTCACTCTGTGCTGATGTCTCCTCTCCCATACACCTTGCCCTAATGAGATGTTGGGATTCCAACTTCCATCAGCCCCAGCCATCACTTACGAAAGCTGTAGTACAACATCTTGAAGACCATGGGTTCCCTAGTCCTCGCCCTTCAAAAGGAGGCCGTTCTAATTAAGCCAGCAATATGAAGGCAGCAAAGATTCATTGGCAGTCATTACCTAAATCCCAGCATTGGCTTGGTTCTTCCTGAGGTGGGAAGCCCTGGGCTATATCATTTCAGGCTGCGAGTGGAAGCTCAGCAGTGTTAAGCATTCCTCCAGAAATAAATAAATCCCTATAGTCTTTTTTAAAAAAAACCAAGATGCTAGGGAAAATACTTTTTCAGGTTTCCCTCGACAAAGTGAATTTGGTATGGAAGATCATTTAGATAAGCCAGTTTCGACCTGCAGCCTAAGGCAGTAGAGTATAGCCCAGGTCTGGTTTACCATCCCAACATGAGCAACATCATCAATTTTAGAGATGTCATCTCCTGGCAGGAGATAACTGAGTTTCATACAGACATATGATTGCCACTGTTGGTAAGACACTAGTAAGAGGCTGGACAAACTCCTGTTTCTTTCCCAAGAAAAATAGAGGGAAACAGAGGGAAGAGCAGCTGTCAGCCAGCACATGACGGTGGACTTAAGGCAAATTCTGTATGGGTAGGAAACAAATGTGCTGAATCGGGGGGATTTCTAAGCTGTGATCTCTGAACACATGCCCATAGTCCAGAAGAGGAGCTCCAGAGATGTCATTAAGTCCTGGCCTCAAAAATCAGAGGGACAAGGAACGGGAATTGTTTGACAGTCTGCCAATATGCTAGACACTTATTCTCAGAAGTAACTTCTGTGGCCGCCTCTCACTCCCATGGATTAGAATGCTTTTTTACCTACCCTTGTTTGACAAGATTATCTATGTGCTTATAAACCTCAAATCACCACTGCAAGTTCTCATGCCAAGAGCGCGTACCGAGCAGAACTGCTTAGTTGCTGCTGTGGTCATTTCGACCTAAGAGACAGGACACATCCGGAAGACGCAAAGAAATCCAAGCGGCTCCTCTTCCTGTCTCTCTGCCGCTTTGTATTTAGTAGATGAGGCATTTCATTTCGGAATATATAAGGGGAAATATGACGGAGCACGCCCGGTACATCACCGCGAGGCTGCTGAAAATGGCCCGTGGTTTGGTGATCCAAGATTCTGACTTGAAGCAGAAGTAGGTGGCGTAGAGGGCAACAGCGAAGAAGTGGCCAATCAGGACGATGGGCTTCGGTGACAAACTGTAAAGAAAGATTTGGTAGGAGCAATAAACCATGAGGAATGTATTCTTTGTGAGCAAAATACTAGAAACTATGAAAAGACCATCCATTAAAATGGCAGGATAACAGAATAATTTAAAAGGTAAATATTGGTATTTTTTTAAACTTTTCCATAGAAGGCTTAGAACCCAAATCACATTTTACAATATATTAGCTCTCTCTGCTTTTCCATATAAACTTCCTTTAAAATACAGGATATAGATATAATAGGAGTTGCGTAGTAAGTTGCTAGTTTCTGACCGTTTGGCTCATTTCAGTCACTCCCGTTCTTCAATAACTTAAAACCTCTTCAGTTTTCTGAAATCCTGTAATTGGATGCTTTTTCCTGCTCAATCCCCTTTCTCCCTTTGCTCTTTTCTTTTATTCAATGTAATTTATTTCAGCTGTAAGCAGGCAAGCCAAAGTTGTTTTGCTAATTCAAGCATTTTACATTTTCAAGGGCCTTGGGGTCATAGAGGTGCTTCAAGGGACCACACACAGCTGTAAGTATTTTATAGGTGGAAGGTCTTAGATTCAATCACTCTTATCTCTATTAAAAGGCTGAAGTAGCCAATAACTGGAAAGACCTCACTCAACCTCCATATTCAGACGTAGTAGAGGACACCTATTTATGCCCTAAATAGGAGCAATAAAATACGGCACATGGCTTGGTTTGTTTACCCTAACTGCCTAGCCAGAAAACTCACGTTGGCCCCTCCTGCTGATCATCATTACCCTCCATGGCTCCAAGGCCCATCATGGGCGATGCTAACTACAACTGCTGCCAATGACAAGTTGAACAAGAACTGGAAAAAGCTGCCCGAACTCACATGGAAAGTAATCCAACTGGACCAGATACACACACGCCCCCAAGCTTGAAATAAAGAAAGCAGGCTGTCCTTAACTTGTGCAGAGAATCTGTCAAACAAATGTAACATGAAATCACCTTAACAGAAAGGCCAGGAAAACAAGGAAATGAACATATAAATTTTACAGCATCCATGGGGGTACGTATTTGCCGCCAACATTCCCTTCAGAATCTTATCCCATGTATGTGAACAAAATCTTTACCAGATGGAATTGACGTGGCAGCAGCATAATGTTTTGGAGGGTGTCCTTCTGCAAGTGTGCAGTCATTAACACACATTGTTGTCACGATAGATATACTTGGATGTTTGGCTCAGATCAGGAGCCACAATTGAGCAGGGGAGAATAGTGCTAGTTGGTGCATTTTTAGGAGCAAGATGTGGGTGCTCTTACAAAATGGATGGCATATACAGTAGTATGATCAGTCTCAAAAGGTTCAGGTTCAGGTACCGGAAGGGAAACCAGGGAGGATGTTTCCTACCGTGTCCTTTAGCTTCCAGAATAGTGGGTACTAGCTACTTTTATTTTCAAAGATCACCTATTATTTATTCTTTTTAGTTTTGCTCCACAGCACCGTTTCTCAACCTCTGCCAGTTTAAGATGTGTGGACTTCCCAGAATTCCCCAGCCAGCATGCTGGCTCTGGGAGTTGAAGTCCACACATCTTAAACTTGCAGAGGTTGGGAAACGCTGCTCTACAGATAAGGAGTGAAACGTTTCTACTGAGAAAATAGAAATCCAGTTGACATGATTCAAGCCACAGGCTGCTCTACAGAATTTTTGAAATTAAAGGAGATGCTTGATTTCATTTTTATCTTTCAAACAAACCTTAAAATAAAATCTGGTAAGAGAGTTTGGTTTGGTTGCAAGGGGGTGTCCATGTTCTAAGCCCCAGGCCTAGATGCGCAATGTACTATGGCCAGAACTGGGACAACAAGGTCAGTAGTCAACCAGAAAATAAGATTAATCAAATATATAGTTTATTACGGCAACGTAAAAATAAGTAGGCATACAGGAACTGAATAATTATCTGATTAACTGTAAAGAGGGTTGGATATGCTGGAAGAAGCCTGAGAGGAAAATGGCAGTCTTTCAAAAGGGTCATGCAGGAGATGAGAAATTGACAGGAGCAAGACTGACATGCAGGAAGATCATCAAACACAAATAATTATTGTGTTACTGTAAGTGAAGGGGAAGAACAATGCTTGAAAGGAAATGCATTCCTGAAAAAGCACATACCGTCTGTTGCAGCAAATAATTCGTAAAGTGACTGAGCCAGTACATTCACAACAAAGGAATGAGACTTCTTTCTTGTCCAGTAAAAGGTCTTTTTGGCCTGCAAAAGATAAATACTGTCGATGCTTGCTGCCATCAGGACCCAAGTTAATTTCCAGCACACAATTTAAGGTTGTGGGTAGAGGGAGTTGCTAATGTGGTAACTCTGGGAAGTCATCTCTGGAGTTGCCCAACAGGAGGATGTCCACGAACATCCTGCTCCTCTAGCCTTTTTGTATCTACTGATACTGGCAGCAGCTTTCCTGGAAGCCGAGGCAGACCTCTTTCCCATCGCTTGGAAAGTTAATTGGATGTACCGTAACTCTTAGGCAGTTAATATGGGCGAATGAAAGCTGGCATTAAGAAACCAACATTCCATAATTGTCCAGAAAAACAGATACTTAGCAACATACTGTACATAACAAAAGGACTGTAGCACAGCTTCTAGCTAGACATTCACCAAATTCTACAAAAGTAGAAAATTCTCGAAACATGTGTTCCTTCTGCTTCAATGACCTTCTCCTAAAATATTCCTTCATTTGGATAGCCTACTTTGATCAGAAGCTGGAAAAAGCCAATCCTAAGCAAACTTCTGTGGCCAGCTCCTGCACATATAATCTTCTATCCACTTTGGAATCTTTGCTTTTATTTTTAAAAGCCCTCAAATTTCCTATCTCTACCCAGGGGAGGGGATGTGCATATATCCCCAGGCCTCTGTGCCAGAAGCAGCATCTTTCCGAAGGTATTGACTCTATGTCTGGAAGGGAGGCTGGGAGCCTGAGGCCACTTCCACAACAATACTATCCACTTGCCTAATCGGGTCTGAGGCCTGGAAGATGCAGTGAGAATAAGGAAGCAGCTGGCACAGACTGTGATTTCTGTGATGAAATTTCTGGAACTCTGCTGTCACTCTGTTCTGGGCAATATTAGTTCAGCATTTATACGAATATATTATACTGCTTTCATTGGTTGTATTTTCCATTACTGTGCTCCATCCTGGTATTCATTCAGATGAAAAAAGGTTTAACATATAAAAAAGAATGCCTACTTGAAGTTGCATAAAGAAACTTTGAGACAATCAATTCTTTACGAAAGAAAATACATACAGTATATATATATATATCTTACTTGCAATAGAGCGGAGTCTTCATAGAGGTCCGGAATGGTCTGCAGTAAATGCCTCCAAATCTTGATGTCATTCAGAGCAACGCTCATTCCTCCGCCTGTCAGAGGATGCCTCATATTGTAAGCATCTCCCAGGAGGAGGACTCCTAAAAGGGAGAGATTCCTAAAATCAAAACTGCACAGATGGACTTTTTGGAATGCAATCTAAATTTTTGAAAGGCTTCTTTAAAACCCACAGTATAATGCAATTGCTTAAGTGACTGGCTGGTAAAGCTACAAGTAAGCCTCAATTTTACCGACCAGTGGGGAGAAGGGGGTGTCTGTCATTCCCAAACGTCCATTAAACTGCAATCTCATTCATGGTGAATTACATCACTGCTTAGTATTGTCAAATAATACAAATTATCTCATTCATGGCAGTTTGCATCAAATTCATGTAAATTGATGTGAATCATGTGGGTAAAGATGTCATTATGCAAATGATATGAATTGCTGCAAAGGATGCACTACTGACGGAAACTAAATATAGCTGCCAACCTGCGGTGCTTGCTGAGTCCCTGTGACGTACCCCCATATTGTCAGTTAGGTCATTGAGTCCAGGACCTTGCCTGCTACAGGAACCCATATTAAAGCATGAATTTATTTATTTATTTTATTTTATTTTATTTTATTTATCCCCGCCCATCTCCCCGAATAGGGGACTCTGGGCGGTTTACAAAATAGCAAAGGTTAAAATCTATACATGAAATTACAATAAATAGATAGAATAAGTAAAAATTTAAAAGATGGTAAAATCCACTATCAGGATCAAGGTACTTTGGGGCCAGCCACCCCCAGGAGGCACTACCACCTCCGTCGTCCCAGGCAAGGCGGCATTTACATGAATTTTACTCTATTTCAGAAGTCTTTAAAAAGGGCCCCTGGCTGAAATGGCACCAGCAAGGAGCATTCTGTTGTGCTCAGAGAGAAAAAAAATCCCATCAGCATTCCCAATCCTTTGGTTAGATTGTGATGTTTTCTGCATCCTGTCCTTTGCCCACAGACCTGCTTTATTAACAGGAGAAGGCGGTAAAAAGCTCGCTGGCATGACTCTCAGACGTTCATTTTGTACAGCTATTAGGAAAGGCTCTTGAATGTGTTCTGCAAAAAAACAAACAAATGTGCTGCGTGAGTTCCAAAACATCTGTCCTTGGGCCAAGATTCAGGAGAGAACACACTTAAGAGAATAAAGGCCTCTCACAATTCCAAGGTCAACTTCAGTTAAAACACTTCAAGACAACCACTTGAACTGCTATCCAAGTCCCTGAGATAAAGATAATAAGACCCTGTGCAAATGTTCTTACCTGGGAGCTGTGGATAAATCTTTTCAACCATGTACTCCTTAAGATTTTTTGGTATTTCACCTCGAATGTCAACAAGAACTCGAGTTTCATTGGAAGAAATCTGGTAGATAAGCACAGGGCTAGGATTCCCTAAAACAAGCTCGGCGTAATTGGCTTTAAACTGAGGAGAATTCTTTACAGACAAAGAAAGAAAAAACATTATTAAAAAAGGGTTCCCAGTGTTGGAGGTCCCAGCAAATCAGCATGCCTCATTAGCATGTGGATGAGTTCGTTCTAGGATGCAATTCTCTAGATGCTTCTGGAGGAAGCTGTTTGTTGTCCCTCCCACATTCCTCTGCTCTCTACCTCCTCCTTCCATCTGAGAAGGTAGCATGCTGCTGCTGCTCCTTCCATCTAGGAGCCATGCCTGGGCCTAGAGTCAGGAGGTTCCCCCTTTCCGCATTCAGCCTTTAGCAGCAATGAGGGCTAAGGGTCAATTCAGTTTAGGGAAAGAAAGAACAAGAATCATATTTCCTGAATGGATGTAACTGGACCAAATAAATGAGTAAGATTTTCTTTTGTGCTAATTTTTGAACCTACTTTGTCTAAGTGTGCAGTTCTTTATGCTTGGGTGGGCTAAGTGTGTAAGATCAATAACCTATATTTCTCTAACGTGTTCATCAACGCTATTTTTGGTAATACTCTTTTCTGTGCGAGTCTTTTTGCTGTATTAAGCTCTGCTCCATTCAGTGGTTCTAGCTGTCCACTAATGGTTTCACCCAGGGCCCTCCTGCTCTGCCTTGAATGCAATGGGGAGTTTTTGGCTGACAACTAACCCACAGGGTCATACTTTCAACAAGGCTGAAAGACCAATCCAACAGGCTCTACCACCATCATCAGGCTGAAGCCATTTCGCTGAGCTGTGTGTTTTCTCCCCATTACAGTTTGCCTCTCCCCAACTCATGCCTGAAGAGGACCCTTGCAAGCCAGTTTGGGAGACTCTGGGGTTGAAGAGCAGGATTAAACTGCTTTAAAGAAAATGGATACGCAAAGGGGCAGCAAGGGTAACTAATGTTGCTATTAGAAATTATTGTGAGGTTGGATGGAGATAAGAGCAAAAAAAGACACTTAAAACGCTATGCAGATGGTAATAATACCCACAAGCATCCAAATTTGATAATAATGTGCTTCGTGTTTTATGGAACACTTACCTTCAAAATGCATCCTACAAAATGAGAGGGGACTTTAACTTTGCTGGAGATGAGATTCTTTCGAAACTTGGAAAAGAGACCATCAGCAACCACTGTTAAGGGTGCGTGGAGCTCCTACGATACAAAATCAATGCACTAAGTAGGGGCTAAATCACCAGTGTTGGTTTAAAGTTTGACAACGTGCTCCAAAACACAATCAAAATCTGCAAGATGGCTGACAGAACCTTGTGACGCAAGCCCTGCCCCTTTTCAATATGCATGTGATCGTGATGCCATTACACGGGGGCAGGGCTTGCATCACAACACGGAACCTGTTATCTTACTGGTTTTGACAGCTCCTCTCCTCCCATCTGTTTATAGCCTACTTTTATAAATGTAGCAAATTTGTCAGGATATTTGTTAACCACTTTTCTTCTTGTCGCCTATCTCCTAATGGCACAAGTGGATTCTATGGGTCCTGAATGCTAATTCATATGCTGTACTCTGGCATTAGAAACATAGAAAAGTGTGTCATATTTTTTTCTAGCAGTGAGACTCCTGCTTTTATGTCAACCGCCATGGTAGTCTTATAAAAAGCTAAACCACAGAGAAAAAATACCTGAAATGGAAAGTACTATGTGAGACGGAAATGAATACAGTATTGTTTTGAATGCTTTATTCTAAACTGAATTCTTCTCACCTGCTATTTCCTCACAAATCTACATACTCCTCAATCTATACCTTGCACACATCTTTACATCCACAGTAAGTGCTGTAAAAATGATAATTCCACTGTAAATTCTATACCACATAGCCTAATTCAAAATATGGTTTGTATTTCTATTATTTTACTAAGCTATCTGATTATGAATCACAACTTGCTTAAATCTGATATGGCATCCCAGAACAGTGGAATAACCAGAATATTTATTTATCTATTTATTTTATTTATCAAATT
Organism: Charina bottae; assembly: GCA_023362775.1. NCBI lineage: Eukaryota > Metazoa > Chordata > Lepidosauria > Squamata > Charinaidae > Charina > Charina bottae. The sequence continues at coordinate 134,980,166 of JALMGJ010000003.1, forward strand.
TCGCCACCACCCATCTCCCCCAAAGGATATGGGCAGTGAATAGCTGGAAAATCTCACCTTTGTATCACCAGTTTCTTTATCTTTGTATACAATTCCAGCTACACACTCATCTTCTTCAAGCAATTGTATCACTGTCCCTTCAACGAATTTTGTACTGAAAAAAAGCAGATTTTTACAAAAAACACATGCACACACATGGTATAAATTTTATTGTGTTGTAACTAAAGTGGACACATCTGCTTAGAAAGAGCAAGAATAATTATAAGAAGCAACAAACAGGTTATAACTTGCTCCAGAGTAAAAAAGATGTCCATGTAATTCCATGCACCAGATTGTAAAGAAAAGATGAAAGGAAAGGGAATGAATTATCTTTGCCTCCATGAAATGCAAGCAATAGAGAATGAATACAGATCTGTGAAACAGTTCTTTCTTACATCTTTTCTGATAGCAACAAAAAGCGTTTGAACGGTTTTTATCAATTAATGCTAATGAAAATGCTATGTCCCCACAACACAATTTTAAATAACCAATTCTGCTAATGTAACACTTTAAAGATAAACAAATGGTGTTACATTGGTACAACATGATACGTGCAAGATTGAGATGCTGAGATGCCAGAATGAAATGCTCGAAGAGCACATGAACAAGGCACACTTTTTCAATAGCTGTTAGCCCTTCGAGGTAGTCCAGACAAGAAGTCCAACCATGAATACTACCTCCATCTTTATTGTAAGGCTGCATTAACAGAATCTTGCAAGTCTGAAAGCATTTCTCCCCTCCTTTCCTTTTATTCTCTGGAAAACTAGGGAGGGTCCCTTCTGAAACGCTTCCCATGTCCCTCTGCTTCTGTGGACTGAGATATCGTTTGCATGATGGTTGTCTAGTCTGCGGCTCCTCCTCCTGTCTCCCAAAATCATTCCTACATACCATAACAATAGCCAACCTGGGGAATTGGATTGTCCATGACTCAACAGGGAGGTGGGACCAATGATCAGGAGAAGCGGTGGCTGCCCTTCCCTGGATTAGTTCAAGCAACAGCTCAAGAGCCGTCAACCAGGGATGCTTTAATTCCAATCCCAGCATTGAGCAAAAATTGATCTCAGTAGTCTAAATGGCCCTTTCCAACTCTGGGATCTATTGTATAAATAGGTAGATCAGTGTTTCTCAACCTCAGTAACTTTAAGCTGTGTGGACTTCAACTCCCAGAATTCCCCAACCAGCAATCACCATAATATGGTGATTTGTGGGGGGGGGGGCATAGAATACCTTTTTAATCCTGTGTAATAGTTCCAGGCTAAATAATCTAGTCTGGCTGCCAGGTTGGTCTAGTGCTGGACTAGGAACAGGGAGATCTGGGGTCTAGTCCACCCTGAACCACAAAAATTCACTGAACGATTTTGGGGCAGGCATTCTCTCTCTGCCCAACCTACCTAACAGGGTTGTTGTGGGGAAATATAGGAGGAAGTACCTTGACCTCCTTTTCTAAATATGTGGTTTTTATTTTCATATACAAGTGCCTTATAATTAATAAAATACCCAATTATATTAGATATTGGACAAAACAGCTATTATATGGAAAACAGGACTTCTGAAGGGAGAAATAAAGGAAAGGAAGAGGATGTTAAAATGTCAACAGTGATATATAATTAGTTTGAGAAAAATCTGAGGAAAGGGATTAATCAAGTTCCCCATGGGGGGAGATGGGCGGTCATAGAAATTAAATAAATAAATCAAGTGGGTATCATCTAGCAACCATCTAGACAGACCTTCTCCAGGATGATGTGTTCCCAGCCTGGACATTCAGGTTTTCCAATAGTGCAGAAAGCAAACAATTCTTCTAGACCAGTGTTTCTCAGTCTTGGCCACTTTAAGATGCGTGGACTTCAGTTCCCAGAATTCCCAACCCAGCTGGCTGGGAAATTTGGGGATTGAAGCCCACACATCTTAAAATGGTCAAGGTTGAGAAATACTGCCCTAGGTCTGACAACCAATTCCACCCTCTACCCTCTGAAGAGGTTTCTACAACAATCACTTTTTCTTTCCACCATATTTAACACATTTAGCTTTCTGGATATTAGGGTTGTTATTTGCAGGGAGAAATTTGATTCAGAATGTCTGGGGACACTCATACAGCACCTATAAAAAACACATTAAATCAAATCTGTACTTTCCAAGGACTGCACTGCAGTTGTGAAGGCAATCACATGAGTGCAGGAAAAGACACAGCTACTTTAAGGTGCTTCTGACAGATGCAATGCACGAATCTATGTATACTCTGAATCACATTTCTCCCTTCAGATCCAAGGCATTTTCACAGCCTGCTGGACAGGCAGCTTACTTATGTCAAACAAGACATAAGGTGTTTTTTTTCAATTTAGAGAAATTATTCTTTTCTTCCAGGTTGTCAGTATGCCAAAAATGACAAATTAGGCTTAAACAGGAGCAACATTTTGTAACATTGGTGATTAAAGCAACAAAAAAATGTTTATGGATTAATAACTTCTAGGAATTTACTTGAAAGAACATATAAAAACCAATCCAGTTGATATCTAAAATGCTTCTTCTGGTTAACTCCAAATAATGTAGAGTTGATTCTCAAATGAAATGAATAAAAGAAAAGAAAAGCACATTTAAAAAGGAAGTAGATGGACGCATCTTAATAAGGCAAACTGTACAATGGGCCTAACCTATTTGTGCCATGATTTTAGATTATGACACTTACAGTACTTGGGTTCTAAGGCTCCAGTGTGATTTCTTTTCCTTTAGAATTATCATTGTTGGACACTAGAGGGATCCAAAGTACTAAAGTTTAAAGTATTAAATTTTTAAAACATTGAAGAAGTGGAAGCATAAATTTTTATATACATATAAAAGAAAGTGGGGGGGGGGAGAGAATAGGAGATTATGGCTACTAGAAAACAACCAAGACATGCTTCTGGTGAATTTGATTGGCTAAAAGGTATGTTTGAAGAATATATGCTTAAAACTATTATTCAATCCTTTGAGGAGCTTGAGAAAAGCTTGAGAAAAAGGCCGATACAAGGTTTGCTGACTTTGAGAAAAGACTTGATCAGAAATTAGAAAAAATGGAAATGAAAATGGAAGGAGGAGTAAAAGAAGTGAACAGCAGAGTTGATGTATTGGAAAGTGAAAGGGAGAAGGAGTTTGATAAGATTGCATTGTTAGAATTAAGAGATAAAGAATTTTGTTTAAGGCTCAGGGAGATCCCTGAAGCCAAAGAAGAAAATCTTAAAGATAAGATTACACAAGCTCTGGTGGCATTAATTGATTGGGAGGATGACAAAATGATGGAGGAAATAGAGAAAGTCTTCCATATTAACTCAAGATATGCAGCTATAAATAATAAGCCAAGGGATGTGTTGGTTCAGTTTGCCAGGAGAAAGACAAGGGAATTGGTTCTGCAAGCTCATTTTGATTCTAAACTTAATATTGGAAATGTGGATATAACTGTACTGAAAGGTCTTAAAGTAAATAAACAAAAAACAAAAAATGTTAATTAAAAATATGAACTCGTCCAATCAAGAATTGCTGATGGGTAAGACTGAAAAAAAGGTTAGATATCTGTCGGTAATTTAAATTTAAAATTGTGTTTTTATGCCTGTTGTCTGCTTTGGATGAAGGAATGGATAACTCTCAAGAACAAGAAATTATTGCAGCTTGAGGTACATGAAGTAAGATACGCCTACTTGTGGTATGGTAAAGTTAAAGTTAATAAGGATTTTAAAAATCATTTCATTAGGAGTGCCATACTGAGGATTTGGAACAAATATAAGGTAAAATTGTCTCCGAATGTACCATTATGGTTGTCACCTCAAGAAGCATTTGTTAGAAGAGAAAATGTGGGAGGAATATGTTGGTTAAAGTATAAAGATTTGTTAAATTTTGAAGAGGGGGAACCAAAAGTTAAAACAAGGGAAATGTTAGAATTGGAAGGTTTTACATGTCACTGGTTTGCTTATGTGCAATTGTCAGAACGTTTTAAAGTGGATAAAAAGAAATATAAATTTGTTAATGAAACAACTCAATTTGAAATGGAACTCTGCACAAATGATGAACATGTTATTACTAAGATGTATAAAATGTTGTTACAGATGAACTTGGAAGATGAACACGTCAAAGAATGCATGATTAAATGGGCTAAGAACTTTGGGTATAACATTATGCTTGAGCAATGGGAAAATATATGGATAGGCTGACCATACGTCCCGTTTTGAACAGGACAGTCCCGTTTTTTAAACACTTCCCGACCGTCCTGTCTTTTTAAGAGAAATATCCATTTTGTCCTGTTTTTGAAAGTTCCCGCGGCAAAGCGCGCCCGCTCACACGCATGCCCACTTTGTCCCGCGAGCCGTGGGTAGGTTAGGGTCCCATTTTTCTCTCAAGGAAATATGGTCAGCCTATATGTGGAACAAAGGTTTGAAATTTACCTTGAATTATAATTTAAAAGAGAATTTTTATAAAATGATGTATCGTTGGTATTTAACCCGATAAGCTCTCAGAAATGTATAATGGTGTAACAAATGTTTGTTGGAAATGTTTATAGGGTGAAGGAACTTTTTATCATCTTTGGTGGACCTGTGAGAAGGCTAAAAAAAATTGGGATCAAATATGTGCTATTATTCAAAAGATTCTCAAAGAGAACATACAAAAAAAACCAGAACTGTTCCTCTTTAGTTTGATGAAGAAGGAGCTAGAGAAACAATATGGAACTTTACTTTTATATATGATTACAGCTGCAAGACTTTTATATGCACAACAATGGAAAGACTCACAAATACCTACAGTGGAAGATTGGATTGTTAAATTAGTGCACTTGGCTCAAATGGCTAAGTTAACAGATTTAATAAGAGAAAATACTGTTTCTGGATTTATCTCTACTTGGCAACCACTTTTAGATTACTTGCTTATGTTGGAAAAAAATGAAGTTTTGATTTTGGGTTTTAGTGATTAAATGGTTTGTTTTGATGGAAATAATGTTACTAATGGTAAGAGATTATATTTGTAAATTTATATCTGTATTGGAGAAAGTCGGAAGTCACTTTCTGCTTTCTATTTGCACTTTTATATGTTTTTCTCTTTTTTTAGTTCTATTTTCTAGCTTTTCTATACTTTCTATTTTGTATTTGAAAACTAATAAAGTTCTTATAAAAAAAATGAAACTTACTTGGGTTCTGACATGGCTGCCCTTCGGAGACCCATGATGAAACGCCCATGATGAAAGGCTTTTCCATTCTGTACATGTCCAGCTGCTGTGCGAGGGTAAGGAATCTCAACCTCTGTCTTGTTTTCAAGGTTATGAATGATATAGCCATTTATTGTATGAGCATCGATACCTTCCGCAGCATCTGTAAAACGAATAGAGAAAGAAGGAAGATTTAAGCTATCATAAAAACACACATCTACATTGACTGGTGGTATGGATATACAGTCAGGATTCATCATACAGAAGCCTTTCAGCCCGTCTAAATGGAGACAATGATTGAGTTTGAATCCACACCTTTTCTTAAGCATGGGCTGTAGCTCTTATAATCCAGAGATTCCCTCTATTTCTCCCACTTCTAGATAGAAAAAAAGCATTGTTCTTTTAAAAGAGAGCCAGTTTGGTCTAGTGGTTAAGGTGCTGGGCTAGAAACCAAGAGACTGTGAGTTCTAGTCTTGCCTTAGGCATGAAAGCCGGCTGGGTGACCTTGGGCCAGTTCCTGTCTCTCAGCCCAACTCACTTCACAGGGTTGCTGATGTGGGGAAAATAGGAGGAGGAAGGAGTATTAGGTATGTTCGCCGCCTTGAGTTATTTATAAAAATAATAAAGGAGGGGTAAAAATTAAATAAATAAATAAAAGAGCAAGGCAGAATCCAGGGAAATGGAAAAATAAGTTACCATCCCCGAGTTCAGGTATACCATCTCTACAACAGCTCTGACAAATAGCAGGAATTACCTCCAGGAGCAACTCAGGGGGAAAAAAACAGAGAACTTTGTTTCAGCATTCAGGTTACTATATATTTAAGAACTTAGTAAATGTTAGCCAGAAGCTGTGTTTTATTTTAATTACTTTTCTCTGTGTACGTTTATGTCCAATTTTCTTTATATCTCTGTAAAAATTCAGTGAATTTTAGACTTTTATGGATATACGCAGTTGTGTATGAGGGTACTTCCTTTCTTTCAAACCTTTTGAGGTCATAATCTTTTCCTGACAAATTCTTTGAGCTCTGTGAAAGCTTGGAGCCCATGGAACTGAAACAGATCACTGTCATCTGGTGATTTTGGGGATTTGTTAGTTTGCCAACTGGTGTTTATTGTAACCCGGGCAACACTATACTCTAGATCAGAGCTTTCCAAACTGTGTGTCGCGACACAAAAGTGTGTCGCCACACACAGTCTGGTGTGTCACCACACAACCCGGAAGCGCTGATAATCATCAGCGCTTCCGGGTTTTCCCGCGGCGACACACCAACTGCAGCGCACAAAACCCGAAAGTGCAGCAGCACTTCCGGGTTTTTGCGCGCTGCCGCACTTCCGGGTTTTCCCGTGGCGACACACAAACGCCGGTTGGTGTGTCGCCGCGAGAAAAACTTTGGAAAGCCCTGCTCTAGATCCTGCAACACTATACATTTACCATTTTAAGACTTTAAAGTTGAAAAGTGATTTCAATCTATCTTTTCACTTTCTTTTTTAATAAGGTTCCACCTACAGGTAGTCCTCACTTAATGATGACAATTGGGACCGGAATTTAGGTCACTAAATGATGTGGTCATTAAGTGAATCCAGACCCAATTTTATAACCATTTTTGCGGCAATTGTTAAGCAAATCACTGCAGTTGTTAAGCAAATCACATGCTTGTTAAATGAATCACACAGTTCCCTATCGATTTTTCTTATCAGAAGCCAGCTGGGAAGGTTGAAAATGGTGATTAGTTGCAGTTGTTAAGCAAATCACATGCTTGTTAAACGAATCACACAGTTCCCTATCAATTTTTCTTATCAGAAGCCAGCTGGGAAGGTTGAAAATGGTGATTACGTGACCGTGGGATGCTGCAATTGTCATAAACGTGCAACAGTTGCCAAGTGCCCGAATCGTGATCACGTGATCATGGGGACACTGTGACGGTCGTGTGAGGAACAGTTATAAGTTTTTTCAGCACTGTCGTAACTCCAGTCACTAAATGAACTGTCATAAAGCAAGGACTACATGTATTGTGAGATTTGTCTACCTCCCATGGGAGTGCAAGATGGGTTGATATTCCTAGTCACATGCCCCAACACTATATGACCAAGAGGGGGCACTATTAAATTTTTATCTTCTTTACTTGCCAGAAAGGTGGCAGGGCGAGGGAGCTTTCTCTCTCTGTCCTACACTAGAGCAGTTTTTCTCAACCTTAGCAGCCTTAAGCTGTGTGGACTTCAACTCCCAGAATTCCCCAGCCAGCACGGGGAAGGACAACCAATGAAGAATCTTCTTCTTCCTAGCGTTTTCCCACTATTTTCGCAGGGTCTGCTTTTCGGATCTTGAAACACACCCAATGAAGAATCTTCTTGGCAAATAGGTGGTGGCAGCAGGAATTACCAAGCCATTGTAGGACCAGAGTGTGAAGACCCAGGAAGTTTCTGGGAGAAGAGGTTTGAGACCAACCTACCACTCTGTGAACTCAGCCCTCTTTGTTAGGGATGCTTTTTTAAATAACTCACAATTAGTTAAGCTTACTCAACACGGTAACCTAGCCTTCTCCCCACCTGGCTTCCTTCATCTACATTGAACTTTAATTCCCAGAATTTTCAAGCCAGCATGTCCATCACTAAAAATTTTTGAAACTGAAGTCCATACATCCCAAGCACAACTTGTAACCTACAAAGTTTATGCACACACTTTGGTGTTTAGCAATTTTCTGCAGTCCTAGGATCCTTCCCAACTGCTTTGATAAAGTTCCACACACCTTCTCTTGAATTGACAGGAGGCTATTTTAGCAGGACAATTGCTATGCCCTTGCTGATCCTTATTGTCTCTCTGCTGGCTCTGTTTCAAGTCACTACACTTAACTTTCCTTCAGGGTGAGAAACTGTCTCACTGATACACTGGGAATGAGACGAAAAAGGCAATATCATGGGGAAATAGCACAGAAAAGATGTCAGGGTATGTTTATGTCAATGTTTATATGTACTGTAATTGGCCCCTAGTGAGTCAGGAAAAAAGTGAATAAACTGGTGGTGGGACAGAGAATAGTAAGACATCGCTCTGTTCAGGTTCAAAATCACACATTTTGCTTACCTACATTAAGGGCAATATCCAACAAGCAACCCTGATGATGAGCTCAACCATGTTTCTTCTCTTCTAGCTATAGAAGACTCTGCTGACTATGTTTCTCCACCTTGGTTTTTATCTTAAGATTTTTCTCAATTTTAATATGAGCCATGAATTTAAGGGCAAGTTAGGCTGTGCAACTGTTTTTGTCCACAAGATGACAGACACAGGGGAGGAGTTTTATTGATGTTATTTGTTTTCAGGTTTTTATAATAATTATTGATTGATTGATAGATTGATTGAATTTATAACACCGTCCCATCTCTCCCAAAGGGGACTCTGTAATAATAATTACAAGAAAACAAAGTAGAGATGGAAAAGGTGAATCGGACTGTGGAGTGAGTTTCAAAAAACTGCAGTTAAAGCATTATTCCTAGATTTGTGAATGAAAGACAAGGGTTTTTATCAAGAGTAATATACCTTCAAGGCCCAGGTCTTTTAGAGTGTTATAACCTCCTGGCTGCAAGAGTTCTCCAACGATCCTATCAGGTTCCTTCAGATCTCTCTCAATTACCGTCACTTTCCTCCCATCCCGTGCCAATACTGCTGCCAGAGCAGAGCCAAGTACACCAGCCCCCACAATGACCACTTCTGGATCAGGCTGAGGAGTGGCTGTTGAAGCTGAAGCAGTTTCTGTTGTACTATCAGGTGAAGGAATGACTCCCCTTCTGCCCTACAACAGAAAGGAAACAAATCAAATGCATTTAGGCTATTACAATGACTATAGGACAGAGCTTTCCAAACTGTGTGTCGTGACACAAAAGTGTGTCGCCACACCACCCAGAAGCGGCGGTGCGTGCGTGCACGGTGGCACGCCAGGAGGCGTGCCTTCTCTGCAGTAGCACCCGCCCTTTGGAATATCTTGCCCCTGAAGCTGAGGCAAGTTTCTTCGCTCCCGACCTTCCGGAAAGACTTGAAGACCTGGTTCTGCCACCTGGCTTGGGACAGGAATGGCAATAGTTCCTCTTGGGAGTGGCTGGTACCATGAAACCTGCCTTATTATTAACATCTTTTTGTTTGGATTTTATATGTAAATTATTGTTGCTGTAATTTTGTAATTTTATATTTTTAACTTATTGTTGTGAACCGCCCAGAGTCCCCAGGTATGGAGGAGATGGGCGGTGGTACAAATTTTAATAATAATAATAATAATAATAATAATAATAATAATAATAAATAATAATATTACATTTTTCAATTACCTGCTTAAAAGCCAAAATGCAGATTTTTACTAGTCTATGAAGGTTCTCAGTCATCCAGGTGGAATTGTCTGTAGCTTGAATCATGTCAACTGGATTTCTATTTTCTCAGTGGAAACGTTTCGCTCCTTATCCAAGGAGCTTCTTCAGTCTGAGCAAAGTTAGTAAGGGAATCCTTAAATATGTTTCTAGGTGGCTGTGTGACCTTGCACCTGGGGCTAGGTCATGGTTATTTTGAGATGTTAATCAGGGATGGGATCAGAATTTTGGTTGCTAAGCAAAGTGGGTATTAATTTTACCACCTTTTTTTGCGGTGGTCATTAAGCAAACCACATAGTCGTTAAGCAAATCAGTTCCCCATTGATTTTGCTTCCCAGAAGCTGGCCAGGAAGGTCAAAAATGGTGATCACATGACCACGGGACGCTGCGACAGTCATAAATGCGAACCGGTTGCCAAGTGCCCAAATTGTAATCACGTGACCGTGGGGACACTGCAACAGTCATACATGTAAGACCCAGCCATAAGTTGTTTTTTTCAACACCGTTGTAAGTCCAAACCATCACTAAACGAATTGTTGTTAAATGAGGACTACCTGTATAGTTAGTCCAGAGGTTCTCAAACATTTGGTCTCAGGACCCCTTTACATTCTGAAAAATGATTGAGGACCCCAAAGAGCTTTGGTTTATGTGGGTTGTATCTATCAATATTTACTGTATTAGAAATTAAAACTAAGAAATTTTAAAATATTGATTTATTTCTTTGACCTCGTGGACCCCTAAGGGTCCCCAGACCACACTTTGAAAACCGCTGCTCTAATCTGTGGATGGTCTTGTTGCTGTTAATGCAAAAGTTCAAACTTCCAGCCCTGCCACATCCATATAACGAATATACAATAACAGCTGGTTGGAGTATTCACCATTGCTGACTGCTCTGGCTAATGGTGCTCCCATGTTCCTTGAAAGGGGTGTTTTTCACCTCTGCTACTCAAGAACTCGAATTATAAATAAATAAATAAACTTCATTAATTTATTTATTTATTTTCTATCCCGCCTTTATTATTTTTATAAATAACTCAAGGCGGCGAACGTACCTAATACTCCTTCCTCCTCCTGTTTTCCCAACAACAACCCTGTGAGGCTGAGAGAGAGTGACTGGCCCAAGGTCACCCAGCCGGCTTTCATGCCTGAGGCGGGACTAGAACTCTCAGGCTCCTGGTTTCTAGCCTGTTGCCTTAACCCAGGGCTTTCCAAACTATTCACATTGGTGAAATACCAATGGCGGTGCGCAAAAACCCGAAAGCACCGCCGGGGCGAGCGAAAATCCGGAAGCGCCACGGCAGCGCTTCCAGATTTTCGCTCGCCCCGGCGGCGCTTTCAGGTTTTCATGCACCGCAGCGGCGTTGGCATCCTGGTGTGTTGCACGAAAACCCGGAAGTGTTGATGGCCTGCTGCCATGCGCAGCGGCGGTGCACCATCAGTGTTTCCGGGTTTTCGCACAACACACCTGGGCCCCACAGGCGACACAGTACTGTGTCGCGACACACAGTTTGGAAAGCTATGCGTTAACCACTAGACCAAACTGGCTCTCCAGTTAGAAGTTTCAGTGACAGTATGTGGGATTTTGCACGTACCACACCACTTCAGTTGGGCTGGCTTAGAATTCCCATCATCCATAACTAACAAACCCAGTGTGCTACTGAAAATTAGAAACCAACAGATTGATTGGCCAGCAGACTAGGGAAGGTTATGCTAAATTAAGTAATGTAGGCATCACATTGCCTCTTCCATTCTTATGCCTTCAGATATTATTTATTTATTTAAATAATCATATTTATATAGCTGCCCATCTCACATAAAAGTGACTCTGAAACTCCAAAAAAGTCAGAGCTGGCTGAGGAATTCTGGGAGTTGAAGTCCACCCATCTTAAACTCACCAAGGTTGAGAAACACTGCACTAGGCTAAAATGTGGTTAGTAAAGGTAAAGGTAAAGGTTCCCCCCGCACATTTGTGCAGTCGTGTCCGACTCTAGGGGCCGGTGGTCATCTCCGTTTGTTAGCCGAAGAGCCAGCGTTGTCCGAAGACGCTTCCATGGTCATGTGGCCGGCATGACGCGCGCGGAACGCTGTTACCTTCCCACCGAAGTGGTACCTATTCATCTACTTGCATTTGCATGCTTTCGAATTGCTAGGTTGGCAAGAGCTGGGGCGAGTGCGGGAGCTCACTCCGCATGCAGGGCTAGGGATTCGAACCTCTGAACTTGCGATCTTCCGATCAAAAAGCCTGGCGTCTTACCCTCTGAACCACCACGCCCCTTGAGCTACCACGCCCCTATGTGTTTAAAATCACATAATTAAAATGTGGTTACTTTGTGGCAAATCCAACTAGTGGGACTTACTTGCAAGTGAATTTAAATAGGTTAGGACTAGTAGCTGCTTCACATCAATAATCAAAATTTCAAGAAAAGAATATTACTTCACAGTTGCAGCCCTCATACTAGCAAGCTGAAATAATTGGCTGAGATCTGAAATCCTAGGATTATACAACTAAGACACATTCTGTAAATTCAACATAAAATTTCAAAACTCTTGAGTTTTAGTGTAAATGAACACTTCTCTATAGAAGAACCCTCTAAAATCGGAAGGGGGTCCCACAATTTGAATTTCAAGCAAAATTCATGAGAAGCCTTCTGGAATATAAATCTGTAAAAGTATTTTCACTGCCAGCACCAGCCCAATCAAAAGTATTTTCTCCACCCCCAAATAAAGGAAGACAGACTATTTTCTTTTAAAATATTCAGCTAAAATCCAACATACCTTTCTGCTTTTCAGCTGCAGTGCCTCCAGAGAACCAGCATGGGATTTAGTCCAGAAAAAGCCAATGAATGGCAAGGCAGCAAGGAAATTGGAAAGCATTCCACAATGAGGTTGCTGCTTATTCTGCTGTTGGAGTCCCCATGATCGGTACCAATAAGAGAGCATCAAGCCAAGAGAAAAGAACACCAGTATGGAAATCATCACCTCCTTGTTGGCATAACTTAGCAAATCTCCACATTTTTTGTAGACGTAGATAAAGGAAGCGATGCCCAGAAAAGTCCACATTGTGAGGACTCTTGTTCTTTACACGCCCAAAGATGTATAAAATTGTTCAGACAAGAAAGGTAAGTATAAGAAAACTTATACCGAGTCAAAGCAGTCAGGAAACTTCAAGGCGTTTGTAGGAGCGCTGTATTTCAAGAACCACCATTTTGCGATTCGTTCTGCTCTGCTTTGGATGCTGAATGGAATGCACTGAGCAACATAACCAGTCTAAACTACGTATGTAACAATCTGTGTAACTATATATGTAACCATGCAATTTAGGGCACAGGTTTCAAACATGTTTTAGCAGAGGCTACAAAGAATGCCATTAAATACAGTTCTGCATGCTGGCTTAAGAATAAAGAAGAATCTTGTTACACTTCACAAGTCAAGGGATAGTTTGAGGAAACAGTCTTCAAGGAGGATTAGTTTGCCATAAGGAGAACAGGTGTTTATTACACAGTACAAATATACGCTGGAAACTTCTCTTGACACTTCTCTCAGGGTGCCTTGACATATGTCAATAAACTGCAGTAAGGCTCATTCACCTTGTCCTAACTGTTTTTAACTACAAGTTTGGTGCAAAACTCCTTTTGGTCACAAAAACAGTACCTGAGCACAAAAAAATGGATGTGGCTGTTTGGGTTAGGAGGTATCCTCGAAAACGGTACCACTTGTTTCTATTTGTTGAGCATATGCAGCCCTGTGCCAGTACATACATAGATTTTAGGGTACTCAACCCTTCATCCACCAAGAGTGGCAGCTAAAATAACCTGCCTGTCCCTGTGAGTGCTTAAGAGAGTAAAACATCCAGTCGAGCTGGTATGAGAAAAGTGCTGCCGTCTGTCATGATGGGTTTTCCCCTTCTTCTTTCCAAACACTTTAAAAGATCCTGAAACGAAAACACAGATTTTATTTTTTTTTAAATGAACGCTTTCATTCAAACCAGGTGGGGCATGTCCAGAAGCAGCCCTTTGGCCAGGATAGAAAGCACCATGTTAGATTACATCGGAGAGCCAGTTTGGTCTAGTGGTTAAGGCAATGGGCTAGAAACCTGACCCTGAGTTCTATTCCTGCCTTAGGCACGAAAGCCAGCTGTGTGACTTCGGGCCAGTCACTCTCAGACCTAGGAAGGGGGCAATGGCAAACCACATCTGAAGTCTTGCCAAGAAAACTGCAGGGACTAGTCCAGGCAGTCGTCGAGGATCCGACACGATTGAACGGCAAAAAAAAAAAAAGATTACTTCGGTCTCCCCTGGGCTGGCCCCCTCCAGGTGTCTTGACCATGAGGGCTAGGGATGATGGGACGGCGGTCCAAAGCTGTGGGGCAGTGGGAGATAGACTGAGAGGAAGCCCGCGTCTGACCCAGCCAGGCAGAGGCTTTAAAATACCTACATCTATAGACGAAGACTGGGAGAGAAGACGGGGTGGGGGGGTTTCTCCCCCCTCCTGGTCTTCGATGCGTCCCCAAAGGCCAAACGGGACGACCAAAAAAGGCGATTTGGGTTTTCTTTCTGTTGCGCCCCCTTCCTCCCCTCAACGGGAGGCGAAGACCGCGGTCGCTGTCAGGGCTCGTCTTCCTCCGGGAGGTCGCGACGCTGCCCTCCTCGAATCCGCCCGCCGTCGTCCGCAGGGCTCGGACCGGCTCCCACCTCCGCGGCGCGGACGGTGCGCTAGGCGCTCGAGGATGCTCCAGACGAAGCCAGCGAGGAGCGCGCCACAGCAACGGAGGAGGCGGGGGAGCCCAGAGGCCATATGAGAAGAGGGAGGGGTTTATGCTAATGACCCGCTCCTTTCCAGCCATTCTGGCGCGCCGCGCTCCCCGTGGCTCAGCCCCTCCTGGCCAATCCGTAGCGCTAGGCCGAGATGGCCTTATGAAGCTCAGGCCAATGGGAAGGGGAAAGAGGCGGGGTTTGCCGCCCCACGGGAGCCTAGTGCGATGTGACGTTGAGCGCGCGAGAGAGTTGGCGGTCGTCGACCAGCCCTCGAGCGAGGAGTTGTTCGTTGTTGCCATGGGGACGATGACGCGCGCTTGGCATCCCCTCAAAGGGCCTCGCCTTCGGGTGCGGTAGGAATATGCCCCCCCCGGGAATCGCCTCAGGATGGTTGGGAATTCTGGGAGGTGTAATCCCCAACATCATTTGAGAGGAACGAGCAGGGGGAAGGCACGGGAGAATCAATGTTCTGAAGGGTATTTATTGCCCTCCTCGAAGACTGGGCTCCTGAGTATTTGGGGAAAGCCTTTCCTCTCACAACGTCATTTCAGATGAGGGAGAAGATGGCCCTCGCTGCCACGAAGAGCACCGACCTCCCCACCCACGACGCTTCTCAAACCGCGCACGAGGAGCCTCGCTCCGGCAAATTAAACCGAAAAGACGACGAAAGCTCCACCAATCATCTCCGCCGAATGATTCCATGTCCCACCAATCACGAGTGCGGAGGGCGGTGACGTCAATGTCGGGCGGTAGTCTGCGCCTGGACGACATCGGGGCGTGGTTGCCATGGCGACCGCGGCGCGCTTGGAGCTAGGGCGCTTGGCGCAGGAGGCCGCGGCCCTTGCGGGGGTCGTCCGCAGCTCCCTCGGCCCCCACGGAGGACAGGTCCTGCTCACCCGCCCCACGGGAGAGGTCCTGCTTTCCCGAGACGGGCGGCGTGTGCTGGAGGCCCTGAATGTGGACTCGCCGACGGCCAGGTAACCGCGTTTGGGTCGAACTTGTTGCCTCGGTCGCTTTGAGACCCGCGGGGGAACGGAGACGTGTGTAGCGGGCGGCGTTGGCACTGCACTGCCCCCTCCCCTACACAGCGTTCTGTTGTTTCTACCTACGCAGTCCGCGGTCGAGTCACGAAAAAAATCGCAAAATAATGTTAAAAGTTTACGATTTTTTAGGGCCGCGGGTTGGACACGCCTGATATACATTATATATACATTATTTATGGAGCTCACTGCTCCAAGGATTGCAACGAACTCCAGTTCTTATCTCTGACTGTGAAGCTGCAGAAATTGCTTCAACCATCAAGATTATTTCCTAGTGTTATATGGTGCCTCCAAAGATGGAAGGAAAGCTGATCACTACCTGGTAAAAGAATCTGTGAGCAATATAACATGCAGTCACACAAACTAGTCTTTCCTGCTCAGAAGCAGGAATGGACGGTGTTGTCACACAACACCCAGCTCTGAAGATTGAGCTGACAGGAAAAGGGTAATTCCACCATCTCTACTTACAAGGCAGAACGTGACTTCTTTCTGTCTCATGGAGGAAGCTTAATACTAGGTGCAGCTATTGCCTATAATTTCAGGCTTGCCAGAGGCAAAAATTATACGAGCTTGCTATTTCTTTTTAGTGAACTTTTAAAAACTAAATTAAAAGATTCAAAATCTTTTAACCGTTTCTTATATAGAAAATGTCCAGCCTCCTCATAATTTCTTTTCTTCATTTCCTAGTAGTAGTGTATTTAATTAAGACAGGGTGTTTAACCAATCTCCAGAAGGCCATGAAAGTAGGAACCATTCTCACCTCCAGGGGCAAGCTATTCTAGAGGAGGGGAACTTTCATCAAGAATGCCCACCTCTGTACCTTCTCTCATTGTAAATCTTGCTAGAATGAATATTTAACAAGCATTCTTTATTTAGTTGGATTGAGCAGGCAGATTTTACTTGGGCTAGGCAATCTCGAAGACACCCAACCTTGAGCCTTATAGGGCTTTATAGGTGATAACCAGCACCTTGAGTTGCACTTAAACCAGTAGCCAGTGCAGTCCCATAACATTGATGTTAAATGGCAGTATTGGGATTGCCCAATAAGATCCCAGGCAGCTTCATTTTGCACCAGTGAACGTTTCCTGGTGGTCTTCAGTGATACCCCTGTGTACAACAAATTGCAATAATCCGTGCAAGTGGTAACAAGGAAGTTTGTGTGGGGGTGTGTTATGTAAAAAGGAGTTATTGCAGACATCAGATTGACTTTTTTTGGATGCCCCTGCAAGGGGGTGAGTGGCTATCCTCAGTGTTTTAGGTAATGCTGCAACTGGAACACTAGCTAAAGCTGGGCAAAGGCCCTCTTGTACATTATAAATTTGAGGACTTTGCAGTATTGGCATTGTTGCTATTGTTTCTTCCTCCTAGAACAGAGGTAAACAACCTTTGTGCTCCATATATTGTTGAACTAAAGCAATCTAGGAAGTCATGCTTCCTAGGAATGCTAATAATTGTTCCCAAATATTTGATTCCCCACTTTCCCAATCCCTGTCCTAGAATGGTGTTTGCCTCGTGAATGAAATCTTGTATTTAAATTCTCATTTAATTATTTATAACAATTCCCAAGATCTGTTTCCCTGCTTAGTCTGTGCTAGTTCAGACCAAATCAGAATCTTTCCAAAGACAGACATGCTTAGAAGGATTCATTTCTCTTGTGCATGAAATCATAACATGAAAATTAATATGCAAACAAGATAATTGTGTTTAGTAACCTTTTATAGATATATTTGTGTCTTATCAAGAACTGTCTTTTTGGCTGTAGGTTTGTGAGACTTAGATACTTCAAATAAACTAAATATTTCAAGTAAACAGTTTTGTTAAGTTAACAATTGGTTTCTTTGGTTTTAACAGAATTATGATAGCATGCATTTCTACACACTGCAATTTGTTTGGAGATGGCGCTAAAACCTTTATCATTCTACTCTCTGATTTACTACAACAATTTGAAAAACTTAATAAAAGAGATCAAGGAAAATATTGCAGTTTGAAGCATATTTCCCAGTTCCTTGTGAAGATCCAAACAGACATCCTGGACCATATAATGACATGGGACCTTAAGAAACATTTTTGGTCAATCTTTTCTGCTTCTGATTCAGATACAAGAAGGGGTATAGAGTTAGTGTTAGAACCTTATTTTTGTGGGAAAGTAGGAAATAACAGACAAAAGTTCCTTACTCATTTGGCTTGTGATTTCTACTTCAAAGTTACAGCTGGTAAAAACCAGAGTGAAGCATTATACTTGGTGAATGAATGTTTTGCAGAGCTGCACACCACTATGACAGGCCTTCCTTTTTCAGATTCAAGGATCCTAGATGGCTTACTACTTCAGAGAGACTTTTCAGTATACTGTCCTGCAGATAGTGATAAAAGAGTTATAATTATAACAGAAGCTATTCACTCCTCTGTAACTGAGTTGGGTATAGAAGTTGTCATAACTGCTGAAAGTCAGTTCAAGGCATCTGAAACCTGGATTACAAAAAGAACTGAAAGTCTTCTACAGCACATGCAAGACAATAACATCAAGGTAATACTGTCAAGTGTAAAACAGCACGATATTGTTCATTACTATGCGAAAAATAATGGCATATCTATGGTAGATTGCTTGTTAGCAGAGGAAATCTCTCTTATTTGCAAGATTACCGGAATCTCACCTTTCAAACCATCTTTGGATAATATTAACAGTGAAATCACTCAAACAGCTGTAGCAAAAATTTGCCAACCCTTACACCTTGGAACGAAAAGATTTGTTCACATTGGCTTTGCACAAACCTCTACCATCCAGCTTCATTGTGTGATTCTCTGTGGACCAGTACATGGAGTTACTGAGCAACATGCTTCTGCTTTCCGTGAAGCATTCAAAATGCTACAACAAATGTTTACAGCAGTCCATCTGGCCAAGTACTGTGACTCAAAACTGGAAAATCACTGTCTTTTAAATAGTCTGAATAAAACTCAGCAGTGTTCAAGTCCTCAGCAGCCTTTAGTTCAGGGGCGCAGTGATTGGAGAAAAGTTCAAACCAACAATAAGCACCTGACACCTTGCGGGCTTAAAATGGAAAAACTTACTGCACCTTCTTATGTAGTAGATGAAAAGTTAGTCCATTCATCCAGTTGTAATTCCTCAGGCACAGCCATGCCTTCTGTTGATTTGTTGCATGGTATTAAGAGTTCATTGTTACAGAAAAGTGATTATGATTTAGTTGGCTGGCAAATGGCTTCTCTAAAATACAAATGTCAAAAAGAAAGGTTGCAAATGACTGAGAATGAACTTCTTGAATATAATCAGCCTGTTGATAATACAGTTAACAAAAGCATAGATTTCAGAAATGTACAGCTGCAAGCTAATACAGGCATTTGTACCAGGTTACTTAAATATGAGAATGATAAAAGGGGTAATCAGAGTTACTCTGACTCTTACATAGAAGTGGGATCAGTTTTGCCAGTAGGAGGGCTCTTTGAAATTCTGTTACATTACTATCTATCTAACTCTGCAAAACAATGCCAGTCATCAAATATATCCATTATTTGTACTATACTAGCTGATGTATTACTAAGTATTCCAAAAACACTCTGCACAACACAAAGAAGGAATGCGTTTCCTCAGCTCTGTCTTCAAGTTACCAGTGCCCTCAAAAGCAATCAGCAGCTTCTGCCCAGTCAAAAGCTCCTAGAATCAGTTTCTTGTAAGTACCACTTAGTGGCTTCTGTGCTTCAGTGTGCAGCTCGGCTGCTTAGTGTTGACCTAATCATTAGCATTAAAAGGCTACCGCAGAAGGCTGAAGAGAGTGACTCAGAAGTTGATGTGTGAAAACAGGCTCCTCGTATACTGGTGGGAATCTCTTTCATCTCTTTCTGATTACTTTTTTCCTTTTCTCCCCTAATTCTTAGTGAAAGGACCCAAAAAGAGAGGAAAGGGAAATAAGATAACCATATTGTTCTTCCTCCTTCAGCTTTCTACTTCTGATTGCTAGGAAGGACTTCAAAATACTCAGTTTTGTACAGCTCTCACCAGAAGTGTATCCAGGCTTATTTACATTTGCCTCAACTATCAAGTGTGTGTGTAACTTTGCCTGTTGGATCAATACAGCTTTATTTTCACCCATACCCAAGAATGTGTCATTATACTTTCCTCTTTCCTGTCATACTTGGTTGAAATGATGTATTGGTATTTTTAACTCCTGTTAAAAACAAGTTTTTTAGATCAAGGACAAATCTGTGAGTTGAGGGACATTAGTGCAACCTTTAGTTTTTAGGGGCTGGGGGAACAGACATGTTAGCTCTGAATTTGTTCGGGTTATTTATGCATTAGATCTGTATCATGACTCCCTTCTAGGTGCTCAAGGTGTCCACAGCACTCCAGTTGGCGACCATATATATTTATTTTGTACTTTTAATTGTTTTGAATTATTTTAACTGTTTTATGGTTTTTATGTTTGTAAGCTGCCCAGAGTCACTTGTTGAGATGGGCGGCTATAGAAATTAAATAAATTTTTCCACACAAGAAATTCTGTGAAGTAGGTTGGGTTGAGAGAGTGTGACTGGCCCCAAGCCGCCCAAGGATTAGTCACCACCAATACAATTTTATACAAATATAAGTTCTTCTGAGTTCCCGGTTAAGTATATTTGACTGTTTCTTGGCTGTGTAGAAATCAAAGTTCTCCATTCCCACAGCATTGGATTCCCAAAGTTATATCTGATTTGGCTGGGAAAGCATTAATTGTGGGTAGTGCAAGAAAAACGTTGCTGGGAACTATTGAGCAACAAAGATAAGGCCGATTACTACGAATGCCATAACCCTAAGCAAGATTTCTCAGATTAACTTACCTTGAGGAAACTTAAAACGGGGAAAGCTAGATTTTCTTTTTCACAATTTCTGAGAATTTAGTATTGTGAAATGTTACTTCTTTATGGTTCATATTTGTCCTTCAGGGAAAATATAATCATTACTGACTCCCTTTTTTTCAATGCATTCTCTCAGCATGGAAAGGTAGGGACATCTTTTATTTGCCACCGATACTCATATGATTGGGTTGATTTCATAAATTGTGGTTTTCTGCAATGGTTGGAGATCCACATCATGGGAACTATAACTATGAAATGCCAGGAGAATAATTATGAAAACTGGACTACATCTAATACCAGAATTAAGGAGTAGGGGTTGGCCGTGATCATGGATTAGTTACTGTGAGTAGCCCGTTCAGCATAAACATGTTCATACAGCATGTTAATACATGGGTAACTGAACCATGATTCACCTGTTTGCTTGGGTTTAGATACACACTGAGTTATAAACTGACCAGCCACCTAGGGATAGATGAAACTCTCATTTCATTTGTACATCTTTATTTGTATATCTTTGTATATCTTTATTAAATAATTGGTATCTTCAGAATTTAAATACATGTGGATTAATAAAAGACTGTTTGCTTGTTTTCTACCATTTTCTGGTAAAATGCTTTTCTTCTTACCCAGAAGTAAGAGGTTTCACACGCCAGTATATGCCTTTTTCCATGAAGATCAACTGAAATTTTAATACTGGGTTAGCATTTCAGCTAGTTGTCTGAAGCAGGAAACTGGTATGTGAACATTTTATCTATCTATACTGAAGTCCTAACCACCAAACATACGTAAACCTATGGAGTGCAACTACCTTTTACAGATTCAATAATCTGTATTTTAATTTAATAATAAGCTTTTCTAATTAGGATATCTATTCAATTTGGTTTTCCAATTATGCAGAACATTTTTTGTTGACAAATCTGCATTCTTTGCAAACATTTTGGTTCTACTTATTGGATGGACACTGATGCCCCCTATTGGAGACAAGTTGACATATCTCACACAGGGCAGGAGACATTCTATTTACAATTCCGGGTGACCATATAGACAAATTGACCTGTTTCCCATAGTAACTTATAGTTTGTCAAAGGATATTTTTTTAAATCTTTTTGATCCTGTCTGTCCACATTCAATATTGTCTTTCCCTTTTTCCCCCTCAATCTTGCCAAGTGCAAATTCAAATACCGAGGCTGTCATAAATAGAGGACTTGACTGACTGACTCTGCAGTAACTTTATTTTTTTGATGGGGTAGTTCAGGAAGGATTTAAACTGAACACTCATGCCAGGGAGAGAAAATGAGAGAGGCTAAGTGAAGACCAAATAGGTTATAGCACAAATGGATTTTAGAGGTTAATGAATCTGAAAATCCAGGGGATTAGGTGGCAGCCTTTACTGATAGGGGTTTTTTGAGGCTCGGGTCTCTTAGATACAGTTACTCCCAAGCATTCTCATCTACACTCTTGATACTCCAAAAAACAGAAGTTAGTAGTGTTTGGCCTGCAAAGCACAAGGATGACCACACGAGGTGTTTGGCAGATAAAATAATTCGTACTCACAGTATCAGATTCCATGATTTTAAAAGTTTTAGTCTCCTATTCCAAGTCCTGCCTGAATTTCCCAAGAAGCTAGTAAACGAATTCAGTTGCAATTGCTCATATTCAAAAGATGGCCTTGGGCGAAGCATTAGTTCTTAAAGCTAGAAAACAACAGCAAGATATAACATTAATACTGGTACATATAGGGCAGAAATGGCTTTAGCATACACATTCTCCCTTCATCTCACTTGTATTTCCAATTCAGTCCTGGGTGATTCACACAACCAACATAATCTGCAGTAACTCCTTCAGTGCCATTAGAAGGCACTAAACTGAACACTGCTATGATACGTGCAATACTGCCTCAGCAGACTTCAGAATCTTCAGTTAATGCTATATACAGATATTTACATTGTAGATAGGCATACAAATTCCCAACTGGGACTGGCTATAGTCACTGTATCTCACTGGTCATTAAACAAATACTTTCCATCAGACATTTTCAGGCCCAGTTCAACATGATGTTGCTTCCCTTTAATATTATGAAAAGCATGAGACCTAGTTTGTGAAAGAGCACCGTCTCCTACACAAGTCTAGTCCAGGTATTGGTAATAGTCAAATAATGCTAAGGCAGGAATTTTTTAACCACAGTTTATATTGGTTATATAGTTATACTGGCCTGGTCCATGCATAACACCAAGCCATCATGGATGCAATTGTGCTTCATATTAAGTCAAACCCACGTCATGGTATAGGATGAACTAAGCCTTTGTCGTCTTCATCAGAAGCTCTTTTCCTAAGTGTTCTTTATCTGATGATCCATATCTGAAATATCATTTCAAGGTAACCCTGCCTAACACCAAATTTGCTGACTTTTCAGCACTAGGCAAATTTAGTTGATTGATTTAGTTGCGGAGGCATTCTAGGGTGTCCTTTAGCTAATTTTAATCTGGTAGTTGATCATCTGCTTTTACTGGTTTTGGTTCTGCTTACTCAAATTATTCTGTAATCAATTGACACTGCATTTATTTTTCATTTTAGTCTCTAGTTCATCTGGTGCCCAGCATTCTTTGCTGAAAAGCAGCATGGAACTCAATGAATAGGTCAATACAAATTCATTATTTAGCCCTTTGCTGTGTTCTTTGGCAGTCCTTCTATAAAAATTTAATAAAATATATTTTGCAGGGCTATTTTAGATCACTTAAAATGGATCGGCTATATTGTAAGCCTTATTGAAAGGTGCCAAGTTGGGTAGCCATCAGTATAATTCACTTAGCCTGCCCTCTACCAAGAACAAGCAGATTGTCAGACCCACTGAAGGAGCAAAATGAGAATCTCTAGTCTCTGTATTTCCACACTGCTGATCAATCCCCCTGGTGACTCAGCACCCGGCTTCTTGCATAGATTCAGTCAAAGATCGTAATAGAAAGCAGAATGGAGCTTTCTTATCTTCCATTACAAACAAGGGCTGCATAAGTTTCACTTTGTAATTTGTCTCTGGAGGGGGCCAGTCAAACATGAGCCCCAAATCACCTTAATTCGCTTCAATGTACTCATCGAGTGCCTGGACCTCTTAAGCACCATGCCAAGAAAAACTAGTTTCAACCAGGACGGTCCATCAAAAGAGGAAGGGACAGTGTTGAATCCGGTTACCACAAGTAAATGCCTGTATGGCAGTGGAACTTAAAATACATTAAAGTGACGTGGGTTTGTGGATGGATAACTCACAGAATGCCTGGTGGAGGTAGAATGACCTCTCAGTCCCTAAAGCAGTGTTTTTCAAAGTTGGCGACTTCCCAAATTCCCCCCAATTGCCAGTTGTACATTATTATGTACATTATTATTATTCTGCGCTCTACATGGGGCTACCCTTGAAGAGTATCCGGAAGCTTCAACTGGTCCAGAATGCGGCTGCTCGCGCAGTTATTGCCCCAAGATCAGCACATGTGACACCTCTGCTGCGACAGCTGCACTGGGTACCCGTGTGCTTCCGGGTCCAATTCAAGGTGTTGGTTATCACCTTTAAAGCCCTACATGGCATGGGACCAGGGTACCTGAGGGATCGTCTCATCCCCATAACATCGAACCGTCCCACTCGGTCATTTAGAGAGGGCATGCTACGGACCCCGTCGGTAAGGGAATTTCACCTGACGGGGTCTAGAAAGCGGGCCTTCTCTATGGTGGCGCCCACCCTTTGGAATATCCTACCCCCGGAGGTGAGGCAGGCCCCATCGCTCCCGGCCTTCAGAAAGAACTTAAAGACCTGGTTCTGCTGCCTTGCTTGGGATGGGGGAAGGAACAGTTCCTCTTGGGGATGGCTGGTGCCATAGAGCCCTTTTAAATACAAACCCATTGCATCTTGGATTTTATATTTATTTTAATTATTATTGTATGGTATTGTATGTTGTTTTAATTGTTGGATTTTAATTGCTGATTTTTGTAACCCGCCAGAGTCCCCCTGTGGGGAGATGGAGCGGTGAATACAAATCGAATTATAAATAAATAAATAAATTATTCATCTGGAGAGTCACGGGTTCCCCATCCTCAACCTAATGAAAGGGCTGCTGATTGACTCTGGAGAAAAGCTACATTCCAGTGTCTCCAAACATCTTCAACCCATCTGATTTATGCCATCTTTCTGCAGCTAAACAGATTATTATAGATATTTTTATTTTTGTTACAGATACGCTTTTTAAAGTATAATTGATCAGGATTGAAATGTGATGTTTGACTAGAACATAGCTTTCCAAACTGTGTGTCGCAACACTTTAGTGTGTCGCAACACACAGTTTGGTGTGTCGCAACACAACCCGGAAGCGGCGGTGGGGGCGTGCACGGCAGCGGCGGGGGGGCACGCCATCAGCGCTTCCGTGTTTTAGCAGAGGCTGCCGCCATGCACGCCACCATGCGCCCCCCGCACCACCCCACCGCCGCCACTGCCGCCATTGGTGTGTTGCCAACGGCGGCACTTTGGAAAGCACTGGACTAGAAATATAATGCTTATTTGAAGGCCAACAGAATCCCAGCAAACCAGCAGATGGCGCAGGATGGACGTCTAGGGAAAGCTTGATGGCCGTTCTGGAGCTCCTGACTAAGGGATTTTTGTGTAAATTGAGGGGCAGTTAACTGCAATTCATGCAGCTGAAACGATAGTCTCATTCATCTGGAAATCTAAAGATGAATCAGATCAATTAATGTATTAATTCATTGCAGCACCAATTTAAAAGGCAGCACTTTAACTAGTTTTAGAATCAGAACTGTCTGTTAATTGGGATGTACTTGTAAATGTATGGAATTCAAATTGCATTGGAGCTATTTGCCTATATTATCTCAATAACTTACAACCACCCTGTGAGGCAGTCCACAATATTGGCTGAGGAGAGTTGCAGTCCATCACCCAATACTGGATGATGGGAGTTGCAGTCCAATTATTGGAGGGCGGAGCATCAGGCTATGAAAAGTTGTGCAAGGTTGGCGGCCGATTAGTTGCAGTGAGGGGCAATGCTGGCTGGGGAATTCTGGGAGTTGAAGTCCACATGTCTTAAAAGTTGCCAAGTTTGAGAAACACTGTGTAGATTGGTGAAGGCTTCTAGTAAATTAAATAAAAAAGTGACTTGCAAAGTTACGCTGTGCCTCACCCACTTTTCCCCCCTGCAACGATGAGTGAGAAGCAAAGGTCTGCAAGGGAAGTGGGCGTGGCTTCCTAGGCTGCGGCTTTTGCAAGGAGACCAATTGCTACTCTACAGATGAACTGAGCCAGATACGCGATCTGCTGTGTGCCGCTGGCTCTCAGTCTATGTTTACGAGTCCATAAAGGTATGTGAAAGACTCTCCAGAATTAATCCCTGATCTTCTGCCCCACATTCAGGTAAACGTTCTGCAAAACACACCAGCAAGTAGAGCTGTTGGAAATGTCCTGGGCCCGTGCTGCTCCAGGAAGCCTTAAAAACAAGGACCTACCACATAGCTTTCCAAACTGTGTGTCGCGACACATTAGTGTGTCGTGACAAAACCCAGAAGTGCTGATGGCTCGTCGCCGCCGCCCCTGTGGCAGCGTGCGCAGCAACGGCGGTGGTGCATGCAGCGGCGCGCCATCAGCACTTCCGGGTTTTAGCGCAAAACACGAGGCCGCTGCCGTGCACGCCGCCGACCCCGCGCCGCCATTGGTGTGTCGCCAACGGCGGGAGTTTGGAAAGCACTGATCTAGCAGTAACAAGGCTTACCCAGGAGGGAAGCTGTGACATTAAACATTAAATATGATTAATAAATAACCAGGTTTTTCGAGCAGAGATGAGCTGTTCTGACCCTTGCATGAACTTTCTTGCATTCTTTTCTCATAGCAGTTTATTTAAAGGTGCAGCATCCCATGGTGAAGGTATTAAGTAGGAAGGAAAATGTTCTTTTTTGCAAAGACATCAAGATGGGCTTTGCGGGGGGAGATTTAATAAAATATACTAATTATTGCAAATAATTCGTCTCCCTAGCGTGAATACTAATTTGAGCTGAGGCTGGTATTTTAGGTCTGTATAGGCCAAATTGCTGGGAAGGATAATGTTGCTACAACTTGGCTAAGCCATTTGCAAGCTGCAGTCACATATTTATTTAGGAGTAAATTCCATTGGATTTTGCAAGGCATCATCTGGAAGAATTTTTCAAATTGTGTTCCATGGAATCCTAGGGTTCCACAAAACCTTGGTGGAGTTCCTTGAGAGACTAAGGGCAAAAAAAAAAGTCACTAGTTCACAGCCACTTTTCTATCACTAGAGCTTTACCTCTTGATCACAGGTTCTAGCAATTTATCTTTTAACTAGCAGATTCTGTGGGCTGAGAAAGTTTGAAAAACCCTAGTCTAGAATAAACTGTCTCTGGGAGACAGTGGAGGACAGGAAGGCCTGGTCCATGAGGTCACGAAGAGTCGGACATGACTAAACAACTGAACAACAACAAAGGGCTGAGAGACAGGGACTGGCTCTAGGTCACCCAGCCGGCTTTCATGCCTAAGGCGGGACTAGAACTCACAGTCTCCTGGTTTGCCATTGGCTCCTTCCTAGGACTGAGAGACGGACTGGCCCAAGGTCACCCAGACGGCTTTCATGCCTAAGGCCGGACTAGAACTCTCAGTCTCCTGGTTTGCCATTGGCTCCTTCCTAGGGCTGAGAGAGAGTGACTGGCCCAAGGTCACCCAGCCGGCTTTCATGCCTAAGGCGGGACTAGAACTCTCAGTCTCCTAGTTTGCCATTGGCTCCTTCCTAGGGCTGAGAGAGAGTGACTGGCCCAAGGTCACTCAGCCGGCTTTCATGCCTGAGGCGGGACTAGAACTCACAGACTCCTGGTTTGCTATTGGCTCCTTCCTAGGGCTGAGAGAGAGGGACTGGCCCAAGGTCACCCAGCCGGCTTTCATGCCTAAGGCAGGACTAGAACTCACAGACTCCTGGTTTCTAGCCCGTTGCCTTAACCACTAGACCAAACTGGCTCTCCTTCAATAACAATGCAAATAAAAACAATACCAGCAATACAGAAATGTATTTTCCATTCTCTGCATAATTTAGCCATGCATATTTATTAATTAAGTTTCCCTTATTTAGCCTGGTAAGAACCTGTTGTTATTATTACGGAGCTTCCAAGCAGAAATCATAGAATCATAAAATGTAAAGATTCTGAAGGGATCTTAGTGATCATTTAGTCCAACCCTCTGCCCAGTGCAGGAATCCACTCTTAATTGCATCCATGATAGATTTCCATCCTGCCTCTGTTTAAACACCCCCAGTGAAGTCAGCTCCACCACCTCCCAAGGCAGTCTGTTGCATTGTTAAACAGCTTTTACCATTAAAACGTTTTTCTTGATGTCTAACCAAAATTAACTTCCTTGGGATTAAACCCACTGTTTCTTGGTCTGAACAGCCCTGAACCATTCTGCCCAGGGTTTACGTTACAGCCCTTCAGGTACTTGAAGAGAGCTTTCACGTCTTCCCGTGGTCACCTTGTCTCTAGACTCCACATAATGTTTTCCCTTTCACATTCCTCTTGACTGGATGACTTTACAGTACAGTCATAGAGCTAAACCAAGCATTTCATGTGGATTCAAAACATCCCTAGGACAGTCATAATACAGTATTTCTCAACATTATTATTGTAATTATTATTGTAAACCGCCCAGAGTCTATTGCAGTAGAGATGGGCGGTGATAAATTTGAATAATAAATAAATAAAATAAATAAAACCTGGGAGATTCCATATGTGTTGGACTACATCATTCCCAACTAGTGCCCATGTTGGCAAAGAATAATGGGAGTTACAATCCATACTGGCTAGGGATGGTGAGAGTGGTAGTGCAACCTATTTGGAAGACAAGTTGGATGACTACTCCATGTCGGCATTGGGAGGTAGACCAGGTCAGGAAACTTACTCCAGAGGAAGACTAGAACTGTACTTTATTGAGTTAGGCTATTATAACCGAACTATGAAAGTCTCCCTGTGTTTTCCCCTCCTTCTTATACCCCAGGGAGTCAGGGGTAGCCAGTCTGAGTCCTTTTCTAATACTTCTCTGCCCCCTGGACTGAACACGTGCTCCTTCTGCACCCGTTGTTGTCCTAATTGCTCCTGGATGCCTTCTCCAAGGTCATCTCCATGGCTTTCTACACCCCATTAAATTCCGTAGGTCAAGCCCTGCCCTCAGAGAATTAAGTGTTAGGGCAAGTGCAAGCGTTAGTGTGATGTGAGAACACAGCCGCTATGTGTTTGGCAGGGCTGAAAAGGAGAACCCTTCTTTAGCTCAAAATGAGGCTGAACTTGCCTTCAAAGAGCATTTGCCATCTTAAGGGTTACTTTTGGAACACTATGAGTCTTTTATTTTTGCACAAAATGCTTAGAGCCTAGAAAATTGATGCCTCTATTGATCAGGTGCAGAAATATTATTATTGCCTTGTCATTTCTTCATTTACTCAGCTTTTATGGATACAGGAAGGGAAAGACTCGAAGGCTGAATCCACCCTCTCAGGGGATATGGATGACCTCTCGGAGTCAGGGAAAGAAACAGGGAAAAAGAATGAATTTCTTCCTGCCATCTAGTGGTTTTTCAGGTTTTTGTAGCCCATATATGGTTGCCTGGTGGAGTCTCGTACAGTCTTGTTTTTCTTTTAGAAAAAAGAACACTTTACCACTTCCTCAATTTTAAAACAAGCTTTCTTTTATCTTTCCCAGATTCCCTTAGGAATCTCTCTGAACTATACTATAATATGCTCTTAGCTAAACTCCCAAGAATCACGGAAAGGAAAAGAGCGGAAAGCTTCAAGCCAGCCAGCAAAGGAACTTGCTACGATTATAAACCAATTTGGGGTGAAGGAGTAATGTGGAATACGTAGCACCAGCAAAAATTGCGTGTCCTGGATCAGGCTTAGGAAATAAGAAATTGTCTTTGCCAGCCCCAGTATGCTTTCATACTACCAATTACAGTAGAGTCGGACATGACTTAACGACTGGACAACAACAACAACAACAGTAGAATTAGGATCAGTGGAAGGGTAGCCTGTTCACACAACGTTTGGGTGTGTCTCAGGAGCCACAAAAATTGTTCAGAACCAATTTAGCTGAGAAAGGTTCTTCCCTATTAGGAACAAAGCACTTTTAACACAAGTACATTTTAAAAATTTCATCCTGTCGGCTGAAAAGCTTTGATTCCCTAAGCATAAATAATTCCATCTATCTTCTCTGTTTGATGGTATCATTACACCATAGGAACCGGGTTCTATAAAGCATAGAGGATTTGTATTAGCACCAGTGGAAAGTTCTGCAGATAAGGAAGGAGACTCTGCTGCAGAAATCTATTTGAGAGCTTTTATCAACAGTGGTGCAAGGAATTTTATAAATTACCAGTCTGAAGTGGTTGAGTACTTGGCTATTTCTTCAATTCCCTCCGAAAGACCTGAGTGGGCAGCACACAGCGACACGAAATGCATTCTAATAACAGTGGTATCATTTGACCCAATTAAGGTTTGTAACTCAAACAGATTGTGTCTGGCATAAGGACTGTATATTTGAAAAAGTAAAGCAGGCAATTTATAAAAATAATAAAGGGGGGATAGGAAATAAATAAATAAACCCTGCAAACTGAAGACCTTGTCCAATCAAAGCCAGTATCTCTCCTAAATAAGCTCCTTGCTTTCTTACACTAATTAGTTAGATCTTGCAGGGGAATGAAGCTCAAACTGGGGAGTTGCTCTTGTGTTTGCACAACCGTTTAGAAAGCCAGTCATGTGTGCAGGCTCCCAGTGGACTGTGGCAGTGATTTCCATAGGCTGATTAGCTTTTGTGCAAGATCCTTTTTCCCCAGTCTATCTTTCCTACACCTCAGGCTCAGGATAAAATATTAAAATAACATGCTATTCCTCGATTCACGGCCTGCATTAATGTGCCACGAGGCCTGAACAGGGAAGCTTAATTTTTTGTATCAATCCCGAGCCGTGTTTTATTTGTCTTCAATGGCTGTCTCAGCAGGTCAGTTTCCGCCCTGGCTTGTCAAGCATTATTAATCCTTCAGTCCAAACAAGTTTTGATATCAACTACATAGATTATTTCACAGTTGTTAAGCATTGAAAGATGGCGCAAGTGTTCTGGAGGTAGTCTGTAGAATCAGACTAAAGTCTACCAATTGGGCTTGATTCATTTAATTTTTTACTACAGCTCTGAGAACCAGCAACCCAAACTATAGGCTTGGGTGGGGGGGTGGAAGGAGCACAGGAGGAGGCACAGACAGGTAGATTTTAAATAGGGACATCTTTAAAATGAAGGAGCAGAGAAGTCCAAGCACCCTTTTATATGAAAATCCATTCCACGTTTTCCACTGTCCAAAGCTCTCTTAAAGAGTTTAGAGATTAAAGGAGGGGTTATTTAAATTGATCTTGCTGATTATTTAGGCGCTTCTGATTCTTACACTCCTGGTGTGAACCATCCGGAGGTCTACTTATTGATGCAGATCTAGCATTTGTCTATTTCTACCCGAGTTCAAAGTTTTTCCTTTGCAGGAGTTTTTAGATAAATTTTGTTAGGATCTTTTAGCTAAATGGGGCGCGGTTAGCTGAGCGGGTTAAACCGCTGAGCTATAAAGTCTGCCAATCTAATGGTCGGCAGTTCAAATCCCTGCGTGACGAGGTGAGCTCTCGCCACTCGCCCCAGCTTCTGTCAACCCAGCAATTCGAAAGCGAAAGCGAGTAGATAAATGGGTACCACGTTAAAGTGGGTCAATTTGCCGATGTCCTGTAATTTGGGGGTCGCCCTTGGAACGGAAAGAAGATCCCGGAAATCCTGAAAATGGCGACGGAGGACGACAGAGGATGACGGAACCCGATTGGCGAACATCCAGGACGTCAGCAGCCGACTCGGAAGCGAGGTATGCTGGGACATGTAGTCCAATACCTACAGAAGAAGAGTCAGTTCCCCAACCCCCTTCCTGAGCGCGCGATAATAATATATGAATTGTTGTATAATTAGATATGAATTGTAATGCTGTAAGCCGCCTAGAGTCCTCCGATAGGGAGGGGATAGGCGGGGTATAAATATGATAAATAAATAAATAAATAATAAATATTGCAGGGGATGAAGCTGAGTGTGCATCTTTCCTCTTTGTACCCAGAATGTGGAACATGGACATTCTCTTTGCTGTTTGTTTGTTACTTTAATACACTCACTTTCCAACAATGGGCTTAAGTAAGTTGAAAGTGACAGTCGCATAGGAATGATATAAAAACCTGCTGCCAAAAAGTGACTTAACGTAGTGAAATGATACAAAAGGAATCTGGAGGGTAAGGGGGGAAAGTATGTATTTATTATAATTGTTGATAAATATACAGTATATACCCACAGTGTTGTACAAATAATACAATCTGGGAAGAAAATGTATGTTAAAACCATATTAAAGCAAATCGCAGTCACCAGTATTAACTGACCGACTATTTCTTTCGTGTCAGAAATATCAGAATGTTCACACAATCACAGAAATCCATTGAAAAATGAGGTCTTTCTTCTCTTCCAGCCCCAATGGAAAGCGGAAGGCAGTCTTCCTTCATATATGAATCAGGTTGTACAGGGTTTTAAAAGTAACTAGACAACCCGTATCCTGTTGGGTCATCCTTTCAGAGATATTTCCTTACCTAAAGAGATAAACAGAATGACCACAGGTGGGCAAAAAAGCAGTGGGAGCGGGAGTGACTTCCGACTTCCTGCCAGCTTCCCCGTTGACTTTGCTTGTGGGAAGCTGGCAGGAAGCGTCGGAAATCATTCCCCCTCCTCCTCCTCGGCTGACCCATGGAACTGCCTGCCACTTTGCTGGGGGGAGGGGGAACAAAGGGAGCCACGGACCCTGAGGAAAACTGCACCCCGCTCCCCATCCCAGCGTGTCCCCAAGGGCCCCCTCCCTCCAGGGAGGAAGAGAGATCACCCGTCAACCCCCGGCGCCCCCCAGCCATACCTCTCCAGAGCAGGCATCCGAGTCGCTCCCTTGTCCTTCCCTTGCCATCCACTGCTGTTAAGAGATTTCAAATTTCAGCCTCGGTTCCAAAGCAGCCAATCGCCGTTCACCTGTTGGGCCTTGCTGCCAGCCGATTGGGCGCAGGGGCCAGAGGGAGGCAAGAAATAGGGCAGGGATATGCCCCTCCCATCTTCCCTTGCACCACACAACCTACAGGTTTCTGGGAAATATAGTCAGAAGGTGCAGTGGTGCTGAAGCAGCCACAACTTTGCCAATTTCAATCCCATGGAAGTAATGGCTCCCAGATTTTGGATGTATTCTATAAGTTATCCCATTTGAGGTACCTTGGTCCAAAAATTGTTGCCCTTTGATGCACCATTTCACCCAATTGAAGGTTACAAACAGACATGAGAGTTTTAGTAGTATATAGATAACCAGATATTTGACCCGCACTAAGAATCTGGCCAATATTTGCCTGACACCAAGAATCTGGCCGGTCTGGGGACAGCATTCCACTACCACCACAACAAAAAGCTCTCCCCCTTATAGAGACCGACCTTACCTCCTTTGAGCCCCATTAAAAGATCTTAAGGTCCAGATAGGTACATAAGGGAGGAAACGTGAAAGGTGTAGAAATTCCTTCTTTTTGAACTTCTACGTGAATTGACATCATGGAGTGATTGGAACATAGCTATCCATCAGCATATCTGGGTCATCAAATGCTGGCAAGGGCGACTTGCAAGACTTTCCTTGTGCACGCTACACTTCGTGTAAGGTGCACAAAATCCACAAAAAGGTGGGTTTAACTATCTCCGCTTTGTGGCTTATGACTGGGTATTTATTTTAATTCATACCTTCTCTGGCACAGTGCCTGCCCTACAGAACAACATTCCCCTGAGATTTGTATGGCCGTGACCCTGTTGGCCTTACATAAGGCCTTGATGACCTGTTTCTCCCAACCCCAGGCAGTGGGCCAGGGATATGCATGAGCTGTCAAAAAATAAAATACTTTGAATGGGAATATGCTGTGGTTTGCCACAGTTATTCTGTATTGGTGTTAGTGGAGTCTGTTTTCAGTTTATTTTATGCTTTTAATCAGATGTAGGGCACCCACAGTCGCTATTGTGATTTAGGCAGTCACCGGGGAGTCCACAAGTGTGGTTTAAAAAGTCAAGGTGGTTGGAATACGCAGCAATGGCAAAATTAACAGTACAGTACAGTTATGTTCAGAACAGAAGCTTCTGTGTAAGTGAGAATGGTTTCCCTATATATCATACAGTACATCACACCACAAGGCAAACTTAAGCTCTTAGAATATGGTTTTTAAGGGGAAAACAATTGACTGTAATCAGAAATTATTTCAAATGTTTATAAACATGTTGATTGTAATTATCAGTCAGGGTACAATGGGAGGGAGTTTGAAAACGAGTATTTGCCTAATGTTTTTCTTTCTCTTTTTCTCATTACGTCAGTGTTTCTCAACCTTGGCAACTTTAAGATATGTGGACTTCAATTCCCAGAATTCCCCAGCCAGCATGGCTGGCTGGGGAATTCTGGGAGTTGAAGTCCACATATCTTAAAAGTTGCCAAGGTTGAGAAACACTGCATTAAGTATTTTCTCTTTTTTTCTTTTTTATATGATTACATTATCCTTGGAATAATGATAAACAGTGGTGATATTAACATCTTGTTCAGAGTTTTATAGAGATTTCTGGTTTTTAAAAAAAAGATATAATGTTTTTAGTTCTACACAATCAGTTAAATTTGATTGATTGATTGATTGATTGATTGATTATGTGCCATCAAGCCGTTTTCCACCCCTAGCAACCACATACTGTAGATAGATTTTCTCCAAGACAAACTATCCACAACCTGCTCTTTCAAGCTTCCCAATGGTGCACCCATCGCCATTGTGACTAAGTCCATCCACTTTGCTGCTGGTCGTCCTCTTTTTCTTTTTTCCTCCAACTCTGAGATACTGAACTTTAAATTTCATGATAATTGTAAACTTTATTTACTGATATTTTATCTGTTTATCCACTACTATTTTTTCCTTCTTCTTTTTATAGTTATTTATTCCATTTTTTTTCTAAACGTTTTAATAAACTTTGTAAAAAGTCAAGGTGGAAGCTGCAATACTATGATCAAAGCTCCGCCCTTTTTACGTGTGTCACAAACACAATGCACCTTTTAAAAAGCAGAGCATTGATTGCACCATTGCAGCACCACCTTGAATTTTTTTAACCATACCTATGGACACCTTTGGCTACCATATACATTATTTAAATAAATTAATAAATTTCAGATACAGGCTAGAATAAGAAACTTCAGATTTCAGCTCTTTGGGGAGTCAGCATAAGAATTATTATCTAATCCCATCCCTGTTCAGGCAGGGATCAGTTTCAACATCTGCACTTCATGCCACAATTTTTGCATAGAAAATGCCGGGTCACAATTATCATTTTGATCCTTCTATTCATCAAAAGTTTACTTTATGGGATAATCCCAGTTTAAAAATAGTGAGTTCATCCACAGTTTAGTAAAGTGAGCCTCTCACAGAATTGTTACTTTGAGATAGCTGTTTTTTAAAACCTTTGCAGAATAAAAAAAAAACAATTTACCTCAAGAGTTCATCTTGGGAGGGTATTCAGTTCAAACATTTGTTCTTCAGTCTATTCGGTCCATCCAGCAGCATGTGCAGCAAACCACCATAAGACCATGTGCACAATGACATAATCACACAGGTGCCACAAGTACATATTTTAATCAGAAGATCCAATGCAAGTACATAAATTGCAGCATTGAATGCATCCTCATTCCCCTGTCGATGTCCATGGGCCCAGATCCTACTTCTGCTTCTGAAGTTCCACAGTGGCTGGAGCTTTGGGAGCAATTAACTGTGGCTCTTAAGCCAGGATCTGTTTTTTACAGGAAGTTGATCAAGTGGATATTAGTTTTCTGTGCTAACTGACTGGGATAATGAATGTCCTACGCTGGTAAAGCAAAGGAGATCGTTACCTTGTCGTGGTGTTGGAGCTTGAGCACCTCAATGAAACAATGAGCTAAACCGTGAAGGGACACCCAAGACGGGAAGGTCGTGGCAGAGAGGTCAGACTAAATACGATCCCTGGGGAAGGTAATGGCAACCCACCCCAGTATTCTTGCCATGAAAACTAAATGGATCAGTACAACCAAAGATATGTCGGTATACCATCGGAAGATGGGACTCCCAGGTCGGAAGATGGTCAAAATGCTACTGGGGAGGAACAGAGGATACGTTCAACTAGCCCCAGATGTGATGACGCAGCTAGCTCAAAGCCGAAAGGACGGCTAGCGGCTGACGGTGCTGGTGGTGAACGACGAATCCGATGTTCTAAATATCAACACACCATAGGAGGTGACGGACTCAACCATTGGGGAGCTGGGGATGGTGACGGCCGACAGAAAGCTCTGGCGTGGACTGGTCCATGAAGTCACGAAGAGTCGGAAACGACTGAACGAATAAACAACAAACGCTGGTAAACCAGTACCTCTCAATAATGCAAAAGGGGTTTCCTACGACTAGGCTGACCATATTTCCTTCAGACGAAAACGGGACTTTGGGGATGGCAAAACGGGACAGGGTCTTATGCCACCATGCCGGCCTCCAAACCCCGCCCCCCAGTCCACGCAATTGGCTCCCGCCTGCAAACCCCGCCCCTGCCCCACACGATTGGCTCCTGCCTGCAAACCCCGCCTTCAAAAGGGCAGGCTTCGGGGACCCCGAAAATGCCCTCAGTCTAGGCAGGGAGGCTGCGCGGACGCGCATGTTGCCAAGGGGCGCTCAGCTGTTCTGCGGGGAGAATTTCCACCCCGGCTCCAGGGCAGCGTGTGCATGTGGGGAGGGGAGGTTTTTGCCTCCCTGCCAGAACCGAGGGCATTTTCGGGGTCCCCGGAGCCTGCCCTTTCGAAGGGGCAGTGGCAGCAGCAGCAGCAGTGCTGCCCCTTCGAAAGGGCAGGCTCCGGGGACCCCGAAAATGCCCTCAGTTTAGGCAGGGAGGCTGCGCGCAAGCGGCGCTCAGCTGTTCTGCGGGGAGAATTTCCACCCCGGCTCCAGGGCAGCGTGTGCGTGCGGGGAGGAGGCTTTTGCCTCCCTGCCAGAACCGAGGGCATTTTCGGAGTCCCCGGAGCCTGCCCTTTTGAAGGGGCAGTGGCAGCAGCGGCAACCCGGAAGCACCGCCACCGGCACTTCCGTGTTTTTGTTTGGAAAGCCCTGGCCTAGTGTGTGTGTGTGTGTGTGTGTGTGTGTGTGTGTGCGTGTGATTACGCTGAGCAAGTAATCTGCGCGCGCGCACACACACACACACACACACACTTTCCACAACCTTCCCGTGCCTGCTTTCCCTGGCCTCACCACTGCTGGGCAGACAATCTCAGGATCAGGTAAGGAGACAGGAACCTGGACTGTGGTGCTGCTTCTGCTGCTGGGATCGCACGTGGCAACTGGGCTTCCAGTTGCCACGCTGATAGGGCCTCTTCCGGGCTGCCTCCAATGGCAAGTCCGGCTCCAGTCCTCCTTCCTGTCTTCCTGTCCTCCTTCCCGCCGGGTTTAAAAAAGGGACAAAATTGAGATTTTTATCAGAACGACGGGACAGTTGAAAAATGCTAAAATAACGGGACTGTCCCGTTCAAAACGGGACGTATGGTCACCCTACCTATGACTCTAAAATAAGATTGATACAACAAATATAGTTGTGAATATTGGACACCTCAGAGAATATTTAGTAAGTGTTTTCTGTA
Source organism: Charina bottae (assembly GCA_023362775.1). Classification (NCBI taxonomy): domain Eukaryota; kingdom Metazoa; phylum Chordata; class Lepidosauria; order Squamata; family Charinaidae; genus Charina; species Charina bottae. The sequence goes on from JALMGJ010000003.1 coordinate 135,017,129, forward strand.
CTGTAGTTGTCTTGCTGTTGCTAACTCATATGATTTGGACTTGTCCTATTATTGCCATATTTTGGGTTCAAATCAGCAGGATTGTTCATATGACTCTGGATCAATCACTGCATATTGCATATGTTCTTGGCTCTATCTCGAGTATTCAGAACTTATCAAAACTTTAAGAATTTTAGATTTTGGGGCTATGGAGGCTGGTTAAATGAATTATCATGTAACACTGGAAGGAGAAAAAAATAATGTTGCAGTGGATTGTTGAGAGAGATGGTTGGTCAATTTGAATTTTTTTTAAACAAGAGGACAAGAAAGAAGACCTTTGAGCAATATGATAAAATTTGGGGAAGTTGCTCTGCTTATAACTTCCCAGGGCATTTTTTCTCCTTTTACTTTCTTGTGATACTGACTAATTTTGAGATGCACTGTTTTGTTAACTGTTGCATATATCCTTTTTCTTTTGTTATACAGTTTAAAGTAATTAAAGTTTTTTTAAATAAAAGTCACAGAATGTTGCAGTAAAATTCTTAGCTTTAAAAAAAGGATAATTCAGAAGAGATTTGAAACTGAACATTCGATATGTTTATTTGAAGAGGAGAATATATACTGTGTGTGTGTGTGTGTGTGTGTGTGTGTGTGAGAGAATTTTAATGGATTTCCTGCCTCACACAGTAAATTATCTTCAGGTAGTCCTGTGCAACTCATACATGACAATAAAATCAATCAAAGCTGAACATAAATTTACAACAGGAACAGCAGACTAATTCAGCAGAACATTTAAGTAAGCAAAACAACAGCAAATATATTGTGTAATCTTATGGCTATTAAAAAAGTAAAGATGCCTTTAAGTCAGCCTGGAGTCCTGGTATCTACAGTCCGTGCAGGCAGTCATGCTGTTTGCTTGTTTACCTTTTCGTTCTTTTTCCAGGATGTTTATTTCAACTTCCCAGTCTTGCCTACAGCTCTGGCATTCTTTGAAGGCCTCTCATCTAATTGCTAAAAAAATATAATTGCATTCCACGGGGCCCATTCCCCAGGGCAGTGTTTCTCAAGCTTAGCAATTTTAAGATGTGTGGACTTCAACTCCCAGAATTCCAGTTCATGCTGGCTGGGGAATTCTGGGAGTCGAAGTCCACACATCTTAAAATTACTGAGCTTGAGAAACACTGCCCTAGTAAATGTGTTTAGGGTTCTATCACTTTAAAAAAAATTCCAAAAGGATATTTCTGAAGGGACACAAGACACTGCCTGCTGAATATTCACCGGGGGGGGGGGGGGGGAGTTTCAAAGATCAGAGGCTACCACAGAAAAATCCCTGTTTGTCACTAAGGTTGCCCACAACTGTCAGCAATAATTCTTCTCTGGAACTTGGTTCTCTCACTGGACACTCCACACGAATAGATAAGATCCTTTATTGCAAATACCAGCAACCTTATTTCACACAAACAGCCTTCTGGCAGGCTAAGAATCTGGTTGTGTGTGTGCACGGACCACAAGGTTTACAAAATAATTCTTCAAATTCCCATCCTTTTCATTCTGAGGATTCATATTTCCCAGCGTGCCAACTCCAGTCCTCACAAGGATAAAGCAACAAGGGTGTTTGATGCATGTAGAACGTGGCTTTGGTGGTGGATCAATTATTGACAGCCAGAGGTCTGCAAGAGGCATTCATTGAATAATCATAGTTGCTCAACCCTGCATTAACACAACTCACTGACCCATTAGCCAACCCCACAGTGGGTTTGCCCTAGACCAGGAGTTCTCATACTGTGGATCGTGTCCCAGGAGGTTGCAAGATACGTTCGGGGTTTCAAATATTCCGGGGCACGCACAAGCAAAACTGGAGTCCCATCAGACCATGTTCCTCTTCTGCCTGCAAAGGCAGGTGATACAATCTGACTGATTGCTTTAGATCAGTGTTTCTCAACCTTGACAACTTTAAGATGTGTGGACTTCAGTTCTGGGTGTTGGTCCACACATCTTAAAGTTGCCATGATGGAGAAACACTGCTTTAGATGTTGCTGTATCAGTCTTTGTCCAGGGCAGTCTCTGGACTTCTGAAATCTTTCAAGGTTGCGGCTGCTCACCGTGCTCATTCAGCCCATCTACCGCTGCCACCCCCAGCCCCCACTTTTTTCCTTCTCTCCCTTACCAGCTGAGCAGCAGCTAAAGGTTTCAAGTTCTGACAGCAATTTCAGGAGCAGAAACGGAGCTGAGCTGAGCTTTTCCAAATTTTAGATTACAGTATTCACTGCCCACAAGACCAGCAGCTGTGATCATTGGTAGTCCATGGCCCTTAGTTGCTGTTCCAGTAGGGGGGAGAGAAATAGGGGGAGAAAAGAAAGAAGAAAATAAGGCAGCAGGTGGGGAGGGGGGCACGCAGAATGAGTAGCAGGGGCTCAAAGAATCTCAGAAGTCCAGGGCCCACCCTGGACAGAAGCTGCTACAGTGACAATTGAAATGATTGCCAAGAGCCTAGAACAGACAGCTGGCTTGTCCGAGCTTCAATGCAGAATTAACTAGAGCAGAAAACTCCACCCAATTGGAAAAAGTTTAGTTCTTTCAGCAGCTCTTCACCATCAACATCACCACCACCGCCATCACCAACACACATTCATTATTTTAAGGTGTCACAGCATCAAGAGTTTGAGGGACCAATGCGCTAGGCTAAAACGTGGATGACTGGTTTGTGGCTCGGTGTTCTGTCGCGAGCACCGTCTTTTTCTGATGAAGGAGATGTTCATGTCAGTTTATGTTACAGCTTAGCCGCTGGATTTTGGAAAGAATTTGAAGAAATGCATTATTGCTTGCTCTTAATTCTATGTGGTGCATTAACCTGAGTGTTCACATGAGGCAGAAAATGCACCTCGTGCATGTTATAAATAAATAAATGCACAGACGCTAGTATTCATGGATAAGATGAAGGGGAAATGGCAGGCAGTGCAGCTGCAGGCAGATAGTTGACCGTTTCATTTGGATGTAGAAGAGAAGGCATTTTCTGCTGACCCAAATCTTAGTTTCAAGGCAAAGGACCTTACATAAGGAACCAGTGGAGCAAAAGTCGCTATTGGTTTGAGTTTGTAAAAGCACATCCCATTTAAAAAAAAGAAAGTCCCTTGGGTCAGAATTTAATTGCGTTCTGAAAAACGGTTACGTTATATGGAATTGCCCTACAGGCTATTCTTAACATGCTATTCTTCAGAGGAAAAATGAAGGGCCTTTTTTGTCTGTCTTGAATGTCTATTTCTGTAGAGGCTGTGTGTGTGTATGAGAGAGACAGAGACAGAGACAGAGACAGAGACAGAGAGAGAGAGAGAGAGAGAGAGAGATCACATCCATTTAATCTTCCCTCTAATTGTGGCTACTCTTGAACAATACAGTATCTGAACATTTATGAAGAATGCTCACGAGAACCTTTTGCTGGCTGGAATGGGTCAACTGGAGCCCACAAAATGAGATGTCCTTGGTTGTAACAAATGTCCCATGTTTGTTTCAGGTTAAATTCAACATGCAGGGAGTGGTGGGGTTTAGCTGAAAAATATCAATAAGTTTTTAACCCTATTCAGCTAAGCTAATAGGGTTAAAAACGTATTGGTATGTTTCAGTTAAATCCCACTACTCCTAATTCAATCTGAAACAAACAGACATTTGCTTCTTACTTTCTTCCTCTCTTCATGCTGCCCTTTACCTTCACTCACCATAAAAGTTTTTGCTCTGTGTGATTCCACCAAATGAGACCAGGAAGATACGCAACAGGAATAGGACTTCTCAGCTGGACACTAATCGGGGAATCTGATCATGCCACATATTCAGGGATAAGAGCATAACATAAGTATACAAGCAGTGCCCTGCTGGATTGGACTCCTGTTCACCTAGTCCAGCAGTCTATTCTCACAGTGGTCAACCAACCGCACCAGGAACCCCACTAGCAGATGGCCTTCAAAGGCAGTCCACTGCTCCCAAGGATAATAGCCATTGATCCCCATGATTTCTCTGAAGTGGTCCAACCCCTTTTTGACGCCAGTCAATCTAGTATCAGGTTAATTCCTGAGCCTTCTAAGTAACCTTTGGACTAAGTTGAATTTTTTATATGCAGTGAGAGTTTTCTCCATGACTGTGTTCATCTTTCTGTATTGAACTGGAGGGTTTGAAAGCAAACTGTAGTTCTTTATGCGACTCCACTGAGGATTTTAGCCACGTTCAGCCAACCGTTGTTGCAATCATCTTTAAGAACTTTCAGGTTAATGTGGGAGGGTTAGGGGCTGCCATAAATGAATAGGACCCATATTTATAATTATATTTATCCATAGTTAAACATTAAAAAGTTCTTTCTACTGATCAATTGGATATTTCCATTACAGAATGTCCTTTGGAAAAGGGTTGCATGTTGCAAGCATTATATCATGATTATCTCTTCTTAATAAGGTTGTTGGAAGTGAAGATTACAACCTCACCTTACACTCCATGGTTTCTACAGGACTCATCTCTGACCCAGCTGTTCCTTTGTGAACACAGCAGTTGTTCCAATTCTCATCTTACATTTATACAGGATTTATTAATCTTGGAGGAAGAAAGAGAATGCCTTGAAGATAGCCATTAAAACAAATCACTCCCCAACCCCCTGCTGAATTAGAAAGTCAGTAGAGTGAAGTCTACCAATCTACAATTTTGCATGATGACAGATGCTTGGTAAGGATGGCATAAGAGCCCAACCCTCTGTGGGCATTTGGGGACTGAAATAAAAATGAACAGAAGTCCTTGAATTGGTGATTAATTTCTGTTTGCAAAACCACAGGCCTACATATAATCAATCATTGCAATTGTCAATTGTACTTTATTGGTAGAGATATCTATCATATTTTGATCACTGTTGTTTATTCGTTCAGTCGTTTCCGACTCTTCGTGACTTCATGGACCAGCCCACGCCAGAGCTTTCTGTCGGCCGTCACCATCCCCAGCTCCCCAATGGTTGAGTCCTTCGCCTCCAGAATACCATCCATCCATCTTGCCCTTGGTCGGCCCCTCTTCCTTTTGCCTTCCACTTTTCCTAGCATCAGCTTCTTCTCCAAGGTATCCTGTCTTCTCATTATGTGGCCAAAGTACTTCAGTTTTGCCTTTAATATCATTCCCTCAAGTGAGCAGTCTGGCTTGATTTCCTGGAGTATGGACTAGTTTGATCTTCTTGCAGTCCAAGGCACTCTCAGAATTTTCCTCCAACACCACAGTTCAAAAGCATCTATCTTCCTTCGCTCAGCCTTCCTTATGGTCCAGCTCTCGCAGCCATAGGTTACTACAGGAAATACCATTGCTTTAACTATGCGGACCTTTGTTGTCAGTGTGATGTCTCTGCTCTTAACTATTTTATCAAGATTTGCCATTGCTCTCCTCCCAAGAAGTAGACGTCTTCTGATTTCCTGGCTGCAGTCAGCATCTGCAGTAATCTTTGCGCCTAGAAATACAAAGTCTGTCACTGCCTCCACTTTTTCTCCCTCTATTTGCCAGTCATCAATCAAGCTGGTTGCCATAATCTTGGTTTTTTTGAGGTTTAACTGCAACCCAGCTTTTGCACTTTCTTCTTTCACCTTCGTCATAAGGCTCCTCAACTCCTCCTCGCTTTCAGCCATCAAAGTGGTATCATCTGCATATCTGAGATTGTTAATGTTTCTTCCAGCGATTTTAACTCCAGCCTTGGATTCCTCAAGCCCAGCATGTCGCATGATGTGTTCTGCGTACAGGTTGAATAGGTAGGGTGAGAGTATACAACCCTGCCGTACTCCTTTCCCAATCTTAAACCAGTCCGTTGTTCCGTGCTCTGTTCTTACCGTTGCTACTTGGTCGTTATACAGATTCCTTAGGAGGCAGACAAGATGACTTGGTATCCCCATACCACCAAGAACTTGCCACAATTTGTTATGATCCACACAGTCAAAGGCTTTAGAATAGTCAATAAAACAGAAATAGATGTTTTTCTGAAATTCCCTGGCTTTCTCCATTATCCAGCGGATATTGGCAATTTGGTCTCTAGTTCCTCTGCCTTTTCTAAACCCAGCTTGTACATCTGGCAATTCTCGCTCCATGAATTGCTGGAGTCTACCTTGCAAGATCTTGAGCATTACCTTACTGGCATGTGAAATAAGTGCCACTGTTCGATAGTTTGAACATTCTTTAGTGCTTCCCTTTTTTGGTATGGGGATATAAGTTGATTTTTTCCAATCTGATGGCCATTCTTGTGTTTTCCAAATTTGCTGGCATATGGCATGCATCACCTTGACAGCATCATCTTGCAAGATTTTAAACAGTTCAGCTGGGATACCGTCGTCTCCTGCTGCCTTGTTATTAGCAATGCTTCTTAAGGCCCATTCAACCTCACTCTTCAGGATGTCTGGCTCTAACTCACTGACCACACCGTCAAAGCTATCTCCAATATTATTATCCTTCCTATACAGATCTTCCGTATATTTTTGCCACCTTTTCTTGATCTCTTCTGCTTCTGTTAGGTCCTTACCATCTTTGTTTTTGATCATACCCATTTTTGCCTGGAATTTACCTCCGATGTTTCTAATTTTCTGGAAGAGGTCTCTTGTCCTTCCTATTCTATTGTCTTCTTCCACTTCCGCACATTGCTTGTTTAAAAATAATTCCTTATCTCTTCTGGCTAACCTCTGGAATTTTGCATTTAATTGGGCATATCTCCCCCTATCACTGTTGCCTTTTGCTTTCCTTCTTTCTTGGGCTACTTCCAGTGTTTCAGCAGACAGCCATCTTGCCTTCTTGGTTTTCTTTTTCTTTGGGACGTTTTTTGTTGCCGCCTCCTGAACAATGTTGCGAACTTCTGTCCATAGTTCTTCTGGGACCCTATCTACTAAATCTAGTCCCTTAAATCTATTCTTCACCTCCACTGCATATTCCTTAGGAATATTAGTGAGCTCATATCTAACTGATCTGTGGGTCTTCCCTATTCTCTTTAGTCTGATTCTAAATTTTGCAATAAGAAGTTCGTGATCTGAACTACAGTCAGCTCCAGGTCTTGTTTTTACCGACTGTATAGAGGTCCGCCACCTTTGGCTGCAAAGGATGTAGTCAATCTGATTTCGGTGACGACCATCTGGTGAAGTCCATGTATAAAGTCGTCTTTTAGGTTGTTGGAAGAGAGTGTTTGTTATGCACAGTGAGTTGTCTTGGCAAAATTCTATCAGCCTATGTCCTGCTTCATTTTGTTCTCCCAGACCATGCTTGCCTGTAATTCCAGGTGTCGTCTGACTACCCACCTTAGCATTCCAGTCTCCTGTAATGAAAATAACATCTCTTTTTGGTGTATTATCTAGTAGGTGCTGCAGATCCTCATAGAACTGATCTACTTCTGCTTCTTCAGCATCTGTGGTTGGGGCGTATATTTGGATCACTGTGATGTTAAATGGCTTACCCTGAATTCGAATTGAGATCATTCTATCGTTTTTTGGATTGTATCCAAGCACTGCTTTAGCCACTTTATTATTAATTATGAAGGCTACTCCATTTCTTCTGTGGTCCTCTTGTCCACAGTAGTAGATCTGGTGGTCATCTGATGTGAAGTGGCCCATCCCAGTCCATTTCAGTTCACTGACACCTAAAATGTCTATATTTAATCTTGACATCTCACCAATAACCACATCCAATTTGCCCTGGCTCATAGATCTTACATTCCAGGTTCCTATGGTGTGTTGATCTTTAGAACATCGGATTCGTCGTTCACCACCAGCACCGTCGGCCGCTAGCCGTCCTTTCGGCTTTGAGCTAGCTGCGTCATCACATCTGGGGCTAGTTGAACGTATCCTCTGTTCCTCCCCAGTAGCATTTTGACCATCTTCCGACCTGGGAGTCCCATCTTCCGATGGTATACCGACATATCTTTGGTTGTACTGATCCATTTAGTTTTCATGGCAAGAATACTGGGGTGGGTTGCCATTACCTTCCCCAGGGATCGTATTTAGTCTGACCTCTCTGCCACGACCTTCCCGTCTTGGGTGTCCCTTCACGGTTTAGCTCATGGTTTCATTGAGGTGCTCAAGCTCCAGCACCACGACAAGGTAACGATCTCCTTTGCTGGAGGTACTATTATGTATCTGTATGCTATTGTTTATAAGCTGCTTTGAGCCAAATGACTGAAACAGCATAAAGGCAATGAAATAAAGAAATACATGATATAAATGAATTGATGTACAATACCGGCTTCTGCCCTGCCCCATGCTCAGACAGTGAACCATTGGTCTTTGATTTATTTGAGTCAAGCGTGTCATCAACGTGCAGGAACCAGGATACCTCTATCTGGAACATCTGATTACCTTCTCTAACGTGTTCTGTCAAAGAGTAACCTGTGGCTGAATTCACACAGCACACTTATACTAAAACCAAACCAACCATATGTGGGTTTAGCATATTGTTGAATCTAACCAATGTGGTTTGTAAATCATGGTTTACAGATCAACGTATTATAAGAATCCAGGCTATTGTGATTTATTAAATAAACCAGGGTTAAACAAAAGTGGCTGTGTGACCTGGAAACTAACTTTAACTCTTCCATTCAAGTGATTTATTTTAAAGAAAAGCATAGGCAACTATGCATAATGGGCTGTAGGAATAACTTTGAGGAAGAGCCACAACCAAGGCAATGGTCAGATAAAAGAAACCTGAGTCTGGGGCAGAAATGTTATTTGAAAAAGCATCTCAGACATGACCCTCCCTAGTTCTCATGAAGATAAAGGAAGGGAGGGAGGAAGTGTATTCAGACCTACAAGATCCTATTACTGTAACCTTATAATAAAAGTAGTATTAGCATTCATAACTCTGGTGTCCTAATCAGGTCTACCTTGAAGGGCTGACAGTATGTCACATGGTATACAACGCACAGAGCAGAAACACTCTTTTAGCCAAGCTTTACAGATTTAACAGGACATGCAAACTGGCCCATTTTTATGGAGTTTTGAAGGTTAATAAAAGAACTCCAAGCAGCTAACAACAATATTGCAAAGTAGAAGCGTGAACCAGAAGGGACTTGCACATTAAGCTTAATTACGTTCAGAAAATAAATTCAGTCTTCACACAGTAGTTAGATGAAGAAAAATAGAGATAGCTTACATTTATTCAGTAGATCTGGATACAAGTAGATTCATAGTAGATCTGTGTGCAAGCGAGATGAAAGGACGAGAGCTGCAGCAGGTGTGCCCAAAGAGTAATGGAGATTGTTAATCCCCCAAACTCAAGAAAGGAGAAAGGAAGTGGAAATCAGGTGACCCATGTGACATCCCACAAGCACAATAGAGATGCGTTTACTAGAAAGGACCCCCCTTATGCTTATGAGACAATGCTGAGTTGACCCCTGATAATTCCAACAATTTTGACCAGCCATGTCTTGACTTTCTAGTTTCAGTAGATATTTGGAGGGATTGCCATACATGGCTGATGGACTTGATTTGCCTTGCTGGATCTCAAGCTGGCCATATAAGATGCGGAGGTCATAATGCAAGGAAAGGTGCATCTTGCTATAGAAAGTTTCATTTGTGGTTCTGGGTTATTCTATTTCAGATGGCTATTTCCTGACATTGGACAAGTACCCAAGTCCAACTGTACCATTTTCAAGCTTCATCTAATGAAGTTCTCAGAATTGGGGAATGAGACTCAACAGTCTCTCCAGGCAGCAACTGGATCTTCTATACAGCCAACAGCTGAATGCTTCCTATTTGGAATTTGAAGTATTCCATTTTCTCCATAGAGATGATATTTCTGCCACATTGGAAACAAGCTGGCATTAGGCCAACCTGGCGCTCATTAATTATTGTTCTGCAAATGATTCTGCTTTTGTACGTTTATGTCTTCTAATTTTTAAATTAGATCTAGAATACAAAATCACAGCTGGCCATTTCTGTGGGATTTTTCCTAAAAAACACTTACCTGGTGTGAAGATTCACTTCTCCCCCTTCTCCTGTTTGGTGACTTGGTTCTCCATGATAGTTGCTGGGGAAGGGTGATAACTCCATGGCTGTACACATGCCACAAGCGTAGGTTCGATTCTCCCAGATAAGGCTGTGAGAAACCACTGGGGAGAATGCTGCTAATGAGTGCAAACAAAATATTGAGTAAATGGACTCACGACCTGACTTCATATAAAGTAGAAATGAATGGGAAGGCCTTATGCTACCACGCCACTGATTGTGCCTGCAATGATTATGTCGCTAAGGACAATACGGAAATGGAACTGAAGAGCTATGTGGGCTCTTTCGGTGAGTGAGCCACCTTATGTGGTGGTGGTGGTGGTGGTGGTGGTGGTGGTGGTGGTGGTGGTGGAGAAGAAGAAGAAGAAGAAGAAGAAGAAGAAGAAGAAGAAGAAGAAGAAGAAGAAGAAGAAGAAGAAGAAGAAGAAGAAGAAGAAGAAGAAGAAGAAGAAGACTTTTTAAATTTATATTTTAGTCCTGTTTTTCTAATACCAAATTCTTAATTATCCTAGAAACACCTAAGTTGCATATCATGGATATGTTTGATGAAACTACAGTTTCATAAGCAGCTTTAAATCCCTATCCAGTAGGCCTGAGCAGTTCATAAATTTCTTGGTATTAGCTCCTTCTGGAACATTTCAAATGGTGCTTATTTTCCTAAAATATTTGAGACTGAAGATATTAATCCTGTGAACCATTAATCAGTTAGCGGATTGGCTACAAATTAAAACTGGATTCTAATTCGCAGCTGCCTCTGTTGGGTCTTGTTCCTAACAATATTGGTCCAAACAAGGCTCAGGGAGGGGAACCAGCTATCTGGCCTGGTTTATTGACCTTTCAGAGCATTCCCCCCATTTCTAATTTAGGCCTGGCATTCTAGAATAGACAGTGGACATTCCAGAATGGTGCAGGGATCCATTCCAGTTCCTTGTGGGGCATGATACTTGGACTGACTCTGGTATGGGAAGAATGGGCTGGGAATGATAAGACGTTGCCTAATGCATCTTAGCTGGCAATTCCCTGCCATCTGCTTGGGCACTGATGGAATAAGGGGCGGTTTTGGGGGAACTCATGCTTCTCATTTAGGCTCCCAAAGTCCAAAGATTATAGATTTCACATGTATATCTTGGAAAGCGGATCCTCAATTTGGATTCAAGTGTCAAGCGCTATAGCCATCTGTTTGAGCTGCATAAATACCATTTCTAAAAATAGCTGTAAAAGCTGGATGTGGAAAAAGGCAAGAAACTTGATGCAGAAATGAAAAAGAAGAATGTCGTGGCCGTAGGGAATAAGTACAACCGGGGAGGGCATTCATAGTTATAGAAGAATTATTTTCAAAGAAATACTGATGGCCTGTCTGTTTTTTTCAAAGTAGTTATCTGTACATGCCCTCACTATAAAACAATTAAGAAGATAATGATATCCAAATATCTGTCTATATATTTAAATGTTCACCAAACTACTGAAGGAATATCAAGGCACAACATCAAATTTATTCCTTATTAATAGGTTTGGAAACTACAGGTAGTCCTCGCTTAACAACCGTTAGTTTAGTGACGGTTTGAACTTACAACGATGCTGAAAAAACGACTTACAACCATTGCAGCGTTCCTATGGTCATGTGATCATGATTTAGGCTCTTGGCAACCGGTTTGCATTTATGACCATCGCAGCATCCCGTGGTCATACGATCGTCATTTTTTACCTTCCCGGCCAGCTTCTGGCAAGCAAAATCAATGGGGAACCATGTGATTCACTTAATGACCATATGGTTCACTTAACGCCTGCTGTGATTCGCTTAACGGCCACCATAAAAAAGGTCGTAAAATCAGGTTGGATTCACTTAATGACTGCTTCATTTAGCAGCTGAAATCCAGGTCCCAATTGTCGTTAAACGAGGACTAACTGTACCAGTAAAAGTCATAGGCAGCAGAATCCAATTGCTGGGGCCTGAAGCTTCATTATGACTATCATGACCACCAGACAGATTCTAGTCAGACTCACAGAGCAAAGCTCATTCTTGATTTGCATTTCTCTGTCATGAACGGGGTCCATGTTCTGTGGGAATTTATCCATTTCTCATAGCCAGATCACTTCCTGTTTAGGTTTAGGTTTTTTATAAACATATCCCTCTTGTAAGGGATGAGGGGTAGATTAAAATGATTCATGCCCAAAGACAAGAGACCCGGTTGGAATCCTGAGGGATGAGGGATTTCCCATTCTCCTGAAGCCCTCGCGAACCGTGCTTTTGGAGACCTCGTTTCTCCGTGGAGGAAGAGCCTAGGAGGTTGGCCGGGTTGCGCTCCACGGTGGGTCTTTCCACCCCACATGACTGGCTGGCTGTGTGCATTTCACTTTTTGAAAAAGGTTTCAGAACCTTTTTGAAAGCCCGGCTCTCTCTGTCCTGACAATGAAGACGGGGCAGAACAGTCTGGTATAGGGCAATATGGAGAGATCTGGGCTTCCATAAAAGCATTAGAAGGCCACATGTGGCTGCATATTGTAGGTTACCTGCCATATTCTACAAGGTTAGTGAGACTAGCTTTGCAAAAACCATGTTTATTTTTCTTCAGCAAGGGGTATTTTATTTTATTACATGCTTATTTATTTTACTATGAGCTACCCAAATGGCTTTCAGTAAGAATAGTGAAATGTCCTCGCTTAACGACCACAATTGGGACCGGAATTTCGGTTGCTAAGTAAAGCAGTCATTAAGCGAATTTGACCCAATTTTACAATCTTTTTTTGCAGCAGTCGTTTAGCGAATCACTGTGGGTGTTAAGCAAACCACGTGGTTGTTAAGTGAATCACGTGGTTCCCCATTGATTTTGCTTGCCAGAAGCCAGCCAGGAAGGTCAAAAATGGTGATCATGTGACTATGTGACACTGTGACAGTCATAAATGCGAACCAGTCGCCAAATGTCCAAATTGTGATCAAGTGACCACGGGGATGCTGCAACGATCGTAAGTGTGAGGACTGGTTGTAAGTTGTTTTTTTCAGCACCGTCATAAGTCCGAACCGTCACTAAACGAATGGTTGTTAAGCAAGGACCACCTGTATATCTATATTACAAAAACAGGGTTTTGGTTAGGGGCAGAGCTGAGATTTGGGGCATGGTGGCTCAGCGGGTAAGACGCCAGGCTTGTCGATCGCAAGTTCGGAGGTTCGAATCCCTAGCCCTGCGTGCGGAGTGAGCTCCCGCACTAGCTCCAGCTGTTGCCAACCTAGCAATTCGAAAGCATGCAAATGCAAGTAGATGAATAGGTATCACTTCGGTGGGTAGGTAACAGCGTTCCGTGTGCGTCATGCCGGCCACATGACCGTGGAAGCGTCTTCGGACAACGCTGGCTCTTCGGCTAACAAACGGAGATGAGCACTGGCCCCTAGAGTCGGACACGACTGCACAAATGTGGGGGGGGGGGAACCTTTACCTTTTTATGCATTCTGTGCATGCTTTTGTATGCTGCTGAAATTGAACTTCAGTGTACATTTAAATGCTGGTTTTGCTGCTTTGTAGGTCCTGGGGCAATACTGTAGCTACAAAGCTGTGCAGAATATATCAGGTGCTGAACCCTGTAAGTAGATAGAGCTAGGAACCATCTGGGGGCAGAATTAAGTGAGGAAATGGGTGCCTTAAGAGGACACTCTAATTTTGCTCCTTAAGCACCTTCATAATTTCAACTGCATTTCAAGGGCCAGCATTTTGGGCTCATCAACTCTGTGAGCGCTGGTGGGGCCACAGAAGAGATGCTGAACAGCTGCATACAATGCCAAGTCTTTGTTTTTTTTACACCTGTGTCCTACAACAAAGGGGCATGGTGGCTCAGCGGGTAAGACGCCAGGCTTGTTGATCGGAAGATCGCAGGTTCAGAGGTTCGAATCCCTAGCCCCGCGTGACGGAGTGAGCTCCCGCACTAGCTCCAGCTCTTGCCAACCTAGCAATTCGAAAGCATGCAAATGCAAGTAGATTAATAGGTACCACTTCGGTGGGTAGGTAACAGCATTCCGTGCGCGTCATGTGGCCACATGACCGTGGAAGCGTCTTCGGACAGCACTGGCTCTTCGGCTAACAAACGGAGATGAGCACCGGCAACAACTGCACAAATGTGTGGGGGGAACCTTTACCTTTGAGCTGAGATTGCAGCCAGCCTTGGTGAAAATCTGGAGTCAAGAGAAAATGCCTTTCAGTGGTGCCTTTTGGAAGAACAGATAGCTCCTGAAGTTAAATATCAGTTCTGAAGACTCAAAACCAGGTAACCCTATCATCTCCTTGATCTCAAACACTTTAGGACAGCTAATTCTGTGTTCTGTAATGTTGTGTTCTGTCACTAGGTGTCACTCTTCTATTTCATTGCTTCCAAGGGTCAGGATGACTGAGATAGGGCAACATGCTTTTGGCTATGACTTTAGCTGCTGTCCTGGATTGCCATACAATTTGAAAAGGAGATTTACATTTGTTCCTTAAGCTGTCATAATTTGAATAAACTGGCATATTCACTATAAACTCAAATTCAACCTACATAAATTGACCCAAATATCTCCATTTTAAATCAGTTATGTTGTTGTGTGTCTGAAGTACGTTAGAGCAACTGGAAGCTCCTGAGCCAAATCCAGCTCGCCTGATCTGCAGTTATCAACCCAGGGTGGGAATGGTGGGAAGAACAAAGAGAAATGCAGGGAAGGTGGCTTTTATACCAACAGGATTTACCAAAGATCAGAGCACTCATGCTGAATATTCAGGGTTTGGACTTTTACCCCTGATTTAAAATTCATTTTTATTACTAACTAATTTTCTACTCTGCGATGCATCATCCAGATGCATTAAGTGGGCCTACTGATCAGCCTACTTTGACTTTCTGTACATCTTGATCCTTCTGCATGTCATTACAAGTGTACTCTTACTGATGGATTATTCATATTGTGCTTCAGTGTCACTGATATAACAAGCTACGTCTGCGGCTAATTACCTAATTTGATGTCTAGACTATTGTTTGCATCTTTCTGTTGAGGCACTCTGTTTCACACTTTTTTATTGTGTGATTTTGTTGTAAACTGAGGATGTGTCTGAATATGCTCTGTACAGAATGTGTTGTGGCAGCTACAAATCAGCATAGTGTGCAACGATTGAAGATGACTTTTTGCCAATAAGTCTTGTTCCGGTTCTACTTCTCCCCAGACCTTGATGGATCATTATGCACAACCCTTGGGATTTTTCTGTGGGAAGAGATGTCAGCTGCTTTCCATAGTCATCTTGCCATCATCAAAGGCAGAGAAAACATACAGAAAGATTTGTTTGTTTGTTCATTCTATTAGTCAACTTTATACACCACCCATCTCCCTATATAAGTGACTCTGGGTGGCTTACAAAGAAAAGGTCATAAAAACCATTATAAAAATATACAAAATTAAAAGTGAGACGCTAAAAGGTGGAGAGAGCGTCCTCAATATGTCCAAAGGTTCAAGTTTATGCATTGCATTAAGCTACAATTTGCTTTTCAATAGGTTTCTGAATAAATCATACTGACTGGCTTCACTCACAGGCCAAAACCAAACTAACTGCAGGATGATTTTAGCTCTATTTACTTAAATGACTTAACCAGGTTAGTTAAAGGCCTCGTGGTCCCATTTACACAATGTATTAAGCTTAGCTACTGTTAACTTGGGTTAGATTCTGGGAGGGAAGCCTTAGCATTTTGTGTGAACCCAGACCATTTAGTTAGTTTATGATTCAATGTCCTGTGTGAATCCCCAAAGTAGGTTAATGAACAGATTAAAGCCTCGTGTGGCGCGGAGTGGTAGGCCGCAGTACTGCAACCGAAACTCTCTCCATGACCTGAGTTCGATCCCAGCGGAAGTTGGTTTCTCAGGTAGCCGGCTCGGGTCGACTCAGCCTTCCATCCTTCCAAGGTCGGTAAAATGAGTACCCAGCTAAGCTGGGGGAAAGGTAATCACGACGGGGGAAGGCAATGGCAAACCACCCCGCTATAAGTCTGCGAAAGCAGCATCCCTCCAAAGCAGAGCTTTCCAAACTGTGTGTCGCGACACAAAAGTGTGTCGCCTGCAGGGCCCAGATGTGTTGCATCAAAACCCAGAAGCCATCAGTGCTTCCGGGTTTTCCCGCGGCGACACACCAACGGCAGCGTGCAAAAATCCAAAAGCGCCTCAGCCACGGCGGCGCACAAAAACCGAAAGCGGCAACAGCGCTTCCGGGTTTTTGCGCGCTGCTGCAATGGCGGCGCTTCCAGGTTTTCCCGTGGTGACACACCAACGGCAGCGTGCAAAAATCCAAAAGCGCCGCAGCCACAGCGGCGCACAAAAACCGAAAGCGGCAACAGCGCTTCCGGGTTTTTACGCGCTGCTGCAATGGCGGCGCTTCCAGGTTTTCCCGCGGTGACACACCAACAGCGGCGCGCAAAAACCGAAAGCGGTAGCAGTGCTTCCGGGTTTTTGCGCGCTGCCGCAACGGCGGCAGTTCCGGGTTTTCCCGCGGCAACACACCAACGGCGGTTGGTGTGTCGCCGCGGGAAAACTTTGGAAAGCCCTGCCACAGAGGACCTTTCACTTTCACTTTTCACTGTGTGAATCCCCAAAGTAGGTTAATGAACAGATTAAATAGGTTGTGTAAATGAAGGTTGAGTGATGTTTGACCAAAGCCTACATGTCTGACAATCCTTTATTAGAATGCGTCTTGTGCAGAAACAACAAGACTGTCCACTGAGAAAGTGTATTAATTTTTAATTCAACTCCTTCAACCAATTAAGTGATCAATTAAATATTGTCTGTGTTAGTTTGATATTTAAGTTGGTTGCTAAATAAGCCATTTTCGAGGTTTGCACCAAACACTGAATCATTAATTAAACAAACTGTACAAATAGCATTTTGTAACTGAATCTTTTCTTAGCAAAGTAGACTAGCCATCTTCATGGAAGCTTTGAGTGGATTGGCCCAAGACCACAAGTCCTGATCTTTTAAATCTTGGTCATATTGGCTAGAAATTGTCTCAAGCTACTGGGAGTGCACAGGTTGGGGAAGGCAAATTTAAATTTCTAGATGATCGGCCTTTTCCAACTCGGTGTCCTCCAGATGTGTAAGGAATAGAAGTGCAATACCTCTGGAGGACATCAAGCTGGGGAAAACGAATTTGTATCATTGAGCGTCTGACATTTTCTGCCGCTAAGTTCATCAAAGTTAAGCAATTTATTCCTCAGACTAATTCTTCCCTTATATCCAATTCCTCAAATGACCCGGGAACCACTGTATTAAGGTGAACTATCTGGAATAGAAAGCAGCAACAGAGCTTTTCTCAGACCAAAGTGGAACATAATGTGGTGAGTCCCCCTTAGAGACTGGACCACTCCAGAATGCAAATGAGGATGTCATCAGTTACTGCTCTCATGTGAAAAATTTCCTACACATAACCAACTCATCATACTTGAAGCAGTCACTATGAGTCATCTTAACAGTAAGGAAACCACTGCATTCACTTTTAAACATGGGTTGTACCGTATCTTAAACACAACTCTGTCTTTATTTTAGAGACACAGAAAACCACACAAACTTCTATTTGTTGACACTTCATTTTTAGGTATCTTAGCAGCCAAGGCAATGCAGTGCTCTGGTCTCATGTCAAAAGGAAAATTTGAGGGGATGACTTGTTTTTGAATTTAACTACTTACAGGCACAATTCAAAGGCTATAAATTCACTCAGGGTGCAGTCAAAATGGCGGCCAAAACGGTGCGGTCGAAACTCCGCCTTATGTGCAGTGCTCATAAAAAATGGATGGAGCTTTAATTGCACCAATATGGCTACCATCTTGACTCTTTTGACCATACCCTATGGACATCTTGGCATTCACTTAATACAGGCCAGGTCAGCAGGTCAAGTAAAGAACTAGCCCAGAGCTTTCCAAACTTTTCGTGTTGGTGACACACTTTTTAGACATGCATCATTTCGCGACACACTCTTACAGCAGGGCACAAGGCAGGCACTAGGACCTGCGCAGAATCTTGGCAGGCCTCGGAGGCAGCAGCAGCCCCGACACACCCAGACACTGCAGCCGACACACTAACGTGTCCCAACACACAGTTTGGAAAGCTCTCAACTAGCCAATACACTTGCAAACATGTGCAAATTTAGTTAGTATTACCCTTGGTGTGTTATTTTGTGGCTTAATGGATTTGGTCACTTATCATGTAATTCCTGAAAATGGGTTAATTGAGTACCCAATTGTGTGTTGCCTGAACACAAACAAAGTGATGCTTTAAAGCACTAATAACTTTTAGGGAGCACTTGAATACAGAGGTCCCTTCCGGTCTTCAGAAGACATCAGTGAAGTTTAGCTGCATGATATTGGATCCAGCCAAGTGTGTGTGTGTGTGTGTGTGTGTGTGTGTGTGTGTTCAATAAGCCACACTCAAGCAAGGCAGGGCTCCGCATGAAATGTAAAATGTGAAGTCAGCAGAGACTTTGTAGGGGTTGCATGCAGAAGCTATTCCTGCCCTAGGCTGAGGGGCCTAGGGTTGAAATGGTATCATTCAGATCCTGGGGTCTGCTGGAGTGGGCTCCGGCTTGTGGAAGCCCCTTGTTATTTTGATAACATTGCATGTTGCAACCATGGGCAGTGGTGAGACAAAATGGAATGGAGCGCCGAGGAAGGAACCACACACCACAGCATGGTTCTATCCACAGGGGAAAGGACCTAAGTGTGGGCTGCAAGAGCCGTATCTTGATCCTCTGTAGGAGATGCCGTGTGGGACAGCGCTTGTGGAAGACCTGAGGGAGGGTTATCTGGAGACATGAATCACTCTTGTCTCCATAATCACGCACTGTTATCTGGAGACATTAATCACTCTTGTCTCTCTTGAGCAACTTAGTTCCAGGAAAAAGAACAGGATGTCTTCGTTTTTCTAGACCACCAAGTAAAGATTTCTTCACCGCTCCTCTCCATCTGTGACTGGAGAGCCCCTTGTTTACAATTTGGCAGCACACCCCTATCAATATACAGAGTAGATGCTCTATCACTAAGCTGTAGTACATTTGGAACATCATCCCCCCCAGAGATTAGATTGGCCCCGACCTTACTGGCTTTTTGTAAAGCCTTCAAGACGTGGTTCTGCCATCCGGCTTGGGAATCCGGATGTATAGCCCGTACAGAGACTATGATGATTGTTGGTGGTGGTTTCTAATACCTCAGCTGCTGATTGTGTGGTATGGTTTTAATATCTTTTTTTATATCGCTCCTTTTTCTTTTATATAGTTTGTAATTGTTGCAATCCACCCAGAGTCATGTATTTGAGATGGGCGGCCATATAAATTGGAATACTAAATTAATAAAATAAAACTTGATGCAGGAGTGGTCGGGATGGGTCCTTCCAGCCAGTTCATTAGTGGCTGTCTGTTGGCTTGTCAGTCTGCTTCGTTCATCCTCTTTTGCATTACATATAAGGAAAAAGAGAGTAAGTGTCTTTCGGCTTGGATCTGATCTGAGTCTCAAGTCTCTGTGGTTATACTTTTTATAGCCATGATATTACGGCTGGGCAACTCCTTCCCGGCACACGTAGCACCAATCCAGGATCTCCCTTCAGCTTTGGAAGTTGCTCTGGACTAGGTCTTTGTGCAGGTGGCCTCACAGCCACACCCTTTGCTTTAGTCCAGAGCTTTCCAAACTGTCTGTCGGAACACGTTAGTGTGTCGGCTGCAGTGTCTGGGTGTGTTGTGGCTGCTGCTGCCTCCTGGCTTCCACGCAGGTCCTAGTGCCTGCCTTGTGCCTTGCTACCTCCAAACCTGCCCTGCCAGGATTCTGCGCAGGTCCTAGTGCCTGCCTTGTGCCTTGCTGCCTCCAAACCTGCCCTGCCAGGATTCCACGCAGGTCCTAGTGCCTGCCTTGTGCCCTGCTGTAAGAGTGTGTCGTGAAATGATGCCCTGCTGTAAGAGTGTGTCACGAAATGATGCATGTCTAAAAAGTGTGTCACCAACATGAAAAGTTTGGAAAGCTCTGCTTTAGTCCTGGAAAAAAATGCAGCCACTTTAACAATTTGAGGAGAACTGCTTCGTTCACGCTCCACTGCATTGTGAAGCACCTCTTTCCAAGGATTTCTGCCGTCCTTCAGATACATGCCATTCTGAAAATCATCTGGCTGGAAAATGCTTAAACCAAAGTATTACCCAGGATGGTCTGCTGGGATTGAAAAGGTCTCCCCAGGTCTTTCCCCCTGAAACATCACCTCCTTTGAACAGGCATGACACAGAGTGAACCTTGGCCTTAATACCTGTTTTCTTTGCTGATGCGCACTTCCTCCCTGCCCCCATTTGCCTTCCCTGTTGGAAAAGCTGCTTTGATGTAAAACATCCTCTAAATCAAATCCTTATCTTGTGTGCATTCCCAGAAGCCTTTAGGTAAATAATCATCTCTTGGTCTGGGAACTGGGCTACCTTAGAAGAAGCCATCCAGTTGGTTAGCAATGACATCTATTATAGCAGAACTGCATTAGTTTGAGCTAGGCAATCCTCTAAATTAAGCCTGGATTATTAAAGAAAAGAGGAAAGATTGCCTGTCGTGGTAACTTTTTAAAGGAGGTTATACTCAGTTGCTAGAAGAGTTTTCAGCTGCACTAGAAATTGCTTAGAGCTGCATTATTTACTATATGGGTTATATGATGGGTTATATCAGTTGTCTACATGCTGATGTTTGCAGGATTTTTTTCCAAATCCGGGACTGGGAAAAACATAAGTCCATATGGAAATGTTTAATCTGCATGGCTACACAGGTATCAAATGCCAGCTTGGAGGAATACAAATATGTGGGTTTAGTTTTGAGACACTGGCTTTTAGTCAAGGATTATTAGCACCGTCTAGACAAAACAGGGGAACATTGGACCTTCTGCACAAGTTGAACTCCTACCCTGTTGCCGTGCTGTTCCTCAGCTTCCCAGAAGGAAAATAGATTTCTTTGGTAGCCTTTAAGGAACCCACAACCCCCTACGATTGCAGAATAAGGAAAGCAAAAGTTTGGTTATGTGAAATTTGCAGTGCAACCTTTACTTTTGAATGAACAAATCTTTTAGAAGAACTGAATATTATGTAAAGATAAAGGGACTGTAGTAATTACCAGCTGTTGTCCTTGTTGAGAGCTGATATGGTACTAGACTAAGACCAAGAATAAAAAGGTAAAGGTTCCCCCCCCACATTTGTGCAGTTGTGTCCGACTCCAGGGGCCGGTGCTCATCTCCGTTTCTTAGCCGAAGAGCCAGCGTTGTCCGAAGACGCTTCCACAGTCATGTGGCTGGCATGACGCACGCGTAACGCTGTTACCATCCCACTGAAGTGGTACCTATTTATCTACTTGCATTTGCATGCTTTCGAATTGCTAGGTTGGCAAGAGCTGGGGCTAGTGCGGGAGCTCACTCCGTCACGCAGGGGTAGGGATTCAAACCTCCGAACTTGCGATCTTCCGATTGACAAGCCTGGCGTCTTACCTGCTGAGCCACCACGCCCCTTACAAGACCAAGAATACTCAGGTTCAAATTTACACACAACCATGGAATGTCTCTGGTTCATTTTGAACCAGTCTCTGAGTGTATACATAGGACGTGCTAAGCCAATCTTGGTTGTTAATGTAAACACACAGGCCACCATCTTATCCCCATCTCACATGGAACCTTAGTTAGGTCACCAGCTCCCCTGTGATCAGGTGTTTTCCAATTAATGCTAACTGCAAGTTCAAAGAAGAGCACATCCATGTTTTAACATTTGTTCATCGCATCTGTTACCATTTTTGTCCCCTTCTAAGAAACATGACCGCGGAAGCATCTTCGGACAGCGCTGGCTCTTCGGCTAAGAAACAGAGATGAGCACCACCCCCTAGTCGGACACGACTGTGCAGGGGAAAACCTTTACCTTTTAAAAGAAACATTAACAATCTCAGATATGCAGATGATACCACTTTGATGGCTGAAAGCGAGGAGGAGCTGAGGAACCTTATGATGAAGGTGAAAGAAGAAAGTGCAAAAGCTGGGTTGCAGTTAAACCTCAAAAAAACCAAGATTATGGCAACCAGCTTGATTGATAACTGGCAAATAGAGGGAGAAAACGTGGAGGCAGTGACAGACTTTGTATTTCTAGGTGCAAAGATTACTGCAGATGCTGACTGCAGCCAGGAAATCAGAAGACGTCTACTTCTTGGGAGTCATGTACTCCTGGTAGGGTCACCCATGGCGGTAAGGTCCAGGGGGAGGAACCAGACAAAGAACGATCCAAGAAAGTCCTCAACAGCAGAACAGGCGGAAGATAACAGGCTGCGAAGGCGGATGAAGGCTGCAGCAGACAAAAGGTCACCACTCGTCATGGTACCCATGCCATTGGATTAGAGCCTTTTTCTGTGAAGGTTGTGTGCTGATCGTTGTGCACCGATCTCCACACATAAAAACAAATTCACTTCTTGGGAGGAGAGCAATGACAAATCTTGATAAAATAGTTAAGAGCAGAGACATCACACTGACAACAAAGGTCTGCATAGTTAAAGCAATGGTATTCCCCATAGTAACCTATGGCTGCGAGAGCTGGACCATAAGGAAGGCTGAGCGAAGGAAGATAGATGCTTTTGAACTGTGGTGTTGGAGGAAAATTCTGAGAGTGCCTTGGACTGCAAGAAGATCAAACCAGTCCATCCTCCAGGAAATAAAGCCAGACTGCTCACTTGAGGGAATGATATTCAAGGCAAAACTGAAGTAGTTTGGCCACATAATGAGAAGACAGGATACCCTGGAGAAGAAGCTGATGCTAGGGAAAGTGGAAGGCAAAAGGAAGAGGGGCCGACCAAGGGCAAGATGGATGGATGATATTCTGGAGGTGACGGACTCAACCATGGGGGAGCTGGGGATGGTGACGGCCGACAGGAAGCTCTGGCATGGGCTGGTCCATGAAGTCACAAAGAGTCGGAAGCGACTGAACGAATAAACAACAACCTTAGGGATTTATCACCAAGGAAATGGTTAGTTGATAAATTACTAGTCTGGAAGACCTCACAATCTGGTTGCATAATCTGTTCTAGATTATGGTGTTGGAAAAGGTTGTGATTGACAGTTCATCCTTCATCTATCACTTGTTTAGGGCTCCACTGTGTTTACAAATACACACACACACACACACACACACACACATCAAGGTCTGCAGATCTCTCCCAAGATTTGCAAAATTTCTCACAATGAATTTGGAATGACCCCTTGCATTGTCTTTCTAATGGTTGGCCCATCCTTTCCTTTCTTTTAAGTACTAGATTAGCATGACAAATACACCTTTTCTTCATTTCCATGAGCAGAAATGAAACCTGGCAGCTTTTACCACTTAATCTCATGATTCACTCTTCCCAGCCTCCCTCTCCCTCTCCCTGCCCCCAAGGCACATGTCCTCTAAATAGTTTGGGCTTTGTGAGCAGTGTTATGATGACCCTTCCACTGTTTTACAAATAAACTTTAAAAATCTAATCAGAGCCAAATGAAACTCCTATTTGGATGTTCAACCTTCTAAGTTAAATCAGGTTATGCTTCATAGGACAAAGTTGAGCATTCTAATTTCATAGTACCCCATAGAGGGATAAATTTCAAAGGGGGGAATCTGAAAGAGGCTCCTAGTTTGATTTTGAACTCTGGAAAAGTCGTGGTTCCTCACAGCAGGATGAATTTAGATATATTCGATGGTTGTTGTGGGTCTTCCGGGCTGTGTGGCCCAGAAGACCCACAACAACCATCGAACTTCGACCGTGAAAGCCTTCGATAATACTTAGATATATTCCTCTGGCACAATTGGTCTCCAACTCATGTAAGATAATGTGAATGCGAAGAGCTGATGGGCTTCTTCTCATTCTCCCTGCTATTTTATTTTATTTCTGGCCTGCCCATCAGGCGGAGGATCTCCAGATATGCTGATTTAATAATAATTGAAAGGGATGTCTGACATTATAGTTCATATTGTCCAGCGGCATGTGTGTGGGGTGGGGGCAGAGGGGACCAGACTGAGCCCCACCCCTTTTCTATGTGCATTGTGATGTTGCAAGTATGCCCCAAGGGGGCAGGACTTGCATTGTGACATGGCCACCCTGCCTTCATTACAATATTCCGAAAAACATGGAGATCCTGTGAATGCTACAGGAATTCCTAGATTAGATTTCTTCTGTCATTGTTCTTTATTTAAAATCATTCCTGGGGATCAAATCTAGGAAAGTTTTTCTTAATTCTATAATGCCACACTATTTCGATGGTTGTTGTGGGTCTTCCGGGCTGTGTGGCTGTGTTCTGGAAGTTGTGGTTCCTAACGTTTCGCCAGCATCTGTGACCAGCATCTTCAGAGGGCAGGAGCACAGACAGAAGCGAACTCTCTGTGCCCAGGTAGAGTGAGAGAGTTCGCTTCTGTCTGTGCTCCTGCCCTCTGAAGATGCTGGCCACAGATGCTGGCGAAACGTTAGGAACCACAACTTCCAGAACACGGCCACACAGCCCAGAAGACCCACAACAGCCATCGAACTCCGGCCGTGAAAGCCTTCGACAATACACCACACTATTTCCTTAATTTAACTCACACGTACCCAACTCTGTGGCTGCTGTGTTTGCATAACTATGTACTAGGAGCAGTTAAAGTCCCAGTAGCTGCATTCACACAACCCATTACCCAGGGCTAGATTTTTCCTCCATTAGTTTTGCCTGTAGTGTCATAAACAAACCTAGCCCATTTGGTTCCTTAATGGTTCAATGCATTGCAGAAACTCAGGAACCAACTAAAGCATCTAATGGAAATGCAGTTACTATTGGCCATGGGGAGGAAGAGAAATCGCTATAAAATGTTTCAGCTTTTACCAGTCTAGTGCCCTTCAGATGCATTAGACCAACTCTCAACCAAGGCTAGTGTCTGGGGATTACTGAAGCTGATGCCCTACTTAAAATTCTGCAAATTACTTGGGAAGATAGGTGGACTAATGTTAGCATATTGGAAGAAGCGAAGACTACCAGCATTGAAACAATGATCATCCAACATCAACTTCGCTGGACCGGCCACGTTGTTTGAACGCCTGACCATCGTCTTCCAAAGCAGCTACTTTACTCCCAACTTAAGAATGGAAAATGGAATATTGGTGGACAGCAAAAGAGATTCAAAGACACTCTCAAAGCTAATTTTTAAAAAATTAATATCAGCATTGAGAACTGGGAAGCCCTAACCCATGAGCGTTTCAATTGGAGGTCAGCCTTTATTAAAGGCGCTACGGACTTGGAAGAAGCACGAGTACAGGGTGAAAGGGAGAAAAGAGCTAAAAGGAAGGCACGTCAGGCAAACCCTCATCATGACCGTCTCCCACCCGGAAACCTATGCCCTCATTGTGGGAGGTTGTGCGGATCCAGAATTGGCCTTTACAGCCACTTACGGACCCACTGTTAAGTTTTTACCCCTGGAAGACAATCTTACTCAGCTACAAGTGGTCGCCAAGAAGAAGACTTACATGGAAGGCATCTGCACATAGATGATATTTCCTTTCCTCCTTTCATAGCTGAAGATGGCTGGCGCAGAATCAAACCACACTTTTCAACTGCACCACAGCCTCAGACCTATGTTTGTGTTTAAGTGTGCGAGTACTTTTTTAAAGCTCACAAATTAAGCATGGATTAGATTTTAGTTTGCCTTTCCACCTACAGTTTAAAGAGGAAGAACCCCAAAGCATTAGAAACACCCCTATATATCTAAATAGCAAGAGATTTTATCAAATTAAGGACAGGTCAAAAATTGATCTATCCCAAGTTCATGTTTCATGCTCTACCAGTGCTCGTGGAAACCTTCCCACATCCCTTAGCTATTATTTGTAGAACACATGAACAGGTACGTTTACAGCAAAGAGATCTCTTTGAAGACACGCAGAGTAATTGAAAACAAATTTTGCAAGAGGGCAAGACCCACCAAGGATTCCAGCTAAATTCTGAAATGTTCGGAATGCTGTAGCGAAGAACAAGTACACAGCGTGCAGGGACATTTAGGGAATGCATCTTAAGGATTTTATTTAAAAATAAATAAATATTATTTATTTATTTTTGCTTCCCTACCAGGGAAGGATTTATTTTGTAGAGGCTGAAGAAAACAGGCATCTTTGTTTATCTAAAGCAGTGTTTCTCAGCCTTTGCAATTTTAAGATATGTGGACTTAAACTCTCAGAATTCCCCAGCCAGCGTGCTGGCTGGGGAATTCTGGGAGTTGAAGTCCACGTATCTTAAAGTTGCCAAGGTTGAGAAACACTGGTCTAAAGTCAAAGCTAAACACTGTGTTCGGCATGGAGACTTCCACAGGAAGATATTATTTGTTTGTTTGTTCCTTTTCTATTAAATTTACCATGCTATCAGTTACAAGATCTCTCGCTGCAAAGCTTCTACCGCTTCCCGAAGTGACATTGTCATCCTGGCAAAAAGCATTACATGGATCGCATGCATTACTTTTGAGTTTTGCACTGCACAAGTTAAGAAAAACTTCACCGGGCAAGTGCACAGCTACGAAGCGTTCCATTCACACAGGACTATGCAAACACTCAGGTAGGTGGACACATTTGCAGTTCTTAGTATGTCCGAGGGGTGTTTCTACAGAATGGGTATGGGTGGTGGTGAGAGGGAACGGACCATTAATCACAAAACACCCATTTACCAGAAGGCACACTGGTGGGGTTGTTCCCTGCCACATTGAATGACTGATTGATCGATTGATTGTTCACATCTCACGCAGGGCGACTCGAGGTGGCATGCAACTCATAGCCTGCCTAGCTTCGTACGATCATAGCTCATCTTTGCCTTTTTTTCCCCTTGGTGGGTAAACAAAGCTCTGAGCTGACCCCATTTTGATTTCTTGAGAATACCGATGAGGCCAAAACTGGAAAAAAAACCTAGCAAAAACCAGAGCCCACCCACATGGAGATTTTCCCCGCCTCTTCGGTTGGGTGTGCCTCCATTGTTCATTCGGTGCAGTGGTTTGAGTTGCTACCTTGCAATGCACCTGCTTTGCTTCTAGAGTTTTTTACCTGAGGAAAATCAGGATTTTGAGGAGACACTCTTGTTTTTTTGGCGTCTCCAGAGTGTACGTCCAGAGAAATAAGGAGATGGGGTGATAAAAGAGAAAGGAAGCTTTGGATTGGACGCTCCCGTCTTGTTCTGCTGCAATGCCTGCTTACTTTTCTTCTCTGGAATCTCAGATTGTAAAGCTCCAATATAGGTCAGGGTTTCTCAACTAGGGTTCTGTGGCACCCTAGAGTTCTGGGAGAGGTCACTAGGGGTTCCCTGGGAGATCATGATTTATTTAAAAAATTATTTCAAATTCAGACAGCTTCACATTAAAAAGGTAAGTTTCATTCTTTATTCTTAGTTTAAGAACACTGTTAATGCATATATGCAGGCCTACCCATGAAACTAATATAATACTTTTGTAACTTCTGGCCTATATTTGAGCCTGAATGTGCAGGGGTTCCCCGAGACCTGAAAAATATTTCAAGGGTTCCTCCAGGGTCAAAGGTTGAGAAAGGCTGATCTAGGTGATGACAGTGTAGATCAGTGTTTCTCAACCTTAGCCATTCTCAACCTTAGCTGGTTGGGGTATTCTGGGAGTTGAAGTCCACACATCTTAAAATGGCTAAGGTTGAGAAACACTGGTGTAGATTAAGAGACAGTAATTGTCTCCATGTGACAAGTCTTACAAGCGAGATAAGTTAATAAACAGCATGACTCTTCTTTTACCTTGTTGATTATATTATCAGGATCAATGATCATGGGACATCAGTGAAGATAGCAGAAGGTCAACCTCCCAAAAAACGGTGCCTTGTTGAAATTGCTACTGTTATTGTTATTATCATCATTTTCTTTATTTCTAATCCACCCAATAACCAAAAACTTTCTGGGCAAATTACAAAGTTTCTTTTAAAAACAAAAACTGTAAAAACAATTTAAAAACACATCCATAAATAATACAGGAAAGATGTTTTAGAACATAAATGCAGAGTGTCAGTGGGGAAAATCACCCTATCAAGGTATTAAAGCAGAGCTTTCCAAACTTTTCATGTTGGTGACACACTTTTTAGACATGCATCATTTCGCGACACACTCTTACAGCAGGGCATCATTTCGTGACACACTCTTACAGGCACTAGGACCTGCGCGGAATCACAGCAGGTTTGGAGGCAGCAAGGCACAAGGTAGGCACTAGGACCTGTGCGGAATCCTGGCAGGGCTTGGAGGCAGCAGCAGCCGCGACACACCCAGACACTGCAGCCGACACACTAATGTGTCCCGACACACAGTTTGGAAAGCTCTGTCTTAAAGATTGGGAGAAAGTTTGGAGACTACAATAAGTGTTGTACAGTATAAACAGAAAGGCAAGATATAAAAGTAATAAATAATTTCATAAGTGTTTTTTTTCCCACTGCTTTTTTTATTATTTATTTATTTATTTATTTATTTATTTATTTATTTATTTATTTATTTATTTGTTGGATTTATCACCGCCCAACTCCCCCAAGGGGGACTCTGGGCGGTTTACAACAGAATTAAAATCATTAATATACATTTATAATAAAGAACATACATAATAAACAATAATTTAAAATATAATGAGTAAAATGGAATCCAAAGGCAGAGTATTCTTAAGTTATAAAAAGGGCTCCTCAGAGCAAATCTAAGGTGCTAGCCATCTCTAGGTATCTCCAATCTCCTTCTGACCCCAAGCATATTGACAAAACCAGGTTTTGAGTCTTTTTCGGAAGTCCAGGAGCGAGGGGGACTGTCTGATCTCCGGGGGCAGAATGTTCCAAAGGGCAGGGGCAACAGCAGAGAAAGCACGCTTCCGAGACCCCGCTAGGTGGAACTCCCTAACCGATGGGGTCCGTAGCATGCCCTCTCTGCATGCCCGGGTGGGACGGGATGAAGTGGTGGGGATGAGACGGTCCCTTAGGTAGCCTCCAGTCCCCAATTTGACAAACTGTTCATTTGCTTTGACCTACGTGTCTTGTTTTGTTTTTAGCAGACATACTGTCTGCAGGTAAGAGATGGGCTACAACTAAACTATTGTCTATTATGTAAACTGTACCTGAGGGAACACCTTCGTGAAACATCAGGAAATGGCACAGGAGATTTCTTGTGTCCTATTTTTCAGATTACTCATCCACTCTGTTTATTTGCTCTTTGGGTCAAAGAATAAAATTTTCTGAAGAGCTCATGATCAAGACATTGCTAGTTTAGCTTTATTACTCATTCTCTGTCTGTGTGTGTGCGTGTTAAAACTAGATGGACCAGGAGTAATTTTACTGTTCTAATACGTAGTTAAAGAATACTCAGTGACAAAAGGTCAACAGTAAGTTCATTAAAAAGAGAAACATCCTGCCCCCAATGAACGCCCTCCGGATGCATTGGACTACATTTCCCATCATCCTAAAACACAGCTGTATTAAACAAAGGGAGCTGTAGTCCAACCCAAGATAGCAAAGACTAGTTGAAAAACCTGAATGTGACTCCTGAGAATACCATGGACAGCCAAGAAAACAAACAAATCGAACAAATCAACCCAGAGTTCTCACTCCAGGCACAAATGACCAGGCTCAAATTATCCTCCTTTGGACACATGATGTGAAGACCCAGCTCTCTGGAAAAGGTTCTAATGCTGGAAAACTTGGAAAGAAAGAGAAGAAGAGGACAACCAGCAGCCAGGTGGATGGACTCAGTCACAGTGGCAATGAGTGCACCACTGGAACTCCTGAAGGACCAGGTTGGGGACAGATTGTCATGGAGAAAATCTATGTGGTCACTAGGAGTCAACAAGGACTTGATGGCACATAAGCAGTCAATCAAATTTACTCATTTGGATGAATTTGCCTCTGAATGTGTGATTATTGCTTGAAAAGGTGTATATATCACTCTTCAACAGAGCTTTCAAGTTGCTCTACAAAAACAAGCTATAGCAGACAAACATGATAAATAAAGAAGTAGGTATTCCTTGCTTAACGTCCACTCATTCAGCTATTCTTTGAAGGTATGATGCTGAACAAGGGGGACTTACAACGGGTCCTCTTAGTTGCAGCTGTCGCAGCATCCCCATCACATGATTGCAATTCGGGAGATTGGCAGCTGGCTCGCACTTATGACATTGCAGTGTCCCACGGTCATGTGATCACCATTTGTGACCTTCCCTGCCAGCTTCCAACAAGCAAAGTCTATGGGGAAGCCAGCAAGATGAACTTGAACGCAGGACGTTGCAGCCTTGCGGGGTTTGCCTAATGATAGCAGCTAGGACTGCCAGAACTGCCCTCATAAGTCGGTGCGGTCACATAACATTGCGCCTTATGACCGCATCACTTAGTGACAGAGTTCCCTATCCCAATTAGCGTCAGTAAACTAACTGTACTATTATACAGGAGGCGGGCCTTCTCTGCAGTAGTGCCCGCACTTTGGAATACCTTGCCCCCGGAACTGACGCAGGTTTCCTCGTTCCTGACCTTCTGGAAAGACTTGAAGACCTGGTTCTGCTGCCTTTCGTGGGATGGGAATGCTACTAGTTCCTCCTTGGGGGGGGGGGGTGCCAGGAAGCCCGCCCTATTATTAACATCTAGTCCACTTGGGTTTCATATTTATTTTATTGATGTTCTAATTTTATATTGCCAGAGGCGTGGTGGTTCAGCGGGTAAGACACCAGGCTTGTCGATCGGAAGATTGCAATTTCGGAGGTTCGAATCCCTAGCCCCGCATGACGGAGTGAGCTCCCGCACTCACCCCAGCTCTTGCCAACCTAGCAATTCGAAAGCATGCAAATGCAAGTAGATTAATAGGTACCACTTTGGTGGGTAGGTAACAGTGTTCCATGCGCGTCATGCCAGCCACATGACCGTGGAAGCGTCTTCGGACAACGCTGGCTCTTCGGTTAACAAACAGAGATGAGCACCGACCCCTAGAGTCAGACACGACTGCACAAATGTGCGGGGGGGGGGGGGACTTTACCTTATATAACAAAGTACCAGATTTATGTAGCAGTTCTGTGATGAACTGTTTGTGTGAATTAGTATCCTATCTCCACAGTTCAGAAAACAGAAAACAGAAGCACATTTACATTTTCTTTTTTAAAAAATGAATTAGGAGCACAGTTGTTTATTAGACTGGTAGTGTGAATTCCTTCATGTCCTCAGGCATCATTTTTGCCTGAAAAGGTCATAATAAGGACATGAGAAATTTGGTGTCACATTAACAAAACTTTTTCCACAAGGTGTGAGGCAGAGAGGATAATGGCTCTTGATGTTCTCTGTCACACATTTCCTCGTATCTGTCCCTACTAAAGTTCTAGTATTCCTAAAATGGTGTCCACGATGAACAGAATCACATAATGCATTTTAAAAGGCATGCATCTAAAACATTGCATGCGTGCACTTGAAAATGGGAAGGGTAAATAAGGCAACATAAACACACCTTCGCAAACCCAAGCCTCTATTTGAGTCTTTCCACAGAGAAACAACAGAGACATGTGGCACCTTGAAACACATTGATCATCACCTGTTGTGATCATCTTAAGATAAAGAGATTCAGGCATGTGAAAGACATGAGTGAAGAAGGAGGGGAATTATGCTAGCTGGCTGTCTGACCAATGAATGGAGCCAAAGGCTGAAGGGTTCTCAGCTGATAAAACATCATCCAGACATATCATGTCTGACCTTGCTGGAACACCACAGCAGTCTCAAGACCATGGATGATTTTGGCCAGCTAAGAACTGTGCTGGCAGCTAGCAAAGAATATCGCTCAATGTTTATGTATCAAACAATGGCAAACTTCAAAAACAGATAACTGGCAAAAAAAAAAGGGATCAAAAGCAGGCAGAGAGAGAAAGAGGCATGAAGAACAGGCAAGAGATAAAAGTGCAGGGGATTTAATATCAACAAGATAGATTATTTACATATACAGGTACCTAGATATTTATTTATTTATTTATTGAATTTATATCACCGCTCCATCTCCCCTTAGGGGGACTCTGGGCGGTTTACAAAAAATCAAACAATTAAACTAACATATAATACAATCATAATTAAAATAAATATAAAATCCAAGAGGTGATGAGCTTGTATTTAAAAGGGCTCTATGGCACCAGCCATCCCCAGGAGGAACTGTTCCCCTCCCCCCATCCCAAGCGAGGCGGCAGAACTAGGTCTTTAAGTTCTTCCTGAAGGCCGGGAGCGATGGGGCCTGCCTCACCTCTGGAGGTAGAATGTTCCAAAGGGCGGGGGCCACTGCAGAGAAGGCCCGCCTTCTAGACCCCGCCAGGTGAAATTCCCTTACCGACGGGGTCCACAGAATGCCCTCTCTGCATGACCGAGTGGGATGGTTCGATATTATGGGGATGAGACGGTCCGTCAGGTAAATATATAATAAATATATTTATTATTCATTATCTTTATTTCTGATAGTGTAATGGTATGTGGGAATCACCTTGAGAGACAGGAGGAAGAGCCGCAGACTGGACAACTGGCATTTCAGAAGGGACCCTCCCTAGTTTTCCGGAAAGTAAAAGGAAAGATTATTACTTGTATGTAATAATAAGAATGTAATTATTCTTATTACACAGATAATAAGAAATACCTTCAAAGAAGGAAAAGAAGAAAGAAATATAGTAAAGTAAATGTGAGAAAAAAAGAAAAGAGAAGAATAGAAAAAACAGGAAGAAAAGAAAAAACAAAAAACAAAACAAAACATGAGATAGATGATAGATCAGGGGTCTCCAACCTGTTAGGAAGTGGGCTGCACAGCAGGTGAGCTGTGGTGGTCCGCGTGATTGGCTCCTGCCTGCAAACCCCGCCCCCCGTCTGTGTGATTGGCTCCTGCCTGCAAACCCTGCCCCCCCGGTCCGTGGAAAGATTGTCTTCCACGACCGGTCCCTGGTGCCAAAAAGGTTGGGTACCCCTGTGATAGGTCAGAGACAGAGACAGAGACAGAGATAGAGATAGAGAAGTGGTTTCCAATCTTCCTCTCAGCAGTTATACATACAATTCTAATCAAACCTCTCTCTCTAACATTTGATCATAATTCCCTTCTTTCTATAACTTATTCTTTCTAATCATCAAAAACAAAAGTCACCAAATCATTTTCTTTCTTACACAAAAAATCCATAAGAGGTGTCCAGTCATTGATAAATGGAAACTAACCTTTGGACTGAGAAATAAATCTCTGGGCCAGGACTAGGCCTCATTGGCTTTGATCCTGGCTTGCTCAGAGAGTCTTAAAAAAAAACCCAGTTATGCTTGATCAGCCATTGCAGCGTTTTCCCTCGTTCTGGCAAACCTTTCTCTGCTATTTCCTGTGGCTTTAGCATGCCTTCGCTTTTTTTCCTTTGTCAGATCATCCGCTCAGCCCTTATAACGGCACACCTGGGCTTTTTCCAATCTGGCTATTTTTGACCTGATTTTGTCTGATTTCTTACGCTGACTGAGCAGATACCAGGAAAGCTGGAGATACAGCAGGATATGACGCAGGGGTTTCTGCTTTTCTCCCTCTGAGTCAGAAATGAACCATCTTTCTTTTGAAACATGAGGAACCAGGTTAAGAGGGAGCTGTCAGAAATTAGCATAATTATGCAATCATTTCTTCTCTGATTTACCAGAGACTACTTCCTACGTACCAGACACAGTTCCTATTTTCCCAGGCAATCCTGTGTTAAATTGCAAATTCTATCCATGTGCCCAGCTTTGGAAAAATGCTTTGTTAAAAGTGCACCAATGTGAGTTAACATTTGTTTAAGCCAGGGTTTCTCAACCTGGACCACTTTAAGATGTGTGGACTTCAACTCCCAGAATTCCCCAGCCAGCAGTGCTGTGATTTGTTTGGAGATGGCTCCCCGGGACGCTGCAACCATTGTAAATACATGCCAGTTGCCAAGCACTCGAATTTTGATCACATGACCTTGGGAACACTGTGACAGTTGTAAGTGCGAAGACCGGGCGTAAGTCACTTTTTTCAGCACTGTCATAACTTTAAATGGTCATTAACCGAATGGTTGTAAATCGAGGACTACCAAATCAGTTTTGGCCCATTCACTTTTTCTATCCTCTCTCAACTTGTCCCCATTGTCCATTCATGTCACCTAACCAAATCATTTCCCCCTGGATCGCATTCATTCAGAATGTTGCACAGTTTTTCCCCAAATACATCTTAGTTCCTCCCATTTGTTCTGTTCCTTCACTGAAACGAAAACTTGCAACTGTCACCAAATTCATGGTTTGACCCTTTGCTCTTCTTACATTCCAGGTTTCAATCTATCATAGACCATGGTCTTCATCAGATGGGCCCAGGCATATTGACCTCTGCTGCCCATACAGTAGCTTTGGTCAAAATAAGCTTTCTCATCATGCTTTTTAGAAAGATAGAGGAGGTAGTCAGCCTTAATCCTGCCCTTGCCACATGCAACATTCCTTGCTAAGGACAACAGTCCTTTTTGGCATATTTTGGCTAGTATGCCACAAGCACAGTTAAAACTCAGTTTTACACAAGTGTGCTCACATTGGTCTATGTAAGTTAGGATCTCTAATCCAGAGATGACTTTGCAAACCAACATACTATTCGCTGAGTCCTAACAACTAAGAGGTACGTATAGTGTCTTGAAACACAATCAGGATTCATCTTTTGTTGTTTATTCGTTCAGTCGCTTCCGACTCTTCGTGACTTCATGGACCAGCCCACGCCAGAGCTTCCTGTCGGCCGTCACCATCCCCAGCTCCCCCATGGTTGAGTCTGTCACCTCCAGAATATCATCCATCCATCTTGCCCTTGGTCGGCCCCTCTTCCTTTTGCCTTCCACTTTCCCTAGCATCAGCTTCTTCTCCAGGGTATCCTGTCTTCTCATTATGTGCCCAAAGTACTTCAGTTTTGCCTTTAATATAATTCCCTATTAAAGTTTTATTTAAAGTTTTCCAGCTGTATCTGCAGAATGTGGTTTTAAAAAAAGTCAAAATGGTGGCCACAGTGGTGTGATCAAAGCTCTGTCCATTTTTATGTGTGTTGGGTGTGAGGGAGAAGTCAGAAAAGTCAAGATGGCAGCCATTACCACAGAATTGAAACTCTACTCTTTTTTTTAATGTGTCATTTGAAGGACGAAAAAAAGGGGGGGTCTTTATTTGTGTGGTTGGCACTGCTATCTTGATCTTTTGCCTCCCCACCCCAGTATCTATGACTGGAATGGTCTCATCTGAACTCCCTGAGCAAATAATTTCCATCACTACTTAATTTTTCCATGAAATTTTCCATTGTGGTTATGCCTGTCTCGATAGTAAACCTCAAGATGAATTGTATTGACTTTATTATTTTAGGAAGTCTGGATTATATCCCCTCCCACTTTATTGCTAACCTGGAAATGGGAATACAAGCTGGTTATGAAATGAAAGGGAATAAACTATGTATATAGCCACATAATGTATGCTTATTTATTTATTTTGTGTACCACCAAATCTACCGAGGATTGATTGACAGTATACAGTCATAAATCTGCCATTTTTTAATATATATATATATATATATATATATATATATATATATATATAAATCAATCAATCACCTATGCCCTCATTGTGGGAGGTTGTGCGGATCCAGAATCGGCCTTTATAGCCACTTACGGATCCACCGTTAAAATTTTACCTTTGGAAGACAATCTTACTTGGCTACGAGTGATCGCCAATGAATGAATGAATATATCACCGCCCATCTCCCTCCACCGGAGGGACTCTGGGCGGTTTACAACAGAATAATAAAAACAAAAAACATATAATATACATAGAATATAAAATACAAATTATAAAACAAGATTAAAATCCAAGAGGCAAGAGTGGTAAAATGATCTTACTTAATCCAATGTAGGAGAGGAGCTCTCTAAGGTATTAGCCATCCCCAAGAGTGACTATTCCTTCCTTGGTCCCAAGCAAGGCAGCAGAGCCAGGTTTTCAGGTTCTTCCAGAAGGTCAGGAGCGAAGGAGCTAATCTCACCTCTGGGGGCAAGTTGTTCCACAGGGCGGGAGCTACTGCAGAGAAGGCACGCCTCCTGGACCCCGCCGGGTGGAACTCTCTTATAGATGGGGTCCGTAGCATGCCCTCTCTGCATGATCGGGTGGGACTAGTGGATATATTTACAGCAGTTATAAGTACAATTATAAATCTACCTCTATAGTTACAACATAACTTTCTTCTTTCTATAATCTATCCCATCTAATCAGCAAAACCATAAATCATAAGTTCATTTTTTTCTGTTTCACACAAAAAGTCTATAAGGGGTTTCCAATCAGCAATAAACATAGATTTTGTCTTTTCTCTGATCAAAGAAGTCAGTTTAGCCATCTCAGCAAGTTCCATCATCTTCACCAACCATTCCTCCATTGTGGGTAATGCCGAAACTTTCCATCTTATTTTGCATACAATAATCATGCAGCAGTTATCATGTACAAAAACAAAGTTCCATAACTTTTTTCCAGCTGTTTGTCCATCAATCCCTCTGGAATCCACCCTCTGGAACAAGCTACCCCCTGGGGAAAGACAGGCCCCCACTCTCCCTGCCTTTCGGAAGGGAGTAAAGAAGTGGTTATGCCACCTGGCCTGGGATGGGAGGGGGGACAGCTATTCATGGGGGTGGTTGGCCCTGTGAGGGTCCCAGGATAAGATCTTGAATTTTATATTTTATATTCTGTATTTGTATTTATATGTATTTATATTTATAGTTATATTGAATTGTTTTTAGCGATCTGCCATTTTTATTATTGTAAGCTGCCCAGAGTCGTTGTACACAAGATGGGCGGTAGAGAAATTTAATAAATAAAATAAATAAATAAATAAATCCCAAAAGAAAAACCTACGGTCTCTTTTTCTTTCTTTCTTTCTTGCACTTTTAGCTTTCTCTTTGCCCTTCCTTCCTTCCTTCCTTCCTTCCTTCCTTCCTTCCTTCCTTCCTTCCTTCCTTCCTTCCTATTAGTTTTTATCTTCTTTTTAAAAAAATCTTTAATAAAAATGATCTCCATCTCCATCTCTAATAAACATGTAGCCTTCCATAGAGTTGTAAAAGCTATGCATAAATTTCAAGGCATGTATAGTGGTCATGGAGGCGTAGAGGTCTGGCCTAATCT
Organism: Charina bottae; assembly: GCA_023362775.1. Taxonomy (NCBI): domain Eukaryota; kingdom Metazoa; phylum Chordata; class Lepidosauria; order Squamata; family Charinaidae; genus Charina; species Charina bottae. The sequence continues at coordinate 135,054,226 of JALMGJ010000003.1, forward strand.
TTAAAATCTGCTCCCCTTAGCAACTTCCTAGACCCCCTATGAATAAATAGTCTCTTTTGTTGCTGGTAACAGATGTCTCTTTTAAGTGGTTAGATCTTCCTTGTCAGTACAAAAGGGGTTTTTGCTAATTTACTCTAATAAAATATAAAGACAATTGATCTTTCTTCCTTGTTTTAAACTGTCTGTCTTGCAGAAATCAAAGGCTGAAAAGAGGCGCTTTCATATTATCCTGCTGGGCTTATCAAGGAAATGTTGTATTCCATTAATTACCCTGGTGGAGGGGGGGGGTTTCAGAACTCTGGGAGGCTATAATTATACCCTGTTTTACAAGATCTTGTAATACTAGAGGAGCTTTTAAAAATCCCTCTACTGTACCAAGCTTCATAAAAGCACAAAACCCAGCATCATGATTCTGCCCTAACTGCTTCTCAACAACAACAAAGCAAATCCATTTATAGCCAACTTACTATGTTTCTATGTGCTTAATGGGACTACAGCATACATAACCCCCTAGGCAGTGGGTGATTTCTTAAGAAGGCACAGTTGACTAAGAAAGCCTCCAATGGCCCCCATTTGCTGTGTTATCTGCCAATGCAAGTCCCATTCAGATGGCCACTGCAGGCTTTCAGGGCATCAAAACATTATTTCCTCTTTTTCTCATCCCCTTTCCCATAAGCCTCAAGTGAGGAGGAGGAAGAGATGGTTAGAAAGGTTTCCAAACCTTTCTAAGGGCACAACCAGACAGACATCATCCAGCCTGAGGGGTGGAATAAAGCAGATCAAGATAAATGGGTGCCTTCTCCTTAATGGGTCTCTATCTTGTTAACAAGGCTGGTGAGTGGTGCTGTTATCATAGTTTACTGCAGGGTAAGCTAAGCTGCAGGGATTGGTGGATTTCTGGAGTCCTTGGTGCTCTCTGAGCTTGGTTGTTTGCTAGCAGACATTTCATTACCTGACTAGGTAACATCATCAGTGTGAGTGAGTGTGGGGTTTGCTCCCTGTTTATATATAGTAGCTTGCCCTGCCAGTGTTGGCAACCAACAGCCAACGGACTATTACAACCACACGGCATCACCGTAGCACACAAACCAACTAAAGCCCTCCAAAACATCTTAAGTAAACCAAAAGACCCACTAGCCCCCCTCCCCCAAAAAAGCAGGAGTCATCTACAACATACAGTGTAAGGACTGTAACAGCCCTACTACGTAGGATAGACAGACAGAAGACTAGCAGAGCGCATCCAACCAGAAGTCAGAAGACACAATGAAAACTCCTTAATCTCACAACACATGGACAGACTCAACCACAGTTTCAACTGGGAAACTATGAGCATCCTAGACCAAGCTAAATCCAAAAATGCTAGGGAATTCCCGGAAGCTTGGCACTCAGACAAATCAGCCATCAATAGACACATAGAGATAAACCACATTTATACACCATTCAAAAGAGACAATAAATAAGCTAAGAAGGAAACAAAAAGACCAGAACACATCCTCTCCAGCAGCCAACACCCAGATAAGCAGGGATTAACACCAGACAATCAAGCAGAAAACCATACCCCAAACAAGGAACTACCAAGAAAGCAAATGATCAAGCAGACAAACAAGCAAGCATAAAATCATACCCTAATCAAGGAACTACCAAGGAGAAAACCACACCCCCACCAAAACTGGCAGGGCAAGCTACTGTAAATAAACAGCAAACCCCACACTCACTCGCAATAAGGATGTTACCTAGTCGGGCAATGAAACGTCTGCAAGCAAACAACCAAGCTCAGAGAGCATCAAGGACTCCACAGTTCAATCTGAGCTATATATTGTATATTCTCTTCTGTTGGAATTCCCAGAAAGCATGGTCAATGGATAGGAATTCTGGGAGTTGTAGTTACAATGCTGATTTGTGCTGATTTGGCTCTAGAGATGTTGAACTACAACTCCCAGAATTCCTATCCATTGACCATGCTTTCTGGGAATTCCAACAGAAGAGACTATATATAGCTCAGATTGAACTTCGGAGTCCTTGGTGCTCTCTGAGCTTGGTTGCTTGCTTGCAGACGTTTCATGACCCAAGTGCACTGATGATGTTACCTAGTACACGGTCTATTTTATAATAAAGTATTTGAACTCTAAGGTCTGGCTTATTGCATACTCTTTCTCCAGCTGGGTACCCAAACTACCGCAATTGGTATGTTGACTTTTGATTACAAAACTCCAATCCAGATATGTGTGAATATCCATACACTACAGAGAGTTGCTGTAGTACTGATTTCTTTTTTTTTAACAAATTTTATTAGATTTTAATTTTACATAGATAAAAGTTTGAAACAGAAAAGAAAATGGAAATACAAATCAAGAAAAAAGAAAAGATAAAAAAGTGTAGTAAAGGAAAAAAGAAAAAAAGATAAAGCTGAAACATAGAATTTGGTCAACTTCCGATTTGTATCTGGTCATGGTATTTTAAAAATTTTATCTTACATGCTAGGTCTATATATAATATTAAAGAATATTTCTTGTCTATTACATCAATATATATATATTTTAATCTTCAAATCCCCATATAAGCTTTGCCCCTCCCGCATCTTGTAAATAGTCAGTTAATGGTTTCCACTCTTTAAGGAAATAATTATTTGGATTTTCTTTTAATAAACATGTCAGTTTATCATTCTCTGCCATATCCATCAATTTTAACATCCAATCTTGTATCGTAGGCGATATCTGGTTTTTCCAATTTTGTGCAAAAATAAGTCTTGCTGCTGTAATCATGTATGCTGTAGTACTGATTTCTCAAGCAAACCTTACTTCAGATGGCGAAGTCATTATCATGAGATGGGAATGAACCTACAACGATCATCTTGAGGCATCTTCTAAAAATATCTTGGTTGAGCACTTGCTACTAATGACAAAATAATTCCTTGTTGTATAAAAGGATGAGCAATCCAATACTGAATTTCCAACATGCTATTCATCAAATATTCCATAATCTGTTGAGTCTGAGTAATTTATACAGGGGGGGAAATGCAGCAGTATAGAGCAGAGCTTTCCAAACTTTTCATGTTGGTGACACACTTTTTAGACATGCATCATTTCGCGACACACTCTTACAGCAGGGCATCATTTTGCGACACACTCTTACAGCAGGGCACAAGGCAGGCACTAGGACCTGTGCGGAATCCTGGCAGGGCTCAGAGGCAGCAGCAGCCGTGACACACCCAGACACTGCAGCCGACACACTAATGTGTCCCGACACACAGTTTGGAAAGCTCTGGTATAGAGGAACCTTCAAGAATAGGAGGGTGAATTTAAAAAAATCATGGTTTTAGCGCAATTGAGGACATTGTCCCTCTCCATATGTGACAGCACGACTGATCTGAAATCAACACCATCCCCATGACATTGTAGGTCTTGCATAAGATTTCCCAAACAAAACTCTGAAAAGATTTCCTTAAAGTTGCAGAGTGAACTGCTTCCCATTGCCAGGAACGTCTGCCATATCCTCTTTCCCACCTCCTAGGACTTCCTCTTCCATTTCACAAGCAAGGAACTGTGGCATCTTGCCACTACCCATCCATCTTCCTAGTCACAGAGTGGCTTTGCTGCAGCCCCAGCCGAGTGAGCAGTTGTGGAAGGTTATTTTTTTCCCCCACAAGGAAAAATATGGTAGGAGAGAAATTGGGGGAGGGTGATGAGGCACTGGCTGATTTTTAATTGTCCCCTTAACAGCTGGAAGGTGTAGTGACTGTCCCTGTGGAAGGACAGAATGCTGCAGAGAAGATCGAATGGAAGGGAGGGAAGGAAGGAAGGAAGGAACCTTGGAGATCATCTCGTTCCGCCTCTTGCCCAGTGCAGAATCCACTACCACAGCATTCCTGACAGATGTTCATCTAGGCTGTGTTTAAACACCTCCAGGTAAGGGAAGCCTACCACCTCTCGAGGCAGTCTGTTCCACTGTTAGATAGTGTTTACTATTAGGATATGCTTCCTGATGTCCAACCCAAATCTACTTCTTTGTAATTGAAACCCAGTTTCTTGTCCTGTTTTCTGAACAACCCTGAACCATTCTGCCCCATGTTTACTGTACATGGCAGCCCTTCAGATGCTTGAAACAAGCTATCATGTCTCCCCACAGTCTTCTCTTCTCCAGGCTAAGTATATCCAACACCTTCTTCCAGGCCCCTTATCATCTTGGTTGCTTTCCTCTAGACACACTCTAATTTATCAATGTCCTTCCTAAAATGGGTTGCCCAGAACTGGACACAATATTCTAGCTGTGATCTGACCAATGCAGAGTAGAGAGGAGCAAAGACTTCTCTTCATCTTGATACTATATTTCTGTGTTTGCTTTTTTTGCAGCTGCATCACACGGTTGTCTTATGTTCAGCTTGTGATTTACCAAAACACCCAGATCTTTTTCACATGTACTGCTGCCCACTACAGTCCCTGATTTTTCCTGTCCTAATGTCGGACGTTGCATTTATCCCTGTTGAAATTAATCCACCTCATTTCTGCCCCATTCTTCCAGCCTGTCGAGTCCCTCCTGAATCTTGATCCTGCCCTCTAAGGTGTTTGCTGTCCTTGAGTCTGAGCCATCTGCAAATTTTATTATCATGTTTCCTAACACACATGCACAACCCTTGCACAAGTTATTTATTAATATATTGGCCAGCCCGGGGCCTAGGAACAGATCCCTGCAGTATGCCATTCAACACTTCCATCCATGTAATGGAATGTGAGAATGGCCTTGGAAGGGGGTGGGGGAAGAGGCGCTGCCTAGGGAACGATCAGATAAAAGGGGGAGGAGCCCACACCTGAGTAACGGACAGAGAAAGAAACTTGGAAAGGATCCGCCCTAACTGATCAGGCGGTAAACAGGGAGGGTGGGAGACTTGTACTTTCAGACTTGCAAGATTCTGTTAATGTAGCCTAACAATAAAGTAGAATTAGCTTATCTGGTTGTGTTTCCTGTCTGGTTTACCTGGGAGGGCTGACAATCCACTTCCAATGACTCAGAGCCATTGATGTTCACTGGATGGGTACAATTGTTCAGCCAACTCTGCATCCCTCTGATAGTAATAGAATCTACCTTTTGTCACCTTTTATATTAGAATCTCATGAGATGCTTTGTCAAATGCTTTGTTAAAGTCAAGGCATATTACGTCCGCTGCATTCCATGGTCAAACAAAACTTGTCGCTTTATCAGAAAAGAGGATCAGGTTGGTATGGCATAACTTTTTCTTGATAAAATCATGCTGACTCCTGTCCACTGACGCATTACTTTCTAAATGCTCACAAGGTAAAGGTAAAGGTTCCCCCTGCACATTTGTGCAGTCGTGTCCGACTCTAGGGGCCGGTGCTCATCTCCATTTGTTAGCTGAAGAGCCAGCGTTGTCCGAAGACGCTTCCGCAGTCATGTGGCTGGCATGATGCGCACAGAACGCTGTTACCTACCCACCGAAGTGGTACCTATTCATCTACTTGCATTTGCATGCTTTCAAATTGCTAGGTTGGCAAGAGCTGGGGCGAGTGCAGGAGCTCACTCCGTCACGCGGGGCTAGGGTCTCGAACCTCCGAACTTGCAATCTTCTGATCAACAAGCCTGGCGTCTTACCCGCTAAGCCACCATGCCACTTAAATGCTCACAAACCAACTGCTTAATAATCCAGCCCAGAGTTTTGCCCATTATTAACCTCTAGCCAGACAAGACCAGTTACTCGACTTTTCTTTTTTCCAGCTCTCCAGTCCTTTGATACCATACTAGAGATGCGATCCACAAACTTCTTCAAGACTCTTAGTTGTAAATGAACTGGTCCTGGAGACTTAAAGTGATTCATGGTAGCCAGGTGCTCCATAACTACTAAATGTGGGCTGCCACTCCCTGCTTTTGTCAATAGATCAGGTTAGGTCCATTTCAAGATAGTTCTCCTTTGGGTACAAGATCAGAGTAAAGCAGAAGCTGAGGAGGCCAGCCCTCTCTCCATTATCAGTTACTTTCCTACCATCTTCTCCCAGGAGCAAACCCATCCTTTTCTTTTCCTTCCTTTTACTACTGACATAGCTGGGGGAAAAACCAACCCCCTTTCTGTTGCTTATCAGTTCCCTTGGAAGCCTATGTTCCTTTTGCATTTAGGCTTTCCAACTTGCTTCCTAGAGATATTAGCTCCTTGCTGGTGCACCTCCTTGGTGATTACACCCATCTTCCATGTCTTATTATACTGTGTGTCTCTTCTAATTCTTAGCTCAGTCAAAAGTTCCCTGTGCACCCAAAGAGTTTCCTTAGCTGCACCCATTTATTTTTCATTGTTTAGCATTGCAAAATTACTATATGTGGAAATGCCTCAAATATACTGTTTTGCATTAGTCTAATGGCATATGGAATTATACATGACATGAACATCTGCCATATTCACTTTTAATCCTCAGTCACGGCTCATCCAGTCACCATTTTAATTATGGTTGTGGTTCTGCTGATAGTACTCAGATTCCAAACCTTTGTGTCACTCAGTTCAGTTTGAATCACTGACCTGAATACTTTTGACCTGTAACTAGAAGTAAAAACCTGGAGGAGGCTGGGAGAGAATAAAGTGAAAATTTCACTGTGAAACCCTTCTTGGACTAAAGACTTTGAAAGTTGTATTAGTAACTGCTGCAAATATAACTAAAGCACTCAACAGGATGATGGCTGTGTGACTTATGATATCATCACAATCTGGAATAGTGGGTCTAATACAGTAATTGAAAATGGATGTGACTTTACAGCAAGCATCATACTTGAAGTGGAGGAGGAGGAAGAAATGAAAACCAAATGCTGCTGTCAGATGCATTTAAGTCATGAAACAGCAGAATGTCTTTTATTATAACTTCTCTCTCTCTCCCCCTCCCTATTATACACATTTGGAAGGTGGGAGTGCATAACAACTGTTGTAGGGTTTCTTCTCCTGACACATTTTGTCTAGTTAAAGACTCATCTAAATAACGAGCATGATTTCTTCATGAGGTTATTGGGTAATAATTGTGATTTTCCTTTTTATTTATAGGTGTTTATGTTGACTGAAATTCTAATGGCCTTTCAGACAAAATCTGATATATACAAATAGTTTTTATAGGTAGTAAAACAAAAGCGTGCGCACGCACACACACACACACACAGATGTTCTGGTATTGATTGATTATGTGCCATCAATTATCAAGCTTTGGAAGGTAGAAGGAGAGAGAGAAGACGACAACCAGGAGCATGGTGGATGGACTTGGTTACAGCCACAATGGGTGCGCTGTTGGAAGACTTAAAGGACCAGGTTGGGGTCTTTTAAGAGTCAGAATGTCCTGTTATAACTTGAGTAATTGCATTGTTTTTAAATTTGTCACTAAGGAGTTTCTCATCTCAACAAACTCATAGGATTCCTTTAAAAACAAATACATATACACACGAGTGGGGCAGGGATGTCCATGAGGCACGTGTGGGTGTCAAAATCTGCAAAATGGCAGGTGTGGCACTGTGATTGAAGTCCCACCCCATTTGTATGGCAAATTGTGGGTGCCATCTTGACTTTTCTGACCATACCTTCTAGACATCCCTGCCCTGGGCACTTGATTTTTACATCAAAAATTACGATCTTCTAATAATTATAAAAGGGGAAAGGTGGCATGATGCAAAGCAAAATACCAGCTAGCTCAGCCTTTAGAACAGAGCTTTCCAAACGTTTCATGTTGGTGACACACTTTTTAGACATGCATCATTTCGCGACACTCTCTTACAGCAGGGCACAAGGCAGGCACTAGGACCTGCGCGGAATCCTGGCAGGGCAGGTTTGGAGGCAGCAGGGCACAAGGCAGGAACTAGGAACTGCGCGGAATCACAGCAGGTTTGGAAGCAGCAAAGCACAAGGCAAGCACTAGGACCTGCGTGGAATCCTGGCAGGGCAGGTTTGGAGGCAGCAGGGCACAAGGCAGGCACTAGGACCTGCACGGAATCACAGCAGGTTTGGAGGCAGCAAGGCACAAGGCAGGAACTAGGACCTGCGCGGAATCCTGGCAGGGCAGGTTTGGAGGCAGCAGGGCACAAGGTAGGCACTAGGACCTGCGCGGAATCACAGCAGCTTTGGAGGCAGCAAGGCACAAGGCAGGCACTAGGACCTGCGCGGAATCACAGCAGGTTTGGAGGCAGCAAGGCACAAGGCAGGCACTAGGACCTGCGCGGAATCCTGGCAGGGCAGGTTTGGAGGCAACAGGGCACAAGGTAGGCACTGGGACCTGCGCGGAATCACAGCAGTTTTGGAAGCAGCAAGGCACAAGGCAGGTACTAGGACCTGCGCGGAATCCTGGCAGGGCAGCTTTGGAGGCAGCAAGGCACAAGGCAGGCACTAGGACCTGCGCGGAATCACAGCAGGTTTGGAGGCAGCAGGGCACAAGGCAGGCACTAGGACCTGTGCGGAATCCTGGCAGGGCAGGTTTGGAGGCAGCAAGGCACAAGGCAGGCACTAGGACCTGCGCGGAATCACAGCAGGTTTGGAGGCAGCAAGGCACAAGGCAGGCACTAGGACCTGCGCGGAATCACAGCAGGTTTGGAGGCAGCAAGGCACAAGGCAGGCACTAGGACCTCTGCTGAATCACAGCAGGTTTGGAGGCAGCAAGGCACAAGACAGGCACTAGGACCTGCGCAGAATCCTGGCAGGGCTCAGAGGCAGCAGCAGCCGCGACACACCCAGACACTGCAGCCGACACACTAATGTGTCCCGACACACAGTTTGGAAAGCTCTGCTTTAGAATAATCTTCTTTGAAGAATGCCTTGAGCCCAGTGAGTATTGTATTCTGCATCCCTGCTATTAAAAACAAAATAAAACGTATACTGCACAACTGCATTCACAGGTTACTGAGTTAGCCCATTTTTTAATGATTCAGCATATTCAGCAAACGGGCTGAGTCCTCATAGCCCATGAAGCCACAAAAATCTCATCAATAATGATACTTAACGTATTGTATGGAAGCAGCTTTTTAATTTACGGTGTTGATGATGAATGTTATTATAACAAAAATAATGCTTGTCATAATGAAAATAGTATTCCCTTAGCTAATATCTAGATTTGCCAGTGAAATAATGAGAGACATTTCTGCGTACGTAGCCAAGACTCCAATTCACATTTTCCAAAGCAGAAGCATTAATTTCTCATCATCCTGTTGACTTCTGTGTTGGCAGTAGCATCGGGGCGCGGGGGGGGGGGGCGCAGCAGGGGAGAGTAAGGGGACAGGATTACCAGATTGTTTCTACTGTTAAATCTGTTCAAGAGCTATGGAGATAGAGATAGAAAATATCTGAATCAGAGATCACAGAGATTCCACATGGAATACCTACTTTCTTTGCTAGGGGACTTCTGTAGAAGTTTGTTCATTTATTCATTTAACACACACTGCAAAACAGCGAGTAAGAGATTTGGGTGGGCGATAATTAATATCTAGATGTACTTTTTGTTGTTGTTGTTTTAGGCTGTGCTTTAAAATGTATAGAGATGTCTGAGAATCCAGGAAAATAATTAAGCTCTACTTGAAACCCACCAGAGTGCTTCGCTTGGAGCATGGGATGCAATTATTTTGGAACATGGTTGTGTGTAGCATTTTCTGACCATAACTGCTTTGGTAACCAAACTTGGGGATCATGAATGTATAGAAGAGGCAGAAGGAAATACTGTACAAACATGGTGATAATTCCCACACCCAATTTGCATATGGTCACTGGCTATGACAACTGTTTTATTTATTTTATTTATTTATTATTTAAATTTGTATTACCGCCCATCTCCCCCAAACTGGGGGTTTTAACCATTTTTAACCATGGTTTATTGAATAAACCCTTGATGCCTGGGTTTACACAAGAGGCAAAAACCAGAGTGTTCCTCAAACTTTCTGCAGTGGTGCACCATTACATGAACACTTGGAAGGTGTGGGCACCATTAAACAAACACCCCCTTCCTTATGTTTTCTTCTTTAAGAACATGGAAATTCATATTTTTTGGAGAACAAGATATGGCATGGGCTGCATTTATGTACAGCTTCCCATCTGTTCCATTTTTAAATGCATTTTAAAACTAAAATTTATATAATAAGTAGATAAATCCAAAATAAAGACTTTATTTACCCCTTCAAATATTTTCTGTAACCTATGGCATAATAACAACAGCTTACAACACGGGTCCCCAACCTGTGGGCCACGGCCCACTAGTGGGCCGCAGCCTGTTAGGAACTGGGCCGCAGGGCTTCTGCCCGCAAACCCTGCCCCCTTCACGTGATTGGCTCCCACTCACAAACCCCGCCCCCAGTCCACGCGATTGGCTCCCGCCCACAAACCCCACCCCACCCGGTCTGCGGAAATCCTGGAAACCCCGCCCCCCGGTCTGCAGAAATCCCAGAAACCCCCCCCCCCCCCAGTCCATGGAAAAATAGTCTTTTGAAACCGGTCCCTGGTGCCAAAAAGGTTGGGGACCCCTGGCTTACAACACAAACTTGCTGGTTGTGAATGTTGTTTGAGAAAAATCTCGAGTACCAAAGAACTAGGGGTGGTGCATTTCCAGCCCAATGAAATGCCACTTTTAGAGATTCATGATCTTATTTCCTGATTGCACTTTTTCTTTGGATTGCTCGTGCAGGATCACAATCCTACCTGGCACAGCACCTATTCACTACTATCAGTGTTCTGAATTTTAGTACCCATGTTGCTATATGTATTATTGCTGTCTGATTCAGCAAACCACTTTTCCACCACTGATCCATTCTTGCAAATCAGCTGCCTGTTTGGGTGGACAGGGAGATGGGGCTGAAGTGGCATGAATATGGCTGACCACCTCTTAAACCTCCATGGGTCATCCATGGCCCACAAACCAATTTTGAGGATCACTGCCATAAACCATGGTTTACAAACCACAGTGGTTTTGTTCCAAAACCATTCTGAGTTTGGCAGACAAAGCAACTGCAAGAATATGTTTCCTAGGATCTAAAGGCTCAAATAAGTAGATTTATTGTAGAAAAAATACGAAGCCATTTTGAAAGAATTCCAGCAACTGCTATGATCTAGGAAAGAATTTCAGCAACTGTGAGCTCTAGTTGTATCAACCAATAATCAAATTTCTTATGCCTTTTTCTTCTGCTGGTTCTACTTAGGGGACTAGAAATGATTCTCTTTCGGGCAGAAAATACAGTTTCCATCTTTTCCTCGTTTTGGCACTGACCTGATCTAGTATCAGGATGTTTACTTTTGATTGTGTGAGAACTAACTTTCATAGAACTAAAAACCAAATAAAACACATTAAGGCTCAGTACGATTGCACAGATATTTGATTTAAGGGTAATTCGATCAAAACTCTGAAACAAATCAGTTTTCCAAGTCAAATCGGAAAGATTAATTGACATGTCAAATTGAATTCATTCATTTTGAAACAATGAGGACTGTTTCTATGTCTGTGAATCAAATTTTTAAAAAAAATTGATTTGACAATTTGGAGTATTTTGAATTAAAGCATTCTGACATTTCAAAACGTGAGGATTCAAATGGAAATAATGGATGTTTCTAATCAAAATTATTATTAAAAGAAGAACAGAGCCAGTCAACTCATCCCTAGTGTGAACCAACCTTTGGGTGGGGAAAATCTGATTGTCATATGGAGACCAAAGGTGCAATTTCTTTCAGAAATTCAACTCTCCCATAATAGTCACCTGAGTTCCTGGTCAATGGCATGCTGGTTGGCAACTGTTAGAATAAAGCTACCAGATCTAGGCTGCAAAAGTCCAGATGACCATTCGATGGAAACAAAGAGCTTGTGTATCTCTTCACTGCCATTTAGTGGTTGTGTGGAGTTTTACAGCCTAAATCTGGCAGCCTTGTCTTAGAACTTGAGCATCACATATCTGGGGGACACCTGGTTAGCAAAGGCTGTTTTAAAGGTTGCCCACCCATCCATTCCAGGACCCCAGGACTGAAGTGATCTGCCAAACTGCAGTAACAACTCATATTTACCAATGGGCTATAACTCAACTTCCTTCCTCACATCTAAAATTAAAAGACCAGCTTTTCTTTCCCCATTTATTTGTGGAATATGGTAAATTAGTACATTGGCTTCTATAGAAAAAACTAATTAAAGGAGTACATAATAGCATCCAGTCACTGCTATACTTGTCTTAGGCTGCAGTGTGACCTCAGTTTGGTTTGCAGCCCAGATCCCAATATATGCAGAGCTGTCTACATCACGGTCTGTGCTACAAAAGGAAGGGGTCACGGGTGTTGCGTTTGCCACTTGTCAGTCTCTGCATGATAACAGACACCTCCTTTTATTCTAACTATAAAAGTGTTTCTTCTACAGAAACTCAACTGCATAGAGTAAAGCTGGATCCAGATGCAAGTTGGGTTTTCATTTTTGCAAAATATCATTTTGTATTCTTACTTTCTTCTCCATCAAAGAAAGCATAATTCCTGGGTTCACATAATATGCCATGCCCAACTAAGTGAAATTATGACATAATGTGATGGCCTGGGTTTCCACAATGCACAAAAGCTATTGATGGGTTCCCACAACATGCTGAATGGATTACCCGACCCTATTTTGCCCCATTTTACCTGTGCTCTTGGATAGCATGCTGCATGAACCCAACCTCTATGAATATTCAGTCCGTCCTTCCTTCCTTCCTTCCTTCCTTCCTTCCTTCCTTCCTTCCTTCCTTCCTTCTAGCTATATATTGTTCCTGTGTTAGGCAGCATACAGGTAGTCCTCGGTTAACAACGGCAATTGAGACTGGAATTTCCATTGCTAAGTGACATGGTCATAGAGTGCAATGTCACGTGACTGCATCACTTAGCGACAGCAGTTCCAGCATATGCCATTGTTAAGCAAATCCTGCACCATCATTAAGTGAGGAGATCACGTGGTCACCATTTGCAACCACCTGCTGGCTTCCCCATTGACTTTGCTTGTAGGTAGCCGGCAAAGAAGGTTGTAAATGGCGACCACATGACCACAGGACACTGCGACGGCCGTAACTTCAAGAACCAGTCATAAGTACCACTTGTTCAGCGCTGTTGTAAGTTTGAATGGTTGCTGAACAAGTGGTCGTTAAGCAAGGACCATCTGTACCTCTAAATGTTGGAGATAGGGAACATGCACCAATCATCAGGCTCAAATTATCCTACTTAGGACACATTATGTGAAGAATCTAGCTCTCTGGAAAAGGGTCTAATGCTGGGAAAGGTGGAAGGAAAGAGAAGAAGGGAACAATCAGCAGCAAGGTGGATGGATTCAGTCACAGTGGCGATGAGTGCACAGTTGGAAGACCTGGAAGAGCAGGTTAGAGACAGATCGTCATGGAGAAAATCTATCTATGTGGGCACTAAGAGTCAACACTGACTTGATGGCACATAATCAATCAATCAATCAATTGTGGATCTGGTGGCATACTGGTGGAGACAAAACTGTACATTAGATAATTATTTGATTAAATCCACTGGGAGTCCTTTTCTGTGTTTATAAAATAATTGATGAGAAATCCAGAGTGATCTCTAAAATTATATTTCATTTATTTATTTATTTAAATTTGTATTACCGCCCATCTCCCCCATCGGGGGACCCTGGGCGGTTCACAATAATTCATCTTTGTGTAACTTAGCACATACCTTGCACAGATTCGCAATGGATGGCTCCATGGTCTGTCTCAGTTGCTAAAAAAGAAAATGACTGAATGGTAAACAAATGGTAAACAAATGGCTGGTCAGTAAGCATCATTTCAGTTTGCTGTCCTGTGTTTGCTTCTCTGAAATAAATTAGGGCCTGACTCCGTTCTTCAGCTAGTTCTTCCAGACCTTCTCAAGGCTAGCCAATTCTCAGTCAGCCCTACAATTATGCCTCCTCCCAAGTACATTTTGTTTTCTAAAATAAGACATGAGAACTTCCCATATATCCTCAGTTGTGTCTCCGTTGGGACTGTAATTCTTCTGCTAAGGCTGCTGACATCAGTTCCAATTGTCTTGACCCACTAAAGATGGGGGAATCGGTCAGCTTCTCATCCATGCCCTTTTTCCTTCTCATTTTTCCAAGTTTGTGAATTTGTCAAGTTTGGATGGTCAGCTTTGATTTTCTTTAAACGTTAACACTGAAACGTGCATGGGTTTTTACATACATTTCCTCAAACATTTCCTTTTTTAAATACACATAATTTCCCTAAGATACATACTTTCCAAAGACGTGCCCCTGACATAATGCATTCTTGCATATTATTTTTTGTGAACATATTAACTTGATTTATTTTTATTTGCTAGATTTATATCCTGCTTTTCCTCCAGGACATCAAGACAGCGTATATCTTTGTCTCTACAACAATTTATCTCTACTGCAACCCTGTGAGATAGGTTGGGCTGAAAGAGAGAGAGAGAGAGAGAGAGTGCCTGGCCCCACAACACCTGGTGAACATCTGTGGCGAAAGGTGGACACAAACATGGGGTGTCTCTGTCCCTAATCCAACACCTTAACTACTATATCACACTGGCTTTCAACATATGTAATTCTGTACAGACTTTTTCCTGGTATATTCTTAAAAAATTGCTGAACAATTGAAAATTTCCCCAAAGAATGAATCTTGAATCATTGTAACATGTTAGCTCATTATTGTTTCAAAATGAAATTCGAAATTTGAAACTTGTTGAATTTATTCGCCATCTCCACACCCCACCATTCTCTATGATCTGCAATAGAGTACTCTACAAAATAGAAATACAAATTGTCACCGCACAAAAACATAAAAAGTGTTTGCATGCAGCTCCCAACCTTCAGAAATACTTTCTGCTCACATGACTGGATCTACTCAGGCCACGTCTGAAAGAGGTTACTCACGGACAAAAGGAGGCAACTTGAATTCTGAAGTCCAGAATTCCATCCCAACCCCCAGCTTCAGTGTCAAAAATGGTGGAAGTGATACATACATTTACATAATGTTACTGGAACTGGTATTTTTTTCTTATTCAAAAAATAGTTTATTCAGCTATATTGGATGCTACTGCCTGTTTGGAATATGTCAGCAGTTTTTAGGCTTTCACATTTAGGAGATGTAGGAAGGACAAAATAACAGATGGCACTTCTTAATCAGCTGATTGTCACTTGCCAAAGACTTACCCTCAGTCTAGCAGCTGTGCAAAGTCATGATAATTGGTGCTTTTCTCAGCTTTAGGACCAGTTTTCCAGGACAACACTCTGAGATGGCACCACCAACAGCTGGGGACAACATGGATGAAATTGGAATTTTGGTGGTGCGATTAAAAGTGGGAATGTTAAGGTGGTTAGTCTTCGGGAGACCTTCTGTTCCCATCTCCACCCTGGAGCGCCACCCAAAAAGCAGAATGAAAGCAAAGCAAAACCTGATGAAATATTTGAGCCGCCACGCCCGTGCCGGTAACATGAAAAGCACACCAGATGGTCTTCTGCAGCCCTCCAGCGGGGTGCATGATGGGCCCTGATAAATCTTCCAAGAATTGTTACCTCTGTTTTAGAGGTTTTGTTTACTGAAGAACAGACAGCACTGGAGACTTATGGTGTTCCTCTAACATTGTTTATTTACAGATATAGAAGTAGTACATAACAGAGGCACTGTTTTATAATAAAGCAGCATTTGGTTTCCTAACTGTCCAAACATACTATAAATCTTACAGCCCACTTGATTTTTCTTACAAGCCAGATACCAGGAGATTTCCTTTTGTTTCAATGGCAGCATTCCCGGAAGTGTGGGTCCAGCAATTAATAAACACAAGAGACCAACAGCCATCAATGCTGATACTTTGTTTATTGTAAGGTCACAGCTTAATTTGACTTTGCTTTGGGAAGGGTTTTTATCTCAAAAGATGGAATATAAATATTGGGAACCTCAAAAAGTTCCCACAAGGGTGACCAAACCTTTCCCCAGCTGTAATGTTTGAGGCTTTTTACCTTAGAAACAAGGTGAGGAAGGTAAGATGAGAATGTCTTTTGGTTTTTTGGCCTTTATAAAACTAGAACCTAAGATCACCTAACGAAAGTGGGTAGCAGGAGATTTTAGACAGAAGAAAGAATTCTTCACACGGTGCATATTTAAAAAAGGATTTCACGGCCATAAGATATAGTGATGGCTACTGAATTGAATGGGATTTTTAAAAAGCTACGATGGCTGTAGATTAGGCTTCTGTGTGGTAGCTGGGCTTTGTCTTGATGGAGCACTTCCTGCAGCTTTGAGAGTCCTCTTGATCACGTCCAGTAACCAGGAAAGCCTTTTGTACATGAACAGAAGCCTCTTCCCAGCACCTCCGGTGAGCTATTGAACATTCCAGAGGAGTTCCCAAAAGAAACGTGAAGCAGAGCCGTGGAGCAATTTATGACCTTCAGTACAAAAGTAGGCTGCCATTGCGTAATTGCTGGAGAACATTAGTTGGATGGTGCATTTTCCATGACACCACCCAGGGGTATTTCTTTGCTGTTGCACAGGTAGGATGCTGAACTTACTGGGCTTCTTTGGACTGATTCAATGCAGAACTTGTGGCAGAACTTATGCCCACTGCTTAGAAATGTGTAGCTCTGGATTTGGACCCTGATGAAATCACACGTCCTCCAAGTTCATAAGAGGAGAGGCAGATGAGTCAAAGAACAGAAAGATAGGAGCACCAACTTTCAAGAAAAGCATCATGAGACTTATGGGGTTTTTTTTGGGGGGGGGGAATAAGGAATTTCCTTACATGGGGGCTAGGAAACTTCCTGAATAAATGCCTCTAACTGATATCAGTCAGTACCAGAACAAAGTCAGTAATAATTTTGTATTGCAGCCTCTGACCATGAAGCTTGTGTCTTCTCAGACAACTGAGCTTTATTATTGCCCATGCTAAGTCTTAATGAAATGGGGGCCCTATGGGGGCGTGGTGGCTCAGCGGGTAAGACGCCAGGCTTGTCGATCGGAAGATCGCAAGTTCGGAGGTTCGAATCCCTAGCCCCACGTGACGGAGTGAGCTCCCGCACTAGCCCCAGCTCTTGCCAACCTAGCAATTCGAAAGCATGCAAATGCAAGTATTTATTTATTATTTGTTCAACTTATATCACCGCCCATATCCCCCCACAAGGGTATTCTGGGCGGTTAGATTAATAGGTACCACTTCCGTGGGATGGTAACAGCGTTCTGCGTGCGTCATGCCAGCCACATGACTGTGGAAGCGTCTTCGGACAATGCTGGCTCTTCGGCTAACAAACGGGGATGAGCACCGTCCCCTAGAGTCGGACACGACTGCACAAATGTGCGGGGGGAACCTTTACCTTTACCTTAAGTCTTAATGCCCAGTCTTTGTACTTGGCCTCCTGTACTGTTTCTTGACTGCATTTTACCCAACCAAGTCTACTGTGAAATGGCTGTTGTGGGTCTTCCGGGCTGTGTGGCCGTGTTCTGGAAGTTGTGGTTCCTAACGTTTCGCCAGCATCTGTGGCTGGCATCTTCAGAGGGCAGGAGCACAGACAGAAGCGAACTCTCTGTGCCCATTCTACATTCTACTGTGAAACATTTTGATAACTAAACATCAGACTAGTTTCCCTAAGCTTCAGTTTGAAAACTTGTTGCAGGAAGCCCAAAACAGGACAGTAATAAAAATGATAATTCTATAAGGTAATCCTATGTGCTGGTATAGAATGTGGTGGTGACTGATCACTGAGATGGCTTTAGAATTCTATTGTTCTTCTTAGGAAGCTTCATGTGTTGGTATATCTTTGTGGGATAATGAGCACAGTCAACAGTAGATACTCCTCACTACTCTAATTTCTTTATTGTCCATCTGTATTTATTGTACTTAATTTCGAAGAAGCACGAGTACAGGGCGAAAGGGAGAAAAGAGCTAAAAGGAAGGCACGTCAGGCAAACCCTCATCATGACCGTCTCCCACCTGGAAACCTATGCCCTCACTGTGGGAGGTTGTGCGGATCCAGAATTGGCCTTTATAGCCACTTACGGATCCACTGTTAAAATTTTACCCTTGGAAGACAATCTTACTCGGCTACGAGGGATCGCCAATGATGAATGACTTAATTTCACTACAGACCAAACACCAAAGGAAATAAGAAATCCAAAAGATTGTGTATGGTCTAGCACCATCAACCAAAAGGAACTGCACAGCTATTATTGTATTGTCGAAGGCTTTCACGGCCGGAGTTCAATGGCTGTTGTGGGTCTTCCGGGCTGTGTGGCCGTGTTCTGGAAGTTGTGGTTCCTAACGTTTCGCCAGCATCTGTGGCCAGCATCTTCAGAGGGCAGGAGCACAGATAGAAGCAAAATCTCTGTGATTTTGCTTCTATCTGTGCTCCTGCCCTCTGAAGATGCTGGCCACAGATGCTGGCGAAACGTTAGGAACCACAACTTCCAGAACACGGCCACACAGCCCGGAAGACCCACAACAGCCACAGCTATTATTCTTTACCCATTTTATTGGGTAAAGCAGAGAAGGGTGGAAAAGATAGAGGGTTATCATTGGAAGATTGGACCCCCTGTAACATTTTGTAGATGAAGTGAAGGATTACGTGTTCACTTTTTCCTGGAAGTTTTCCAAAACAGAAGGATGTGGCATTACTGCTGTTCCAGATTCCAGCTATTTCATTTCCTCCTTCCAACATTTCCTCCTTCCACTGAACATACCTGATTCTCATCTAAATGTTTTCTGACAAGTCTCTCCCTAAATGAGTTTCCTTTTTCCTAACAATTTCTGGCAGGGGGGTATATACTTCGGCAAAACCTTGTGCCCCTAACTTCCCTCTCATGTTTGAGTGACATATTTAGGCCACAGAAGCTGTAACACTCATAACCCAGTGAATGCTGGAAATAAAGAGAAGGATGATGGTAGGAAAGATAAATCATCCGTTTCTGTAGCCGTAGCTGTTCTAGTTTGTAGCAGCAAAAGTCATGTCAACCTGAAAGACTAAGGCATTTGCTATAGCTCTCCAAATGTTGTTGAACTATAACTCCCAGCATCCTTCACCATTGGCAATACTGACTGGGGTACCTGGAAATTGTAGTTCAACAATAACTGGGGCACCACAGTTAGGTGCTTTAATGGACTGCAGTGAGGTTTATCAACTATGTGGTGTATTAGCCTGAAAGAGGAGTGTACAGGTAGTCCTCGACTTACAACCATTTGTTTAGCGACCGTTTGAAATTATGACGGCACTGAAAAAAGTGACTTATGACCGGTCCTCGCACTAACGACTGTTGCGGCATCCCCACAGTCATGTGATCAAAATTCAGGTACTTGACAGCTGGCATGTATTTACAACGATTGCAGCATCCCAGGGTCACATGATTGCCATTTGCGACCTTCCCAGCCGGCTTCCGACAGGCAAAATCAATGGGGGGAGCTGGATTCGCTTAATGACCACATGATTGGACCATGGCAAAAAAGGTCGTAAAATTGGGTGTGGTCACATGATGCCTCACTTAACAACCGCATCGCTTAGCAACCGAAGTTCGAGTCCCAATTGTGGTCATAAGTCAAGGACTACCTGTATTTATGTCCATTGTTCAAGGTTGGATATAAAAACAAGTAAAATGGGAGAAAAAGGAAGGATGCACAGACACAGATAATTTTCTAACTGGTATTGGCATTCACAAATCAAGCATTAAGCAATGCCTGGGCAACCATTTCTCTACAAAGGACGGATGGAACAGAATTACCAATCCCTAAACTGAGATGGCTTGGTCAGTTTCCAGCATGATTTTATCACTGTGCATACTAAATATCAGAGACTATACATGCAACCCATGTATTTTTTTCCAAATTAAAAATAGTACAAGCTTTTGCACTGAAACAATGGTTTGACAATTAATTTTAGATACAAACTATCTTTTAATTTAAAAAAAAAATTGTATTATTTGCAAAACAAAGCCAAAATATGATGATACTGGATTAAAAAAATAAAATAAATCAAAACCAAGAACACTTTTTAAGAAGGAGGGAAAATAATTGGGAATATATACGAATACATATTGAGGAAAAATAGAGACATTTATCCATTTAAGGATAATCTTTTAGGAAAAACATTATTAATGTAGCTAATAATGGTTAGCCAAATTTGACTGAATTTTTTCAACCTTCTTGTTAATTATTTTGACCATATGGAAATATTTTTGATCAAAACCTTGGTATCATTGTCATAAATCATTTCTGAGTTCTGAAAAATAACTTTTATATAACATTTGGACTTGGCCAGAAATAAGAAACCTGTTCTCCTCTAGAACAGGGTTCCCCAACCTTTTTGGCGCCAGGGACCGGTTTCAAAAGACGATTTTTCCGTGGACCAGGGGGGCGGCATTTCCAGGATTTCTGTGGACCGGGGGCGGGGTTTGCAGGTGGGAGTCAATCGTGCGCATCGGGAGGCGGGGTTTGTGGGCAAGAGCCAATCATGCGGAAGGGGGCAGGGTTTGCAGGCGGGAGCCCCGCGGCCCAGTTTCTAATAGGCCGCAGCCCACTAGTGGGCCACGGCCCACAGGTTGGGGACCCCTGCTCTAGAAGACTGTTTTCCAACCTTGACAATTTCCAGATGTGTGAACTTCAGATCCCACAATTCCCCAGCCAGCATGTACATTGATGAGAATTCTGAGAGTTGAAGTCTACACACCTGGTTGTTGCCATGGCTGGGAAACATTGCTCTATATGCTATTTGAATTGCAACTCCCAGATCCCTCACTGTTAGATATGCTGGCTGACTCTATACAGTAAGTACCTGCAGTTCAGCAACATCTGGAGGACTATAGTTTCCTCACTCCCAAGTTGCTCACTCCCAAGAGCTGCTAATACAGCATGGGCATTTGTTTTATACATCTGAATGATGTGACTGTTTACTGTTTCTTATTCCTATGACTGTTACATCAATAATTCTTCTTCTTCTTCTTCTTCTTCTTCTTCTTCTTCTTCTTCTTCTTCTTCTTCTTCTTCTTCTTCTTCTTCTTCTTCTTCTTCAACATCAACATCATCATCATCATCATCATCATCATCATCATCATCATCTCCAAGGGCTGGGGGATGTGACCCAATTGCTAGCTAGCTATCTTCTTTTTTGATACCCTTCCCTCCCCCAATTTTCACCAACAGATATTCAACCTTCTTTGTAGGGCTATTTCTGAAGACCTCCTATCTATGGGGAGTTTTTTCCTACTTAAAAATATTGATACTTCGGTATAGAAATAATTGGTTCTATGGAAAACTCTTGGTTACTGGAACTGCCAGAAGAGGTCTCGGGTGAAAGGAAGCAATGCAGCTGCTTTCTTTTTTGAAATGAGGCTGTCTGGTCATGTTGTTTCATTGAACTGCTTCAGTGCGGTGAGTCAGTTACAAAGTCCCATAAGATAGTTTGCAAATGTTGGTTTCTATTTCCTTTGCATTTGGTGGGGATCTCTGCTTTGCCCAATCTTTTGGCTTCAGAGGTTAAGCCACCCATTTAGCCTGCCTAAATACCCTGACCCTACCTTGTTGGGGTCACCTGACTATCCCACCAACAGAATGATCAGTGAAGTACATCACATGGTATCCCCAACGAAAAGTGACTCCTGGTAAGAGGGAAATGTAACCCTGGTACAGCTAAGGGCTACTAAAAGCTGCTCTGGGTGTGGCTGTGGGTCAGATGAAGCCAATGTCACAGTGACTCAACAGCAAAAAGTTGTTTTTGGACATGCCTGTGCTAAAATTAATGTTTTTGTGGTTGCATATCAAGGTTTGTCAGCCCCACCAGGTAGACCAGACCAGGAAATCAACTCCACAGGAAGGCTAAGACTACTTTTATTGAGATTGGCTATAATTACAGCATCTTCCAAGTCTGACTAGGCTGTACTTCCTCCTCCTCCTTCTTATACCCATGTGAATTAGGGGGGTGTCTGCCTAAGTCACCTCCAAATATTATCTTGGTTTTCAGGGCTCAAAAACTGATTCATCCCCCTTTGCCTTGGTAACGGTTCTTGCGTATTTCCATCATGGTCATCTTCCTTACTCTCTATAGCAGTGTTTCTCAACCTTGGCAATTTTAAGATGAGTGGACTTCAACTCCCAGAATTCCCCAGCCAGCATGGCTGGCTGGGGAATTCTGGGAGTTGAAGTCCACACATCTTAAAATTGCCAAGGTTGAGAAACACTGCTCTATAGGGTTGCTGGCCAGATGAAGGTGATTTCACCCTGGTTGTTATGATCATAAGGGATCCTACTGTAGGAGGAGAGCCGTATTAGTGTATGGTGGCAAAAAATCAGGAGGAGTCTGATAGCACCTTTTCTAACAAATTTTATTTAAAAAATTGGAAAGGGGAACCTACTGTGAAATTGCGTGAAGTTCATTGCTTGGAGAGCAGAGCCTAGAGGTGGACTGCAAACTCGTCCATAACCCCTGTATTATTACCATTACTATTACATTATTATTATTATTAGTAGTAGTATGTACAGTATGTATTATGTATTAAAACTATGTATCATGGGTCATGGTAGATGTGCAGATGCCCTTTATAAATGGGGCAAAACAACATCACCGAATGGTGACTGTGGGGCCGAAAAACAAACTATCCAACATATACAGTAGTGCAGAGCTTTCCAAACTTTTTATGTTGGTGACACACTTTTTAAACATGCATCATTTCGTGACACACTCTTACAGTATTGCATCATTTCGCGACACACTTTTACAGCGGGGCACAAGGCAGGCACTAGGACCTGTGCGGAATCACAGCAGGTTTGGAGGCAGCAGCAGCCGCGACACACCCAGACACTGCAGCCGACACACTAACGTGTCCCGACACACAGTTTGGAAAGCTCTGCAGTAGTGGCAGAGTGTCAAAACCCAGCCTACAATGGAGACTTTGCTGATTTCCTGGCTGTGACAACTGAAGCAAAAAACTATATTTTCTCTTTGATTGGCACTGTATTTGTAACCTAGACATACGTTTGTAATTTTCCTGTCTATGTTTTATATTTCATATGCTCTATGTTTTTTATTGTAACACGATGTGAATGTGCCATACGATAAATAATATGTATTATTTTTTTAATGGAGAGAAAGCCCATATTTTATTCTTTCTAAGTATCTGGGCTTATTTCATACCTAAATGCAATTCAGACCCTGCACTCCTGCCAAGCTAACCCTGTGGTGACAACCTCTGAATAGTAAATATCAAGGGAATGTATTTACATGCAGGCTATGTTTCTAGGACATACTGGAGAATCAACTAGCCAGCCCATTTTCGATTACTGTGAATGCAAAACCAGCCTGTGTTGTTAGACTGTGGTTCAGTGTTTCATACAACCCCAAGCAACTGGGTACAGTGTACACTAAGTTTTTCTCTTTGTATGACATTTTGTTCAGCTGCCAGGTGAGTCACTTAAAAATTCAGAGTTGCAAAGCACATGGCTACATTGTCCAGGAAACACTGACATAAACATACAGAAAACTGCCTTCCCCTAAATCCCAGCATGCCAGTCCGGTATTGGCTGATTTCACATGGTGCATTAAACCATAAACTAGCCAAGGACACCATAGTCTACCATGATATGCGCCTATTGGCTAGATTCTGATTCACTGTGTTGTGCAGATCCAAGCAATTGGACTAATTAAGAAACCATATTAGTCATGGGTAAGTATGTTGTGCGAACAGAGCCACTCTTAGCTATTATATGAGATAGAGCAAAATTATGTTGCCATGGAATCTGATGTTTTTATTCAAAATACCCCTCCTTTTCTAAGGCACAGTTGCTGTGTGCGTGTATATGTGAGTGAGTGGTAATTTGATGATAATAACTTCTGAAACTGCCTTGAGGGTTTGAGAATGTTGTGCAAGTAATGTTTGCAGGAAGTTGCTTGCCTATAGCAACTTGATCTTCAGATGACCGATCAGCAGAAGGCTTCTCCGTGATCTGGATGACATTTCCATGTGGTGGAGGGTTTGGGGCATCATAGACTAAAACCAGAAAGCTCCAGGAAACAGCGGGATGGGTATACATTCTTGTCTATTGGTGGGAAGACTTTAATATTGCTTAATCTACTACACCTTTGTTTTTTATCTAGATACTCTATATTTTTATGCTAGAAAATATGTGAGGATACACATATTGGACAGACCGCTTAATACTGAAAGCATAGTGACATATTACAAACAATCCCAGGTCTGCAGTCTTGCTGAACAACAGTTTTCTCCAATCTGGTGTCTTCCTGATACATTAGATCAGTGATTCTCAACCTTGGCAACTACAAGATGGGTGGACTTCAACTCCCAGAATTCCCCAGCCAGCCATTCTGGGAGTTGAAGTCCACCCATCTTAACTTTGTCAAGATTGAGAATCACTGCATTAGAATGACTTCCACTATCCCTAGACCGCTCTGCCTCGGTTGTAGGAATTGAAACCCACAAATCTGGAGGACACCTGGATGGGGGAGGTTGTTTAAGGGTATATGACAAATTTTATTGAATCAAATCAAGATTCATTTAGAGGTTTGATGTTCTTTGCAACATGCCAGCAGATCAGAAGATAACTACATCAGCCATGGGTTTCTGGCTATCAGAAACTT